>OX638306.1:18931596-20328240 GCA_951812265.1 Taphrorychus bicolor | reverse complement strand
CCAATTTTCATCTCTACTCACTACAGGTAGGTGCTATCTTTAAAATATCCCTTAAATCCATCGCCTTAACAAAGAGCAAATTAAGGTACCGGTACAGGATGAAACTATACCGGATTTCGCAAAAATATATTCGCCGCGCATAATATTAATTAATTTTCCTGTACTTAATAAGTATGAAGTAAAATGTTGTATATCACACGTCCGGTAACAGTAGTCGTTTCGAAATTCCAGACTCGGCTATCGCCTCGTCTAGAAACGTCTTACTCCTACTGTAAAACTATATTTACCTTATAACGTAAATAACTAATAAACTCTGGTGTGACATAGAAAATAGATTTTTTCTTTGTAGAAATATTTACTAATGGTAATTGGCCATTATTTGAGAAAATAATGAGGTTATAAATTTCTAACGTGCATCTTTGAGGTCAGATATCTCTTTAGGAGTGACGTTAAGAAAAAAAGGTATATACTAAAGTAATGTTATTGTGACCTGCCCCATATACTCAGAAAAATTGTCACGTACTCATGGAACACTTTAGCTAGGTAGGGATCAACATGCTTAAGACATATTATGCAGGCCCTTGCCCTACGTCTGATTGTGGGACTAACATGCTCCAATAATAATTTAGGAAATGTAGCATACGGACTCCAATTGTGTATATATATATCCCGATAACACATATACACACATATATGTCTTTTCGGGGGGCATACAGCTTCCGGTTCTACTCTAAAAGGTAGCATACAGACTCAATTTATACTCAACGTACAGCATGCAGGCTCCCTATCAGAAGTCTTATATTGGGTCTAACAGGCTCCAATAACATATTAAGAAATATAGCGTACAGACTCCAATTAATGTATATACGAGGTCGTATATACGATGTCTTATCGAGGAGCATACAGCGTCCAGTTCTCCACTCTAGTAAGCAGCATAAGACTCAATTCATATTCAAGACTTCTACCCTCACGAAGTTATTTCGAATGAATCTGACATAAGGTGTTATAAGGTGCACCTACATATCCTTCATTCTCTTTACTAGAATAGTGCACAACGTCAGGTTTGCGCCATTTTGAGTTTTATTGCTTTTCGGGGTGGGGGTAATTTCTACCCTCACGAAGTTATTTCGAATAAATTTCGCATAGGATGTTTTACAGTGCATTTGCGCCTCCCTCCTTCTCTTTACTAGAATAGTGCACAACGTCAGGTTTGCGCTATTTTGAGTTTTACAGCTTTTCGGAAGGGGGTAATTCCTACCCTCACGAAGCTATTTCAAAAGAATCTTGCATAGGGTGTTATAAAGTGCATCTAAGCCTCCCTCCTACTCTTTACATGAATAGTGCACAACGTCAGGTTTGCGCCATTTTGAGTTTTATTGCTTTTCGGGGTGGGAGTAATTTCTACCCCCCACGAAGTTATTTCGAATAAATCTCGCATAGGGTGTTATACAGTGCATTTACGCCTCCATCCTTTTCTTTACTAGAATAGTGCACAACGTCAGGTTTGCGCTATTTTGAGTTTTACAGCTTTTCGGGATGGGGGTAATTTCTACCCTCACGAAGATATTTCGAATAAATCTCTTACAGGGTGTTATAAAGTGCATATAGGCCTACCTTCTACTCTTTACTAGAATAGTGCACAACATCAGGTTTGAGCTATTTTGAGTTTTATTGTTTTTCGGGGTGGGGGTAATTTCTACCCTCACGAAGTTATTTCGAATAAATTTCCCATAGCATGTTATAAAGTGGATCTATGCCTCCCTTCTTCTCTTTACTAGAATAGTGCACAACGTCGCGTTTGCGCTATTTTGAGTTTTAATGCTTTTCGGGGTGGGGGTAATTTCTACCCCTCACGAGGTTATTTCGAATGAATCTCACATAGTGTGTTATAAGGTGCACACACGTCTCCATTTTTCTCTTTACTAGAATAGTGCACAACATCAGGTTTGCGCTATTTTGAGTTTTATTGCTTTTCGGTTTGGGGGTAATTTCTACCCTCACGAAGATATTTCGAATAAATCTCTTACAGTGTGTTATAAAGTGCATCTAGGCCTTCCTCCTACTCTTTACTAGAATAGTGCACAACATCAGGCTTGCGCCATTTTGAGTTTTATTGCTTTTCGGGGTGGGGGTAATTTCTACCCTCACGAAGTTATTTCGAATGAATCTCCCATAGGGTGCTATACCCCGCATTTACGCCTCCCTCCTTCTCTTTACTAGAATAGTGCACAACGTCAGGTTTGCGCTATTTTGAGTTTTATAACTTTTCGGGGTGGGGAAAATTCCTACCCCCCACGAAGTTATTTCGAATAAATCTCAAACAGGGTGTTATACAGTGCATTTCCGCCTCCCTTTCTCTCTTTACGAGAATAGTGCACAACGTCAAGTTTGCGGTATTTTGAGTTTTACAGCTTTTCGGGTGGGAGTAATTTCTACCCCCCACGAAGCTACTTCGAAAGAATCTTGCATAGGGTGTTATAAAGTGCATCTAGGCCTCCCTCCTGCTCTTTACTAGAAAAGTGCACAACGTCAGGTTTGCACCATTTTGAGTTTTATTGCTTTTCGGGGTGGGGGTAATTTCTACCCTCACGAAGTTATTTCGAATGAATCTCCCACAGGGTGTTATACAGTGCATTTACGCCTCCCTCCCTCTCTTTACTAGAATAGTGCACAACGTCAGGTTTGCGCTATTTTGAGTTTTATAGTTTTCGGGTTGGGGGTAATTCCTACCCCCCACGAAGTTATTTCGAATGAATCTCATACAGTATGTTATACACTGCATTTACGCCTCCCTCCTTCTCTTTACTAGAATAGTGCAGAACGTCAGGTTTGCGCCATTTTGAGTTTTATTGCTTTTCGGGGTGGGGGTAATTTCTACCCTCACGAAGTTATTTCGAATGAATCTCCTATAGGGTGTTATAGAGTGTATTTACGCCTCCCTTCTTCTCTTTACTAGAATAGTGCACAACGTCAGGTTTCCGCTATTTTGAGTTTTACAGGTTTTCGGGGTGGGGCTAATTTCTACCCCTCACGAAGTTATTTCGAATGAATCTCGCGTAGAGTGTTATACGGTGCATTTACGCCTCCCTTATTCTCTTTACTAGAATAGTGCACAACGTCGCGTTTGCGCTATTTTGAGTTTTAATGCTTTTCGGGGTGGGGGTAATTTCTACCCCTCACGAGGTTATTTCGGATGAATCTCACATAGAGTGTTATAAGGTGCACAGACGTCTTCCTTTTTCTCTTTACTAGAATATTGCACAACATCAGGTTTGCGCTATTTTGAGTTTTATTGCTTTTCGGTTTGGGGGTAATTTCTACCCTCACGAAGATATTTCGAATGAATCTCTTACAGGGTGTTATAAAGTGCATATAGGCCTACCTTCTACTCTTTACTAGAATAGTGCACAACATCAGGTTTGCGCGATTTTGAGTTTTATTGCTTTTCGGGGTGGGGTAATTTCTACCCCCCACGAAGTTATTCGAATGAATCTCGCATAGGGTGTTATACAGTGCCTTGACGCCTCCCTCGTTCTCTTTACTAGAATAGTGCACAACGTCAAGTTTGCGCTATTTTGAGCTTTATTGCTTTTCGGGGTGGGGGTAATTTCTACCCTCACGAAGTTATTTATTTTGTTGCATAGAAACCTTTGTTCTTATTTTGATTACGTTTCATATTAACTACGTAATTTTTAAGACCGAGTCTCTCCATTCCATAGTATTGTGTAACAAATGAGCCTCTATGTCTCATGCGCAAAGCACCTGTACAAATGTACTAGGAGTAAAATTTTGTACAATAGTGGTCAACCATTGGAGTCTCTAAGGTACATAAAAATTTCCATGAGGAGCCTGCAAGCAGATCTGAGAGCCTATACGCAGATAGGGAGTCTCTAAGATATTCTGGGTATGTCAAAAAGAGTCTCTATGCTTCCCAATATAAACATATATATATATATATATATATATAGATAGATTTTGTCAAAGTGGCACCATTTTAGACAAAAATTGTCTTTACGGCACCCAAATTTACGTTGTGGCACCCAACTTCGGGTGCCGGTGCGTTCGCCGTGTATGTTTTTGCCTATTCTCATAAAAGAGCATTTGCAGGCGTCTGTTAAAATATTGGCAGGGTGCCTCTTTGACAATATTTTTGAACGAACATATTGATTGTTTTTAGCTTCTTCCGATAGGGGGCGCTGTTTTATATACAAATGTATATAAATGTATTAATGTGGTTAAACCAGCACCCGCTATGCATAATGTCAATTTGGCACCATAAATTTGGCAACGCCGCTTCCTTCTTAAGCCATATTAGTGATAATACGAATGAGGCATTTGCGCGCAACTGTTGATGTTGTTTGTTTGTTGGTTTTATCTTTTAACATTATGGAAATGAAAAGTGTGTATAATTTATGTTTTCATTTTCCATAAAAATAGTTTCTGTAATTTTTGTTTCATTTCTGAAAGGTCAGAAATAGTAATATGAAAAAATTCATTATGTAGAGCTTTCATAACAAGAAAATAACACAGAATTTTTGTTTTAATGTCCAACGACTGAAAAAGGTGGTAAACTTCCTATAGTCCCAGCCATTATGTATGAACGTTATTTAAAAGTCTGTTACCTTTTTTGCCTTTTTTTTAATTGACAATTGAAACTTGCTATACGTTATATGTCACGTACATAGGCATTATTTGGGAGATTTAGGTCATTGTTTTGTTATTTCTTGTTTAGCCCGAAATATCTCCAAAAGTTTATGTGAATTAAAGCACCCAGTTTTTTTTTTGACTATTTTAAATTTAGAAGAAAATAGAAGAAAAAAACTA
The DNA here is from genome assembly GCA_951812265.1 of Taphrorychus bicolor. NCBI lineage: Eukaryota > Metazoa > Arthropoda > Insecta > Coleoptera > Curculionidae > Taphrorychus > Taphrorychus bicolor. The sequence continues at coordinate 20,323,416 of OX638306.1, read as the reverse complement.
TAAATTAGTTTAAATTTTATAGTTCAAAATTAAGTTTGCAAATATGAAATAGATTGGGCAATAAAGTATCAAACTCTCCTTAACTTAAAATATTCTTTCTCGGTACCGTTTAAGAAAATGAGTAAGCGACAAATTTTAAATGGTAATTACTTTCTTCTGTTAAAAGTACGCTACTATTAACACTCGTGTTAAAAGTAAATTCCATTTTAATTTTGATAAAAAAGGATAGTTTTTAATGTGTTACTTCTGTGTAAAAAAACTGTTTGGAAATTATGTTGAATCGTTTCGATAATATTACAGGGTGAATAATGTATGCAGGTGCTAATATACAGGTGCCCAGGTGATTTTCTTCTGATTGGGTAAATAAATCGAAATAAGCTTGAATACGTCAACTTTAGGTTTTAGGAAGAACAAATTTTCAAAAAAAAAAAAATTTAATAATAATAATTTTAATTTTTATAAATAAATAAATAATAATAGAAAGAGAGGTCAAGTGAACCTTGCTTTGACGGCCTTACAAAGGTCTATACATTGGCCAAATTTCGTACCATTTGGTTAAAACAATCCAAAATGACGACAAGCTTACTTACAAGTTTATGTGGATTGGTTTGACCAAACGACATGAAAACTGGCAAACGGATAGACCTTGCTGAGACCTTCAAAACGAAGTATCTCTCGATCCCTCTTTCCATTCAAAATTTCCAAGTCAGTACATGAGGGTTTATGTAAGCGGATTAAAGTTGCCAAAAAAATGTTTTTCCTAAAAACGAAAAAAAGAAAGTTTTTCGACGTATTTCACTCACTAGAAGAAAAACGGGGTGGATCCTTTTCGATTGGCCACCTTGTATTTTTATTTTTACTTTATAGGCCAATTTGATACGATATGCTTAAAAACGTACATGACTCAAGTTTTATATATCTCTAGTACCTGATTAAACGTTTCTAAAGCTAAATTCCTCTGATACTTAATACCTATTTGTTATAAGCTTTATTTCCCAACTAAATAATAACAACGACCATCTTTTTTTTCTACGACTAATATTACAGTATTTTTCGTTGATTTATTCACTTTTTATAAAATGCTTCAGAAATATGAAATAGATTGGGCAATAAAGTATCAAACTCTCCTTAACTTAAAATATTCTTTCTCGGTACCGTTTAAGAAAATGAGTAAGCGACAAATTGTAAATGGTAATTACTTTCTTCTGTTAAAAGTACGCTACTATTAACACTCGTGTTAAAAGTAAATTCCATTTTAATTTTGATAAAAAAGGATAGTTTTTAATGTGTTACTTCTGTGTAAAAAAACTGTTTGGAAATTATGTTGAATCGTTTCGATAATATTACAGGGTGAATAATGTATGCAGGTGCTAATATACAGGTGCCCAGGTGATTTTCTTCTGATTGGGTAAATAAATCGAAATAAGCTTGAATACGTCAACTTTAGGTTTTAGGAAGAACAAATTTAAAAAAAAAAAAATTTAATAATAATAATTTTAATTTTTATAAATAAATAAATAATAATAGAAAGAGAGGTCAAGTGAACCTTGCTTTGACGGCCTTACAAAGGTCTATACATTGGCCAAATTTCGTACCATTTGGTTAAAACAATCCAAAATGACGGCAAGCTTACTTACAAGTTTATGTGGATTGGTTTGACCAAACGACATGAAAACTGGCAAACGGATAGACCTTGCTGAGACCTTCAAAACGAAGTATCTCTCGATCCCTCTTTCCATTCAAAATTTCCAAGTCAGTACATGAGGGTTTATGTAAGCGGATTAAAGTTGCCAAAAAAATGTTTTTCCTAAAAACGAAAAAAAGAAAGTTTTTCGACGTATTTCACTCACTAGAAGAAAAACGGGGTGGATCCTTTTCGATTGGCCACCTTGTATTTTTATTTTTACTTTATAGGCCAATTTGAGTTGTATGCTTAAAAACGTACATGACTCAAGTTTTATATATCTCTAGTACCTGATTAAACGTTTCTAAAGCTAAATTCCTCTGATACTTAATACCTATTTGTTATAAGCTTTATTTCCCAACTAAATAATAACAACGACCATCTTTTTTTTTCTACGACTAATATTACAGTATTTTTCGTTGATTTATTCACTTTTTATAAAATGCTTCAGAAAAAAAACAATTTTGTTAAAATCTTTTTTTGTTTTCTCTGATTTTATTTATGAAATATTTTAACAATGACACATTGCCTCTTTTTCGACTCTATATGTATCTATACCTACTTCATTTCTCTCAACGTATCGTCTATTGGTCATCAACTTAATATTTTTAAACATACATAGATTTTTTAATTATCATATAAATTCTACTCTTTATTCTATATAATATACAAGGTTATTCAAATTCGCCGCTCATCAATGGGATCTCATAAACCATAAGGGGTTTATATAGATTTATAATAGATTCGGTTAAAGTGAGGCAAAGTTACGCTTTGCGTGCAGATCATAATGACATTTTGAAGTTTCTAACGTTACCACAACTTGCAAATTTATTCGAAAAAAAAAATTTTATTAAAATGGTTTTTGTTTTTCACTGAACTTGTTTGATGTGATATTTTGCAATAAATTGCACATTTTCTGATCTACATTACAGTGTTCTTTATTTTTTAATCAGACGTATTTTCTGGGGCATAATCAAGTTCAGTTTTTTAAAAATGGCGGTTCAATATCAAAAATTGAAAGTCCTTCTTAATATAAAATTAAATTTATATGTGTAACACTTTTGTTCATCATCATGTTTTCGTTACAGCTTATCGCCTTTCAATAATTTTCTTACTTTTAAGCAGAGTATGCAGGTACATTTGAATCTCAGAAATCACAAAAGATGCGAACTAGATTAAATTGAGATAAGTTTGTAATAAAAAATACGACGTTTTCCGGAAATCAACAAATAAAATCGAAATTTGTTATATGAAATCGGTTTTATTTTTTTCTCAAACTTGTTTCAAAAAATGTTAAAATTGTTTTTATTTGTTGTTATATTAAGACATTTTTTTTACAGAATAAATTTCTAATATAACGTTTTGAATTTTAATAACCATCATCAGCTATTTTTTAACAGGGATTTTTCCTTTTTTTTGTTTTTAGAACGGTTCATTTTTCTTACCGATTACTTTTTGTAGAAAATAAAAAGTGAAATTTATTTTTCAAAATCTCTTCAAGTAAGTTCAGAAAAAAAATAGCAAAATTTAAATGTTTTTTTGTTGTTTTATTTCCGTAAGTCGTTAGATTTTTTGGACCAATTTAATCTGATTCGATGAATTTGAAAAGCAGTACACTTTGCTTAAAATGAATAAATCGTTTAAAATAACGACATAAACGTTAATATTTTTTGTCAATCGAATTTGAGAGTCCCAATTGAAAAACTAAAGTTGATGATGCCCCAGAGACGTTAACACGTCGGACTACAAATTAAATAATTCCGTCTTGTAAAGGAGAAAACTTGCCCATGAGAATGTACAATTTATTTTAAAATTACGCGTCAAATAAATTCAACAAAAAAAAAATTTATGAATTTCAGTTTTTCCGAATTTCTTCGGAAGCAGTACGGTATCCCGTCCTGTAAAAATCTATTTACCGGATTAAAATCAAGTACGTAAAAGTGTCCTAAATCATACAGTATAAAATAAATAACTATAACTGCTGTGTCTTAAAAATTACAATAATTTAACAAACAGTTCTTCGATATTTATGGGAACCTGAGTTTACCATTTAGATACATTAATAGTAGGTACCTACTCTAAAATGAAATAAAAAGAAAAAAAAAATATTTTGGTTTACAGATGGTTGAGCGTCTATTAAATTACATCTTTAGTTTTGTGAAAAAAAAAAGATAATTGATATGTTGTCTATGTTTTTTTGATTAATACAATAACTGAAATTGATATGTTCGCTTGAGCCAAAAAGGCCATTGGGCAAAAGACACATATACAGTTGTCGGGTTGAAAACAGAGTTACATTGTTCTTATAATATTCAATTTTAAGATATCCCCCTATGCAGATTTGACGTAAATAAATTATAACATGGAATCTGCTTAGAAGGACTTACCAATATATATGCCATATTACCATATAGGTGCCAAACATATTTTAATTGAGTCTAAGCTAAGGCGGTCATTGGATAAAAGACACCCATGAGGTTCAAATGATGCTCATTTTTTAGTTTATTCGAACGCTATTTAAACATTCGAGATTTGTGGTTATATCCCTGATAAAGTAAAAACTTTCCAAAATTTCAAAAACAGTTTTATGGCTTGACTAAGTAACTATTTTAAAAGGTTATATTAATTAAAACCTAAAATCAATTCATTATTTCATTTGTTTAAGAAACAACTAATCATATTTCTCTTTAAAGACATTTTTAGCTCCCAGTATGAGGGCTAAAAGTGACATGTTCATAAATATGTCTTTTTTACAAACACATCAAAATTTCTACTTTTAGCACTCTCATAAACTATTAAACTTAGCGTTTTAAGACACTAGTGTTAAAAGTAAACTACCTACTTATAACACTAGTGTTAAAAGTGCTTTTAAGTAACTCATGCGAATTAAAGAATTCGCTTTTCTCGTCCTGAAAACTTTCACATGCGTGCCTTAAAATTGCACTTTCAACACCTATATAATAAACAGCCATTACCAGTTGCCCTATCTCAAATAAAAATTGTCAATACTGGCCTTTTAATAAAGGTCAAAGTGTCATACGCCAAATAAAAGCGTTGTTCGTTTCGAATACATCTGAAATCAATAAATGACCTACTCAACTTTCTTACCATCAAACATTTTTAGCGGCTAAGATGAGGCTGAAAGGGAAAAAGTTATTCCTGTGTAAAAAAAACGGTTTGGAAATTATGACGAATTGTTTCGATAATACAGGGTCAATAATGTATGCAGGTGCTAATACATGAGGCTACAGGTGTTTTTCTTCTTATCGGGTAAATAAATCGAAAAAAGCTTGAATACGTCAACTTTTTCAAAACGAATTTTTTTTTGAAAGAGAAGTTAAGTGAACCTCGTTTTGAAGGCCTGACAAGGGTCTAGATATTCGCAAAATTTCGTAACATTTGGTCAAACCAATCCAAAATGACGGCAAGATAAACTTACAAGTTTTTGTGGATTGGTTTCACCAAACGACATGAAAACTGACAAACGGATAGACCTTCAAAACGAGGTATTTCTAGACCCCTCTTCCGATCAAACATTTCCAAGTCAATACATGGCAGTTTAGATTAGCAGATTAAAATTCGTAAAAAAATGCTTTGGCTAAAAACTAAAGTTGACGTTTTCGAATGTTTTTCGACTTATTTAACTCACTAGAAGAAAAACGGAGTGGATCCTTTTCGATGGGCCACCTTGTATATTTATTTTTAATTTATAAGACAATTTGAGTTGTAAGCTTAAAAACGTACATGTTTCAAGTTGCATGTCTCTAGTATCTGATTTAATAAACGTTTCTAAAGCTAAATCCTTTTGGTACTTATATAACTATTTGTTATGAGCTATATTTCCTAACTAAATAACATATTTTTTTTTGTTTTTTTTTTCTAAGGCTGATGTTACAGTATTTTTCTTTGATTTATTCATTTTTTATAAAATATTTCGGAAAAAAAAACCGATTTTGTTTAAATATTTTTTGTTTTCTCTGATTTTATGAAATATTTTAACAATGACACAATGACCTTTTTCGACTCTATATGGATGTATACCTACTTCGTTTATCTCAACGTTTCGTCTATTGGTTATCAACTTAATATTTTTTTCTGCGACTGCTCGAAAATAAACAAATGCGCACTATTAACTACCGTTGAAAATGGCATATTGTAAACAGCGTGCGCACGCTCCCGTACAGAAGCGTGTGCAAAATCCACTTTGCTCACGCTTCTGACTGTTTTGCACATGCCTTACATATATTTTATAATATGAATGATCATTTATGTAGCAAAATCGCAGTCGTAGAAAAAATTTAGTGTGCTTTTTCTACGAGTGCGATTGCGAAAAAAGCGTGTGCAAAGTCCACTTTGCTCACGCTTCTGACTGTTTTGCATACGCCTTGCATATATTTGATAATACGAATGATAATTTATGAAGCAAAATCGCAGTAGTAGAAAAAGTATAGTGTGCAACTCGTACGAAAATCACTCTTCACACTCTTGTGACGTTGTATTACTCGCCTACGGCTCGTGTCCAAACCGTCACACTCTTGTGAAAAGTGCAATTTTTGATTCATTGGGATCTCGTAAACCATAAGAGGTACAGATTCGGCTAAAGTGATTTCAATGATTTTCTTACTTTTAAGCAGAGTATATATTGAAATTCGTCGCTTATCATTAGAATCTCAGAAATAGCAAAAGATGTAAACTAGATTAAATTAAGGTAAATTTGTAATAAAAAATCCGACTTTTTCCGGAAATCATCGAATAAAATTTTATTGGCACGTCTTTTCTACAGATCAAATTTCTAATATAACGTTTTGAATTTTAGTAACATCATCAACTATTTTTTTAAAGGGATTTTAACTTTTTTATTTTTAGAACGCTTCTCTTTTAAACAAATTTAAATTATTGGATTTATAATAAAGAGGGCTTCTAATTTTTGTCAATTGAATTTGATAGTCCCATTTGAAAACCTAAAGTTGATGATGCAAACTTTCACATGCATGCCTGAAAATTCCACTCTTCACCCTTACATCGTAAATAGCTATTTCAAAAATTTGTTTATCCAACCGACCGATAACTATGTCAGATGAAGTCAACGAGTATCACCACCTTAAGAGCATCTTACATTATTAGATATTTAGGATCGATTTTTTATTTCCATATTTTCGTTGGATTCCATTTTGACGCATTGTAGAAGTATCTTTAGATCTAATCGTTTCTTCAATTCTATTTAGTGTCAATAAATGCAAAGCGCATACTCAAAGAAAAATCCAAGATTAAAATCGAATCCAAATAGATCCCGTCCTATTCCTTAAAATTGAATAAGAAAATCGAGAGATAGATCGAACCGAACTAGTCCAATGTAAAATCGAATGATGTAAAATCAAATATTTCGGCTTTTCATTTGATAAATTAAAAGTCGAATGGGAAAATCCAATAATGTAACACTTAAAACTTGCAAGATGTCACTTTGACTCTCAATATCACAAGTTCATACATTTTGGTGTCACATATACCAAGCTTAAAAGGGTGCCAAAAGACAAATATGTTGACATAATTTGTTTTATATGTATAAAACGATATGGTAGTTTGGCAACATTGTAGGGTGTCAGTTTGACTCGTAGTATCACAAGTTTATACGTATTGGTGTCATTTAGGCAGGAATTACCTGGGTGCCAATAGACTCACATGTGAGATTTTATATTTTATACGTATAAAAGTATGGGTGTCAGATTGTATATTGATTTGTGGGTGTCATAAGATGCAACGAATACGTATATATATATATATATATATATATATATATATATTTTTTTTTTGATGTTAGGTGTCCTATTGCGATACTACGAAATAACATGCGGCAGACAGGGGTATTAAACCGATTCGGAGAGCTAAAGGGTAGGTTCGAATTGACAGTTATTAGGACTTAATTACTGTATGAAATGGGCGCCACTGGATTTTTAGTTGTTGAGAGGATAAAACCAGAAACCGGAACTTTATATCTATCCTAGGATGATAGAAGTTTCCAAACAAACAAATTAAGTTATTTAGCCTTTATAATCAATTTATTACCCTATTATTTACAGTACTTGCAAATTGGAGTTAGTCGGTGGTTAGTATTAAAAAAGAACTGTTTCTGTTTTGTTTTCCTAATCTTAAGTTATTATAGGAACCTATGCGAGCTAATCAAAATCCTTATTAGGTATCGATGCGATTGGCTTGCCAGACGTGGATAAGAAATGAGTTTCAGATGCGAGTATTAAATAAATTGTAAATCGGAATGGACTGTCTTATTCAAACTGGCGTAACAGTGTCTCGTTGCCCTCTGATTAGGCAACCATTTCCAGGAAAATATGCGAAGCTATCGTCAATCAGCTGCGAGGCAACTGGTGGTACACGTGTGGAAGTTTGATCTAATCCGACGTTGCGTCTGTTCTGTTCTACGTCAGACGAAAGCAGCTACCCTGCTGGTTGGCTTCTTTAGCTCCTGGGGATGCACGAAATGAGAGCAAAAAGTGAAAAGTATGGGCTGAGCCTCGTGACCAGAAAAGCACCTCTCAAAATAATGTGATTTGCGCAGTAGACCGTTAGGATTAATTGTTTAAATCGAAATACAAAACTCCACGTGGGATAGAGAAACTTGCAATTTAAACCATCCAAACGGCCACTTTGCTCGGACACAGCTAACGAGAGATCGAAAAGAGGAAGGTCACCTTTCAATCGCCGAGCTAGCGTTCCACTCCATCGCCAGCAGATGGTATCTATGGTGGGGAGAACTCGATTAAGATTCAAACGATGGAAATTCGCTTATGACATATTTTAGGAGATTTCAAGGATTGAGCTTTTGTCTAAGATATAATATCATAATATATAATATCATATATAATAATAAGAAATAATGACTCAGGTGTAAGCTGTTAGGTATATAACCCAAAATCTTGCTCAAAAACCATAATCGCATCGGCTACCTACTTGTACAATCTGAATTACGATGTGAGATGAATATAATGTATACAACTTAAAATTTATACGAAAAGGAAATAAAAAAGAGAATACATTATGTAAGCGTTACGTTTTTCTTTAAAAAAAAAACGTTATAAAGCTTTTCTAATGGAGTTTATTAATGAGTCTGTCAATTATTTAAGTTCGCTTAAAACATCGAAGAGCGAGTTACTAATACATTCTACTAGAAAAACTGGGTTTTTAGGATTGATAATTTCCGTCAAAAGTGTACAGAATTTATTTAATGAGCTTGTATTGTCAGATGGGGTTTTAGATTTTTTAGTTAACTTACAAAGTCCGGATCATTCTGAAATGTTTTTCTCTGCCGTGCGGTCAAGAGGAGGATGCAAATTGTTTGGCTCAGGATTCCACAAGCATTCTAAATTTTACAGTAGATTGCAACCAAACAAATTCTTTAGTTTGCTTTTGGAAACCACTGACAATGTTGATATTATTGAGGATAGTGAGGAGGCACATTGTGAATACTTAGAAAATTTTAATAATGTGGTCAGTTCTTCATATATAATTAATGTTGTCGAATATATTTCGGGGTTTGTAAGTAGAAAACTCGTTAGAAAAATCAATTGCGAAATATGTGCAACTGCACTAAGTGCATAAGTTCAACGTTATTAGAAAAAAATTTCAGTTTATATAAACAATTATATCAGGAATTGAAATATGAAATAAAAAATACGACACCGGTAAAGAACAAAACAAATAGCCATTTTGTTTTTTCATATCATTTAACCCATTCCGAAAAAAACTGCCCTGTTCTGTCCTCGTTGGATGACCCTGTACATGGACGAAATAAAGCTCTATGGGTCTAGCCCAAAACAGCTGCAAGAACTTCTAAGAACTGTCGAAGAAATGTCATCTGATATTTCAATGAAATTTGGAATGACTAAATGTAAAACAATCCACATCAAAACAGGGAAATGGGCTCCGCCAGACACAAAGAACACCCTAGCCGATCAAATTGTAGAGCCGTTAGCTACTTCTGAGCGGTACAAATATCTAGGGTTAGACCAAAACAACAAACTGGATCACACCACGCTAAAACAAGAAATTGTTGCAAAATACAGTTCTCGTCTCAAGTTATTACTTAGATCTAGGCTAAACTCAGGAAATGTATTTAAGGCTATCAACACTTTTGCCAAACCGCTTCTTGTGTACTCTTTTGGAATAGTAAAATGGTCTGACACCGACCTAACCAATCTCAATATTGCTACAAGGGTAAAAACTACAAACTCCTATGTGACGTAGACATTCACACAGACAAGACAGTAATGCACAATAGACCTGACATCGTCTTTCAGGACAAGGTATCAAAGTCAACATACCTAATTGATATAGCCATTCCATCAGACTAGAATACTCCGAAGAAATACTCAGAGAAAAATAAATAAGCATCAGGAGCTCTCGATTGAAGTTGAGAGTCTATGGAAACAAAAAACTGTTCAGATCTTGCCTATTGTTATTTCTGCGACAGGTGTTACGCCATCCATATTTGCTAAACATCTGGACGAGCTGGATCTACGCAGGTATATCCATTCAGTGGCACAGAAAGCAGTTATACTGTACACTGAAAAATAACTTCTGATGGACTTGGCTGAGTCTCGTCTATCAGAGGAAATCTGCCAGCTAAACATCTAGCTGTGAATTCCTAACCAGGAACGACGCATAACAATATTATACATTCTCATACAAAATGATTGAATAACTCTTATTCTGGACTGATTCATATAGGGTTCCTTGAGGTATGAAATATCAGGTATTTCATGACTCAAGGGATGTAAGCAGAGGTGTCTAATATTCAGATATTTGAAAGATACTTACTTGTTCTAGAAATATGACTAGTTAGGTACCTAATTTCATAGATCTTGGGCCCAAAAGTATCGAGATAATAAATATTTTCAAAAAGTATCTTGATAAGTAACTAAGACACTAAAAAACTATCTAAGATAATCACAAATATCTGAAATATTTTAAAATATTAAAGTTACGTTAAAAGTACTCAAGTTACTTATGTATAAAGCGTTCCATAAAGTTTTTCCAAAGGCTATTATTTGATTGACCCCTACATAATTTTTGAACTGCGTGAACTGTCATTGACGGTTATTTCTGTAAGTTTCGCCCGACGGCCAAACCGAAAATGGTGGCCACTTTGATGATGCGGTACGTCTCTTCTGGTGCTGTTACCATACATTTTGATATATCTTCTTTTCCAAATACTTCAGCGTTTTGTGGCCGATATCCAATACTTATCTTCTTAAAAAAGTCGTCACTTTATAGAATTTACTGATGTCAATATTTTGCTTTAATTTTACTACACTTTTTATCATGGAATAACGTGACCATAGTCTTTAAAATTCTTCACACCTTTTTCGTTACACCAGCTTATGAAATGTGCATACATTTTTCATACCTTTGTTTTAATTTGTCGTGTAATAAATCCAAGTTCGCCTTACTAACTGCTTCTAATATTATCGCTGGAAATTCTTCATCAGAAGAATTCATTCTAACGTACACAATGAATAAACATATTATCCATTCAGTTATTTTTGGCATCAACCCATGCCTTGGAATTTCCCCAGTATAACATCGATAACTTTTGTTTGTTTACTTGTTGTCAAAACAAAATTTGTCAAAAAGTGTCATTGAAATTTAGTGGTTGCCGATTTTTTACATATTATCAAGTGTATTTGCTATATTATAAAACTTTATTTTACATCTAAAATGCCGAAAATAGTTAATGCGAAGATCCAAACTTGCTCAGCATCACCTTAGCTGAGCAGATTTCCAATATTTTTGGGGTAAGTATGCTTATTACATTTAGACATTTTAGGTATTGGCTGTGGGGCCTATTTGACTGGAAATACTACTTAATGTCTTCGTGCTTACTTTATTAATAATAATTTAAAAGAATTATGTACGATATCTATTGTTCTTTTGTCCATACAGTGCAATAATAATAATTTCATTAACGGAGGCAGGCAAAGCAAAATAATGTATGCAAGTACCAAGAGCCCCAACACGTAACATCTATTTGACAGTACACGAGTCAGAAAGCTCTGCAACATACAGAAACGGATCGGTTGAAAAGTGATTCAGACTGAGCAGATTTCTTGTCCTCGCAGGCTAATTTGATAGATTTTTTTAAAATGATAATTTTTTTAAAAGCCTAAATTTACAAAATAGATTTCACTTGAGTTAACAAAGAATACAAATACACCCACTCGGTGCACCTGCCCTCTACTAGCTCTTCGACTTTAAATTTTTTCATTTTGACACAAATCGTCTTAGATTTACATGACCTACTTGCAGTTTTTTTTTATTGAAGGCAAGAATCATTTTTAGAGACTGCTGTCTTAGTTCCTACCTAGTCTTTTTTCAAGCCTGTATTCTTCCAGCTAGCTGATTTTTCTTGCTTTGGTAACCCACTTAAACTAATTTAAGGATAAACGTGTCGAGTCACGTCGATAAGGCAGTTCACAATTATGCTGTCTCAAACCTAGTTCAAAAAGTCGAACAACCCGTTCTTCTTTGCCAAAAGATTATTTTCAAAAACCGAACGAAATTTGGGGGGACCAACACCATCGGTGAGAATGGAGAATTAAAATTAATCGGATAGCTCAATCTCGCTCTCCCTCTTTTCAAAATTTATTTCCAAGGCAATGGCCGGAATTAGGCAAAATATTATAAGATGTTATAATACGTATAATATGTATTATAAGACAATTGCCTAAAAAAAAGAGTTTAGTTAATTTATTTAATCCACACAGAATCTATTCTTATTCTATCTACGTGCAACTGGAATATCACATTGTGTATCAAGAAGTTGCAGCAGCTTTACAATAAAAAACATAATTTTCCATCAGATTTTGAATGGATCTCTTTCTCCTCGTCACTGTTCCCACCTGCAAAATTTTATTAAACCAATTTGAGCAAATAAGTTTTAACGTCAGTGACTCACATTAGTAATAATAATCATAATAATTGTTAGCAACTTCGCCATGAACGAGCCCTGGATCCTGATTGGTATTACTTCCAACGTTCGAGTTTGAACAAGTGTGGCAAATTTGCTGTTTCACCTCGTTAGCTTTATCAACCATACCCTTTACGGCTGCGGTCAAATTGCTGAAAGCTTGAGATATATCAAATAGTCCATTGATGCTGGCAAGGAAACTTTGAATAGACGTCGTCTGCGAATTATTTGCTTGCCTTTTATTTCTACGAATTTGTCTAAAAAATAGTTATTTATGTATTAAGAGCGAAAAGTACAACTTTTTTGCTCGGAGAGTGAAGTTTGCCGCTCGACGCGAAGCGGAGAGCGGCAATCACTCGAGAGCAAAAAAGTTACTTTTTGCTCGTAATGGATACAACGTTTTTTCTGCAAACGATCAATTTCAAATAATGTAAATCACAACTGAGCATATCTGAAGACACAGTCTGAAAATTTAAATCAAAGTGACAATGACGTTTTTAATAATTGGTTGAGTGGTGATAGTTGCTATTGACAGCAAGCGATAAAATCTTTTTCGCTTGCTGTCCTGGGCAACGCGCGGAAAAGTAAACTCACATTCTGATCCTCAAAAAAGGTTAAGTTTTCGTTTGGCTAATGAAAGCGTAAAATGCGTCATTATTTGAAGTTTGTAGAAAAAAGTTTTTTTCGAAAATTACCCTAGGAGCCATTTTTCCAAGGGAAAAATCACTGGTGAATTTTGGTGTACACACATCAGGAGTTTAGTGGAATTTAAGGGAATTTAGTGGTATTTAGAGGAATTTAGCAGAATTTAATGGAATCTAGAAGAATTTATAGACCGATTTTAAGACATCCAGAAATTTTAAAGCCGGTTTATAATATGCTGCCCGATGTTAGGACTGACATTATTCACTAGCATTAACAAACAATTTACAGGCTGACATTGAAAAAAATGCAATGCCTAATAATACGCGACAGAGGAAATCAACAAAATAAGAACAGCTTGTCAGAAAAACTACAGGGTATTCAAATTTTAGGAACAAATTACACATTTTTTTTCTCAAAGTTAACTTAAAAATATTAAGCGTAAATTTTGTAGTGTGATCTGTACAGGTATTTTTTTTCAATGATAATGCTCTTAATTACACCAAAGGCCTCCTTATGGATATGGGTCTACATTATTTTTTGAAAAACAAAAATCAATGTTTGTCTTTGAAAAATTGATTTTTGAAAATTTCCCTATTTAATTAAAGCAAAAAAGGAAAACAGGTAAGCATGTGATCGAAGTCACTAATACCACTAGAAGAACTAAAAACAACAGTTTTCAGTGTTTTTTTGCCAACAATGTTTCAAACAGCAACTGTTATAAACTGAAATATTTCGATTTAACATATTAAGACCTCTCGGAGAATAAACTAAATGTATAGGTTTCATAAAATTGAAACACCCTGTATTTCAAAACTAAAAGGAATTTTGAAAAACAATAGTCAGAACGGCCAATTTTTTGGTAATTTTTCGAAAGGTTGTATCATAGATATTTGTTGTTTTATAGAGATGAGGGTTGTATTATAGAGATGCATTAACCGATTTCAATGAAGAGATTACAGGAACAATTAGGAAAATCTAGCCTAAACTAACATAAAGCTAATCTGTCTTTCAAGAAAAAAATATGAATCTACAATCATCAGGGTGAAACAAAGGGCAACAAAATTCGTAGACTTTAGCGAGTTTCTTACACGTCCCCTGTTGTTAAGAGTTACTTTACAACTTGCATTCGGAGATCTTTTTTTACATCTCGGGACATGTTTGACGGGCTTTTGATTTTTGTTCTACGACAAAAGTGAAAGTAGAAAATCATCAATCAGAAAGTACGAAAATCACTCACTTTTACGTCTACAGAACTGATTTTGTATTAAAACTTAAAGGAAAATGAAAAGCTCTTTGAAATAGGCTAAAGCGTCTCTGGGAACAACCTTTCAAAAATGACCAAAAAATTTGCCGTTTCTTCTATTTTGACGAGCAGATTATCTTACTTTTTTTAAAAACATTAATAGTATATTATTATAAGGGTTTTAGGGACCGCGCGTCAAGATTAAATCCCGAGGAGCGCAGCGACGAAGAATTTAATACATAAGGTCAATAAAAGATGTCTAAATCGCGGTGAATATAGGATTTTTCTATTGCTAACATATAGGGTGGTCACACTTAAATGTGTACTATATGAGTATATCCGAAACGGTATTTCTGATGGTTTGTAAGACAATTTTTTGAATAAAAAGGAACGTTCAAAGCAACTTCCAGGACGGAAATGAATTATATGGAATTTAGTGGTGTTTCGGGGAATTTGGTGATAAATGATGGAATTTTAATTGAATTATATGGAAATTTTCTTGAAAGCGGAATTTTGGTGTACACATTTTATGGAATAGATAGTATAATTGCGTCCGTAGGGATTTACAACTGATGTTTGTGCCTTCAGCGGACAGAAGAATAATAATTTAATCTTCAACTTAAATCACTATTATTTGTTAGTACGCAATGTGGGAATTAGAAGGGAAAGGCAAACAGATTTACGACCGGACACCCGTCGAACCTCGGTTTCGCATTCTTATAGGATCAATTCGACAATCGGAGAACAGAAACTCTGGTCTCCGGTCGTAAATGTGTTTCCTTCCCCTTCTAACTCCCACTTTGCGTACTAACAAATAATAGTGACTTAAGTTGAAGAAACGGTATCCCGATAAGCCAACGAATTAGACGTGCCTTTATAGCTCAGTTGGCAGAGCATCTTCCCGGTGTGGAGAAAGTTCTCTGCTGTGCATACAGCGGTGTGGTCGTGTGGCTTATCTCGTGAATATTGTCGAGTTTTGTTATGGCCTTATCTTGCCGGCAAAACTACCTGTGCGATTCACCGGTATATTTACCACAAATATCGTATAAATAAATAAACATCGCAAATTAAGTGCCGGAAAACACATTGCCTGGGGTACCCAACTTGGGTGCCCCGAATTCTCCATCGCCGGATCTACCTATGAACCCACATGAAGAGAATAATTATGCGATATCTCATTTCACTGCTCTGGCTAATAATAACTCAATTGCCAATATTTCGAGCGGTCTCAACGAAGAGGCGAAATTTTCACGAAGCAAGAAATTAAAAGACATCTTAAAAGTGAATAAAGACTGTATGTGAAAAACCGGTGTAGCGAGTTAGTGAGTGACATAAAAGGTGCGCTTGCAGGCGAAAAAATCAGTTCGTTTGATTACTGTTGTTAATCATCTCCGCGCGAAACACACAGCCAAGAAAACTCTGCCCACTATTAAGCCAAAAAAGATGATTTCGAAAACACCAACCCTCGGTCAAGAGAGAATAAACTAGTGAAGCCTGTACCTCCATCGCCCACGGCACAAAGTACACTAAAAGAATCTGATCTCAAGCAAGATCAAAGCTTGGACACATAAATGGAGAAAGATAAAGACCAAACAGATAATGAAGGTTTCAAAGTACCCCTAAAGACTGTACGCTGGGACAAAATATTTCAACCAAAGCGACAAGAAATCCTTCTAAGAAACCGTTTCGATAAGATACCTCCTGCGTCTGACGAGTAGACCATGGAAACTAATTCCCAAGACGACTCTGAATGCCTGAACTCTAATGTATCTAGCGAGCGCCAAATCGCACAAAAAAACAAAAACCTTCGCACAAAAAGTTCTAACCAAACCCAGCCCCACAAGAAAAGTAGCAATAAACCACCACCACTGGTAGTTCCAGGAAGGCTCACCAAACACTGTGACTTAATTAGCAACATAAAACAGCTAGCAAAGAGAAAGTTTAGCATTAAATATGCCAAAAACTCTGTAATAGTTTACTGCGAAGACCTCGCAGACTAGACACATTTAAAAAGAAATTTTGAATACTCCGAACTTGAATTCCACACCTACACCCCGCCATCTGAAAGAACCCACGCATTTGTACTCCGTGGATTAGAAGGGGATGTAGCACCAAATGAAATCAAACTGCTACTTCGTGATGAGTACAACATCACAGTAAAGGAAGTGCACTTGACGAAAAACACGTTTAGGCGGTTATATTTAGTGGTTCTTGAGTGTGAGTGTGAGTCACGTGAACCGTGAAAAAACTTAGTAACGAAATCCGTCTCTTATCGAATGCACGGATTTCGTGGGAGATACGTCGGAACCAACGCGAAATTAGACAATGTCGCCGACGCCAAGTATGGGGCCACGTCAGTCGCAACTGCAACCGAAAATTTCGTAGTTCAAAGTGCGCCGGTGAACACCAAATTACAGCGCGCACAAATCCAAATATAAAATGCGCCAATTGTGAAGGACAACATCGTTCATTTAATGCTGAATGCCCTGTGCAAAGTTAAGCATCTACCAAAAGCCAAACCCACTTTCGTGTCAGCACCGTCACCAAAAGAACCAGCATGGAAGCAGCCACGCAAGCAGACCTCCAAGGAGAACAAAGCTGAACGTGAACACCGTCAAGAACTAAACGTCACCGCTCAAGACAGCTACAATAGACACTTTCCCAACAACTTACGTCGACATAGTGGAGTCCACCCTCCTGCGGATATTCAACCCGACTTAAGCGGTAAGTTTAGTCTCCTTCAGGACAGGTTCACAAAATTAAATGAGCTTGTCAACTTAGATCAAATGACCACAGCAATCGACTACTATATAAATACGTTATCATCATGTAATGATCGTCGAAGTAAATATGAGGCAAGTCTTCGCTTTTTCACCAGCGATATTAACAATTACGATATCTAAATTCAATTTAGTTAGTTGGAATGCAAATGGATTGCTCGGACATTTGGGAGAGTTTATACATTATCTGAATCATAACTCAATTGACATTGCAGTTGTGGTTGAGACACATCTACGTGAGTACGATAAACTCAAATTACGAGGCTACCGGGTGGAATGCTCGGGGGGGAGGAGTGGCTCTTATCATTCGATCAAACATCCCTTATAAGAGATGTGCTCAGCGTCATTCTCAGATCGAACACATGACCATTCGCTTGGAAAATGGTGTGCTTTTGTACGGGGCATACGCCTCCCCTAACAGGGTGTTTATACTCGTGACCTCGAAGTATTTTTTCCACTTGGTGCTCGAGTTTTATTACTTGGAGATTTAAATGCTCGTCATAGGCTATGGAATAACCATCGTAACAACCACCATGGCTATGTCTTAGCTGATTTCCTTAACGACAATGACGTACAACTACTATACACCGACCGACCCACGAACTACCCATTTAATGGATCGACTACTACATACATTGACATAGGGATAAACAAAGGGCTCAATGACCTAACTGAAGTAGTAGCACAAGACGCTTTTCGCTCTGACCACTTACCACTGTCTCTGCAATGGAACGAACTTAATATACATGTAAATACTGATTTCATTTACTCATACACTAACCTCAACTGGCAAGAATATCGCCAACAATCTCACAAATCTCACAAATATATCTGGACAAATAGAGTCCGAAGAGGCCCTAGATAATGCGGTTACCATCTTTAAAAGAAATATACAAACCCTACAATTAGAAATGGGTACAAGGATTCCAAATCGCCCAAAAACGAATAATTTGCCTGAAAACATCATCGACGAAATCAGGGTTAAAAATAAATTGTTGTAATTAGCGTCCTTAAGTTGTAAGTAGTTGGTGAAGTTAGCGGGATTAGGACAAATAATGCACCTCTTCTTTATTCGAAAATGGCCGACGTTTCGACTGTTTATTTAGTCTTCATCAGGGCTAAAACCCAATGAGTTAAATAGTAACAAATCCCTGGGCCCAACATAAAATTGCAAATAATGTTTGTTACATAATGGAACGTAAAATCATATACATCTATTACATCTATAATTTTTTTTTTTTATTTTAAAAATTTAAAAAAATTAATAAAATTAAATATACAGACAAATTATAAACAACTACAAGAATTAACATTTGACAGTTACTGACAGTACCAAGTAACCAGTAAACATTGAGGCGTACATTACGGAAGACAGAACTTACCTATTCTCACTTAGAGAGGGTAGTCATTTAAAATTCTATTCAAGATGGTTAAAATAGCAAACTCCATTCGATTGTTCGGTGACCCTGGTATCTTAGGCTCGACAAACTACACGTCCGCCGTTATTATTCGCAAGTTTTGTACCTGTGCGGCGAATATATATATATATATATATATATATATATATATATATATATATATATGTTTATATTGGGAAGCATAGAGACTCTTTTTGACATACCCAGAATATCTTAGAGACTCCCTATCTGCGTATAGGCTCTCAGATCTGCTTGCAGGCTCCTCATGGAAATTTTTATGTACCTTAGAGACTCCAATGGTTGACCACTATTGTACAAAATTTTACTCCTAGTACATTTGTACAGGTGCTTTGCGCATGAGACATAGAGGCTCATTTGTTACACAATACTATGGAATGGAGAGACTCGGTCTTAAAAATTACGTAGTTAATATGAAACGTAATCAAAATAAGAACAAAGGTTTCTATGCAACAAAATAAATAACTTCGTGAGGGTAGAAATTACCCCCACCCCGAAAAGCAATAAAGCTCAAAATAGCGCAAACTTGACGTTGTGCACTATTCTAGTAAAGAGAACGAGGGAGGCGTCAAGGCACTGTATAACACCCTATGCGAGATTCGTTCGAATAACTTCGTGGGGGGTAGAAATTACCCCACCCCGAAAAGCAATAAAACTCAAAATCGCGCAAACCTGATGTTGTGCACTATTCTAGTAAAGAGTAGAAGGTAGGCCTATATGCACTTTATAACACCCTGTAAGAGATTCATTCGAAATATCTTCGTGAGGGTAGAAATTACCCCCAAACCGAAAAGCAATAAAACTCAAAATAGCGCAAACCTGATGTTGTGCAATATTCTAGTAAAGAGAAAAAGGAAGACGTCTGTGCACCTTATAACACTCTATGTGAGATTCATCCGAAATAACCTCGTGAGGGGTAGAAATTACCCCCACCCCGAAAAGCATTAAAACTCAAAATAGCGCAAACGCGACGTTGTGCACTATTCTAGTAAAGAGAATAAGGGAGGCGTAAATGCACCGTATAACACTCTATGCGAGATTCATTCGAAATAACTTCGTGAGGGGTAGAAATTAGCCCCACCCCGAAAACCTGTAAAACTCAAAATAGCGCAAACCTGACGTTGTGCACTATTCTAGTAAAGAGAAGAAGGGAGGCGTAAATACACTCTATAACACCCTATAGGAGATTCATTCGAAATAACTTCGTGAGGGTAGAAATTACCCCCACCCCGAAAAGCAATAAAACTCAAAATGGCGCAAACCTGACGTTCTGCACTATTCTAGTAAAGAGAAGGAGGGAGGCGTAAATGCAGTGTATAACATACTGTATGAGATTGATTCGAAATAACTTCGTGGGGGGTAGGAATTACCCCCAACCCGAAAAGCTATAAAACTCAAAATAGCGCAAACCTGACGTTGTGCACTATTCTAGTAAAGAGAGGGAGGGAGGCGTGAATGCACTGTATAACACCCTGTGGGAGATTCATTCGAAATAACTTCGTGAGGGTAGAAATTACCCCCACCCCGAAAAGCAATAAAACTCAAAATGGCGCAAACCTGACGTTGTGCACTTTTCTAGTAAAGAGCAGGAGGGAGGCCTAGATGCACTTTATAACACCCTATGCAAGATTCTTTTGAAGTAGCTTCGTGGGGGGTAGAAATTACTCCCACCCGAAAAGCTGTAAAACTCAAAATACCGCAAACTTGACGTTGTGCACTATTCTCGTAAAGAGAGAAAGGTAGGCGTAAATGCACTGTATAACACCCTGTATGAGATTTATTCGAAATAACTTCGGGGGGGGTAGGAATTTTCCCCACCCCGAAAAGTTATAAAACTCAAAATAGCGCAAACCTGACGTTGTGCACTATTCTAGTAAAGAGAAGGAGGGAGGCGTAAATGCGGCGTATAGCACCCTATGGGAGATTCATTCGAAATAACTTCGTGAGGGTAGAAATTACCCCCACCCCGAAAAGCAATAAAACTCAAAATGGCGCAAGCCTGATGTTGTGCACTATTCTAGTAAAGAGTAGGAGGGAGGCCTAGATGCACTTTATAACACACTGTAAGAGATTTATTCGAAATATCTTCGTGAGGGTAGAAATTACCCCCAAACCGAAATGCAATAAAACTCAAAATAGCGCAAACCTGATGTTGTGCACTATTCTAGTAAAGAGAAAAATGGAGACGTGTGTGCACCTTATAACACACTATGTGAGATTCATTCGAAATAACCTCGTGAGGGGTAGAAATTACCCCCACCCCGAAAAGCATTAAAACTCAAAATAGCGCAAACGCGACGTTGTGCACTATTCTAGTAAAGAGAAGAAGGGAGGCATAGATCCACTTTATAACATGCTATGGGAAATTTATTCGAAATAACTTCGTGAGGGTAGAAATTACCCCCACCCCGAAAAACAATAAAACTCAAAATAGCTCAAACCTGATGTTGTGCACTATTCTAGTAAAGAGTAGAAGGTAGGCCTATATGCACTTTATAACACCCTGTAAGAGATTTATTCGAAATATCTTCGTGAGGGTAGAAATTACCCCCATCCCGAAAAGCTGTAAAACTCAAAATAGCGCAAACCTGACGTTGTGCACTATTCTAGTAAAGAAAAGGATGGAGGCGTAAATGCACTGTATAACACCCTATGCGAGATTTATTCGAAATAACTTCGTGGGGGGTAGAAATTACTCCCACCCCGAAAAGCAATAAAACTCAAAATGGCGCAAACCTGACGTTGTGCACTATTCATGTAAAGAGTAGGAGGGAGGCTTAGATGCACTTTATAACACCCTATGCAAGATTCTTTTGAAATAGCTTCGTGAGGGTAGGAATTACCCCCTTCCGAAAAGCTGTAAAACTCAAAATAGCGCAAACCTGACGTTGTGCACTATTCTAGTAAAGAGAAGGAGGGAGGCGCAAATGCACTGTAAAACATCCTATGCGAAATTTATTCGAAATAACTTCGTGAGGGTAGAAATTACCCCCACCCCGAAAAGCAATAAAACTCAAAATGGCGCAAACCTGACGTTGTGCACTATTCTAGTAAAGAGAAGGAAGGATATGTAGGTGCACCTTATAACACCTTATGTCAGATTCATTCGAAATAACTTCGTGAGGGTAGAAGTCTTGAATATGAATTGAGTCTTTATGCTGCTTATGATGCGTGGAGAACTGGACGCTGTATGCTCCTCGATAAGACATCGTATATACGACCTCGTATATACATTAATTGGAGTCTGTACGCTATATTTCTTAATATGTTATTGGAGCCTGTTAGACCCAATATAAGACTTCTGATAGGGAGCCTGCATGCTGTACGTTGAGTATAAATTGAGTCTGTATGCTACCTTTTAGAGTAGAACCGGAAGCTGTATGCCCCCCGAAAAGACATATATGTGTGTATATGTGTTATCGGGATATATATATACACAATTGGAGTCCGTATGCTACATTTCCTAAATTATTATTGGAGCATGTTAGTCCCACAATCAGACGTAGGGCAAGGGCCTGCATAATATGTCTTAAGCATGTTGATCCCTACCTAGCTAAAGTGTTCCATGAGTACGTGACAATTTTTCTGAGTATATGGGGCAGGTCACAATAACATTACTTTAGTATATACCTTTTTTTCTTAACGTCACTCCTAAAGAGATATCTGACCTCAAAGATGCACGTTAGAAATTTATAACCTCATTATTTTCTCAAATAATGGCCAATTACCATTAGTAAATATTTCTACAAAGAAAAAATCTATTTTCTATGTCACACCAGAGTTTATTAGTTATTTACGTTATAAGGTAAATATAGTTTTACAGTAGGAGTAAGACGTTTCTAGACGAGGCGATAGCCGAGTCTGGAATTTCGAAACGACTACTGTTACCGGACGTGTGATATACAACATTTTACTTCATAGTTATTAAGTACAGGAAAATTAATTAATATTATGCGCGGCGAATATATTTTTGCGAAATCCGGTATAGTTTCATCCTGTACCGGTACCTTAATTTGCTCTTTGTTAAGGCGATGGATTTAAGGGATATTTTAAAGATAGCACCTACCTGTAGTGAGTAGAGATGAATATTGGAATAAGGAGAATGCTAAAGCCTGCATAGGGATAAAACATAGTGTAGATGACTCCCACTTAGAATTTATAAAGGTAGTTCAAGTTGATTGTGAAATTAGTAAGAAGTTAGAGAAGATATTTGATAAAAAGCTTTATCTGCTGAAAGAGTTAACTAATATGAAATTGATAAGAATAGCGATATTCAGCAGCATTTTGGATTAAAAGATGGTTTTATCACTATAATCGAAATGGCGTGAGATAACATCTTACAATTTTTTGCACAAAGTTTTGCTTCAATTTGACAGAAGAACTGATAAAGTATTGTTTTCTGTGTAAAAAGTATGCTCTTGGCCAACTTCTTAAAAGTGCACCGTTTTCGCATAAAATGGCTTTAAATACTTAGAATTGATTGATCATCCATGCACTATCAATCACCATCGACCGAAAATTGCATGATAAAGTTTATTTTTATTTTTCATTTTACAACAATAACTAACAATGCACAAAGGACGGCTTTTAAAACTATCAGTAACACTTCAGTTTGAAGTTAAACCACCAGACGTGAGGTACATTGCATTGTTTACTTGACAGATGAATAATGCAATTTTAAAAGTCGTCCTTTGTGCATTGTAAGTTATTGTTGTAAAATGAAAAATGAAAATAAACTTTATCATGCAATTTTCGGCAATCCATCGCCATAACACAGAGCAAACTCAGGTACCGGTACAGGACGAAACTATACCGGATTTCGCAAAAATATATTCGCCGCGCATAATATTAAATTATCCTGTAATTAATAAGTATGAAGTAAAATGTTGTATATCATACGTCCGGTAACAGTAGTCGTTTCGAAATTCCAGACTCGGCTAACGCCTCGCCTAGAAACATTTTACTCTTACTGTAAAACTATATTTACCTCATAACGTAAATAACTAATAAACTCTGGTGTGACATAGAAAATAGAATTTTTCTTTGTAGAAATATTTACTAATGGTAATTGGCCATTATTTGACAAATTAATGAGGTTATAAATTTCTAACGTGCATCTTTGAGGTCGGATATCTCTTTAGGAGTGACATTAAGAAAAAAAGGTTTATACTAAAGTAATGTTATTGTGACCTGCCCCATATACTCAGAAAGATTGTCACGCACTCATGAGACACTTTAGCTAGGTAGGGATCAACATGCTCAAGACATAGGATGCAGGCCCTTGTCCTACGTCTGATTGTGGGACTAACATTCTCCAATAATAATTTAGGAACTGTAGCATACGGATGCCAATTGTGTATATATATACCCCGATAAGACATATACACACATATATGTCTTATCGGGGGGCATACAGCTTCCGGCTCTACTCTAAAAGGTAGCATAAAGGCTCAATTTATACTTAACGTACAGCATGCAGGCTCCCTATCAGAAGTCTTATAGTGGGTCTAACAGGCTCCAACAACATATTAAGAAATATAGCATACAGACTCCAATTAATGTAGGGGGTCATTATAAAATTTCATCTATGAAATTTTGACAGAAATGGATGATATAATCAAAGTAAATGGACTTTGGTTTCTCCATCCTTTTCTTTTGACATCTCACAGCCAACTAGATGAAGTTTTATAATGAACACCTCGTATATAGGTTCATATGTCTTATCGAGGAGCATACAGCGTCCAGTTCTCCAGTCTAGTAAGCAGCATAAAGACTCAATTCATATTCAAGACATAGCATGCAGGCTCTCTGCCTTATGTCGTCATTGTGAGGCTAACAGGCTCCAATAATAGATTAAGAAATATAGCATATAAGAATTTTGAGTTTTATTGCTTTAGGGGGTGGGGGTAATTTCTACCCTCACGAAGTTATTTCGAATGAATCTGACATAAGGTGTTATAAGGTGCACCTACATATCCTTCGTTCTTTTTACTAGAACAGTGCCACATCAGGTTTGCGCTATTTTGAGTTTTATTGCTTTTCGGGGTGGGGGTAATTTCTACCCTCACGAAGTTACTTCGAATGAATCTTGCATAGGATGTTATAAAGTGCATCTAGGCCTCCCTCATACTCTTTAATAGAATAGTGCACAACGTCAAGTTTGAGCTATTTTGAGTTTTATTACTTTTCGGGGTGGGGGTAATTTCTACACCCCACGAAGATATTTCGAATGAATTTCCCATAGGGTGTTATACAGTGCATTTACGCCTCCCTCGTTCTCTTTACTACAATAGTGCACAACGTCAGGTTTGCGCTATTTTGAGTTTTATTGCGCTTCGGGGTGAGGGTAATTTCTACCCTCACGAAGTTATTTCGAATGAGTCTTGCATAGGATGTTATAAAGTGCATCTAGGCCTCCCTTACACTCTTTACTAGAATAGTGCACAACGTTAAGTTTGAGCTATTTTGAGTTTTATTACTTTTCGGGGTGGGGGTAGTTTCTACCCTCACGAAGTTATTTCGAATGAACCCTGCATAGGGTATTATAAAGTGCATCTAGGCCTCCCTCCTACTCTTTACTAGAACAGTGCACAAGGTCAAGTTTGCGCTATTTTGAGTTTTATTGCTTTTCGGGGTGGGGGTAATTTATACCCCCCACGAAGATATTTCGAATGAGTTTCCCATAGGATGTTATAAAGTGCATCTAGGCCTCCCTCCTTCTCTTTACTAGAATAGTGCACAACGTCAGGTTTGCGCTATTTTAAGTTTTATTTGTTTTCGGGGTGGGAGTAATTTTTAACCCCCACGAACTTATTTCGAATGAATCTCGTATAGGGTGTTATACAGTGCATTTACACCTCCCTCGTTCTTTTTACTAGAATAGTGCACAACGTCAGGTTTGCGCTATTTTGAGTTTTATTGCTTTTCGGGGTGGGGGTAATTTCAACCCTCACGAAGTTACTTCGAATGAATCTTGTATAGGGTATTATAAAGTGCATCTAGGCCTCCCTCATACTCTTTACTAGAATAGTGCACAACGTCAGGTTTGCCCTATTTTGAGTTTTATTGCTTTTCGGGGTGGGGGTAATTTCTACCCTTCACGAAGTTATTTCGAATGAATCTTGCACAGGATGTTATAAAGTGTATCTAGGCCTCCCTCCTTCTCTTTACTAGAATAGTGCACAACGTCAGGTCTGCGCTATTTGGAGTTTTACTGCTTTT
Organism: Taphrorychus bicolor; assembly: GCA_951812265.1. Lineage (NCBI taxonomy): Eukaryota > Metazoa > Arthropoda > Insecta > Coleoptera > Curculionidae > Taphrorychus > Taphrorychus bicolor. Next base: position 20,297,429 of record OX638306.1, on the reverse strand, counting down.
CGGGATGGGGGTAATTTCTACCACCCACGAAGTTGTTTCGAATAAATCTCGCATAAGGTGTTATACAGTGCATTTACGCCTCTCTCGTTCTCTTTACTAGAATAGTGCAGAACGCCAAGTTTGCGCTATTTTGAGTTTTATTGCTTTTCGGGGTGGGGGTAATGTCTACCCCCCACGAAGATATTTCGAATGAATTTCCCATAGGGTGTTATACAGTGCATTTACGCCTCCCTTGTTCTTTTTACTAGAATAGTGCACAACGTCACGTTTGCGCTATTTTGAGTTTTATTGCGCTTCGGGTTGGGGGTAATTTCAACCCTCACGAAGTTACTTCGAATGAATCTTGCATATGGTATTATAAAGTGCATATAGACCTCCCTCGTACTCTTTACTAGAATAGTGCACAACGTCAGGTTTGCGCTATTTTGAGTTTTATTGCTTTTCGGGGTGGGGGTAATTTCAACCCTCACGAAGTTACTTCGAATGAATCTTGCATAGGGTATTATAAAGTGCATCTAGGCCTCCCTCCTACTCTTTACTAGAATGGTGCACGACGTCAAGTTTGCGCTATTTTGAGTTTTATTGCTTTTCGGGGTGGGGGTAATTTCTACCCCCCACGAAGATATTTCGAGTGAATTTCCCATAGGGTGTTATACGGTGCATTTACGCATCCCTCGTTCTCTTTACTAGAATAGTGCACAACGTCAGGTTTGCGCTATTTTGAATTTTATTTCGCTTCGGGGTGAGGGTAATTTCTACCCCCCACGAAGATATTTCGAATGAATTTCCCATAGGGTGTTATACAGTGCATTCACGCCTCCCTCGTTCTCTTTACTAGAATATTGCACAACGTCAGGTTTGCGCTATTTTGAGTTTTATTGCGCTTCGGGGTGAGGGTAATTTCTACCCTCACGAAGTTATTTCAAATGAATCTTGCATAGGATGTTATAAAGTGCATCTAGGCCTCCCTCCTTCTCTTTACTAGAATAGTGCACAACGTCAGGTTTGAGCTATTTTGAGTTTTACTGCTTTTCGGGATGGGGGTAATTTCTACCACCCACGAAGATATTTCGAATGGATCCCGCATAGGGTGTTATACAGTGCGTTTGCGCCTCCCTCTTTTTAACATCAAACTTCAGTTTAGACGCAGTTTAGTTATAGACGCATAGAGGCTCCTCTAGGTTTAGTACAATGCAGTACAAAAATTGGCATTGTAACACCCCTGGTCTCCTTTGACGAGTCTATATGCTTCGCAACATATACATATATATATATATATATATATTGTGTTAACTAACTATATACAAATACGTTGTATGAAATGTATTTACAAGCAGTTTTCACTGGCGGTTACTTTTCATTTAGTCGTCGCATAATGATGTTAGATGTCGAAATTGCGACGCTGTTGCTTATGCGGTTTGCTAGGGTTTTTTGTGCTCTCGGTGACAACCATAATCTCTCACAAAGGGTCCGGTAGAAAGTGGAGTATGCCTCGGTGTTGACTATCTCCCCATAGCATCCTACGACACAAGCCGCGAATCTGACATGGCATCGGTGGAATTCTCCCATCACAGCGACCAGGTTGGCCACCCTTTCCACGGGTAGTTGAGTTGAAGGTATATTTGGTGGTTTTCAGCTTTTCCTGCCTCCTGAGATTTTGGACGTGAGACACCGCAATCTCGAAGATCAGGTTAGTAGGAGATAGAAGAGTAAATCTGGCTTATTGTGGTATGGGTTTTGCTCGTTGAGGATCTTGGTGCCCGCAGTCATCCTAATGCTTCATCCGCCATGCTGAAATTCCTGGTTGAAGGTCGCCCGCCCAAATTGCAGTTTTTTGTAGCATTTGCGTGGCCCTCGCATGCTATTTAAGATGGTTTATATTATCCAATACACAACATAATCGTGTCTTGTGGTGCAGGCTGGCGTGATTCAGGCAATGGCTACATGATAGGCCGTTTTGTCTGTGTCGCAGCCTCTTCTGCATTTCCGCCTGACTGGTCCGTTCCTTAGGCCGTGTTGCTGCTCTTCCATCGCAGCTTCCAGTACTCCCCTCCTCCAGGAGTCAAGGTAAGGTACACTGCAAGCGGGAAATGATATTTTCTTTAAGAGTCAGCCTGGCATAATTCATGATGCTCGACCATTGCTCTTCAAGGCGGCCGTATTTTGAATGTGCCAACCTCACCGTATTTTGGCAGCACCTCTTGATGTTGTTGGCCTCCTGAACGTCAACTTCATATAGCCGCAGTACCCATTCCATATCTGATAGTGGGTTCCTCCATCCGGCCTTTTTAGGGCTTGGTATCGCAGCAGGCAGTCCTCCATGTTCGGGTGTTGTATTACGTAGATGCTTCTTCGTATGTAGGTTAGCTCAGTTTCATGTTCGATTGATTTGAGTCTTAATCCTCGTCTATATCTATATCTTCGCATGGACTGTGACTACTAAACACGGTGTTTGCTGCTCTGCGCGTTGTGGAATATCGAACCTATAAAATTTTTTAAAATACATTATTTATGCATTTATTGTCAGTGCTGCAAAGGTGGAAATAGAGTGTTGTGAGTTAATAACAGTTTTGTTGTTAAATTTCCTTATAGGGCTTTCCAGTGGTGATATAGAGAGGATTGAGGCAATCTTTAGTGACCAATTTCTTGAGACCATAGCAGACAAGGTGGCGAGAATTATTGGGAAGAACATAGAAAAACGTCTCAAATCCCACGAAAATGCTATAAAAGAGCTTCAGAATGAGACAAAGCAGCTAAAAAAACCTTAATTCTGAATTGGAACTTAAATGCGATAACCAGGAACAGGCTCTGCGTAGCCTAAACATCAGAGTGTTCGGCATTCCTTGCTCCGAAAACGAAGATTTACATGCCAAGGTCATGGACAAACTAAAGTGCAATATTAAAGATACCCACAATAAAATGTGCCATCGAGTGACCACAAAAAAAAGCGGGCAAACATCCTCCTGCAATTTTAGTAACATTTAATTGTAATGTTGAACGTACAGCTGTGCTAAAAAGTCGTAAACATCTCAAGGACTCTGGTATAAGAATAAAGGAATATCTGACTAAGTTTCGTTTAAAACTCTTGGATGCTGCAGTAGTACGTGAAAATCAATGATATTGTTACTCGTGTCAACCAATTGAGTGATATCAGCACTTAAGCACAGACGAAAAAACTAAGGTATACCTGTTCTGCCTTCAAATGGGTACTTTTCCCCTATTCGAAAGGATTTTTATTTTTTTAAATTTATTTTATTATTAGTTAGTGCCCAAGGAAAATATTTTAAGATGGTCACTATAATTTGAATAAATTAATAGTTAATGCCTCATTATTAAACGGAAATATGTTGTTATTTGTTCTCTATTTCGGTTATTAAATTGTAGGTATTTGTGGATATGTTGTTAAGACGCATAGAGTGGCCCATTGTTTTTTAGGAGCAGCATTTATTCCTTTGGTCTATTTTAGCATTATTTGTACTAAGTATATGTTCTTATGTTGCCTTGTGCGCACATGAATGTTAGATAGATCGATAGATAAAATCATTTATTTGAAAAAAAAATTACAAGTAATTATTGTGTTAAAACACGTCAACAGTATTACATACTAATTTCAAACATTTCTACAAATCCGGAAATAATCAATAAAATTATATGGTTCCATATCAACGAGGAACTTGAAAAAATTTTTTTTAAAGGCATCCAGGCCCTGTGTCTCACGAATCTCCCTCGGCAAATGATTAAAAAACTTTATGCAGAAATTTGTAGATTGTTTCTCTGTTAAAGTCAATTTGTGTTGTGGGTAATTATACATATAATGACTGCCCCTGGTACTATGAGAGTGATTAACTGCATACCGTTCGAACAGAAGCGAATTTCGTTTTAGGAACATGAGATGCTCAAATATTGAGATGGCTGGGAGAGTCAATATTGAGTTTTCCCTGAACATAGTTCTACAGCTAGTTAAGGGGCGTGACAAGTGATTATTCTTATCGCAACTTTTTGATTTGTGAATAAGATGTTTATGTTACTGGCATTTCCCCAGAATACTATAGCATTCTTTAGCAAAGGATATATAGTTCCGTAATAGGCGGTTTTTAAAGTACCTATGTCACAGTGCTTAGCCAAGACTCTCAAGGCATAACATGAGGATGACAGCCTGGCATCCAAACTCTCAATGTGTGAGCAGTATGACAGGGCCCCATCCAACTGTAGGCGCAAGAGTTTGGTAACATTAGCTGACACTATATCCTTCTCCTTAAACGTTATACTTTCTACAAGTGACAACTGCGCGTTAGTAGTTTTGAAGCAAATACATTGGGTTTTATCAACATTCAAGACTAATCTATTTTGAGAAAACCAGTCCTCTAACTGATCAAAATGTTGCTTTCATAGTTGCTCCAATGAATTAATCAAAGTAGTGTGGACCAAGCAAGTTGTATCATCAGCATAGTTGTCCAATTTACAATTTTGCGATGTGATGGTTATAGGAAGATCGTTAAGAAAGATTGTCAAGAGAAGTGGCCCAAGAATGCTGCCATGTGGGACACCGCGTTCAATGTAACTTTTACTGGATCTAGCCTGCTTGTTAGTATCATTTATTTTTACACTTTGCGTTCAACCTGTTCCATATTCCGTATTTATTCAGTTTTTTCAGTGGTACACTGTGATCTAGGCTGTCAAAAGCCTTGGAGAGGTCAAGAAAGAGGCCACAAGCACCCTCTCCCCGTTCCAAAGCTTCGACTATAGCCTCAATAAATTCCTGCAGGGCAGTATCTATCGATCTTCCTTTTATAAAACCATGCTGAAAGTTATGAAGTAGATAATTTTTTGAGAAATATGTGAGTAGTCGGTCATACATGGCCCTCTCAAAAAGTTTTGAGAAAGTGCACTGACATCATTGAACATATATGGGTCAGGGTCGAGTACCCGGATAGAAGCATTGCAGTGGAAATCATATATAGGCCTCCCGGCTCTAGTTGTAGGAATTTTATAGACCGCTTTGAAAGCACATTAACTGAAATTATTTACTCAATGTGATGAGATTGTCTGTCTGGGTGATTTTAACATTAATATGTTGGACGATAAAAATGCCCTATCGACGACATTAAATAACGTACTATCTATTTTTCGCCTTGAACAAATAATATCTCAACCTACCAGAATCACTAAAAATAGTTTCAACGTTGATTGATCTGATTTGCTGTGATCCCTCTTTCGTCAGCGATTCGGGTGCAAGTGACCTGGGTATATCTGATCATTTGCTTGTATTTGCTACCCTTAACAATGCTTGTAGTAGACCAGTACAGACAACTTTTCATTATAGGCAGCTTGATCGCATAGATTTACAAGCATTCAATGCAGATATTTTGAGTGCTCCTTTTGATGAAGTATATTATATTGAGGATATCGATGACAAAATATCATTTGTTAGCGACCTTATTTTGAATGTATTTGGTAGACATGCTCCCGTCACAGAAGGCTTGTCTGGGAGAAAGAGTTGTCTGCCTTGGGTGACGAATAAAGTGAAATATCTCATGCAACTTAGAAATCAAGCTTTACATCGCTTTAAAGTAACAAAAAGTCAAGGGGATTGGACGTATTATAAGCAGCTTAGAAATTTAACTACGTCCTCATTGAGAAATGAGAAAAGGGCTTATTTAAATTATAAATTTCAGAATTCTACAGTGGGTCAAAAATAACAAAAAAAAAACTAAAAAAATTAAACATTTTAAATGGTCAACGTAAATCACTGCTTGAAAATCTACAAAATGTGGATAACTTTAATTTCTATTTTACTCAATTATCTCGCAGCAGTAGAACTTCAGATCAAGAGTTGTTAAACTTTTATAATAATAATTCTTTCCATGATAAAACTTTTACTTTGCATGAGGTTTCCGAGGAATACATTGCTAGTGCCATCCTTTAGATTACATCGAAGGCCTTCGGAGTTGATGGTTTGAATGTGATTTTAATAGGTTTTTGCTGTCCTTTTATACTACCCTTCTTAATACACATCGTAAACTGTTTCAAAAAGTTCAGCCAAAATGAGTGACTTAAAATCCATATCAATTCTTCCCACTTTTTCAAAGATTCTTGAAAAGGCAATGTATCATCAAATAGTCGAGTATGTAACTGCGTATGGTATAATTCCTCCCAGACAGTCTGGATTTCGCAAAGGCTACAGTTGTGCTACAGATCTAGATAGTAATTTGGCTACTGTTCTCATACTACTTGACTATACAAAGGCATTTGAGATGATTGAACACAGAACTACGGCAGCTATTCTTGGGTCTATAGGGTTTGACGACAGGGCATTGTCCCTTGTTAATCTTTCCTTTCGGATAGAACTCAAAGAGTTTTATTAGGTGGCACAGGACAGCATCTTGGATCCCCTCTTGTATAGCATATACACTTTTAACTTTACGAATTCCTTTGCTGTTAGTCAAAATCACCTGTATGCTAATGACACGCAGTTGTATAAATCTTTTCCTCGTGATCAGATTAATGAAGCAAGTGACCGACTCAATCGGGATCTCGCAGCTTTATATGAAATATGTCGGAAACATTTGCTTCAAATTAACCCTAGTAAATCCATAATAAATAAAAGGAGGCTGTATCTTTTCAGTATACCGCCTCATAACAAGAAGGAATTATATAAAAAATGCCTTTCTTACCAAATATCATTTTTAACTAATAAGTACAAAATCAAACCTCAAAATTCAAAACCAAAATGAGACAAGTACTGTTATTTTTTTACACCCTCGCATAACTACCGCCAAGTGACAAATTACTTAAATGAAACTTTTGACAAAAACTAGATTGGCACTGTTGGACCGGTTCACTGGCCCTCTCGCTCGCCTGACCTGACACATCTGGATTGTTATTGTTTGGGCACATGTGAAGAGCAAGGTTTTCCTACATCCACAAGCACCAAATCGAGAAAAATTGGAGGAAAGGATTCGAATGGCCATTAATGAAATCACTGCTGATCAACTTAAAAATGTCATGAAGAATGGTCCGAAAATGTGAGACTTTGTATCGAAGCAAATGGCCGGGGTTTTGAGCAATTGGAATACCTTTTTTCTTGTTTCAATATCAGCTCTTTCAATCTATGAAAATAAAAACTTAGGCTTCCATTCAAAGAAATGTGTTTTCTCCTATTTAATAAACGGGAAAATTGAAAATAAATTAAACTAATGTGTATCTGTCAGAAATAGTTCTATCATGATCTAACCGATATTGTTTTGATGCGCGTATTCTAACAATAAAGGAATCGTGGTCAGCATAGCGAAACTCGACTGGTATACCGGGTGTAAACCAAAAGTTTAAATGTAATCAATCATAAAATGTTAATTTATGGCGAATCGACTTACTAACATTGGTAAGTGTGATGGGTCGTTGAAAAGGTAATTTTGAGCCGATTTCGAATTTGCATTAAAAAATGCTGATTGAGGTTTAAAAAGTAAAAGATGGTGTCAACTGCGACAAATCCTAAAATGACATATGATATTTCATAACAGCAAAATTTTAGTGGCAACATGTTATATTGATGTTCCAAATTTCAAACTTCTATCTGTAACAGAAACTGAGATCGGACTATGTGCATTGGATTTGGGTCACCCGGTATATCTCGGTAGGTACACTGGGCCGTTTGATGACGTCTTTCTTTTCACGTTGTGTTTGACCTGATGGCGTGGCGTCTTCCAGCGCCCTGCACCTTTAAAGTGTTGAGCTGCGTCTCTCATCTGGTGTTATGTTGGCGGTGACGTATACTACGGCTGGAATACCACAGGAATTGATGAAGGCCACTTTATGGTGTGTAGTGAGTTCGGATTCCAGGATTTTATTTAGCTTTGTGTCCATGTTTTCTTCAATACGTTGGAAATTGTACAATGTAACCTGTTCCAGTTAGTCCAAACCGAGGTACTGATATCCGTCTCTCACTTGCGGCAGGATTGGGGCTCGATCATCCTTGTCCTCGTTCTGGTCGTCTCTGGAGTACTGGTCGCCCTTTGGTACGTTCAGGCTCAGGGCCACTTTCTGTCAATTTCTTAGATATGGCGCACATGCTTTCCCTGGTTGGTGCGTGGTATTTTATATCGTCCATGTACGCCAACACTTGGTGCTCGACCTGCGTTTTCTTCACTATTTCCGGGTCTGTCTTGATGTAATTTAGTGTAACTGCTCTCAGGAGAGCGAACAGCAGCGAGCTTATTGAACCTGCCTGTAGAATGCCCCAGCGAATCGAGATGGGGTTTGGTTTATCCCTGTTCAGGCGCACCCCCATTGCTTTACTGTGGTCTCTATGGCTTTTTTTATGTATGGTGTGGAGCGGCAGCGCATCTATAAGCCTATTTAGACACTTGTGGTAAACAATGTCATAGGCCTCTGTAAAATCATACCACAAGGAGTAGCTTTTCACTCTGAAGAGCTTTGCGAGCAGTGATATACTCTTATCCAGGAGTGCCCATGCGTGGTGCCCCACATGTTGTCTTAAGCAAGCTGTTCTCGAGGGAGCTCCCACTGGGGGAATGCTTCTTTTATTGTTCGCGCCATTACCGCCGTACACATTTCGTATTCTGTGTTCAGCAGCGAGATGGATCTATAGTTCGCAGGCTTGGTCGTAGCTCCCTTTTTGTGGAAAAGCACCACGCTGCCTCGGACGTCCGCTTCCAAGAATTTCTCTCTTGCCATCAGGATATTCCTTATATATATCTCCAGGTACCCCCTTGCCGCTGCTAACACCTTGTAAACCTATATAGGAATTCCGTCTTCTCCGGGCGCCTTCCAGGGAGCCGCTTTGATCAAGCTCTTTTTCAAGTGCCGTGTGATGTAGCCATTGGTCTGTTGGTGGTGCCAGCCTTGTTCTCCGGAATATCTCCTCAATTTTTGCGCCACTTGGTCAGCGTTGGGGGAGGGGGGTGTTTTCGGCCTCTTTTTTGTAGAGGTTGCGGTAGAAGATGTCCGCACCTTCAGTTTTTTAGGCTCGCAGCAACGTCTTCTGCTTTTGGAAGACCTGAAGGGATGGTCTCTGATGGTATGATGGTAAGTCTTTGGACTTGATGTATTTGATGTCTCAGGTTCATGGTAAGCTTTTTCATGGTATGGACTTGTTTGTGTAGCCTTTTTGTGAGTTTGTCCCCATTAAGTTGTCTGATTTCTTTGGCGTTCTTGAGGTGCCTGTTTAACTTTGCTATTTTTCCTTGTGTTACTTGGTAGTTAGGCTTGGTTTCTCTTGATAGAGGTCTTTATAGCCTTACTCTTGTGTACTGGGGTTAGTTTTGCCTGGGCCTTAATTTGGGTTATTGCGTCACCCAGAACTGAGTTGACCATATCGACCCTCGTTTTGATGATGTGCGTAATCTGCGATATTGTCTTACACATGTTGAACAGTTGCTTTTCCCCTGAATAATGGCATTCTTGGTTAGCAATAATATCTTGGCTGCCTGCCAATTTGGATTTAGACCGAAGAGATCCTCGGAACTAGCCACCTTCAATACCGTAACATACATTATGAATAAACTAGATCACAATGAGTGTGTTGCGAAACTCTACTTTGACCGGCCTAAGACATTCGATATGGTGGATCACAACCTGTTGTTAACAATAATTGAGCAAAACGGCCTTAGGGGTCAGTTCTCTGCACCCCTGTATTTGGGTGGTAGGTTCCAATCGGTGTGTGTGGTGGCGGGCGGCGCTGAGTCTGTATCGGGACCTGCGAAAATTCTCCGGGGAGTCCCGCAGGGTTCCACTCTCGGCCCTGTCCTCTTCCTCCTTTAGGTAAATGGTCTTAAAGAGACGTTCAGTAGAGGTAGAATATGCCAATATGCGGACGACACGTCGGTCTTTTTCGCAGCTGTCTTGGTGGCGGAACTATCTAAAGAGTGTTCGGACAGCTATGGTGCGGCCATAATGGGCTAATGCTTATCTCTAGTAAGATGGTTCTTCTTTCTTTTCAAAAATCGCCAACGCATGTGGACTCTATGTAAGAATGATCAATAGATCTCTGCCACTCTCGACCAGTGTTAAATTCTTTGGAGTTTACTTAGATGACAGACTCGGATGGAAGGAACACATCAGTAAGTTACAACTTGGGCTGAATAGCTTGTGTTCCCTAGTCAGAATACCAAGAGACCTCTTCCTCTTAGACACCTTAAAAACTTGTTACCTGGGTTGTGTGCAGCCTCAAATTAGTTACGGTGTGATGTTTTGAAAGAATATTGAGATGTATGTTCGGTTTAAGAGTTAGAAGGGACTACTTCCGTGGCCTGGGAATCTTGACGGCCCCTAGTCTATATTTTTTATCACTCTGCAGGTTTGTGAAAAGAAATCCGCTCCGGTTCCGGACCAGTGCGGAAGGTTACTCTCATTTGAAGTCGTTACAGGCAAGAAATAGGTAAAATTTGAGCATTCCCACTCATATCTCTGAATTTTTCAAGAGTGGATCTTATTATAAAGCAATCAGAGCGCATCAAAATGATATTAAATTAAATGTAAAATGCCCAGATTGAGCCTCCCGGCATGGCCGGTTATCCCGCGGGTTCTCCTCGTCGGCAGCAGTTCTTTTTGTTATGCATAGGTATGCTGTAGGATTTTTTACCTTTTGTGACAGTATCAGACAGTTATTGTAACTGTTCGGGCAGTTCGTCTTTTAGTCTTTAGTCGCTGATTAGGAAGATTTCTAAGAGAAATAAAAACTCACCTCCGCTTTTCCTCTTACTGTACACGCAAGTACATACATTAACCGTTTACGTTTAGGTATTCATAAACCCTTGTACCCATAACTTTTGCTCAATATATAACCCTCGGAACACGTTTAAAGAGACGGGATATTCGTTTTATTTCCGCGAATTCTCGCTTACTATCTAGATATGCCCTCTATTCAATTTGTGGAATCATTTATGCGGAAACTTCTTCCGACATTCGCTTCGTGAAGTATGTATGTTTAATGACAACTCAGTTTTAACATTCACAAAAATATTTTCTTAAAGCGAGGAAGCTTCCGTGTTCTTTGATCCTCCGAATGTTCTTTGTCGTTTCGGCTTCCTATCCCGGGCAATATAGTGCAAAGTTTTCTTAGAAAAGTCGAAGAAAAAGGCTTTCTTATGTTACTGGATACACGATTTTATAACTTTCGCATCACGCATCCAATAGACCCTTTCACTTTATCTATATCCAATAATGTCCCCTTTTCCACTGAAAAGAACTTGACATAAAAAGTATTAGTTTTATACCATGGAATTTCAATGAAAAAAAAACGACTTATTTTACTATCCGAAAGAAGGAAAATTTATTAGAAGTCGAAGTGCCATTTATTCTCATCCCATCAGAGATCAATTTGATCATACGCTACCGTCTCAAAATGACTCTATAGAATTGGATAATATTTCAAACGCTTAGCTCGAAGAAAGTCTTTTAAGGATCGTGACAAGGATACGTACTAGAAAGAATAGTCTCAGATTAAAATTTTAAAGGGGGCCTGCAAATATCGATATAGAAAGATGAAATCTTTGTCACTTGCTTCAGCGTTGCCACTTGTTGTGGTCAAAACTTTTGTTTTGTGCAGTTGCGAAAGTTTGATGGTCTCTAAAAACTTCCTCATAGACCCCAAGAAGTAGAAAGTTGTTTAGTAATTTCCAGAGGTTTCTTGTTCCACGTATTTTAGATTCCAATTAAAATCTAGTCATTTTGTGTTTGGCTCAAAGACATGTTGTAGCACGTAATTCCATATGAATTTTAACGTTTATGTAAACAGTATGCAAATTCAAAGCACTCGTCGCCTTGTTCGCGAAATTTGCCACTTTGTGATCCGATTTACATGCAAATGCATTGCCAAGCCAATTTTCTCTCGCTTATAGGTGCTGGATTAAAGCCTTCAAAAACTGAGTTTCTTATTCGGTACAAATCTCTCTAAGCTAATGCCCAGAATTCAGGTCTGTATATTTATAGTATAGAGGGCCTCAACAATTGCTTAACCGAATACACTTAATAAAGAGTAAGTGTTTAGACTAAAAGTTAAGTGCGACAACGTAGCCCTGATGGTGGTTCTCCTGTAGTGACCAAAACGGGGGAGGTGGTTCTATCTCGTTCATAAGGTATTAAATAAATAAACTTCCATTACACAAGGCATAATTATCTCTACGATCGGTGCTGGATGGTATTAGGTATTACGGAATTTCGAGGTTTTTTGAAATTTACAATAAAGAGGGCATCAAATTAAGTAGTTTAAAGCAAAAAAAAATTGCGGAATATTCATATTTGCACTAAAAAATAATAAAAAATACCAAAAAAATTGAAAGGATTATTTACACTTTAGCCCCACAGCGCATTCATAATGAAGTTCAATTCATTTACTTCGCATTAGCTGTCGCTGTCACCTATTAGAGCAGCAAGGTTGCCAGCTCCTCTCTCAATATCCAGAAACTAGGCCTTTTCGGAAGAAGGTAGTTTTCTATCGGATCCCGCAATGGCCCCTACGTTCTGGCGGCGCGGCCCAAAGGCAAAGTAAAACTTTAGTTCAGTTTTACTTTGCTTTTGGTTAAGTTGGTTCAGGTTAGTTCAGTTATGTTTTTCCTTTGGTTAGGTTTTTCCTGGTGTTAGTTAGGTTAGTTCAGTTTTACTTGGCCTTTGGTTAGGTCAGGTTAGTTTAGTTCTGTTTTTCTTTTCGTTTAGTGGGTTCAGTTAAACCTTTCATAAAAGACAGGGCGTCTTTGGACATGTTGGTTAGGTTAGTTTAGTTTTACTTTGCCTTTGGTCTGTTTTCGTTTTAGTTAGGTTAGCTTAGTTACGTTTTTTCTTTAGTTTGGTCAGTCCAGTTGTACTTGTCTTTTACTTCTGCCTTTTGTTCTTGTTGCAGCGGCCCTTTAGGGCCGCTACAGAGCCTGTTGCTTGCTACACATTAAGTGTGAGCTCTGTTGGTTAGGTTAGTTTAGTTTTACTTTGCCGTTGGTTAGTTCAGTTCTGTTGTTCCTTTGGTTAGGTTCCTTTAGTCATGTTTTTTTTTTATTTGGTTAGTCCAGTCTTACTTGTCTTTTATGACTGTTGTTGTTCAGCTCAGTTCAGTTTCCTTTTTAGGTTAGTTTAGGTTAATTTTGATAATATCAGGTTAGTTTGGGTTAGTTCAGTTTTGGTTTAGGTTAATTTTTGATTAGCTCTACTTAGTCGAGATTAGTTCTGGTTAATTCACGTTAGTTCTGATTAGTTCAGGTTAGTTTTTGTTGGTTCAGGTTAGTTCAGTTTTGTTTAGGTTAGTTCAGGTACATTATTGCTTTTTTATCTTATTAACAAATCCAATCTGAAGGTCGTCATAACTGAAGTAAACTTGTAGCTTGTAGCGCTGCAGGTTCGCCTATTTGATCAAATTTGTTTTTAGAGTTTAGATTTGTGGAGTTGTTTCTTTATTTTTCTTTAATTTTACATAACATTTGGCAACGCTGATTATTCGTTTGTTCGAGAAAATATTTTTGCATTTCGTAATTATCGCGAATTCGAAAATGGCGTGTTTTGCCACTTTTATTTTAAAATTTTTGGTCTTAGAAAAAAATATTTAGGTGCCCGCACTTAATATTAGAGAGGTAAGTTTGATCTATCATAAGCGTATATAATTAGATATTATAATTCACGTCATCTTCTATTATAATACACACATCAAAATGGTCTAGGAAACAAAGCAAAAATTGATGTTAGTAGCGGTTTGTGGAAGAATAAGTACAGTCTAATTGAATTAATCAGATGTTTTCAACAAGTTTCTTTAATTTAAACACGGAGAGAATTTAATTAAAAAAATAATTTATATAACTCAAAGGAATCAAAGATTGTAGACAATTAATACAGGGTATGGCCACCGCGATTGTTAATCACAGCTTGACACCTCCTGGGCATGCTTTTTATCAAATTATCTATCGCATTTTGAGCAATATTTTGCCATTCCTGACGCAAACAGTTGAAGAGTTCCGCTCTCGCTTGAAACACTATACCACGGCTTGAAACGCGTCTTTTAAGCATATCCGAAGCGTGTTCTATTGGATTTAAATCGGGGGATTAAGCTGCCCATGGTAGTACGTTAACGTTGATTATGTAGGAATTCTCGAACAGGTCGAGCAACGTGTGGACGAGCATTGTCGTGCATCAGTAACAACTGTTCGCCCATTTGCTCTCTCTGTGGCAAGACAACAGGATGGAGAATTGTGTCTCGATATGCGTTTGGGTTTAAAAAAACCGTCCACAAAAACGAGATCAGTTTTCCGACCAATTCCAATTCCTGGCCAAACCATAATTGTTCCCTGTTGGTAGCGATCCACCTCCCGAACAGTTGCCAAACAATTTTCGTTACCGGATCTTCTCCACACCCTCATTCTTCTAGAATCTGGTCTCAATCCAACTCTTGATTCGTCCGTGAAGAGAACGTTAGCCCAGTCTTGTTCTTGCCAATTTACATTATGTTGTGCCCATTCTAATCGGCGTGCGCGATTGCCGTGCGACAACACAGGAACTCTAATTGGACGACGAGCATGTAGACCAATTTCATTCAATCTGTTTCTTAGAGTTTGGTCGCACACTGCTAAACGGTATACATTTTGCAGCTCATTTTTTAATTGATTGGCTGTAGCGTTTCGATTACGAAGAGCTTGAAGGAGGAGAAATCTGTCTTGAATAGCGTTCGTTTTTATAGCGGGACCAAGATGTCGTTCCTTTACATCGACGGTTTCTTGATAACGCTGCCATAGGCGCCCAATGGTACTTTTACTAGAGTTTAATGCCTCCGCTACATTTCGAATAGCCATGCCACTCTGTATCATACCCACGGCTCTCAATGCAGTATCACGATTAAGACTATGTCTTTCCATCTCTTTGGGATTCAGACAATGTAAAGTTTAACGCAATATTTCTTTGCACACTATCTTTAAGTAAATAACGCAACTGTCTAAACAGATATTGTCAATAGGTCTTTTGCATTGATACCGAAAAGACAACGCCAACTGCTCTCTAACGTTGTAATTTTTAGGTCCTAAAAGCCTGATTCAAAAAAGTTTTGGAAAAATTTACTCCAAAAGATTTTTTAAGTTTGTCCCTTAGGCCATTTTGATGTGTGTATATTAACTTTTTTTTCTAGAACAAATACGGTTCACCAGCAGCGAATTTTTTTCCATAAAACTACTTTATTTTATGCTTTCTTTCTTGTGAATTTCAAAAAACATCGAAAATCCGTAACACCTAATATTGAATAAACCCCTTTGATTATCAGGCGTATGAAAGCATACCTCGAGAAATTCCAACGTAAGCAGCAAACGCAGAGCTAAAGCTACAGTCCAAATTATTCAGACATAAATAAATCGAACAGTAATATTACAACCTAAAAGTAGTAGTAGTAGTACCCTTTTCGAAATCCCCGGTCGACCGATTCGACGAGTCGACCAGTCCCTCCAATGGAGGAGAGTATCCCGTCCCATTTTAGAGTCGGAAGCTCCTCTCGATGAAGAAAAGCGGCTACCAGTATCCTATTGCGCAGTCCCAGAAAGTGGTACGACGACTCTTTCCCCTGTCCCACAGTTGGTGCAGAGTGGATTGTCAGCCATTTCTAGGAGTGCATGTGCCTGTTTAGTCTGCAGTGTCCAGTAAGGATTCCTATAAGGTCTCCCAGGCACTGCCGGCTTTTCCCAAGAAGCCACGAGGCCTTGGACCTATTCGGGTTAGGGTAAATTTCTTTGGTTTGTCTACATATTTCTGACTAGGGGGTAAAATTTTGCGTCCCAGGATCTGTTATTAGTTTGTTAAATTGTTGAACTAATATTTCTGACTGCATCAAAATTACCCTTGTACTCGCTCATGCCCACTCATTAAGAGTGTGAGAGACGAACCTTTTACTTACTCCTAGTCATGGCTATGGTCCAGTAAAGCATGTCTGTGAGCACCTGGAGAAAAATTAATATGTTCTATTGGGAGCTGAAGTGACTTTTCTGAATCGGGGAGTGCCAGACACAATATGTTCGTCCGGTAAAACTACCCACCCTCGTCGAATACGTGACACTTTCGCTTCTTACTAATCAATATACTATTTCCTCCAAACGTCGGAAAAATATCAATTTATATACGTCAATATGGATTAATTGCGAAGAAAACACGAGCAATTGGACAATCTCTTTTAATGCTGATTTTATTGTAACATTCACCAACGTTTCTTCAGTCTTTTTTCTGCCATCATCAGGACTAAAAACAATTTGACAAAAAATCAATTATTAAGTAAATAATTGATTTTTTAACATTAAAACAAAAAGAGACAAACAAGAACGTTACTTTTTCACTACACGTAGACAATAAAACATTAAAAATATATTCTACCACGTATACCTCCATTACACAACAGCAGTGTTTGACTGGTTTTTCATTGTAAAAAACCAGAAATTGGTCTTGAAAGGAACATATCAACGTCTCTCATAAAAAAATCACTCCAGAAATTCGCAGCTTGCGTTCGATAAGACCCGGTCTTTTTTGAAAGACCATCCTGAAATCATTGTGGGGTCGGCAGATAAGGGTAACGTCACCACCATTCTGAATCGATCAAATTATGAGCATCCCAAAAACACTTGTGCTTGAGTCTTATTGGGCGGACATTTCTCAGCACACCTCTATTGAGTTTGGCACCTTTGTTGAGTTGATCAAGTTTCTTTTCGACTCTAGTTATTTCGTATACAGAGAAACTTATTATCAACAGATATTTGGCACTCCGATGGGAGATCCTATCAGTCCCATTTTTGCCTCATTAACAATGCATTATGTAGCGCCCAAAGCTGTTGACAAACTGGGTTTTGAAAATCCTTTTTTGTACATATATGTGGATTACACATTATTGTCCGTACCAAGCGACAAAGTAGACGCTACATTAAAAATCTTCAACAGTATAAATAGGAACTTACACTTTACCATTGAAAGGGAAAGATACGGAGGATTGGCTTTCTGGGACTTGTGGGTACAGCGAGGGAGATGGAGTTATCATTGATCTCTATAGTAAACCAACTAACACCGACCGTTTACTAAATTACAATTCTAATCATCCTTTACATCAAAAGATTAATATAGCAAAACAGTTCAGGGACAAAATTTATCGATTGAGCGATGCACGTTTTCACGGTAAAATTCTAAGATCATTAAGAGAAGAATTAAAGAAAAACTATTTTCCGATAAAGCTTATTAACTCATTGTTCGCTCAAAAACCTAATTTGTCACGGCAACCCAATCCACTGCCCATTGGTCCGGGTCCAAATGGATTGCAGTTTTTTTAAGCTGCCCTATATTCCAGGCTTATCAAACAACCTCAACAGGGAACTCTCTGTTGGAAACTCCAAAGTGGTCTTTTACAATCAAATGACTATAAACAAAAAAATATTTTCTAAACTAAAAAACAGGGTACCGCCAGATGCAACTGTGTCAATAACTGCGTCAACTGCAAGAAGTTATATATCGGGAAAAACCTCCAAAAATTTGAAAAAAACCAGTGTACCAACACAAGTACGATTGCTATCTTTTTTTTTTTCGATTTACCATTTCGATTTCAATGATATTAAGGTGGTTGATGTTGAATATAGCTATGAAAAAAAAGTTGGTTTGTGGAAATGGCACATATATTGAGGAACAAAGATTCAGTGAACTTGAAGACTGATTGCGACAACCTTAACAAAATATATTATTATAACATCTTAGTGAATTTTCAGTAGAAGCTATTTTGTTGAATCATATGTTCCCGTTTAACTTTCGGTTTCTATGATCTGATGAGCTTGGGTGAACGCCGTCAGAATCTTAATGGTCGAATCTACTACTCTCTCACTTCACTTTAACTTCAACAGCCGATAAGTACGGCCACGCTTAAGTGCCTTTCTGGAGTGATTTTTTTACCAGAGACGTTGATATGTTTTTTTCAAGACCAATTTCTAGTTTTTTACAATGAAAAACCAGTCAAACAATGCTGTTGTGTAATGGAGGTATGCGTGGTAGAATATATTTTCAATATTTTATTGTCTACGTGTAGTGAAAAAGTAACGTTCTTGTTTGTCTCTTCTTTTCTTTTAATATTAAAAAATCAATTATTTACTTAATCGTACACATGGTCATGTCAAATTTTTTTAGCCCTGATGATGGCAGAAAAAGACTGCCGAAACGTTATTGAATGTTACAATAACATCAGCATTAAAAGAGATTGTCCAATTGCTCGTGCTTTCTTCGCAATTAAAACTAACACTGGACGTGTCTCTATCAACAAAAAATCAATATGGATAGTAGAATTCCAATTTCTAAGATGCTGGTTGCTAGGCAACCTTAGGGGCAGAAACAGTTCTTTTATGATGAGCGGCAATAAAACTAGTTTACTTATCACACTTTTTGTGCCGCTTAATTTTCTCGCGCTCATAGTTTCGTTAAAATTGTTAAAAGTAATTTTAACAATTTTATTAATATTTCAAAAATTAATTCTACCAGAAGAAGTGGCTTCTCTGTTTCTAATGAATTCACAATATGTTGTTTTGACCTCTGGAATCTGATAGGTTGTTTTTGTGATTTTCTTTTTACTGCAAGTCGATTCCTTGTAGTATCCCTCAGCCAAGGTTTCGCAAAGTGTGTCCAGTGTATTCCTTGTAATTTTGCAACTGTAAATTAATTAAACTTTTATTGCCTACTGCACTGATATTTTCTGAGTCTCCATAACATAATTTTTTTTTCATAAATTTGATAAAAAAGCATCTGTCAGCCATGTTTTTCCGGACGTATAATGCGTATTTTTGGAACCAATTAAGAAAAGTGCCTCCAAGAAGGATACAGTTTTTTTTTAAACATAATACAAGTTTTTAAATTCTAGTCTTATCCTAGATTAAACACTTAAGTCCAATTTATTTTTTAAATAATTGAAAACTTTAGAATTCAACTCTATTAGGCTACTAGAACACTTTATAACAGTAGGGAGAGAATTGTACATTTACAGTCCCTCGTAAAACAATGACCTTTGCAAAAGTGATGTCCGTACTAAGGCAATGTTGTAATCTGAACTAGATCTTACATTGTGATTATATAAATTTGATCTGAGTTCTATAAAACTTTTCAGATTTTGGGGCAACAGACCATGCTCTATTTTATAAATTTTTTGAAGTTTTGCCCTCTCAATACTCTGTTGCACAGAAAGCAAGCCCAGTGCATTTGACGTGATTTTAAGAGGGGTATAAATATTACATCCAAGAGTCACACGCATAGCCCTGTTCTGTTGTCACTGAAGCCTGGTATTATCTCTCTGTGCACATGACATTAACAATGACGAACAATAGGTAAAGTGAGGCAAGACAATTGTATTATATATTAGTAGCTTGGTACTATAAGAAAGATGAGAGGAGACACGTCTAAAGAAACCAATTTTCTTACCTAACTTTTTGCAAATATAGCCAATGTGAACTGAAAAACTTAGCTGCGGATCCAGTGGGACACCTAGATATTTAATTTTAGTAACAAACTCAATATTGCAGCCAGTCATGGACAAGTTTAAACCTAGATCTCGATATTTTTTGCAGTTATGTCTTGAGCCGACAACCATGCATTTTGTTTTTGATGTGTTTAGTTTTAATCTATTTTGACAAAGCCAGTTATATAATGTTTGCAACTCCAAGTTCATAGTATTGGTTATGTCTTGATACTCCTTTACAGTTACACAAATCAGGGTGTCATCCGCAAAAAGATTAACAAAAGCACTCTTAAAAATCACATTTAGATCATTTATGTATATAATAAATAATAGGGGTCCTAATACACTACCTTATGGTACACCATATTTACTAATCACTTTGTTTGAAGTGTTTTCTCCTATCCGAGTTCTATGATGTCTATTAGCGAAGTAGTCCACAATCCAGTCCAATACTCTCCTGACAACACCATAATTCCTGAGTTTTTTTCACCAAAATCCCGCGGTCAATTGTTTACAACGCCCGTTTCAAGTCGACGAAAACTGCAAGCACCACCTTTCTCTGGTTTATAGCGTTTCTTCAGCTTGCACACACATACTGCAGTGTAGACTCAGTTGAATGAGCACTCCTGAATCCTGACTGGCCGCAAAAGAGAAGTTTACGCGTTTCAAAGTATTCCCTAAGTTTCCTGTCATACAACAACCTCCAGTATTTTATCTATTACGTGCAAAAGATTTATGGGTCTGTAGTCAGCTGGCGGTTGAGGTGTCTCATTTTTGGGTATTGGCACTAAGATGCTCATTTTTAGGTCTTCTGGCACTTTCCTTGTATTCAATGATGTATTTATAAAATTTAGCAACGGGTAACCAATCACACAAAATAAGTCTTTCACCAGCTGAACATTTATTGATTTGTCGCTAGTTCCTTTATTTTTTAGGGAAAAGACTATTTTTTTAAGTAGCGTAATATCTAAGGTTTTAAAACCATCAAGATGATATGTTTCAACTTCCGGAATCAATGTTTTTCCACGGTTTATCTTCTATAATATTAGAAATGTCAATAAGACTATCACGATAAAAATTATTGAAGTTATTTTTAACCAGCTCTGCGCTATTTCCAAAATCTATTTGTGAAAAGTCTGTGTTCTTTTTTTTCCCTCCAATCAAATCTTTTAGTGTTCTCCACATTTTTTTCCCATCTCCTTTACATTGTTCAATATCCTTATTATAATATGACTGTAGTTGCTGTGCGGTAAGTTCCGTGCTAATTTGTACTCTTTCCAGTCTTCAGGTCTCCTAGTAAACTTAAACTTTTTATAGGATCTATCTCTTTGCTTTTGAGCTTCTAAAACTGTACCTGTCATCCACGGAGATTTTTGGATAGTAATTCTTTGTAGTGGAGAAATCTTCCCAATTGCTGTTTGAATAATATTTATAATATCGCGATAAATAACATCTACATCTACAGCCGTATAATTCCAATTTGCGCCTACCAGTTCCTCAATAAGGCTATATCTGATTACATCATTATACTTCCTGAACTAGGCATATTCTTCTCTTTTTATCTTATAGTTACCCTGCACCTCAGTTCCGATGATTTTATGATCAGTTATAACTGCAAAGTCCCTTGGCACCTCTTTGGCCGCAAAATGATTTGTTATTATGTGATCTACTAGAGAAGATGATTTCTCTGTTATTCTGGTTTGTCTATTTACAATTTGACAAAATCCCGCGTCCTGTATTATTTGTCGTAGTTTTTTTGTATCACCTTTCTTATGTAACCAATTTATCGCCCAAGATAAACGTTTTATTATCATTTATAGTTTCCTCATTTAACCCGCATTCGAGATATTGTAGGAACTGAGCACAGTCTGCATTTGGCGATCTATACATAACGCATACAAGAATAGTTTCATTTACTGTCTTTATTTTCAACCATACAGACCAGTAGTTGTAGTCCACATAAACAATAGAAAATGAAAAACATTGCTTTATATAAATAATTGCTCCTCCCGTGTGTCTACTGTTTGAAAACTTGATACAGCCATGTATCCATCCACACAGTACTCACTCTCAATTTTATCCGGTGTAATATGCGTTTCACTAATGCATACGTACGGCAACCTCTCTTTGATCAATTGTCTAGTTTCTAATATGTGTAAAAAGCCCTTGAGAGTTAATATGTAGCATAATTCCTGTGTCCGGGGTTCACACTCTATGTTGTGACCATGATTGCTATTTAGGGCAAGTTTGCATTTTGGCTTTTTCCTTCTCTTTTAAATAACAAGGGCATTTCCTATCAAAAACTGTGTCAAAAGAGTGGTTAAAACCGATGTCTGAAATTTTCAGTATTTCCTTTGCATATTTGCAGTAGTGTAGGGCATGCTACATTTTGTTGGTCATCTCCACTGCAAAATGGGCAAACAGGCGTTTCTATCGTACATCCAGATGACATATGACCATATTTCCAGCATTTGAAACATCTGAGTACACTGATAAACTCATAAATAGGGAAGCTCTCCCATCCCCTTGATACTCTTCCCAAGTTTAGAAGAAACGTATGGTCTCCTGCGGAAGTCTCCAGTATCACGTTCCACTGCTTCTTCCCTTTAGGTAAATATCTCTTTATTAGTTTTATCTCTGTACCGTAAACCTCAGGAATCTTTGCCTTAATTTCAATAATTTCCATACCTAAGCCAACAATGACCACCTTTGGCCTTTTCATTTCAGCCACTTTAATATCATATGTATCAGCAAATTTTTCATATACAGCTTTTTTTAGTGGATTCCTCCGTATCGCACAAAATGCGAGTACATCCTTCATTTGACTGCAATACCTTGTTTATTATTACATCTATATGCATAGGATCAATATTTTCAATAAGACATTTCTTTTTAGTTTGACTATTTTGAGTGCGACCTTTCGGTTTAACAATTAATGGCGCATTAAACTTCTTTACAGCTTCACTCCAAGTAGTCGCACTTGACTCTTCGATTGTACAGCCTTTAGACATTCGGTTGCTTTATTTAGGATTTTGTCAGTTTTCTCTTCCAACAGAGGTTAGTTTTGCATTTGTTTTCAGGCATTGCAGCACCCCAGACATACAGTGATCGAAAAAAAAATATTATATTTGGTTGATCCATCGCTTTGCAGAAATACTCTTTAATTTTAACACACAATGCATGAAATCTCTCATTACAGTATCCGCACTGGACGTATTTACTGTTTGCAATAAAGTCGTCGCTGCACACCAAACACACACGTCCGTCCACCATGGCGTCCGACAACAGTCCGGGAATTAAGCTTCTAAACTTTTCTATATCATCAATCTTCATTTTTACAATTTCTCGCAAGAGCCCGCACTCGAAAATTCAATTACTATTGGAATATGGAAAAAAAGCGTGTCAGATTTGCCTAGTTCTTATGTGATACTAGAGGGTCACCTTTATTGCAAGATGCTTGTGATCAGGAGCTTCGAAAATAATTTTTCAAATTCTTGTGCGGTTTTTTTCTACACCAGCGCAATTTTCGGCCTAAAACGGTAGCTTACTTGCCTAAAGACGTGAGGCTTGCTAAAATAGCTGAATCTCAAGCTCCCAGTACAGCAATGTACTGTTAACGGAATGTTTTTCCATCTCGCTGTTACAAAAATTAAATCTCCTCCTGAGAGCCGCAATCTCGCCCAGGAAATTAAACCTCAACAACCCTGCAAACGATACTCTAGCAAACAAAAAACGCAATTTAGAACAATTATCTAGAGCGGAAAGATAAAAATAAATCCACCCTTCATTTTGCCCTGTCAGATTAAGGTCCTTCTAAAGGGAAAATAAATCCACCCTAGAGCTCCATTGAATTTAAATGCAAAGCTTCTTTGTTTATTCGGTAATGGGCTAATAAATTTCGCGGTTTGTTGGTAAATTTTGAGGCACGAATCACTTCCGCAAACAAAACAAGATATATCGGAAGGGATTTCTTGGGGAGTTCTTTAAGGAACTTTCGATTGAGTGGCTTAATTAGTCTCATCATTTAGGCATTACCAGAATGTCTCAGGAAAATATGTACAAGACTCGATTACTTTTATAACTTTTCAGAAAGGTAACCTTTAACCTTTTACAGAAACGTAATAACTTTGTTTCACAAGATAGCGTACACACATTTCTAAACTCAAACAAGCCAACGTCTAAATTACAAAAATATCGAGCTGGAAAAGAAGCACACTCCAAACATTTAGCTTGGAGAAAATTACAAAGTTCGACAGACAAACACATAATTTGGCCGGCTGCCTGGAAGTTTTGCCCCGGGAACTGTGGAAGTTTCCGAAGGAAAATCAAATGAGAGGACCGGGATTATTGGGACGGAGTATGAGCTTTGTCATGGAAACCAGCCAAAATCGAATTAGAATAAATAGGTTCCGTTCAAAGTTGCTGAAGCTTTAAAACGTCCTTGTTGGAAAACCGAGCGCTGGAACAAAACCAAGTTCGTGGAATCTGTTCATAAAATGGAAATTTGTTATTGGGCTCAATATTTGTTTGTTTCGAGGCGGTAAACAGAAGAGCTAATTTTAGAAATCCAGCATTTCAAATTTCTCAAGTTTTCCAGTTAAAACTTGTAGCTCCTCTCCTGGAACAAAACTTTTTTTAGACCAAAACTTTTTATCTCTTGAGGTGGTGGAATCACTTTGACTGAATATGATTGCAAAAGAAAGATTTAACTTTTGTTTTAGGTAGCGCCATAGAACAAATCTGCGAAGAGACTAACGAAGAAGTGCCACTAGACCGTACCCTTTTGGTACGAGCTGCCAAATGCCTTTTAGCTTCCATCACCCGGGTGTTACTTTTGGCCGACATTGTAGTGGTTAAGCAGCTCCTTTTAGCGAAAGATAAGGTATGTAGCCGTAAAGTAACTAATCGCTGACTAGGGCATTGCGTAATAACATGGTTACCATTAACTATACTATGCGAATGCGTCAGAGCTGAGAACCCTGAGTTTCTTATTGCCCGTTAATTTTGTCGACAGTTAGTTTCCAGGAGCTGAGTAATTGCGATTCTGCCTCCAGAGGGAGGGATTTAGCTCCTATTTCTGCCCTATTAAGCGGGAATCTGAAAATTATTGTTTACTAGGTAGGAAGGACGTTCCGGTAATGACGGTGCTTGCCAGTTCTGGGAAGTTGTCAATATCGGCTAAAGACCCCTAATAATAGGAATTTAATGAGATCCATGAATTCTATAGTTTAAGGAACATGATTTAACATAGTTATGCATTTATGGTGTATGTCACATGAAATTACAGGAAAAAAAGATGGGATTACTGCTGTTATTTAAAAATCATAATTTTGTAAACATTTTTTTTGAAAAGAAAGTTGTACAAAGTTATGCATCGAGTCAGTTAATTTTAATTTCATCTCCAAAATTGTTTTTAGTAAGCAACATGTTGGGGAAACCTGACATAAAAAGGAAATAATAAATGCATCTTAAACTATTTCAAACAAGAAACATCCAAATAATACCTC
This sequence comes from Taphrorychus bicolor, assembly GCA_951812265.1. Taxonomy (NCBI): domain Eukaryota; kingdom Metazoa; phylum Arthropoda; class Insecta; order Coleoptera; family Curculionidae; genus Taphrorychus; species Taphrorychus bicolor. The sequence continues at coordinate 20,272,487 of OX638306.1, read as the reverse complement.
TGTTTCTATTTCCTCCGTCGTAATAAAATTTAAAAATAGCCCAGACCACAGTTTTGTTACCCCAGATAAAGAGAACGTCGGTATGCGACTGCTTGTTTTCCCATTGGCTGTGCAGCGTCGCGGCGCTAAGTATTAATGGTATGTCGCGCTCGATATGGTTGGCTGGCAAGTCCCCTGTGGAGGGGACGAAAATGCATAAATGCATTCGTTCAGCGGAATGAAGAGAGTTCAACTTCAGTTTCCGTAGGTGAGACATCGCTGGTGTTCCGGACAAAAAATGTATCTGTGTTAGTAGGTCAGCTAGTTTGATTGAGTAATCTTTTGGTGTTCAGGCTTAATCGTAGTATTATGTACTCGATTAAGTGTGTTTCTGTTATCTGTGCATGATCGAGGGTGTGCAGATTCGTGTCATGTAGATTGCAATAAACGAACGTGATTTTACAATTTAAAGTTTATTCTTGGCTTTAGAGCCATGGCTCAATGGAATTTCTTCCTGACGTTTCGTCTACAGCTGCGACAGATATTAACAAAGGCGATGAGACATTGGGCGAAGTGACCTCCTGTGCTTCCCGACTTTGAGTGATTCGACTGTCGCGCTACTATCAGTGATTAAAAGATGGCCTCAGATAAAAGAGTCAGGCAGGACTATTGCCGTTTACTCTATCATCGCTGTAAATCGGACCAGTCTGTAACCGAAATTTCAGCCACCTGTCTCCCTTCTGAACAATTTTGAAGATTGTCCAGTCCTGAGTTGTGGCCATTTCTGGGTCCTGTATAGAAGTACCCCGCCGACAGGCGCTCTCATTGTCCTTCTGCACGCTTCTTTCTTCGTCTTTTGCCACCCTTTCGGGTTTTTCGGTTTTGAAATGAAACAAACAATATAGCAATTTGAATTTGCTATATTGTTTATTGGGTGGGTGGGTAGAAAGCTCATCCTGGTGAGTGAGCGGGATGTGGAAAGAGCTGAGTTTTGACTTCCCTGGGGCTCTACTTGGACTGCTAGGTCGCAGCAACCCTTAAGCTTCTGCATAGCCTCTTTCTCGTCCTTCTTCACTTGCACGAGCATTATGGGCCAAGGTTGCTTGTCCTTAAAGCTGTGCATCCATTGCACGGAAAGTGTGGCTATGTCTTGGTTGTCAGGCCTTGTTCAACGTCCTTAGTGTAAGTAAGTACGCCTTTAATTACCTGTCGTTCGGTCTTGTCTTCGCTTAAAATGTACGTGTAGTACTCTTTCAGTATCAGACAGCATCTTAGTGAGCTGCCTGTAATCTGACGACGTTTCTGGTAACATTGCAAGTACATTACGGGTCATCTTTGTCTTGGTGAATTTTATTTTTGACTTTCCAAGTCCTTTGCAGACTGCAGGCTAGTCGTTTGCCAAAGGCGGGACCTTTGGTGTTGTTTCTTCAGCAATTTTTTTCGGTGCGGTCGTTTCTGTGTTTTCTTTATGAACATTGCTGGGTCACGCAACATCCGGACAGATATTCCTATCCAAAGGGACATTGCTGGCTCTAGCAACCTCCATTTCTTGATCGGGTGTTTCTTGAAACATATCTATTTATTTATTTACTTATTCAAGGTACGTTACAGATAGATACATCCAAGTAGTACCAGTAGTAAAAAAATAGAAACACCTATGTATATCTATATAAAATAACAAAAAAAAAAGCAAACGACAATCGAGTCCTCATAATATTATTTGGCCAGAGGGCCCACGCCTCTGACATCAGGACGCGATCAATCTAATAGTCCGCAAGAATATTGTTAAGTTTATATTTAAACGATTTTGCAGTGCATTCGAGGTCAATGTCAACATCGATTCGCTCATTAAAGCTCGTCATGATTCGGGTTATCACGCTGAACCTACCGAGCTCAGTTCGGGATTTCTCAACCAGAAACATATGGTTCAGACGTGTATCCCTGGAGGGCACGCGAAAACGAAGGCAGCAGAGGAGGTCCGGCGAGTCGTTGATGCCGGAGGTTATATCATGACCAAGTGACAACGTCATGCGCATCCTTCGTCTCTAAGCTGCCAAGACCCACCATGAGAAGTCGCTCGCTCTGGCACAGTGGTCGCCTGTCAATCTTAAGCTTGTAGAGAAGAAAATTAACAAATTTTGCCTGCACCCTTTCTAACGCATGTATGTGGGTCGCGAAAATAGGAGACCACACGGTACAGCAGTAGTCCAGGTGGCTACGAACAAGTGACCCGTATAGGCACTTTAAGGCCAAAATGTCAGTGAAATCGCCGCACTGACGCATTATAAAACCCAACATTTTAAAAGCCTTGGCTACTACATAACTGATATGTTCGACAAATCTAAGCTCCCCATCGAAGACAACTCCCAGGTCGTTTATTAGTTGGACTCTTTGCAAGGAACTCTTGTCCAAGAAGTAATCGTGAATCAGAGGCTGACGTTTCCTATGAATAGAGATAATTTTTCACTTTGAGGTATTAAGTTCCATGCCACTCTCCTGGCACCATCGATCTATCCCGTCGATAGCAAGCTGCAGACTACCGCAGTCAGCGATGCTCTCCACTTTACAGTAGACCTTGAGGTCGTCAGCGTACAGTAGAAAATTGCAGTCCCCCAGCACATCAGTTATGTCGTTTATAAATATCAGAAAAAGCAGAGGGCCCAAGTGGGAGCCCTGGGGCACACCAGAGGGCATATCGAACTCGCGCGACAACCGCCCTCCCATCCTGGCCCTGCCCGTACGGCCGGTAAGGTAACTGCACAACCACCTGAGAAGCGCTCCAGTCACACCATATGACTCCAGTTTGGACATTAAAACACCATGGTTCACCCTGTCAAAGGCCTTCCGAAAGTCGCAGTAAACAGAGTCAACCTGGAAGCCGGCATCAACCGAGGAGCACAAGAAGGAGGAGTACACACTTAAGTTGGTGAGGCAGGATCTCCCAGGAAGAAAGCCATGCTGACCGGTCGACAAAACAGTTCGGAAGCTATGAATCATGTGGTCCAACACAAGGGATTCGAGAATCTTTGAGAGGCAATCCAGTCCAGCGATAGGCCGATGGTTACTGACGTCTTCGCCGATACCTCCCTTGTAAATCGGAGTGATGTGTGCGATCTTCCAGGTCAGTGGAAACACGCCGGAGGTTAACGAGAGCCGAAACAAATAACTCAGTGGGTATGCAAATGTAGGACTGCACTCTCTAAAAAACAACGGAGATATACCATCAGGGCCTGTGATACCTCTGTGATACATCCACCATCTCATCGAAAACCACTGAGCTGGTGACCTCCAAGGAGGACAAGCCGAGACAGCCGCGTCCGCAGCCAATCATGGATGGAACAGGGCCACTCCGCGGTGACACGGCACGGCCTTCGTAAACAGAGCTAAAATACTCTGCGAAGAGGTCGGCGATCGACCCCGAATCAAGCTCCTCCGTAGGCCCCAAGGCCATTCGTGTCGGGTATCCAGAGCCGCGCCGCTGCTGGTTCACGTAGGACCAGAACGCTCTGACATTCTCCACAACCCTATGCTGAGTAACGTTTATGAAGGAAGTATAGTATCTTCCTATAGATAACTTCGACTCAGATCTCAGTGCACTATACCTACGATAATCAATCGAGATCGAGAACGCTTGTATGTTTTGTATGCCTTGTTCTTATGATTAATTATTTTTATGGTTTGAGAAGTAAAGTAAGAAGGGTATTTATGCGTAGTAATTCTAGCGGACGGAACAGACACGTCAATGGCCACGTACAAAACTATTAGAAACTTGTCAAGAGCTTCATCAACAGAAGGGGCCTCCCTCAGAAAATTCCAGTCGAGGGCCTCAAAATGCGAATTCAAATTTTTAAAGTTAGCCTTGCTGTAATTTGGTCTATGGTTGAAAACTTGAGGCAGATACTGAGAGATGGTATTTGTATTGAACTCGACAAGCAAAGGCGGATGATAAGGGTCCACACCAGTCAGCGGCGAGGGGTTCGGGCGTAAAGTTATATTAGCCATATTGGATAAAACTAAATCTAGTATGGTAGTTCGGTGATTACGAACATTATTATGTTGAGCCAACCCGAAGAAATTGGAACAGTCGTAGATAACCCGTTCGCTATCGTTTCGCGATATGAAAACATGACCTCGATCCTCGATCATTTTCTCGATCTTCTCTCCGATATCCTCGATCATTTTCTCGCTCTGTGTCATCTCTTTGCCTGATTTCCTTGTTGTCAATATGGCCACATTTGTCAATATGGCAAGTTTTCCTATTTAAAGGGCCCACGTGTTCACTTAACGTATCGCAAAACAATTCGGATATGGTGTAGGATGTAGCCCCTAGCTGTCGCTTTAAAACCATCCAAATATCTAAATAAATATATACCAAGTAGTATAAAATAAATAATTTTCCAGGTTTCACATAGCTTAGACCGCCTAGAGTCAGTGGGCAACTTTACAGAATTCGTCAAGGCCTTCAGCCAGTTCGGAGCTGAGATGGTGGAACTTGCTCATCTCACTGGGGACAGGCAAAACGACCTCAAGGACGAAAGGCGGAGGGCGCAAATGGGCGCAGCCAGGCAGGTCTTTGAGAGGTCCACGATGATGTTGTTAACGTCCAGCAAAGTATGTTGCTAGTTGTGTTAGGTTTACAGAGTGTCCCGTAAACCTTCGACAATACTCGGCCTGATAGAAGCCCCATCCTTGACAGTTCAAAAAATGAAAAATTAGTATTAATGAAAGTATCATGGTTTACAAGCTATTTGCACTTTTTTCAAAATTGACAAAAATTGACATCACTTAATATTTAGTTTTGTTTTACATGACAGGCGTCTCTGATTGGAAAAGCCCTGAGGAAGACCTCAATTAAAGGTCGAATCGTGGGCGATTTCTAAAAAATGAAGTAGCTTTGTTGTCCTACACCCGCTATTCAAACGCTCATGTTAGTTATCAAAGGACACTAAGCACAGATGATGTCAACTAATTTTTCATTTTTTGACTTGTCAAGGATGGGGCTTTTATCAGGAGGAGTATTGTCGAAAGTTAGCGGGACACCCTGTATAACGTGCCAAGTTCTGTTGAAAATATTTTTGTTTTGCCACACCAGTATTAAAACGTGGCAATCTAGTGCCCCGCATTTAAGTTTTCAGGTACTTCCTCACACAGGAAAACTCTATAATATAGTGAGGCTATTGAATATTGTAGCCTGTTTTATTAATTAATTTTACAATATTTTCAATAAATAAAAACATTAAATATTGCTCGTACAATCTATGTATTATGCGGCTTGCACACCTCAAAAACCTCAAGTAAGATCGTACTGTTAGAAACAGTTAGAAACATTGGTAAGTGACAGATCGTTTGACAACAATGTATTCTATGTGAAGAATTTTAAGGTTCATCTTGGCCCAATTTATTGGGAAGGTATGCCAGACACTTGTCTATACGCGTATGTACGTCTTAATATTGGATATGTTTAATATTTCTTCCACCGTTTATGAAATATAATTGCCCTCATGTTATTGCTTTAAAATATTTTTAGACCAGTTTGCGGCATCCAGACAGTGCCTCAGCAAGGGAGAACCGAGACACTGTCTTTTGTCAGATGAGAAGAGCCATGGACTTAATCCACCACGTGGTTAAAGACGGAGTCCTCAATGGCAACGAGTCGAGCGTCCATTCCCAGAGGGAAGAGCTGGAAAACGATAGGGGGACAGCTTATGCTTGCATGCGACACCTTCAAAAACTGCTGGAACACTGCAAAGTTACCATGGGTCAGTAATTTCTTAATTAAAAACTTTAATAGGAAACTAACTAGTGTGAAGTCATGTTCGTGCAAATTCCATTATCGAGTCACGTTCGAACTAGATTTAAAAGTCAGGCACGAAGCCAGTTTTATACAATTAACAAGTCTCGAATGAGATTTATGACGCAAAATAGAGACATGCGAACTTACAACAACAGCCGTGCTCTGACTTCGAGAGCGAAAACCGCAAAAACGATGCAGAAGGGCCATTGTGGCGAATTTCTGCATGCAATAGGAATTCAAATCGTTTTGAAAAGTTCTATGCTGTATACAGAACGTGAACAGATAAATATTTCACGTATGTTTAAAATTCTATAGCTCCTTCTCGGGGGAGGAAAGAGAGATTTGGGGGCATATACGCCTAAATGTCCTTTTGTAACGCTTCATGGAACACCGCCGTACAGAGCAGAAAAAGGGATTTTTATTTATCTTTCTGGGGCATCTGAAGAGTGACGTTACATACACGGTAAACATAAAAGGAAATTTATCGTACAATAAACGGCTGGAAACGGAGATAAGCTGTTTGTTCATTGTGTTTATATAGAATTTTATGTGAAGCCGTGCAGGGGTGTCTAACAGATTATAAAACTCGCAATGCTAATTTTCCCTATAAGAAAAGAGAATCAATAAGTGATAATTATTATGCACTGAGAATGGTTGTTGATTTTTAATTACCGCATGGTACTTTTGACACATTTTTATTGTTGCCAATCTAATGCTGTTGTCATGCTTTGTCTCGCGTTCAACACGTTACCCTGTCGCAACTACACTCGACCTTCGGTCTCGTGAAGTTGCTGGGTGACGTGTTTGGCAGAATGAAGGTATTATTCGATAATCACAAAACGTCTTACGGTATTATATCCGAAAATCATTTGTGGGAATAACAAATTTGTTCCTGGATCGCAATAATGATGCCTATGGAGTAATTTACCCCAGAAATGCCTGAAGTCGGTGAAGGAACTATTTATTCAAAGAAGACCATCTACATTTTTTGGTCACGCTAGATGATCATTAGGGTGAATAGTGGATGGTGTAACCATTATGTAAAGCTCGTCCTCAATTAGAAGTTTGCTTCGTTATACCGCATGATTTAAAATTGGATGTACCTTTTTTAACGGCATATTCTTGGGGTGAAAATAACAATTGTTCTCCTATAAACATATTTCCTGAAATATCTTGTTATTGTGATCAGAAGAGTGTTAATATTAATTTAATCAGATCTCTAATTGTGGTAATAACATGAAATCATGTTTGGTGCCGGATACGATTCGAGATCGGTAGGCTCCTTCTGTTCAAGTTGTTTATAAAATTTTTTGTGTGATCGAAATACCACAAATTTAAAAAATATTTTATTTACAAATGTGTTTTCTTCTATCCCAAAAAAAAGTTTTCTTTTTTTCAGGACCTATTTTAAGAAATAATTGAAAATGGCAGGCGCATTGTCATAGCCACTTTTTCTTCTCTACAACATGGTGGTGACAAATTTGAAATTCGGCGTTTTGATTTTTTGGACCCCACTTTTTGTTTTTTCTTATCTCTGATATCTTGAATTTTCAATTTTTTTAATCCATTTTCTTGTGTCTTGCTTCATATAACAATTATAACAATTGGAGGTGGTAGACTCGAAAACTTATGAACCTGAAGTAATGTAATTTAGGTATATTCTTATTATATATAACACCCCAGGATAAGCTGCCTCAAAACAAGACGTCTTGACTTGTTCTGCCTTGCGGCTTCACTAATATTTTCGAGTACAAATGATGCACAATTGAAGCGGCAATGTCACATGGTCAGTCACAGGGTGGACCAGATAAAAATTTTTGACAAATGTTTGACTCTTTTGGTAGATTTTTCAATAATCGCTCGAACACGTGAGCTTTAGTCTTTGGTGAGAACACATTCTAGGGCAATTTCAACCCTGTAACTTCAATCCCTTAGAGGGGTAAGCAACGACCTTGAAGTTTTAAATGGAAAGTGAGGTCGAGTGGTACCTCATTTTGAAGGTCTTATCATAATCTAATAACTTCCCAAATTTCAAGACATTTTGTGAAGCCAGTCCAAGATGGCGGCCCGCTGAAATTTCAAATACCTGAAATTTAATAAAAAAGTCAACCTTAAAGGTTTTAAGTTAAAGTTTTATTTGACTAAATTTTCGAATTGTTCCCCATCACCTCCATGCAATAATACTGTCACAAAGAAGCAAAAAGACATAACATTGCAGCGTCCTAAGACATGGTCGGCCGTAGACCGGTTTAGTAACCAAGGTTGATCCAAAGTTGACACAAATTTATAAATCATAGACCGTAAATTTATTCAACAAGTGGGTACTTCGAACCGCTGATTGACGTCATGGAAAAGAACGCTGCATGCATTGGAAAAAAGTGCTGACGAAAAGAGAAGTAAGCCCGAGGATTTTTGGGCTAGCGATGAGGACTTGCTCGGGGGCTTGCACGTAGGCAAGACTCCAAGATTTTTTGACGTTCGGGTTGATCCTTTTGGGGGCGTTACGTCAGATAGACGAACGACCACCCGTCGAAGAGTAGCTAAGTGTTTTCAAAAATTTGTTATCGTCCAAGTACAAGGAAGAAAATTGTCTTAGAAGTCCTTGTTGTCCAAAGCGAAGCCACGGGGACGCATAGAAGTACCTCTGAAGTACGTTAAATTGGTTGGCACGATACGGTCCTCCTCTATACTTGACTTAGGTAAGACCCTTTTGTTATAACGGCGTTTGTTTTCATATTAGTCATTTCAGTAAAGTAGCTAGGGTAATTTTAAGGCACAGAAAGTAGAGGTTTACTTGAATCTCATATTCTTATTCTAAATATAAACCCCCCATATTTTTGAAAGACCCCTTTCAGTGAATAAATCAGCATAAAACCCTTCGGTGGAGGTAACGACTACCCGATACCCATTTAAAGAATAAAGATTTAAAGCGTAAATTAACGCCCAGTCAAAATATAGTAAATTTTAAAAATAAATACGTACGCACAGTCTTTTTCTCATGACAATACAAGCGTTGCTCCGTTGCCCTTCTGACGTTTTCTAACAGGAGATGATAACATTACAGGAGTAGATTACGTAATTCCGGTAGAGATGCTGGAGGTGTACCGTATATTGTCTTCAAATGTCCCCAAAAGAAAGAATCTAGTGGGGTGAGGTCAGGTGAGCGAAGTGGCCATTCCAGAACGCTTCGTCGTCCAATCTAATGGTTTAGAAATTGTTCATCCAAATATTGACGAAATGGAGCATAATAGTGAGGTGGCGCTCCGTCTTCTTGAAAAACACATCGTTTTCGTTCAAATTTTCATCGTTTTCCGTGACTTTAATTAAGCGAAGATAAACCACTTCCTCCAGCAAGTTTAGATAAGCTTCACCTGTTAATTTGCCATTAAGGAAAAACGGCCAACGATATTATCGCCCAGAATGCCCGCCTACACATTTCATTTTTCTTTGACGCCAATTTGGGGATTGCTATCATCCCAACTAGGACAGTTATGACTATTTATTTTTCCATAAAAAAAATGACGACTCGTCCGAAAAGCAAATTTGATACAGTAAATTTGGAGTTGTCTCAACTCTAGCCGTTAATTCTTGACTCAATGAATCTTGTAGTGATAAAATGTATGACTTCTTAAAATGATTTTTTCAGCTTGCATGTGGCAATCCAACTGTTTCGAACAACTTCCGAGTACTCAAAATGTGGTCCATTTGAACGTGGGCATGCAGCGCTACCGTTAAAGCCTCAGTGTTTGTATTCCTGGGTATAGTAGGTGTAAATGACTTGAAATTTGGCACCTTGATGAGTTCTTCAAAATGAAGTACCACTCGACTTCTTTTTCCATTTTAAATTTCAAGTTCGATGCTTACCCCCTCTAGGGGGTTGAAGTTACAGGATTGAAATAGCCGTACAATTTGTTCCCCCTAAAGACTAAAGTTGACGTGTTCGAGCGATTATTATAAAATTCACCTGGAGGGTCAAAAATATGGGTGGTAAGTATATACATTGATTATATTGGTATTGTCTGGGTTCAAATCCGCAAAATTTTTTAAAATGTATTTAAATAAAATGTTTAACGTTTAATTTGTTTATATTTTGTTCAATATATTTTGTACCTATATTATAAATATTTTCTAATGTCACAAAATTGTTAATTTTAGGCAAAAGAACTGAACAGCTTAACAGTAATAATCATAATGCTATTTTATATTTTATTTTAAAAACAATTGCATTATACAGGGTTACTCAAATTCGCTGGTCATCATTGTTATCTCGTAAACCGTAAGAGATACAGTTAAATCGATGCAAAGTTGTGCATTTGAGTGCAGATCGTGTTGACATTGTATGGTTTAAAAGCTTTCACTACTTCTAAAGATATTTTTAATCTAAGTTTTTAATAACGACTGTTTCATTGAAATGTAAAAAATTGAAAGCCCTATTGTTACAAATTGAATTATGCGTAAAACTAAAAAGTCCGACTTTTTCCGGAAATAATCGAATAAAATCGTAATTTATTATATGCTTTCTGCTTATGGCTCGACCTTCTGCATATATTATAAATATATATAATAGATAAATATATATAATAGAATTTAGTTAACATCCTGAATTCAATGCTAATGCTGAGCCCTATCATCAATTTGCCTAGTATAATCCAAAGTGTTTTTTCGGGCTTTGAAGCCGTCGTCCAAGAGAATTTCTTCCTGAAGTTTCGTCTATAGCTGCGACAGACATTATCAAAAGCGATGAGGCAATGGGCGAAGTGATCTCCCGTCCTACCGACGTTGACTGCTTCCAGTGTCGTGAGCCCCGTGGTATTTATTCCCCCGCCCCACAGTGGGCGAAACCACCAGTTTACGAGGTCATAATTAATTGAGCCCAAGCTATGATATATTTTAAGGATGTGTTTTAGAGCTGCAATCAACTGGATACAAGTACACAAAAGGGGGAAAGAATGCGACAAAAATTAACTCAAATGTAAGTTTAGGTTAGAATTAGGATCGAAATCGGTTAAAATAAACTCAAAACGTCCAAAAATAAAAATGTTGGTGTTTTTGGAGAAAACCAATTTTAGGACAAAACCAGGCCAAACTGTCTAAAAATCGTCTGAATTCTTGTTATCGGTAACTTGTATATACAAAAAAGTAACTATGATATTTTTCGAGAGGCACAGGTTGAGATTAAGGCCAAAGACCTATACCAAAGCATGTTAAAGTAAACATTTGGAGTTTTTGGAAAAAACTTCAGGTTAGGATTAGGGCCAAAAGCGGTTAAAATTAACTCAAAACACCAAAAAATACAAATTCGGAGTTTTTAAATAAACTCAGAATCGGATTAGGACCAGAACAGGTTAAAAATTCTCGAAGCGTCAAAAAATGCAAATTTGCAGATAGAAATAAGGCAAAATCCATTCAAAATAGCCCATTGTGTCTAAAAATGCAAATTTCGAGTTTTTTCCAGAAATTCAAGTTAGGATTGTCGGTTAAAATGTATCCTTAAAGTCTTCGAATGAAAAGTAGCTTTTTTTTACCAAGTGGGCTTAAGCGTAGGGACAAAAAATTATACAATTGTATTTTTTTAAGAAATGTAGCTAGAATTGGGTTCAAAATGTATTAAAAATGATTCAAGATATCTAAAAATGGGAATTTTGGGAAACTTAGGTTGGGATTATGGCCAAAATTGGTCAAAAATTATTGAAAGTTTCTGAAAATGAACAAATAGAGTTTTTCCAGAAATTCTGCTTAGAATTAGAGCCAAATTGGTAATAAATGAAACACTTTCTCTAAAAAATGTCAACTTAGAGCTTCTAGAGAAAGTCAGGTTGAAAATGACTCAGGGCGCCTAAAAATAAACATTTTGTATAACTTGGGTTAGTATCATGGCCAAAATCGGTTAAAAATTAATCAAAGCTTCTGAAAATCCAAAAAGATAGTTTTTGAAGAAATTCAGCCTATAATTAGGGAGAAAATCGCTAAAAATTGACTCACAAAAATGTCAGATTGAAGCTTCTGGAGAAATTCAGACACCGAGTATTTAAGAATGCAGTTTTCAAGAAATTCAGTTTTTGTGGCGTTTTAAAAGTAATGCCTCAAATTCTAGAAGTAACTGACACGTGGGAAAAAAGGGGCTAAATTTATATACGAGGTGACCCATCTCTATTTAGTATCATATATATATTAAGATTATTCTGTACAAGCTAGATCAAAATTTTCAAACCAAAAGTTGATGTTTATGTATAATGAAGCAACAGTGCCCTTTTTGATATAAACATTTTTTTTCAGCGAAACAGCCTGTATTTTTTCTTATTTTTAGACTCGCTTTTGAGTTCTAATAATATTTTATGCATTATACTTCATTCTGTATTTTGAACTGTTTTTAAACTATACATTTGCATTATCGTAGTTTTATCGTTGTTTTATGGTACGTGGCCTTTAAGATCTAAAGAGATTTAAACTGTTCTAGTTAAAGTTTTTACATTAATATATAAATTTTTCAAAATAAATTCAATTATCTATTTTGACGCCTTTTTGGTCTTTGGTAGACGTCAAATTAAAGCCTTCGGTTTATTTTAAAAAGTTAAGGCAGAGATGTAGAAACCGTTATACTCTAATTCAAACCTACATATTCTTTCCGATGTTTCAAAGGCAAATCCAAAAATAAGAAAATATACAGGGAAAACAGTGAATTTCATGTCAAGAAGTACACTTTTGTATCATCCTGTTTACATCAACAAACTCCTATTAAAAGTAGTTTAAAAAATGCAGATTGCGATTAACGATAAAATCGGTTAGAATTGACCTCGGAATTGACTACAAAAGTTTAAAAATGGCTCAAGAAGTTTAAAAACGCAAATTTGGAGTTTTGTAGAAATTCAGGTTGGAATTAAATTATTAATATAATTACATTTTCTTTACTTAGAATAAAAATGCAAATTTTCAGTTTTTAGAATTGGGGTCAATATCTATTAAATTAACTCGCAATGTTTTCAAATGCAAATTTGTAGTTTTTGGAAAAACTAATACTAAGATTAGAGTAGATAACTCCTAAATGTTTGAGGCGGAAAGTTCATTTTTTACTACTTACTTTTGGGTGAAGCCTCATACACTTTTGGGCCCGATTCGTTCGTTGTTGGAGAAGGAATTTCGCACTACTCAAGGTAAAATTACTGCGAATAACATTTTACCCTAGAAAGGGCTCGGACGAATCGACCTGGTTGACGTTTCGGCAACTTGTCTGCTGCCTTCTTCAGGGCTCAAAAATGTATGAGGCTTCACCCAAAAGTAAGTAGTAAAAAAAACTAAGATTAGAGTGAAAATTTGTTGAAATTCACTCAAAGCCTCTATAAAAGCCACATTGAAGCTTTTGAATTAAAGGTTGAAATTAACGATAAAATTGGTTAGAATTGGCTTAAAAAGTTCAAATATGGCTCAAAGAGTTTAGAAAATATTTAAAAGAGTTTAGGAATTTCAGAGCAGGATTAGGTTAAAATTGACTCAAAACATTCACAAATGAAAATTTCGTTTTTGGAAAAAGTCAATTTTGAGGACAGACTGACTCATCAAGATTTGTTGTTGGTAATTTTCTAAGAACTAAACAGGGTGTTCAAGATAAAGATGTTCAGCATAGGGAACACGTAAACGCTAAGAGATAGTGGCAATATTTTGAGTCGTTCCGAAGTTATGCGAAAAAAAGCGAATTTTATCGATTTTGCTTTTCACAAATAGTCGCTTTATGGTCAACGTTGCATAAAAAGTAAGAGCACTTTATTCAAGCACTTTTTAACTTTCTTTCACATGGCATGAAAAAATTGAAATCTGACGTTTCGTTTTTGAGTAACCATCATCAACTTTTGTTTTTCAAATACAGTAATTATATGTGTAATGTATGTATGGTATATGGTAATTTTTTATGCCCAATATTAGAAGAGCTTATTATTCTACATTTTACCATTTATCAAACTTTATGGAAATTCAAGCAAATGATTTATTTTGACTGTTGCGAAGTGAAAAAAAAAATGAAAAATAAGAAAATAATCGCTGTTGTCACAATTGCTTAATCAATTGTAATGCCAAGTTGTTTTATAATGCTCAATTTGGCCGTCAATGACAACTTACTAAGGAATAGGTTTCTAAAACTTCTCAATTTATTGCCAAATCTAAATATTATATACAGGGAATCCCATAATTATATGGACATAGAGCTACGACATACATACTACAAAACTATAGAGACCACTTTTCTCTCAGCAAAAAATACAGTTCGCGTCGTTTCATCTTTAATCTTACCTGTCAAGTTAAGTACCTGTAAAGTGACTTAAACATCGAGACGCAGTAGGCTTTTGCAGCCATGCGTTTGCGCAGCTGCAGACGACTTATCGGAGGCTAAACGTTAATGTATACGGATAATAATTGTTACAATTTTAGAGCGAAACTATCTGAAACTTTTTTTATAAGCCAAAATATATAAGTGCACAATGATTACAATGCATATCTTGGTTAAAAAGGCGTGTAGTAAAATAAAACTCAGTGTAAAGGGGTTAATTGTAAGATTGTGCATCAGTGCTAAGCTATTTAATAATGGAATGGAACTGCAGATAGCGGGTGTAAGACAATTAAACAGCTACTTCACAGTTGCAAATGCGCCAACGTTTCGATCTTTATTCAGATCTTCTTCAGGGCTAAAAAAAAATATGGTAAATGAACATTCTATAAAAACACTTAATGCGCGAACAAAATCATTCAAAGACATCGATAAAAATGCATAAAAGTACGTATTTAACAATTAAAAAATAAAAAAATAAAAAAACAAATTTATAGCTAACAGATACACTTAAGCTTTCTACATTAAAGACATAAACCGTGCATCTGTACGTGCATATTTTCTCAAAGTGAAAGACGGTATACTCTGGTAAATAGTGGATTTGCTTACCTTAATTCGGTTTGAGAACCATGTCACCTAAGCTACATGTATGTCTTTTACCGTAAAAGATATGAGAGATTGTACCCCCCTTTTTAGAAATTGTTCTTAGAAATTGTGACTTTTAGATGTTAATACATTCTCATTTCTAAGAGCTGTTTATTAAATGATAACCAAATAATTGAAAGGACACCTTAGAAATCCCGAAAAGTTAAATAAATGATCTCATAAATCCTGACTCCCTGAAAAAATGTTGAGGAATGAAATCTCTTCCGAAGTTCCGGGACATAATCAATGCTTTTATCGCTGACGTTAGTTTAACAGTATTTTTCGGTATGTAATTATATGATAACGTTAAAAAGATATTCCACGAAGCTACGTCAAACTGACGCTAGATTGTCGCAGTACATTTAAAGTATAGACCTGTCTGTCTTTTTTTTTCCGAACAGACGGCTCCTGCCAGGATACGTTGCCCGCGGCCCTAGAAGCAGTACTAGAAAGAACTCAGGACTTCACTGACAGTGCCTACACTAGCCACGAACACAGGGAAGCAATCTTAGAAGCAAGCGAAAGACTTAAGGCTGAACTAGACCATCTTTTAGGTTTATATGCTAATGTGGTAAGTGCACGTCAAAACATGTTTATTTTTTTCAACATCTAACCACTAAGATATTGTAATAATAATCTGTATTTAGCAAAACAGCTATACAAGAAAACAATCATACTGTTAAAATATTTGGTAAAAACATATAACACATGTGCCTTTACCAACTTTTTAAAAACATTCAAATTAGCATAGTCCTTAATATCACTGGGTAACCAATTGAAGTCATGTAGTCCTCGGTACAACACGGAATTAAGTTGTTCTGTATTATATTTATCATTTATCACTCAACATAACGTTGGTACGATTTTAGGTGTTACAACTATGTTCATCTTTAAAATATTTCACTTTATCACGTATATTCTGGAAATATTATATTATGTTTTATTAATACTATGGTCATCGTTTGGCAGGAGGTTGTAAGCATATAATATGGTGTGTTATAACCTTTGGACTGGAACAGCGTGAATAATATTCATTATTCACATTTCGTGTTGACGACCGAGTTATCTAAATGATTACGTTGTAAAAATTGTAAATTAAGCCGTAGACAAAATATCCAACTTGCATATAATAGTGCCTCAGGTCAATTGCGCCACTCGCTATGCTCCTGGATTCAAACGACACCTTCGGTAATGATGGCCTACATTATATGCTTGTTAGATAATATACTATTGCTTGACAGACAATATTTTTAACACACTAAATATTGTAGCAATTGGCGTATATGCGATTACACTTCAATATTGGTTTCATACCACACTACCAAGTATTTCATGTGATCTTCATGATTAGCAGAGATATGATAAATAAAAATATTTAAAGAGTCAACTCTGATGTTCTTTAAACGTTGTTTTTTATCAAAGAAACAAAATTTTTATTTCAATAACTTTATGCACATTCTATTTATGCACAGCACAGCATCAGAGATATGTTTTAGGTTCCGGTTAACAGTTTGCTGTATGCTGACTATGTGATTTCCTGCCAAACATATCATCGTGTTGCCTGCAAACAATTCGATACTGCACTCTTTGACAACCTAAACAATTCATTTATGTATGTACAGCAGGAACAACAGTGGACCTAAAACGGTGCCTTGGGAACACTACGCTGAACATTCACTTAGTCAGATATAGAGTTCCTAAACTAAAGTCTCTGATATCTATTGCACAAACTCGAACCACTTAAATGTCACATTCTTTATTCCAATATTATTTAGGTTCTTTAATAATATGCTTCTGTCAAACATCAGAACAATCATCCGACTAACAATTTACCGATCTGATAATTAAAAACACCCTGACATATTACTTACTGTTTTCTTGACATCTCCAACTAGCTTAAATCAACTTGAATTAGTGCTAAATATATTATATTATCTCATTTTTTGTTTAAGATACAAATTGGTTTTGAGGGTGCAATAAACTCACCAGAAGTCGAAGAATCAGTTCAAGTGTGCATAAACACAGCCCGCGACCTATCCAGGCATCTGGCTAACGCAGCTATTAGTCAAGCTCAGGACCTCAACACGGCTACCAAGCATGGTCTAGAAATGGTCACAGCAATCAGCCAGCAGGCCTTGTCTGGGGACGTGGATAGGCTACACCATACATCTGGCCAGTTTCTTGACTCAATCGACCACATTCTTGAGGTTTTAAGCATATTTTTAAGTTACATTTTGCTTACCTAATTGTTTCTTATAATAGGTATGTAAACTTCTACGCCACGTGGCTGTGTCAGAGACTTTGCAAGTCTCTGCAAGATTTACTGAGATAAATCTGAGGGTGTATGGACCGCAAGTGGTGACAGCAGCGAAGACAGTTTCCCTGCACCCAGGAAGCAAAATTTCTCAAGAGAACTTAGAAGTTTTTGCAGAAATGTACCAGTGGTTGGTGTCGGATGTTACCACCATCGTCAAAGACGTGCTGGAAGCTAGCCAGGCCAAGCCAGAAAAACAAGTTTACATGTCCTTACCCAGGCCAGGTGTAAGTTTTATTATTTAAGAAACTGTCCATTGATAATGGATTTTGCTGGGAACAAAATTCTTTAGAAACATGGAACTACATCAAAACCACTTAAGGCTGTGAGACTGGACACTGAAGAGCAGGAGAAAATTGCAAAATCTGGACTAGAAATGAAGCTGGCTACCAGCGAAATGGAGGCGGAAACCGAAAAATGGCAGGAAAATAATAGTACTCAGATGGATGTAAGTTTTGCTACAGTCTTTAAAAACTTATTGCTATTTTGCATTAATTACTAGGAAAATAATGACATAGTAAAAAGAGCAAAAAACATGTCATCCATGGCTTTTTCGATGTACCAGTTTACAAAAGGCGAGGGCCCCCTCAAAACCACCCAAGATCTTTTCACTCAAGCCGAGTATTTCGCGGAAGAAGCCAACAGACTATATAAAGTTATTCGGCAGTTTAGCTACCAGGTACTTCCATCTATTAATTTTCTTATGTTATTAAGCTAAACCCTTTTTTATAGGTTCCCGGTGGAGCTCAGAAAAAAGAGCTTCTAGAAAACCTGGACAAAGTCCCTACCTTCGTGCAAAGACTGCAGTTTACAGTCAAAGACCACACGGTAGGAAAAGCCGCCACTTTCACCAAGGTGGACAATGTTATACAAGAGACCAAAAATCTTATGAACGTTATTTCTAAAGTGGTTACTGTTTGTTTTGAGTGCGCCACTAAGGTGAGTTTAACGCACTTGTATATAAAGCAATTTTTACACTACTCTCTATCTCTTCTTTACACACTTATTCTTCTCTTAGACGAGGCAAAACCTCTAAATTACACAACACTATTTTCCTACATAATTTTTAACTAGTTGCTTTTTACTTATTTGGTTGTCTAGTTTAATATCACATTACCACAAAGAGTCACCATACCGTGTGACGAGCTGAATGGTGGGCTGTTACCAGGACAATTGAGTCCTCAGGCCCTCCACAGGTTAATAGACGAACAGCGGTTTATGAAGGGCAGTGTAACTCTGCCTAGATGAACAGGTAGTTTGGTCGTGGTTCTCATTCCTAACTACTTAACTAACATGTTCTAAAGTGTAATAATTTGTGGTTTTGCTGAACTAAACTCAAGCCAAATACCCCTCTTATGACACTTGCATGTTTCACACTCTTTAAACACTCTACTAAGCCGCCACTTTTTTTTAAACAAAAATCGTTCTTTCTTCTTTCTTATAGGGAAGAGCACCATCTAAAGTTTTGATTTATAGCCTAGATTCGTATAATTCTAAATTATGGTGTATTAGTGCTCTTCACTGTTCCAAGCTTCTTGCTATTGTTCGTTTCGTTTTGAAATTTAATCAGTTTTAAACTTTTAAAGGCATGTCTTATGTAGCTATTTAACTTAGCATTTTACCTTTATTCTATTTTACTAGGAATTTAGATAGATAGGTCAATGAGAAAAGCTTTCATATTAGAACGTTGAGGATCAAAAATATATATTATTGCAGTCTGATTATGTTTTATTTGGTTGTGAGTTTTTTTTCGGCAACCCAATCTCTTATATCAAAATTTTGCCATAAATTGCAGAATTGATCTAACATCTTCTACTCGTATTTATTCAGCTCTTTTTTTAGCAGAGTGTGCTTTGTGTATTTAAATAACAGCAATTTGAACATTTATCTTTGTCTACATCACTACTAATCTCCTGATATATATTAGTACCAAATTTTTTAATTGCAGTAAGTAGTGCGCATTGCAGATTCGACATTTTTTTAACTGAATTTCTACAGAATAATCATTATGTACTATCCATTTTCCAACTTATAGTAATTATTAGTGCAATAAAAAATCTGCAATATTACGGTTGTAAATGCCAACAATTTGGCAATTATATAAAACCAGTAAATTGAGTAAGTGCATAATATTGGGTATGGGGATCTCGACAGACTATCAAATATTATAATGTCTGCAATATCACCTTTTACAGTAACACTTTCAACTGTATATGTTGTCAACTTAATACTGTGTATTCTTCAACATTATTTTAACCAAAATTCGGCAATTTAATTTACCAAAATTTATCCCAACATACTATGAAATATAAAAATTTCTGAAATATCATCTTTTACACTGCACTTTGAACTTCGGCTAGAAATACTCATAAAACAGTAATTTTTGCTAGGCTAAAGTAATGAAAATTCTATATTCATCATTTTTATTTCATATATTATACATTCATATTCAACATCATTATTTTAATCACACTTCCACAGTTTAACTGATTGTTGATCCCACGGGTATATCAAATATCAAAAGTTGTGATTGTCGGCCTCCAAAAGTTTCTGCAATATCACATTTTGCAATAACGCATAGGACTGCGGGTACACAAACAGTCTCAATCATAAAACAGTAATTTGCGTAGTGCTGAAGTAATGCAAACTTATATAATCAACGTTATTTTAATCAGAATATTATAGTCCAGCTGAATAAACCTGATTCCAACAGATTATTAGATATTAAAGTGCCGGCAATATTACATTTTACAATAACACTTGGAACTACGATTACTAAATCTCACAAAACAGTAATTTGCGTAGTGCTGAAGTATGCAAACTTGTATATTGAACATTATTTTAACCATACTTTCACAGTATTATTGAATAAGCATGATTCCAACAGATTATTACACTTGATAGTTTCGGCAATATCACAATTTGCAACACTGGGGACTACGGGTACCAAACCTCTTAACAGTAATTTACGTAGTGCTAAAGTAACGCAAAATTTTTTGTTTAACAAAATTCTAATCAGTCTTTGATAGTCTAACTGTACAAGCTTGATCCCAACAGATAATTAGATAAGAAAGTTTCAGCAATATCACATTTTGCAATAAAACTTGAGACAGCTAGT
Source organism: Taphrorychus bicolor (assembly GCA_951812265.1). Taxonomy (NCBI): domain Eukaryota; kingdom Metazoa; phylum Arthropoda; class Insecta; order Coleoptera; family Curculionidae; genus Taphrorychus; species Taphrorychus bicolor. The sequence goes on along the minus strand of OX638306.1, from coordinate 20,252,323 downwards.
TCTAAATCTCATAAAACAGTAATTTGCGTAGGATGAAGTAAAGCAAAATTATATATTCAACGTTGCTTGTTGTTATTTGTTATTTGTTTGTTGCATCATTCAAGGTAATTTGAATCACACTTTAATAGTGTAACTGAACAAAGGTGATCCCAACCGATTATTAGCGATGAAAATTTCTGCAATACCACATTTTGCAATAACACTTTGGATTACGGGTACTAAATCTCATAAACTAGTAATTTGCGTAGTGCTGAAGTAAACCAAATTTATATATTCACATTAAAACCTTATTTTAATCAGACTTTCATTGTCTAACTGAATATGCATGATTTCAACATAAAGATGAATAACATGAGGATCTGGAAAGCACTAAAAGTTAAATAAATAAGAAAAGCTTAGAGCAATCTAAAATTGTTTTTAAGAACTTAAAACTTTCGACTGCGTTCGAGAATATTTGAATAATTCCAAATTCTTGAAAACAATTCATCTAGGCTAACAGTCAAAGCAATGCCCACTCTTTAAGAGGTATAGTAACTCGCAGCACTGCATCTACTCTCCTACGATCTATCAGTCTTCAAATAAAGTCTTGGGGAAAGTCTTGGGCAAATTCTTGAAAACGATTCATCTAGGCTAGCAGTCAAAGCAATGCCCACTCTTTAAGAGGTATAGTAACTCGCAGCACTGCAACTACTCTACTACGATCTATCAGTCTTCTAATAAAGTCTTGGGGAATGGCTTCCCAAGCATTCCATCCAAGCACCAAATCATAACATTTTTGAAAAAATTGTACTTATTGTTCGCCACTGTAGAGGTGTCTAACTTTATAGCCATTACGCCTATACGACAGAATGGCATGGCTGCCTATGTCACCTGACATGAACGCTATAGAGCATGTCTGGAGGAAGTTAGATTTGAGTCGCCCAGGGATTGATTTTGAAATTTGAATGGATTGATAAATAAAGTGATATTATCACCCCACAAAAGATTAACTTAATGGTGTGTAGGGCTGAAGTAATGTAAAATTCCATAGCCCAAAGTGTAACTTACTGTTGTGAAGTGCTGAAGTAATGCAAAATTCTATAGCCAACAGCACTATTTTAAGCAGATTTTTATGGTTTGACTGTTGGATCTCGATCCCACCAAATGCCACAAAGCAGTAATTTGCATAGTGCTGAAGTAACGCAAAATTCTGTATTCAATAACATTACAACACCAACCTCAACTAAAAACTCAACACTCTGTACCCAACCAAGTTGGTTTCACTAATCGAATTAATATTAAAAGTTTTGCAATATTACATTTTCAAATGACTGTGATTGTCGCCCCCAAAACAGTAAATTGCGTAGTGCTGAAGTAACACAAACCTCTAATTTCAACAACAATTTTTTAACTAGACTCACACAGATTGACCGGCTAAAGTTGATTCTAGCACACAAATAATAAAAATAATCTTCTGCTTTATAATATGTATTTTATGGTAATAAGGTGAATATCTTACCAAATCATACAAAAGGGTAAATTGCATAGTGCTGATATAGTGCAAGATATTGTAGAAGCAACTGGCCAAATTTGCTACAACCAAATTATCAAATATCAAAATTAACTTTTTACAGTGGTAATGTTCTGTACAAAAGTGTGTATATGAGAAAAAATTGTAAAAGTACAAAACATTTGTCGTTATAATAAAAGAACGATGTAGGGGAAATCGGCGGAAATTGGGACAAGGCAGCAAAACATACAACTACCTCTTCGTCAACGTTTCGTCTAATTATGCATTAAACTTCATCAGGACTATGGGTAAAATTAAAAGTAGCATGAACAATAGAAAACACATCCTGTAAAATACAATCCTCGAGATATTATCGTAAAATGCTCTAGTCAAGGTAAAAAAGCAGTTAATTTTACCCATAGTCCTGATGAAGTTTAATGCATAATTAGACGAAACGTTGACGAAGAGGTGGTTGTATGTTTTACTGCCTTGTCCCAATTTCCGTCGAGTTCCCCTACATCGTGACACAATCTGGGACACAATCTTCATTCATTTAAAAGAACTTTACTTCATACTGTATCATTTAGAACACTTTTACGTACTTAATTTTAGTCCTGTAAATAGCTTGTTACAGGACTGGTAATAGTTATTTACCTAACATGTACAGGAAGTGATGCTTTACCGCACGCTGATTGCAATGCTGACAGCAATCGAGTTCGGTAGAGCACTTCCTCCTCGTGTCGGAGTTCATTTTAACTCGAAGAGAAATCAGTAGAAAGTCACAACGTTATAAAAAAATATGATTAGCTCCCAAGACGTAAGTTGTATTCATGTCAAAAGGTCATCTAGTTGGCTGCAAAATGTCAAAAAATAAGGTGAAAGAACCAAAGTCCATTTACTTTAATTATGTAATTCTCTTCTGTCAAAAATTCATATTTTTCTAGATGAGGTTTTCTAATAAACGCGGAGTATTCACGGAAAACTGGCTTCAGTAAACTGTTGTGCAGCTTGATATGTCTTAGGTCTATCGCCTGCATTTGCATGTTGAAATTCAAAAAAAATCAGCTTAGGGTTAGGGCCAAAATCAGTAAAAAATGTCTTAAAGCGTCCAAAAATGCAAATTTGGAAGTTTTGAAGAAACTCAGTCCAGGATTAAAACCAAAATCGGTTAAAAATATCTCAAAGCGTTTAAAAAATTCAAAGTTGGAGTTGGTGGTAAAAATTCCAATTAAGATTAGGGCCATAATCGTTCAAAAATTATTACACTGGCAACAAAAAATGCAAATGTGGAGGCTTTTGAGAAATAAGGTTATAATTATGGCTAAAAATCAGTAGAAAATTACCGATATTATTCAAAAAAGAAAACACAATGTTTTTGTAGACATTCTAAAAATATAAAACATTTTTATTTTCAGGGAAATAGGCTATCGACCATTTGGTCTTTCTGCCCTAGACATTCTATTTTAGGAGAAAATCAGGCAAAATTGATTAAAATCTCCTAATTTGTTGTTTTAGGAAACAATTAATTTTTGGACCAAAATAAGCGAAATATTACTAAAGACATCCTAAAATGAAAAGTTATTGTTTTCCGAGGAAGTCAGTCCAAAAATTATTGGAAATGGCTCGAAGCGTATAAAAATTAAAATTTTAACTTTTAAAATACAAGTTACCAATCAGAGTCCCTTCAGTACCAACAGAGTCAAATAGGTGAAAACCTGACTTGAATGCAACCTTGAAATGTTTTTAAAATAAAAATAAAAAATTGAAATTTGGTATTTTCCCAGAAAATGACATAGAAGTAAAACCAAAATCGGTGAAAAAAGTCTCAATACGTATAAAAATACAAACTTGACTGACTGAGGAAAGTGAGGTTAAGAATGGCCAAAACCGTTTAAAAATTAATCAGAGAACCTAAAGTTGTTCCATATGCCGAGCAACTGAAGACCTTTATATTCTATCTCTCTACACGCTACTCTCTTGCGCAGCGGCGCGAGGGGGTGATGCGCGTGATTACCTGTCTCTATAATATCGTGATATGAGGTAACCAATTTGTCAAAAAATTTTAATTTTTAAAAAATCTAGATTTGGGGGGCGAAGCCTTGCGACTAGGCCTTACATGCCCTTTTTATGGTCCCCCAAAACACCCATCCCTACTCTGCCTGAGCCCTCATTCGCTCTACGAGTCCACCCGTCCCTCTAATGAAGGAGAGTATCCCGTCTCATCTCAGAGTGGTAAGCTCCTCTCCATGGAGGAAGGCGGCTCCTAGTGTCCTGTGGAGCAGTCGCGTCCACCTATAGCACACTCCCAGAGTGGTACGACGACTCTTCCCCTGCTCCACAGTGGATGCAGAGTGGACTGTCCACCATTCCTAGAAGGTGCATGTATCTGTTTAGTCTGCAGTGCCAGTGAGTTATCCTTTAACGTCTCTCAGGCACTGCCGACTTCTCCCAAGTAACCACGAGGCCTTAGATCTATCCGGATTAGGGTAAATTTCCCTGGTCTGTCTACATATTCCTGACTGTGTCCAGTTTGTCCTTGCACTCTCCCATGCCCATTCATTTAGAGTGTGAGAGACGTACCTATTGCTTACTCGTAGATATGGCTCCGGTCCAGTAAAGCACGTCTGGGGACAACGCTTGGCCGATTCATCGGCGAGCTCGTTTCACTCGATGCCCCTATGTCCAGGAACGCTTCCTGGAGTTACCCTTTTTGTTTCTGCCAGTGACTTTAGAGCATCCCTGCAGTCTTGAGCGAGCTTTGAACTCGTCCTATTCCTGCAGATGGCTCGCAGGGCCGCCTGACTGTCGGAGTAGATGAAGATGTTCTCTTCTGCTTCTTGTTTGACTTCTGGTCGTGTGGCAACTTCGAGTATTGCAAACATCTCCGTCTGGAAAACCATCGTGTGGCTTCTCAAGGAAAAGCTCTCGCCTTCTTCACGGCATGCTTTGTATATTCTAGCACCTGACGACTATAAATCAGTCATTCTTGATCCGTCTGTATACCGTACCTGATTATTCTCAGAAGGTTGCTAAAGCAGCTCGTCTTTGAATTCTTCTCTTGTTGGGATCAGAAATTAATAATTATGGGGTAAAGCGTACTCAGCAACTTGTGTATTAAGTTTGGTGCTATAAAAATCTAACACTAAATAAGATTTTGGATTTTGACACACCCTCTATGGTCAAAAATGAAAACTATTCCAAACGAAACCGAAATAAAAGTTTAAATGAAACGTGAATTGTTATTAAAAAGAGAAAAATACTTGTAAACATTTTACTAAATAAAGTTTAAATTTTAAATGAAAAAATAAGAATAAATATTTTAAAAGGATTTAGTAATTGAAAAGTTTAGGATAGTAATTGAAAGGTTAACAAAATTAGATTGTAGGTATAAAATTAATATTACAGCTGGGTTTTATTCCCTTTTTTTGTCTACTCCATTTACTAAATTTTGGATAATTTGTTTATATTTGTTTGAAAATTAAGTGTAACACCTCGGCGATTTGATTTTATATCTAACAAAAAACATAAGTGAAATACTAGTATTTATAACTTCCTATTCCTAACTAATAAGTATTTATAAGTTCCTATTCCTTCCTCCAGTATTTATAACTTCCTATTCCTAAATTATATTCCTAACTAACTATTTTTAACTTTTTTGTTGTATTAAATTAGTTGTTTTAATTAGAAATGTTTATGCCGGTGCCATTCGACTTCTTATTCTTATTTTCAATCGTATTCTTAATTTTCTTCCATAATTAACGACCAAAAGTGATAACACAATGGCGAATAAGAATAAGAAGTTCGATGACCCTGGGCTTAGTCAGACACGTTCAACTTGTATTAACAAATTGAAATTAACAAGCGAAGCTACAGGTTAAGCAACCATATTCAAAGTCAACTTTGCGCATTTCAGTTCACACTATAGATATGATTTGTATCTGTTTCTTAAGAATAAAATAATTAGTGAAAAAAGACAGTAGTAATTTTTAAGCAATAAAGGACCAACACTAGAAGACTACAACATACACTACTTATATACCTAGTTAATTGGTTGTACAACCAAGGGCAATAGCAAAATGTCTTGTTCGTTAGGTTGTATTTTTTTAAATAGTTACACATTTTGCAATTGCTTTAAGCAAACAAACAACAAAAGGTACTATTAATTTTGTTCTTATTTACTTGTCAGCTTAATTTGCCCGGCAACCCGGCTTTCCTCAACAACCATGACGATTATCAGGTTAAACATTGATGGTGCTTGCCAGTATTTGTGTTCGTGTTAGACCTTTTTTTTTTGTTATATTTATTATTATTTCTTAAAGCACGCTAACCAAAAACCGTATACAATTGTGTGTGTGTGCCATTTGTAAAAAACTAGATTATTGATTAGATGAGTACATAGAAGTGATGTGGTCGATAGATGCTATTATTATTTTTGATAGTCACCAGCTAACGGCCTTAATAAATCACCCGTTGACAAAGCAAAGTAAGGCTAAATGGACACCGTAATAATTTGTGATAGTGAACGTATGTGTTAAGTGGTAACTAAAACTACCAAAAAAAAGTTATTGTGTATAAAGTAATGATGGATACCTTGCTTTATGGTGCGAAAGGGCATCTTAAATTTGGTAAACCATCACGGCAAAAAGTGTATTTGAAGCACCAACTGCCACTTAATAAAAATTTCAAAATGCTGCCAGGAGATGACAACAATTTTATTTGCTTCTAGATAAAATATTAAAACCCTGGTAACATTTCCACTATGAATTAAGCCAACTAATCCTAAGTCCTCAAAAAATTGTACTAATGTGGCCATGTTTTTGGAAAATTTTCTAGTACAAACTAGAATTCCGAGGCAGTGGTAGCGGCACCGGCAGGGGAATGGGCGGCGAGGGCGGCCCCTCTAGCGGAGGCGGCGCAAGCGGCGACTCCAAGGGCGGCACCGCCACGGGCTCGGATCAAAGCTTATGACAGTTGGGGATGTCCCGGCGCAACAAAGGGGACTCGAGGCGCACTCGAGTCTCCTTCTTGTTGTTCTAGGACATCTCACTTTGTATTAACTTTTTTGTGTTTGTTTTCGAAATCGGCCTACAAAATTTGGTTGAAGCCGATTAATAGAGCACGTACTCCAATAAAAATAAATCTAAAGATGAAAATAAAGTTCCCGAGTTGTGCCAAATTTTGTGGCAAATTACAACGGTACGGTACTTTTTAATTCAGTAACCCAACCTCAAACGATCTGCTCTCTTACCTTTCTTGAGCTAAGCACTAAAGAGAAAAACATTTTTTAGTAATAAAAAAATACAATAAAAACGATCTTCCATATTTAATTCAAGAAAGGCGAGAGGACGTACTTACTTAGCATAAAGTAGTAAAATAAGTAAGTAAAATGAAAAACAATCATTCAAAATGACTGCATAAAGAGTAACTTACACCAATCACCTCGATATTTAGCATTTAGCCTGACGATAAAGTAAAGATAATGTTTTTATTAATAATAATAATAATAATAACACTTGTTAAGCCAAAGGGTTAAGCTTTTGTAGATTATATATCGAAAGTTATCATTAATTGATAGTGTCGATGTGAATCCATATTTTATAGTTTAAATAGTTTCTATCTGTGTTTAGAGATTTTGTTGGGTTTAGTTCCTAAAAAAGTAAATGTTACAAATTAAAAAAAAGTGGTTTGTAGGTTCCAGTAAGGGTTATGTTTTAGTTTAGTTATGTTTTAAAACTTCGATGGTCATATTTTTATATTTTGTAGATAAGGATTTAAATCACAGCCGTGCTTTTCCTCACTTTTTGTTCAATTTGCCCTATGCGAACCATATCGTCTGAACCAAACGAAAATGCGTATGTGACTTCAATCAGCATAAAAAGTAAGTGGTCACCGACATTGTTGCCAGACACATCACTGCTAAACTCACAAACTACATTTCTATGTCATTATTTTTTTCAAAGAGATTTATTTCAGCAACCTGTTCATTCGACTTGACTTTATTCAAGCCTGGAGAAGAAGATTTTACTACATTAATAAGTGAAGAAGCTTCAACGCTTGTATTATATTAAATGTGAGTGGTCTTATACAGTCCTCCATTGAGATCTGCAGTTTATTGTGGCTCACTCGAAGTGTTACCAGCAAGTTTTGCCCCTGCTAACTCCACTAGTTGTCACCCGCTCTGCCGAGACCCTCAACGAATCTGATGAGTCTCTCGGGCGACACTGCATTTGCACCTTGAGGTTCAATGATCGTGTTTCCGAACAGTGAGTATCTCGATCTGGCAATAGCCGGGCAGTCACATAGCGCACAGCCGACACTCTGTCTCTTCGGACAGTCTGAGTCTGTGCATGTGAGATTTTAGGTGGCTATGTCATGTGTACAGTGCAGTCGCCACTCTGATTTGTCTCCTATTTAGTCTGCAAGGCTTGTAAGCCAGCCTGGTCCCACCATCAAATGACTGCGGTGCTATGTTCCTCACTTGTTGCAGCCGGTATGTTGCCTTCATTCCAGGAGTATTGGAAGTGGAAGGAGGTCAAGCATGCGCTCCATGGCGTTGCTCTCATTGCCCCCGTGATGCAGGGACATATTTGTCTTTGCAGAGAGGACAGTTTAGCTTTGATGGAGCTCTGTCTGCTCTTTCGATACCGAACTATGCCCACCGAGCTATCGATCTTATTACCGTCACGTATAGCCACATAGTTTATTGGGGTCCCATCCCCCATGATTTGCCGCTCAGTTTCTTGAACGAACAAAGGGAGAGCTGTGCCCTCGCAACGATACGAGTCACATGTGGGGTCCATGTGAGTGATTTGTCCAGGATGACTCCTAGAAATTTTACTTCGTTGGTAAATGGGCTTGTCGTCCCGAACAAAGATTGTGCTTTCAAGAAGTCCAGCCTCTTCCTTCGGATAAATGGCACAATCACCGTTTTCCTAGGGTTTACTGCTAGGTTTTCCTTTGAACACCAGCTGTGTACAACATCCAGCACCTCTTGCAACGAGCTGGAGATTTGTTGGTACGGGTGGTTTCTTATATGGGTAACGATGTCGTCCGCGTATGCTTGGACCCCAACTCCCCATAGCTTCGAAGTAGCCAGAAGGTCGTCCACTAGTAGGGACCACAGGAGTGGTGAAAGGACTCCTCCCTGTGGACAACTTCCCGTTGTTGTGAATCTGAGAGTGTCATCGTTTAATGATGTAGTGATCAGTCTGGATTCTAGCATGTTGCGAATCAGGTTGGTTATTGTTGGTTCGATCCTTCTCGCTTTACTGGCGCTGAGGAGAAAGTCTGTAGGTGCATTATTAAAGGCCTCTTCGATGTGTATGAAAATACCAACTGCCACACCCTTTGAATCCAGGGTATCTTGGATTTTCACCACCAGGTTGTGGAGTGCTAGTGTAGGTCTAGCAGCTTTTCCAACCTTTTCAGCAGAAACGAGGTTATATTGATTCGCTGAGCGATTTAGGATATATTTTCCCCTACATCCCATCTTCGGTATGTAGACGACCCTCACCCTGGACCAGCAGTTTGGAATAAAGTTCCATGCAAGGCTTGCTCTGAATCTGACAAGCTTTGTTAGTAGAGGTGCGAGTTGATCCAGGCCCTGTTGTAGTAGTGCCGGGAACAGTCCATCCTCCCCGAGGGATTTGTGTGGTTGAAAAGCCATAATCATGGATTGAGCTTCAACTCTTTGTTCATACGTAAAATATTTTCTACCAACGGAATCCATGAAAAGAAAAAGTATTTCATGCAAAAATACAAGATAGACCCAATAGTGTTTAATTATATTGTGATAAGACTGCTCACACTGGCGTATTACAGACTGCGTAAAGCTTAAAACTGAACAAGAGATAAACATTGATTTGCATATAAAATAAGAACAGAAAACAAACTGATGAGGATCCATTTTTCAGTAAATATCACAGTGCTGATGATGAAGAAAGTGAAGCCATTCTTCGTTCACGCAGTGATGTAGGTAGAGCACCTTTATGAATACTAGTAATGAAACTATATATCCCAAAATCTCACACTCAAATGAACGCTTTGTTAGATTAAGGTTCTACAGGATTGTTGATAGAACCATGGCGTTAAAGATGTCGGTCACTCCTGACAAGACAGAGTTTGTGCTTCGCACCAAAAAGAGGAAGCCATGCTGTAAGGGAGACCTTTACTATTGAAGCATTAGGCTAAGTACCTTAGGGTGATCACCCACAAGAGCTTACTTGGAAGTCGCGTAGAAAAGTTACGCAGAAAGACTGAGACACTGACCTGGCAACTACATAAAATAGTGAGAAAGAAATAGGCTCTAATTCCTGACGTCCTGTATTGGCTCTACACGGCTGGAATGAATTGAAGAAACTTACCTTCAATTACTATAAGAAGGGAGAGACGCAAATATGGCTCACAGACTGTCTGCAAGCCTGGTTACAAAAAAGAAATGAATTCTTAACGTTACTGAGCCTGCGGGATCCCAAATATGAAATTAAACACTTATTTTTTTTTGTTAGCAGAAAATACTAAATTTGTTAAATAAACCTACACATTTTTATAGCTGATACTTATTGCGCAAAGTCCAGTATGATCAATGTCAGTATCAACACAATGGCTATATCTTAAAACTAAGAGGTAAGTAACGCTGTAATCATTTCAGTCTAATGTCTATACATAAAACTTCTTGGATTAGAGGTGCAAATAAAAAACAGCTCGTCCTTCGTGCAAGAAAAGTAAATAATTCAAAGTCACACTTGGTGACTCAGCTGTGAGGTTCAAAGCACATCGAGAAATGTAAGTGTAATCGTGTCTACTCACAGAGGTACTGAAGATTCAGTAGTAGCTTGGTTTGAGCCTTCAAAGTGCAAATCAGCACACGGAGACGACAACTTCTATCAGCTCTACCAGGTTCACAGGACAAAATCCTTTGGGGAAGCTTTCCCAGTGGTGATCCACGAGCAGCAATCAAGCCACTTAATAAGTAACTTCACTTGCTAGGTGCAGTGACCTCGACAAGCTGGTAAAACTCTAGTAGTTGATGAAAGATGAAAAATTGGTTCTTTATTTCTATCGTTTCGAGTGACAGATAATGAAGAGAAATGAATAAATGTCAGTTGACGTACTGGTTGCTCATGACATAGGTACGACGAGGTAAAGAGAGACACAACATTAGAGATAGTGCAATAATTTATGATAAGAATGTCTGGGATTAGCTGTAGAATTTCTGGCAACTGTCGTTTATCTTATATTGCAGCTGTAGGCTGCATATTTGAGCTCATAGGCGTGGATTTTATAATGTATTTCTCTGTTTGAACGAATTTCAAACAACTGCTTTAATCAGACCAAGGATATCCTTGGATCTCGTGGTCTGTTGACCAGCGGTGGACAAAGCATGCTGTGCGTTAATGTAACCATAAGTGAGTTTTCACACCAAAGTAGCGTGGCAAATGGCGTCTTCCCGGTTTATTTTCATTCAAAAGTCGCTTAGTGCGGCTTCATTTATCGCCAGACCTCCGTTGGGAAATAATAAACAGTTTAACGATGTTGTGGAAAGAAGGCAGTTTTGCATATATTGCTGATGTGATTGCAAGGAGGAGGATGATAAAAAAAGGAGAAAAGTCTGGATTCATTCGTACCTACGACCCAATGCTGATACATATAGTACGTTTACTGTATTTAACTGTATACGTTTACTGTACTCAACAACAATGCATCCTCAAAAAAATGCCAAAACTTCTACAAGATGGAAATGGAAACATTTGAGAAACTTTGTCTTAGCCACTAAAAAGTCAAACAACGTCTGATGGAATCGAAAACACAGCACATAGTATCAATTAATGGACTTTTACACCACTGAAGCATGCGACGTGCGACCTGCTTCCAGGTAGCATAGAAAAAAGTATGAAGAGAAAGCAGATTTTTATAAGCTTATTCCGGTAGTCCATATGTAAATTAAAACAAAATCGCAGGACTTTTGTCAATTTTAGAAAGGACATTAAAAATGGATGTAAAGTTAAAGGACAATAAAAATGATGTTGGGTGTAAATCAGCTCTACCAGGTCACTGTGGGAAAATAAAATCTAAAGTAAATTGGGATTAAAATTGGGCGTGTTTATGAAAATGGCTGAGACGAGAAACTAAAATAAAGTTTTAACAAAAAAAAATAAGAAATAACAATTTTAAATAAAAAGTGAGGTATAAAAATGAATTTAACTACAAGTTTTTTCTAAATAACGTATAACAAAATTAACTCATAACACGCTTTACTGGTATCTTCATTCACAGATCATTATTCAAAATAATATATATATCTCACATTTTAATTTATAGTGTAAGTATCTCCTTGATATGATTTATTCATTTTTAATCTAGAAACAATGTCTTACATATAAAATATAATTAAAATATAATACATGTCGTGCCTGTAAACATCATACTTACAGTGATACTCGTAGACAAATTAATGTTTAAAAAATTTATTAAGTGGTAGGTATATCCATTTAGTTTTTAACTAAGTTTATATTGGTTCTTGTAACAAAAAAACAACTCGTTTGAATTTTTTATTGCCTTTTTGTAATATAATATCTGTCTAGCACATATAAAGACACATAAAGAGGACTTACTAAGCCGAACTCACAGTCTGTTGGTTATAAGAAAAAATCAAAAACATCAATAAATATAACGTAAAAAATTCTTTCGATTTTTTTTTTTAATTTAATATGAAACATTTAACAAAGGAGCTTAGTACATTACGATAGTGATACCAAAGAAATATTTTCATGACCAGAAGCGTAGCGTGTAGTTTTTGTACCTTACAAGTCGTGTATTTATTATATAGAGCCAGTTATCGTCTTACGTATTGTGTGTTAAACGTATTTAAATTATTAATAAAAGTGAGAGTATTATATAAAATATTATTAAACTAATAGAGCGACAAATTAACAGAGGTGTGATTGCGAGTTTAAGAACGTTTCGTTATGAATGTGATTTGTTGAGAGATATCAATAAATTTGAAATAAATAATATATGTTTAATAATAAATTAGTGGTCTTATTTACCAACGGCGAAGAATGAAGTAGTACACAAGTGCAGTGTGTAATGGTTAGTTCAGGGTGATGCTTGAAGTTTTATGATTGTTATGACCAAAAACAGGCATTCAACAGAAAGACTAACTCTTTCAATTAACCTTGGAGGATGTACAAATCAATAAACCCTGGTTGAAATTCTTTGTTTTAACATCCTTTAGAAGGACCACCCTATATCTATATACCCTATATAGATACTAGAGAAGCTGTAGACCTTTAATAGCAGGTAGATAATAAACAGGCCAAAATAACACACAATACTCTCTTATAATAGTGTGTGTTATAGTATGCACACATAACAAAACATAAAAAAAAAAAAAAAAGAAAAAAACAAGGGGCGGCTCTAAATACAGCATCTGTATTAATTGTCGATTACAAAACGCCACTGCACTCTTACAACTATACAGAGTGGTCTTTGTAACTTCTTCTAACGGGATATTTCAAGAACTCGTAGGGTAAAAGAGTTTGTTCCTACGGGATAATATAATATGCATGCATAGTGGTCCAGAAATTGTAATATGTAATGTAATGTAATATTGTTAAATAGGGCAATCTCTATGTTTTACTACATTTTGATACATCTTATAGTTTGTACTGGACCCTGAAAATTTGATTTCGTTGCCACCGTTTAAGAAAAATTCATTAGTGAACTGAAAGTATCTCAAATTTGGTTACATGTACTATCTATTCACAAAAGTTTGACAACTCGCTAGACGCATGAGCAAAAAGGAGCTGAGTAGAAAAAAATTAACATGCTATGGCTACTATAAGGTGGCAAAAAATCCCTAATGAGAAATACAGGATATCCCAACGACTACTGCAGCAATGATGTCAAATTTTCAGGGCCAATTACACACCATCTAGGTGATATAAATACATACGGGACAACAATAATTACACTTTAATTTTAATAAAAAAAAAATAAAATCAATCTAAAGGGTTTTTCGGGCTTAGAAGCCGTGGTCCAATGGAATTTCTTCTTGATAAAGTCTGCCGCAGCTGCAGGCGACACTTCAGGAAGAAATTCCGTTGGACCAATAGATTTCTATTGGCTTTAAAGCCCGGAAAACACTTCCAACACTATTCAACTCAGCAAACCACCACGTATTTATCTAGTAAACGACACAACGGGCAAACATCAATGATAAACGACACTAGTGAGAAATAACGATTACTAACAATTAATACGCTTTTGAATCAATATTTAAGAGATGCCTATTCTATACGACGAGATCTAAAGGTTTATAACTAGAGACACAATAAGATAAGCGAATATGGACATTCAGGGTATATGGACAATTTGAGATTAGTGCAAGGACTACTTCGAGTGTTACTCTAAATCAGGAGTTCCTGATTCTTGACCAGGAAAGGGACATATTTTGGTAATTGTTCTAGTGTATTTTTCTTTTTGGATTTAAATTTCCCTTTGGACTTCAGTAATTCTTGCTAGAGGCCGCTCTAGTGGAGGACAATCATCCTCTTTCAGAAGCACGAGTTCACCCACTTGAACATTCTTACGCCGCCTGTTCCATTGTGGTCTACTTTGGAGACGAGTCAAGCCTTTTTCCGGTAAGTGGTGACAGAAATGCCAATAGAGAAATATGGAGGGGTTAAAGCGTCATAATCTGAGGGATTGGTTGAGAGCGCACATAGAAGCCTAGAATAGAGAATTGCTTCAATTTGACATAATATAGTAAAAAATTCTTCAAATGTAACGTGCGCATTTTCGACAAATCGCTTGTGCCCCATTTAACCATTAACTCTTAACTTAACTCTTTAAGCACCATTTAACCTGCCGTTGAAATAGGACATCTTTAAGAGCATCATGATGTTTGTCATTCTTGATGAACTGATACTGGGTGTCTTGCAAGTCGTTAAAATAATTTTAGGAGGTGATAGGATATGTGATTTTGAGTTAAAGTTCAATACAACCTAAGTTTTTTCCAGGCTTTGGACCAATGGAATTTCTTCCTGACGTTTCGTGTACAGCTGCGGCAGTCACCAACGCAAATATTCAGAGAGAGACCTCAGAGAGATATTCACTTGATTCATTTTCGAGGATTTTATTAGTAGAAATAACTATTTGGTTCGCTAAATTGTCTTCTTCTGTGAGAATGGGGAAGAGTTAGACACATCTTCAAGTGCCCAAAATCAACAATTTGTCTCACTCTTAATGATCATAGTGAGAGTCAAAACCATGTGAACTGACTAAGAGTAATGCATAATTTGAAGGATCTGCTCCAGCTATCACCCTACCCAGTTGAGTGTTAACCTGGGCCCATTTCGAGGAAAGCTTTGAGGAGTCAGTTTATTCAAGCCTTGAGACATGAAGTTGTAAAAACAATATCTGCTCCATCATAATGTCAATTTTACCTGGCTTGTGCAATTGAGAATCAGCAAGATTTGATATAACTACATTTGGACTGTTGAACCTTTCAGGTGCAATTTGAAATTGAGGGTGTTGAGAAGTTAATTTTTCCAACACATCACATGTCACTTTAACATAAGCACTTTTGCATAAATAATCAGACTAACCATTTGGTTTGATCGAGTTAAGCTTTGAAAAATTCTAGAGATTCTTTTTATAGGTGGTAAAATCTAGAACATCTCCCATATTTCAACTAATAAGAGTTCTGAGGTCCATTATCCAACAAAACTCGAGCGGATATGGGCAGTCTTTTATTGTTGTGTACTTTCACAACTACAGTGCTCAGCAGAATCTGTGGGTGCTGAAAATGTTGAGAAATCATTGAGAAACTACCGAGTGTGAGTGAAAATCACGTCAAGAAGCATCTCTTTGTTGCTGAGGTTGCTTCGGAGAAAGTCCTTAGCAGTTGTTAAATTGTTGAGGAACGGAGTTTTTTTTTATTCATATAGATGAGTGTGATGCTTATCACCCCAAATAGAGCATCGTAAATCAGAATCACAGTCACTTACGAAATGTTTAGTCCCAAAACCGTTTTGACAAAGCTTTTTGGAATTTTCAAAGCACATCCTTTCAGAATGCGGAAATGGCATATAAGTTTCTCTTGCAGTGAGTAGCAAATTTTCTGAGACTCTCAGATGTAAGAATATCTTAAACAACATAAAAATTTGCTTTAGTAACCTGTAGACAATTTAATCAGTTCCAGAAGTTCATCTCTTAAAAACGATTTTAATTAAAAACATCTTTGAACGACTATCAGAGATATATTTTCAACCAACAGAGCTTTAATTAAGATATCAGGAAATTTTGCTGATGAGTGTGTCCCTAATTGATCCTGAGGCTCCTCTAATTTTTCAATACACATTTTTGTCTATCTTCAACAACCGCTCTATCCGTCGAGTCACTATTCTCTTTCTCGAGTTCCTCAACTGAGTCTTGAATTTGATCGTATCTCTCGTGAGTTGATGTTAAAACATCATGCCTTACTTAAACTTTCTTTAAATCTACTTCTGAATCTTTATTCGAATTAATCTATCTTTAACTTTTAGTTGAAGAACGCTGCTTCTTTAGAGCTACAAGCGATATTTTATTTAAAGGAGCAGCTAGTAAAAAATTATAGTTCAAAAACTCTAATTTGAAGAGAGAAAGAAATATTATGCATAGGATTATGAACACGATAAATCGTTTACCTTTCAAATAGCTCCTTCAACACTTCTAAGTCTACTAATCACCTTGAAGTCTTATGCTGTTCATCCGTCTCAATGGCATTAGTTGTCGGCCGAGGTAGAGTGCAGTGAGTGCGTTTTAGAGCAATAAGAGTAGAAATTTGGTTCAGGGCTGACGAGTTCTGGGTTCAATGAGGGGCCAGGAACCTTACAAGCAATAAGATTTTAGAGTATCCGACTCGAAGAACCAAATGTTACCAAAGTTAGCTCCGTTCAACAGAAAAGCTAACTCTTTCGAAAACCTAGGAGAATGTACAAATCAAGAAGCACTGGCTGGAGTTCTTTCCACCTACTTGCTCTAGAAGGACCAGGCAATATAAACCCATATTTTGTTTTCCAACAATAATCATTTCCACAGTGCCATCTAGACCAGAAATCGTCATAATAATACAGAGACCTGAAAAAGATTTAATGGGCCGCATCTGATTGAAAAGATAAAGTATCGACCCGAAGAGAACGCGAAATTACACCCTTGTCCTCGAGATGGCAGCAGCTCTTCTGCTACCTACAAAACTACATAAATACAAACTTACACTCTTGGGTAGTGACACGAGCGACTACTGGTAACACTAGTAATAATTGATCTAAAAAAATTGTAATAAAGTGTTTCTTAATTGCTCCCATACACTGTGCATAAGTGAGGGCCATATATTGTAAAATTGTGGAGACACTTTAATCTGTTTTTGGTACCAAACTTAAATTGCATAAAGTATTAGTAGCTCACCTAAAATTTCCAGTGAAAAAGCAGTGGTCTGTATATTTAATTTTAGCAGTATTTCTATACTGACTATGCATACACCAATCTTTTTTTAAGTAGAAATAAATTGTGTTTCTGGGTAGGTGCATGGTTGCAGCTAAACCCATTTAAGTAGTGGTATGTTAACATCTTGAGTCAAATTCTATCCAAAAAAAATATATAAAATGTTCTTTAAGGTATAAATTAATCGCACCTTGCTATTTCCAGAAGCACGGCCAGGAGGTTTAATTAAGGCCCGTAACACTCCAGAAAACTAATTAAATCTGGAAAACCGTCTGCGAGAAGCCACCGCACTGTCTATTCCTAACTTTATGGAGAGAATCGTCCCTAATATTTGGCAAGAAAAATAGATTAATTACCTCAAGTTTACAGGAGAGATCGCCGAATACTCGAAACAGGATTAATAATTAAATGCCCCGATAGGACCGAAAAACCCCATCCAAACAAGATTCGGGGATAAAATTTACGTTGAAAGTAAATTAGTATAAATTGTTGTTGTTTTATTTCTTTCCATGTTCTTTGAATGCTTTATTGGATCGTAAACATCACCGGCAGGGTTCAGTCTTGTTTAAATTAAACTAAAAGCCTTTGAGAACAAGAGGAATTATTTAAATTAGTCATTTGGGAGCTTCCTATTCCGGCGTAATGCCGGGGCTGAGAAGTCCCGTAAAATGGTGAATCAATAGGAAATATTGCTTCCAAAAACGTCAACATTAAAAATTTGCATAAACTGCTTTATCCCTTTTTTTGTGCAAGTTTTCGGTGTTTTATTGGAATCGTAAATGTGACGGGGGATTTAAGTTTATTTAAATGGGCTCGAAGGCGTTTTGAAACAAACACGAGACAAGAATATCGAAATTTTTTGCTTCGGTTTTCCAACTTGTAAACTTAATGGTTACTTAAAATTCGCAAATTTTGTGCCTTATGCAGCGGACGTGTAGTTTGTCGAGCCTAAGATACCAGGGTCACCGAACAATCGAATGGAGTTTGCTATTTTGACCATCATGAATAGATTTTTAACTGACTACCCTCTCTAAGTGAGAATAGCCCCGAAGGAGACTAAATAAATAGTCGAAACGTCGGCCATTTTCGAATAAAGAAGAGGTGCATTATTTGTCCCAAACCTGCTAACTTCACCAACAACTTCTTGTATCTGTTTAAATAACAAGCAAGAAAGTTGTACTTTGCGCTCTTAATACACTAATAACTATTTTAGCAGTTTTATTGTTTTTCATTATATCAAGGTGTTTTTGTTGGAAACTTCTTCCATTATTATTGACTGAGTTTTGGAGTCAATTTTATTAACTTTACTTACGGCATTTTTGCCCTCAATTTGATCAGGGGGAACTCTTTAGAGAGCTTCGTAGCATTGGTCCATTTTAATAAGGTGATTCTAATTCCTAATTTTCTATTCTAATTCAAATTCAAATTGTTAAAGTAAGTATTATCTGTCCTCTGCGCAAAGAGTGTTTTTTACTATTTTTTCTGTACAGCTTCTTTAATTAACAACAGTCCCTTGCAAGTACATAGCAAGCTATCACGGTTTGAGCAAGAAAAAATCATTGCCCAATACGCAATGCAATTTTCTTCAAACTAGATCTTCTTTATCTCCTCGGCAATTTGACTTGTAACGCGTGCCATTCTTCAGCCTTATTTGCCGACGCGTATTGAAGAAGAAGAAGAACACGAAGCCGAGGGAGGTGGCGGCCGTCGATGGTGTTGGTCGACGGTCGTGGTGATGAGTAGGGTTCATCTCTGGAAATCTCGGAGGCCTGACGAGCAAGGTTTTTTGGGGACGAAAGTGTTTCAAATCTGGCCACCCACTATTTCGATCTTTTCAGTCTACGTACAAGCTACCGTTCTCGATTTCAGTAATCAGGTCATCTCGCAGCTTCTTTTTGAGCACTCACGATTTATCGTGTTCATAATCCTATGCATAATATTTCTTTCTCTCTTCAAATTAGAGTTTTTGAACTCTAATTTTAAGTAAATTAGCACATTTGGTAGCTGCTCCTTTAAAAAAAATGTCGCTTGTAGCTCTAAAGAAGCAGCGTTCTTCAACTAAAAGTTAAAGGCAGGCAATTAGGTCGTGGTGGTGATTCCGTGTTCGTTAAGTGTGACGATGGTGTTCGATTTTTTTTGGAGTAAGACATACATTTTCCTGAGGCATCATTCGGTTCTGATCACGGCTGGATTTTCTTGTAAGCAATGGCGATGGACTACGTTCTCTACTATGGCAGTCACTCTTGATGTGTCCAAGAAAAAATACAAGGCAAGAGGCAGTATAGTACCTAGTAGTGGTTTTAGTAGTAGTAGACATTGGGCGGAGGCCGAAGCCTTGAGACTAGGCCTTAAAGACCTCTTTCACTGTCATCCGATCCACCCATGCCTACTCCGCCTGAGCCCTCATTCCGTCATTCCGCCATTATCAGAGTCGGAAGCTCCTTTCGATGGAGGAAGCGGCATGACGACTCTTCCCCTGCTCCACAGTGTGTGCAGAGTGGACTGTCCACCATTCCTGGGAGGTGCATGTGTCTGTTTAGTCTGCAGTGGCCAGTGAGGATTCCTATAAGGTCTATTAGGCACTGCCAACTTCTTCCAAGTAGCCACAATTCATGTCTACAAGACCTATAACCTATAAAGCCAGAATGGTAAGCTTGGGCACACCGTTTATAGAAAACCAATATACACTTACGAATACTTCAATAACGGATCAAATCATCATCCCAGACAGAAAAGGCGAGTCATAAAGACTCTGGCTGGGAGAACCAACAGAATTTGTGAGCCAGCTGAATTGGAACGGGAATTGAAACATCTGAAACGAGCCTTTGGTTGGAATAGATACTGCAAGCACTTTCGATAAGGGAGTTCGATAAGGCCGTCCGTCCAAGGAATGTAGAGCGCGTAGGAAGGAGCAATGAGAGAAGATGAAGAAAAGCGCGAATGGACTATTCTACCATACATTCACAAAGTAAAGGACAAGATCGGTAGGCTACTTGAAAAGCACATGGTTAAAACTGTCTTTAAACCTACTCGTACAATACAACAGAGCTTGAGGTCGGCCAAAAACCGCAGAGATCCCCTATCGGCACCTGTAGTTTACTGAGTTCTATGCAGCTGTGGCTCGGTATACATTAGCGCTACATATCAGTCATAGCAGTGTCAACACGATGATTACGGAACACAAGAGGAGTTGCAGGCTGGGACAAACATAAAAGTCAGCAGTAACAGAGCACGCTCTCTCCGAAGGTCACGACATCCTTTTCTACGAGGTAGATATATCAGTCGCAGCGTTTCTATCCGAAACCGAGATCTTTAACGACAACAATTTCAACAGGAAGGAGGAAATTAAGTTTCTAAATGGAGACCGGAAGCGAGTTCTACGTCATACTTCAAGGACGCCGAAGCCCCTCGCAGTCACTACCCCCACCTCAGTCCCTCCACTGAAGCGGGATGGCCGTGGAATAAATACCATGGAGGTTCCCATAGTCAAACGAGTCAACGTCGGGAAGCACGGGAAATCACTCCGCCCGTTGCTTAATCGGCTTTGATAAAGTCTGCCGCAGCTGTACACGAATCGTCAGGAAGAAATTCCATTGGACCACGGCTTTTAAGCCAGGAAAACACTTTAGATCGTAATTTGACCGTCTCTGAAAGCCTTCACAGTCTTATTTTCCTGAACGCTATAAGCATTACTTCCAGGTTTGGTGGCCGTCTTCTTAAAAACTGGACGATTTGAAAATTTCATATCGGGATTCGAGCCAAACACAGTCTAGAGCTTCCGCTACACATGAGAGTGTGCAAAGACAGTGGCAGTCACATGTGACGGACAAAAATAATTTTTTTTTCGAATTTTCGACAGACATGGTAAAGTTTAGTATGTTATACGACAAGCATTTAATGAGAGTCGTTATTCTCGAGGGTAACATAGGAGCCCACGAGCAAAGCGAGTGGCCCAAGTTGTATAAGAGAATAACGCTCATTAAATCCGAGTTGAATACTATACTTTATCCACGACCAAGATCCTGTCTACATTTGTCTCAATACATCCTAATAGAAGGATAATGATTTGAATGAACCAGTGATAACTACCGATTTCATGTTTAGAGCAGATTACTTTTTGAGTCGTCAGTTGCATACGACATGTTTCGTTACCATGACAACTCATTATTCACTTATGAATAATGTTCAATATTCACACAACAACAATAACAACAAGAATAATGTGACTATTATAGTATGGTCGTGGATAATATATTTAATTTTGCCACTTTTTTATCTTTTTGTGATATTTCTAAACAGATTAAAGGTAAGGAGTTGAAACTTGGTAAGTTTGTTCTCTACGAAATAGACTACAAGGTGGATGGAACTAACCTTTGGTACCAAACCCATGGGTACGAATAACGATTTTTTTTTGAAAAAGTACTACGTATGTTTTCCATAAGAAAAATGTTGATCAACGTATTTTCAAAATGTTGAGTTCAAACTTGGACGATAGGTACCTACGGGGGTTCAATGAATTGCGATCTAGATGACTTAGCTATCAGAGCCATAGTAGTTAAGTTACCTACGTTAATATCTAGAGAACTGTTTATGGTATATGGTTCAAGTTTGAATGCTGTGTGTAAGGATACTATGACTGGTAAAATCGCTAACATAGCTATCATGGCGATGGTAGCTATGATATAGCTGTTTTATGAACCGATGATCGTATCGAGTTTAAAATCGAATTTACAATTCGATAGGAGATAGGAGAAACCTAGTTTTCTCCTATTCAAAAATTATAAAAAATTACATTCTTTAAAGTTCAAGAGAGGCTGAAATTTGGTACGTGGCACCCCTATGGAATGGGCTACGAGGCGAGGTATACAGGAACCGTTGCGATGGTACTAGAAACTATTTTTCGATTTTTTTTTTACTTTTCTGAATCAACTCAATAAATTTGCAAAATTTTTGAAAAACAACTTGGATAGTAAATTGAATAAAGGCCCAGTATTGTGGTCACCTCGTTTTCACGATATTTCAACTATTGATTTTTTTTCAATTTGGGGATATACTAAAGATAAAGTCTACCAAACCCCACCCAAAAAAATTGACGATTTGAAAAATAAAATTACGTTTGCATGTCAAAGCATTAACACTAAGTAGTAATCAGAAGAAACTTATAAATAATGTACGGTTTTGTTTAAGAGAAAACGGAGGGCATTTTGAACATTTAGGGTAGTTGGACGCTTTTACGATACTAATTAAAGAAAAAGTTCTTATAATGATAGATTTTCTAATTAATGGCGACCATGAATCTATTCAAATAATACATTGATCTTTTAGGAATGATGACCGCTTTTGAAATATGGAATAAAATACCCAAAACCGTGTTTAAAAATATTGAGTTGTTAACGGTACCTCAGTTATTAAAAGGTACATAATGACATGTGTAATGCCATTTTGTAGAGATTAAACGGGTCACTTCACTTTTTAATTAATAATTTTCTTCTATCACGAATAGTTCACGGAATATAGGTGATGGAACTTTTGAGAAATTTCCACATTTTTTTCAAATAACTCGGAAACCACTGAAAATGTGGCAACTTCGAAGTAGAAGATTAACGCAGCTCAATAAAAGGCAACTGTGTCCTAAATTAAGCAACCTTGTAACTCTTATCGTTTCGGAGATAGCAATGATGGAAACACATAAAAGATACACCCTGTAGAGTGGAAACCTTAATCTATTGACTGCAACCGTATGAAGCGCCATTTGTTTAACAAAGTCACGTGTTACTAGTCTCGTTTTCTTTGACAGTTCTCTTTACTTAAACAAAGTATATCTAAGGAATAAAAAATTTACTATCTTAACTATAGATGAAAAAGAAAAATAAGTATTACTAACCGCTGGTGTTAATATTCCATAAAAATAATTTCCATATTTTCTTTTAGCGTTAGTGACAATCACCTTTTTTTTAGCTTAATTATCTCCTAATCCATGCGTAAAAATATCTAGATTATTAATGGATAATCAACGATAGTCAAAACCCTTAAAAGGACATCAATAAATAAGTTAGCGGATTGATTCGAATGTGCAGCAATCGCTTTGCGTTAAATGAACCGATAGGATATAACCATGTAATAGTAATAAGCTATTTCCACGGCGGCAGTAAGTAATGCAAATTGGTTCTTAACCGGGAACGTGTGCCAAATCTAACCTTGCTCGAATTTCCAATTTAATAAGACATAAATTGCTAGTTGCACCGGCATGGCAGTAATGAATTTTACCCCGTATAATTGCTTGTAGTTGACCCTATCTCACACGAAATTGGTGTATTTAATATCAAGGAATAACTGGCAATAAAACTTCTCTAAACTCAATAAGTGGCCACTTTCTTTCATTTTAAAAACTTTCCAATTTCGTATTTGCTTAACCCGATGGCTCACCGAGGACGAGTAACCTCAACAGCAAACCTTACGTTCGGCTTAAATTGGATTAAACTTGTATTGTTTGCTTCTTTTACTGTTGTTCTTGTTTTATTAGATCGTAACTATCTGAGAGGTCTAACCCTCTTTAAATGAAATTAAGGGTAAACCCAACAAAGGGATTTAAAAAGGTTACTCGGGTTTTGATTCAGTTTAGCTCAGACGGTGTTGCTAAATTTATTGAAACTCACATTTCAAGTAGTCGATATTTGCCTTATAAGGCGGTGTAATTTGTTCCCCTACTAAATTGCCAAATTTGCCGAAAATTCCTGGAAAATTGGTTATTAGTCTTTCACTTCTATCGCCTCCGATATGTCCCAGGATTCCAATTAAAACGACTGATATCCGACGGCTTAAACTTAAATTTACCAAGCTCTAAAGGAATATTCGGTTAGTCGAAGTCGATATTGGAGAGCAAAGCAACAAAAAGCGCTAACAGTTAAACTTTAGGTTCTCCTCTAGAGCAATAACCATCACAGTGTACATCCAATGTCTGCGCGGAGTTAAACAAGCAATTGAGTACACATGAACTTGCTGGAGAGAAAGTTTTCTCCAGCGACAAAGAAGCGCCCCCATATCGTTACTTTTTACGCATTCTTACTAATGAGATTAGGAAATGAAGTCGCTGAGGGGTAACGGTTCCATCTCGCGGCCCGTATACGACATCGGGGGGGCCCTTTAAGGTCGAAAGAACCTTAACAGCCTCACTGTTCCAGGGGGTTTTAATTTGAATTAAGAAGGGTCAAATGGGACTGGTGAGAAGAGCACGCAGTTTATTTTGACAAATGTTGCGGAAGCTTTGAGGTGAAGTCGTTCACAGACATGTTTCTCTTAATGAATGTTACAAATTATGTCCCAGAATGTTATACAAGGTGGTCCATCGAAAAGGATCCAATAAGTTTTTCCTCATACTGAATATATATATTTGCAAATTAGTAAATTTCAGGCTTTATAAGACTGTCAAGGCTTTCACGGCCGGACCAAATACAATCTAAGTGTTTTGAGGGCTTTGAAGTCCTGTGGTCCAATGGAAATTCTTCCCTACGTATTGTCTTCAGCTGCAGCAGACATTATCAAAGGCGATGAGGCAATGGGCGAAGTGATCTCCCATGCTTCCCGATTTTGACTGACTCGACTGTGGTGAGCTCCGTGGTATTTATTCCCCCGCCGTCGCCCTGTAGTAGAGGCACTGGGGTGGGGGTAGTGGTGGTGCGGTGAACGTAAAATGTAATTTCCTGCTTCCTGTTGAAATTGTTGCCGTGTTTATAGATCTCAGTGGCCTCTCTCGTTAGTCTCGTTTAGAAACGCTGCGATTGATGATAATATCCACCTCGTTGAAAAGGATATCATGACCTTCGGAGAGAACGTGCTGTGCTACTGCTGACTTTTGTGTTTGTCCCAGCCTGCAACTCCTCTTGTGTTTCGTAATTCTCGTGTTGACACTGCATTTTGTGATGCAAATGTATATTCGGTAAACTCCGGGTGAAGATAGGGGATCTCTGCAGCTTTTGGCCGATCTCAAGCTCTGTTGTATTGTACGAGTGGGTTTAAAGACAGTTTTAACACTGCGCTTTTCCAGTAACCTGCTGATTCTGTCCGTTACTTTGTAGATGTGTGGTAGACTAGTCCATCCGTGCTTTCCTTCATCTTCTCCTGTTGTTCCTTCCTTGCTCTCTAAATTCCTTGGACGAACGGCCCTATTGAACTCGTGCTCGATGTATCCATTCCAACCAAAAGCTCTTTCCAGATGCTTCATATCCCGTTCCAAAACAGCCGGCTCACAAATTCTCTTGGCTCTCATAGATAGAGTCTCTATGACTCCGCTTGTCTGTCTGGGATGATGATTTAATCCATTATTGTGTTCCAATTCCCATTAGGCCTCCTTGACACTAAGACAACCAAAAACGGTAGGCCTCCTTCCTTTTCCATCCCCCATGGTAAACTGAATTTTTGGGTAGATAGACATGAGTTGTAAGAGGAAGTTTTGAAGTTTGCGCTCGGCATGGCTCCAAATGACAAAGGTGTCGTCCACCTATCAGAACCAACACTTTGACTGCTTCTTTACGGTTGCCAACGCCTTGGCCTCGAAAATTTCCATAAAACAGTTGGCATTGTGCTGGTTGTGGATGAGGAGGTAAGTGAGGATGGATTTGTTAGTACATAATTTTGGTTCTCATCCCATTCAGTCGAGGAACCTAAACTAAAGTGGATGCCATATTCTTTCCCTATAACTTTAAAAAAATATTTTCTTCGAGGTATGTTATAGGTTGGAACTTTTAGCTTTATCGCAGAAACTCAAGTTTGGGCACAACGGTATAATTTTCAATACAATAATTTTATCTTGCGTTCTCTGTAAAAATTCTAAAAAGTTCTTTCAACTGAAAACTGGAATTTTCAACCGCCAAGATCACAAAATATGACACAGCAACGTCAAACAAGAGTAGCATCATAGCTTATATGCATATATGCAATGAATATATAGTTTTTTCACGCAAGAGTCTAGACACGTTGTTTGAAAACCATGTCATTTTGGAGACGCTGCAAATTAGCGGGTAACAAATTGTATGCTTTAGTGGCTCTATATGAGGGCCCTCTCTCGAAAAACGAAGTTTGGTGGCGAGGAATGTTCAACATTTCCCTATTTCTTGTTAGAATTGGCATATTTTGGGAGTACCCGTCAGCGTTCCGTCTGAATAATGCACTGTTTTTTCTGACAAACATTATCAATGACGTAAAGAATATTGAAGAGACGGTAAGTATTCCCAATTTAGAAAAATAAGGACGCCATGAATCCGTAGGTCTCAGACCAAAAATACACCAAACAATTCTTTTTTGAGCTTTAAAGGTATTCATTGGTGTGAACTTATGATTGCCTGAATGTTGGAGAATTAGAATAACTTAATAGTGTCCACAGTGAATACCAGAATAGCTATTTAACCTAGACTCTAACATGCGGATATGAGTTTCCCAGCTCAGACAAGAGTCCACATAGACCCCTAGAAACTTTACATTGTTCTGCACAGGCAGAGATCTTCCACTCAAAGCAACATAAAGAAACTCATCAGTACAAGGTTGTTTGCTGAAACACAACAATCCCGTTTTTTTCAGGATTTAATTTTAAATGATTGTTGATGCACCAATCACTCATTTCTTGAGTTAAAGTTCTGCACCGAGCAGATAAGTCAGCTTTTGATTGAGAGGCAATTAGAATGGAGGTGTCATCAGCATACTGACAAAGGATATCTGAAGAAACTTCGTTTGTCATTCCATTAACATATACTAAGAACAGTGTGGGCCCCAAAATAGAGCCTTGGGGCACACCTCGACCAAGGCCAGTAGAGGTGAAATAATGAGGTCGACCATTGCTCATGATGCAGACGGACTGCTCATGACCGGAGAGGTAGGACCTCAGTAAGTCAGTACACAACCCGCGTAAGCCATAACTATGCTAGCGTGCCATCAAAATATCCTAATTTATAGTGTCGAACGTTTTGGACAAGTCAAAACACAGTCCAGCAACACGCCTACCCTGGTCCAGATTCGTAATAATAAATTGGATTGCTCTATATGTAGCCTGTTCAGTAGATCTGCCCGATCTGAACCCAAACTGACAATTACCAAGCAACAGCCTAACCTCCAAAAGTTTGACAATCCGAACATTTAAAACCCTATCAAACACCTTCGACATAGAGGGCAGAATGGAGACCGGTCTGTAGTCGCCAACCATCCGACGATCACCCTTCTTGAAGACCGGCATCACTTTGGCTTTTTTAAGGTATCTAGGAAATATTCCTGCTTGAAAGCAACAATTTATGATGTGACTAAGTGGCTTGCTTATGTGTATCGCGACATGCCTCAGGACAAAGGAGGGGACTTCATCCAGGCCTGACGAAAATATATGCGGAAGATTCCTGATAATTTCGAAAATCTCTTGTTCATCATTAGGAAACAGAAAAATACTATCAATACAATTTCCATAGCAAGGTGGGATATGGTCAGGCTGTATACCTGTGTCGTTGCGGAATTGTTCACAGAAACTATACGCTAATGATATCACCTGAATCAGAACTCAAAACAATCTGCTGACATGTGTTTCTATTTCCTGACTGCGTGGTAAGTAGCACCCAAGCCGTTTTGGCTCTATTTTTTGAATTCAACATTTTATTATCGTTAATTGATTTTTTGTAGTTAGAGATATTGTCTGTAGATTTTTCTATCATCCTTGTATCGTTCATGAACAATGGGAGAGCTTGTCTGCTTGTACCAAACGTAGTCCTTAATATAACTAGAATATATTTTTATTTCAGTTGTTACCCAGGTGTCGGTTCTGGACTTCACTCTAGACCATTCCAAGAGAAAAGCCAGATCGAAATAATAACGAAAAATATTGGAAAATGTCGTGTGTTTCTGATCAGCACCAACGGACTCAGCTACGTCAGTCCAAAATTCAGTCGCTAGGTAGCCAACGAGCCTCGTAATATTATCAGTGGTGGCAAAACGTCGCTTGAAACAAACCGCGGGTTCTTCCAAAAACGGAGTCCTGAGAGACAAGTGCTGACCATAATGCTCAGAAATATCAGAAATAAGAATTTCACATTCTAGGTCCTCGTCTTTGAAGTTGGAGAAAATATTATCAATCTGCGTCGCAGAATTTCTACCTAGACTTTTAACACCATTTTTGTATTTATATTCTTAGAATGATTCCATGAGGAGGGCAGCTAAATTTACATATAACACTTTATTTACTTTATAATTGTTGAACTGACACTTGAGCGCCATTTTCTCGAAAACTGTACATAGCAACACTTTTAGATTTGGAGGGTTGTTAGAGGAACAGCCAAGCCAAGAAAAAGGAGACAGTATAGGGTAAAAAGGAAACAGTATAACCTAAACGAGCGTCGTTTATTTATTACAACACTGTGTTAATTTTTGTTGAACTCCCACTTTTTTTGTATTTATATTCTTAGAATGATACCATAAGGAGGGCAGCTACATTTACATATAACACTTTATTTATATTTGTTGAACTGACACTTGAGCGCCATTTTCTCGAAAACTGTACATAGCAACACTTTTAGATTTGGAGGGTTGTTAGAGGAACAGCCAAGCTATAAGCAACAGGAAACAGTATAACCTATACGAGCGTCGTTTATTTATCACAACACTGTGTTAATTTTTGTTGAACTCCCACTTTTTTTGTATTTATATTCTTAGAATGATACCATAAGGAGGGCAGCTACATTTACATATAACACTTTATTTATATTTGTTGAACTGACACTTGAGCGCCATTTTCTCGAAAACTGTACATAGCAACACTTTTAAATTTGGAGGGTTGTTAGAGGAACAGCCAAGCTATAAGGAACAGGAAACAGTATATCCTAAACGAGCGTCGTTTATTTATTACAACACTGTGTTAATTTTTGTTGAACTCCCACTTTTTTTGTATTTATATTCTTAGAATGATACCATGAGGAGGGCAGCTAAATTTACATATAACACTTTATTTATTTTATAATTGTTGAACTGCCACTTGAACGCCGTTTTCTCGAAAACTGTGCATAGCAACACTTAGATTTGGAGGGTTGTTAGAGGAACAGCCATGTTACAAGAAACAGGAAACAGTATAACCTAAACGAGCGTAGTTTATTTTTTACAATACTGTGTTAATTTTTGTTGAACTTCCACTTTTTCTGTATTTATATTCTTAGAATGATACCATAAGGAGGGCAGCTACATTTAGATATAACACTTGATTTATATTTGTTGAACTGACACTTGAACGCCATTTTCTCGAAAACTGTACATATCAACACTTTTAGATTTGGACGGTTGTTAGAGGAACAGCCAAGCTATAAGAAACAGGAAACAGTATAACCTAAACGAGCGTCGTTTATTTATTACAACACTGTGTTAATTTTTGTTGAACTCCCACTTTTTTTGTATTTATATTCTTAGAATGATACCATGAGGAGGGCAGCTAAATTTACATATAACACTTTATTTATTTTATAATTGTTGAACTGCCACGTGAACGCCATTTTCTCGAAAACTGTGCATAGCAAGACTTTTAGATTTGGAGGGTTGTTAGAGGAACAGCCAAGCTATAAGAAACAGGAAACAGTATAACCTAAACGAGCGTCGTTTATCTATTACAACACTGTGTTAATTTTTGTTGAACTCCCACTTTTTTTGTAATTATATTCTTAGAATGATACCATTAGGAGGGCAGCTAAATTTACATATAACACTTTATTTATTTTATAATTGTTGAACTGACACTTGAACGCCATTTTCTCGAAAATTGTGCATAGCAACACTTTTAGATTTGGAGGGTTGTTAGAGGAACAGCCAAGCTATAAGAAACAGGAAACAGTATAACCTAAACGAGCGTCGTTTATTTATTACAACACTGTGTTAATTTTTGTTGAACTTCCACTTTTTTTGTATTTACATTCTTAGAATGATACCATGAGGAGTGCAGCTACATTTACATATAACACTTTATTTATAATTGTTGAACTGACACTTGAACGTCATTTTCTCGAAAACTGTACATAGCAACACTTTTAGATTTGGAGGGTTGTTAGAGGAACAGCCAAGCTATAAGAAAAAGGAGAAAGTATAACCTAAACGAGCGTCGTTTATTTATTACAACACTGTGTTAATTTTTGTTGAACTCCCACTTTTTCGTATTTATATTCTTAGAATGATACCATGAGGAGGGCAGCTAAATTTACATATAACACTTTATTTATAATTGTTGAACTGACACTTGAATGCCACTTTCTCGAAAACTGTACATAGCAACACTTTTAGATTTGGAGGGTTGTTAGAGGAACAGCCAAGCTATAAGAAACAGGAAACAGTATAACCTAAACGAGCGTCGTTTATTTATTACAAACACTGTGTTAATTTTTGTTGAACTCCCACTTTTTTTGTATTTATATTCTTAGAATGATACCATGAGGAGTGCAGCGACATTTACATATAACACTTTATTTATAATTGTTGAACTGACACTTGAATGCCACTTTCTCGAAAACTGTACATAGCAACACTTTTAGATTTGGAGAGTTGTTAGCGGAACAGCCAGGCTACAAGAAACAGGAAACAGTATAATCTAAACGAGCGTCGTTTATTTATTACAACACTGTGTTAATTTTTGTTGAACACCCACTTTTTTTGTATTTATATTCTTAGAATGATACCATGAGGAGGGCAGCTAAATTTACATATAACACTTTATTTATTTTATAATTGTTGAACTGACACTTGAACGCCATTTTCTCGAAAACTGTGCATAGCAACACTTTTAGATTTGGAGGGTTGTTAGAGGAACAGCCATGTTACAAGAAACAGGAAACAGTATAACCTAAACGAGCGTAGTTTATTTTTTACAACACTGTGTTAATTTTTGTTGAACTGCCACTTTTTCTGTATTTATATCCTTAGAATGATACCATAAGGAGGGCAGCTACATTTACAAATAACACATTATTTATATTTGTTGAACTGACACTTGAACGCCATTTTCTCAAAAACTGTACACAGCAACACTTTTAGATTTGGAGGGTTGTTAGAGGAACAGCCAAGCTATAAGAAACAGGAAACAGTATAACCTAAACCAGCGTCATTTATTTATTACAACACTGTGTTAATTTTTGTTGAACTCCCACTTTTTTTGTATTTATATTCTTAGAATGAAACCATAAGGAGGGCAGCTACATTTACATATAACACTTTATTTATATTTGTTGAACTGACACTTGAGCGCCATTTTCTCGAAAACTGTGCATAGCAACACTTTTAGATTTGGAGGGTTGTTAGAGGAACAGCCATGTTACAAGAAACAGGAAACAGTATAACCTAAACGAGCGTAGTTTATTTTTTACAACACTGTGTTAATTTTTGTTGAACTGCCACTTTTTCTTTATTTATATCCTTAGAATGATACCATAAGGAGGGCAGCTACATTTACAAATAACACATTATTTATATTTGTTGAACTGACACTTGAACGCCATTTTCTCGAAAACTGTACATAGCAACACTTTTAGATTTGGAGGGTTGTTAGAGGAACAGCCAAGCTATAAGAAACAGGAAACAGTATAACCTAAACGAGCGTCGTTTATCTATTACAACACTGTGTTAATTTTTGTTGAACTCCCACTTTTTTTGTATTTATATTCTTAGAATGATACCATAAGGAGGGCAGCTACATTTACATATAACACTTTATTTATAATTGTTGAACTGCCACATGAACGCCATTTTCTCGAAAACTGTGCATAGCAAGACTTTTAGATTTGGAGGGTTGTTAGAGGAACAGCCAAGCTATAAGAAAAAGGAAACAATATAACAAAAGGAAACGTTTATTTATTACAAGACTGTGTTAGTTTTTGTTGAACTCCCACTTTTTTTGTATTTATATTCTTAGAATGATACCATAAGGAGGGCAGCTACATTTACATATAACACTTTATTTATATTTGTTGAACTGACACTTGAGCGCCATTTTCTCGAAAACTGTACATAGCAACACTTTTAGATTTGGAGGGTTGTTAGAGGAACAGCCAAGCTATAAGCAACAGGAAACAGTATAACCTATACGAGCGTCGTTTATTTATCACAACCCTGTGTTAATTTTTGTTGAACTCCCACTTTTTTTGTATTTACATTCTTAGAATGATACCATGAGGAGTGCAGCGACATTTACATATAACACTTTATTTATAATTGTTGAACTGACACTTGAATGCCATTATCTCGAAAACTGTACATAGCAACACTTTTAGATTTGGAGGGTTGTTAGAGGAACAGCCAGGCTACAAGAAACGGGAAACAGTATAACCTAAACGAGAGTCGTTTATTTATTACAACACTGTGTTAATTTTTGTTAAACTCCCCCTTTTTTTGTATTTATATTCTTAGAATGATACCATGAGGAGTGCAGCGACACTTACATATAACACTTTATTTATAATTGTTGAACTGACACTTGAACGTCATTTTCTCGAAAACTGTACATAGCAACACTTTTAGATTTGGAGGGTTGTTAGATGAAGAGCCAAGCTACAAGAAACAGGAAACAGTATAACCTAAACGAGCGTCGTTTATTTGTTATAACACTTTGTTTATATTTGTTGTAGTGACACATGAAAGCCATTTCCTCGAAAACTGTACATAGGAATACTCTTAGATTTGGAATATGGTTAGAAGAACAGCCCAGCTGTTAGAAACTCGAAATAGTAGAACCCAAAACGGCCGTCGTTTATTTATTATAACACTTTACTCATATTTATTGAATTGACACGTGAAAGCAATTTCCTCAAAAACTGTACAAAAAAATTCCCCCCAAAATCAATGGCTCACCTAAGACCCACAAGGATGGTGTTCCTCTTAGGCCTGTTGTCTCATGCATCTCATCACCACTGTATAAGCTCTCAAAACTTATTGACAACATTCTCTCCAATCTAAGTACACAGTTTACCTTGTCTATAAAAAACTCCTTTTTTGAGTTTGTTGAGAAGATGAAGAGCTCCTGGATACTAGCTGGTGTCATTGGACGTCATGTTGTTGTTCACTAAATTACCTAAGAAACTAGTTCTTAATAATATAGACAAACACTGGGCAAATGTAACGCTCTATACTAAAATAAATAAACAGCATTTTTTGGAGATAGTTTCATTTATATTCGATAACAGCTATTTTGCATATAATCAGTGTTGTTACGCACAAATATTTGAAAGCGCAATGGGAAATCCTTTGTCGCTGGTATTGGCCAGTTTATGTATGCATGGATTTTTAAACAGTGTTGTACCTTAACTACCTTTTCATGAACCCTTGATATGCCTATATGTTGATTACTTCTATCCCTCACGGTTCTGAAGACCTACTCCTAAGAAACTTCAATGCTTTCAACTTTCAACCCACATCTACAATTCACCATAGAAGTAGAGAAGAATAACCGCATCCCTTTTCTCGACACTTTAGTTATTAGGCATGGAACCTCAATAATTACCGATTTGTACCAAAAACCCACCAGATCAGGCCGATTAATAAATTTTAAATCTGCTCACTCTTTTTCGCAGAAAGTAGCTCTTATCAAATCCCTAAAAACCAGAGTTATGCGACTAAGTCACGAATCCCTGTGGGAAAAAACTTCTTAAAGATACGGCACTTAGCATCTATTAATGGGTTTCCACCTAATATTGTCAGTGCACTGCTGCAACCGATTGAGAAAATAACAACTGATCTCCGAAGAAAAAAAAGACTGTTAACGAATTGTATTCAAATCTTAAAGATAAAACACCCACACTTGACAGATCCTCAGTGGTTTATTCTGTACCTTGTTTCAACTGCGACGCCCGGTATATTGGACAAAGAACAAATTGGTGATAAGATTGAAAAAACATAAATATGACTGTAACATTCCAAACATGAACAAGAAAGAAAAGACCGCTTTAGCTACTCATCACTTTGAAACTAGACGTCATTTTGACTTTACCAACCCTACAGTCTTGGACGTAGAGATGAATTATAGAAAACGTGCAATGTCATAAATGTTACATATATACAAGTGACGTGAGAAAACAGTAAACTTCAGAACAGATCAGAACACGCAAAACTTAAGTGTCATCTACAATGTTTTAACAACAAAAAAAGTTAAGAGGGATTGTTGGCATAATTATTGGGTGTTCGATTTGGAGAGTCTCGGAAGCCATGCATGGGCGCTAATGGGAAAAGGAAAAAAACAAAATATCAAACATTGATGCGGCGTACCGCACAGATAGGCCTCTGCGTAGGTTTGTTTGAACTGTTGAGAGACACGCCAGTCTGCTTGCCCGGTATTTTATAATGTACTGTGTGTATTATGCCAATTATTTTACTAATTTTCATCATTTTTAACGTGTGCCGTAACCTGTAATGTTTTTTAACGTGTTTAGACTTGAGGTGAGCTGTATTTGATGTTTTCTGTTTCTCCTTCTGACAGTTTAATTAATGTCTTTATAGCCCTGAAGAAGTCTGAGTTTATTAGACGAAACGTCGGCGAAGAATTTGTAGGTTAATTTAATTCTGTCCCAACCCGCCAATTCAACAAACTAATAACAGATCCTGGGACGCAACATTTTACCCACTGTACATAGCAAACTTTTAGATTTAGAAGGTGGCTAGAGGAGTAGCCAGTCTGCCAGAAATAGGAAATAGTAGATCATAAACAATCGTCGTTTATTTGTTATAAAACTTTATTTATATTTGTTAAAAAGATACTTCAAAGCCATTTCCTCGAAAACTCTGAATAGGAATACTCTTAGATTTGGAGGTGGTTAGAGGAACAGCCAAAGCTAGCAAGAGACTTATAGCATATACTTTTAAACATATTATTTATTTAGGTATCTATTTTATTTACATAAGTAAAAAATATATTTTTAAATTCAGGCAGTACCAGTGAGATTGTGTTGAAGGAAATTATTGAATAAGTGTTGATTACAATAAACGATTTGTCCCACTGAGAGACATATATTGTTTTAATTCTTTGATAAACAATTATAACTTCAAAATTAATACTATTTATATATTAAATTGTAGTGGAACTTTTACAATTTATTTTAGATACCACATCTTCTTAACCGACCACCAAGGGTGTGGTGTGGTAGCCATTGATAATGATTTTGCGAATGCACCTTGTAGAGGCAAAGGAGCTTGACCCATATGGATTTGGTGCAAGTTTTCCAGGTTTAGGACGTACATGATTCAGAATTCGAGCCTATCAATCTTTAAATATCTTATTCCAGCTTTCAGCAAAATAATCGAATTAGACCTTTGAACAATTCACTCCTTTCTAGATTCTATAGCAGTTTACGTTTTAAGACCTAAAAAGTTTCGATTATTTCAATCAGTTGGTGGTAGGTAACTATTCCGAAATCTATTGGTAGTTTTTGATGAAAAGTTCTGGATAAATCTTCTCTCCCAAGAACGATTTCCTATAAAATGTTTGATCGCTGTTGTGATCTTGGATACTTAAGCATCGCCTCAACATTTTCAGGATCTGTAGACAAAGAATTGTGCCACACGGCAAAACACAAATACTTTAAGTAGGTTCCTAAAAAAGGAGCACTTTTCTAAATTAACAGTTACGTTATCATCCCTCAGTTTATTTTTCACTGTAGTTAGGCTTTCAAATTTAAGCCATAAAATAACGAAAGATTTGACTCGAAGAGTGGTTTCTAGAATTTCTGGAGTAGAAATCGATTTTGTTTGGGGCTAGGTTTTTAAATAAGGATTTTGCACTTGGATAAAGTTAAATTTGCTACTTTACAGCTAGCTTATATCAATATTCTGTCCATAAATAAATTAACTATCATTTGCTAATTCTGTAGTTCATTTGGGTACTGCAAATTTTAGCTATATTCTGGTCAGAAAAACCACGAATTGTATTAAGAATACACTAAATGGAGTATGCAATAAATGCAGAACGCAATAAAGTAGACATTTTAACGAGTTACTAATAGGCAACTTTATCCAAGCCAGAAAACGTATTAACTAGCAAAATTTTGGCAATCATATTTTAAAGCATAAAAACGGCAAAAAAGCGCAAATTAGCTCGACGTTTTGGCCAAATTATTTCCAAAAGAAGAAAATGCTGCGACCAAATCTTGGAAATACATAGTTGAGTCTTTGTTGTTAACTCCTTTGATTAAAATTTATTACATAAATGGCCAAATTACAACTAAATCCTGACCACTTGCACTACTTTATGAACGAACAGCTCTTGACTATATTTGGGCTTTTAGTGCTAGTTGGGTAACTTAGCTTATTCTCTAATTTATTAATTTACCTAAACGTGAAAAACTTCCAATCTATTTGTTCAGTACTGAGAAAGCTGTTTCTAATTAGTATTCAAATACCGGTTAGCTCAATGTCATTTTACTTGAGATTCCAACCAAACAGAATATGATTTTAAATTGAAAACTATAACCTAACCGGTAAGCGAAATCAGTTTAACTGATTTATCGTATTAGTTAGCATTCAGTGTACGCAAGATATTTAAACACCGAGTCTACACAATCCAATGCACTGTACACCACTCCAGCCCATCGCGTAGCTGCAAGTAGGTTAATCGTTCGATATCCCAAAGCTCTGTTGAACTTGTGGTCAACGAGCCTTGGTCAACTTTGAAACTGGACCTTAAACTTCGCTCCAGCTGCATTTAACCTGTTTACCTAAAGACAAGTTGCTGCTATCGTTACCTAAACACTAGTTTAAGAAAATGCACATTATCCTCCAACTGTTAGGTTCTGCTCGAAAATTTAATAAAACAACCCATTCCTTCCCTTAAATAAATAGAACTCGTTTAAAATAACATTCATGTGCAAGCTAGGAAGTTTACGTTTGACGTTACAATAGGAAAAAAGAAAACTTTTTTTTTTGACAGAAGGGCCACGAAATTTCTCGGAGCACTAAGAAACCATCTAACGTCAAATGCAACTAATCCGGGCTTATTATTATTAGCCCACTTTAGAAAGGGTGTTTTCGTGGGTTCGTCACTTGGGTCCATTGTGTCTAAATTTCAAGTGTTGCTCTTGCTCCGTACAGGAAGGCGCCTTAGAAGTTTCCCAGTTGTTTCATAATGCC
Source organism: Taphrorychus bicolor (assembly GCA_951812265.1). Lineage (NCBI taxonomy): Eukaryota > Metazoa > Arthropoda > Insecta > Coleoptera > Curculionidae > Taphrorychus > Taphrorychus bicolor. The sequence goes on along the minus strand of OX638306.1, from coordinate 20,215,245 downwards.
CTTAAAGGGTGTCTCTTAATCTTTTACAAGCAGCTTTCTGGTGCCTTTGACAAATTAACTTCAAGCCCCCATAAAATTTAACTAACGTGACACCCTTGTTCGGTGTCTTGCAAGTTTACGATTTGTTTCAAAGGCAAGCTTCAGAAGTTAAAATGAAAATTGCTAAAACCTAATTCCGAACATTAGTTTGCATCGCCGAGGCTTACTGAAATAGTTGTTTGCATTACAAAGTCCCCCTTCTACAAAGGAAATGCTGCAAAGCGAAGAAAATTCCTGCTTGGGCTATTGAGAAAATCAAAATAAATGGCCTATGAGTTTCCCAACGATATTCCTTCCTTCTGTCGTTAAAGAAAATATGTTTCTCGGAGTTTCTACACTTTTTGTTATTACCGGGGAAGTCTTAAATTTCGTCACGGTTGTATATAATCCAAATTTTTTCTTTTCTGCGTATTGGGGAAATTGGGGGCGAACATGCGTTGCGCCGAAATGTGGTTGTTTACGAAGGGAGTGAATTTTTTTTAAATAAAATTTAATATTTCTTCAAAACGTGCAACACATTTGTTTTTTTTTGAGAGGCCGCAGATACCAAAACGAAAAAGAGTCTCTTAGGGCCTTCAGTATGGGAGTTCTGTTAGTTGATCTGTGATTATTACTTCACCCTCCTTAATTTAATAGTATTTTTTACATCAAGGGACTAAAGTGAGTAATTTCAACCGAGACTAGAGATTGCGAGAGAACAACTACTCGAGGGATGTAATGACAATTTAGTGCCGTGGTTTATACGTAATTTTTTGTATTTTCGGAAACTATATCACTTTTTAGAATCAATTTGTAAAGAGTAATTCAAAGCATCACATACCTAAACTAAAGTGTAACAAAAAATTTCAAGTGCTATGAAAAAAATGAAATGCGTTACCAAAATTAAAATTAATGAATTAATGAAATTAAATTAATGAAATTAAATGACACTGTCAGAAAGCAAATTTCAATTTCAATTTTTCATTTTAAGTCCTTTAAATGGAGAGTTCCAATGGCGAATTTGATATAGAAAAGACAGCAAAAGACGTGGTACTTGCCCAAAAAGTCGAAGATAATCTATTAGAAACAGTATGAAGTATTATTTCAATGGTGTTATATCCAGCGGCGTGTCTAAAATGTCAATGGGTGTCTTGTTGGTACAGTCCAAGAAATATAGTCCTGCAACACTTTGGGCGCATTACTCGATGTTGATGAGCATGCTGAACGTAAACAACATAACATTGACATTGGCAAACTTCCTAAATTATCAACTTTGCTGAAAAGGATTTTCTAATTAAGTTCACTTAGTTAGTAGTAGTAGTAGATTTGGGATATTTGTAATTGGAATTGAAATACCTATGAATTTTCCACGGTATTCATTCCTACGATCTTTCCTGGGAATCTTTACATTTTTAGGTTATTACCGGAAATATTTGATATTTTTTCACGATTTTATAAAATTGAATCCCTCTCCTAAAAACCTGTTACATTTATTATACACTATTACACAAGGCTACAGATACTAAAATAAAAAGTTGTTCAGCGTCTGTTGCATAAAAATCCTGTGAGTTGGCAAGCGCATAATATTTCCTCAATTATAAAATGTATCATTCTCTTGAACTATGATGATCTAGTTGGGCCTCGTGCACAAAATGTAAACAGAAAATAAAATGTGCCTCATATTTTACTAAATTATGTAAAAATAACTAAATACGTTATTTATTACAGCAGCGGCGCATTTCTCAATCGGTTAGGCTATGACTCGCATTTACTTGTTCAGTTTTTGGCTTTTCATTGCATTCATGTTGGAGAGAAAAAAAAATTTGTAGAAGAGTTGGTCATCGTAAGTTCACTTATGTGGATAAAGAGTAATAAATTGCAAAGCAGTTACACTTGTTATTGTGTCAATTAGTTAACTAACAGTTTATATTGCTCATGTTACCGTTCATAGTGGCACAAAGTACGAAATATTTTTTGCTAAGCTGCATCTAATATAGTCTGAGTTGTAATAAAACTAAGGTAGCCTATGAATAGCTACCATTAGCAGATCAAAACATTAACTTCATCCCCATTTGCACTGAACTTTCCTGCATCTGATTTCTAATATCTCACTCCCTTTTAGCAAGTACACCTTTTAGCATACATACAGTGGACCAAATAACTGCCAACCCATACTAAAAACCGCCTATGCAATAAATTATTCCGACGTGACCCCCAAACGATAAAATATTCAGCCTTCAGCACTGCACTTGCAGAATATTGTGCAATAAATTTTATAAGTTATATGCAACACAAGAAGTGTTTTGTGCCATAAAACACAGGAGGAGGGCCGCAGCAGGAATACATATATCCATTATGTGTGTGCAGGGGATATCGATTCCGATGAAAGTTTTACTAAAGCCGACGTCCCCCCGCCCGATTTGCCGCAAAGGATAGCCCGAGATATCTTGTTCACCGGAGAGTTTTGAAACACGGCATCGCTCAAAGTTTGAAGGGGGGACGCTGAGAGGTCGTGCCTCAATCGCACCCTGAAGGTTGATCTGCAAAAGAAAAATCAAGGATATCGGTGGGCCGGGGTTAACAGGAAGCTAAACGAGTGGATTTTGGCAAATTAGTTGCTTAATGTTTGGGTAAAGGGAATAAGAGAAATGAAAAGGAATTAGTTTTAGCATCGCAGAGATGAGTTTTGGCGTGCCCTTGAAGATGCCCTTAAGCAATTAAAAAGATGGTAGCTGTTTTTTGAAAATTCCAATAGAAAATCAAATACAGCCCAGGGCCTTAATTCTGTAGTAAACGTTACCTTAAGGAAGTTTTGCTATAACACCATCCAGGATACCTCTGGAACACGTCATAGCAAATGTGGAGAGCGGAATCCTGCAGCTGCCAATTCAGATTGCTGAACAGATAAGGGTGGAGACGTCAGGAATTCTACAACGCGCAAAACCACCAAAAATCAATCTTACCTTTGCAGAACGGAAAGCTCTTAAAGCTTTGAACCAACTCAAGGATATTCTAGTTTTACCAGCAGATAAAGGAAACGTAGCCGTAGTAATGTCAACATAATGACTACAATGGAAAAATCAGGACACTGTTAGATTCCACCATCTTCGCTAACTCGTGATCCAGCCATCCGGATTCTGAAGGCCACCAGAAATTTAATCAAGGACGTGGCATCGGATGAAATAATAAAGCTTAAAAAATCAGAAGCCTTGCCACCAAGGCTGTATGCTTTGCCAAAGATCCACAAACCGAATGTGCCACTGAGACTCATCGTGAGCACCATAGGAAGCCCAACCTACGAAATCGGAAAACATGTCACAAAACTGCTACAACCTAAAGTAGGAAATGCTGATACCTTTATAAAAGACTACACTCATTTCGTCAAAAAAATGCATTCTTTGACTCTTTCTCCAGGAGAAACTCTCATTAGTTTTCACGATGGTATCCATTAAGGAAGCCCTGGAAAGTGTTTACCCGGAATTTCCAAGGATATTGCCAAGTTGTTCCAACCAAGGTGGATATCTTATATCAATCGCAGCGTTTCTATCCGATACTAACGAGAGATCTTTAAACACGACAATAGTTTCAACAGGAAAGAGGAAATTACGTTTCTAAATGGAGAAGCTACTGGATTACTAACCTGAAAGCGAGTTCTACGACATGCTTCAAGTGCGCCGAAGCCCGCGCCACTACCATACCCACCCTAGCCTCTCCAATGCAGCCCGACGGCGTGGGAATAAATACCATACACGTCACCACAGTTTAATCATTCAATGTCGGGAAGCATGGGAGATCACTTCGTCCATTTCGTCCATTGCCTCATCGCCTTGCCGCAGCTGTAGACAAAACGGTAGGAAGAAATTCCATTGGACTTCGGCTTCAAAGCCCGGAAAACTCTTTGGATTGTATTTTGACCGGCCGTGGAAGCCTTTACAATCATATTTATGTAGATTATAAGGTAGGTCAAGTGCGGTTATTTGTATTCATCTGCGAGGCCTCATTAATTCAACGAATTGTGTTCAGCATACTAGCAATTATTGTACCTTGTAGCACAGAGCACTGTAAAATAGGGCTGATTGAGTTGGCCATATACAAATGCATATCATTCTCTTTGTATTTTGTGTTATAAATTTTACAATTTTCTGTCCTCTCTTTTCTGGCTAATCCGATACCTTCCAGTCTCTTTTTCTATAAAAAGTACTACCGCACTGAAAGTAACTTATTTTTTCAGGTACAGGCCGTTAGGCTAGGTTAATTAATAATTATTTTCTGGTTGGCAGACGACGTCGGCACTACGTCAAAAATTCCAAAAAAATGCACAAATGTATTTGGTGAAAATATTTCAACCACATGCGACGTTTGTTACGATTTTTATTGTGTAATGTTATTTCGTTTAGTCCGGTCCTGCAGAGGCAGCGGACGACTATCAATATTAGGGTTTAATTAGTTGAACTTTTGTGACTCTTTACAATTTAAGGGAGATAGGCTGATTTTCTATAAACATTAATTTATATCTCTTGATGAACTTTGTAATATTGAAGATGATGGAAATTTAAGTTAACAATTTTTATTGAATATTTGTAAATAACAACAAAGGTGTAAAACGAAACGGGAGTCGTGATTGGCTAAAAATAGTGAACATGTTGTAACGTCATGCTACTCTCTTCCAATCAAAATGGTGCAAAACATTTAGTACAATTTTGCTACAAAATAGTACCTTCAAACAAGTCTTCTCCTTTGACCTGACTTTCTTTTTTTTTTGGTCTTGCTTACCACTACAAAATTTCCTTCTAGAAACTTCTTCATCTTCTGGCTCTTGGCTAAGAAAGCTGTGCTGAAGATTTCGCTCTGCGGATTTTTGAGAGTGTAAAAGAGTGTTAAATTTCCAGTATACTAGTGAAGGTTGATACCTTATAGTCTTTGACTGATTTTACCATACGGAATAATTTAATATCTCACTCCATTTGAAAAAAAAGGAAATTTGCCAAGTGTAGATCACGTGGTAATTACCATCAGGCCACCCTCTAACCCCAGGTACGTAGCACGTTTTCATTGCGATCAATAGTATCGATCTAATTTGCACCATATGATTTTAATCCGTCACCGTTAAATTATTGCATGAAATATGATTACCTTTTCATTCATTTTCATTTCCGGAATTTGATTTGCATGGGGCCATTTCTATCCAGGCCTGCTTGCTACTGCTTGATACTGCTCCATACTGCTTGATACTGCTCCATACTGCTTGATACTACTTCATACTGCTTCATACTGCTCCATACTGCTTGATACTGATTTATACTGCGTCCTGCATCCTGCTTCATACTGCAGTAGACGCTGACTGCATGGTCTGAATCATCCCTGGTTGCTTGACACCACTTTTTGCGTGCACAGCTCATTCGCTTGGACCTCTGGAGCAACACAGGAAACTCAGGTGGGTTCTTTCCAGTTTATTTACGCCGTGGAACACTCGTAGTGAATAACTGAGATACGCACACTAAGAATTGAACACTTAATTTATCATAACATCTGTGTAAGCCCTCCATATATATATGAACGGTATTATTTTTTTGTCTAGAAACTGGTGTGCATTATTTAGTTTTACTTGACTTCAAGTGCAACCCAACTTATTCTACAAATCACTACCTTTTAACTGCTATTTCATAAAGTTTACGCTTCATGTGGAGCACACATTACACTTAACCTCAGTTACGCGCACACCTTTGTTTAATGTAAATTAACCCACACTTAAATATTCACTTCGGTTCTATCACGTTAAGAACCAAATTTCCTACTGGAAGCAATAACAATATTTGGGTTCAAATTCTTAAGTGATTGTAGAAAATCAGCTGCTAGGTGCTAGGTACTATCAGTTCTCTACCTGTACTTAAAGGGGCCCTGACCCTCGCCCGATAGTTTAAACCTTTATATTAATACCTCATTTTTTATGAGAAAGGGTCATTAGTTTATTAAACATCATTTTAATTGTTGACGTTTTTGTTTATTGTTTATTCCAATTTGAGTCCTGGTAATTACAGCGTTATTTTATTTTCCCGTTTTTTGAGGCTTCTGTCAATTAAGTCGACTTGCTGATCCCACTGTGGGGCTATAAAATCGGGTGGCGCCTTTTATAAAAATCTACTACCCCACGACCCCTCTTCGGCGTAAGGTAGTTAGCGGGTATTTTGCCTCAAAAGGTCAGCAAGATCTTGAGAGTAAATTCAGGCTAAAAAGGAAGAAAATAGTAACAGAGCTAATAATAATCGTAATCCACCCAACCTTGCTACGCAATACCAATCACGCACGTAGCAAAATTGGCGCCCAACGTATTTAGTGGCCTTTATTGATTCTTTTCTTGGTGGCTATTGTTTATGAAATTTATTTTCAGCTTTCATTTTTAGGAATTAGATGTTGATGACAAGGATGACATTGAGGTTTTTGTAGTGGTGTTGACAGAGTAGAATTTTGTCGCATTGCGTGGTCGGTACAGGAGTGTATAATTGTACTGTTGCAGTATACTTGTAAATATTAGTACAATTCCCTCAGTTTAAGAGAGTGTGTGGACAGGGACGTACTTAATATATTTTCGTTACTTACTCAGTATCTTGTTTTCGTACTTGGGCTTTCTACCGCGGTATTATCGATTGACGGTTGAGTTGCGTGATTTGTTTTTGTTTCTTTTTTTTTTCTCCTACATTTTTTTTTTTTCTCTCTTTTTCTTTTTGGTGGGGACGGCGTTGTGTCCTATAGGGCCATCAATAGCTTCTTACTTATTACTCTGTTATTATACTTCTAATACTATTAAGAATATTTGTTTTTTTTTTGGTTTATAAGTGGAATTTATTCTGGTGTTTATTTTCTTTTTGCAATATTTTTTTTTGCATCAGAAATCTGGTAATAATTATTTAACTTTATTTTTAGATAGCTAGATTTGATTCGTTTGTCGGTTGTTTTTTTTTTGATATTCCTATTACTTTTCAACATGGAAATTAATTTGCTTGGAAGTGAAGAACTTAGGTATGAGTTACAGATTCGTGGTTTGCATCCTGGTGGTAGTTTCGCTCAGAAAAGGGCTACATTGCGAGAAGCATTGAGAGGTGAACGAGATGGACGGACGCAGGTTCCTCTGAAGACTGACTTTGATGCTGTTGTCGAACTTACCGTCTGTCAGGGAAAACTTTATAGTTTGGAAAGAGACATTCGATTCTTTGAGCTTGACCGTGCTGATAATGAGGACAAAAGAATTCGAACTCTTCTTTATCACGTGAAATGTAGATTGAGTAGAATAAGGCCTGAAGAAACTTCCGACTTGAAATTGAAGCGTCAATTGAAAGAGTGTTGTGATAATTTGTTGAAGCGTTTAGGTGATGTCGGTCAATCGGATGCTGAGGAATCTTTTGCATCGGACATACAGACGTCTGGAAGAGCGGTGGAGATTCCTGATTTAATAGTACTTGATGACACGGAGAGCGGTTCTCACACCGATTTGTCACAACGCAGAGAGCGACCTTGTGTTTCTTTGCTGGAAGCAAGAGGTGAAGACGAGCGCAGGTTGTTGCAACCACCTGAAGGAGCATTAGGCTCTTTGGAGGGTGCGTCTACGAGAGTCCCACATTTCGGAGATATTGGGGATCGACTCGGACCGTCATCCTCTGCAAAAGCATATGTACCTGCCGCCTCACGTTCTTTGAATACTTTAGACGTGAATGCTGACCGATTTCGCCGAAGTGAGGTACTAGCATCTACACCTCACCCCAGTCTATTTGAGCCAACTGGTCGAACAGTGCGAAATCAAGATGTGCCCAGACGCACTGATGTTTCTCATAGGGTTCATCGAGAGGCCTCACCGTCTCGATCTGTCAGATGGGCTGTGCGTGCTGAACCCGCTGATGATGATATTCCGATATCTCGCGGTCCTGCTCATCCGAGACATACTCTTTCACCTGTTCGCAGAACATACATGGTTGACCCTTCTCAACGTTTTTCTGATGATCGTGTTATTAATTATCCTGGAGAACCATTAAAATCTTCCCAACCATGTTCTAGATTGTCAAATTATTCTGATGATGTAGGAGCGGAGTCTTCCTCACGTAATTATACTGTACCCCGTGGTCAGGCATCTGGCATTTCTCATGTTCGCTTCAGTGACCTTGATGATCGTTCTACCAGGGTGAATGTTCATTCAATTGGACGGATGGATGGTTTAGAATATTCAAATCCCTATGTCGATTTAGCGGAACGGCTGGAGAATTTCCAATTTTCCGATTTGCGTGATTCTCAAAGAGAAGAATATAGACCTACAGTTGCAGATGGGTTTAATGAAAGGCGTGAAGTTTGTTGTCGACCAGTAAACGTTGCCAAGTGGAATTTAAGGTTTGATGGGCACGGCAGTGTCAATGATTTCCTGGAAAGATTAGAAGAAGTTCGTGTGTCTCGTGGGGTGTCCAAGGGATCTTTATTACGTTCGGCCCCAGAACTTTTTGAAAAAGATGCGTTGTTGTGGTACAGGACCAGATCATTTCAGAATTGGGAGGATTTAATATGTCAACTGAAACATGCCTTTCAACCTTATGATTATGAGTTTGGCCTCTGGGATGAGATCCGTCATCGAACGCAGGGAAGTCAGGAAAAAGTCCTGAATTATATTGTCGTTATGGAAAATCTTTTCCGTAAACTTCCTTCTTTACCATCTGAATCAAAGCGACTTCAAATGATTCAAAGAAATCTTCTTCCTTATCTTCAGCGTCGTTTGTCTTTACATCCGGTCACCACAATTGAAGAAATCATTCGTGTCGGTAGAGCTGTGGAGGAGACCGAAATTCGGACACAGAGATTTGTTCCCCCGCCTACTGCCTCTCGACATTTACTGGAACCAGGGTTAGCATACCGCAAACCTGCTCAGGTATCGGCCTTTGAGGCACCAGGACTAGAGAATGCGGTCGACGTTGGGTCAGATCGAGATAAACTTCTTTGTTGGAACTGCCAGCAAAAGGGCCACGCTTTCAGAAAGTGTGATCGTCCTCGAGAAATGTTTTGTTTTTCCTGTGGATTGAAAAATGTCACTTCAAGGAATTGCCCTAAGTGTGCAAAAAACGATCGGAAGGAAAGACCCCAGGCCTAGGATCCTTTCCTGTTGATACTGTTCAGGCCAATCCTCATCATGCCATTCTGGACTATATTTTGGCTCATGCCAAGGGAGACGAGCGACCATTTTTGGAAGTAGCCATTCACGGTCATAATTTCTTGGGACTATTAGATAGTGGTTCTTCTCGAACCATTATTGGATCCTGTGGGTGGTCTATTCTGGAATCGCTGTGTAACTTAAGTGAGTCTTCTAAGCTTCCTTGTCAAGTAGCCAATGGTCAAATATGTGAAAGTTTGGGTGTCGTGCGTGTTCCTATCCGTCTTCGTGATCGAGTCTGCATCATCGACGCGTTGGTTGTACCTTCATTACCACATGCTCTTATACTCGGCATAGATTTTTGGTCCCGAATGAAGATTATTCCCGATTTGTATTCCGACGAATGGAAGTTTCGAGACCACACCACCGCCAGCTGCAAAGTTCAGGTTAACGCTATAGAGCCGCTGGATGCTTTGCCATGTGAGGAGAGAGACTTGTTGGATTCCTTCTTGAGAGAGGCTTTCAAAGTTACTTCTGGGAGTCTCGGATGCACGTCCTTGGTGGAGCTTGAAATAAAGACGAACTCGCCACCTATTAAGCAACGCTACTACCCCGTATCGCCAGCTCTTTTAAAAGACGTTTACTCTGAACTTAACCACATGTTATCTGATGGCATAGTGGAGCCTTCTGAGTCTCCTTGGGCGTCGCCGATTGTTATGGTCAAGAAGAAATCAGGTGGTTGGAGATTTTGCGTGGATTATCGGCGCCTCAATCAAGTGACCATTCCGGATGCGTATCCTATTCCCTATGTTAGTACCACACTGGACAAACTGAGAGATGCTCGATATTTGAGTACCTTAGACATCAAATCCGCGTATTGGCAAATTCCCGTTTCAGAGACTTCGAAACCGTTAACCGCCTTCACTGTACCTGGGCGAGGGTTGTTTCAGTTTCGCAGAATGCCTTTTGGGCTAACTAATGCTCCTGCCGTCTGGCAAAGATTGATCGATCGTGTGGTAGGGGTGGATTTGGAAAGATTTGTATTTGTTTATTTAGATGATGTGATTATTTGTACTCAAACATTCGAGGAGCATTTGTCCGTGCTGAAGGAGGTTATTAGACGTCTTCGTAATGCTGGTCTTACTCTTAATCGCGAGAAGTGCAATTTTTGCAAGAAAGAGTTGAAGTACCTCGGTTATGTGGTCAACTCTTCAGGTCTTCTGGTAGACCCAGGGAAAATTGAAGCCATCATGAATATTCCTCAACCGAAGACAGTGACAGAGGTGAGACGAGTGGTCGGTTTGGCCTCTTGGTACCGTCGGTTTGTGCCAGGTTTCAGCACCTTGTTGGCTCCTCTTACGGCTCTTACACGTAAGAATGTTCGATTTGTCTGGAGTGAGGAATGTGAGTCGGCCTTGAAGGGTCTTAAGGAGTATTTAATTAGTGCACCCATTCTTTCTTGTCCCGATTTCAATGTTCCTTTTGTTATACAGACTGACGCTAGTGACTACGGTCTAGGAGCTGTGCTCACACAGGTTCACAATGAGGAAGAGAAAGTCATTTGTTACCTCAGTCGTTCTCTGACCAAAAATGAGCGGAAGTACTCGACTACTGAGAAAGAATGTTTAGCTGTTCTTTTTGCCGTGGAAAAACTTCGCCCATACATCGAGGGTACGAGATTCACCGTTATTACCGATCACTATTCCCTCAAATGGCTTAATAATATTAAAGATCCCGTTGGTCGTATAGCTAGATGGGCCGTACGTATGCAACAGTATGATTTCGAGATTGTACATCGTAAAGGAAAAGACCACGTTGTTCCAGATGCTTTGTCTCGATCCGTTCCTGTAGTACCTATTGATTCTGTTCTGCTCTGCTCTGTTGAAGATATCACTGACCTTTGGTATAAAAAAATGTGTTCTCGGGTCAAGGAGCAATCCTCTAAGTATCCCCAATGGTTTTTGGAAAGAGGGAAATTATGGAAACGAGCCAAGCTGCAATATCCTCAGTTAGCTTCACCTGGAGAGGACTGGTTGCTTGTTGTGCCACGAGAGAAACGAATGGACATCATGAGACGGAATCATGACCCCCCGTCGTGTGGTCATTTGGGTGTGACAAAGACTGTTGCTCGAATTGCCCAAAAGTTTTATTGGCCCAATATGCGGACAGACGTGGGTCGTTTTGTTGCCAGGTGTCTAGTATGTGTTCAGACAAAACCTAATCAGAAAGCTGCTGCTGGACTCATGCAGAGCATTCAGCCTTGCCTGAACCGTCCGGGATTATTAGCTAGCATTGACTTGGTGGGTCCACTACCGAGATCAACTTCGGGATTCACGTACATTCTGTCTGTCTGTGATGTGTTTAGCAAATTTGTTTTGCTCTTCCCTCTCAGAACTGCAACCTCAAAAACTGTCCTCAAATGGCTTGTTGACCATTTCATACTCGTCTTTGGCACACGGGAAATATTATGTGATAATGGTCCTCAGTTTCGAAGCGACTTATTTCGAAAAACTATGAGCGAACTTAACGTAAGGCTTCGGTACACTGCTAACTATCACCCCCAAGCGAATCCTGTGGAGCGTGTTCACCGTGTTGTCAAGACTATGTTAACCAGTTACGTGGGGGACGATCAGCGTAAATGGGATCAATTTCTCGGTAAAATATCGTTTGCGATTCGTTCTTCGTCACATGAGGTGACCAAGTTGACCCCAAATTTTATTATGTTTGGTAGAGAAGTACAGCTGGGGATATCCGATCTTGATGTTTCCGAGCCTCCCATTAGGAAGTTTGACCCTGTGGCCCGCTCGGAAGAATTAAAAAACGTCTTCGGAGATGTTCAGGCTCGTCTTACTGAAGCCTACAAAAGAACAAAAACCCGCTACGATTTACGTAAGCGAGCGGACACATTTAAGGTGGGAGAACAGGTGTGGAAGAAAAATAAAATCTTGTCGGATGCATCCAGACAATTTTCTTCTAAGCTTGCACCAATGTTTACGGGGCCCTTTACCATAACCAAAATTGTCTCCCCATGGTGTTATGAGTTGACCCATCCGTCAGGCAAAATCTGTGGTGTATGGCATGCGAAGGACCTTAAGGCACATCCTCCTGACGCGGAGTAGTGGACAAAAGCCCTGATAGTTTTAATTTTCTTAGGGCTTCATATTTTCTGTGATTTCCTGTTTTATTATTGTAGCTTCTTTTTATGTTTGTCATTTCCTAAATAAGTTTTCTAATGCTAGAAAACTTATTCTCAGGAAGGGGAGGTGTGTTACGATTTTTATTGTGTAATGTTATTTCGTTTAGTCCGGTCCTGCAGAGGCAGCGGACGACTATCAATATTAGGGTTTAATTAGTTGAACTTTTGTGACTCTTTACAATTTAAGGGAGATAGGCTGATTTTCTATAAACATTAATTTATATCTCTTGATGAACTTTGTAATATTGAAGATGATGGAAATTTAAGTTAACAATTTTTATTGAATATTTGTAAATAACAACAAAGGTGTAAAACGAAACGGGAGTCGTGATTGGCTAAAAATAGTGAACATGTTGTAACGTCATGCTACTCTCTTCCAATCAAAATGGTGCAAAACATTTAGTACAATTTTGCTACAAAATAGTACCTTCAAACAAGTCTTCTCCTTTGACCTGACTTTCTTTTTTTTTTGGTCTTGCTTACCACTACAAAATTTCCTTCTAGAAACTTCTTCATCTTCTGGCTCTTGGCTAAGAAAGCTGTGCTGAAGATTTCGCTCTGCGGATTTTTGAGAGTGTAAAAGAGTGTTAAATTTCCAGTATACTAGTGAAGGTTGATACCTTATAGTCTTTGACTGATTTTACCATACGGAATAATTTAATATCTCACTCCATTTGAAAAAAAAAGGAAATTTGCCAAGTGTAGATCACGTGGTAATTACCATCAGGCCACCCTCTAACCCCAGGTACGTAGCACGTTTTCATTGCGATCAATAGTATCGATCTAATTTGCACCATATGATTTTAATCCGTCACCGTTAAATTATTGCATGAAATATGATTACCTTTTCATTCATTTTCATTTCCGGAATTTGATTTGCATGGGGCCATTTCTATCCAGGCCTGCTTGCTACTGCTTGATACTGCTCCATACTGCTTGATACTGCTCCATACTGCTTGATACTACTTCATACTGCTTCATACTGCTCCATACTGCTTGATACTGATTTATACTGCGTCCTGCATCCTGCTTCATACTGCAGTAGACGCTGACTGCATGGTCTGAATCATCCCTGGTTGCTTGACACCACTTTTTGCGTGCACAGCTCATTCGCTTGGACCTCTGGAGCAACACAGGAAACTCAGGTGGGTTCTTTCCAGTTTATTTACGCCGTGGAACACTCGTAGTGAATAACTGAGATACGCACACTAAGAATTGAACACTTAATTTATCATAACATCTGTGTAAGCCCTCCATATATATATGAACGGTATTATTTTTTTGTCTAGAAACTGGTGTGCATTATTTAGTTTTACTTGACTTCAAGTGCAACCCAACTTATTCTACAAATCACTACCTTTTAACTGCTATTTCATAAAGTTTACGCTTCATGTGGAGCACACATTACACTTAACCTCAGTTACGCGCACACCTTTGTTTAATGTAAATTAACCCACACTTAAATATTCACTTCGGTTCTATCACGTTAAGAACCAAATTTCCTACTGGAAGCAATAACAATATTTGGGTTCAAATTCTTAAGTGATTGTAGAAAATCAGCTGCTAGGTGCTAGGTACTATCAGTTCTCTACCTGTACTTAAAGGGGCCCTGACCCTCGCCCGATAGTTTAAACCTTTATATTAATACCTCATTTTTTATGAGAAAGGGTCATTAGTTTATTAAACATCATTTTAATTGTTGACGTTTTTGTTTATTGTTTATTCCAATTTGAGTCCTGGTAATTACAGCGTTATTTTATTTTCCCGTTTTTTGAGGCTTCTGTCAATTAAGTCGACTTGCTGATCCCACTGTGGGGCTATAAAATCGGGTGGCGCCTTTTATAAAAATCTACTACCCCACGACCCCTCTTCGGCGTAAGGTAGTTAGCGGGTATTTTGCCTCAAAAGGTCAGCAAGATCTTGAGAGTAAATTCAGGCTAAAAAGGAAGAAAATAGTAACAGAGCTAATAATAATCGTAATCCACCCAACCTTGCTACGCAATACCAATCACGCACGTAGCACGTTGCTTCTTGTCGCATAAAACAACTTCATATAAGCATAATTCTCCGACTTCAACTCCCACTAATTTGCGACCATTAAAGACAGACGTTGGATTAGCGTCGTCGGGATATCTAACCAACCATGATTTCCATCTGTTTCGACGTCGGAGTTGATGCACATTTAGGCGAAAGACGGAAAAATATTATTTGGGTGGTCTTACTAATACAGTTGTAGGAAAGCCAAGTTTTATTGTGTCTTCTACTGGAAAATTTGGCTGCTCGACAAAGATTAATAAGAAGTTATAAATTTTGCTTACACGTAACCTTAAATTAACATAAAAATGTAAGTCTCGCTAGATACTGGTTTTAGATTTCAATCTGAGTTTGATCCTAAAGTATCACATAAGACTACTTGTAAGAACTATGGCGGAGTTTATAGAAGATCTCAAAATTAACGGGGAGTTGACGTCAAATCCCGCCCTTATCAGAATACAGAAGCTTAGACAGACAAGTTAATCAATTTTTTTTATGGTACAGCGCATTTATTTGATTGAAAAGCTGCAAGTTTAATAGAAAAAACATTTTCTTATGGACGGTTGCAGGGAACAGTATGTCAGTTTCCCAGCGATGATTATTCGAGCTTTCCCAAAGCATAAAACGCATTACCGCCGCGCATATTTATGGCATATACGACATAAAGCTCGTTAATATCTTTAACCACTGTCATGTTATTAGACCTCAGATTTAAAAGTGCACAAAAGCCTGGGAGATTTATAAGCACTGATATAAGGGAACGATTGTCAAAGAAATGTGAGTCATACCACACACAGTTATGTGAAAGGATTTAACCATAATTATAATAGCTATACCGATTTTCATAATCGGTGGGAATATGACGCGCATTTACCAGCAAAATGTTTGTGTTTTTTTTAATGCACTCAAAGTAGATAAATAATAATTAGTTTTAATAAAAAGGAGGAGTAGTAATCATTACGTCAGTCATTAAAACAATCACTGGAAGTAGACTGATTTATTTATGGAGCGAGAAAAACAATAGCATGGAGAATAAGGAGCTGCACCCATTTCTCGTATGGTTGAGGTTTACGTATACTCACACAAATCATGGGGCTTTTATTTCTAATAAGAAATGGTTATAAAAGTATATTCACGGCAGAAGAAATATGGGTTATCTGTTGTTATGCTTTCCAAAGGAGAATTATTCGAGGGGTAAACCGCCGGGTAAAATTTTGTACACTAATGCCTTATTCCCCAGTAATGCCCCAGTATTGCGTGAAAACTTTATTAGCTAAAACAAAAATTTCACACGCATGGCATGCGAAAGTGATAAAGTAGTAGAAGCTAATATTTCTGTTAATGTTTATTATTTCTATTAAGAATATAATAAAAATATATACATAACTATTATGCCCTAATAAGTACCAAAAAATGGTTGAACCATTAAACAAAAGTTTGGAAATTTTACATTCATCAAATCAATCATTTCTTACATTTTTGTATAAATATTTTCTAAATAAAACATTTCTTGTAGTTATATGATTGGTTATGTGAGTATAGATATGAACTAATAATAATAAAAATATACAGGGTGGCCCAACGAAAACTCCCCACCAGGGTTTTCTGGTTTATGAAGCAGTAGACACGAAAACGCTGCGACCCGTCAATTTTCATTCTAAAGGGGACATATTTTTTTATGTAATTATTGTCTTAGAGGAAACCATGAAGCTGGGTTGCCTTTCACCCTGAAAATTCTAAATGGAAAGGGGTGTCAAGTTATACATCGTTTCCAAGGGCGTTCAATTAACTTTTCAGTGCCGCATCGTTTTTAAAATTTGAATGATTTGTTCTCGAGAAAACAGGAGCAGGAGACAGAAAAAATCGATTTGACATTGATCGATAAAATAAATCGATTGAGAATTAATTTCAATTTATTAGTTGTTGAAAATGACCACTATTGACCTCCATACAGTAGTAGAGACATTGTTCAAAGTGCATTCTGACATTTTAATTTATTTTGAGTTATAAGATTACACTTATTTACAATACGTTGCCGCAAGTCTTCAAGTAAATCCGGTTGTGTATCATAAATTTTGGACTTCAAATGACCCCATAAAAAAAAGTCCAGTGGGGACAGGTCCGGGGAACGTGCAGGCCATTCTGTAGGTCCTCTTTTCCCAATCCACCTTTGAGGGAATGTTTCATTTAAAAACTGCCCAGGGGCGGCGTAGTACGGAGGAGCCCCATCTTGTTGAAAAATAATCTTTTCTTTACAGTGACGGAATTTATGTGCTTTTAATATTCTCTGGATGCTTGTACATCAAACACCTGATGCATTTGATTTTCTAGTGCTGGTAGTAGGTTCCATTGTCTCAAAACAGTTATTTCAACTGCTTCTGTTCGTATTGCTGGATGATGAACAATCTTCTTTTAAAGAATGATGCAGATTACTGTAAAATACAGAAATCGATTTTTAGCCGTCTGTACTTTGAAAACGCTGTTTTCCACCTTTTAAACGACTGATAAACCATCGTTCGCAAGCTCTAATTGTGTCCATCCGCAGACTAGTTTCGCCGTTTACGGCTCATCAGTGAGGCTTCGACACAACCAGAGCTCTCGAATTTTGGAATACTCAAGACACGTTTCATGGCAGTACCGAGGAAAGGTTCCCAGTGGCGCCATCCGTGTCCGTTTGTTGAGCTAACGAGATTACACCCGTCCAGTGTCAGCGTCAATGCCCGGTCTAAGGAAAGAATGATGCAGATTACTGTAAAATACAGAAATCGATTTTTAGCCGTCGGTACTATGAAACGCTGTTTTCGACCTTTTAAACGACTGATAAACCATTCGCATTTAATTCGAGAGCTCTAGTTGTGTCGAAGCCTCACTGATGAGCCGTAAACGGCGAAACTAGTCTGTAGATGGACACAATTAGAGCTTGCGAATGATGGTTTATCAGTCGTTTAAAAGGTCGAAAACAGCGTTTTCATAGTACCGACGGCTAAAAATCGATTTCTGTATTTTACAGTAATCTGCAACAATCTTCTTTTAATTTTCTACACTTCCAGTCTCTTGAAATTTGGCAACCAGATCTCTCACGGAAGAATGGGATACGTTCCGATCAGTATATTGTCCATAAAACAAATTTGCGGCCTATTTCGGAATTAGAACGCAATAGTGTCAATTCTTTCTTGAATACTGTAAAGCATTTTTAAATGATTGTGTGTACAAAAATAAAAGACAACTACTAAACTACAAAATTTCAAAGTGCAGGTAGGGATAATGCAATAACATTTTCTAAATTTACATTCCGTTTCAGTGTTGTTCAATTCCTAAGATAACATAAAAACCCTTTTTTCTCGAGAACAGTCCATTCAATTTTAAAAAGTTAGGGGGCATTGAAAAGGCATTTGAGTGCCCTTTAAAATGATATT
Source organism: Taphrorychus bicolor (assembly GCA_951812265.1). Classification (NCBI taxonomy): domain Eukaryota; kingdom Metazoa; phylum Arthropoda; class Insecta; order Coleoptera; family Curculionidae; genus Taphrorychus; species Taphrorychus bicolor. Next base: position 20,197,460 of record OX638306.1, on the reverse strand, counting down.
TACATATATATATAATTCAATAAGATATATATAACTCGACACAACTTTTCATTTAAGACTTTTAGGGTAAAAGTCATCCCTGCTTTGGGGTTCATCTCGAAAAGCTATAAATATCAGAGAAACATGTTCCCTTCGAAGTGAAAATTGACGGGTCCAGGCATTTTCGTGTTTTCAGCTTCATATGGCAGGAAACATCGGTGGAAAATTTTCGTTCGGCTACCCTGTAGAAGCCACAAAATTCTGAAACATTGAAAGTAGAAAGTTTGAATGAGCACACATTTTAAAAGAATGTTTACTCACTATTTTGATTGTTGAGGAATGGCCTGTAATAGATTATTAATTTTTCATAAGTTGTTTTTGATTATGTCATCCTTTTCTGTCAAAATCTCATAGCCTGCTAGAAGAAGTTTTATAATGAACACTCCGTATTTGTAATAAAATACGGCATAATAAGTCTCGAGTATTGTCTGCAAAATGTCTATACTAAGATGCTCATGTTCTCCCTATAAATCTGTTGATTCTTCTGTCGTTTCCTCAATTTCGTCAGAGGTGCTCAGGTCAGCTAAAAAATATGTTGATGATGCAGATGATGAAACAGATAACATAGACGTGTCCCTAAGATCTTCTTTTTCTCGTTCTTTCCTATTACCGAGCTCGCTTCTTATTTTCTACTTTTCTACAACTTTTGACTTGTTTCTGTTTATCGTTTATTACAAAATTACTTATTCGATCATTGCTCATTTTTTCTTCCGACTCATCAATTAAATGTAACAGGACTTTTTAACTACCAATGTTTTGCCACCAATTTCTAGTTTCTTTGAATCGTGAACTTTCATTGTCTTGTACTGTTGCTGAATAATCTCTCAATCCCAACTGATTCACATTAGCCTTTACACTGCTGTTTGCTTTTTCATTTACGTCAATATTTAGTATAGCTTGCATGTTAGCATCAAGGTTCGCATCGTCATCATCTTGTAAACTTAAATTTCCGTCTATCCCTTTTTTTGAAATATCCTGGATGTTTTTCTCAGAGTTTTTGTGGATAGTTTTTCCTTTCTCCTGTGTCCCAAAATGCCAAAAAATGAAGAAATGTTTATCCAATCTTCCTCATTTGGTTTGATTCCTAAATCTTTAGCAGCAGCTAAAGCATCATCCAAAGATAATAATCTCTTTTATGTTTAAGTTCTGTAGAGTTTCCGTACTGGGCAAACTTATATTACTTTTGTGTATTCTTTCTTCACGCGGGAATACTATTGTATCTGAAAGATCACACAAAAGTGTATATGTAATCATCTTAATTTGTTCAATTCTCTTTAATACTGAAGTTTATAATTGTAGAGAAAGTTCACGTAATTGATAGAGACGACCTAAAAAGTTTTTCACATGCCTGGCTGCTAAATATTGGCAAACAAAACATTTCAGGTGACAGCTGTAGATATTTCTCTCAATCTTTAAATATTACAATCAATTATATTAAGTTATGAGTATTAAGTTAGATGCAAAGATCAGACACTCCAACGGCTCCAAGCCCAGAAACGCTTCGTCGGTTTGCGACCGTTAAAAACACCGCATTGATGCCGAAATTCCGCATTGACGCCGGGTTGTCAAAAAATTCCGGATTTTGATTTAAACTTCCAATAGTCGCGCCCGGTCTATGAGACCGATTGTACATATTTTTTAGCTCTATTGTACGAAACAAGGAGGAATGCACTTGCCATTCCATGTATCTTTTCAATAGGTCGTGACCGAAGATTAGTACATTGCTGAGCGTTGCAAGTAGTAGTTGTCCAAAATTATTTTTCGTTTCGCGGTGTGTGAGACCGGCGCGACTAACCACGTTTTTTTTTACATTGCCCTGTTATATAATATATTAAGTTTACATGCCCGTGATTATAAGGTAAATTTTTCATACTACTACTCTATATCTTTTGTATTAGAAATGTAACATGATTGTGTATTACCCATGGGATCTTGGGAAAAAAAGCACGAACGCCTGCAACGTATGTTAGAAGAAGTAACGAGCTACGAAGAGAGCCAAGAAAATGCGTTCGACGATCATTCCGATCCAGATCTATCTGATGAAGATGAACTGGATCATGTAGAGCAGCAACTTGACAACAGTGGTTCTGAGCAGGATATTTCTGATGATGAGCAAGCGCCGGTAGAAAACCACCAAGTTTATAGGAAAAGATAAAGTCACACGTTGGAAAAAATTTGCTCCACAACCAACAACAGTTAAAACACCACAAAAGAACATCGTCAAACGTTTTCCGGGTTCCACATTAGCAACCAAAAACTTATTAAGACCACTGGAAATATGGGAGCATTTCTTGAGTGATGAGATTTTCGACATTATCGCGAAATGCACCAACGAGCACATTGAAATTGTTGCTAGCAATTTTGCTCGAAAAAGAGATGCAAAGATAACTAATCGAATTGAAATTCGTGCTCTCTTTGGTCTTATTTATATGGCTGGTATCTACCGTGCAAATCGCCTGAATGGCGAAGATTTGTGGAATACTGATGGGTCTGGTTTAGAAATTTTTCGCCTCACTATGAGCCTGCAAAGGTTTAGATTCCTAATTCGTTGTCTAAGATTTGACAGCAAAAAGACTCGACTAATGCGAAGGGCAACCGATAAATTGGCTCCCATACGCAATGTTTTTGAGCGTTTCGTTTCTAATTGTCAGAACGGCTATCATCACTCAGAATTCGTGACCGTGGACGAGATGCTTTTAGGATTTCGAGGAAAGTACAACTTTCGACAATACATTCCATCGAAACCGAGCAAATACGGGTTAAAAGTTCTAGCATTGTGTGATGCCAAAATGTTTTACACAAGCAAGATTGAAGTGTACCTGGGAACACAACCTGAAGGGCCGTACAGAGTTTCGAATAGTCCTTACGATGTTGTTCTACGACTCTGTGAACACATTTCGGGGTCAGGGCGCAATATTACGATGGACAACTGGTTCACCTCTTTATCTCTCGTAAAAAAATTAGTCAATGACCATAACCTAACCGTAATTGGAACCCTCAGAAAAAATAAGAAAGAGTTGCCATTAGAGTTTTCTCAACCAGCTGGCCGACGGGAACATACCAGTATGTTTGCGTTTTCGAAAGAGTGTACTCTTGTCTCATATATTCCCAAAATGAAAAAAAATGTGCTTTAGTGCTGCTTTTTAGTATGCATGACCTTGATGAAATTGATGCAACAACACATGTTCATAATCCGATAATTATTACAGATTACAACAGCACTAAAGGGGGTGTAGATACTGTTGATAAATTGACTGCAAGCTACAACTGTTCTAGAAACACCCGTAGATGGCTGTTTAAGTTTAAAATTAGGAAGGTGAGAGCGAGCGCGAGACAGGAACAGGTGGAGGTGTTTGAGAGCTTCCGTTTCCTCTCGGAATTCATGTTTTCTCGTGATTTTCTTTTGTTGTTGATTATTAATTCTGTTTTTTGAACACGAACCTTTTTGAAAGAAAAAACTCGTAATTTCTTGTCAATAAGGAACTCAACGTGAGTTGTATTTGACTGGTCCTTCGCAGCGAACCTTTGAGAATGACACGAATTGCACGTCCACGTAACAGTGACCAATGGTCATTTTCTACTCCCTTTTGAATATAGCTGGCAATTCGCAAGTGATCTATGCTTCAAACAAGCCTCGAAGTACAATTTTGAGAAGACACTTCTTAAGACAATTGGCTAATGATTTACTCAAGCCTCATTTGCAAGTACGTTGTGCTATGAAGAATATCCCTCGAAGCATAAGATTGAGACTACAAGAACTTTCTGGTGTAAATATCGAACCTGATATCCCACAGAATGTTGTACTGGGAAGATGTGATTACTGTACATCGAAAAAAATAGCAAAACTCGCTTTCAGTGTTATAAGTGCAATAAATATATGTACTTGGAGCATATTATTGTGGTTTGCCAGGAGTGCACAGTAAATGCACCAAATCCATTTTGAAAATGTTTGTGTATTTTTTTTTTAAATAGTGTACATTTTAGTTTAATTTACAGTTTGTGGTGTTACCAATTTTTGTTTTTTTATGTGACTAATAAAATACAGTTTTGAAAAAAAAAAACACCATTTTCAAAGATGTTGTTATATATTTGGAAAAAATGGGCCAAATGTACTTCATTTTTCTTTTTCTAGTTATTCATTGTGTTGATAAAATATCCACATATGCAATTTTTGTACATTAGGTTTCACTATTATTCTGGGGGTTCATTACGATATAAGTTCTGTAAGACCGACGCGACCACTCATGTTTCAAAATTTGACGCGACTACTGGAAGGTTAAAACACTATGCAATAGATTTAATAATACATTTACAGATACGTACAGGATTTTAGTAGATTTTACATTCTCAAAAACCGACTAACTCGTAAAATAATATTATATCAATGCCTACTAATGCTCAGTAATGCCTACTAATTCCCATCAGTTATGCCCACTAATTCCTTGGCAATGCCCAGTAATTCCTTAGTAATGCCTACTAATGCCTATTAATTCTTAACTAATGCCCACTAATTTGCCACACCACAATGCTCCAGCGGTTTATCCCTCGGAATTGTTAGTATGCTTATTTTTATCCATACGAGCACAAAGAGCGGTCCTTATAAAGGAACAATTCTTGTCGTTCCACTAGGAAGGTCATTGCGATTCTAGGTCACTTCGTTATCGTTATTTTACAATGTTTTAAAACATTGGCTAAATTACCTTCTCCAACACCCTATAAAATAGCTTTAAACCTTGGCCCCGTTCCCTTCTACATAAAATGTCATAGTCGACGGACCAAATTAAAATAATTGCACTTTCAGCCGTGCGGCCACGTCGAATGCACTTTTTTCGTAATTCGCCCCTGATTTATGTCCCCCATGGATTTATTGCACATTTATTAACCGTATTCGACGCAGTAAAGTCGGTTTTATGAAACGGCGGGCGGAATGGAAACGCGACTTTCCCAAGGAAGTTATAAACTTCAGCACCAGCCTCGAACCACTTTAAATTTATTTAATATATATATATGTCTTTGGCTTTGCATATAAATCATGTCACGCGAGTTTTGTAAGTCGTCTTTTGCGTTATTACGAGTGCTTTGCAATTGTTGCGTTCTTAAAGCTACTAAGAAAACAGTAGTCTACATTTAAAACTAAAGTTCTAATAATGGTACAAAATGTCAGTGCTCGCATTATAATCGAGCGATAACGAAGTGGTGGCAATGAATTGATAGTTATTAGAACAAAACGAGTTGGTTATCTCTGTAGAGCCCTATCTTTGTCTGCTAATAGCTGCTCTGAACTTTGGTTAATGAAATATTCAAATTGACACAAAGGGCCCGATAAAGGAAATTAGATATTCCGATTCTGAGTGCTTCTAAGGAAGGTCTTAAAATTTTTTTCCGTTCACGGTCCTTCAATAAATATTTAACTCTAATAGCTTGTCCGTGTTCGAACAAATCAGGCACAGTCCATTAGCATCGAAATAATATCGCCCATACCTTACCTCGTATTGCTATTGCACAAACGCGAGAGTATTTCAAAAGAGGCCCACGAACAAAGGAAATAAATTCCTTCGTTATCATAACAAAGTGTGACAATAAAACTTGAAATATGTTTTAAATTTAATCAAAAGAATGTCTTGTGAGTTATTGCAGCTGGAGGCAAATAAGAATGCACTGAAACCGTTTTGTCGGTATGTGAAGTCACGCAAGTGAATGCGCTTTATTATAGTCGAGTGTATAACAAATAGGTTTGCACAGTTGGAAAAACAGCATTTCTCGGGGTATTAAAATCTACGTGACCTTTCTGCTTATATCGTAATACTTTCAGGCAGAAAATTGCTATAGTCATGCATATTCTGAAAGCTTGTCAACACTTCAGTCACCGTTGACTAAATAATTATTTACACCTTTCAATTTAAGTTTAATAATTACTCCACGTCTACACCAAGTGCTGCTGCTTTGTGTCAATAAGTCTATTAATTAAAACTACAATATAAAATAGACCCGGCCTTTTGATAGCACTAGAGCTTCGTAAATATTTCCTCAAGCTGCAGGCTTCTCTACAGCTAAAACCAGAGATATGAAAACACACCTATGCAAGCCAACAAGTCGTTTTCCAAAAACTTCAAAGCAAAGTTCATTTGGTTACCGTCTGCGCTCATACAACGCAAAGTTTACTTATCCGTTTTCGCATGTAGGTAATTTTCGAAGGCAAATAGAAGCGGTTTTTGCCATTAATTTTCCCAACACGTTTTGCGTGGGAGCATCATGTGGTAGATAATCCCTCATAGTAAGGCATGGCGGTATTAAAGCTTTCGGAACGTTACACATGCAAAATAACCGGACGCAATAGTATGTAAATTGACTTGGTCAGGCCGCGGCCGACATTCGATAGTTTCACACGATTAAGCGAACTCAGTAGTTTGGGGGCGATTTAGGTAAATTTATTTCGGATTGAGCTTGTGTTTTGTCAGTAAAGAATGACATCGACGCGCCATTTATTTCGCTGATAAGTTGCGAATCAAACGAGGGCAGATTTGAAGTCTTATGCTGACAAGGAACGGAAAGTTATAACCCTAGGATTAAATCTATAAAAAAAACTGTAAAGGCGTTCACGGCCGGTCAAAATACAATCTAAAGTGTTTTCCGGGCTTTCAAGCCGTGCTCCAATGGAATTTCTTCCTGACGTTTCGTCTAAAGCTACGGCAGACATTATCAAAGGCGATAAGGCAATGGGTGAAGTAATCTCCCGTGCTTTCCGACATTGACTGGGTGGTATTTATTCCTCCGCCGTCGCGCTGCGCTGGAGAGACTGGAGTGGGGGTAGTGGTGACGCAGGGTTTCGGCGCACTTCAAGTATGTCGTAGAGCTCGCTTCCAGTCTGCATTTAGAAACGTAATTCCTCTTTTCTGTTGAAATTGTCGTCCTGTTTAAAGGTCCCAATGGCCTCTTTCGTTAGTCTCGGATAGAAACGCTGAGTTGATATGAGATATACACCTCGTTGAAAACGATGTCGTGACCGTCGGAGAGAGCGTGCTATGCTAATGCTGACTTTTGTGTTTGTCCCGGCCTGCAACTCTTCTTGTGTTCCGTAATCCTCGTGTTGACACTGCGTATTGTGGTCCCAAGCTATACCAAACCACAGCTGCAGCGAACTCGGTAAACTTCTGGTGCCGATAGGGGATCTTTGCGGCCTCTGGCCGATCTCAAGCTCTATTGGATTGTACGAGCACCGTTCAGTAATATAACAAGTTCGATCACTTGACGGTGTAGCGCCGAATTTTCTGCCCCTGTCTCCTTTACCCAAAATCTCTATTCCTGGCTGGCAATGTAGTATACAGTGTCAACGCGATCAGTAGGACATCGGCCTGGGCTTGTACGTAAAACCCGCATCCCTGCATCTAATGCTCGAACTGTTTCTATTCTTAAACTCTTTGGCCGATCTCAAGCTTTGTTGTATGGTACGAGTAGGTTTAAAGACAGTTTTAACCATGTGCTTTTCAAGTAGTTCAAGTCAGTTTTAACATTGTAACGGTAAAATTTTATTTTAAAACATACTCCTTATAATCTCCAAGAATTTTGGTTTTCATGAGATGAACTGCAATACATTTAGGCATTTCGTACAGATGGCTGTCACAGTTTTATTTAGAACAAACTGTACATTTAAATAACAAGACACTCACTAGCTATGGGGTATTAGAATTGTCTTCATTCTTGATTTTGAGGGATTGCCCGCACTTTTGCTAAAAGAAATTACTCCTTTGAGGGCTGTCCAGTCATCAAATTTGCCAAATGTTGTCCTGAACCCTCCTTTGTTTGATAATAATGCTGTTCCTATGATTTCTTGATGAAGAGGAAATCTTCCTATTTATGTAGAAGGTAGATTTCATGTTTATCGACTATTTCTGCAACTACTGATAGTTTTGTGCCTTGGTGACACAAGCAGGTTTGGCTAGGTTGTCGATTGATTTGAGAGTTTACTTCAGCCAACTATTAGCGTTTCATTGGGTTTTTCTGCAAGGGAAAGGATGCATTTTAGCAACTCACTTGACCTATTTGTAGCATAACTGCGCTGTCGTTGGCTATTTTTTCTGTTGTTTATGTACCTTGAATTCCCAGGACTTGTGTTGGAAATTGACTATTTTGTTGCTGATTGTCCGGGTTTTGTTGTTGTATAAATGGGGAATATTTATCTTGGTTATATTTGCGTTATGTATGAGTGTCGTTATACAGGGTGGACCAGGTTTTTGGTGCCAAACTTTAAGGAGGTATTCTACGTCCAAAAATAACCCTAGTTTGCTATATAAACCATAGTCTAAAAATACTCCGTTACGGAAATACAGGGTGTTAAAGTTTTTTTTGAAAAACCAAAAAATTGATTTTTTTCTGAAACTGCCAGAGATATTTTTATGAAATTTTACAGGTGTCAATAGCGATGAAAGACTCAAGTTTTGCAATAGAAAAGGCCTTTTCAGCGTTACCAGTGGCGTGCACTGAGGCTCGTGACTGGCTATTTTTCAACAAAAAAGTGATACGCTACTGGTTTTTCTGAAGATAAAAAGTATATTTGAGGTCCTTGTTCAATTTGAAAGAAAAAAGGCCCCTTGACTTTTTTTCGTAGAGCACACCGTTTAATAATAATAAAATATTTTTAAATGTTTGTGTTTAAATGGATTACCTAGCTATTTCTTAATTGCATACCACCTTGATGATGTTAGCGGCAGTTTCCATGACAATATTTGACAAATTTAACATAACTAATTTCTGTAAGGTTCATTAGTGTCAAAATGCCGTTTAGATTTTCAAATAGAGAAATAGCGGATATCCATTTTGTGTACGGATTTGCTAACGGAAACTCAAGGGCGGCCGCCAGAGAATACAGAAGGAGATATCCGCAAAGAACGCATCCTAGTCGTAAAATGTTCGCAAAAGTCCATCAGCAATTAATGGAGAAAGGTTTAAGGAATTCGCATGAGGATCGAGATGCAAACCAAAACCAACAACAAAGAAGAATTTCTCAACAGATATTAAATGAATTTGACAGAAATCCAACAACGAGTTCCCGTATTGCTTCTCGTATTCTTCGCACCTCAAAATCCAATATACTTCGTACTCTTAGACGAGATCATCGGCGTCCATTTCACCTACAACCTGTTCAAGGGCTACATCCAGGAGACCAAGAAAAAAGAATTACTTATTGTAGGTGGATCCTTTACGCAGTTCAAGAAAATAGGGATTTTTTGAACAACATACAGTGGTCTGACGAGTGCTGCTTTACCCGCCGCGGCGTAGTTAATTTGCATAATCAACATGTATGGGACCATGAAAATCCTCACGCCATTAGACCTCGAAATTTTCAAGTTGAATTTAGCTTAAATGTGTGGATAGGGGTTTACAACAACCATTTATTTGGACCCTACTTTTTACCTCGACGTTTGAACTCAGAAAACTTCTTAGAGTTTTTAGAAACGGAAACTCCGAATATGTGGGAAGAAATACCGATACTTTTAAGACAGAATGCATGGTTTCAGCTTGACGGTTGTCCCGCTCATTTTGGCAGAAATGTCAGAAATTGGCTGGACAATCATTTTCCGGATAGGTGGATTGGTAGAGGGGGTCCAGTTACATGGCCACCACGGTCTCCGGATCTTACCGTGTTAGACTTTTTTGTGTGGGGTTTTTTAAAAGAGAAAGTTTATGCGACTCCTGTCAATACGGAAGAAGAACTTATGAACCGCATAAGATATGGTTGCAATCAAATATTACCACATCTAGTACATTTAAATCGGTCTATTATACGTCGATGCCAGTTGTGCATTGAAAATAATGGTTCCCATTTTGAACAATTTTTATAACTGTTTTTGTTATGTTTTCAATGATTGTTTTAGTTACTTTTAGTTTTTAATTCTGAAAATAAATATTGTTACAACACAGTTAAAAAAAATAAGCTTGGCTGTTTTAGGTTGCCATGAATAGCTACGCCAACAAGGCGTGGCAAATATTGATTATCTGGCGGTACGCAAGTAACAAAATTAATAATCTATTAAAAGTGTGGTATGCAATTAAAAAATAGCTAGGTAACCCATTTAAACACAAACATTTAAAAATATTTTATTATTATTAAACGGTGTGCCCTACGAAAAAAAGCCAAGGGGCCTTTTTTCTTTCAAATTGAACAAGTACCTCAAATATACTTTTTATCTTCAGAAAAACCAGTAGCGTACCACTTTTTTGTTGAAAAATAGCCAGTCACGAGCCTCAGTGCACGCCACTGGTAACGCTGAAAAGGCCTTTTCTATTGCAAAACTTGAGTCTTTCATCGCTATTGACACCTGTAAAATTTCATAAAAATATCTCTGGCAGTTTCAGAAAAAAATCAATTTTTTGGTTTTTCAAAAAAAACTTTAACACCCTGTATTTCCGTAACGGAGTATTTTTAGACTATGGTTTATATAGCAAACTAGGGTTATTTTTGGACGTAGAATACCTCCTTAAAGTTTGGCACCAAAAACCTGGTCCACCCTGTATATGAGTGTCGATTTCGAGCTGCATTTGGTGATAAACGAACCCCGAACGTTTAGGGTAGGACATTCGTTATCTATTGTCTCACTCCGACTTGTTGAAATATTAAGAGATGGCCTGTGGGGCACTTTGTATACTTGTGGATCTATGGCAGTACTGTGTCGCAATGTCAATGTCTCCTTGTTGACGGATCTCGGCCGTGAATTGGTCACTTGCTGTATGCAAGTGACCAATTCCTTGCAGTTGCGTATTATCATGTCTGATCCCATTTGCTCCCTGAGTCCTTGTGAATGAGATTTTCGGGATGTATCGGCTTTTCCCTTGCATTTCTGAATGTCCTAAATTTTTCTTCTACAGGTTGTCTCGATTTTAGTGAGGTTTTCGCGTTCGAGCATTGGAGCTCGGAATGTTCTTGACTTCTTTGATAAATTTGGCAACCTTTGATTTTACTGAGTTGAGTTTGCGGATTTTCGAAGGTGAAGACTCGCCATTTTTCTTTTTCTTCCACGACCGTCGCCTAGAAGCCATCGTGTCCAAATCAGCCCTCATCCCAAACTACCGCCGTTTGAGGTTGCAATTGAGTGAGTTTTAGTAGTTGCTCCACGGCCCCTCCAGCAGGGATTCATTTGGGAGAGGCATACAGGGAAGTTCTGTTTGGTGATTTGATGTAACGGAGCCCCAACCTTCGGGGATTAAAGGATTTGAGACACCACGTGTCTGGGTAGGCTAACCCCGCTAAACATCAGGGTTTTTTTTTTTTTTTTAGTTATACCTTAGGTTTTGGTTTTGTTTTTGTTTTACCTTTGGGTTTTGGACGCATTTTTCCCTATTGGTAGAGAAGACTGGCTCCTGATTCCAATTGCATATAGCCAATGCAATAGGTAACAGCTCATCCTGTGACCTTCAGCCCATTGTAGTGAGCATTGTATTGGGGGCGGAAGAGAGTGTTGCTGGTCCGTGAGTCGTTAATGTGCATGTTGAAAGTGTACATTCTTGTGAGTTAATGTCATTTTCTATTTCTGGTGGTTCTATTCTTTCTATTAAAACTTGATAATTTCTCATTGTAGTACTGTTAAAGGTTAAACCTGGTATCAATCACCTCAGTAAGAATTTAAGAATTTATGAATTCAGTTTTTTAAGGACAAAAATTATTGACAGTTTTTCTTGCTATATGTAGGCAGTCATTGAACTCCAAAAATATTTCGACTTTGTCATGCTATTTACAGTGCAGTTAAGTTACTGAACATATTGACCGAAACATGGTGGCATCAGCCCACTACTTCTATGAACTTACTTGGTTCTATTTAAATCAAGGGCTTATATTTTAATCATAAGGGTGCGCTTACATACATTAAGGGTTATCTTGTAACAGCGTAACGTGCACGGATTGTTGACTAATATTCTGGTTTCCACTGGATGGTCACCTAGTAGTGTTTCTATTCATATACTATAGTATGAGTTTAGCTAGCATATTGGCGTTGTTTTGCGTCAAACTGATTGCTTAGTAGCGTTGTTTTATTGGACTAATTGCGAAATTGGTTTGTATTCTTGTACTGACTATATTGGCATTATTTATTATTATTACACTGAGAGTTGATACCTAGTTAGTGATTTAATTTTGTTTTTATCCCTGTGATTAATTGATTTTGAAGGAAAGGGTAAGTGTATTGCGGTTCTGAACCAGGCAATGTGATATCTCGTGATTGATATCACTATCCCATTCTATTAATTTTCAGGGCAAGTTGTAAAATAATCAAGTGGCGCTCAGCCATTTAACTCTATAACCCCGACCCGTCTTCATCGTATAAACGCTGGCGGCCCTCTTGTTCCTGTCACTTTAGGTTCCATACTTGCTGCTTGCCTTGCTCACTTAATTATTGTTTTTTTTTTGGTTTTGCTAGATATTTTCTTGAGGATATTTGATTTAGTTATTTCCAGTATCCTGGGATTACATTGAGCGTCGCTACATTGTACTTTTCCAGTAGCCTGTCGATCCTGTCCGTTATTTTGTGGATGTGTGGTAGAGTAGTTCATCGGCGCTTTTCGTTGTCTTCTCTCGTTGTTCCTTCTTTTCGCTGTACATTCCTTGGAGGGATGGCCATATCGAACTCGCGCTTGCTGTATTCATTCAAACCAAAGGCTCGTTCCAGATGTTTCATTTTCCGTCCAAATTCAGCAGGCTCACAAGTTCTCTTGGCTCTGACTAACAGTCAGAGTCTTTATGTATCCCTTTTTCTGTCTGGGATGATGATTTGATCCGTTATTGAGGTATCGGTCAGTGTGTGTTAATTTTCTATAGACGATATGCGCAAGCTTCCCAGTCGGCCTCCTTGATTCCAAAACATCCAAAAACGGTAGGAGGTTTTGAAGTTAGCCCTCGCCAAGGCTCCAAATAACAAAGGTGTTGGCCACTTATCGGAGCCAGTAGTTTGGCCAGTCTTATTTGCCGTTGCCAGCGCCTTGGCCTCGAAAATTTCCATAAAATAGTTGCCTATTACTGGACTAAGAGGGCTGCCCATAGCCACACGATCAGTTTGTTCGTGGAAATCTTATTTCTATTGAAAATATGTAGCGGTTAGGCAGTATTCTATGGCTTCCATTGAGGAACTGAAGCGCGACAGCGAGGGAATAAATACCACGGACCTCACCACAGATGAATCAATCATAGTCGGAAAGCACGGAAGATCACTTCTCCCATTGCCTCGTCGCCTTTGATAATGTCTACCACAGCTGTAGAAGAAACGTCAGTAAGAAATTTCCTTGAACCACGGCTCCAGAGCCCGGAAGACACTTTAGATTGAATTTAATTTCTGTTTTAACTTCCCGAAATTGTTCCGAAAGTTCACGGAGAAGCTAGACAGTTAGTTTGCTACTAAGGTTTTTGTGTTGGCAATTTCAACATATTTACTGTTGAATTGTTGCTGTTAGGCTTTTGATGCGCACTTTTGTAGGGAAGCAACAAGACAAACTTTGTTTTCTTGTTTGAATTTATTAAGGACTACCAACGTTTTACGTTAGGTTTTTGAATTGGTTTCACTAGAGTGACTAAACGAGAACTAACGCTAGTTTCTTTTAACTTCTTGTGGTTACATGTTGGCATGGTAATCTTACTGACGGCATGTATAGTCTTCTTTTTACCTGTCACCTTATCTTCAACTGCGTGGTAATTTTGGCTCAGAGTGATGCAGTGACGTTTGCTTTTGGGTTTCAATGGGCATCACTGTTGCATGACTTAGGTTATTGTTTTTGAATTGATTTAAACTGGTGGAGCCTAGTTTACCATAAAGTTAAAGGTTGCGTTGTCACTTCATTTGGTACGGAATACGTCGCTCTTGAACCAGTTTTCGGTATTTTGTTGACTTCTGACGCCCGATTAAGTCGATATACGGTTCCGGCTTTGACTTTTTCAGTGTCATGGACCTTCAATCAGCAGAAGAGCTTTTAGTTTGTTTCTTGAGACAGGATTAGAAGATTGTATACATTAGGATGATTTATGTTAACGGCCATTTCAATTTGGTTTTGAATCAAAAAGCTGCATTAAGCTAAAGAAAATTATTTTGCAACTGAGAGGGGTATATTTTCTTATTTTATGTCTGAAATTTAATTTATTTTAATCTATTATTTTGGTCCATTTAAAGCTGTAGAAAAAGCTAGTAGTGACAGATAAACAATGCAAGGAAAATAGTTATATTGTTTTGTTTATCTGTCAGGTAAACAATGCAATGTACGTCAAGTCTGGTCTTTTATCTCCAATCTGAAGTTTTACTTGACCTTCTAAAAATCGCCCTAAAGAATATTCTATACCACAGTACTGGGAAAGGGCTAAAATGACCGGAAAAGTTTTATAACGAGACAGCAACAGCGGGCAGGTTAGAAGAGAGAAGACCAAGGCTGGCTTCTGAGGGCTTCATTGGTGACAGGTATAATTAATTTATTCAAAGATATTGTAGTTTAATTAACTTTTTTCTGCGACCATGTAAAAATAAACAATTTTCGTCATACCTTGCCCTAGCCGAAAACGTAAATTTCGTCTCTCGTGAGAGAAAATCCAATAACGTTAACTTTCGTCTCTAGTGACGAAAGTAAGTTGTTCTAATTTCGCCTGTATATCGCCAATTAAATGCGATATAACTGTTCTAATCTTATAAAATACCATGGAAAATGGTGATATCATACAAAAATGTTTCCAAAAGAACTGTTTCCATATTTTGCCTGTCCCGGCCTCAGAAAAGTGAAACAAAGTGTTGAAATTTGACCAAACTGATAATCGAGGTGTCACGTTGACAATGACGCGCCTTAATTTTTGAAAGAAATACTCTACAGAGATTGTTTTTAAAGTTAATGAAGACTTAATGTTAGCATGGTTGAAGAAAAAGTTTTTTGGCTTCGCCTCGGTTGGTAAACTGTTCTCTTGCGAGAGAAAATGTTATTCTCGTCACTCGTTAAACAATATACTATTTTTACTTTGAGTTAGAGAGGCATTGCTTAAGGTATTTGCTTAGATTTTCTAACTTTAAATAGCCATTTTCTCTCCCCGAGATTATCCTTCCAAGCATTTTCTACTCTGAGACCTCGACGTGACGTTACATCAGTACGCTCCTTTCTCCAGGCACCTTTTAGATTACCTGGAGGAACCTGGAAGTCGGGTAAATAAAGCAGTAGGGAGCGCCAGAAATAGGATATCTTTATTTTGTTCAATTTAACTATCGAGTCTTGCTTTCTGTATTTTGTTTCACTTTCTAAACTTTCTGTATTTCATTTCAATTTCAATTTTCCTTATTTTTATACTTGATAAGTCATTATATTCATAGATTTTGCTAATTGAGTTGGTTTGTTTATTCAACCTAATCTTTAGAGTGCTGTAGTGTATGTAAGTATCTACATGTAAGTGTAAGTAATAACTCACGCCCGAGATATTAAAAAATAATATTCATAACAAATGTATGAATTGGAAAAAATATGAGTTTTTATAGATATCCATTAAAATTATCGTAACAACGTGTTTTGTTTTTAAAGTAAAAATAACAACGAAAAGGTAATAAAGCATTCCTAATACCTGATCACCTCCTACAGCCTACAGGTCAAAGCAGCTGGGATTTTGAAAAGATTTTTGAGTTTTTGCATAAAGGATTCGAGGATGCAAATATAATCCATTCAGTTATTTTTGGCATCAACCCATGCCATGGAATTTCACCAGTATAACATCGACAGCGATTATTTGTTTACTTGTCGCCAAGATAAATTTGTCAAGATGCGTCATTAAAATGTCGCTGTTGCCGAATTTTTGTTCACTTAAGCGTGCATTTTGTAAGCTAATTTGTTATTAAAAAACTATTTCTTAAAAAAAATGCCCAAGGTAATTAACTCGAAAATGTGAATTTGCATTAAAAAATGCTACCTCCAATTTAGAAGAGACCTCCCCTAAGAATCGCCCACTATGACCTTGACTAAAGGTTTCAATATTTTCGGGGTAAGCATTAACTCTGCTTGTTTTCATTTTCCGCTGACAGAGACATATCATTTTTCCTGTTCTTCCCTAACTCTCTCTTTTAGACCAAAAAGTAAACTTCTTATACATATCACCACAACCACTAAACTTATTAACCTAAACTATTATCGTTGTGAAAGATTAATTTTTAAATGCATTTATAAAATAAAATATTTCTGCTAAGGGTGAAGCACCGACCCATTTTTTACTAGATTCTGGTTTAGTGATAATTAATCAATAATGTTAAAAGTTTGAAGTAATGAAACCATCTGGCAGCTATGTGAGCAAAACGGTAAACAATAACCTTAACCTAAAACTGACTATTAATCACTGTCACTGTCAGTCATGTTTACCGGGTGAAATATGTCAGATTTCCAACGCCTTCTTGACGACAGAAATAACTGAATGGATTATAGCTGCTGCTCCATTTTCCAAATAGCGGGAGTTTTTTCCCAGACTTTACCGAGTCTAATCACTGCAACAAACCTCACTGTCAACAGCCGAAGGTCACAAAGTCATTGCCTTCAGCCATGACCTTCTTGCCCAGTTTCTGCTCTACCTCCTAGAGACTGTATGTTGACTTTAATTTTTAGTACTAACACCACTGTAATAGAGCAACTATTAGTTCAGCGAGGGTTCAATATGACGTCACATTCATCATCTCATTTCATTAGAAAAAGATCCCAAAAAAACCAGCGTATTATTAGTTCTTATTAATAATAAAATCACCAGCTAAAGTCAGTTTGACGCTTAATGTCAAAATGTCGTCAATGTCGTCAAAATTTAGAAATCCGAGTCCAGCTTTTGTAGAACTAAATATAGAAACGAAAGAATCGCTTTTAAGGGATCATGTAGAAAAAGTCACTGTGTGAAGAAAAACCGGAGAAAATTTCCAAAATAGTCGATAAACAAGGAGCTACAATCGATGAAGCAGCGAAAGAAATTCCATTAACATACGTCCCGAAGGAACTATGAATTGTTGAAAAGAAGCCCCTGTTCCTGAACAACCACCTACTGGTTCACAAAAATATCTTCCCCTGGTTTCACCTAAAGACTAGATTCGCTTCTGTGGAAGTGAATAAAACATTAATCAAAATTAGCAGGTAGCTGAATCAACTAAAGAAGAAATGTGGAAGAACGGTGCTGCGACACAGATAAAAGCAAAACTAGGTGTCTTAAAAAAATTGCCCACACTTAGTTAGATTATGTACTCAATTTAAGTTATTTATGTTGCATGTTTTACTTTCACATGTTGCATTAATTAAATTGTAAGAAAAATTTCAAGAATTGAATATACAATAAAGGCCTAACAGTTTTTTTTATCAAATGAATGAATTCATGCAATTCAACTATTACGCAGAAAAAGGTGCATTCGAACGAAAAAATATGTTTGGCGACCCGACGACAAGTGTTTCTGCTTATTGGTTTTACAACGCAAGTTTTGAGCAGTACTAGATATAGTAAGCACACAAAAACACTCGAATATCTTGGGCCAATTTTGTCCATATCTTATGATCTACATCCATGGCCCGGGTGAATCATAGCAGGTGTCTATGGTAAAGCTGCTGCGGATATTCCCTCTGAATTAATACCCGAAATGGGAAAACTTTGAAATGTTTGCACAAAAGGCTAAACTGTTACCTGCCCCGTGTCAACTTGACATTTTGTTTAACTGACATTTTATCAAAGACAGACGTGTTTTTTTGTATGACGTCACAATTTATGACGTAATATTGAACCCTCGCTGAACAGAGTTTAGTAAACTACCCAGTTGACTTTTTTTGTGTGTGTTCTATTTACCTTTATCTTTTACTTTATATTTTGGTTTGGTTTCAGATTGCACCTTTGGAGGTTTTTGGGTTTAATTTCAAACCTACCCCACTCTCCAAATTATATGTCTGATGTTTATAAAACTGTTAGTTTTATGCAATAAAGGGTGTCTTTGTCTTAATTACTGGGTCACCTTTGATTACAATGCAACACATGTTGCGGCACTGCAGTTCCGAGTATGTTCCTGAGGGCTTCAGTGGTTATTGTATTGTTCTTTCAGAACTCCTGATTTGTTTTTGCATAACAGGGAAAGGGTAGACAGTCTTTTACTCGTTAATTGCATTATTTTCTATATTGATTAAATAACCATCAAACCTAACTTATCCTTGTCATTTTTATCTTTGCCGATATAGACGATTCCAAGATTCATTTTTGACACGATTTGACATATGTTTGCCCCACAATGTCACTGTCAAACGAAACTTGAAAATCGATCTTTATCATCATGTTTCAGTTTTGATTTAAGATATTTTTAACTAGAAGTATCCCCTAAAGTCTCTAAGAGGCCTAATCATCATCTGAAGTGTTGCTTTGAATTATGCCCTTATTGGAAATGTCTTATTCTTGTAATGTCGTTTATGTTCAAATGCGTACTGACTGAATGAGATAATTGAAATACCGTTTCATTCTTTCGATTTCCTGATCTGCATGGTTAGTGAACACTGAACATGGAAATGGAAATGCTTGGGTTTGAATTTCAAGCCTTAAAGGAAGCAAAAATGACTTAGCAAGAGACGTATTACCTGATATTTCATAACTGGTAAGTTCAACAGTAATTATTCTTAAAAAGTATTTAGATAGGTATATGTGCAGGTTAGTACTTATTTATGTTTAAAATTGTAGGAAAACCTGCATAGCGCTGAAAGGCAAACCCAGGCTGGTTGTTCAGCTAGAATTTCGGTTCTTGAAAGGAATTTTAGAAAAGATAAGTGTGATCCAAACACAGGTATGATTTGTTTTCGTAATAAGTGTATTCCTATGTTGTTTCTTTTAGGCAAAGGAAGTTTTATACAATAATTTTAAGAGCATCCAGTCAAAAGTTGTGTCAGCAAGACAAATACATACTTTGATAATGAGGTAGTTTAATTTTAGTTTAAACTTAAACACACAAAATCTGATATTAACAATGAGCATTTTAGAAATAATTAGTTTCCCAAATCATGCCTTTCTACAGGCCCTCCAAAAAGTTGTAGGTATGTAATTGGTTCTGATCCATACAGTATTGTTTGTTTATAGTTTTTCATTGTAAGAATAGCCACTTTTAAACATACTATCATATATATTATAGATATTTATACTAAAATAGTTTAAACATTTTATTTACTTTTAAACATACTATTATTTCGTTACATATTATCCTTTTATAAAAGTCCTGCTGAACTTGCCATTTAAATACTTATCTTCTAAATTCATCTTTAGTCCAACTACCTACAAGACATGTTTATATTTTTTTCATCATAAGAAAGTTCTGTGGACTTTTAAACATATTAAAATATTTTAAACATACTATCTGCTTTTAAACATACCACTATTTTTGTTTAAAGGTGGTAGACAATGACGTAATATTAGGCCAAACACCTTGGATTTCCATTGTCTTTATTGAGTATTTTTACATGACGTTTTGAGCAGTGGAATCTCTGCTCATTTTCAAGTGAGGCTGGAATCTCTGCTTGTTTCAGTTTCACTTGAAAACGAGCAGAGATTCCACTGCTCGAAATGTCGTGTAAAAAACTCAATGTAGACAATGGAAGTTCAAGATGTTTCCATACCACTATTTTAGTACATACTGTCCTTTTATAAAAGTCCTGTTAAACGTACCATTTAAATACTTCTCTAAATCTGTCATTAGACCAACCACATAGAATCCTTTTACAAGACTTTCATGTCTTATTTCATATTTCCTGTCTTACAATCAAGAATTTGGTACATTGGTTGGAATAGAAGCATTACAAAAATATTTTATAATGTTTCCAGGAGGAGCTTCAATTGTTGTTGTCAAAGGTTGTAGCTAGCTAACTAAGTGTGGCTTGGTGCTGGTTAAATTATAAACACTACTAAGTGGGGTTTTATAATGCCATTTTGGAGCTTCCGATCCGATTCTCTCTGAAGTTAGGACAGGGTGTCAAAGTTGTAAAAAGTACACAAATTGTTTTTGGATATTAGGCAGGTAGGTATATTAACATTAAGTATATTATTTTCACTGTAAAATTATATGATACACAACATGTTTTTATATGCAATTCTGAGCATGTCAATAAAAGTGATATTAAGTAACAATTAATACAACCCTAACAATTCTGCAAATTTACACTAATAATATTAAATACAATAAACAGGTAGAGTATAATAGGTAAATACAAGGCATTCACTTATTTTTGTCATCTCATTATCTTTGAAATCCTCATTTTTTTTTTAAACCTAAATATCTCCTTTCAGCACATGTTGAGAAAATACAATAAAAATGTCAAAGTCTAATTTCCAATGCTTACTTGATGTCAATAACAAGTGAATGACTTACATGTAACAGTAGGAGTTCAACAGAAAAGTTCAGGAAGAAGTTCTCAAGTTGGGTATGAATTTTTGACCCAAAAAGTAGGAGTAATAAAAGCATTTAGATAATAGCTATTTATGTAACCAGTTACGAAAAGTCCGATTTTGTGTAACGAATGAATGTTTGCGGGACGAGCGCAGCGAGTTCCCGCAATTTGAATGAGATACACAAAAAAGGTTTTTCGTCACGTGTTTCATACAAGATTTTTTCTAATTTTGACTACAAATACCTACTTAGAGAGAGAATTATTATTATTAAACTTCAATATTTACTTTTAAACCACTTTGTATCTACTTAATACCGTAAAAATATAGCAACGGTGTGCCACAGCCGAAACCTGCAACTGGTGGTGACACCAATAAGGTTAATAAGTTACGAAAGATTTTACTTTTCGTAACTAGTTACGAAAAGTAGGACGTTACGTCACTGTCATCAGTATTGAAAAGTGCCGCTTTATATGTCAAAATTAGAAAAAATGAATGTCACTCGAGTTGTCACCCCACTATTTTCTTTCAATAACTCAAAGAAAGAGATCTCTCACATTAAAATACAAGTGAAAATAATTTGCATTTTGCATTCATGCACTTTCTTATATCTGCAGTTACCTATGTACTTTTATGGCAGTCATGTTAATTTTATTACATTTTCTGCCTCCTTTGCCACAAAATGTCTGCACTTGACCAACCTAATAATATGTACATTTTTTAACTTGGTGAGAGATTCCTTGATTCACAGCCCACTTGTTTCTGTTAAACCACAACCTTGCAAATGAGGCTTATTGTGTAAGTAAATTGATATCTTGTCTTATCACATGTTCACACAGCACCTAAAACGAGAGATAAATCAATTCATAAATTATGTTCAAATTCATTCCACTAAGTGTCAAGTAAAATTTCCTTGAATTTCACTAAATATTACTAAATTCAATTAAATTTCACTAAATATTCTATGTGCCCACAATAAAACTCACCAGTAATTATACCTCTGGGGTAAATGACCCTCTGGGGTGCATTTTGAGGAAATGTATTAAAAAATTTAGTTTATGTCACCATAAATTCATCTGAATACCTACAACTAAATCTGCAAAATGTGTACACCCAGTGATTCTAAACCTAACATAGTCTTGATAAGCACCTTTAATAAGAACTTTACTTTAATGAGATTTCTGATGGAATTGAAAAGTTATGCGGTTATGCTAATGCCCAGTTTTATAAAGTCAAGTTGTCCTGCCCTAAGTATGTATAAAATATAAGGAGAAAACACAGCTGACAATTTGGTTCATTTTGTGACAAAAAAACAGCAGGCCCTAAATTGATATATGAGAATTCAGAAACATATAGCTATTCACACCATTTGATGAATATGCTAGTCTTGAAGTTAAGACTGTAGAAAAAACTATACAAAAACGGCATAAGCTATAACTTTGGCTAAAGCAGTAGCTTGTTTAAATTGATCTTACCTTACTTAAAATTACATAAGCATCCTTGGTGACTTGTTTTGCATGGATCGAAAGAACTGCACCAGATTCATACAGTTTAAAAGCTTGTAGACTTTTATATGCTTTCAACTGCTGCTTAGTACCTACGTATAATAACTGTGCTTTAAAATAAAATAGTCTGCAAGATCCAGTAAGGTCACATTTGGCAAATCACAAATTGGGAAACTCAAATCTTGTGGCGAAAGGGAGTAAGGATCAATATTGTTTATAATTTCCACTTTCTGGTCATAAGGATACTTGACATCACCAGTAAGCTTGAAGTAATATTCACTTCTAAACATTTTCGGCACAAAAATTAGAAATAAACGACTTTTTCAATAAGTTTCAATGTTCAAACCAACAAAATCGATGTTATTCAAACGCTTACACATCCAAATTAATAAACCGGCGGTGGGGTTGCCATTATCACTATTTTTTTATACTTAAATTTATTTATGTTGTTTTAAAATCAGTAAGAGGAAAAATAATGTGAAAAAATGTAAATAACAACAGAAAAATATTCTTTTAATAAAAGATTTCTCACCCCAAAAGTACCAACAACATGTGAATTGTCATGATTCTTGTGGATCATTTCCGTATAAACATGGAAAGTTTCGTATGTTTGGCTACATGGTTTGTTTGACCCACAATAAAGTATGGCGGACCTAATCAAAAACAGCTGTTCTGGAATCGTTTATTGACAGCAATGACGTCGATCATTTTAAATGTCACTTAGACCGTCGCTAGAATGTCTTGGCTCTACCCTTGCGCTAGCGTTGGACAAGGATGCAGGAGTTTTGCGATTCCTTATGTTTATTAAAGGATGCGTTCGTTTTGAAGCTCGATGGAGCGAGTAGATCGAGCGCCGAGCTTAATGACGTCAGCTATAATTGCGCGGTGTACGCTCCTTGGCACGCGAACCAGATCGAGCGTCGGAGCGTCAGTGTCAACGTCAAATCTAACAGAATAGACGGCAAATTTTAAATTTCAGCGCGTTTTTGCACAACTTATCATTTTGTTGTTAATGCGATGAATATTAGTTCATCAGTTCATTACCAATATTTATTTCAATACTCCATTTGCTCATGAGCGGCGAGGAAGAAGATGACGAAACCAACTCAGGGCCACGACGGAGGAAATTGTCCCCTGTTCTTGTTCCTGTATTCTGAAATGTTTGAGAAATTGCTAAAAAAAAAGAAGAAGTGGACCCACAAACCCGTCATCGCCGCGGCAATAATAATGATAATAAAAATAATAATAAGTAACTCAGCAAACACAGAAAACTACACCCAAAATCATGTACCCAGAGATTGACAATCACAAGAAAAGACGGAGGTCGGGGGCTAATTGATCTGCATGAAATCCATGACAACCTAATTAAATCATTAAGATCTTATATCCACAAACAGGATCATCCGCTTCATAAGAGTATTTGCGCCTTGGACAAAAACTACACTCCGCTCAATGTAGCGAGTCGAGTTGAAGTTGATTCTGTGAGCAAGACCAAGACAAAACTAAAGGAATGGGCAGGAAAGCAGCTCCACGGGAAGCACTATGGAATTGTAAATCAAGAACATATAGATAAAAAACTTACCCACGCATTTTTGCGGAATCGTCAGCTTTATCCCGAAACGGAGGGCTTCATAATTGCTATGCAAGACCAAGTTATAGCCACCAAAAACTACAGAAAATATATCATGAAAGACCCTACTACCAACAAAGATAAATGCAGAAAATGACAATTCCCAGAGACGGTCGACCATATAATATCTGGTTGCAAATTACTGCAGGAAATGCTTATACTGATAGGCACAACTCTGTGGCTAAATCTGTCCGTCGAGCACTAGCCTTAGATGACTTGCATTCAGACGCAAGCCCATACTATGCTTACTCTGCAGAACCTGTATTGGAAAATAAAAACTACAAACTCCTATGTGATGTAGACATTCACACAGACAAGACAGTAATGCACAATAGACATGACATCGTGTTTCAGGACAAGGTATCAAAGTCAACATACCTAATTGATATATTCGTTCCATCAGACCAGAATACTCTGAAGAAATACTCAGAGAAGAAAACTAAATATCAGAAGCTTGCGATCGAAATTGAGAGGCTATGGAAATAAAAAACTGTTCAGATCATACCTATTGTTATTTTTGCGACAGGTGTTACCCCGCCCACATTTGCTAAACATCTGGACGAGCTGGATCTACTCAGGGATATCCATTCAGTGGCATAGAAAGCAGTTACACTGTACACATGCAACATCATGAGATCGTTTCTTAATGAAAAATAACTTCTGATGGACTTGGCTAAGTCCCGTCTATCAGAGGAAATCTGCCAGCTAAACATCTAGCTGTGAATTCCTAACCAGGAATGACATAATAAGAAGCTTTATTTCCAATGTTCAATACACTTCATATACATGAAAATATACTGAGACAAAGTAAATAGTAGTAAATAGGATACATTATTTGTTTTCAATATGATGTCTAAAGGGACATGAACAGGATTCAGAACAGAAACAGAATAGAAATCAGTGATTGTTTTATCTGCACTTTAAAGGGTTTTTGTGTAATCAAGCATTTGATGTTATCTGGTAAATGATTAAATAGCTTGAGACACATATATGATGGGCTTCTCTCTGTCAAAGCTAGCCTATGTATTGGATAAGTGACATTTTGTGTTCAATGAACGTGCAATGAATCAACACCCATACGAAAACAGCTCTTAAACAGCTGCTTATAACAATCTGGTATATGCCAAATTTCGAATGTTTCAGGTACCTACCTATAGTTATTCAGTTCCAAGCCGGACTCAAAGTAAAGAAAAACTAGAAAAGTAAAGCTCTGGAAAGTCAACAGGAGAATTATAAACAAATGGTTTACACGGATATACCTATGTCGGAGATGAATACTGAAAGTACTAATCACCTAATGACTATCCAGAGCTTTTTTGTCTATATATTTTGTATTAATATAATATAATAAAACTATAGTATGTACTCAACTATTACTAAGTACTTAAATATGCTAAACAACAGGATATTGAAAAAACTAATTTTCTGCAACGAATAATAGAATGAGATGTACAGAGCAGGAGCAGGCGACTACAATGCATAAAAAAGTGCAGCCAAAAGAGAACACTCTTACATTGAAGTGTCTCTTTCAATCATTCATACTCTAGGATTAAAATTTACATTTTATGATTTAGGAAATCTTTTTGTATAGATTTTAAAGCTTTTTATGCGTGGGACATGTACTATCGGTTGCCTTGCTGTTTACACTGTCTACCCATATTCCATATTTCACATGAAGAATCCAACTCTAATAAATAAAAGCCGCGTCTCCGAGTAGGGGCTTTTTCGGACATTATTTCGTGGTTTTAAAATACTTGTTTATAGCTCCCTTACCTACGTATCTTCCATATTTTCCTGCTTTGTGTATATTGTTTAGTGAAAAACGAAAACAAATAAAAAAACTTGAAAAATTGAGGAAAAATTGCTAATATTGCTATTTACAGGCAATTGGCTTTTCTGTCACGTCAAGCCGCCATTTTGAAGCTCGGCATTCAGGGACCGAGCGAAAGGAGCTCGCTCGGAGCGATCAAAAATCGTTCACGCGAACGCAAAAGAGCTTGCTCGGAGCTTCAAAAAAAAACACAATCAAGCCAATAGAGCGCGCGCCGAGCGAATTGAGCTTCAAAACAAACGCGCCCAAAGTGATTGCATTTTGGTGTAAGTGACGTGACATCTTTTTCCCACCCCCTTTCTGGTACTAAAAATGATCGTCATCTTCCTCATGCGGACCTTTTTATACCTGAACTTGCATCGAGAAGACCTAGCCGAGGTTCCGGGTTCTACTACTCTACGCCCTTAGATTTTGGCGGATTCAGGAGTCGGTCCATATTTAACTCTCCTTTTTTTAAGTTTTTGATGTAACTTAAAGGAAAGAGTTTGCAGGATTTAAGCGGTAGGCGACCTTTTCCCACCAATTAGGTTGAAAGCCTCGTGGCCATTTCCGGCGTTGGGACCGGGCATCACCACCTTTTTCGAGCTGCAGTTTCTGGGATAATCTTTATAGAAAAAAACCCTCAGCGAGGGTTTTTCTCTTCTGGATTTTTTCCTGGACTCTACCGAGTTTAACACTGCAAAAAACTTCACTGTCCAGAGTCTCCGAAGGTTACAAAGTCACTGCCTTCTGTCATGACCGACTGGCCCAGTTTCTGCTCCACCTCTTAGAAACTTTATGTTGACTTTAATTTTAAGTACTAACACCACAGTAATAGAGCAACTAGTAAACTAATTGACTTTTTTGTGTGTCTTACTTACCTAGTGTGGATGTAATCTGGAACTCAACACCAAACCAAAATATGATCTTTTAGTTTATATTTTGGTTTGGTGTTGAGTTCCAGATTACACCTTTGGAGGTTCCTGTGTTTACTGTCAAAGCCAGTGGGGTCTCAAGAAGCTACGGTAACTCTGTCTATCAGGAATATGGGGATATTCTATATAACTACAGGATCAACACGAGCCTGCTGCGTATTGTTACGATCGCAGCAACGCCGCATGGGAGGCGGGGCAACGCATGGGAGGGTGTTGGTTGGTGGAGCTTCGCGACCTATCCGCGCTGCGTCATGGCTGACACGAGTGATTTATTGCTCGTCTGGCTTAATCTAGAAGGCAGTTGTTTACAATCGTTTTTTTATGTGAGATTATTCAAGAATTCTTATAAAGAACTTTCTAGGTTTTTCTGTAATTTTAGGATTGTATATAAAAGGCGCATAGAGCGGCGGTTAAGAAGTAGTCTTATTTTAAGCGAGCTATAAGTAAGATAAAGTACGAAGCGATAATAGAAGGCTATAAAGTGTTAAAGTAGCGAGTTATTTAGTAGTCGTGTGTATTTGTGAAATAAATAAATAGTGCTTTCGTGTTAAATCGTTACACTGGAATTATCGAACCCCGAGTTCGCAACAATTGGTGTCAGAAGTGCGATTCCAGTGGGAATTTGAGAACTAATATTGTTGAACTGTAAGTGAGTGCTTCATTATCGGACATTACGTGTTTATGCCAGTGACCAGAAGCCAGCATCAAGCGATGGAGGATCAACTTGCCGCCCTGCTGTCCCTTATGCAACAACAGAAGGAAGAGCAAGAAAGACGTTATGTAGAACAAAAAGAAGAGCAGGAAAAACGTTATAAAGAACAAAAAGAAGAACAAGAAAGACGTGATCAAGTACAGGAGCGACTTTTGCAACAACAGAGGGAAGAACAGGAAAAACGTGATCGAGTACAGGAGCGACGTTATCTAGAACAGAAAGAAGAGCTGGAAAAACGTGATCAAATACAGGAGCGACGTTATCTAGAACAGAAGGAAGAACAGAAACGGTTTAAAGAAGAATTAGTGAACCATCTCGCAGCTAGGGAGCAACAATTGGAAGAAAGAATAATGCAATCCGTTAACGAAGGACTCGAAGCTGTCAACCAGAAGTTTCTCGAGCTAGAAAAGAAATTCCGGGAACAACTTGAGGACGACAACGTGTCTACAGAGAGTTTTAGCACAGACAACGCTAAAATTAAGCCTCCCGATTATGACGGTACTACGGCCTGGGAAATCTATAAAACCCAATTTGAGGCAGCTGCAAAAGCTAATGGCTGGTCCGAGCCCCAGAAAGCTACATCATTAGTAGTAGCACTTCGTGGAAAAGCAGCTGAGTTACTCCAATCTCTGTCGGCAGCGGATCAAAGTAATTATGCAGTTTTAGTACACTCTCTACAACTACGATTTGGAAATGAACACAAAGAAACCGTGTTCCAGGCCCAGCTGAGGAAGAGACAGCAAAAGTCAGGTGAATCCTTACAAGAATTTGAGGCGGACATAGACAGACTAATTCACCTGGCATACCCATCAGCCCCTGAATGTTTTCAAACGCAATTTGCCGCCGAAAGGTTCATTGAGGGAGTTCGCGATAGTGACATGAGATACCACTTACGTCTTGTAAGGCCCAAGGATATCAGCGAGGCACTAGTTCGGGCCCTGGAATTCGAGGCGTCACGGGTGTCATCTAGTTCTTCTGCAAGTGTAAGAGTGGCAACTTGCGGTGTCAAGAAGAATACGTCTATGGCTGAATCCATGGCCAGTTTACATAAAGCGATGAAGGATATGGCAGTCAATTTGCAAGCCCTGTTAGAAAGAACTCCCCGATCAACAGGCAGTCGGGGCATAAAATGTTTTAACTGCGGTAAACTGGGTCACGTCAAGAGTAACTGCCGTAATAGGGCAAGAAGTCCGTCGCCGTTGTTTAGAAGATCGAGCGGCAAACAAGACCGCCCTAGAATTCAGGAAAGTCCAATTCCTGTTAATGTAAGGGGGCAATTGACCGAGGCCGTTAAGACCCCCAGGATCAGTCAAGTCAACCAGTCATGCATATATCAAGGCAATAATTTGGGTGGTAAAAGTGTTACAGAGGCCGGACGCATTAAGGAACAGAAGATCCAAATTGAACATCGACCAGGAAGGTCTCACGAAAATGCCGATGCATTGTCCAGACGGCCATGTAAAGAAGATAGTCAGCATCGTCGAAGAACTGAGCAGCGTGAGGGACTTCGTTCTGTAAGAAGAACGTCGGTGGAAATAAACGATGGCTGGACCGCACAAGCGCTTCGAGAAGAACAGTTGAATGATTCAGATATTGGACCCATTCTCTCTGCAAAGACTGACGACAAGAGACCAGAATGGCAAGAAATCGCTGGTAAAAGTCCAAACCTGAAGGCGCTATGGGCCCAGTGGCACTCTCTCAAAATAGAAAATGGACTACTGAAGAGAGCGTGGGAGAGTCCGGATGGCAAGTCCGTAGTCAATCAGTTGGTTGTTCCTGGTAGCAGAAAATCAGATGTACTACAGGAAATGCACAACGGAACAAGCGGAGGCCATTTTGGGGTCAATAAAACATTGGCCAAAATTAAAGAGCGGTATTATTGGGTGAACTATCATGAAGACGTCGAATCTTGGTGCCGCAAGTGCGAAGTTTGTTGTGCCACAAAGGGACCTCGAACAAGATCACGGGGCCGAATGGTGCAGTACACTGTAGGTGCTCCATTCGAGAGGGTAGCAATTGATGTCGCGGGACCATTTCCTCAGACTGAGTCGGGCAACAAATACATCTTGGTCGCCATGGATTACTTCACTAAATGGCCTGAAGCATACGCCCTACCTAATCAAGAAGCAACGACTGTGGCAACGGTGCTAGTAAATGAAATGTTCTGCAGATTTGGGGTCCCTCTCGAACTTCATTCTGATCAGGGCCGAAATTTTGAATCGACTGTTTTCCAGAAGGTCATGGAACTTCTCGGAATTCGCAAGACCAGGACAACTCCTTTGCATCCACAGTCGGATGGGATGGTAGAGAGGTTTAATCGGACCATGGAACATTACCTGTCTAAAATGGTGGCAGATCATCAGCGTGATTGGGACCAACATCTACCTCTCATGTTGATGGCATATCGAGGCTCTACGCATGAAGCCACTGGTTATACTCCGGCGAAAGTGATGTTCGGAAGGGAAATGAGGCTTCCTGCAGATTTGATGTATGGAACAAGTATGGAAAAAGACTCACTCAACTCTGAGAATTTTGTGGAGGAGCTTAAGGAGAGGCTGGACAATGTTCATGAACAAGTCAGGAATAAACTGAGGATATCCAGTGATCGAGCCAAAGCAAGATATGACTTACTAGCTAACTCCCGCGGCTTCCAGGATGGTGATTTGGTGTGGTTATACAATCCGAGGCGAAAGGTGGGGAAGTCGCCCAAACTTAGCCAAAATTGGGAAGGACCTTATACAATTATAAAGAAGATTAATGATGTGGTGTATAGGATCCAGCGGACCCCTAGGTCAAAGATGAAGGTCGTTCATTTGGATCGATTAGCACGATACCATGGAACTCTATCTGTTCGGGACGAACAGACTTAGGAGGACGGCAATGTTACGATCGCAGCAACGCCGCATGGGAGGCGGGGCAACGCATGGGAGCGTGTTGGTTGGTGGAGCTTCGCGACCTATCCGCGCTGCGTCATGGCTGACACGAGTGATTTATTGCTCGTCTGGCTTAATCTAGAAGGCAGTTGTTTACAATCGTTTTTTTTATGTGAGATTATTCAAGAATTCTTATAAAGAACTTTCTAGGTTTTTCTGTAATTTTAGGATTGTATATAAAAGGCGCATAGAGCGGCGGTTAAGAAGTAGTCTTATTTTAAGCGAGCTATAAGTAAGATAAAGTACGAAGCGATAATAGAAGGCTATAAAGTGTTAAAGTAGCGAGTTATTTAGTAGTCGTGTGTGTTTGTGAAATAAATAAATAGTGCTTTCGTGTTAAATCGTTACACTGGAATTATCGAACCCCGAGTTCGCAACAGTATTATCAATTTGTGACTTTTTTAAGGCTTGTCAGCATTGTGGAACCTATCTGCAAGCACTAGCGAGATAATTGAAACCTCGCTCAACTGAAATACGAGATAAATACCCCTCTTTCTCTGTTCGTGCATCAAACGTAAACATCTACAACGAAACCGAATCGCTGAAAACGGTTATCAGGTACCTAAATCGGGCCCAGTTTATTCGGTTTTCACAAACGCGTGGTTGATTTCAATTATATCTGACAATCTCTGTTTCCTAAAGCCTAACTGCGCTGGGAATTATGTAAATACGAAATGTAAAATTTAAATGTTTGTTCTCGAATCCCGACCTACAAAGCTTCGATTTCGGAGGGTTCATTATCTGGAGCTACGTCTTGCAAGGTGCATTT
Source organism: Taphrorychus bicolor (assembly GCA_951812265.1). NCBI lineage: Eukaryota > Metazoa > Arthropoda > Insecta > Coleoptera > Curculionidae > Taphrorychus > Taphrorychus bicolor. Next base: position 20,166,768 of record OX638306.1, on the reverse strand, counting down.
GCATATTGCTTTGAATCTCTCACCGCTCGCTTACGCTTTTGTACGAAAATTTAAGACAAGCGGCCTCTCGAGTTTATACTGAGTACCCTTTTTATCAAAGGATTGTTGTGTTTGAAGAGAAATTTGCTTAGGGAGGGCCTCTAGTTTCTATTATTATTTTTAACGGAAAGATTTGCTAGTCATGAATCCTTCCCTTTGAAGCCTCCCTAGGGCAGTGGAGTGGGGAAAAAGCAAAAGTTTTCCTATTAAAAGCTTCCGTTGTTGAAGTTAATAGAAATGGATTTATTCAGCGAAATATCTATACCTCGCCTTCCTTCCCATTATGCGTCTTATGAAGCCGGTAGCGGTAATGGTATCTCTCGAAGACATTCATTCGAAAGGATTTGCTGCCAGCCGAGACTCCATTCAGTCGTCGAGTGATACACATTATTTCAAGGCGAAAAGACCTTTTGTCGCCCTGCAGCCGGAAATATATACCTTTGCAAGACTTGGCAAATTTCCTACGATTGTTAACAACAAGCAAAGCGAATCTGAAAAAACATGACCTTAAAAGGCTTGAGCTAAACCTCCCTCCTATCTAAATCCCTAAGCATTAATACGTTCGAGATTATTTCGCCATCCTCCGGAGCCGATCCTCCCTTATATTCCAAGTCAAATCCAATCCCTTTTATTTCGAAACATATTTAAACCGGAGGTCTTATCAGATTTATTCGTATTGTCAGGTTTCCAAAAGAAGCCAAATTATCTATATGCACGAAGCGGGCTAGCCTTATCGCCCTATACTGTTCGAGGAAGAATTCCACATACTATTGGACAAATCAGATTTATTTGCTTTCGGGGAGAGCCGTGAGATTGATAGGGGAATAGAGAGAGGGTGCATTTTAGAAATTGAATTTGATGGCTTTTTAGAAACGGCTTTGTCAAGTACTTCTACGATAATTTAGAGGACACTACCGCTGGAAACCGCTATTAATTGCCAACATCTCAAAATATTTTACTAGAGCTTAGGTTTGTTTAGGCATTCTATTTATATTTGTTATTGTAGTTCAATCGAGCTTTAAAAAAATTCTCATAGATGCCGCGACCGCTTAGTCGGCCTGAGCAATTACAATTATGAATTAATTCGTCTGGTATAGAAGGAGTAGCAACTAGTACGATACGGGTAGCTTAGCTCTTTTAAGTTTTCACTACGTAACTGGGTAAGAGATGGCCACATATAAATTACAGTCTCTTTCTATTGTAATCTTTCTACTAGCAAAGCTATTTTTAAACCTAAATTATCGATTTTCTGGAGCTTGAGGGCTGAGGCAAGTAGAGGGTTAGCGGTGTTATGAATATGGTGGTCAAAAGGAATTTTAATTTTTAATAGGTAATTTGAATTTCCGGATTTTCAACTCTACTTCGATTATGCTTGGCTTATTAAAATTATGCTTGGCTTATTTAAATAAATTAAGAACTAAATGAAATTTTCATTTACATTAATTTAACATTTCAAAGTTAAATGTGAACCTACTTACCCAGTAAACACATTTGATCCCTGGGACGTCTCATTTTGGTCCCTCACATCTCAGATGGGATATTAAATTATGGGACGTCCAACAGATGTTCATCGGATATCAGACATGGGACCAATATATTAATATATCCAATAAAGGACGTCCCTGATATGTAATAATTTTGACAAATCCAGGACCAAAATGGGAATGTCTTGAGGACGTCCTTAGGATATCCCAAAATTGACAAAATGCGACACTTTTTTTATCATCAATCTTTGTCAGGTGGATGACGTTTTCATTTCCTTTAGGGTGTTTTTGAACATAAATCGGACGATGACATTTAAAGTATTGTCAATAAGATAATATGAAAGTGATCGACCCAAGTTTGTCTGTGCGTGCGACAACCTCTGTAGCTCTATTCTAGAAGCTTGGACTGGCATGCGAGAAGTCCTCAGTTCACATCCCAGTTAAAGACACTTTTCTTTTATTTTCTTTTCATACAACTCCCTACAACAACCCGAACTGTTCCAAAAGTACGTCCCAGATTCATCCTAAGGACATTAGGTTAGTAGTTCTGTTTATACTTTCAATATTAATTGTTAAATGGCAGAATAAAACTACTATTCTCACTAAGTTGTTAAGTATCTATTTAAAAAATACAGGGTGTTTATTGGAAAACGTTATCTAGAAGACTATGCATTTTTGACAGAAAAATATGACACAATCAAAGATTAGTAGAGTGTAGCGCCGATTCGTTGGTTCAACAATAGTTGGTGTCGATGAGATTGTCTCCTCTCGTGCTGCAACGGTGATCTTCCTCGACTAACTCGGGCGCCACCCTTCGGATTAATGTGGTGAAGAGCCCACTTGCTCCAATGTAGCAACAGACGGAGACAGACTTCTACTTCTACTAGGTTTGTAAACGGAGCGATTCGTTGCAAAATGCCTACAGGACATTCAATATTTCACCCAGAAACGACAATTACCGTGTTCAAGCGCTGAACCGGTAACTGTTTCGGTTGAGCCCTTGGTTGTTTGTGGTTTTGCTTGACAAATGACAGGCCCTTTAACATGACGTTGCTGCAAATTTTGGCAGCGATCCTTCTTTGTCGTCGTCCCCAATATTGTAATTTTTTGACCAATATTCTGTTGGAATCTTGTTCGACAATTTCATCAATATCAATTTTATTCGTCTACCAGTAGAAAAAAAAACTTAACCACAAGTGTGGATCATAATGCATTAACTGAATGATTGTATTAGAATTTGTATTTTTCTACAATATTTACCATTTAGTATATAACTTTCGCAGTTTTCAAATCTTCGAATCTAATAGAATAATGTTTCCTCTTTATGTTTGTTTATATTTGATATGTTACTGGCTGTTACAAATATTAGTTAATTGGTTGCTTTTTGTTTGTCCTTTTAAGTTTCTGTCACATGCATTTTTTTAACCGTGGTTACAACCTTGCTTTAAAGTAGGTTAAATTTGCGGTTCTAAACGTCAAACGCTGACGTAAATATCAAATGACAAAGGGCCAAGTCATGACGTCATGTTTGTCTAACCGGTTATAACCATTTCGCTTGAATAAATTTGTTAATTATCGGTAATAACCGGTTGTAGGCTTGAACGCGGCTAATAACTTTAATGCTAAAGGAAGAGACGACCGAGTCTACCAGGTGAAATGCTCCACCCGATTTAGTTAACCTCAACTATAAAGTAAGTTGGTTTGCTCCTTTAACCTGTAACTTACTCTCAGAATCGGAATAGGAGATCAGGTTCAGGTATCAGGTCTAGCTTTTAGGAGGAGGTGTTTTTCTCGGATTTTTTGGATAAAGAATTCCTTGGATACCTGATGACACCTTAGCAACAATGTGTTAAGCCTAGGTTACATTTATTTGACATGTTGAGATGAGTTGCCAATTATAGTCGTTTTCAGGAAGATATTCATCTAGCCACCCATGACATTGTAAATGCATCTTAGAAAAACAATTGAAAAGTTACCAGAAAAGTTACTAGATCGGAGATCGGTGCGAAGCAAGCTTAAGGTTCATAACAACACTCTTTTAACCTCAAAATTTGTGTTTTGGTAAACATTTACCCATTTTGTTTAAATCCAGTTATTGTTATTATTGTGCGTTCCTATTGTTCCTAGTGTGAGAAAAGTATAGTGACCAAATAGTTGGGTAATAACCATTCAGAACTACGTTTACAATTCACTGCATGAGCCGAAACCTCATCAAGAGATGCTTGTTAGAAAAGGGGATAAACATAAGACCAGAGTACCTTTTTTTTTATTTAAACCTGCTTCATCCTTGCAGGATCATAAGGAAAGATAAAATACTGCAAATATATAACATTACATTTTGGAAGAAATTTTATCCTGCCTGAGAAATTGAGTTGATAGGCTAGGTCTCAAGCTACGTCAAATTTTGGCTGGTGCAAATAATAGTTAATTACAAACAAATATGTAATAACGAATAGAGTGGAACATAACATTCAAGGAAGGAATCATATTGTTAGCTAGACTATGAATGTTAAGCTAGCATGTTTCATGCAAAGGAAGAACTGGAACGATGTGACTTGGAGATTTCCAAATAGACTCACTCAGAAGACTACCTATATAAGGTAGCAGGCTACATATTCCATAATAAAATCACATTTGTGACTACCCCATACATACATTGGAGGTTTTGGCTGCTTGAGATTATTTTTTGGATCTTAAAAGTGAAGTGATTAATAGGCAATTGAACAATGTCTCAAAAACAAAGATCAGATTTGGCTTTTTCATTGATGTGTGTAGAAGTAAATTAAAAGTGTAATTTTTGTTTACATTGTTGTAATTAGCGTCCTTAAGTTGTAAGTTGTTGGTGAAGATAATACACCCCTTCTTTATTCGAAAATGGCCGACGTTTCGATTATTTATTTAGTCTTCATCAGGGCTATTCTCACTTAGAGAGGGTAGTCAGCTAAAAATCTATTCATGATGGTTAAAATAGCAAACTCCATTCGATTGTTCGGTGACCCTGGTATCTTAGGCTCGACAAACTACACGTCCGCTGCAGAAGGTACAAGATTTGCGAATAACAATTACGGTTATTCACAAATTTTGTTCCTTATGCAGCGAAATATTATAAGCTTCTTATTTACATCTTAAGGTCCTCCTTTAAAAGTGTCCATCTCAGTGTTCAATTTATACAGAGTGTCCCAAATTAGATGGTGATAAAATCTAGAATCTTTAAAACCCTAGTGCCTAGTTTATACCTTGAAATTAATAATCCAAGTAAACTTTCATTTACAGTAAACTTAATTTATCAAAGTTTAAAGGAACTAGGTGGACTCGCTTATACTTCTTGAAAATTGGAAATCTAAGCAGGTTTACCTGTAAGTACACTTTTAAATTTGATACATGAAACTTAAGTTAATTGTTTGTTTAAAGATATACCTAATACAGGCACATAATGGATACAAGGATTAATTAAAATGTGGCAAAATTGGGCAAATAATCTCCTTATATCCAAACAAAATATTACTTGGTAGCTTTCTCAAATCTCAAATAGTAAATTGTCAATTATCCAAATGGAATTTTGTTGGAGAAATAATTTAGTAACTTTTCTACTATTTGACTGTACCTGAGAGTTTTTAAGATCCCAATGATCACACTGAAATTTGGGCCACCTTATAAAATTGTTGCAGAGCATCTTTTCAATTTATTCACTCTCTGTTTCATCAACGACCATAAGAGTGATTTTTTCACAACCTGACTGGGAGTTTGAACAGTTGGATTCAGTTGTTTGCAAGGCGATATTATGCATTCCAGATCCACTTGCTGGTGCCACGGCCACTCATTTTCATAATAACTCAGGTCAGTTGAAAGATCATCAGTGTCAGAAGAATCAGTTTCATCAACGTTTATGGGGACAGAATCAATGTTATCAACACCCATATATTTTCTCCAGTCCATTTAGATTTCATTATCTGTGTGTTTAATGACATTTTGCCACTTTTCCTTGGTGCACTGCTGGATTGCTGCCTGCCAAATATTTCTGACTTTATTAATTGAACTAATAATACAATCAAGTTGAGAAGGAACAAGTTTTTTGTAAAAGTTTTTGCAGTCAGCCCAAGCCAATTCAATTGGATTATATTGATAGTTATAAGGTGGTAATCTCAATACTTCATGTCCCGCAGCCTTTAAAAGCTCATCTACTTCATATTTTGTACAGTCAGGGCCTGCATGTGATGTTATTAAGTCCAAAAGTTCTTTTTTTGAGTAAGAGTTTTCATATGGTATACCTCTGCTTTCTAAGCACTGCTGTAAAACTTTTTTTTTTGATGATACATTTGGAGATCTATTGATTTTAACAGAGTGATAAGATGCATTATCCATAACAACAACACATTTGGTATTCATTAATCCTAACGCGGGAATCATTTTCTTTTACCAATTTTAAAAAAAAATCTCCATTCATGGTCTTTTGATAATCTCGATCATTAATATTGGTGTCTAGAATTAAGTCGCATCCTGGTAAAAAGCCTTCATCGCATCCAGCATCTACGATGGTAAACCGTTTGCCTTCCTGTTTGAATTTGGAAGGAACCCATTTAGGATTATTTTCCAAAACCCACTGTCGAACTGGGCTTCCATTTTGGAATATCCATATTTCATCCAAAAAAACGAATTTAGTATCATTCTGTTTTAATAATTGGAGGTACTTGTAACAAAATCTTATTCTCCAATGTACAATTTGTTGACGTTCTATGAGAATTTTTCTTCTATCAACTTTTTTGAATGAATATCCAATAGACTTTATTACTCTATAAAGACTGGTAGAACTGTGTGAAAAGTCCAGATATTCTTTGGCATATTCATAGATAACTTGGATGGTCAAATGTTCATTCTTCTTGATCTTAGAGAGTATAAATCCATTCAATTCTTCTTTGAAAGCATAACTTGACCGTTGGATAATGGATTTTCGTCTTGTCTTGATAGTGTCTGTGAATGGTATTCCTTTTTTTTTCATGTCAAGCACTTCGCTTACGGTCCTCGTGCAAACTTGAAAAACCAGAGCTATCCGATGCAGGCTGCTACTGGAGTTATCAGATTCTTTTTAAAATTCCTTGTAGCAATGGACAATAGTTTCGCACTCGCGGGCGCTCAAATTGGCCATTTTTAAGAATTTCTAAATGTTCTGAAATAGAATAGTCCTATGAAGGACTGTTTATGATATTAGCTGAAGTAGTTTTATGAAAAATCGAAAATTACTCAAAAAAAAATAAAAATGTGGGCATAAATTAGAAAACCAGAAAATTTAAAATTTTTCATACGAATCGACCAACGAATATTATGCTCTCTCTCTCAAAATATGTACAGTAAGCAAGGATAGAACATAAGTGGCATGTCGGCTCTTAAATTTTAATGGCGATGCCGTTGATACCAACAGAATGATAAGAATTTCTGCAGATTTCAGTTGAAAAATTTTTGGAAGAAGGGCTGACAATACAAATCCGATATTTCCATAGCTGGTTATATGAATATCTTCCTGAAAACGACTATATGAGGAAGCTTTTGCGCACAATTAAAAAAAAAATAGTAACTTCGTTACAAGAGTATTGCTTTTTCTTTTTTTTTCTATTGACATTTCACAGCGAACTAGATGACGTTTTTAAAAGAACGCTCTTTACTTAAAAAGCTGGAAATTGTAGGAGCTAATAAAAAACATTTTTCTTCCAGCATAAAATATTCATAAAGAACCATGTCAAGTTTTGTTAAAATTTTTTAAGAAACCACAAACATCTAAATAAAAAGTAATATAAAAGAAAATAAAAGAAACATGCAACTATAAAATAATTAAAAAACAAACAGCAGTCTGTTTTACTGTCTATAAATCATGTAAGTAAGTATAAAAATCTTCTCAACCTCACACAACTGGTTTGAAATACAGTGTACGGGGTAGCTATCGAGAGGTGACCTTGTACCTTATTTTGAAAATTGTAAATGGTATGAGAAAAATTCAAGTACAAAAGAAAAAGTTAGTAAATTTATTTTTTAATTATTTGATTTTTGTAGAAAATACAGAGTGTCTTATTTAAGTAATTAAAATTTGAAAATATCACGTTGAAAAGAACAAAAAGCGGCTATAAATATATGTCAATTATTTTTAATTATGTATTTAAATTAAAACTAGAAAAAATTTAAACTAACAAAATTAATACAAAATTTCGAATTTTTGCGGATTATTTCCAAAACCAGCTGGAATTTTCGAAATGTGAAAAAATGTAATTTTTATATATTTGTGCAATTTCGCTTGCCCTAATTGAACCTTTTTCGTATGAAACGTTTCCTGTAAAATCAAACTGAGAACCCACATTTATAAATTAGTTATATTCTTTGTTTAGCAATTTTAGTCTAAGTAGGAAGCAATTCCATTGGACCACGGCCTTATAGCCCGGAAAACACTTTAGATAGTATTATGACCGGCCGTGAAAGCCTTCACAGTCTAATTAATGTTGATTTTCAGGCTTCTTTGCCTCACGTCACTTTTTTTATGAAGCATAAGTGAGATTGTTTTTTAAAATCCCAATTTGAAGGCTTTTTAGAAAGGTTTATTTCCAGTAGTTGTACGAACGTATAAAGATTTTCATTAAATTTTTCGACCCAGGTGGCCATGGAAATCTGAGAGATTACCCACTGTATAATATTTGACCGTTATCAGTGTTCTTTTTTATATTTTCAAAATTTATAGGTTAGGAAATATTGTCGTAACTAAACATGTTGGAGCCAGAATGTACTAAAAATAGTAGTTGGAAAAAAATAAGAGTATACAGTGTGTCCCATATAGGTCTACCGTGTATTGGGATCTCGAAAACGATAGGAGCTATGAAGTCGGTTAAATAGGGAAATTCTAGACAATTATGTTAGTAATGTAACGACAAAAACGTGATGACTGTAACCAATCAGGTTTTTGAGAAATTTTGGGAAAACCAAAATGGTGCATTTTTTAAACACTGTTATAAATTCTTTATTTTAAAAGATAATCGAAATTTGTAAAAACATTTCTGAAGCAACTTTTTTAGTGGAATATACCTGTAAAGGGAAAATTTTTATACAACGTTTCGGATTTTTGTAACCATCGTCAACATCTGTTTTTCTTATAACGGCCATATTGGATTTTTACACTTGTTTAAAGGGGACAAGAAATGCGTTTCAATAATGTATATCAACCCTAGTAAGATTTTATAGTATTTCAAAAAATCAAGAAAAATGTAGTTTTTTACTAGTAGGCCATGGATTGAACTTGACAGTAATATGTGGTTATTATCGCGAATTCTTAAAAACAATATCACAATGGCTGTAGAGGTCACAGAGGAATATTTGTTGAACGCAAGGTTTTTAAAAATTAAATTGAAACAGCTGGAAATTATTTAAAGTGAGGGAAATTTTGAGATGCTGAAATTTTATTTCTAAGGAAACAGAAATGTTCAAATTTCTAAAACTGACTACGAAGGAAAATATGTGGAACGAGGAACGACTTCAGCATGGTTTAAAACAATTCAAGTCTTGATGTAAAATTTATTGAATTAAAGAAAAAAAAATCCAATTTCAAGGCCAAGCACCTAAATGAAGAAGACTCGATAATGGCTCAATTGAAAAACAGAATGTTGCAATCGGACATAGAGTTTCCGTTGAAGCCACCGAACGATAAATTGCGATTGGAAAATTATGACTTGCAAAGCATTTTAAAATCATTCAAAAGACACTCCAAGAAGGCTACCAAAATCGATCTTCTCAGAGTGGTTTAAATGTTATCGCGACCAATTTGAAGTCTTTAGATACCGTCAAAGTAATTTGGCTAGATGGAAGCGGGACTAACGTTGATGTATCAACATAAGTTACCTCATATTGTGTATTGGTATACATGGCTAACTCAAAAAATTTTCCTTTTCAATTGAGAGTAATATTCCCTTAGGTACTTGGCCTTGATTTATAGTTTCATAGTTTATAGTCTTCAAGACTTGAATTGTTTTGAACTATGCCGAAGTCGTTTCTCGTTCAGATATTCTCCTTCGTAGCCAGTTTTTAAAATTTAAGTATTTCCGTTGCTCCGAAATGAAATTTCAGTATGTCAAAATTTCTCTTACTTGTTTCAATTTATATTTTAAGAACTCTGCATTCAGCAAATATTGCTCTGTGACCTCTACAGCCATTGTGATATTGTTTTTAAGCGTTCGGGATAGCAACCACAGATTACTGTCAAGTTCAATCCATGGCCTACTAGTAAAAGCTATATTTTCTTGATTTTTTAAAATACTATAAAATCTTACTAGGGTTGTTATACATTATTGAAACGCATTTCGTATCCCCTGTAAAAAAGTGTAAATATCCAATATGGCCGTCATAAGAAAAACAGAAGTTGATGATAGTTCCAGAAAACCGAAAATTTTACTTTTACAGGTATATTCCACTCAAGAAGTTGCTTCAGAATTGGCTTCACAAATTTCGAATATCTTTTAAAATAAAGGATTTATAACAGTTTTTTAAAAATGCATCATTTTGGTTTTCCCAAAATTTCTCAAAAACCCAATTGATTACAGCCACCCCGTTGTTGTAATTACATTGCTAACATAATTTTCTAGAACTTTCCCCATTTAACCGACTTCGTAGCTCCTATAGTTTTCGAGATCCCAGTACATGGAAGACCCATTTGGTACACACTGTATACAGCATAATATGTTAACAGAAAGTTTGTTCTTAAGTTCTAAAGATTAAAGTACCAACCATTTAAAATTAGTTAGTTGGTTCAGTTTTATTTCTTTCAATGAAAACATTTTAGCGAAAAGAAATTCTAAAACTGTAATATTGAAGTGAAGAAATAGTATATTAAGCTACAAATTTTATAAAGAGGCTCATTGTCTCACCAGTACAAGTTTACAATGACAGAATTTTGCAATGGAAACAATGAGCTTTTTGAAAGTGTATGTTATGCCATTGAGGAAAAATATATCATGTTTTCAAATTAATATATTATATTAATAATATAATTAAATTTTTCCAATATGTACCTTTTTTAAATTATAATAGCGATAGAGGTGGGTAGGCATGAATAAAGGTTCAAAGCATTTGGAAAAATTGGTTGCTGCAAAAAAAGGGTTTATTTCAGAAAAAAGTTAAGAAAAAAATACGAGAAATTTGAGATAAATACAAAAACAAATAAGTACTTGAAAATAATTTATGATTTATTGGAATTATCATTTATAACATGTTTTAATGATGTTGCCATTGGACGAGGACAAACAGAAATTAGCTTTTTATGTTCAAAGACATAAAGACTTCATTGTGTATAGTAGAAAAGCACTTTTTCACTTTGTATAGATTATGTAACCAAAAAAAGGACAATACCTAATAAAGATACCATTTTAGAGATTACAATATACATGGTGTTAAAAAAGGAAGATCAAATTGTCAACCACATATTCTCTGATGAAAAATAATGGGACTTTGTTTGCTATGCAAGATGTCAAAGTTGTAACTTTTAAAACTTTTTTGTTAAATAATTCTATTATTCCTCAAAATATGTATTTCATTTAGCAGGGATATTAAGTCTAAATAGCTACTTAATAAAAAAAAAAGTTCTAGAATTAACTGACACCCAATGCAAATATGTTGTTTAAAAGTTGGAAAGAATTTTCGAAATGTAAAAATGTAATTTTTATATATTTGTGCAACTTCACTTGCCCTAATTTAACCTTCTTCGTATGAAGCGTTTCCTGTAAAATGAAACTGAGAAACTACATTTATAAATTAGTTACATTCTTTGTTTAGCAATTTATATTAGTCCACAATTTTTGCAAATTAATGTTGATTTTTAGGCTCAGTTTTTTTTTATGAAGCATAAATGAGATTGTTTTTTAAAATCACAATTTGTAGGGTACTTCAAGTAGTTGTACGAACATATAAATGTATTCATTAAGTTTTTGATGTTTTTGACTGGCGGCCATGGAAATCTGAGAGACTACCACCTGTATAATATTTGACCGGTATCAGAGTTTTTTTGTTATATTTTCAAAATTTAAAGGTTAGAAAATACTGTCGTAACCAAAAATGGTGGATCTAGAATTTACTAATAATAGAAGTTGAAAAAAAATAAATAAGAATATATACAGCAGAATGTTAACAGAAAGTTTGTTCCTTAAAATACAAACCATTTAAAATTAGTTGGTTAGTTCAGTTTTATTTCCTTCAATGAAAACATTTTAGCGAAAAGAAATTGTAAAACTGTAATATTGAAGAAAAGAAATAGTATATTAAGATACACATTTTATAAAGAGGCTCATTGTCTCACTAGCACAAGTTTACAATGACAGAGTTTTGCAATGGAAAAAACTTTGCAATGGAGAAACTTTATGAAAGTGTATACTATTGAGGAAAATATATTATATTTTCAAACTAATGTATTATATTAATAATATAATTAAATGTTTCCAATATGTGCCTTTTTTAACCTCTAATAACGGTAAAGGTGGGTAGGCATGACTAAAAGTTCAAAACATCTGGAAAAACTCGTGGCTGCAAAAAAAAGGTTTATTTCAGAAAAGAAAAATTGAGATAAATGCAACAACAGATAAATACTTGAAAATAAATTATAATTTACTAGAATTATCGTTAATAAGATTTTCACTGATGTTAATATTGAACAAGACGTCGAATTGGAGAAGCAAATTTTTCTTCAGAAAATTCAAACTCCAAGACTTCGGGTCCCGACTGGGATGTATCTTTGAATACTCGAATATATTATCTAGTATCTAGTCAGGAATAGGGCCAAAGTTTATGGAAAATGACTCAAATTGTGTAAAAATACAAATTGAAGTTTTTGAGAAAAATTAGGTTATGCTTAAGGTCATATCGGTTAAAAAAAAATACTTAAAACGTCTAAACCTGCAAACTTAAAATTTTTAAAAAATGCAGGTTAGAATTAGTGCTAAAATTGATTAAAAATAATCTTCTTCAAATCCTCTAAAAACGCTAATTCTTATGTTTTTGGAGAGACTCAATTTCAGGACAAAATAAGGCAAAATACCTAAACACTCTCTGATTTATTGCTTAATACGCCTCAAAAGACAAATTTAGTATTTTTTTGAGAAAGTCACCTTAGCATTAAGACCAAAATCGGTTAAAAACAACTCCAACAATAAAAGAAAAAATGAGTGTTTGGAGAAATTCATTTTATGACTATTGTCAAAATTGGTTAAAATGACTCAGAGCATTAAGAATGCAAATTAAATGTCTTTGAAAATATTCAGTTTGCGATAAGGATCAATGGCGGTAAAAAATATTTAAAGCGTCTAGAAACACAAAATTTAATTTTTTTAAAAAATGCATATGAAGATAATGACAAAGTTCAGCTAAAAATGATGATGATCTTTGAACTCTGAAATATGCCTATTACATATTTTTTTAAATAATCAGTTTAGTTAAGATTAAGGCTAAAATCGGTTTACAATATCTCTCAATATCATGGAAATGTAAATTCTCTGGAGAAATTCGGCTTAGAATGAAGATTAAATCCATATAAATTAATCCACCTCGTTTAAAAATGCGAATTTTGATGTTTTTACAGAAATTCGTTTTTAGAATAGATAAAGGCAAAACTTACTTAAATAAATGGTAAAATCACATTTTTGGATCAAAATAATCTGAAATCTCACTCAAAACAATATCCGTGAAAAATAACTCAAATCATGGTTAAAAATTACTCAAAGCATTTAAAATTTAAATCTGGAGTTAAAATTAAGGTTAGGATTAGGACCAAAATCGTTTCAAAATTACGGAAAATGCAAAAGTGTAACCTGAGAAATTGAGGTAGAATTAGGGCTAAAACTTTATTACAACAAATGGTCAAAAATGCAAATTTTGATGTTTTTGGAGAAATTAAAATCTTCTAATTTTTGAAACGCTGAAGGCTTTCATGGCCGGTCAGAATACAATCTAAAGTGTTTTCCGGACTACGGAATCCGTGGCTCAATGGAATTTTTTCCTGACGTTTCGTCTACAGCTGTGGCAGACATTATGAAAGGGGATATTGATTGATTCGACTGTGGTAAGCTCCGTGGAATTTATTCCACCGCCGTCGCGCTGCAGTGGAGAGACTGGGTGGGGGTAGCTGTGGCGCGGGGTTTTGGTGCACTTGTATTCGTTCGTATGTCTAGAACTCGCTCATTTCAGTCTGAATTTAGAAACCTAATTTCCTTCTTCCTGTTGAAATTGTTGTCGTGTTTAAAGATCTCAATGACTTTGGATAGAAACGCCGCGATTGATATATGATATCCACGTTGTTGAAAAGGATGTCGTGACCTTCCAAAACAGTGTGCTCTGCTACTGTTGCCTTTTGTGCTTGACCCAGCCTGCAACTCCTCTTGTATTCCGTAATTTTTGTGTTGACATTGAGTTTTGTGGTGACAATATATACCGAGCTCCAGCGGCATAGAAGTCGGTAAACTCCTGGTGTCCATAGGTGATCTCTGCGATTTTTGACCGATCTTAAGCTCTGTTGTATTGTACCAGTGGGTTTAAAAAGAGTTTTAATTTTATGCTCTTCCAGTAGCCTGCTGATCCTGTCCGTAACATTGTGAATGTATGGTAGACTAATGCATCCTAGTTTTTCTTCTACTTTTCAAGGTTCTGCCGTTGTTCCTTCCTGGCGCTCTACATTCCTTCGATTCCAACCAAAAGCTCTTTCCATATGCTTCATTCCCGTTCCAACTCATCCGACTCACAAATTATTTCGGCCCTCACCGACAGAGTCTTTGACACCAGACATAAAAGGTTTGGGATGATGATTTGATCCGTTATTCAGGTATAGGTTAGTGTGTGTTGGTTTTCTATAAACGGTGGACGCAAGCTTCCTATTCGGCCTCATTGATACCAAAACATCCAAAAACGGTAGGCGTCCTTCCTTTTTTATGTAAAATGTGGAGAGCGGAATTCAGACGGTCGTATAGATAAGGATGGAGACGTCACCAAATCCACAACGCTCAAAACCACCAAAAAGCAATTTCACCTTTGCAGAAAGGAAAGCTGTGAAAGCCTTAAACGAAGACAAGGATATTCTCATTATCCAGCTGATAAAGGAAACGCAACAGTAGTAATGTCAACATCGGATTAGAAGGAAAAAATCAGGACATTGTTAGATCCCACCACCTACAAGAAGGTAACTTGTGATCCAACCGCCCGGATCCTTAGGCCACCAACAATTTAATCAAGGACGTGGTGAAAAAAAATCAGAATCCTTGCCACCAAGGCCGTAGAGTTTGCTAAAGATCCACAAATCGGACGTGCCACTGAGAGCCATCGTGAGCACCATAGGAAGCCCGACCTACGAAATCGCGAATTGTCTTACAAAACAGGTGAGATGTTGCACAGAGCAGAAGTAGACGACATCCACCAGCGTGTTTTAGATCCAACACTGCATGGCAGATGGCTCTCAGTCGAGAAGCAGCCCATATTGCTCTGTACCTCGCTGGTTATCGGAATCAGAACAAAGTGAAAAGAGTGTAGGTGATCACCAATTCTCGGTCTCGAACTGAGAGCCATCTGCCATTGAGAAATTCAATTTTAGTACAAAATTAAGTAGAATTGATTTAAAAACCTTATTGTTTTAGGTAAATTATCTTTTTAAAACAAAAATAAATTAAATTTTGCTCAAAATTCTTGCAAAATGGAAATTCAGACATTAGAAGTTTTCTGAAAAATGTAGGTCCGGATAAGGGTTAAAAATCGGTTAAAAATTACCTACAACGTGTGACGTTTATTTACCAAAAGAGTGTTTATGTAGAATAACTGAGCATAAATAGTACAACTTCAGCAGCTCTTGCTTCGCGGCTATGGCATGAATACAGGAGATTCACAGCAGAAAATGTGGGGTTTACGATTAAGGCCAAAGTCAGTTAAAAATAATTCGAAGCATTTGAAAAAGTTCAGGTTATTCAGGTTCATTGGGAAAATTCAGGTTAAAACTTGAAATTTTTGTAGAAGTCGCGGCCAGAATTATGGCCAAAATCGTTTAAAAAATAGCATAAATCGTCTAATAATGCAAATGTGGAGGCCTTGAAGAAATTCGGGTTAGAATTAGGACTAAAATCGATTAAAAATTACCCACCTTGTCTAAAAACGCAATATTTTTTATGTATAATGGAGAAATTCAATTTTAGAATAAAATCAATCATAACTGATTCGTATAAACGGTGTTGGATCTAAAACACGCTAAAACACGCAGGAGAAGCCTGCTTCTGCTCTGTACAACATCTCACCGGTACTCTATACGTTTCCGGGTTTAATTAGCACGAATCACGGTCATCAATTTGTCGACCAGCCCAAGCTGTACTGATGAGGGGTAGACCCTGAAACTAGTAGGCAGATGGGTTGATCGACAAATTGCTGACCACCTACACTCATCTTACAAAACTGTTGCTACCTACAATAGGAAATACTGACGGCTTTATAAAAAGGCTCCACTCAATTCATCGAAAAACTGCATTTTTTGACTCTTTCTCCAGGAGACCATTTCGTTAGCTTTGATGTTGTTTCGCTCTTCACGATGGTACCCATTAAAGAAGCCATGGAACATACTAACCAGAAATTTTGACAAGATATTGCCGTATTGTTCCAACACTCCCTAATCACTGTATATTTTCCCTGGAAGGAATATTTCTACGAACAAACTGATGGTGTGGCCCCCTTAGTTCCATAATAGCCAACTATTTTATGGTCATTTTTGAGGTCAAGGCGTTGGCAACGGCAAGTAGGAGGCCAAAGTGCTGGTTCCGAGACGTGGACGACACTTTTTATTTAGTGCCATGGCGAGGGCAAACTTCAAAACTTCCTCTTACACCTCAACTCTATCAACCCAAAAATTCAATTCACTATAGAGATAGAAAAGGAAGGACACCTACCGTTTTTGGATGTTTTGGTATCAAGGAGGCCGAATAGGAAGCTTGCGCACACCGTTTATAAAAAACCAACCAACACTAACCGATACCTCAATAACGGATCAAATCATCATACCACACAGAAAAGGGGAATCAAATAGACTCTGTCTGTGAGCGCCAAAGGACTTTGTGAGCCGGCTGATTTTGAATATATAGCGCCAGGAAGGAACAACGGGAGAAGATGAAGAAAAGCGCGGATGGACTACTTTACCACAAAGTAACAGACAGGATCGGCAGGCTACCTGAAAAGCATAAAGTTAAAACTGTCTTGAAACCCACTCGTACAATACAACAGAACTTGAGATTGGCCAAAGATCGCAGAGATCCCTTATCGGCACCTGGAATTTACCGATTTCCGTGCAGCTATGGCTCGGTATACAGGGTGTTTTTTTTAAGATGGGTCATAAGACTTTCCATGCAATGAAGTTCGATGTTTTTTTTTAAATGAACCATAGCAAATTTTATAGCAAAATAACCTGAAAGGTAGACCATTATTGCGTATGCTGGTATTTTTCTATTGACATCTACACATTAGAAGAAAATGAATTTATGTTTTCGCTCTACTCTTCGGGGTCGAGTAGCAGGCCTAAAAAGAGATAATAAAAAAATACCAAGGCTCTTCATTCTGCAAAATGCATGTCAAACAGAAGCGTCAATTTAAAAACACCACCCATCATTCTCAATAATGGTCTAGCTTTCAGGTTATTTTGCTGTAGTATTCGCTAGGGCTCATTTAAAAAAAAACATCGAACTTCATTGCATGGAAACTCCTATGACCCATCTTAAAAAAAAACACCCTGTATATGGGCACCACAAAACGTAGTGTCAACACGAGGATTACGGAACATATCTCCTCCCACCCCCGTTTTTACAACCCCCATTCTGTATTTAAGTTTTCAAAGTAACATATATACGTTACTTACGGCACGAAATCAAATATTTATATTGTTCGAAAGTGAGTTATTATGACTGGAATAACCCGCCGCAAACATAAATATAAATTATCCGATAAAACAGCACTCAGTTGAGCCGAGGCAGGCAGTTTATTCCGCGAGCGGCAAAATCTTTATTTAAGAAGTTAAATCAAAGCGGTAAGATTTCAAAGTACTATGTAAATGATTTGGGGAAGACGTCTCCCTGGATAATGTACTCCTTAAATTTAAACCTCCACGCCGGGGACGGTCCAAATTCAGTTTGGATTTGCATTTCGTATTTACATAACTAACCTCGTCAAAGAAAATTGTCTCGGATTGTACCTAGAGGCGACAATAAATTACCCCTACACTCGAAAGGAAATACATTTATTTTATACTAGTTTTTAGAAAGAAAAAATAACGTTTTCGAGAACCCCACAAAAAAGCCTTGAATTATGAACCTTCAAACTCACCTCTCTCAAAGAAATTTATTATAACTGAAAAGGAAAATACACCCCTCGGAATTCCTAAAAGTGCTCCATCTTTTATCGCACTATCAAGTCGATTTCCTGTACATTCCAGCTCGCAGTGCAACTTGAAAAACAAAGCGAAGAGGTAGGTTTCAGTTCGGAAAAGTTCATTTTTAGGAAACTTAAAGAGAGCGCAAAACGTGAGAAAGGTCCGGCCCAGTTGCCGGAGTAGAAAATCTTGTAGCTTGTTAAAAGTTTTATTGCTTCGATAGTTTCCTGCTTATTGTCACACTCAGAGCTTTGGGTTAGGATCGGTGCTTAGCAGTGGAAAGAGCTTTTAAATGGTTCTGGGATCATTAGATTTTGCTTTTTGTTATAACATATAACAACATCATGCTGCAGATATTTTTATTAGGTACTTGAATGAACTAGTCGTTTTCAGGAAGATATTCATCTAGCCAGCTGTGGAAATGTCGGATTTGTAGTGGCAGCCCTTTTTCCAAAAAATTTTTTTTAACTGAAATCTGGGAAAATTCTTCTCTTCCATTGGTATCAATGACATCTCGGTCAAAATTTAAGAATTGAATAAACGCTTATGTTCTATCCTTGTTTTCTGTAAGTATTTTAAGAAAGAGAACATAGTGTTACGTCCTTCGATTCCTTGGAAGCATATTTGTAAATATTGTGAATATGTGAATATAATTCTCATATTTATTTTCTTCTTATTCCAATTTTTATGAGTAAATTTCAAATAACTTCACATATTATCATCGAACAGTCCTTTATATGACTACTTTTATACTCAACAACTCACATAGTGAAAGCAGAAAGTGAAATAAACCTACGACCTACGACCTACCACGAATTTGATCCCTTGAAGAATAAAGCTATTTTTTAACAATTCCCTTAACTCCAGTAGCAGAGCTGCAGCTGCATGCGACGACTGCTTTTTGACTTTGTATGAAGACTGTAAGCAAAGTGCTTGATGCTTCAGATGAAGAAATGAAAAATTTTGCAAACTTGCAGACAATAATAAAACCTATAAAAGAAAAAAGAATTGCCCAGTGTCCAGTATTCAAGATCTCAAGGTGCCACTGAATGATTTTACATTATTATCAAAGATAAATGAAGATTGATCATTTGACCATCTCCAATTACCCATGAATGTGCTAAAGGAAGGATGGTCTAACCTGAACTAAAAATGTGTGTAATTCTGTTTATAAATTTAAATGTTCTGTTAAGTAATTGTGTGGAAAAAAATTTGAGGATGCTCATTGTGATCTCAGTTATAAAAACTGCTAATTATGTAATTGTTAATCTCTCCAGTAGTTAAGCTATACCGATTTTAGGCCACTTTAAGTGTTCTAGAATCATCCATGGGCCTCATAGGGAGCGTCACACGATTTTGCTGCAAGTTGACTTTGAAAATCGCGAGCCTTGATCTTGAAAAGCGACTTTGGGCTCCAGCCGAGACCGCCTTGACTTTTCAAGCGACCTCGTGTAACTCGCTTCAAGGTGGCGATTTTCGAGGACACGGGAAGCCTCAAGGCGGACTCGGCTGGAGTCCAAAGTCGCTTTTCAAGGTCACACGGCTCGCGATTTTCAAGGTCAGCTTCCAGCGACATTTCTAGATCACGGCTCGCGATTTTCAAAGTCAACTTCTTGTGACGCTCCCTATGAGGCTCATAGATGATTCTACAACACTTAAAGTGGGCCCAACTCGGTATAGCTTAACTACTCTCTCCAAAGCATGCATATAATATTTGTGAAAATATCACACATCAAGTGTTTATATACATTTTCTTGTTATATATCGTATTATATTCATTTTTGCTAATTACTATTTTAGCTTACTTTAGATAATTACTAAGGGCCTTCAAAAGGTGCCGCTTGAAACTTTCATCCTGGGTTCTAACTTTTAACAACCATAAATTTTAAGTGTTTGGTATAACGTATTACCGCAAAGACCCCTAATGTGCCTTTGAAGTGGATCTTCCATTCTTAGGAAAGCCAGCAGCATGTGTATGTAGTTATCTTCTTCCGCAATTATAGTTTATTTTGATGCGTAAGATTTTATCAGAAACCAAGCAGAAATCTTTGATTGCGGGATTAGAACCGATTAATGGTCATATTGAAGCAAAAAAAACTGGATTTGGCCAAAACCTCGATGGTATGGCTCAAAAAATTTCCTATCCCCATGATTATTTGCGTTTGGAATCTAAAAAATCGTTACACTCCAAAAGCAATTACTTTCTTTAAATCCATTCATGAAGGACGATGGCATAATTCGGGCTGGAGGTAGGTTAAAGAAAGCCCAATTTTTTTTCCATAAGCGTCATCTCATGTTAACATCAAGCAAGCACCGCATGTCTAAAATGATATGCGAGGAAGAGCATATAGGAACTTTGCATGCAGGTCCACAGCTATTTTTAGCATCTATAGGAGAAACTTATTGGCCTATAGCTGGTAGAAATTTAGTTAAATCAGTTGTTCGCAATTGCGTTAAATGCTGCAGATTTAATGCGCAACGATTAAAACCTATTATGGGGAATTTACCTGAAATGAGATCGATGAGTGCAGGGTGGTAATGTTTTGGATGTTGTTGAAGTGGATTATATGGGCCCTGTCAATATTAAAGACAAAAGAGGCAGGGGTGCAAAATTGTCCAAGTGCTACCTAAGTGTTTTTGTGTGCTTCCCTTCTGAACGATGCATCTTGAAGTAGTATCAGATCTTACTAGCAAATGCTTTCTGATGGCTTTCAGGAGATTTGTTTCGCGCCGCGGGAAGCCAGGTCATGTTTACTCTGACAATGGGTTAAAGTTTGTGAGTGCTAACAGGGAGTTAAAAGAATTAGGACGTTACTTGCAAGAAAATGCTGAGACTCTTGCTGAATTGTATGTGTGTGAAAATATTCAGTGGCATTTTATACCAGTAAATCCTCCTCATTTCGGCGGCCTATGGAAGGCTGGCGTTAAATCAGCGAAACATCACTTAATGCGAGTTTCAGGTAACGATAATTTAAATTTTGAGGAATTGAATACTTTGTTGTCACAAATTGAATCAATTCTAAATTCACGAACCCTTACCCCCCCCCCCCCCCCTTTTGTCCGATTCTAATGATTTTAATACCGTCACTCCCTCCCACTTCCTAATTGGAAGAAGGATTCGGACTTCGGTCTTATACGAGAGTCCAGAATAACATTTTACCAACGACGTCAGCAACTAAAACAACACTTTTGGAATCGCTGGAGCAAGACGTCTGTCCGCAGTATTTCTCGGATCAGATGGTGTCAAACGTGTGGTATGATGTCTTATTACATCTTTATTAGTTTCAGTCAAATAAGAATAACTTTGGCGACAACATGAACATTTGTTTGACTTCATCGATGACAAACAGCATTGTTCTGACCATCTTGTAATACATTGCAAACAAAATTTTTGACTACAACCATTTGGGTGACAGACTTCATTCACTTCTTCAAAATAAATAATACAAGTCATTAATTCTTAATTTTGTTGTCCTTTAGTTGCATATGCCATTTCAAAATCATTTCTCTCTTCTTCACTTTGATAAGGTGGAGAGGAAAAATGCTCATATCTACAGTAATCAAATTGATAAAATGATTTGGCCTTGGTAAGTCTACACTTGGATCAGTTGTAGACAAAAAACTCTCTATGTCTTCATTGTTCAAATCATTTATATCATTATATTGTAAATAACTTCTAAATCTTTGAGGCGGAAAGTTCATTTTTTACTACTTACTTTTAGGTGACGCCTCATCCACTTTTTTGCTCGATTCGTTCGTTGTTTTTTTTTTCAATTTTCCAACACTTTACAATCCAACAATTTTCCTCGAAGCACAAACACAAGATAACATGATTTAGAGTCTATTATTCGTTTGGCCAGTACATAGTATTTTGATTTTTGCAATCTTTGTTCAATTAACTTACTTTTAACTTACTTACTTACAAACTTGTTGGTTCAACTTACAATTGTAGGTGGAAGTTACAATTGTAGGTTCAATTACGATAATTGTAGGTTCAGCTTAAAATTACAGGTTTAATTTACAATGTGGGTTGAAGTTGCAATTATTGTAGGTTTAGATTACAATTTTATGTCAAGTTGTAGACCACCGTCAATTGACAACTGTAAGCTCAATGTACAGTTATTGTAGGTTCAAGTTTCAATGGTAGCTTTAACTTACAATTATAAGTTCAAATTACAATTAGGGTAGGCTCAAGTTAGATAAGTTCAATTTAAACATAAGAATAAAATTTTAAACTAAATTTATAAGTTGAATCTAGAATTGTAACTTCAACCTACATTTGTAGCTACAACCTACAGCTCTGTAACTTCGACACAAAATTGTTATTTAAGACCAAAATTTGTTAGCTTGAAGTTAAACTTGAATCTACAATTGTGACTTGCAACTACAGCTGTAACTTCAACTTCCAGTTGCAACTTGAAGCTATATTTGTAACTTGAAATTTAAATCTACAACTGTAACTTATACCCATAGTTGTAACTTGAAGTTGCAATTGTGAGTGTAAAATTGTAAATGCAACCTTCAATTGCAATTTGAAACTATAATTGGAACTTAACCTTTCAAATGTAATTAGAACCTACATTTGTAACAAAAATCTGATATTGTAACGAAAATCTACAGTTGTAAAGAAAACCTTCAATTGTAACTTAAATATTATCCCACTTTGTCACTTTATCCTACAACTGTAACTTCAATTCTAACTTGAAATTATACAATTGTCATCTCAACCTAAAATTTGTTAGCAACTGCAAAAATAAAAGTCATATTTTGTTTGGACTGTAGCAAATACGGAGAAAGTTTAAAGGCCAAAGACATGCAATTCTGTGCCCTTAGTTTACGCGAGTTTAAGTTTTCTAAAATGTGATACGTGTTACCACAATCTAGGAAAAACCGACGTTGGTCACATTCTTTAATCCCTAATAGCTCATCTGAATGTTCCTTTTAGAGAAAACATTTTTTTTTAAACAAGACAGTTTAAAGTTCGCCGGTCTCTCCTTTAGAGCTCCTTAAGTTATTAGCGATCGGGATTGTGTAGTTTCTATCTAATATTTGATAGCAAAAATTCATATTTTATTCAAGACTATAGCAGATAAGAGTAAGATTAAAAGCTAAAGAAATGTAATTTTGTGCTCTCAGTTTCCATGAGTTTTCTAAAATGTGATGCATATTACACCAAACTAGGAAGAACTGACGTTGGTCAGTGTCTTTAATCCCTACTAGCTCTTTTATTGTTAATATTAGAGAAAACAATCCTTTTATAATTGCAGGAGAGTTTTGAGTCCCAATTCTCTCTCCAAAATTTCGTTTATCACAAGTTTTCATATTTTTAAAATTGTTTCTTAAAACCGTATTTTCGATGAGGTTTTCTATGTGAAATTTTTTTATTAAATAATATGCAGGATGGAGTCCTTTGATTTTTAGTACAGGGATCTCGAAAAGTATGGCTACAAAAGGTAGAGAAGGAGAAATGTCAACCCTTCGAAAAAAATATTTTTTTGATTTTTGCAATCTCTGTGCAGTTAATTAATTTTTTGGTTCAACTTACAATTGTAGTGGAAACTACAATTTTAAGTTCAACTTAGGATAATATTAGTTTCAAGTTAAAATTACAGGTTCAAGTTACAATTGTAGGTATAATTTACAATTATAAGTTCCAGCTACATTTGCTTATCGAAGTTAAAATTGTCAGTAAAGTTCAACACAATTGTAGGTTGAAGTTTCAATTGTATGTTTACCCTGAAATTGTAGGTGTAGGTTACAATTTGATGTTCAAGTTGCAAACCACATTCAATTAACAATTTTTAGCGCAAGTTACAGTGGTTATTCTAGCTTCCAGTTACAATTGGAGCTTCAACCTACAATTGTTGGTTCAAATTGAAATTAGGGTAAGTTCAAGTTGGATAGTTCAATTTAAACCTAGGAATGAAACTTTAACCTAAATTTGTAAGTTGAATCTATAATTGTAACGTTAGCCTACATTTGTAACTACAATCTACAGCTCTAACTTCAACAGAAAACAGTTATTTAAGACTATAATTGTAAAGTAAACTTAAACCTACAATTGTGACCTGCATCTACCGTTTTAACTTCAACCTACAATTGTAATTCGCATCTACAATTGTAACTTAACCAACATTTGCAGCTTAAACCTACATTTGTAACTTAGACCCATAATTGTAGCTTTTCCATAAAATCTTAAATTTAACCTACAACTGTAACATACACCTAAAATTTTAAATTCAACTTTCATTTGCAAATTAACACTATAATTGTAACTTAAACTTTCAAATGTAATTAGAACCTACATTTGTGATTAGAACCTGATATTGTAACGAAAATCTACAGTTGTAAGGTAATCCTACAATTGTAAGTTGAACCTTCAATTGTAGCTTAAACATTATCCTACTTTGTAACTTTAACCTAAAGTTTGTTAGCAAAAACTGCAAAAATAAAGGTCATATTTTGTTTGGAACTATAGCAGAGACGGGGAAGGATTCAGACATAGAATTCTGTGCGCTCAGTTTGTACGAGTTTTAGTTTTCTAAAATGTGATACATCACATGTGATACACCAATCTAGGAAAAACCGACGTTGGTCACATTCTTTAATCCTTAATAACTCTTCTGAATGTTCCTTTTAGTTAAAAATTTTTTTTTTCAAAACAAGACAGTTTAAAGTACGCCTCTTTCTCATTTGACAGCTCCTTAAGTTAATAGCGTTCAGGATTGTGTAATTTCTACCTAAAATTAGATAGCAAAAGTTGCAAAAATTAAAGCCATATTTTATTCAGAACTATAGCAAATAAGAGTAAGTTTATATGCTAAAGAAATGCAATTTTGTGGTCTCAGTTTGCGGGAGTTTTATTTTTTTTTTAATTGTAATTCGTATTACACCATTCTAGGAAGAACTGACGTTGGTAACTTTCTTTAATCCCTACTAGCTCCTTTGTTACTCCTTTTAGACAAAAACGATCCTTTTATATGGGCAGGAGAGTTTTGATTCTCTCTCTAAATGAATTGACACAACCAAAAGCTGGTTGTGTCAAAGCCCCCGTAAACGGCAAAACTAGCCTGGGGATGGACACAATTAGAGCTTGCGAAATGATGGTTTATCAGTCGCTTAAAAGGTCGAAAACAGCGTTTCTCGTATTTGCTACAGATGTAAATGTTTCCGAAATCCCTGTACTAAACATCGAAAATAAACACCCTGTAAAAAAACATGACTGACTAAATTGTATCATTTTGGCAGCAAATGGAAAACACTTTCAAACAAAACAAGACAGTTTAAAGTACGCCTCTCTCTCTCTGCTTTGACAACGCCTTAAGTTATTAGCGATCGGGACTGTGCAAGGCCCAATGTGAAATCCTGGATTGCTGGGCTCCGAGCAAGAACTTTATGTGGATTGTATTTACTTAGGGGCTCCAG
Organism: Taphrorychus bicolor; assembly: GCA_951812265.1. Taxonomy (NCBI): domain Eukaryota; kingdom Metazoa; phylum Arthropoda; class Insecta; order Coleoptera; family Curculionidae; genus Taphrorychus; species Taphrorychus bicolor. Next base: position 20,141,430 of record OX638306.1, on the reverse strand, counting down.
CGAAATCTTCGAGAATGTCGTATTGTATTTATACGAGTCAGTAATCCCGAAAAGCTCGACCGACTCTCTTGAGGAAGATGCAAAGTGGCGCGTCTCTATTTATTTGCTCACAGTAGTAATTGCACCCGGTACAACATAAAACACCGTGTGTAACTCACAAATATGGCAGCTAATAGATCCGAAAAAGGCATTTTGGGGCTCTCCAAATTTAAATATATGTCCTGAATATTCGATATTGCCTTCCTGCTCTGCTGGGGGCTATGTCTGGGTTTTCGAGGACGCATAATGCATTCTCGAGCTATGCGACCGTGATGGTAAAAAGTGCAGTCCTATTGAAAAGGCATTCATGAATTCGTCGAGAATGTCAGTTTGGGAGCAAAGAGGACTAGCTGGGGGATTTTGGTATAAAATATTCATGGCGCTTTAGACTTTGCTGCGTTTGCACATGGATGTGAGTGTCAAACAAACGAAGCCAATAAAATTCGTGCTCAGGACGTCACAGAACGTTGTTTTGCCACTAACTACAAATTGCCATCAACGAAAGTAGTTAAATAAGTTATTACTTAAGGAAATAGTTATTGTCCTAACAAAAGCGGAAAGCGATACTATTACAAACAGGGGAAAAATGCTTTCCAGAAGTGTTAAAAAGGGGTCTATTTCTGAGTATATAGTTTATGCAAATTATTACGGGTGCCAAAAAAAATCAGTAATTATTTATTATAATGTGTAGGAAATTGGCCTGGGGCACAAGTAACACAAACTCACATAATTTTAAGTATGTTTTATTTCGTAAAATCCTAATACAACGGAAATGCCCGTAAACATTATTCAACCGGTAACCATTCTTATCTCTTTGCCCGGCACGTCGCTGTCGGCAATGTTGCCAATACAACTCTAGAACGGCGGGAAATTCAAATTTAATAACTAAATGCTTACAGTTCGGCTGTCCTGACCAAAGATCATCCTCGATCGTAATTCGTAATATCATAACCTGACTAACAGTCACATAATCATAAAATGCATATTCTAAATAATTCACATTTAAACCTATCCAAATTCATAAACTTAAGTAACAACACAACAGTTCAAAAATACATTTTATAAATATTTCAAACTTACTTAGGTCTTTCCACAACTCGGTAAACCTATAGTACACAAACTAAACATAAGTTGACATAATAGTCATAATAGAATTGTCATAATCATAAGCAAAGACATACATTTAAAGGTTAAAATGCGTCATAATTCTGTAACTAAAGACTACTTAAACATAGAGGAGTTAAACCATGTCAAATCAGAAAAGTTCACAGACCAAATTGAGAAAGATTACCGTCAGGCAAGCGTGGCTTTGGGGTCACTCATTCGTCAAGATCAGGTAAGTATGGTCTTAGGTTTGTCAGTTCAAGTATGCTTTCGTAAGGACGTTAATTAAGCTGAAAACCTGGTATGTCCTCGATGACATATCGATCATTTGGTAAGACTTTTGTGACAACATAAGGTCCTTTAAACAGCGGTAAGTGTTTTTCATTTAATCCAGGTGTTACGTCAATATTGGTGCCTACTACATAATCGCCTTCCTTATATCCGTGGGGTTTTTTTATGTCTTTTGTCAAAATAGGCCTTGTTCTCAGCTTGAATTGCAGAAATTTTATTTGAAGAGTTGGTACGGAATTGGGGTAAGTCACGCTCATAATCGTGAAGAGACCGTAGATACTCTCCTAAAGAATCAGCAATTTTTCCTTCCTGATGTATCCCAAACAAAAGCACAGATGGGGCATTTAAAATAGCTCTACTTAAAGTATTATTGAATGCGAATTCCACTCAGGGAGGACACGATACCATTTATCCAATTCTGAAGTTAATTTGGCAATCATGGGTCTTAAGTCGCGGTTCACTCTTTCTATCTGCCCATTGGCACGAGGAGTACCAGCAGCAACCAAGACAAGCTTGACATTATTCTTTTCCAGAAAATTCTTAAATTCCTCTGACCGAAAGTTCGATCCACGATCCGAGACAATCCTACTAGATCGACAATAGTTAGTAAAGTAAGTAAGGAGATGATTTATAGTTTCGGCGGCATTGGTGGTGCGACAAGGGTATAATTTGACAAATTTGGAGAATCCACCAATAACCTCAAACACATACTTATAATTGCGGCAGTTTCCTGCATTGTATTATGTCGAATGGTAAACCTCCCTTAGGAATTGGATGAAGGACACCCTCAGATTTTCCAGATGATGCCGAATAAAATATATAATCCAAACAATTGGAAATATGTTCCCTAACAGACCGTTTCATAGATAGAAACCAATAAGTTCGAAGAATAATCTCACAAGTTTTATCAGTGCCAACGTGTCCGATGTCATCATGACAAGTTCGGATAATATTAGTTCCCAAGGACCTTGGTACATAAAGAAGAAGTTTAGAACCGTTTTTGCGATAAATTAAACCATCACGCATCTCATAAAATGGTGATTCTCGCATGAACAAAGAGTCACAAACCTTAACAATTTCAGGGTCTTTATCCTGCAGAACACTCAGATTTTTTCCCAGAGTACCTTCCACAATACAAACGTCGTATACCACAAAGCATCGGCTCACTGTGTCAACATGTCGCATACGTTCTGCTTTTCGATGATAGAAGACGTAGTCGAATTCCTGAAAAGTTAAAGTCCACCTTAAAATTCTGGGGTTGACTTCCTTCTTTTCCAATGTTTGCTTGAGGTTATTGCAATCAGTGACAATTTTAAACTTAATGTCACTTAAATACATTCTGAATCTCTGCCAAGAATATACCATACACAAAGCTTTCAGTTCGAAACGATAAGATTTCCCCTCGTCTGCTGTGGTCCGTTTACTAAAATAGAACACAGGGTGGAATTGTCCATCTGACTGCATTTGGTTGAGAATTGAAGCAAATCCAATTGCGCTTGCATCGCAGTGCGGCTGTGTTTCTAAATGTGGAGAGTATATGTACAATTCAGGAGAAGATATCAGAGACATCCTAATTGTCTCAAAACAAGAAAACCCTTTCTCACCAAAAACAAAATCTTTTCCTGACTTTTCTGCCTTCAGAAGGTCATAAAGCGGTTTGGCAGTTACAGCAAAATCCTGAATAAATCTTCGAAAATAGGAACACATACCCAGGAAACTACAAGTCCTATAATTTTTGGGAATTGGAAATTGCTCAACAGAACTGACATTCTCGGGGCGTCATCTGACACCTGTTTCATCTATGAGGTAACCCAAAAAAACTATTTCTTGCATGGCAAAACTACATTTAACAAGGCGCAAAGTAAGTAGGTTATTGACCAACATAGTATAGACCTCATTTAATGTACTCAGGTTTTCTTCAATTGACTGTGTTGCTATTAAGACGTCGTCAACATAAATTACAACCTTGCCCTCAGATATCAAATCACGAAATGCAACATTGAGAAAACGGATTAATGTTGCAGGGCTATTCTGAAGGCCAAAGAGCATCTTGAAATACTCATATTGCCCTAAATGTGTAACAAAACTAGTAAATTTGACAGACTCAGGGTCCATTTTAATATGATGAAAGGCGTCTTCCAAATCTAATCGAGTAAAATACTTTTTGCCTTTCAATCTTTCAATATGGTCGTCAACCAAGTGCACAGGAAAATTATCCTTGGCTGTTATCTTGTTAAGTTCGCAGCAATCCACACAAAGTCTTAGTTTACCTGACTTACGCTTCATAAGAACTATAGGTGAATTGTACATCGATGAACTTTCTAGGATTATCTGTCTACTTAACAAATCTTTAATTATCTTTTCTACTTCCATCTTATCTGCATATGAAAGTCGTCTAAGTAAAAAATAGAAAGGTACATGATTTGGCTCTATTACCAGTTGCATTTTTAAATCAGTGACAGGATTTTGTGGACGTTCAGGCATAACTTAATTTTTTATTAAATTCTGTTTAATAACCTCTTGTGTTTAATTCATCATTAACCTCTACATTTACTGAAAGTGTAGTTAAAGTATTATCCGATAAGTCAATTTTTAAAACCTCATTCTCATCCAAAACTAACATTGAATTTCATTTTTCAGTTTTAACAACACCCTGTTCAATAATTACTTTAATTTCTGGGTTGCATAAAACATCTCGCCCTAGTAAACAAATATCATTCATAGCTGTTGTTGGAATAATGTAAAATTTGACACTTAAAGAAATATCATGAATTTCAATGATGGGCTGAAAACATCCTAAAATTTCAAGTTGGCTATTATTCATGCCAGTAAATCGCTCAATAGATTATACAGGTGTAACAAAATCATCACTGATACAATCTTTACGCAGGAATGATACTGGACTACCTAAATCAAGAAAAGCTTATAATTTTATACTCATCTGTGTGAAATTTCAGTTTGATGGGCGTTCGGCAGGAAGCTATCATGGCAGGTGTGTAGTCGAATCAGCAGGATAATGTTCAGGTTTCTTCCTCCTAGGACAGTCTCTCAACTGATGATCCTGGGAAGCACACTCAAAGCATGACCCAGCTGGTCGTCGAGGCTTGGGACAAGTTGAGGTACGATGACCTATCAGATTACAGTTGACACAACGAAGTGTGTCCCTCATTCAAGCTCCTGTGATTGCATGTGGATGACTCAGCAGTGACAGTCTTCAAGGTTGATAGCAATTCATTTAGTGAAGTAAAGCCCTTCATTCGTGCTTGGGACTGCAAATTCATATCATTAAATCCGTCAATTACGTACTCGATAATCTCTTGCTCAGGCAGGTCCACTTTATTGCACAGCATCACTTTGTCAGTATAGTAGATAGAAAATTTCGTAGTAGCAAAGTAGATTGAAAATTACTCTCTGTTGTAATGTTTTGCACAATTATTCGGTAATTCCACTTCTGAAACTGTAGGAAATTGGCCTGGGGCACTAGTAACACAAACTCACATAATTTTAAGTGTGTTTTGTTGCGTAAAATCCTAATACAAAGGAAATATCCGTAAACATTATTTAACCGGCAGCCATTCTTATCTCTCTGCCCGACACGTCGCTGTCGGCAATGTTGCCAATACAACTCTAGAACGGCGGGAAATTCAAATTTAAAAACTAAATGGTTACAAATGCCTTTATCTACTAAGTACAACCACAAATTTAACTATTGCACATGATCAAAAGGCTACTGTGACATCCCCTGGTTGTCGAAGAAAAAAGCTTCTGGCTACTTTGCTATTGACGGTCAAAATTCTTGTGGGTGCAAAGCCCAGAAAGTATTTTCTGGGCTTTGAAGCCATGTTTCGTCCACAGCTGCGGCAGATATTATCAAAGATGTTGAGACAATGGGCGAACTGCTTCCCGACGTTAACTGATTCGACTGTGGTAAGTGGAATCCGGCAGCTGCCAATTCAGACGGCTGAACAGATAAGAATGGAGACACCACGATATCTACAAGGCGCAAAACCATCAGAAAACTAACGCACTTTTGCCGAAAGGAAAGTTCTGAAAGCCTTGAACGAAGACAAGGATAATTTTATTTTACCAGCAGATAAAGGAAACGCAACAGTAGAAATGTCAACATCGGATTATGAAGGAAAAATCAGGATACTGTTAGATCCCACCTCTTACAAGAAGCTAATTCGTGATCCAACTGCCCGGATTCTGAGTGCCACCAACAACTCAATCAAGGACGTGGCATCGGATAATATGACTAAGCTAACAAAATCAGAAGTCTTGACGCCAAGGCTCTATGGTTTGCCAAAGATCCACAAACCGGATGTGCCACTGAGACCCATGGTGAGCACTATAGGAAGCCCGACCTGCGAAATCGCGAAACACTCACAAAGCTGCTGCAACTCAAAATGAGAAATACTGACAACTTTGTAAAAGACTCCACTCATTTCGTCGAAAAAGAGCGATGAAAAAACGATGTTGTTTCGCTCTTCACGATGGTACCCATGGAACAAACATATTAACCAGGAACATAGTGGAGTTGATTAGCGTCCTTTTGGATAATGATGGCGAATGGTAAAGCGGGGTGAGGACAGTCAATAAAAAACTTCTACTTTACGCAGAAATTGCCGACGTTTCGAAGATCATTAACGTCTTTTTCAAGGTTTTTTGAGCGGCACTGGAGCAAAAAGATCCCTCTATTTCTCAACGATTCTAATTGTGTGGTCCTGTTTGTCCAACCTTTCAGCAATGCCAACACGTCTCCTCCGTAGACACTGTGGACGTGTCGAAAGAAACCCCCATTTCGGAACATAGTGGAGTTGATTAGCGTTCTTTTGGATAATGATGGTTAATGGTATATCGGGGTGAGGATAGTCAATAAAAAACTTCTACTTTACGCAGAAAAAGCAAAACCACTACATACTTTTAATGGAAGGAAGATTTCTACGAACAAACTGATGGTGTAGATATGGGCAACCCCCTTAGTCCAATAATAGCCGACTATTTTATGGAAATTTTCGAGGCCAAGGCGTTGGCAACGGCAAATGAGAGGCCCAAGTGCTGGTTCCGATACGTGAACGACAGCTTTGATATTTGTAGCCATGGTGATGGCGAACTTCAAAACTTCCTCTTACACCTCAACCCTATCAACCTAAAAATTCAAGTCACTATGGAGATAGAAAAGGAAAAACGTCTACCATTTTTGGATGTTTTGGTATCAAGAAGGCCGAATGGGAACCTTGTGCATATCGCACAAACTGACCGATACGTCAATCACGGATGAAATCATCATTCCAGAGAGAAAGGGGAGTCATAAAGACTCTGTCTGTGAGAGCCAAGAGAATTTGTGAGCCGGCTGAATAAGAAGGAGAAATGCAGCATTTGGAAAGAGCCGAGAATGGATTCAGCAAGCACGAATTCGAAAGGGCCGTCCGCCTTAAGAATGTAGAGCGCCAGGAAGAAACAACGGGAGAAGATGGAGAAAAGCGCGGATGGACTAGTCTACCAGACATTCACAAAGTAACGGACAGGATCGGCAGGCTACTGGAAAAGCACAACGTTAAAACCGTCTGTAAATCCACTCGTACAATAAAATATAGGAAGAACACTTTGCCCATTGGCTCATCACCTTTAATAATGTCTGCTGCATCTGTAGACTAAACGTCAGGAAAAAAAAAAGCTAAACTTAGCAGTACTACTTTTTTTTTTGGTGCATATGAAAAAGTAAATCAGATGATTGTAAACCTTAATTATTTTTTGTTTTTGTTGCTATTGTTTGGAATAAGTAAAAACCAAATTTTACAAAAATCACATTTTTGAAATACCTAAAAAATCAAAACAAGTAATTGACTCTTACAAACACCATATGTGAATTCTTCCCTGCGCAACTTTATTCTAATTTAGCCCAATTCATATCTCTTACCTTTCCGGAGATCTCCATAAAGTGCATCCTGATATTGAGCGCACTGTATATTATTTCTTGCATGACTCTTAATCTCTTCTAATGGCGATTTTTCAGATAAAACTTGGAGTAACACTGAAGATATGAAAATGTAATGGTGAATTCAACAGTCACTTGAATGCTTTGAAACTGACAACGAGAAAAAGATTCTGACTTGACAATATCAATTAAACTTCAGTTTGGAGTTTACGATAGGTTGTAAAACATATGTCGATCTGGAGCTGAAACTTCAAACTGTAACTTTACTGATAGTTATAAAAGTCATCCTTACGTTTTACAACCTATCGTAAATTCAAAACTAGAGCTTAAATGCTACGGACACGTCAGAATATTTTTCTCATTGTTACCTTTAAATCATTCAAGTCACAGTTGAATTCATGATGACATTTTCATATCTTTAGTGTGACCCCAAGTTTTAGACCTATTACAGTAAAAGGAAAAACAAAGTAAAAGGTAAGAAATCGGGCCCAGGTGGCATTAAGCAATTTTGTCTGAAGTCTGAAATAAGGTTTAAACTGAGGTTTTACTGATAGTCAGTCACCTTTAGGACGACTTTTACAACTATCAGCAAAACTTCAGTTTGAAGCTAAAACACTAGTAATGATGTTACCTGCCAGATAAACAATGCAATCTACGTCGTATCTAGTGTTTTAACTTCAAACTGAAGTTTTACTGATAGTTGTAAAAGCTGCCCTAAGTTCAGCAAAAAACAAATCCTTGTGAACTCAGTATCTCAGCAGTCAAAAAGTAACCTTTTAATAATGAAATTAACCGTATATCTCGAGCCGTAGCCACGCAGCCCATCATTATGCCCTGTCCGGTTCGGAAAGTTGTCGCAGCAAAATCAATTGGGAATTTTCTTACCGGATAAAAGCACATGCTTTGAGGTCCCCTTTCCAGGAAAATCTCATCAGGGAACTTAGGGTCACATATGATGGAAAAAGGGCAATCTTACTTCCTTTATATTGACGGAAATTTAATCCCAAATATTCAATCTCTCTTTACACGATTGAGGCCCCGGTTACGGTACGCAACGCCGCATATAGAACCAAGAAAAGGAAAATTCTCTGCTATAAATAAACTAGGGCGAAACAAAAATAAGGTTTCGCTCCTTTTTCGGGGCTTCTTGATGGGATTCGCCTGCCTTAATCTGCTCGATTTGCATTTTAATTGCGCGGATAATTAAAGAAACTGTTAATTTCATTTCCTTATTCCTACTTCATTAAGCACGGAGTTCTAATGCAAAATGGGAAACTTGCAAACGATAACGTCAGCTGTTGCTTTCCACGAATAAAATCCCCGGTTGGGCTTATTATTATTATTTTACAAGGGGCGGTATTGAAGGTGGAAGGAGTTATTGTGGAAATCGGTCGATTTTTCATTTTTCATCAGATAGTATTAATTTATTTTCCCCGGGCATGGTTGGGAGCAGATGGTTTGAGTTCGGTTCATATTAATAATAAAATATGGTAAATTGCCCTTAAGAATTGTTTACGCAAGGTTTTGTAATAAAATGAAGTTTATATCTTTTCTGATAAATCATATTTTTAAATTACCTTTGCTCATGATCCCATGGCTCTTTCTATAAGTCATGTAGCAAGCAAAAATGAGTCTTTACCATGAAAATTTTAAATAAAGTAAAAAAATGGGTGTTATCCGCCGTTTAATTCCCAAATTAATATGTTAACGGAAGTTTTATGTTCTTGTAACGTAATATACGTCTTTTTCAGTCATATCAATGTGGTTAGGACGTACAGATATCATACACAGTTAGCCACACACATTGGCGGCCTTAATTCAAAAATTACTGCTCTGAAGGTAATGAACGTGTGCAAAACGATTTTGGCTGCCCCCAAATACCGACAATAGCTACAATCTCTTAAAAAAAAGCTCTTATAGAAAGCTAATGAATTTAAAGAAAGATACTAAAAATAAGTAAAAATTGTTACTGACTACCCAACTAGCAATTTAGGTTCCCGCCTGGTAACCCCGACTTACTAGGTATAGGTTCCGGTTACTAGTTGCGGCAACCGCTCTGGCACCGCTTTATTACCACTTTATTACTAAAATGGGGAAAGATTCTTGAGTAACCACTACGTGCCTGCGACCACACTGCGACTGTGCCAATTACGATCCAGTTACGGTTCTGGAGTAAATAAGTAGTAGCCGGGTGGAAATAATTACCACCTACTTAACTGGGAGTAACGCTTTTTCACTTCTCTCTTTGTCTTTCCACCAACAGCTTATAGGAATAAGTAGATGTGTGACTGTCCTTGTTAGCTACCATAATGATGGATTTTATTTCGGCAAAGGCCTGATGGTGTTATGTCATCAGATTTAATATCATTGTTTTCTCATCACTGGACTAAAAACTCCAAACCCATCGAGTTTTATTGTTATATGATGGTGTGGTATATCGAAAAATAACAATGCGCCTTCAAATTAAAAATAAATTAACGAGAATAATAGTCTAGAAAAAAATCTAAAATTGTGGAAATACTTCTATTGCAGCAAAAGATGTTTTTTCGATTTAAGAATATCTCGAAATCTAGAAAACTGATAGTATTCAATCTTATTTCTTACATATTTCCCCAAACCAAGAATTTAAAGCAGAACTGCTTTTTATTCTAAAATGGAGTCTAAACTTACTGTAAAAAGCATGGCGGCAAAAGAAAAAATCCTTTAACGACCCTCAAATTTCCTGAAAGTAAATATGGCTGAACGATAGGGAACAGATTCGAAACTTATGCCTCACGAAAGTGTATTTTTCTATGACGGAAAATTAATTACTATAGTCGTGAATCTTTCACGACTTAATAGTAAAATTTTCGATTTTGCTACCGTTCAGACAACTACCCAGTCCAAGAAACGTCTTCTTAGTTACTTAGCAGACCATAGAAAGGCAAATTTTACCTTTCTCAAATCAATAAAAAAAATCAAAAAAAAATATTAAAATGAATTAATAAAGTAATAAAAAAAATTTATTACTTAGGAAAAAAAATATTAAAATGAATTAATAAAGTAATAAATTTTTTTTTTTATTATTTTATTAATTCATTTTAATATTTTTTTTTGCTTTATAAGATGAGCTTTGAAACAAACAGTGTAATTCAATGCCGGTAGGGGTATTAGCCCTCGGAGTAGTTGTTTCTGTTTGTTTCCTTCTTTAACGCTGCAATATTTTTGGAAATATTGAAAACAGATAAGTTTTCAATTTCCAATTAGTAAATATTGCTTTTTTGCATATTTTAAACTAGAGTTTCCTGCGAAAAACCTAAAAATTTCGTTTACTAACATATTTCGCAGAAAATAACTTTCTTTTAACTTTCAGTAAATGCTAGCAACACAGACCAAAGCAGCACAAAAAACAAAACTAGAAAATGTAAGTGGCGCCATCTGACGACGGCGGGTGCTTCCACTAGGGCATGCGAGATGATTGTGAAGCGATCCAAAAACCAGTTTTCTGCAATATTGTCACTTCCCACAGACAAATGGCCGAGATTTCGTACCTATATTGTCTGGGGGCGACGTTTAGCAGAGCGATCCAAAAACCGGTTTTTGGATCGCTTCACAATCATCTCGCATGCCCTAGTGGAAGCACCCGCCGTCGTCAGATGGCGCCACTTACATACACATACAGGCGTTTAAGCAAGATTTAGATCCAATTGCTGTTCAGACTTATTTTTCTATCAGGTTCGAGGTATACCATACTGATGAGCTCTAATAAGAGCGAAACCGGTCTATGGTTCCTCTGCCTGATAGAGAAATGAGTCTGATACTCTGCTAAACGTCGCCCCCAGACAATATAGGTACGAAATCTCGGCCATTTGTCTGTGGGAAGTGACAATATTGCAGAAAACTGGTTTTTGGATCGCTTCACAATCATCTCGCATGCCCTAGTGGACCCGCCGTCGTCAGATGGCGCCACTTACATACACATACAGGCGTTTAAGCAAGATTTAGATCCAATTGCTGTTCAGACTTATTTTTCTATCAGGTTCGAGGTATACCATACTGATGAGCTCTAATAAGAGCGAAACCGGTCTATGGTTCCTCTGCCTGATAGAGAAATGAGTCTGATACTCTGCTAAACGTCGCCCCCAGACAATATAGGTACGAAATCTCGGCCATTTGTCTGTGGGAAGTGACAATATTGCAGAAAACTGGTTTTTGGATCGCTTCACAAAACTAGAAAATATGCAATATGGTTTCCAAATTGCAGAGAACAGTCTGCCTAGCTATAACGGATGGCTAGACAAACTCTTCAGAACAACACCGGGAGCAGCTCTCGATGCCTTACTGGGTCTGCCGGAGCTTTCAATCTGGATGAAGAGGGTGGCGATGGCTTCCTGCAACAAGATGGATTGCTAGGACTAGAGGAAGGAAACAGTCATGGCAAGCGGTCACACGCAGATCGTCAGCCTAATCCAGCGGGGTATATAGCCATTTGGGATAAACATCTCAACAAGAGAAGAATTCAAACAAGAGCTGCTTCAGAGAAGAATTCAATGAAGAGCATCATCTCCATCTGAGAATAATCGTATATGGTATACAAACGGATCAAGAATGGCTGATTCACAGTCGTCAGGAGCTCGAATATACAAAGCAGGCCATGAAGAGGGCGAGAGCATTCCCTTGAGAAGCTCTCGCTTCGGTATTCCAGGCGGAGGTGTTTGCAATACTGGAAGTCGCCACACGACCTGAAGTCAAACAAAAAGCACAACAGAACATCTTCATCTACTCTGACACTCCGGCGGCCCTGCGAGCCATTTGCAGGAAAAGGACGAGTTCAAAGCTCGATCAGGACTGCAGGGATGCTCTGAATTCCCTGGCAGCAACAAAGAGGGTAACTCTGACATGCTTTACTGGACCGAAGGCATGTCTAGGAGTAAGTAATAGGTTCGTTTCTCTAAATTCTCATACTCTAAATGAGTGGGAGAGTACAAGGACAAACTGGACACAGTCAGGAATATGTAGACAGACCAAGGTATTCTAACCCGGATAGATCCAAGGCCTCGTGGCTACTTGGGAGAAGTCTGCGGTGCCTGGGAGACCTTATAGGAATCCTCACTGGATACTGCAGACTAAACAGACACGTGCACCTTCTAGAAATGGTGGAGTCCACTCTGCACCCACTGTGGAGCACGCAAGAGTCGCCATACCACTTTCTGGGAGTGCGCTGTAGGTAGGCGCGACTGCGCCACAGGACACTAGAAGCCGCCTTAGGATAGGGGTAGGGGGATCGGTGGACGTCGAAAGGCTTTTGCCCCCAGCAGTATCTACTACTACAGCCACTACTACTATAAGCATTTGACTTTCTCCTTTTAGTAGCTATAACCGAACATATTACTAGTGATGCTTGCAACAAAAAACTAATTTGTTGTAAGCTGTATAGTTAAACTGCTCTAGTTCCATACTTTTATAGCATGGACTCGTAAAACCCCATCCTACTAATTTTTGGAAAGTATCTTAATCGGAAAACCTCAAGCAAGAAAACTTCTTGGGTCAGTCATGCCTATAGAAAGAAAAACCTCTTAGCTAAACCAAGCTTTCGACACAAATAACATTCAGGAAGAGGGGGTGCGCTCCCTTCAGTTTCAGGAGGGAGAGGTGGACGGGGGTGAAGTACTTCGTATTTTTTCTGCTTAGATCAAAAATGGGCTGCCTGATGGGTAGTAAATCTGGTGGATGTCGCCTGCTCTGTACAACATCTCACCGCTATTCCGTAGCTTTTGCGACCGCCAAACCAGTGGGGCAGACAAGGGCAGATGGGTTGATCAACAAACTGGTGACCACCTACTCTTTAGATCAAAATGTCAAAACTTGCTGAGAAATTATCTGAACTGGTTTTCACTAAAACACTGTAAACTTACTATTCTTAACCTAGACAATCAGCCCCTTTGGGTTTTCAGAGAAAGCGGGAGTGAGTTATCTTGAGTTTTAGGAGGGGGAGGAGAAAGGATTCCCGTATTTCCTCTACATAAATTAAAAAAAGTTAAATCTGCTGAAAAATTATCTGAACTCGTTATCACTAAAACGCTGTCAAATTACTAATGTGAACATAGACAATGAGTGTGAGCTCTTTTGGGTTTTCAGAGAAAGCTGGAGTGGCTTATCTTTAGTTTTAGTAGAGGAAGGAGGGGAAGAAAAAATTTCCGTATTTTTCCTACTTAAATAAAAAAGTAAAATTTTTAAAACTTTTAAAATAAACTATTTTGTTTTCTACATTTGGTTTTGGGTAGGTGACAAAAAGTAATTAAAAGTCTACTATGATAATTGATATTGGACAATTACTGACGGGTTTCGACACTTCAAAAACTCTAAAAATACGCAAACAACCCTCACCACACATAAGGACCAAAAAATCGGAGGATGTGAGAAGAGAATTGACAGTGATCTAGGAGATGCGAAAGCTTCAAAAGGACCAGAAGCCATCAGGAGACTAACTATTGGTCGTATTGGCGTTGTTGTGTGCGCAGATTTTTATGAGGTTGGAGTAAATATTACCTAGGTACTCAACGTCTATGCGTTTGTTCATCGAGATGCATTCCGTGGCAATTTCAACCATCTCCAAGAAAAACCTTTTGTGGAGGTGTTGTTCTTTTTCCAGAATGTGGACTTCATTCAGTTCATTCACACAAGATGTCTTGTATCGTTAAAATCTAGGATGAGTGCACTATTTGCTTTGAAAAGTTGAAAATAACTTTTCTGTGAGGCTACTGCGTTTTGGAGAAAGTTAGAAATTTTTTCAATATAAACAGCCTGGCAATGACCTAAAGAATGCAGTAAACAACTCTCGATGACTTTAACACGGCTTCTTTCTCTTTTGAGATGCAAAGAGCAAAAATTTTCAGTTAGTAATAGGATGAGACGCAAATGCACACCAGATCGTTTGGGGTAGCACCGACACTAATGCGAGAGGTAATGCCCTGCTGGACTACGTCGCATCGGTAAGTCTAGAGATAGCCAAACGAAATGGAGAGCCAAACTCCGTTAATCGCATCCGACAAGAGGAGGAGTGAGAAAATAAAAAACTGGAGAGTATCTGAGGACATTTCGATGTCCGACCACAGGATAATAAGATTTGAAACCGAGTCAGACTGGACAGATACACCGCCGAAGAGCAACCCGAGGATCACAGACTGAATAAAGTTCAATGATCTTTTAGGAAAGGCTCAACGAGTCTATTGGCTACTCCTTTGAAGAGTCGTGCCCACTTAGCAGGGAGCTCTTAGAGTTCCGTGGTGGAATGGCATGCTGGAGCGTCTTAAGTTAGACGTCAGAAGGGCCTTCCACCGAGCTGCCAAAAATGGTGCACAGGAGTGGGACGGATACAGCGAAGCCCGCAGAGAATTCAAAAAATAGAAGGCTAAGCAAAAGAACGAGCTGGCGGAAATTCTGTGGAGAGATGGGCTCCCTTCCGAAATCTGCCAAATCCGCTAAATTTCTGAGTTCAGAAAGAAGAAACCTGGACCGGAAAGCAGGGAGAGACCCTAGAGATTTTTCTGCAGACCCACTAAACTGCAAAAAATGGAGTGGCCGCTCAACCGGAGCTGGTTCCATTCCTGAAGGACTGGATACCTGCACTGGAAGTAGTGACCGACGAAATCATTAGATGTACGGTGGGCGCAATTCAGTCCTTTTAAGCAGCGGGACCAGACAGTGTATTTCCAGCAAAGCTGCAGGATGGACTGGACAATGTGCTTCCGCAGTTGCTCTCCACAGTAGAAATAGGTAGGGAAGTAGAAAGGCTCAACGAGTCCATTGGCTACTCCTTTGAAGAGTCGTGCCCACTTAGGTAGCAGGGAGCTCGTAGAGTTCCGTGGAGGAATGGCATGCTGGAGCGTCTTAAGTTAGACGTCAGAAGGGTCTTCCACCGAGCTGCCAAAAATGGTGCGCAGGAGTGGGATGGATACAGCGAAGCCCGCAGAGAATTCAAAAAATAGAAGGCGAAGCAAAAGAGCGAGGTGATGGAAATTCTGCGGAGAGATAGACTGCCTTCCGGAATCCGCCAAGCTCGCCAAATTGCCGAGCTCAGAAAGAAGAAACCTGGACCGGAAAACAGGGAGAGACCCTAGAGATTCTTCTGGAGACCCACTAAACTGGAAAAAATGACGTGGCCGCTCATCCGGAGCTGGTTCCATTTCGGAAGGACTGGAATCCTGCACGGGAAGCAGTGACCGAAGAAGTCATTAGATGTACGGTGGGCGAATTCAGTCCATTTAAGTAGCGGGACCAGACGGTGTAATTCCAGCAAAGCTGCAGGAGGGACTGGACAATGTGCTTCCGTAGTTGCTCTCCACAGTAAAAATAAGTAAGGAAGAAGAAAGGCTCAACGAGTCCATTGGCCACTCCTTTGAAGAGTCGTGCCCACTTAGGTAGAAGGGGGCTCGTAGAGTTCGGTGATGGAATGGCATGCTGGAGGGTCTTAAGTTAGACGTCAGAAGGGCCTTCCACCGAGCTGCCAAAAATGGTGCGCAGGAGTGGGATGGATACAGCGAAGCCCGCAGAGAATTCAAAAAATAGAAGGCGAAGCAAAAGAGCGAGCTGGTGGAAATTCTGCGGAGTGATGGACTCCTTTCCGGAATCGGCCAAGTTCGCCAAATTGCTGAGCTCAGAAAGAAGAAACCTGGACCGGAAAACAGGGAGAGACCCTAGATATTCTTCTGGAGACCCACTAAACTGGAAAAAATGGCATAGCCGCTAATCCGGAATTGGTTTCATTCCGGAAGGACTGGATACCTGCACGGGAAGTAGTGACCGACGAAGTCATTAGATGTACGGTGGGCGCAATTCACTCCATTTAAGCAGCAGTGTATTTCCAGCAAAGCTGCAGGATGGACTGGACAATGTGCTTCCGTAGTTGCTCTCCACAGTAGAAATAGGTCAGGAAGTAGAAAGGCTCAACGAGTCCATTGGCCACTCCTTTGAAGAGTCGTGCCCACTTAGGTAGCAGGGAGCTCGTAGAGTTCCGTGGTGGAGTGGCATGCTGCAGCGTCTTAAGTTAGACGTCAGAAGGGCCTTCCACCGAGCTGCCAAAAATGGTGCGCAGGAGTGGGATGGATACAGCGAAGCCCGCAGAGAATTCAAAAAATAGAAGGCGAAGCAAAAGAGCGAGCTGGTGGAAATTCTGCGGAGTGATGGACTCCTTTCCGGAATCGGCCAAGTTCGCCAAATTGCTGAGCTCAGAAAGAAGAAACCTGGACCGGAAAACAGGGAGAGACCCTAGATATTCTTCTGGAGACCCACTAAACTGGAAAAAATGGCATAGCCGCTAATCCGGAATTGGTTTCATTCCGGAAGGACTGGATACCTGCACGGGAAGTAGTGACCGACGAAGTCATTAGATGTACGGTGGGCGCAATTCACTCCATTTAAGCAGCAGTGTATTTCCAGCAAAGCTGCAGGATGGACTGGACAATGTGCTTCCGTAGTTGCTCTCCACAGTAGAAATAGGTCAGGAAGTAGAAAGGCTCAACGAGTCCATTGGCCACTCCTTTGAAGAGTCGTGCCCACTTAGGTAGCAGGGAGCTCGTAGAGTTCCGTGGTGGAGTGGCATGCTGCAGCGTCTTAAGTTAGACGTCAGAAGGGCCTTCCACCGAGCTGCCAAAAATGGTGCGCAGGAGTGGGATGGATACAGCGAAGCCCGCAGAGAATTCAAAAAATAGAAGGCGAAGCAAAAGAGCGAGCTGGTGGAAATTCTGCGGAGTGATGGACTCCTTTCCGGAATCGGCTAAGTTCGCCAAATTGCTGAGCTCAGAAAGAAGAAACCTGGACCGGAAAACAGGGAGAGACCCTAGATATTCTTCTGGAGACCCACTAAACTTGAAAAAATAGCATAGCCGCTAATCCGGAATTGGTTTCATTCCGGAAGAACTGGATACCTGCACGGGAAGTAGTGACCGACGAAGTCATTAGATGTACGGTGGGTGAATTCAGTCCATTTAAGCAGTGGGACCAGACGGTATAGTTCCAGCAAAGCTGCAGGAGGGACTGGGTAATGTGCTTCGGTCGCTGAACAGAGTGTTAATGGCGAGCGTGGCACTGGGATACGCCCCTATCGCCCAATTTCATAATCATATTTATAGTTCCTTTAATTTAAAATGATATCAAGATGTGACATCTATTTAACTTGTATCAGGAAAAATGACACATGGTGGGACTTATTTTAGTAAAAGGACTTTAAACTTGATTATGAAATTGGTCGTTAGGCGTGGAAATCCGCGAACTCGGACTTCATACCAAAAGCTGGAAAAAGTGACTACAATTTCGCTAAATCTGTTAGATCCATAAGTATTTGACATCCTTTATAATGAAAATCTTAGAAAAGATAGTCGATAGGGAAATTACAGAGGTAATTTTGGCAAGATAGGCAAAGGGCATGCAGAACAATAGAAAAATGGTGTACCGAGACAAGACTGTTAGTCAATTCTGGCATGACAGGCTTTCAGAGCTTTCCTTTCTGCAAAGATGAGATTGCTTTTTGGTAGTTTTTGCGCGTTGTAGAATTCGCGAGCAGAGATTGTTCGGCCCTGTTGTAAATCCTGCTCGCTTGACTAGATCTGAAGGTCCTTTTTATCTTCTGCAAGTGTCTCATCGCCTTTGATAAGGTCGGCCGAAGCTGTAGACGAAACGTCAGGAAGAAATTCCATTGAACCACGGCTTCAAAGCCCGGAAAACACTTTAGATTCTATTTTCACTGGAGGTGAAAACCACACTCTTTTTATACAGTTATATTACGTTGCGTGTCGTGCATGAGCACGGTGTATTAATTATGTAATTCCACATAATAAATTTCTTAAACTATTTTTATGTCATTTCTTTTGTTATGTCTCTGTATAACCCAAGCTTTAGTGGGTGAAGTTAAAATATACAAATACCCAAACAGATCACGAAGAGTTTGCATTACCATATACTTGATACTTTCCAAATGAACCATTAGCCTAATCATTTAAGAAAGTGGAATTATGTTGGGGCGAGGGAGCAGAGCTCTGATCATGCTAAAATCATTTATTTATTTATTCATTCATTAGGAGAAATTTTAATTTCAAATATTACGGTCCCCGAAAGACAACGGACAAAGGCCCCTGTTTTTCTTAATTTCGCTTGAAATCGGCGAAAGGGAACATCTCGAGATTCCTTAATTCGCGCGGTTTGTAAGAGGGGATATAAAGCAGGGAATAATTATTTAATAACGAAATAAAACTGCACTTAAAGGATCGGGCGGGAGCTCGCATTTGCATCTTTTTTTAATTAACTAAAAGTTCTTCGCAGCTTCCTCGGCGCTAAGTGAATTTATAAATCACCTTGAATTTTAAATTAATGTTTATGATCCTGGAGTGCGTACGAGCGGACCCTCGAGAGGCGCAATGTGCTCCGTCTTAACCGAGCTTTCGGGAATTTACTGCTTACATTAACTTTGGCCATTTTAAACAACTCTGTTCTATGTTAAATCGCCGGTTATGGTTAAAACTCCGGCTACAAAATGAACTGAAATTCGTTACGAATAAAAAGAGGACCGAGGAAATGTGGAAAAGTAGCTAAAGTTTTCCTATTACCTTCAGACAATGACCTAGAGGTGCTCCACTTTGATTGGGCTAAGTGAAAATAAATGCGCTCGCTTTAACCAATTCTTTTCTCTTACGGTTTCGAGGCGAGATGGCACAATTGATCCTTCAGATTGTTTCAATCTCCACCCTATGACTACTGGTCTGTATATTTGTATTACCACTTTGGCTCGCTAGTAGTATACCTGGGCGGCTGCTCGACCATTTTGGGTCTCATGATTGCACTTGCTTCTATCCTCACTAATTTTGAGCGAAAATTGTACTCGTTTACCACCTCTGTGTGAGTTAATGAAAAGAAATGTATGCAATAAAATTTTGGAAATAAATTTTAATCAGAGAATAAGGGCCCACTCGTTTTTAATACAGTCGCTACAAAGCTATATTTTAGCTGGCTACGGCTTTATTACAATTTTTAGCAAAGCTATAAAACCCTCTCAAATACAAACTAAATGCAAATTTCGCCCCCGTTAAATATACTTTTTATTGGCCGGGAGAATCCGAGCGTAACCTTTTCTAGTGGCACTCCTCTGTAAGAAAGGTACAGCTAACGAGGCAATGAATATTTGAGTGCAACTTCGGCCCAGGTATAAAAATTTCCGTTCTGTTTAAGGATTCCATTGGAAATTTCTCGGGTGTCTTTAGGAAATTTAATAATGTGAGAACGAGGAACCATTAGCGTTCTCTTATTTCTTTTTCTTGTTAAAAAAACACGTTTTCTTCAGCGAAATTTGTTTCAAGTATCTATTATTTTGCGTCCCATTCCGAAAGTGTCCACTTCTAAAACAATACAGGGAAATAATAGATCCTGTTCCAAGCTGGCCCCAAATCGATTTGTTATCCACTTTTCCCACATGCAGGCCACGATCCGACTCCGCACGTCATACGGCCGATGTCGGATGAAACTTCTGGTAACTAATGTCTTTCTATATCAGAAATGTAAATCAAACCGAATGGCCATCAGGTCAGGACTAAATTCTTGTTTTTTTTTATGATTTACATTCAAGGGCAAGGACGTGTGAAACCTAGAAAAAAAAGGAACATATTTGGGAAATGTATCAATATTTGTTCAGGACAAAAAAGGGATTTTAGTAACAATGTGTGTTTATTGTTAGAGGTATTACTGTTCCTGGTCACTGTCAGCAACCCCCGTTTATTTACATATTTGCATCTGCCGACAATAAATCATAGTCTTCCAACATTACCCCCTCCATAAGACTCTCCAGCTCTATTGCCTATTTGGCTCAGTTTGGGCTATGCCTACCATAGCCCATGAAAACAAAATAAAAATTGTTGATTTCGTGGATAAATATAACTTTCGTAACAGAAATGTGTTAATAGAGAAAGGGCTTTTATGCATAAGCAAATCCTGTTATAATATCTATATTATAAAATTTGAATAAAATTTTGATAAAATAAGGAACGGATGAATGTCACCACAAGTCGTGACAACGTCGCTCACCTCATTAACACTAACGCAAGGGTCAACTGCTCATATGACTTTTTGGTTTTACCTTTGTAGTAAACCGAAGTCATGTATGTTTAAGTCGATAATTTTGAGAGTTTTTGGGTGATCTAGTGATTTTTTTTCACAATATTTCCAAGTTTTACATTGCACAGTTGAATAGCTTATCAATATTACGAGAAACAACAAGTGTTAACATAGGCGCACCTTAAGATTTATTTGTTCTTAAGTTTCAATATTTTTTCATCATTAACAAGAACTTCTTTCCTAATATCACTAGTATAGATTACTAGTATTGATATACTCAATATAGCGGTATAAGGTTTTTTTTTTTATTTCGTGTAAAAACTGTTCCGAAAGTAACAATTTATTTACTAAATTTTATCTTTAAGCGTAAGCGTGTGCACCGACCTTGACTTCACTCAGTTGTTGGCCCTAATCGGTGGATAGACTGGACTCTTAGGAGGGTGAAGAAGGAAGGGAGACGCCCATCATTAGTGGGACCGCAAGACTTTTTTTTGGGTCAAGGCGCCGACGAGATATCATCAGAACATCAACAGTTGGGACACATTTTTCTCATATATTTCTCAATAAACTTTAACTATGTCGAAAAAGGATTCAAACTGCTTATGAGAAACGTTAAAATAAAAAGACTACGCCAGGCAATAAGAAAGCACATGTTCTTCTTTCAGCCGTATTCCTACTGTTAGTTAATCCATAATTTTGCATCTAATGTTGACATAGTATTTTTTTAATTTTATGAATGACTTGCCTTGTCGCAGTGTTGATGTCTTTGACTGTAAGCCCTAAAAACTAAAGTATATGTTTCAATCACCAGATTTTACTGCTCTTCTAACCTTGGAAATGCGTATTTTTTCGTAATATTTTCTAAATCTTAGAACGCCATATTTCATTTATTCTCCTCAAGAAGCCAGGTATTTCTTTGGCGTACTTAGAAGGTTTTTTGGATTACGTCGTGGGCGATTTTTAACGGAAAGCTTCAGGTTTAACTTAACGCTCTTACACAAAAATAGAGCAGTTAAAGTAAGGATAATTGAAGGAATTTATCCCCGGGGGTTTTCGACTTTTTGAAAGTAAGAGGACGCATCACAACAGAAGTAAAATTTAGTATGTGGGATTATTCATATTTCAACTTTAAATCTGCCGCCTTAATGTATTTTTCAACCGTCAGTTTCATTTGTCAGTGTCAGCTGTCAAAGTGGATCTAGGGATTTTATTACTAGAGAGAGGTTGGTAACATTGGTTTTTTATGGAATTAAGCGCGTGTTCTGTTTATGAATTATTTGATTGAAATTATTATAAAATATCGTATAAGTGCGAAAGAAGTGTTGTCTTATGTTCCCGAACACCGCTGCCCAACCCCATAGCCTTCCCGTTACCGCTCAGGTTTTTCCTACAACTTCAGGGGTGGGATTAAAAAGAGGCCGAGATTTCCACGTGTAAGTTGTGTGAAGCCCAAAGTTAGAACTCGCATCCAGTATTATCCAGCACAATAGGCATGGATCAGCAAAGGGACAGACGTTCTGTCTATGATTTATCGGAGTTCGAGAAGTTTATGATGAACCAAGGGACGACTAATGCAAATCAAGTGACGAGTGACGGGTGACCCAGCCAACTCACCACTTAGCAATGGTTATGAAACAGCGGAGGCTGCAACCAATGTCGATAAGCTTGCGGATTCAATGGGAGAGCTAACGAGTCAAAATTCTTGTATGCTCAGCATACTTATGGAAAGAGAAAAGGAGAAGAGAAGGTCGGAAAGCATTTATTCTGCCCCAGACAGGAAATTTGTACAAAGATTTAATATGATGCCGGAGATATCAAAAAGTATACCCACTTTTGATGGAGACAAAGATTTAAAACAAGCTGGAGCTTGGCTAGATAGGGTCAAAAAACAGCGACTTTACATGGCTGGCCTTAAACATTTACTGTTCAGATAGCTCAGAATAACTTAAGTGGTCCTGTTGCACATTGACTGCATAGTCGTTGAGATGTGAGTGATTGGAACGAACCTTTATTTTTTCTCAGAACAATCCGGATTTATGTAATGAGATGCAGCAATGGAAGCAAAAACCAAATAAAAGTATACTCAGTTATTTTCATGAGAAAGTAGCTTTATGCCGAAATTTAAGAGAGACCAACTTTCAACCTTTGTTTTGTCAAAGGGGCATGATTCTCAAGATGATTTATTCAAAAATGTGGTGAATCATGAACATGTTTGTCAAGCTCGAAGGGAGAAATACACTAGAAACTTGAACTCAGAGGCCAAACCACCAAATGCTGGATACTTACGACTGACCCCAAGAAGTAAGAAGCCAAGTATGAGGTGCTACAAGTGCAACCAGGTGGGACACATTTGCTCTGAGTGCCCTCAGCCTAGGAGGCCCAGGGGTTCTTGTTTTTTATGTAGTGCAACTGATCACATGATCTTTCAATGTCCACTTCGAAATTTGAAATGTCGAGTTAGAAGCTCTTGGCAGAACAGAGTTCAGCCAAAGAACCAGTTAATCGAGAACACACCCAGACATGCTTTATTATTGCAGAATACAGCAAGTGCTCCTTATTTTTTGCCTGTTGCATTAGTAACAAATTCATTTAAGGTACATATGGATGCAATTGTTGATTCTGGCAGGGCAGTATCATTGATTAGACAGAGTGTAGTTAAGGATTTGTTATATCTAAGGGAGTTGAATTGTCCACACCTTGAGGGCATTAATGGTAGTAGATTGGAGGCTATGGGTAGGATGAAGTTTCAAGTGATAGTTAAGTCTGATAAGCCGTCAACAATCATTGTTAATTTAATATTTTATGTGATGAAAGACAATGCAGTTCCCTCTGAATGTCTATTGGGTAGGAACTTTATAACACAACCTAATATTAAAGTTTATTTTATTAATGGTAGAGTTATTGTTGAACAAGAGCAAAGAGAGGCACTTTGTGATAATTTTGAGAATCATATCCTGAATATTAATTACATTTCTGAGAATGAATTGAGACATCCAGAACTCAGCATAGGGGTGACTGTTGCTCCGGAGGTCCAATCTATTGTTGTTAACTTGTTTCAGGACTTCTATTGGACTGCTGCTAGATCTAAAACTAATAATATGGAGTTTAAGGTGAGTCTAAATTTAAAGAAACATGAAATTATTTCAACTAGGCCACATACATTGTCCTTTTGTGAGAAAAATGTCTTAGGAAAATATTATTAAGGACTTGCTGGATAGGAACTTTTTTAGGGAAAGTGATTCTCCTTACTGCAGCCCTATAGTTCTTACTAGGAAAAAGATTGGTGAGCTAAGGTTATGTGTGGATTTTTGAAAGCATAATAAATATTTGATATCAGATAAATATCCGATTCCCCTTATTAAGGATCATTGGGATGCATTATGTGGACATTGATATTTTACCAAACTTGACTTAAACAGCGAATTTCATCATATTGAATTAGATGAGAGTTCTAGGAAATAAGTACCATTTGTGACACCCTCAGGTCAGTTTGAATACTGTAGAATGCCATTTGGGCTTAGTTCCAGCCCATCTACCTTTGCACGTTACATTTCCTAGGTATTTAAACCCCTCATTGATCAGAAAAAGATTTTAATATATTTTTATGACATCATATGATTCCAACTAAGACTATAGAATAACATTTTGAAATTTTAAAAGAAGTTAGATAAATGTTCATTTTTACAAATTATTATTGATTACTTGGGATATCAAATAAGTAATAAGGGTATTATGCCTAATTCTGAAAATATCAATATTATTCAAAATTACCCAATTTCAACCAATTAGAACCAATAACATAGATTTGTTGGATTAGCTAGTTATTTTAGCAAATTTGTCCAGAATTTCTCAATAATAGCAAAATCACTTTATGATTTGCTTAGGAAAAACGTTGACTTTGAATTTGGAGAATTACATCTTAGGGCTTTTGAGGCATTGCGTGAAAAACTGGTGTCTATACCATTGCTAGCTATTTATTCTCCATTATCTGAGACTGAACTGCATTGTGATGTCAGTTCGCAGAGCTTTGATAGTACCCTGTTCCAAAGGCAACAAGATGGCAAGTTTCACCCTGTCTTTTTCTTTAACAAAAGGACGAATGTGAATCAAATTATCACAGTTATGAGCTTGAGTATCTAGCAATAGTGAATTCATTGAAGCGTTTTCACATTTATTTACAAGGAATATATTTTAAGATTGTTACAGATTGTGATAGCTTTCGTCTTACTTTAGAAAAGAAAGATATATTACCCAGAATTATGCGATGGTGTCTAATCTTATAGAACTATGACTTTGATATTGAGCATAGAGCAGGATCTAAAATGCTGCATGTAGATGCATTAAGTAGGATTTATCATGTTCTTGTCTTCGAAGGAAACTGCTTTGAAAGGACATTGGCTATTAAACAAGCTTGCGATTCCAAATTGTAGAAATTAGTAATAAATTAGAGCACTCAGAAGACCCATGTTATGAACTACGCAACAATTTAGTTTATCGTAAGTTTAATGGAAAATTACTGTTTTATGTTCTAAGCTGCTTGATGTTTATGGTTATGTATACTTACCATAACGAAGTAGGTCACTTTGGTGTAGATACAATTTTGGAGCTCACCATGCGGACATATTGGTCTCCTGAAATAAAGCAGAAAATTAAATTGCATTTTAATTTTTTTTTAAAATATATTGAGTTTAATTCACCATCAGGGAAGAAAGTGGGGTTTTTACATCCGATACCAAAGGGTAAACTTCCTTTTGACACCATACATGTAGACCATTACGGGCTCTTAAACAAAACTAGACATAAGCAAGCTTACATTTTTGAAGTGATCGAGGTACTGCGGAGGTCACAAAACATTTTCAAAATTATTCGGATAGAGGATCATCTTTTACATCCCACGACTTTGAGAATTTAATGAACGAAAATAGCATTCAACATGTTTTAGTTGCAACCGGTGCCCCTAAGGCTAATGGGCAAACTGAGCGAGTAAAAATCGTTTGCGTACACCACTTTTAGGAAAAACTGTGGATGAAAAGAAAATCGATTGGGATAAATCACTGAATTACATTGAATTATGTATTAATAATACGGTCAATAGGTCAATAGGAAATACACCTGCTCGCATATTGTTTGGTCAGGAGCAGAGAGGTCACGTGATTTAGAGCAGATTAGAGAAAAAGCAGAAGCAAATATTATTAAGTCACAAGAAATAAATAAACTTTGTTTTGACAAAAAGAGGATACCACCACATATCTATAAAGAAGGTGAATATGTTATGGTGGCAAACGTGGATACGACACCAGGAGTAAGTAAGAAGCTAATACAAAAATATCGAGGACCTTACGTTATTAAAAAAATATTACTAAATGATCGTTTTGTACTTACTGATATAGTCGGTTTCCAAAGAACACAGGTTCCATATGATGGAGTCTTGGATGTCTCAAAACTCAAGCCGTATTCTGGATTTGATGCTCTAAATCAGTTAAAAGAAAAAAAGTCTGAGAGATCAGTTAAAAGAAACTGACGAGGAAGTAAATTTTAGTAAAGTATTTACCAACGATGTCGAATTGTTTGTGTGAACAATACTTACTTAAAAATGAGATGTTTAGCACAGACTAATGTTTTTATAAATTGTGTAAAGACACTCAACTTTAAATTTTATGTTTATCTTAAGTTTTCATTATGTTTTCTTAAGTTATATGTTTAATTGTAATCTTAGGGCTGAAGCTTATGTTCAATCTCAGTCAATTGGCTGACATTTATGTTCCATGCTCTTATGCATTTAAGTCCCTTAGGGAGATGATATTTATGGTTAAGACGAATTATGAACTTTTATGATTATATCTTGGATATGTGACTATTAGTTAGATACTTGTCTATGGTAGTTCTTTATGTCTTCTGTGAGCGAGTCGACCAAAGGTCAGCATGGCCGAGTTGTGGGATTATTCATATTTCAAGTTTAAATCTGCCGCCTTAATGTTTTTTTTCCAACCATCAGTTTCAGCTGTCAAAGGGGATCTAGGGATTTTATTACTAGAGAGAGGTTGGTAACATTGATTTTTTAAGCACGTGTTCTGTTTATGAATTATTTGATTGAAATTATTATAAAGTATCGGTATAAGTGCGAAAGAAGTGTTGTCTTATGTTCCCGGACACTCCTGCCCGACTCCATAGCCTTCCCCTTACCGTTCAGGTTTTTCCTAAAAGTAAAATATCTTTTCTCATATCAAATGCAAAAGGATTTAGAAATGATGATTTGAATGGTCTTAGATTATCGGTCTTGGCTGAATCAATAAATACCGGTGAGTTAAGCTTTCGGTAAATTGAATTCAGGGTGATCTTTTTAACTTGAAACAGCAACATATATGGAGAATTAAAAGGGCAAAAGATTTCGTTTCAACGATGGCCGATTTTCTATAGAAGTGCCTACTTTAGAAAAATATGTTTACATAAACATAGTTGCCCAGAAAAGTGTGAAGTCATACAATGTAATATTTTAAGATTGTAGTTTTTACTTGACTTTTGTAGTTTTTGACCTTGTAGTTTTTACTTGACTTTTTTTTGAAAATCTTGATAATTTCACATAGTTACCTGCAGTAGTTTAAGATAAATTAATTAATAAACTGAAAGTATCTCGTAGCCAGTCTTTTACCTCTAAATTATAATAAGCACAGTATGTGTGGTTTGAAAAAAATTCAAATACAAAAGTTTCATGGTTTTCAATAGATTTGAATTATTTTATTTTTGTATATAAAGGTTTTCCTAATTTGGCGCATTCACTAATAACTTTTTTATTTAAAATTAGACATGACATTTTTTTCATGAAATTCCTTCATTCTTGAAATTCTTTAAATTCTCTTTTCCATGAAAGAAATTTGCCGGCCATCTTGACATTACTGTTCATCAAAAAAAAAAAATTTAAATCTCTGGAACATTTCTCCAAATTCATTAAACACAGTTTGCTTTCTTTAATTTTTTCTTGTTTGTTTTTGGACACATTTTATCTAAAAAAAGATTGATTTCATTAACACCAACAATTTAATCAATTTTTATAGCTGTTTTCTCCAGAACGAGATTGAAACGACAATTTTATGTTTTTTATCAATTTACAGTTACAGTGATGTAACTCACTCTGGTCGTTGCTGAAACACTGCCTTAGCTTCTTTTTTATTGATTCTGTCCTTATACTGCGATTTTTTCCTAAAAATAAATTTTTTTGTTGATCTCAGTTTCACTTAAATTTTGTTAGATTTTGTTCCGAAAATCGAATCTTAATTTTGAAGATTTATCAATATTGATCCAAGAAGATTTTTCAAATTTAAAACCCTGCTTATCGTTCCTGAGTTTGAAAATTGGACTTCTTGACACCGTTGCTCAAAAGAAAACGCGTTTCAACGCCGAAAATCGTTTACGAAATTTTGATACTTATTGCAATAAAAATCACTTTTTGTGTGCTATTGTGGTCAAAACATTTTTATTTTGATTTTGAAAAAAATTTAGAAAAATTGCATTTTTTAAGTAAATTATTTACTTGAAAGGAATTTGGACCATTGCTGCATAAAAAATTATTTTTTTCGATTTTACTTCATAAATTCAGTTTTGATCTCGATGAAATCAATTTCTCATCCTATCGTTTTTAAACAATTTCTCTCCTTCTTGGGAAAAAATTAAAATTTTTGCATCCACTTCCTCTAAAATAGATTGTTTTTAATGATTCGAACAACACTTATTTTCCTTCGAGGCACACGACTTCCTTTTCAACGAGGTGGATACATTATATCAATCGCAGCGTTTCTATCCGAGACTAATGAGAGAGGCCATTGAGGTCTTTAAATACGACAACAATTTCAACAGGAAGGAGGAAATTAGGTTTCTAAATGCAGACAGGAAACAAAGTTCTACGACATACTTCAATTGTGCCGAAACCCCGCGCCACCACTACCCCTATCCTAGTCCCTCCACTGCAGCGCGACGGCGGGGGAATAAATACCATGGAGCACTACACGTCGGGAAGCACGGGAGACCACTTCGCCCAATGCCTCATCGTCTTTGATATTGTCTGCCGCAGCTGTAGACGAAACGTCAGGAAGAAATCCCATTGCACCACGGCTTCAGAGCCCGGAAAATACTTTAGATTGCACCTCATTATCTTTCTATATCAGTGTTACTGTTCTGAGGATTTTATACGAACCGTACGGGGTTTGTATAGCGGTGATTTTTTTAAGCTGAGACAGCGAGATATCTGGAGAAACAGTACTGTAAAAAATGTCGTTCCAATGGGGACTTATATTGTAGAGAACACCCTATATTAGCAGGCACATACTTTTACATACACCATGTATTTCTTATTAGATTCTGATAGATTTCATGATAGAGCTCTTACTTGGACTTGAAAATTTGACTGGATCTTTCCCTGCTGATTCGTTTAAAATAAAATAATCAGAAACGCAAAAACAATGAACTTAAATAAAAACATTCACCATAAAGCAAAAATAT
Source organism: Taphrorychus bicolor (assembly GCA_951812265.1). Taxonomy (NCBI): domain Eukaryota; kingdom Metazoa; phylum Arthropoda; class Insecta; order Coleoptera; family Curculionidae; genus Taphrorychus; species Taphrorychus bicolor. Next base: position 20,112,488 of record OX638306.1, on the reverse strand, counting down.
CTCAACATTTTGTTCCACAGACAAATGTTACATGTTTGATAAAAAAAAAACGCCAAATTTGAATGACGTCATACTTTTCTGGGCGAACTTATGTACGTAAAAATGCAGTGAACTGTCCACTTAAAATCACCAATTTGTTTTAGATATAACGAGGGTGGTGGAGAGTTCCGCGGGTATTCGAAAGAGCGGATATTACCAATTCATTTATTTTTGTCCTTGCACCTTTGAATCCTTACACCCATTTCCTTTTAGCACATGTTGACGGGATACGCTAAAAATGTCAAAGTTAAATTTCCTAGGCCTACTTGATGACAATAATAAGTGAATGGCTTATAAAGCTCGATTTTGTGGTCCAGATAAATAATAATTCGGCGCAGGTAATTTCACTGGTCGACTTTACTTGCGACACGCCCATTTTGCTTGCAGTTTTTGGCATTATTCCAACGCGGAAGGGAAGTATTGCATTTATTTAGTAAATTTTGGCTATTATATTTGCTTTTTGCCTTTTTATTTTCGTCCTTTATTTTTATTATATAACCACTTTTTTATTTTTTTTTTAATTTGCGCTCAGAAGCGAGTCGTCAAAATTATGTAAATCTATTATCATCACAATGTTACCACTCTACTTATGAAAATATTAACTTTGTTTAACCGGTAATATAATGTTTGCAACCGTCAAAAGTTTTTTTGTGATTTTTTATTAAATTTTTTTAGTATTTTGTATTATTCAAAAGATAAGCTTCTGCAGTTTTCATACCACTATAGAGCATCAAATGTTCTAGATAATAGTGTATCCAAAGCTACTCCTATATGGTATTTAAGTTTTTCGAGAAAAAAAAAACTTGAGAGAAAGCGTAAATTTTGAAAAAAAAACGCTAAATAGTGTCAAGATTCAAAACGAAATTGTTCCTTTTTTTCAGCCAGTATTAGCAGTAATGTGCAAAATACGCTCTTTAAGACGACACAAAAACTAGTTCTCTACTGTTACCGGTTATTGAGATATTCGATTAAATTTGAGCAAAATTTAGCCCACCTCCAGTATATAATTTGGAAAGATAGAGAAAAAACTTAAAGGGCAAAGCTTACAGCAATTTCTCTTAGCCACAATTAGTATCAATTTCTTTCTTTCCAAGTCCTACGATAAATGCTTTCGTAGAAACAGCCGCTTACCTCGCTTATTGGGACACTGTATATTATCCTTATAGTAAAAAAGATGACTGCTACAGATCAAACTAATTGGGTTAACAAAACCTCTACATTTGATAAAATAGAGTCCTTTTTTATTAGCGTCCCTTCCAAGAACCAATCAATAAAAAAACGAGCGTCAGGATAAAATGTCGTTCAAATTACTCAGGAAAGCGTAACAAAATAAAAAAAAGAAAATCCGTTGGGAAAAATAGGGGCTCGTCGCCGGCAGGCCCATGTAACCGTCGACTCCATGCCCAATGATAAGACTTAATGGATTTCGTATGCAAACGACAGTCGATATCTTTGCAATTGAGGGCCGTAAATGACGATTAATATTCATCGAATCCACCCTTGACCACCCCGGGGACCGGTTCCGGAGCGGGCGCACGACCGTCGGTGCTCTCGCAGGACAATGGAATTTAACTTGCCTAATTGAGACTGTATTGTCGTCTCGCCTGTCTTCTGCAGATTACAGACTGGGAGGTTGATTAGTAATCAGCGCCTCATTGGCACTTTTCATGCGGCTGCTGTACTCAAGCCCAAGCCCTTAGGACCGATGAGTACAAATCACGATTAGTGTCTCCTCAAATGGCCGCCCACGATTACGCCATAACCGTCCTTGGCGAATGCCGAAACGGAATTTAGTCTAATGGTTAGTGTTTCGAGGTGTTAAATACTCTTGTCGGGTTGATAACGATAATGTAGGCTAATGCTAACGAGTTTTGGCCATTAATTCGTGTATCTAAAGGCACGTGAATTTTCGCGAAATGTGTCTATAATAGAGGAGGGTGGAGGTGGCGAAAGTCGAACATAAATTGCAATCTAAGTTAAGTTTTGGTTACATCAAAATGGGTGATATTAGCGAAGGTACCCCAAGCAGCACTATACAGGGTGTTTCATAATATAAGCGCAGGACTGCAAGATGTGATAACTTGTCCAAAAATATGAAAAAAGTTTCTATTTACTTACTCTCTAAACTGCATGGCGAGCGGTAAATCGGCAGAAGCAAGGCGGTTGTATCAAGAAAGACAAGCATTCACCAATGACTATGGAAAAACGAAAGTTTTAAAAAGAATACTGCTGACAGTGGGCGGCCTATGGAAGTTGCAATCCCACAAGAAGAGGCTGTCCTCAACAAAATTATACAAACAAGTACCAGAAAAATTCATAAAAGTGTAAGTTTATTGTAAAGCATTGTGTTCAAGCGAAGGAGGGTATCTGCATAGGACATTCACAGGAGTAGTGTTTTTATAGCTTTTTCGAGGAAGAAAGGTGACTCATGTTCTCTTTATTCCTTCCTAGTCTAAAAGTTTGCTAGATTTCATTGTAAAAAGTGGATGGAAATAAAAGGATTCATTCATAACAAGAATTCTTAACAATTTATAACAGACACTTGTGACAGAATTTTTGAAAAATATTCACTGCTACTTCCGTTAATGGTTCAAAAAAAGAAAATCTGAAGATCCCCCAAAGATTCAAAAACACATGACATACAATCATACCTTAAACAGCACTGAGATAGCCGGAGAGGATAAGTCGTACCTACTTGCTAATGGTGGCAACTCAAATAATTCACTCATGTGGTACTGTGCAGGTATACTTTCTATTCGGACGAGTAGGGTCTCTCATATGTTTTGGAAGGAGGAGGGCGCCTTACATTCTCTTTACTTCTTCCTAGTGTGAAGGAGTCCTAGAATTCCTTATATTGGATTATTAAAAAGATATATAAATAGGAAAAGTTCTTAAAATTTTTCAACAGAGTTATATAAGAGGAATATTAGGAACCCAACTTTAGGGGGCATCAAGTTTTTCAAAAACTGCAGTTTGACTGAGTAAGTACGAAAAATTCTTCTCGCAAAAATATGATTTTGAGTGTTAAAGAATTAACGGGAATTTTTGGAACTATACAACAAATACCTTACCTGGCATTTTGGGCGATAGAATGACACCGAAGGGGTTTCAAAAATAACTTGCAATTAAACAATAACTAACATTTGCTGGCTTTTAGCGCCGATGTTCTAGCTTATAAGAATTTGTAAAGCTCAATTTCTTGTTCAGAAATTAATATGCTAAAATAGGTGGCTACAGGCAGGATGGATGTCTACCCATAATTTCCCTCCAGGTTTCTGAACATATTGATAAGAAGGGCAAACAGCTTATCTTCTGGCAAGCAAACCTCATTTATGCAGTTTTTTTTATAATTAAACTGCTAACGAAAAAGATTCGATACAGCAAAATGTTTTGTCATTTTTGGGGGTCTGTATCTCGGAAAGACAAGGGTTTCAGAGATTTTGTTCATGCCTTAAATCCTTCGTTCGAACTTCGAAATATAAAAAAAATTTCGAAAACACTATCCACGCTCGGTATGAGGAATGTCTCAATTGTTGTCGTCAGTTAATATTGACTGTCAAGAAAATAGGTCTTACCACTGATTGCTGGACTTCTGTAAACAACGAAAGCTTCATTGCCTTAACTGGATACTTTATAAAAGAAAATTTCAAGCTTAAATCGATATTACTGGAATATTCAGTAATGAAAGGGCACCATACAAATCAAAATCTGGCTGCCAATATTAACAGGATTGTCACGGATTGCAGACTAGAAGATAAGGTTTTATTAGTGGTGACTGATAACGCTAGCAACATAAAAAATGCTATCATTAAAGACCTAGGTTGGAAACATTTTGGTTCCTTCGCCCACACCCTTAATTTAATTTTGAAAGATGCTTTGATGAACATATTATAGAAGACCTATTAACTAAACTCAGGACATTAGTTGGAACCTTTAAACGCAGTTCCATTGTCACCCAAAGGCTCATGGAAACTCAGACTCAAATGAATCCAAACGTAGAACCACTAAAGTTGTTGCAAGATGTACAAACAAGGTGGAACTCAACATTTTATATGTTTAACGCATTTAGAGAATGCTATAAAAAGTACCGTCGCAATTTTGGACAACACAAATGTTCCTGTTTTAACTCCAAATGAATGGAAGATCTGTAAGGATTTGTCCATAGTTCTTCGACCCCTTGATGAAGAGAAAATTTGATTGTGCTGTAATTCAGGTGGTTACGAAGTTACATGATGGAATTCAAAACAGATTAGGACAGTTGAAAATAGCAATACTCTAGCAGTTGCAGCCTTTTTGGACCCAAGATTTAAAATGAATGCGCTTCAAAACAACTCAGCTGCCGACAGTACAAAAAAAATTGTTACTATATTAGTAGCAGCCAAACTACAAGAAAAACAAAACCAGCAATCGTTTTTTTCCGAACCCATGTCTGTCGATAATGAAAACGATGATGACTTATCAATATGGGGACCACGGCACCAAAATATTGTTAAAAGATCAGCCACAAAATAGTGCAGCGAGTAGGGCAATTATTGAAGTACAATGTTACTTAGAATTTGACATTTTGCCTAGAAATAAAGTTCCTTTAAAATTTTGGAGAGACAGAATTTTAATTTTCCGAACCTAAGTGCCGTGGTTCAAGAAAGGCTTTGTGTTCGTGCTACGTCCGTTCCGTGTGAGAGACAGTTTTCCAAAGCTGGTTTAATAATTACAGATAGGAGAGGCAGGCTTAAAGCCAATAAAGCAGAGAAACTTATTTTTCTCAATGCTAATTTTATTTTTCGTAAAAAATAACTAATAATTACTTGTTTAAGTTTATAAGCTTTTGAACTGAAAATTATTTATTAGATTTTTTTTGAGTTTTAAATTGAATGTATTGTGTTTTTTAGTTTTTTCGTGTTAGTTCTTTGTCTTGATGCCAAATAATGCCAAATATATGCAGGTTTTGAAAATATAAGCATAATAATATAACACTTTTTAGCCAGCGTCAGCCAAAACAAATAATATCCCTAAATTAAAAGTTCGCCATTGTTATGGAAAAATCCTTCAACAAATTTGGATCATCTGCATAAAAAATATCCGAGTAACTTGAGCCGTTTGGTCCTACCAATTAAAATAAAATTTTAATCAGGGACATTATTTGTTTTGTTGACCGTACATATGCATTTCATTTCAATTTTCCTACAGCCTTCAGTAAAAAATCAGAAAATTAAAGCGTTAACTAATATAAATTGACTCCCAAAGTGGCAAAATCAATATAATGTATTAGGTAAAATAATGAAGGAAGAAATATACACAGTGATTGAAATCACTGGTTACTTATAAATCGCTGTCGCTATTTCACCGGTTAGTCGAAATTCACTGTTTTTCCCAACTCTACTTATTAGATAATATACTGTTAATGGCGTTAGTTGGTATCTCGGGACATGTTCGTCAGTTCTCGTTTTTTTTGGCTTACAAAATAAATTACTGGGGTTTTTCAAAAAAGATGGCACGTTTATGTAGCTTTAGTTAAGCAGCGACGTAGACTCATTGTTAACAAAACATTTCTACTCCATTTTGTACAAAAATGGAAAAAACCTAATGAGAAATTGATTAAAATTTTGTTAACTACGATGTCGTGGTGGATGCCTTAACTTTAAGCCTCTTTTTGTAATGACATTTAAGAGCTGTTATTTCGTCTACGAAAACTGTTACGGGGCCTTTACAGAAAGTCAGCAACAATAAGTTACAATATATTGTAGGAATATCCAGGCAAATAAATTAAATCAACTTGAAAAGTGCATTGATTTTTTATCTTAAAATCATTGACCAGATGCCTACTAAAACGTTTCCGTTCCATATGTTGTATAGGAATCCATTCCGTTGTATAGGAATGGCAAGAACTCAAATTGGAAAGGTTTCAATACAGAATGAGTCATAACAGGTGGTTGAAAATGAAGCTTAAAAATCCCTGGTCAATTTTATTAGGGAGTCTGCTATATAAACGTGTGTCTATAACTTGTTATTTAAAATTTTTCGTTTGAAAGATTCAAAGTGTTAAAGTTTTATTTAAAAAATAAAAATTTGTTGATTTGTCAAAAATCGCCAGAGATATGACCTTGACCGTTATAGAATGTGTATGGTTTGCAATAATAACAACATTTATTCTACCAGAGGCGTGCTACCATAAAGTTTGTAAGGGGTAAAAGGGATACAACCCGACCCTCTCGATTTTGGCTAGCGGTTGGTGTCTCCAACGATGTAGATAATATATGGTTACCTATATCAAAATTTGAGTAAAATATCTCAAAAACTCTAAGAGCTATAAAGAAAAAAAATCAACACCCTGTATCTCGGAGACAAAGCGTTTGCGGGTTATGTTCTTATGAACATTGTGTCCTAATTTCGCCTAAGGATTTCCCAATTAATTTCAGTCAATTTCATTCTATTGTAACTTACAAGAAAGTTCAAACTTTCTGTAAACGCCCCGTAACTAATTTAGTAGGCAAAAAAACAAAAAACCACCAAACACCGGCCCGAGATATCGACCAGATATCTTAAATGTCATTACAAAAAGAGTTTTAAAGTTAAGGCTCCCGTCATAACATCGTAGTAAACAAAACTTTAATCAGTTTTTATTAGATTTTTTACCATCCTTGTACAAAATGAAATTATTTTGTCTTATTAACTATGAGTCTACGTCGCTGATTTTAGAACCAGTTATCTTTAGAGAACATTTATCTTATTAAAATCGGCTGAGGCATTCTCGCGATACAGGGTGACTTACAAAACAGCGTCAACTTTTTGAAAAACCCCTGTAATGTATTTTGTAGGCCAAAAAACCGAAAACTGCCGAACATGTCCCGAGATACCAACTAATGCCGTTAAATGTCATAACAATGAATGTTCTAAAATTACGCTATCTACTAGATGCAGTGGGTTGAAATGCAACCATTTTGCAGTGCTTTTTTCTTTACCCCGTATATGCTTTAGAGAATAACTTATTTAAGATCAATCTCCCGCCGTGATTCCAGAAGAAACGGTCTTTCAAAATGTCTTTAGGTTTTAAATTTCGGATAAGGCATTTTCGAGATACAGACCCCCAAAAATGACAAAAATTTTGCTGCATCGATCTTTTCCGTTAGAAGTTTATTTAGTTTTTGTAAAATCATAGCATGGCAAAATTTACTTTGTTGGGCTTTGAAGCCGTGGTCTTCCTAAGGTTTCGTCCACAGCTGCGTCATACATCATAGGAAGGCCGACCTACGAAATCCCGAAACACCTCACAAAACTACTGCACCCCCTAATATTTCGCCCATTGCCTCATCGCCTTTGATAATATATGCCGCAGCTGTAGAACAAGCGTCAGGAATAAATTCCATTGGACTACGGCTTCAAAGCCCGGAAAACACTTAAAATGGTATTGGAAATTGGAATTGGGAATTCTATCGGACCACGGCCGTAAAAGTTTTCACAGTCTTACAGAAGTTTATATTAAGTAAATTTTGCAATGCCGTCTGGGTGATTATTTAATAACAAAAAGTCTTAAGCTACTAAATTAAGTGATTGATTTAGTGTTCGTCCTCGGAAAAATACAGAAATCCAAGAACGAAATCAGAGGAAATTTTGAAATACTGATTGCAATCTCAGGAAAAAACCGATTCAGGCTTTCTTCCAAAACTCCAAAATCGGCACAGTTAGTCTTCAATTAAGAACAGTAACTTTTGGATGTACCATATTTAGGTAGAACAAAAACGAAATGAATAGAATGACATTCTTAATCTCAATCTCCGGATATAGACTGCATACGTGTTGAGTCAACTTTAAAGATGTAAATAACTAATAGCTGGCAACCTAATTAACACGTGCCTAGCCATACAAACTAAACAGTGTACTTTGGCAGGAGTAGTAAAGCCGAAGGGCAAACAAGTTTGGCCATAAATAATTGACTATTAGCCACAATTATGGAGCGGCACTCGGTCCACATTTAAATTATTACGGCCAAACCTACCACAATACATTCTGTAATAATCCGCCTTGAATGCGCCTCGTAACACTCGTTATCACCCCGTTAATGCACTGTTTAGTTACGACCTTTAAATGGCTTATTGTATGGCTGTAAATCAACCAACAGGTAATTTGGAAATTTATATTGTCCCACAAGAGTGTGTTTTGCTTTCTGCAACTCACTCGTTGGTGAGTTTGGTAATTGGTAAACAGACTTTATTTTCAATGTATCCAACATTCTCTTTTCTACCCATCTCTTTCTACATCAGGACCTCAGACAAATTTGCTTCTCTTGTTATTCCCTTCCAAATCGAAACAAAGATGTAAGCATGGATATACGCTTGACGTAGTGTTTTCCTTATTTGTCGTTGATATCGTTGACTGACTCGGGGGTAATAACAAAGATAAAATATCGGAGTTCTTGACTAAACGAAATACGTCGTTGATACTCCGGCAACAAGTTGATTTGTCACGTTGGTGTCTGCTGATAGAATGTCTCTACGCTTAAAGAGCTTTTTTGACCCACTACAATTACAATATATCATTTAACAGGCAGTTTTAGAAAAGATAAAGCTAACTTTTGAAAGAATATTTCAACGTTTTGATTTATGCTATAGCTTTATGTAAACCTTTCAATTATTCTTTGTTCTCATAAGAGATAAAAATAAATTGTTAATATTAACCTACATAACCTTTTTTCTTTGTATCAAATTAGTATTTCGTAATTGCAGCATAATTTGTAAATATAAATACGAACTATTTGAAAAACGAAGAATCCGACAAACAACAAATTTTGTGATGAAAAAGTCAAGAAAAATAGGTCCATTAATTCGAAACCTCTATGTTATAATAAATTACATAGTTATGGGCAACTATAATATTTTTTGGTGAAAATTGATGCTTTTGAATGTTCCAAAAACATTTTTATGGCGCGTTTTTTCCTCTTTCTCTGTTCTATTTTGTTCGAATGAAAGGCTCACATTAAAATATTTTTATTAACAAAATGGCATATTTATCAGAATTGTGCCGTAATTGGAAAACGATATCATACTTTGGTATTCAAGTTACATATATTATGTACCGCACCCCCCTTTTTACCCATGAGGTGACAGTGATAAAAATCAATTTTGCCTATGCTTTTTTAAGTTACGACTATACCACTCTTTTCTTCAATTTAGATGAATTATATGCACTTATAGGAGTACTCCTAAAGTTATTTTTGAGAGAAAAAAAATTGAGTAATAAAACTACATGACACATTTATTTCTAAGAATTTTTCCCTCTTGACATCCCACAGCCAGCTTTTTGTTAAGTTTAGATATATAACAAAGATCAATTAATATCTTACCACTAACAGGACTAAATAATCGAAAAGGCTCAATGTCATTAAGCAAGCCTTATGGCTAACCACATCATCTAGATGTAACCAGTTTTAAATGCTCTCTGGCCACTCCAACGAATCAGAAAAAGCAGAGGCTTCTACAGGTCAAATTTTTTTCGTTTTTTAAATTAAGCCCAAAGTGTGCCCTATACATGGTGATTCACGTTACTCGACACGGAAGATTATGGCTAAACTTTTAGATTTAAAAAAAGTTTTGTATATGGAATGGATGGTGGTCTATTGGAAGTACATTTTACAATTATTGTCATTGTGTAAAGTTGTATTTTTTTAAAAGAGACACCTACTATATTAATGTATTTTCGGTACCTACGGACAAAAGTAAAGGTAGTTTTATTAAGGTTTATGGCATCTAAACCGTACCGTTCTTCAGATATTCGTGATTTTGTGAAAATGCAGCATCAAATTAAATGTAAATCTCAGCACTCAGTTTCTTTTCAACTACCAAAATTGGCTGTTGGGCTAATAGTATATTGGATTTTTTTGCGGTGTGTATTAAATAGTAACTACTGTGCACCGAATGTCAATAAATGAACAACAAATTATTGCAAACTTCAAACAGTAATAACTCGTTTAATTTAAATTAGACACCCTGTATTTTATAGTATCATTAGATGCAGAATTTAGTTTCCTATCAAAACTATTAAACATTCCTATAGCTTGGTGTTTGCGTTTTCTTGAAAAATTGATTTTTTTCTGAATTTGAGCTGACATAAACGATTAAGTAATCTACTGTTTACCTGTTACAATATCCGATTTTGAGGAAGCCAAATTTACTATCATTAGTACTGGGTGTTCACTGGAAAACTTCATTTAGGAGACTATAAAACTTTGACAGAAGAGGGACAGAAAAGGATGGCATAATGAAAGTAAATGGACTTTTGTTTCTACATTCTTTTCCTTTGACATTTCACAACCAACTAGACGAAGTTTTCTAATGAACGGTCAGATATTAATTTATATTACAAAATTATGATTATGAAGATTATTTATCAGCCATCTGAATTTTAAAGTGTCTTTGTTTAGCATAAAATATCAAATTAACAATAAAACATTATATTCCAAGGGTTCTTATAAAATTTAGAATCTCTATTACAAACAAATTAAGTGCAGTAATTGTGGCAATTTGAAATACAATAAATAACCAGTCAACATAAGAGTAAAACAAGCAAAAACAAGCAGTAATAAAATTTGTTCAAAATGACGAGCGTCTGATTCTAAACACAAACGTATTCTGTTTTTAAACTCTTCACTGACATTGCGTAACATATAGGGAGTTATGCTTCTGAAGGCCTCTCTGATTCGTCCTTTCATATTTTTTTTTGTGGTTGGTAGCGTATTATACACGATTCCTTTCACATATCCCCATAAAAAGAAATCGGGAGGCGTTATGTCAGGGGTCCTTGGTGGCCAATATTGTGCTCCATTCCTTCCAATCCATCGATTTTGGAAACGAACATTTAAGAACTCCCGGACTTCACGATGATAATGAGCAGGTGTCCCATCCATTCGCAGCCACATGGTTGTTCTTATATCTAGAGGAATTTCTTCCAGTAAAATTGGAAGCTGATTTCTCAAAAAATTTATAAACGACATTCCGTTTAAATGTTCGTTAAAAAAATAAGGTCCGATCACATACTGTCCCATTATGCCCCCCCCCCCATACATTTACTGACCACCTATGTTGGTTATTAACAACCCTAAATTCATGGGGGTTAAAATCAGAATAATAATGAAAATTGTGTCGGTTAAAAGAACTATCGTTATGATAAGTACACTCATCACTAAATAGAACTGATTCAAAAAAATCTTCTTGTTCTCCAACTTTTTCTAACACCCACATACAAAAGTCCACTCGTTCTCTAAAATCGTTATCGGAGAGTTCTTTATGTAGTTGTATCTTATAATCGTGATATTTATGTTTTTGAAGAATCTTTGATACGCTTGCTTGGCTAATATTTAAGTTTTGTGCAATTTCTCGTTGTCCGACATGGGGATTTTCAACTACAGAGCCAATAACGGCTAATTCAGTTTCTTGGTTTTTCTGTAACTGGTCTCGCTTTGGCAGTCGTTTCATACTGAACACTACCAGTTTGCCTAAATTTTAGGTTACTTACTTTTTGAAAAACTGTTGGTTCACAGTTTTTCAAAAACGGCTCTATTCGGTCGAGTTCGGTTAGGAAATCTTCCAGCTTACTTGCTTGATGCTAAAAGACAATTTTGCAAGCATTCTCCTAGAATGAAAATCATATCGACTCGTTCTTCTGTTGTGTGAACCAGCATTTTGATTAAATAAGAAAACTCCCTGTTAACCACCAATTATAACAGTAAAATAGTTATTTATGTATTAAGAGCGAAAAGTACAACTTTTTTGCTCGGAGAGTGAAGTTTGCCGCTCGACGCGAAGCGGAGAGCGGCAATCAATCGAGAGCAAAAAAGTTACTTTTTGCTCGTAATGCATACGACGTTTTTTCTGCAAACGATCAATTTCAAATAATGTGAATCACAACTGTGCATAGCTGAAGTCACAATCTGAAAATTTAAATCAAACTGACAATGACGTTTTAAATAATTGGTTGAGTGGTGGTAGTTGCTGTTGACAGCAAGCGATAAAATCTTTTTCGCTTGCTGTCCTGGGCAACGCGCGGAAAAGTAAACTCACATTCTGATCCTCAAAAATGGTTAGGTTTTCGTTTGTCTAATGAAAGCGTAAAATGCGTCATTATTTGACGTTTGTAGAAAAAAATATTTAACTGTAAATTAATATGTGACGACTAGAAATGACAATAAATTTTGCTTTGTCAAAATCAGGTAACACCTGAACAGACCTGAACAGGTAAACTAGATTACTACATTCGTTTATGTCAGCGCAAATTCAGAAAAAAGTCAATTTTCCAAGAAAATGCTGGGACCAAGCTATAGAAATGTTTAATAGTTTTTGATAGGAAACTAAATTCTGCATCTAATGATACTAAAAATACAGGGTGTCTAATTTAAATTAAACGAGTTATTACTGTTTGAAGTTTGCAATAATTTGGTGTTCATTTATTGACATTCGGTGCACAGTTGTTAATATTTAATACACACCGCAAAAAATCCAATGTACTATTAGCCCACCAGCCAATTTTGGTGGTTGAAAAGAAACCGAGTGCTGAGATTTTAAATATTTAATTTGATGCTGCATTTTCACATAATCACGAATATCTGAAGAACGGCACGGCTTAGATGCCATAAACCTTAATAAAACTACCTTTACTTTTATCCGTAGGTACCGAAAATACATTAATATACTAGGTGTCTCATTTAAAAAAATAAAACTTTAATCAATTTTATACTTTGGGACCACCTGTATACAATGACAATAATTTTAAATTGTACTTCCAATAGACCCCCATCCATTCCATATACAAAACTTTTTAAAAATCTAAAAGTTTAGACATAATCTTGTGTGTCGAATAACGTGAATCACCCTGTATATATATCGCAAGAGAAATACTTGCTTCCAATCTCTACTGCGATTGGTACTCTCTCAATTTGTTAACTTTTCAACTTCAGGACATTCTCAGGAATTCTGAATTTTTGCTCCTTTTATTCAACTTTTTTTACCATCTATAAAAACCATTCAATCAAAGCCAGATTTTTTTATGCTTCTTATGATCAACCCTTGTTATTTTTTATTATAATAGACCTGTACTCAAAAAACTATATTTATACTATGTAGTTCTAGTAGTATTAGTAGTTCCCGAACCACTCATTTTCTTTTATATCCAATGTCACAGATTCAAAACCTAAATTAGGGCGGAGCCCTGAAGGGTTTAACTTTAAATATATCCTAACAGCATTACCACTCTAGTTCTTGGCAACAAAAAAACGAATTTTGTGGAAGTTAAGTGGTCAGCGGTGTCGAGGCGAAGGAGTGCTTCCGCTCTGCTCCTATCTATTTAGTATCCTGACCCCATTTTCTTTTTCCCCTCCATTTCGCAGTGATTTATTATGTTTTAATGGCAATAAATTAGCATCGGAACAAATAGAATAATAGCCCTTATCGAATAATAGTGATACTATTAAACTGCTACAGTTACAAATTAATTGGCTATACGCGGTAGTTGCCCTGTAAGTTCTAATGTATTGGGGACTTTCTATATTATGTTCCCAGGGAACGTACCCCCACGTCAACATCTTTTCGATTTTAGAACCCCAATGCATTGTGTGTTTTCGGGAATAAATTATGCGGGAATGTCATAAACTAGCCGTCGACAATAATGCCAGGCATAAACAGCAAACCATTAGCGTGACACGCAAATTCCCTTAGTACAGCTATTGTAAAATCTATTCGAGCTTTATCGGTTTACGTTCAGAGTTAAGCGCAAATCCATCAGCTATCTCCGCTACTAAATTCAGATCGAAATATTTACATAATAAATGATAATAACGTTTTACTGACGTTTTTGATCTTGTCGATGGGAAGTTGTTCCGTGTTGAGCCGAATATTGCTTTAGCTAGCAGAACTATGGAGTACCTCAATAGATTTAGTTCATCAGTTTAAAAGAGAATGCCGGGTTTATTTCGAGTTTATTTTCTTGAATTTTGTAAACATTTTGTGAAGCCGAACAAATAATATAACAATAAAATAGGAAAATAAAAATAAATATAGTTAAGTTGAATGATCGTGATCGTGATGAGGATGAGGAGGAGGTGTATGTTGTTTAAATCTTCTTCTTGTTCACATAGCAAGTCCTTAAAAGAAGAAGGACTGCAGGGATAGATTGGCCGTCGATCCCCCACGGCTCATTCAATTCTGGGAAGGGCAATCCCATCTGTTTCCGCTAGTGTATCTTGCATTTCGTTCGACCTATCACCTCTAGACATTTTCCTTTGGAGACATATACTATAAAACATTTATCCTACAGAGCCTACCTCATTAGAAGACTTGCGGCAAAGGATCGTATACGAAGGTAGGCAAATTACACCCGAAATTCTACAAAACGTTTTACTACTGCATGAACATTTATGGTAAACATTTTCAATATTTGAAAGTTTAAGGCAAGTTATTTCATTGTGTTAATACTAAATTTTATTAGGTTGATGAATGTTGTTATTTTGTTTAATATATTATTTTTAATTCATTGTTTATTAAAAAACGAACAACATTTATCCAACAGTTGTCAATTATTAAAATGTTGTTTTGATCAAATTACATGAAATTGGGCGAATGAATAGAGCTTGAAAGACCTTCAAAACGATACTCGTCTGTTTTATGAGATACATCTATAAACGTTATGAATTATTTGGGATCAGGACTCTGTCTAAGGTGTGTTGCAAGCAGCTCACCGCTACATGCTCTTCTGTAATATGAAATTACTTTAATGGCTATTTGTTCAAAATTAGTCTTAATGAGTTATGCGTAGGACTATATGAGGCAAGTCTATACACAGTCACAGTTTTACCTTCAATGCTACTTCAGTGGCAAATTTACATTTTTTTTCTGCTTTGCCTAGTTGCCTCGCTACCTACCTGCTGCCTGCATATATGGAGTAAAATCGTGCCTTCATCGCGTGCTTGTAGATTTTATATTGGAGTGATCCTCGGGATTGCCAAATTTGTTTGCCTTCTAAAGCTCTCGTCTTTCGTTATGCCTTTAGTGGCAAATTTTGAACAGTTGCAAGAAATACCCCTAAAGCATTCAATACCCTCTAAAAAGATTTGGTGAATTTAACGCCAGTGTTCCATGTAAGCGACGTGGATTTGTCGATAATAGTTTATGAACACATACTATTTGGAAAGTCAGGGATCGAGAGGAAAGTAAGTGATATCAGATTTCAGAAGCTTTGCTTTATAAATCGTAGGGTTACCTACGTTGTGTATGGCAGAGAAAGGTATTAAAGACTTTCCGGCTTCTTTTTCGCTTCGAAAATAGTGCATTAACTTAATAAACCTTTGGTCCCTTTCAGAATGCCTCCGGCCCGGAATTTTTCAAACTAAACTAAGAATCAATTGAAACGATACATCCCAAATAATTTTTAATGAATTTTAAAACTGCCTATCTCTAATGCTACTCAAACGATTTTCGTTGGCGATAGCACTTTGGTAAGATCCACGTATACACTGCTTTAGTTGGTTATGTACTCGGTTATATATTTTGCAAGTTTCCTAATACAGGGTTCAACAAAACTTGATGCATTCTTGTAAAAATTTTTGAGCACACAACTTTGCGGACAAAAAAATCAGAATATTTTTTGCTATGGAAGTACGTGGAGACGTGTCATACCTCGGGACATGTTTGGTGTTTTTTGGATATTTCGCCTGGTTCCGTATATATTTAGTTTTTTCTATAAAAGAGGCATCATTTAACACTGGGGCTCCAATTTTTCCCATAATACAAATATTGATAAAAACTTTATATGGAATATAAAGAATATGCATAGGGCAAGCTTGACGAACAGGCGTAATGGTTATAAAGTTGGACACATCTACAGTGGCGAAAAGTAAGTAAAATTTTTTCAATCATCCAAGTGATAATTGAATGTCCACCATTAAGTGATGTGGAACAAAACGTGTGGATTAATTTGGAATTCCGCTGCCTGATAATTGCAGCTATTAATGATACCTCGGGACCTTTTTCTGTCTTCTTTATATCTCCATTAATAAAAAAAAAACATGGGTTTTTCTAAAAGTGTAACATTTCATGACCATAAAAAAAACAAATCTCCTATTCAATGAGTATTACGAAAATTTGGAATTGGACGTCGTCATCGGAGAACCAGAGCTATGCCTAATTGTTTACATGTACAGGGTGACCCACGAAACTGACATTATACCTCATTTTTTTAAGCTTTACATTCTGAATTCTGACTGAATAAAACTGATGTTCGAAAATTGTTTGTATTGATAGAATCAGAGAGAATTAACCGATAGTCGCAATTTTTAATTTGAATATGTTCAAGGAGTACGGCTAATCTAAAGAATGGCGAATAACAAGATGTCACACATAAAGATGAATAACATTAGGGCCTTGAAAACTCTAAAAGAGACTAAGTTGAATAAATCGGAAAAACATAGAACAAGCTTGTTTAGTTTCATTAATAATGCGATTATTGCCTCGTCCTCACTGTTTATTCAAATAGTGGACTGTATTATTTTAATTTATAATAAAAGCCACACATAGATTGCGCAACCTGTACTCCATCGAACATGCCGCCCACCTTGAAAGTGAGAAGTCACCTTTCAATTAATCTTCCTCCTGAGGTAGTAGACACAATTTGCCCACGGGACGCTTGTACTCCCCCTTTGTTGTCCGGACAGTTGCGACTCGCACATGGCCGTCCTTACCAGGATGCACATCCACTATCCTTCCAATAGGCCATTGCAGAGGTGGAATATTGTCCTCCCGAACTATCACCATTTGTCCTGGCTGCAAACTTGGTTGAGAAGACCTCCATTTGTTCCGAGCTTGAAGATTTTCAAGATAGTCATGGTGCAAACGTTTCCAAAAATGCTGAACTAATTGCTGTATTCGTTCATAATGTTTTAGGCGATTAAATGGGATGTCTGTCAGACATCGATCAGGCAATAAAGTGAGCTTCTGTCCGATTAAAAAATGGGAAGGAGTGAGAGGGTTAAAATCTTCAGGATTATTGGAAAGAGGTGACAGAGGTCTGGAATTAAGGATAGCTTCCACTTGAACAAGCACAGTATATAATTGCTCGTAAGTCAAATGAGCCTCACCCACAATTCTCATTAGGTGGTACTTACATGCCTTTACACTTGCCTCCCCAAGACCTCCAAAATGGGGCGCCCTAGAGGGGATAAAATGCCACTGTATATTTCAAGTTGCAAATTCATGAATTACTGAATTCTCCAAAGTTAAAAACGCTTCAGACAATTCTGATAACTTGTTGGAAGTTAGTCCCATTATCGGAAAAAATGTCGGTTAACATACCCCTTCTTGAAATAAACCGTTTTAAGGCATTTAAAAAAGCTTCGTTGACAAGTCAACTGCCAACTCAAAATCAACAGCTTTAGTGGTAAAACAAACAAAAACGCATACATATACTTTCACAAAAGTTCTACATCGCGCTCGATCAGGCTTAATAAAATAAGGGCCGGCGAAGTCCAAACCCACCTTCTGAAATGGTAAGGATGGGCGCACTCTTTCCGCAGGCAAATCCCCCATTTTAAGAGTCAAAGTTTTAGGGGCCACCCTGAAACAGGTAAAACAACCACGTAAGATTCGCCGTACAGTACTAATACCTCTGATTATCCAAAACTTGTCCCGCAAACTAAAAGCATTACCCTCGAAGAAGCATGCAGCAATCTCTCGTGCTCATGCCTGATCAAGAGTTTAGTCAAATTATCTTTATTAGAAAGACACAATGGATGCCTCTGTCCATATTCTAAATCGGAATGCCTTAGCCTGCCACCAACCCGCAACAAACCGTCTTTATCTAAAAAAGGGTCCAACGATAAAATGTTGCTATCTTTTTGCAAAGCCTTAGCTGTTTCAAATCTGAAATTTCTTTTGAAAACACTCGAGCCTGTGCAATGCGTACCAAGGCAGTTTCAGCATCATTCAATTCAGCCATCGTTAATTGACCTGTAATTTGAAAGCTATTGGGCTTGCAATCGTGAATAAAACGAAAGCAATACGCAGTGACTCTTTGCAAGCGGGAATAAGATGAATATCGATCAGGTAGATCAAATTCGATCATTGTTGTGACAAAATTCAAGGCTTTGACCTGACGCAAATCGGGAACTTCTGTGTCTCTGCATCGCCACTCTTCTGAGACCATGAATTGGGACCCTCAAGCAAGAACTCAGGCCCCGCCCACCATAAAGTGTTTCCCACTAGATTCTTAGAACTCACTCCACGAGAAATTAGATCCACAGAATTCCGAATGGACCGTACATGCCTACGATTTTGAATATTAGTCTCAGCTTGAATAATCGATACACGATTTGCTACAAAAGTCTTCAGATTGGCTCGTTTTTTAACCATGCGAGGACAATAGAAGAATCTGTCCAATAATAAGTCGCATTGATATTGATATTCAAAGAACTTAGCAGCTTCTTAATTAAAGTGACAGGCAGAACAGCTCCACACAATTCAAGCCTAGGAAGTGTGATGGTCTTCAGAGGTGCTATCCGGGATTTGGCACAGTAAAGCTGGGAGTGACAAACACCATTTAAGCTTCTAGATTCCAAAAATATACACGCATCATAAGCCACGGTTGAAGCATCGCAAAAACCATGGAGCTACACTTTCTGAGCGTCAGGAATTACATTACTAACCTGCCTACGAATCTTAATTTCGTTTAATGTCCAAAAGCTTCTTATAAAACTGAGTAAAATTAGTTAGTATGTTTAAAGGTACAGTGGAATCCCAACTGATTTTTTCTTTCCACAGTTGTTGAAGAAGTAGCTTTGCTCTTACCACGACTGGCCCTATCAGATCAAGAGGGTCAAAAATTTGGTGAAACTATTGACAAAATATATCTTTTTGTTGCACGGACCTGAATTTGATCTTTAAAAAGGATAGAGTAGCTAAGTAGGTCCCCTTGAGGTTCCCATATTAAGCCTAAAGTTTTTACAGTCTTGACATCAGTTATAAAAAATTGAGAAACAGAGGCATTATCCTCATCAATTTCCAAAATTTGTCTCTCATTGGATGCCCACTTGCGTAGTTTAAAACCAGCACCATCCAATATATCACGCATAATATTATTTTTGAGGCATTTGGCCTCTTCAATTGTGGCGGCTCCGGTAGTAAGGTCATCAACATAAAAATCTTTCAAAATGACTTGACATTCGTTTGGAAAATGCTTCTGATTATCATACGCGATCTAATGCAGTGACCTGATTGCCAGAAAGGCTCCTGGTGCTGTGCCATAGGTAACCGTATTCAATTTATATTCATTAATCTTTTCTGATTTATCAAATCGCCAAAGTATTTTCTGAAAATCCTGATCACATGACCGGACCTTGACCATTCGATACATTTTTTCCACATCGCCCGTAATAACGTAATTATGGCATCTGAACCGACACACGATTGAAAAAAGATCATCCTGTATTGTAGGTCCAACCTTCAGCACGTTATTCAGAGATACACCTGTGCTACTCTTACATGACGCATTGAAAACAACTCTACATTTAGTAGTTGTACTTGAGTATTTTACTACTGGGTGATGTGGCATGTAATAAGACTTGGCTGATGCGTTAGACATATCAGAATCAGGATCAACCAGAGACATATGTCCCATCTCCAAATACTCCTTAAGAAATTTTGAGAATTCAATGCTTAAATAGGGATTTTTTTCTAAACGCTTTTCTAAATTCAAAAACAACTTCTGAGTAATTTCCCGAGAATACCCAGCTCATTTACATTTTCACGAAAGGACAAAGCGACAACATATTTGCCTGTTTGGTCTCGAGTGGTGGTTTGAACAAAATGAGTTTCACACTCCAATTCCTCTTTAGTTTTCTCACACCCTGTTAAACATGCTTCAACTTTCCAAAATCGTTCCACCTTCTGGTCTAAGTTCAAAAGGTTAACACTCAAACTACAAACCTTTGGCATATTGTTCAATAAATTAACAGGCCCTGAAATTATCCACCCCAATGAAGTTTTCTGTAAAATAGGCCAGTTCAGTAAAATTACCAAGTGTAATTCTTCCTACTCTCATCAAGGACCAGAAAGCATTAGCACCCAAGAGGATATCAATCAGCCAACTGAACTCCCTTGGGAATATCAATTGCATCGCGATTTAAAGTCACATTTGGAAGATTCCCAGGAATTTTATCAAGCACCAGAAAACTTAAATCTTGAGAAAAGTTGTCCTTTGATGAATATAATTTAGCACTTACAGAATGCCTCACATGAACTAAACTTTGACTTATACCACTAACTGGCATATTGATATCTCTCTTAATAAGACTAATCTTATCAACCATACTAGATGTGATATAATTTGATTGGCTGCCTGAATCCACAAGTGCTCTGCATGATAACGGAGTACTATTCTTGTCATGCAAAACGACAATTGCTGTTGACAATAGTACATACAAATTTGGAATTTGGTTAAAAAAGGTATCGGAATTAGCGATAATTGCACTTGAATTATTTTGATTTCTCTGATTCTCTGAAGGGTTTTAAAAAGGGCTTGAAGGAGGTTCATTTGTGACCTTTAAATGCAACAAAGTGTGATGATTTTTATTGCATTTTCTGCAATCATCCCCTTTGCAGTCCTTATTAGCGTGCCCAGCACGAAGACACTTAGTGCAAAGATGGAGCTTTCTAACTTCCCTCAAACGATCCTCAATAGACAGACCCAAAAATCTCTGACAAAAGTAAATTAGATGTGAACCCTTACAAAAAATACATGGCTTTAGGTTTTGCTGAGAAAGATGCAAAAACTGTTTTCCCGGTTTATTATCCTGTTGCAGTGGTTTTTCAGTTCTGTTGCAAAAGTCCCACATTTCTAACATTTGGCAACGCTTAGTCAAAAAAGAAACTAATTCATTATAAGTTGGCATAGAAGTTATGTCAGCTAAAGAATGTTCCCATTCTCTTCTGGAGTGATGATCTAACTTTGAAGAAACAATGAAAATAATAACTGAATCCCAGCTAGACACAGGTTGCTTTAAATTTTCCAGAGAACGTACATTTATTTGTAAAACATCTAACAGACTTCAAAAACTTTCCTTAGATTTCTTTTTAATAATTGGCATATAAAAATAGCCTTTATATGATTATTTATTAAAATTCTATTATTTTTAAACCGCTCATAAAGCAGATTCCAAGCTATGGAGTAATTTGCTTCACAAACTTGCAAAGATTGGAGAATTTGAGCGGCGTCACCCCTAAGAGCAGACAGAAGGTAATAAAACTTCTGAATAGGACTCAAGGCAGCGTTGCTGTGAATTAAAGATACAAATGAAACATGAAATTGCAACCATTTACTCAAAGTTCCATCAAAATGTGGGATATCTAACTTAGGCAATCTAACTGCAGACAAGGGATCCACACCCACAGGCTGTTGAGCAGATATCTGCTGCAAGGCTGGAATAGCACTAAGATGCCTTTTTGCCTTGACGACAGCTGCATAATATATGGATTCAAACACCTATCGTTCAGCCTCATGCTCAAAAGGGTTGTCAATCAACTACTCAATCTTAGCTTGACACTGATCAAAATCATTATAAACTTGCTCAACCCTTTCAAGCCGAGCACCCAACTCCAATATGCTCGAACCAGACTCAATCACATTCAAATAACTACAAAATCTTGTTAAAGTGGCTTTCAAGGTGGCTCTCCTCTGTACTGCTGTGGAAGTATAGTCTAATTATATATTAGTAAAGTGTGTAATTGAGCTGATAAAATCCTCAAAATAAGGGTAACCAACCGTGACTTTATAAGCGATAAAATTGTATATTCAATAATGATAGCCGATCAAAATATATATACGGAAATTCCGTGCTCATTCAAAATTTGGCATCAACAAATTATGGAAACAACTAGGGATAAAAGGAACGGACCTACAGTTGATGTACGGTATTTACTCTGCGACAAAACAGCGGCGAGGTACAGCCATTCAACCAGTCCAATTGTCCAATTTTCAATCTTCTTCAGCTCTGGGCCTCCGTTTTCTCCTTAAAAATGGCGTACACGGCGTGCATAACCAAGACCGGCCAAAAAGCCAGCAGCAGGAACGAGGACAAACCACTGGTTATCCGGGTCGTTTGGACCAATGTTTAGTTTCATTAATAATGCGATTATTGCCTCGTCCTCACTGTTTATACAAATAGTGGACTGTATTAACTTAATTTATAATAAAAGTATAACAAAAATGATTACATGTTTAATCTTTAAGTTAACAAGTTGCAAGAGGTCAAAAATAGAATGCAATACAAAATCATCAACCCCTCCATTCCACTAACCGCCAAAAGTCAATGTCAATAATGTCAATAAAAAACACGCGCACAACAATGTCACACGGCAGTACAGTTCTCTCACCCAAAGGGTCTTGCCGTTCACACATAGATGGTGCATCCTGTACTCCATCGAACAAATCTAAAATTTCTTTTAAGAATTTAAAACATTTAACTGCGTTTGAGAATCTTTAAATAATTCCAAATCTTTGAAAACCATCTAAGCTGACAGTCAAAGCAATGCTCACTATTTAAGAGGTATATTGGTAATATCATAAAAAGTCACTGGTAAAATTTAATAAGACTAATATTATATTAAAAATAACAAAGCAACAAAATTAACAGCTTATTAAAAATATGGAAACAATAATAAAAAATATTTTTTGTTAAATGGTAATTTTGGATCAATGATCTGATGTGTTTGTGGTTCTATATTTTGTAGTACCTGGTTGCAGCGCCATTCATTTGGAGCACTGCATGGGGCAAATTGGAGCCCCAGGGTTACGAGCTACCTCTTTTATAGAACGTAGACATTTCTGTTTCGTAAATCGTGCCCATAATGCAGCAAGAAGAGAATGGGCCACTACGCACTCAAACTGGGGAGTGGCAGAGTGGGGTAGGTGTTTGTTTATGGATGAGTCAAGGTTGAATTTGTACCATTCTGATGGGCGTATTATGGTATGGAGAGAAACGGGTAAAAGGTACCGAGAAGAGCACATCGTCGTGGATATGGCAAAAGGACGTATGTCACAAAATATCAATTCTGAGATTTTTATTTCGCTGTAGCAAATTCTACCTTCCGGATTAGCTGCAAAAGCGACGTATGTGAATGCCCACTAGAATTTCAGATATACAATAATATCATTACGTCGAATGTGTATAGAACCAATAGCTGGCTGCGGCAAAATGGCGTATGTTACTGTTTTGTTGTAGTTTCGTATTGTTTTGTATGTTGTTGGGATGTATCGTGCTTTGTTTGGCACGAAGCATCAGGAGGATTGGAGAGTGAAGTATTTGCCTCTATTTCAA
The DNA here is from genome assembly GCA_951812265.1 of Taphrorychus bicolor. Classification (NCBI taxonomy): domain Eukaryota; kingdom Metazoa; phylum Arthropoda; class Insecta; order Coleoptera; family Curculionidae; genus Taphrorychus; species Taphrorychus bicolor. The sequence goes on along the minus strand of OX638306.1, from coordinate 20,089,105 downwards.
ACAGATTCTTAACGAGAGAAATAGAGAAATATCGGCCTAGTCGGATCTTGATATGGAGCGACGGCTGTGGTTACCGAAACAAAAATGTGAAACTTGCCAATGAACTTCTGGAATTAGCTGTGGAGAAAAACGTCTTAATCGAACAAAAATATTTGACAGTTGGACACACACAAATGGAGGCCGATTCAATCCACAACTCATTTGATAGGAAGCTTGGAAAACGACGTGAATTGTATGTTCCTGCAGACTACCTCAATATTATTAGATCTACTAAGGAGAAGCCAACGCCATACAACGCAGATTCCTTGGAGTACACAGACTTCTTCAAAAGTGGTAAGTCGTCGATCCGACCAGGAAAAAAGAAGGGCGATCCTTGCGTAACCGATGTAGTTGCCTACCAATGTGTCCCTGAAGGGAAAATACATTTTAAATTAAGCTTTGAAGATGATTGGAGCGAACTACCCATAAACTCATTGTTAGTAAGCAGTTAAAAACGCCACTTAACCAAGAATTTCCTTCCATAGAAACCTCCATATTTATTCAATTGTAAGAGTTGAAGCAGTTGCCGGTACCGTCCGTTTTACGACAACTTAAAACATGGATGCACCTTATAAATAGACTGCCCGCATGTGAATTAATGCACCTACTGAGTACACAGGTCTTTGTTTTGAAATGCTTTTACATTTTCTTTAGGTAGGTATTTTAAGATTTTTCTAATATTATAACCTAGGTATTGTTAATAAATATTTTGTTGAGCTAAAACAATTCAATCTTTCTGAATTAGAAATATTAAGTTTTTAATAAAAATACTTATGTCACGAAAGACAAACAAACTTATGATGCACAATAGCGTACGTCACATGATCACAATACCGAGGTCATGTTTTACAAAAAGTTCATTGTTCTTGTAATTCGCTATCCCTAATGCATCAAAAATGCACAATTTGCAAAAATCTCTTCATCGCCAAGTAAAGTGCAATTACATTTTTTGCTCTCCTGAAAATATCAGTTTTTGACATAAGTCCTTTTGTCATATCCACGACGACATGGAAAAAAGAGCGGCATTTGGCGGAGGGAACGTTACTGTGTGGGGTGGTATAAATAGAAATTGTAAGACCAATTTGGTTGTTCTTATGGGCGAGAATATGAATGGAGAAAGTTATTGCCATCTGTCTGTAAATGACGTTATCATTTCCTTTGCTAGACATTTTGGTGATGATTTTATTTTAGTAGATGATAATGCTAGACCTCAATGGGCTAGGATTCTCATTCATCTACTAAGGGAACAGAATATGGCAGAATGATATGGCCGCCTATGTCACCTAACATGAATCATATAGAGCATATCTGGAGTAAACTAAAGTTAGATTTGAGTCGCCAAGGGATTGATTTTGAAAATTTGGATGAATTGGTGCAAACGATATTGAATTTTTAGGAAGCCAATCCCCAAGATTTTATTAGAAATCGAACAGATAGTATGCCAAGGCGAGTGCGAGATGCAGGGTTGCAAGTCCCTCGGACTGCAACCAGGTACTAAAAATATAGAGATAAAAACACATCACAACATCATCCAAAATTACCATTCGACAAAAAAATGTTTTTTATTCTTGTTTCCATATCTTTAATAAGCTGTTATTTTTGCTAATTTGTTATTTTTAATGTAATTTTGCTGTGATTAAAATTTTATCAGTGACTTTTTATGATATTGCAACTATACCTCTTGCATTGCTTTGACTGTCAGCATTGATGAATTGTTTTCAAGGATTTGGAATTATTCAAAAAACGCAGTTGAAAGATTTTAAGTTCTTAAAAGCAATTATAGATTCTTCTAAGCTTTTCCTATTTATTCAACTTAGGATCTTTTAATGTTTTCAAGGCCCTCATGTTATTCATCTTTACGTGTAACATCTCGTTATTCGCCATTCTTTAGAATAGCCGTACTTCCCGAACATTTTCAAATAAAAAATTGCGACTATCGGTTAATCCTCTCTGTCTGTACTAATACAATCAATTTTCGAAGTTCAGTTTCATTCAATCAGAATTAAAGTGTAAAGCTTAAAAGAATGTGGATTAATGTCAGTTTCGTGGCCCACCCTGTACATCTAAACAATTAGGCATAGCTCTGGATCTCAGATGGCTACGTCCAATTCCAAATTTATGTAATGCGCATTGAATAGAAGATTTGTTTTTTTTTATGGTATTGAAATGTTACACTTTTAGAATAACCAATTTTTTCTTTAACTAATGGAGATATAAGGAAGGACAGAAAAAGGTCCCGAGGGATCATTAATAGCTGCAGTAATCAGGCAGCGGAATTCCAAAATCATCCATATATTTTGTTCCACATCACTTCATTGTGGACATTCGATTATCACTTGGATATTTGAAAAAATTTTACTTTTTGTTCACCACTGTAGACGTGTCCTAACTTTAGAGCCATTAAGCCTCTACGTCTAGCTTGCCCTATGCATTGTCTTTATATTCCGTATTAAATGTTTATCATTATTTGTATTATGGGGCAAACTGGAGCCCCAGTGTTAAATGATACCTCTTTTATAGAAAAAAACTACATATCTATAGAACCAGGCAAAATATCCAAAAAACATCAAATATGTCCCGAGGTATGACGCGTCTCCACTTAGTCAGATAGCAAAAAATTTTCTGAATTTTTTTCCGTAAAGTTATCTGCTCAAAAATTTTTACAAAAATGCATCAAGTTTTATTGAACCCTGTATTAGGAAAACTACAAAACATATAACCGGGTACATAACCAATTAAATCAGACTATATATGGTTCTTACCAAAATCGCATCTCCAACGAAAATCAGTTGAGTGGTTTTAGAGATAGACAGTTTTAAAGTTTATTCAAAACTTGGGGTGTATCGTTTCAATTAATTCTTAGTGTAGTTAAAGTTAAAAGTTTGAATAATTCGCAACGGAAAGTTAGTCAATCAAGTCTAATGGTTTTAAGTGAAGGTCGGCACACTGATATTGAAAACATTGAGATTGTTGAAGAACAATTTTGTACAACTATTCTTCTTTCTGAATGTCGTATTAGTAAATTAAGTTTTGTTAATGCTTCGCAGCCTGAAGCCTTATCACAACCTTCTGAAATTTGTGTAAAACTTCCAGACTTACAAATTAAATCTTCCTGAGGAGAACTGCTTGATTGTAGCTCATTTAGACTGCTGGCTAAAACTGTAATAATCGATAGAGCTTCTCACCCTGACGTGCAGAGATTTACAGAATAGGAATTTGTGAAAACACGTAAACTGAGGACATATACCAGTACTTTTACTTGTTCTCTTAGGCTTGGCTAAGGATAGCTGCCATAGAGACAAATATCTCTCTGGCGAATTTTAAAGTTTTTGTGTTTTCTGATATTACCTACAGAATCTAATAGCTTTTGGAAGCTAAGCTTGCAGCGAAAAAAAAAGGATGAACAGAAACCACCAAAATTGATTTTTGCAGAAGTTTTACGTACATCCAGAACATACATGCTCGAGAGTAATTATAGTTCATTTCAGATCTTAGGCCTTAACTTGAGCTTCACCTTTAGCTTTAACTTCAACTTCATACTGTGTTCTACACCTCATTCACTCTACACTCCCTACGTTTCATTCATGCCCCACTTATCAAAACCACACACGTTACTGCAGCTCGAGTCCTTGGCAGCGGCTTCTTCAGCTTGAGAGTAGCCTGACCTCAATCAGCAATCAGATTGTTGTTGCCTAAGGTTCCAACAGGACAAACAAGGGCCTGATGTATTAAGTAGACCGAGACTCAGGAAGGCTAAATTGACAGGAAGGCTAAATTCATATTATTTTTATCAATTCTGAAGGACCTATACATTCACCAACTTTAATCGATTGGCACTTAATTTTAAACTAACACTTACTCTCTAATAAGTTCTAAGAGTAATAAGATCCTCATTATTAGCGAGGCATATGTACAAAAGCTCCGTGTAAAAGTGTACCCCAGGTTTAAGGACTTTCAATATATTGGTACTTATACAGTGGGTTATTGTAACACTCAAGCCATAGTAAGTCCCAAAATGTGTTGAATTAGACAAGTCAGTAAATTAGTAAATTATTAACTGTGGATTCAGTACTAAAACTAAAGCGAGGTTAACTTTCTGCCAGTTTAGCAACTGGCCTCCTGCCAGTGTCTGTCACTTCTAGTCCAGATATCATATAGGGATAAAAGGGTTTGTTTATTTATGGCTTCAACAGTAGGGCTGGGCATTGAGAGTTGGTTTCTTTATATTTATTTTGGGATATACATCTGTGAATTTAATGATTTGTATTTTCCCATTTCTTATGAGATTCTTATGAAGTTGTTATGAAATTCCATTCTTATGAAATTGTTGTGCGGATATTGTCCTGTTTCTACTGCGTTACTAGTTTTCTTGGTTTTCCGCTTTTACTAGTTCTCTAGCATGTCTCGAATAGCTTTGTTCAGTATCTTTGAAGAGAGAGCTTATTAAAGTGGGTGGTGCAATTATAATAAGGCCTTTTGTATACTTAGGACCACTCTCCGATCTGGAGTACTTATCGGGCTATTGCTCTCCTAAGGCTGGATTAAGTCCAGCTCAGTAGATCCAAGGCATTGAAGCAGCGGAATTTATTTATTTTAAGCACCCTTTTGTCCTCCCTGTCCAAATTTGAGAGGTAGACACACACGTTACATAAAGTACTGTCAAATGATCTTAAGGGTATATTTATAATTAGTGGTAATAACATTCGGTTGTTAACTCGGAAGTACCATACCGAATATCAATTGAGCTAGTAAACATTTTTCAGTTTAAAACATTTCTTGAAACGAAATAACATTAGGAGTTTATTTTATTTGGTAGTAAGTCGCTTTATTTGGGACACTCTGTAGGTCCATCTAACTTCCAAAATTCAGGTCAACTTCACATCTCAATAACTCTCATCCAGTCTGTTTCAGATAACTTTAACATTGGGCCTGCATCTACAAGTATTTCTTGGCACCACCCTGTAAAAATGATGTCATTGCTCTCAGAGTTTTCAAATCCCTTATTCCGTCCCTTATGTTTCTACCTGAAATTTATTATCAAAATGAAGTTCCAGTATTATGGCATTTAAAGGCAACATCAGTTATTTACCCTTTTTTCAGTAAGGTCAAGTTTAAGACGCTCTATATTCTGTTTAAATTAATTTAAATGAAAGGCGAAAACTGCGTCTGGGTGTTTTACTTTACTGATCTCAAAATTTGCATTGAACAGTCAAAATTATTATCATTGTTTCATCAGCAAGCAATTAAACATCTGTTCAGTTAATTCTTGAGAAAACACTCCAATCAATATTAATGGTCAAAACATTTTGAAAGTACACCCTGTAGATCAATCTTATACCACTATCTCTTCGTGCACACGTAACAAATCAATTTTGTAAAATTAACCAATCGCATATCAGTTACTTGATCAGCCGGAGGCTGAAATTCAAGATTGGTAAATGTCTGAAGAAAAAATTTAAAAAATACGAAATGTGGTACGAGATTTAAAATCGGTTAAACTTGTTTTTTTCTACTAACTAACTTCTCAAGGATCAACCTCAATTCACATAAAACAAAATAAAAACTAAAATTTTGTGAAAATGTAGTCAACTTATTCATCACCTTGTATATACCATCTGAATAGGTAATATTGTTCAAAGTATTCCAGAATAGCTCTTTTATAGATCCTTCGAAAGGTTGCTGAAAACTTCACATTTTTATCTTATTATTATTTACACGAATTAGAGTGAGCTGCATAAGCTATGTCCTAACACTCAATACTAATTATTTGTACTGTTATTTGTATCATTTAGCTACATTATTAGTTGGAGCGCAAAATCGCATCAAATCTTTGATTTATCACAAATCCAATTTCGACAGGGAAGGTTGAGAATAGTTTCAACGACGATAATTTGTCACCAGCTAATCACCTTAGTCCACGGACAGGGCGGGATCCAACAGTTTGCGATTTAATTAGACCGACTGCCGTTGTCCCAAACGGTTCACTTAAGACGCTAATAAATCCGATTATATGATAGTTCGATGTGGCAGCCTTAGTTACCACTTTCCAAGAAGGTATTTCCACCGCCCGTTGTCCCATACTTTCACTTCTATTATTATTAATCTGAAAATCTCTGCAGGTGCGTTGGTAATTTCCTATTCAAATGACGGCGACAGTAAATTAATATTTATTGAAACTACCCTTGGCCAGTGGCTACCCTTTGAGGATATATCTACATTTACATACATAACCGTGATTGTTAGGTAAACCCTGGGAATAATTAAAAAAGTTTGCGCAACTGTCTAAACAATCGCACTTAATAAAACATAAAATTGTTAGGAATTTGCTTAAAGCCTCTCAGGAATGAGAAAAGACGCAAAAAACCAGCGCCCCGTCAATTTTTAAATTAATTTGCGCCATAGACAGGTTTGCGTACATATACCTGCTAAAGACCAGTTCGCCGTGCCCTGCCAGTTTCAATTAAAACTTTTCCCCTAAGTGGATCGGTCGTGGAGAAAACGACTCCAAATGAGCCATTTCGCGAGCTCTCTCGCCTTTATAAAAGTATAATTCAAATTTGACATTTGAAAAGGTTAAACAGTTTCGGTAACTTTTTCCATCGCCCGCTCTGGTCCTCAAATATGAATAAATCATGCATCAAAATTAGGTAAAACTCCCAGACTGCCGATTGAGAGTTTGGGAAATTTAAGGATAATGAAGTTTGTGTAAGTAGGCACTTAAAATGTGGTGTTACGGCAACTTGTTTACTTACCCACTAAAAAAGTTTCAATGAAAAAAAGGTATTATTGAGCGACCAAAATAATATTAATAGCGTCAAGTTTTATATTTTTTATAATTAACCACCTTTTCACGATTATTTTTTTGCAATTGAAAAAACTTTGCATCTCGTTTCGATTTGAAGGTACTTATAGCTAATGCAATTTTGTTTATATTTTGAATAAAATCAAAGAACGTTAAATGCGTAATTTGGCGACACGAATCAATTGCAACTTGTCAACTAATTATTCCATGCTGCCAGTCAAGTCTAGTGGCTTTAAGTGAAGGTGGGCACACTGATAGTGAAGACATTGAGATTGATGAGGAACAATATTGTACAACTGTTTTGTCTTATTCAAGTTTCTTAAGCAACTATTCTCTTATTCAAGACTCTGTTAATGCCTCTCAGCCACAGGCTCCACCAGAACCTTCTCAACTTGTGTAAAACCCTTCGACATACAAATTAAGCCTTTCCGAGGTGAACTGCTTGAATATAAGTCATTCAAACAGCTGTTTAAAGCTACTAAAGCTGTAATATTAGATAATTAATCCACTCTCTCCGATGTGCAGAGATTCACATATTTAAACTTTTTCTTACAGATGAACCTAATTGAAAACTTAGATTGCATTGCAGAAGTCAGACAAGGTGCAGAACAGAAAAATCTTCATCTACTCCGGCAGTCAGATGGCCCTGCGAGACATCTGCAGGAATAGGACGAGTTCAAAGCTCGATAAGGACTGCAGAGATGCTCTAGGGTCACTGGCAAAATCAAAAAGGGTAACTGTGGGATGAGTCTCTACATATAAAGGGCATTGAGGGAAAAGAGCGCGCCGATGAATCGGCCAAGCGTGGTTCCCAGACGTGCTTTACTGGACCGGAGCTATGTCTAGAAGTAAGCAATAGATTACTGACACTCCAAATGAATGGGTATGGGAGAGTACAAAGTCAAACTGGACACAGTCAGGAATATGTAGACAGACCAAGGAAATCTACCCTAACCCAGATAGATCCAAGGCCTCGTGGCTCACTTGGGAGAAATCGGCAGTGAGACCTTATAGGAATCCTCACTGGTCACTAAAGACTAAACAGACACATGTACCTCCTAGGAATGGTGGACAGTCCACTCTGTGAAGCAGGGGAAGAGCCGTCATACCACTCTCTGGGAGTGTGCTATAGAAGGGCGCGACTGCGCCACAGGACACTGGGAGCCGCCTTCCTCCATCGAAAGGAGCTTCCGACTCTTAGATGGGACCGGATACTCATCTTCATTAGAGGGACGGGTCGATTCGTGGAGGGAATAAGGGCCCAGGCAGAGTAGGGATTGGTGGATTAGGAGACGGTGAAAAGGGCCTTTAAGGCCTAGTCTCAAGGCCTCGGCCCCCCGCATGTCTTCTACTACTACCACTACTAGATAATGTTAATGAAAACTTTAAGGTCGCCCTAAACTTACTAGACATAAGATATGATAATAAACTATCTGTCGTAAATGTTCATTTTAATACTCTCTTTGATAACCTACAGACTGTAACGGTTTTAAAATATTCAACTCCGTCCCTGTGTTTTCTAATCTGGAATTGTATTTTGTGAATATTTTTTTGGATAAAAATAAATCCCTAAAATGCATTTACTGATGTTATATAATATATTCGTTCCTTCTGAAGCATTTTCTGTTCATAAATTGAGAATTATTTATCACTTTTGGCATGTTTTGTTTTGGTACTTTAAATCAAAACAAAGATCCTGACCAATGAGAGACTGACCCATTGCGGAGTGAAATTTGGTAGGAATTTGAAAAAGAAGGGAAAGAAATGAACTGAGGACTTTTGCACTAGATTTTGATACTTCTTCTATGGTGCTTGGCTAGGGTTAGCTGCCATAGAAAGGAAATCGCTCTGGCGGATTTTTAAAAATTTTGGTTTCTCGTATTATACCAATAAATTATATTAACTGTGGAAAGTTAGCGCTTCTAGCGGATAAAAGGTAGTACCAGAAAACCACAAGCTTGAGTTTTATGGAAGTCCTCGTGGCCCTATACGCTTTAAGGCCAGCCTCCATCCAAGGTATGTACCAGTTAATTTAATATGACACATATATTTGTTCATTACCTAGCAAAGATTACTAATAGTCTTATTCGTACGTACCATTCAGAACATACACGCTCGAAGGTGGGTATAGTTCATTTTTCTTAGGCCTTTAGCTCCACCTTTAACTTCAGCCTCAACTTCAACTTACTTCAGCTTTAATTTCACTCATCTTAATTCACTCTACACTTCATTCATTCTTCGTCGAAACCGAACCACTACCTCACTGCACCTCGAAAACTTATTGGCAGCAGGTTTTTGGACTCAGCTTGATAGCAGCCTAAATTTGGTTAGCTGTACTTGGCTGTGACTGGAGCACTGGATAGGGTAGCCTAAGGTTCCAACAGAACGAATGAGGAACTGAGGTATTTGTGAGCAGAGACTGAGGTAGGCTGACTTACTGCTTTTTATTGAAATTTATCCATCCTAGTGGACACATCCACTGTTGAAACTAGTGCCTATCTTCCTATGATTTTAAGTGGATGATTCTTTAGTTTAACATACACTTACTCAGGAAAAAGTTCCTGGATTAACAAAGGCCTTATTGTAAGCGAGGCATATGTACATATGCTCCGTATAACGTATACCCCTGGTTTTAGATCCCTTCTGCGAATACAGTAAGCCACAAAACATAGTTTTACTTTAAGAAAAAATTATTAGCACATTGGCTGTAGTCAGTAACACAGTGAGGTTGGAATTCTGGTGGCTCACCAGCTGATTTCTGTCAGCTGTTGTCACTTGTTTAACCCAGAAATCACAGATAACGCAGGGTTTATTTTATCTACAGCATTAGGGTTGGGTATTGGGGGTTATTTTGGGTTTTGGGTATACATTTGCCATACTCATAGGATTTTGGTTTTACATATTAATCTGAATGCAATTATTATTGGTTGAAGACACTGTTCGGAGTTGAATATAAATCGTGCGGATCTTGTCCAGTTTTTGCTGGGTTACTATATAGTTTCTTTGGTTTCCCGCTTTTACTAGTACTCTAGCATACCTCGAATACCTTTGTCCTGCATCCTTGAAGAGAGAGCTTATTAAAGTGGGTGGCACAATTTGATTAAGGTCCTTTATACTCACGACCACTCTCCGATCTGGGGTAGTTTCCGGGCAATTGCCCTCTTATGGCTGGATAAAGCTAAGATTAGTTCAGCTCAGTAGACTGAGGGCATTGAAGTTGCGGAATTTATTTATTTTAACCACCCCTTTTGTCCACCACAACCCCTCGAAGGGGGAAGCGTGGCAAGATCAATGGTAAACCAGCTGATTGTTTATCTGAATTTATCTGATCTGAACCTTTTGAGTTTTTAGTTGATTAATTTATTAGAGAAAACATTAGACCGTCTCATAAAAGAGCTTTGAGCTTAATAGAGAGGTAGATTAATGATCAATGAAGATTTTTTTGAATTTTTAGAAAAACGCCACCTTGTACATGAAAATTTGATTTTTTTGGAAAATAACACTTCACGTCGTTCATTAACAAACGACTGTACAAAACGCACTAGTTTATTTTCTAAAAATGACAAGATCCGTGGTGCTCAAATAAAATGTTTGTTTTGTAATAAAACCCATAAAATTTACTCTTCTAACCCTTTAACCATGCAAACTCTGCTATAAAAGAGGAATTTGTTAAAAACACGTAAACTTTATTTTAACTTTACTTTCAATTTCGTCTCCTTATTTTAACCAAAGTTGATAGGTAGTGGTGAGATGAGGAGATATGGTGACAAAAACACCGACTTATCTGTGGTGCGACGTTTCGTGACGAAATTGTCACTTTCTCAAGCACTATGATTTAATTAAAAAAAAGCATGTCAATTACACAGTTAAAAACATATTACAAACTAAGACATACCTTAGATGTTATGTGTATTTCAAATGTCACACATATTGAATAAAAAATGAGTAAAAATGTGTGTTTTTTATTCAATATGTGTGACATTTGAAATACCCATAACATCTGAGGTATGTTTTAGTTTGTAATATGTTTTTTAACTGTGTAATTGACATGTTTTGTTTTTTTATTAAATCATAGTCCTTGAGAAAGTGACAATTTCGTCACGAAACGTCGCACCACAGATAAGTCTGTGTTTTTATCACCATATCTCTTCATCCTACGACTACTTATCAACTTTATTTTAACTGTCTAGGCACTCTCAGCATCAGCAAGGGGAATATAAAATTTATAATAAAAACCATCGTTCTCTTCTTCATGAAACTAAATCAACCCCTACTTCGGGAGTTAAAAATCCTCAGCAATGTCAAGACTGTTCTCAAACTCCCTTTTTCGCATTCTCTTTTGTTTTGTTGATTCCTGCTACTGCCTCTGTATATAACTCTCGTAGTGTTAAAATCACTTTAAAAGCTTCGACACTGGGTCACAGAATTCTTTCTTAATGCAAAGGGCTGTTGACAAGTAAGGAATTTGTTCTAATAATTAACATTTCTGGAGTCTCGTTAAGTAAAAGAAACTCAAATAATATGGTAAACTTTACTTCTCACTCCAAGGTCCATTTTTGCCAAAAGTTTATAGATACTACGTTAGTTGTTTGCGTCTCAAATGTTGTAAAATGGTCGTGCAGTGAAGCGGGTTTGGGATAGGGTAGAGCGAGAGTAGAAACATTCATAGTTACAGGGGCAGAATTTAAAATCATCTTAGATAAGAAACTCGTTGATCCCAATTTTTGTGTCCATACTTTGGACGCTTCGTTCCCTCACTGTATAACACCACTGGAAAACACTAAAGTTAAAGCTCGATTTCAGCAAAACCCTAATTAAATGAGCTCTAAAACGGCGCAATTCGCACTTAAATCCTTGTGTCCGTTTGGAAATTACGAGACTTTAAAAATCACTCAAAAAATCGCTTGTCTCGGTTGATCTGACGATCAGTTTATATGCAACTTTTACACGCATTTCTCTCTATAAATTATATTTCCATATTTTCTTCTTTATTTCTATAAAGTAAACCTTGCTTCTAGGTGGTTGCAGGAAATAGCAACTCACTGCTCGATACTCCACAGGCTAACGCAGAATTTATTTCTTGGAAAGCATATTATTATGTGATGTCAACTCTTTAGTCCTAAAACAAAATACCTAACCCTGCGGCCTTTTAGAAAAAGGAAAATAAAATATGTTTTCAGATGTGTTATGCAAAATATTTAAAAATACGGTTGTTTTTTCCAAACGAAAAATTCTAAAGGTTGAGCGCCATAAACCATTTTATGAAAAATTGTAAAATAAAGAGCTATTTACAAAACAGTTACGGCTATAACATGGTACTTAATTTCACTATGTTATAACCTCCAAGTGTACTATCGCCCAGACATCACGGGATGAATTAGCTTACCTTCTGAGTTCCCCAGTACTTACCAATCAGATATCAACATCACTATTAATAAGCGCCACCAAATTTGGAATAATCAAAAATATACCTCCTTGCGAATAAACAAAATTTGGAAAACAGATAGTGCAACAGAACTAATTATTTTGAAAACTAACTAGTAAAATAAGAGGCATTACCAATTCTTAGAGGCCACCCATTTTTTTGCAGTAAGCTCCTCAACATTCACTGGAACATATAATATAATAAAACTCCTCTAAGCCCTGCAAGTAACTGTTCAGAACCTCACTTAAAAATTGTAATTTTTGTTTGTTTTAATCTGAAGCAGTATTATTGCTGAATCTTGCTCCCAATTAACATTTTTCCGTCTTCCGACTACATGTGCACTAATTCCGACGTCGAAATAGGTGCAATTCTTGATTGTTCAAGGACTTTTTAACCAAAGTCGTGGTTGGAGGTCGAGGCGCCGTTGATCCAACGTCGGTCGTTAAACTAATTGAGTTTTTGATTACTGATATTAAATGTATACTCATTACTGATATTAAATTAATACCTAAACGGTTGAAATATGCCAAAAAAGCAAGCTCCTTTCAAACACAGTAGCACTTTTTATAGAAAAAGAGCTATGAGCGTTCAAATATGCTACTAAATAAGGATTACCAACAGGTAAGTACGCCGTAAATAAGTGGTAAGCATTTTTTTCTATAAACTTGGGTCTGCTGTTAGGAAGGACTCGTGGTGGTCATGTGATGGCCATCTAGCAATTTAATGTATTAAGCCGGTGACTGGGTCTACCCGGTAGATGATCTGGTGTGTTTTGGAATTCGCCCATACCAACAACCCACAAGAAGAGGGAGTAGGTAAAGGAATTTAGAACTATGAAATATGAAGGGAAAATTATGCGTGATACCTATGCATTACTCACTCAGCCAGCCCTATTGTAGTGCCATGTAGTGCTTCGTGCTAGAAACTCTAGTTTGCCGAACACAATTAGTTGAATTAATGAGGCCTCTCAGAAATCGCAGATAAAATGAATAATAATAAACCGTTGTTAAAAACAAAACAAATAACCGAACATAACCTACAATCCTCATCCTACATAAAATTGGAAATGGCCGACCCTTAACTGACTAGTGGTTGGTTAGTGACGCTGCGCAACGTCGGCGCGACGTTTGCGGCCAGGATTTTTTCAACTATAAGGCAGATTTGGTTAGATTCGTCGAAGCAGAGGTTGGAAGTAAAAATGTACTCCAGATTGTTATACCAAAATAATGTATGAAGTGCAAATTATTGGTATCAAAGTGAAGATTTATGGGGTTCTATATTACGGTCATATCGCAACGACGCCATTTCTTAACGCTAAAAATGCGAAATTTTATGGCGGCCATTTCGGACTTTCAATCTCAACGTAAATACTTTTTTTTTTATTCAATCTACAGTCATTATATGGATTAATTTATTCATATACATTTAAAAAACTGTGAATTATAATATGAATTGTTATAAATCTATTTTTAATACAGATTTTCTGTATCAAAGAATACTAGCTATTACTAAACTCTCCGACTTTTTGAAGGGTGTTGTTATTTTTTGAAGTATTTTAGGTATATTTGTCAGTAAAGTGCCAATCATTTGTACTTTCTGTTAAGTAATACGTTTTAAAACTTAAATGAAAATTATATAATATACACAAAGCCCTACCATATTGAATGAATAAGAACAAACACAATACAGAAAACTGCAAAGTGGCGTTGCTGCCGTACGGTGATAAAAGTTCGCCAATTTTATTGTACTTAAAAGTAAAAGTGTTTGCACCTGAAGCCTTGCTTGTTCAGAAAATACTTCAAAAAAGCGACTAAAGCAACGTCGGCAAAAGAATAATTATTAGGACTGATTCTGCCTAAAACGTAGTTGCAATCCGACGTCGGCTCGACTGGAAATTGGATTCCCCATTTAGGTATAAAAGAGAGTCGATACGTGGTCGCGCCAACGTTGTCTTCCGACGTCGGGTTGTCTGAAGCAACTTCGGCAAGATGGACGTCGGATTGTTATTTGGGTTAACTAGTCAGACCAACCCTGAAGGGTAACGATAAAAGCCCAGTCTACTGCTAGCGTAGTCGACCACGTTATCACCTCACAAATGGGGCAAAGTACTTATGTATCTAAGAACTAAGTATGTAGATAAAATGTACAGCAGTAGTTCAAACGATTGAGGTACAAATATTATCAAAAAAGTAACAAATGTTGGACTACGGAGTCTTAGCCTAGGTACTTAGCTCCTACGACGGTGTCCAGGTTGCTTCACAGTCAGTCACCAAACTTGGAGGGCGGCAGTTGTGCTCAACATTAGTGTAGACGAACACTAGAGCTGTGACCCTCCAGGACTCACACTGCCCTTAGAAATGCCAAGGATAGCAAAATACCAGTTCTCGGCCTAGGACCAATAACGAAGTAACCTGCACTCAAATTCCAAGTACCGAGAAGTGCAAACTGGCAAGAACCAGAGGGACAAAAGAACCGTAAAACGGTTCAAAACAATAAAGACACTGTAGAGCTAGCAGACGTTATACTTACCTCCACGGGGGTTCTACTAAAAACTATTCAGGATGGCTACCACCGACACGGTTTGGACAATGCCGTTCTTCATGGGCACAAAAGTCTGTACCATAAAATTATCCAAGGCCGATTAAGGCAACTACAAGACAACTATTTTGCTCTTAATAAGCTACAAGGACTTTATTGTCTCTAGGAATAGTTCTTCCAAGAACTTATCACGTGCCTCAAAGGGACAGAACTTGATTTCGTTACTTTACGGCGGCCAAATCGAGAAGGTCCGAAATGACGCTTCATTCTTGAGCAAGGAACCTTCCAACCAATTAGCTCGAATCGCCTGATATGCAAATTCGAATTGACCCATATAATAGCTTAACTTATAAATCTATATAGGCTAAACAAGGATGGAGAACAGGGCGACCAAGTCCCAATGTGCATCAAGTTCACAGTGAATGCGTCAATGTCAAACTAGACAAAATAAAGCCCTACAAAGAACCATTAAACAAGAAATCTGCACAACTGCACTAAGAACCGTTCTAGTGTACACCAAGGTGAAATAAGAGTGCATAAGCCATTCACTTATTATTGTTGGAAAGTAGGCGTTGGAAAATTGACTTTGACATTTTTGTCGTATCTTCCCAACATGTTCTGAAAGGATATGGGTAAAGCGAAATGAAGGGCTCAAAGCTAACTAGATGACAAAAATAATTGAATGAGTCATAACAACTAGCAAAATATACTAAACAAAAGTTACAATGAAGTAGATAAACTAGACATTATTGGACTTTGACACTGACTGACGTTTTATTAGTAAAAGGTATTTCAAGGGTATTTTTTATTAAAAGTTAAAGTATTAGCAAACTAGAATGACATCAAACATAAACAATTCAATGCAAGGCGTACGTAATCGGTTTTACTTCACTTACCCATTTAGGGCCTGGCTCGTAAGTTCGCTCGGCCCTAAAACTGATGAAAAATCTCACCTTAGGTACTTAGTTACGTTACATGAATAGCTATAGAAAAATGTAAAAAAAACACACTTATTTGGGAATTTTGTAGGAAGCAGTTTTTAATTTTTGACGAGGTTACGAAATGATGAATTCCTCTGAGCAGTTCATACCTTTGTTTTTATTTGCGTACATTCAAAAAGTGGTACGAAGGGTACAAAAAATACTATCAACTAAATTGGCGAATAAAACAGATTAAAAACATAGCTCTCAAACTAAGGGTTACAAAAAAGCCTATTATACCATAGCTATGCCACATTAATACCCATATTTTTAAAAACAGGGTATTTAATTCATAAAGCTTTATAGACATATAAATCTAATAAGATCTTTCTGTGCAGAAATTGTTTTATTAAGGGGACTATGCATTATGCACTTAAATATATGTATAGATGTGTTTCTATGGCGAAAAAATACTAGGGGATAAAACAATTTTTAATTACAAGTGCATAACAGCAATCCGTAAATGGACACGATAGAAGTGAACCAACATTATCTAAATCATAATGAAATTGGCACTTTAATTGAAATGTGTGCAGTTATTGGATTACTTTATAAATATGAGCTAAAATTCAGTAAATAGTACCAGTTTACTTATGCTCCAATTCAGTCCTTCAATTCTCCTCCTCATTGGTTACACAAAGACAACAAGAACAACAACGCTTAGGGGCATTAGCAAACTCGTCTCTTGTGTCAGGTTAACGAGGATTTTGGTTCACTTCTATGCCTGGTCGAAGAGTTAGATTCCTATGTTAACACCACAGACATTGTAAATATTATATCATTAGATCAATATCATAGTTTTGTATATACAAAAAATACCCAATGTAGAATATTATTATTATATAATTAGTGTTATCTTGTAATTATTGTAATTACACTCATAGTTTTACTGCTCCTCTTTATTTACAATATTATTTACAAGAAAAATTCATTAAATCAAAATTTTTGGACACAAACAATATTAAACAAAAGTCACTCAATCAAAGTTGTTGAAAACTATTTACAAACCACACGAGGCAAAAATGAAAGCTAAAATATTAAAAAATACTACCACCTTGGTCGACTGGGCGCTGTTCCTGAATGATCGTACACTCTGGACATCTTCTACCGCGTTTTCTGGAACAACAAGAACATGCTGAGTATGTACTTAAAATTATTTGCAAAAAGGAGGTGAGTAAGGGTGAAAAGGTGGAAAACTCTATAGGTGCTTACCAGCAAACGATTGCCGGTGGTTATCGGTTGTGCTCTCATCTAAATGGTCCAAGAGTGCGGTAGTGCAGGCGGTGCAAAAAGAGTGCATGGAACAAAAATTTTAGATTGTATTGCTTGAGGGTGTAAGTTTGCTTAAAAGAATATATTTGAGTGCTTAGAGTTTTGTACGGTTGTTAACACATGCCGTCATTAGGATTAGTGTTCAAAAGTATACAAAAATAATTTTTCTAAATCTAATGTCAAGTTTGGGTTGAAAATCAACAACACTTTTGTTACAAATTAAAGTATTTTCCTGGCTTTGAAGCCGCGGTCCAATGCAATATCTTCCTGACGTTTCGTCTACAGCTGCGGCAGGTATTATCAAAGGCGATAGGGCAATGGGCTAAATGATCTACTGTTCTTCCCGACGTTGTCGATGAGATTCGACTGTGATGGGCTCAGTGGTCGCGCTGGGGCGCCTTCGCGAATAACACACTTGTGTGTGAGTGCGACTTTACGGTGCGTGTGAGTACAGATTTGATTGATAGTGACATTCCTTGGGCGCTACACTTTATTTTAATTTCTGAACGTTGTTTGGCGGCCGTTCACCGGCGTGTTTAGTCGTTTAACATTTCTGTTTGTTTTGTTTATAAATTTTAAAAGTCGACGAAAAAATCGAGGAATTTATTGAACTAATTACCAGTACCACACATGAATTAGTGATAGAAAATCAAAACCGATATATAGTAGGTGCCAAAAACCAAGTTGTGATCAGATATAAGGAAAGTAAGTAAACATTTAGGTAACTATATACAAATAGTTTCTTCTAAATTTGGTGCAACAACTTCAGTATCCTTTTTTCTTGCTGTTTCCAACTATCCAATTGCAAATAGGACCTGCAACTGGACAGTAACACCGGAGCAATCTTGCTCCGACACTCCGATCACAAACATAAAACGTTTAACCTAAAAATAGGTATCAGACCTATGATCACTTTTAAAGATCCTAAAAGCACAAACTGGGCTTCGTATCAGGAGTCCCTCCAGACACAACTGAATACGATCAACATCTCTTTTGACAGTCCTGTCAACATAGAGTTGGCAGCCGAGCAGCTGGCAAAAGCTGCTCTTCAGACCTATGAACCAACTGTGCAACGAGAACAAAAAAAGACAACAGACAAACATCCTGGTGGAATAACCGCCTGGAAAGTCAGAGGAAAAACGTCCGACCACTCTTTAATAGAGCAAAAATAACCGGCGACTGGGACACTTACAGACAAGCCCTAACTAACTACGACAAGCAGATCAGTGCTGCTAAAAGAGAGTCTGAGGTTATGTGCCAGGATTGAAGATCTGGCAACAGGAGTCCAAATCCATAGGAATTTCTCCGGGTAGTCGGCTGACAAATTTGTGACCCGTGTTAGTCGGAGACTCACACGGGACGTTGGGACGATTTAAACGACCAGACAGGGCAAATTGGGAGCTCTCTTAAAAAGTGGTCAGAACAACCCTGCTAACATCCACGATTATAGCTCTTCCAAGATGTGATGTAGGGGAAAAGATCCTAAATTGCACAGGCCAATATACATGGGAGGGAGCGCTAGCTCACAGAGGGAGGTTGTCCACAGAGCGGAGTCCTTTCATGACTCTTGGGTCTCTAATAGTGGACGACCTTCTGGGTACTTTGGAACTATGGGCAGTCGAGATCCAAGCATAGTCAGACGCCATCGTTATCCTTATAAAAAACCACCCATACCAACGAATCTCCAGCACGTTGAAAGAGGTGCTGGAAGTTGTACACAGCTGGTGTTCAAAGGAAAATCTAGCAATAAACCCTAGGAAAACAGTGATTGCCCCGAGCCATTTACCCTAAGGAAGAGGCTGGACTTCTTGAAGGAACCATCCTTGTTCTGGACGACAATCCCGTTTACCAACGAAGTAAAATTTCTAGGAGTCATCCTGGACAAATCACTCACATGGACCCCACATGTGACTCGTACCGTTAGGAGAGCACAGCTCTCCCTTTGGTCGTGCAAGAACCTGCGAGGCAAATTATGGGTAAGGGAATCCCAACAAACTATGTGGTTATACGTGACGGTAATAAGACTGATAATCACGTATGGAGCCATAGTTTGGTAACGAAGGAGCAGACAGAGCTCCATCAAAGTTAAACTGTCCTCTCTGCAAAGATATATCTCTCTGCAAAATATATCTCTGCATCACGTAGGCAATGAGAACGATGCCCACGGCAGCTATGGAGCATGCTCGACCTGCTTCCACTTCCAATACTCCTGGAACGAGAGGCAATTAAGGCGACATACCGACTGCAACAAGTGACGAACAAAGCACCCGTTCGGTAGCGGGACCAACAATGCCCAGGTTAGCTTGGAAGGCCTTGCAGTATTGAATATGGTCTCCGACCTAATGGCATCAAAACGTACATTGGACACTCGCTATGTCGTCAGGGTTCCCTCACGGGCAGACTGCTTCTAGCGCTTTTGTCTTTGCGCTGCAATTCCCAAAGCTGTTGGGAACTGCCACTGCCACAGGGCTCTGAACACCCTAGGGCAGGAGAACAGAATTCAATCAGGAACTTTAAAAACAACAAAGCAGCGGACCCGATGAAGTTTATGCAGATTTGCTAAAGCTCATAGAACAAAACCACCTGGACATCATTATAGAGCTATTCAATTATATTTAAGAGAGCGGCACAATTCCAGAAGAATAGCTGGTCTCAATATTTATTCCCATACCGAAGAAACTCACAGCTAAAAAATGCGAAGACTACAGATCCATTAGTCTAATCAGTCACGTTCTGAAAACATTTTTATCTAACATATTTATCCCAAACTCGAAGAACATATCGGAGAGACACAATTCGGATTTAGGAACGGACTAGGGACACGGGAAGCATTGTTTAGCCTTAGTGTTCTAATACAAAGAGCACGCGATGTATACTGCAATGTCTTTGCCTGTTTCATGGACTCCGAGAAAGCTTTTGATAGAGTAGATCACACAAGACTACTGGAAACTCTTAGACAGTCAAGCCTGAATGTTAGGGACATCCGCCTTATATCTAACATTTATTGGAAACAAAGGGCTCGTGTTCGGGTGGAGAATGCGATCTCTGAAGAGTTTGAAGTACCCCAGGATAGGGATGGCAACGGTAGACCGGTATTTTCGAAAAACCGTTATTTAATAGGTGATTTACCGGTTTATTCGAACCGGTATTTCACATCGATATATCAATTAAATAAACCGGTTTAATAAACAAGAGTTTTGGTTTTTGCAGTCAGTTGTCATTGTCACTACTCACTTGAGCCACTTCACTTGTCTCTCTCTTTTACCCAAGTCATTCGTCAGTGTCACTGTCATTGTTGTCACAACTGTAACAAGAGTCAGATCAGGATAACTCCAAGTAACAGCCAACAGGAACAAAACAACATTCCTTTACTACTTTCCTTTGTTTTCTTTTTCATTTAGTTAGAATTTCCGTTTTTTGCATTTTCTGTTTTAAATTTAAAATATTTTTATCGATCTCCTAATTACAATACAATTACTATTCTTATTTTATTAAAGAAATACTTATAATGGTCCCACCGAAAAGTGCAATGCGGAAACATTTCACGAAGATTTCTGCAGATATTCCAGGTTGCAATATCTATTCCAAAGTTTTGAAAAGCTCTGGAGGGAACACGTCTAATTTAGCTGCTCATTTTAAAACTAAACATCAAAGTTTAGAAAAAGTCTCATCATCACCCGAAACAACCTATGGGGTGACGGAAAGATTAGTCTCAAGAGTACCATATCCTCAACCTGAATCGGAAGGTACTGAATCAGACTCAACAGAAGAGGGTTCGACTCTTTTGAGTAGGACAGTAAGTTTGTATGCACTTAGTCTATGTCATATGTGTCATATAATTTTCTGTCGTAAAATCTAAATTTTTTTTGATGTAGATCCTTTAGAAACAATTTTATTCATGGGTTCAATTATCGATCAAGATTATTTTTGTTTCCAGAATACAAGTTCAACCCTTATTGTGACAGGGAAGACAAGGTCCTCTGGTGACTTAACAGTCGCAGTAGCTGAAACTGGCATAAAAAGGCAAAAGGCACAGCCTACAATAACTAGCACTGTTAAACACTTATGCACCTGGAGCAAGAAAAAATACGGAAACAACTATTGCTGTAGCATTTTTTATTATCAGAGACAATCAGACCTTTTTAGTTGTAGAGGGATCTGGATTTAAAAATCTGATGCATAAAATTTGCCCCCTCTATAAATTGCCAACCCGAAACACATTCAAAAATATTATAAATGAGAAGAAATTAAAAATGGCAAGACATATAAGTTTAACCACTGACATTTAGACGGATTCTCAAATGAAGTCCTTTTTGGGGATAACAAATCATTTCATTTATGATTCTAAGCTATTTTCGTCTACACTAGGTGTAATAGAATTAAATGAGACTCACACATCAGAATACATTTCACTTCAGCTGAGAGAGTTACTTGCTTCAAGGGAAATTGAGACAGAAACTATGATATGCATAGTAAGTGATAATGGGGCCAACATAGTGAAAACTTGTCATGATGTTGTTGAAAAAAATCGTCATGTGCCATGTTTCGCACATACGTTAAATTTAGTTTGCGAGAAATCAGTAAGCTGTACTCAAGGAATGGCCAACTTGTTTTCGAAGGTCAGAACAATTGTAACTTGGTTTAAGAGAAGTGTGAACAATAGTGATTTTCTTCGCAAGCAACAAATCCAAGAAGGTGTATAGGGTATCCCATTTTCGGCACTTTTGAGGGGTATCTCCCTTATTTTTAAAGATAGAGGGTTGCGGTTTTCACGACAGTGTGCTACTTTTTTGTGAAACTAAAGATGGCGCCAGCAGAATTTTTATAGCCCTTTTGGTTTTTGAGATACAGGGTGGAATTGAAAAGTATCGCTTTTGAGGCACCCCCCGTATTACAGTTATGTTTAAACTTATCGAAGAAGTTAAAACGCATTCTTAAACAATTTTTTCCGTGGAATCCAGTGGCGTTGTTAGTTCTTTCCTAGCAACTTCAGTTTTTGAGTTACGAAGCAAATATATGTTTTTTTAAATGGAACACCCCGTATATTATCTTTTTATTTTATTAGTCATAATGTGGGATTTCCAAAAATATATAATTGTATGCAATTGTTTTCAAAACGAAGCTCAGAATTTAAGATTTTCTTAAATTTTCATTTTTGTCCAATTCGTTGGTAGTAGGCTATGGCTAGATGGCTAGCTTATTTGAAACAAAAGGCAATATGTCAAAAACTTTGTGGTTTTGTCACTCTTTGTTTTTATTAGTAATATGCTTGTTGTTTTGGTGTTTCTATTTTACTATTTAGCTGCTAATTAAATTAATTTTGTTAAATAATGGCGGTTTACGAAAATTATGAGAAGTATGATATGATGGTTTGTTTTATACAATCTAATGAAAATCCCCAAGAAGCTTCGGAAGTATATTTCCAAAGGTAAAGTATTTTGCACGCTATGGTTAGGATACCATCTTAGGGGTCGTTTTTGCTATTATTAGATATCCAGAGAGAAGGCAACCTTTCCCAGACATATTTGCCCGAATTAAATCAAATCTAGTAGAGCACGGATCATTTGTCCAGCCCAGGCCTAATTCATACTCCAAACAAGATAGAGAGAGAAAAGAGATAAACGTATTGGGTTATGTAGAAGCAAAGCCTTTATCTTCTTGCAAGCATATAGAGGAAGCAACTGGTGTATCCAAGTCTGATGCTCAGAGAATTTTGAAAAAATATAGGTATCACCCCTATAAATTCCACATAGTTCAACGTTTACACCCTGGCGATGCCGAGCGCAGAATGTTGTTTTGCCAATGGTATTTACAACAAATCCATACTGATGAATCTTTTGGCAGACTCGTTATTTGGTCCGATGAATGTTATTTTTCAAGTGCGGCAATTTTTAATCGCCATAATACTAGACATTGGTCCACAGAAAATCACCATTTAACTTTTGAGAGGGCACAACAAGGACGTTTTGGGGTTGGAGTCTCGTGTTTCATTTTTGGAAGACGCATAGTCTACAGAATTATTGAAGGAGGTCTGACAGCGCATCGTTACCGAGAAATTCTTGAGGAAGTTATTCCAGAACTGATGGAAAATGTTCCCTTGGCCCTTTATAATGCCGTTTTTTTTCAACAAGATGGTGCCCCAAGCCACAACTCTGCCCTTTTAAGGGAATTTTTAGACGATAACTTTCCTCAAAGGTGGATTGGTACCTACGGACCTGTAAGGTGGCCCCCTCGATCTCCCGATCTTTCAATTTTGGATTTTTTTTTATGGGGTTTTATGCAAAATGAAGTCTATAAAACACAGTATCAGTCTCGAGCGGAGCTTCTTGCGGCAATCAATTTAACTTTCCAAAATTTGCAAAGAAGGCCTATGATTCTTTTTAACGCGATTAGAAGAATAACGAAAATGTGCCAATTTTGCATACAGGAAAATGGCCGTCATTTTGAAAACCACCTTTAAAAACTGTTTACTTAATTATGTTGAATGCTGTAATAAATAACTAATAACTGAGATACTGAGATTTAAAAAAGATTTTTTGTATTAAATTTGAAGATGTTATAAATTAGAATAATTATTACTTACATCGATTTTGTTCCTAATAGTATTTTAGCCATAGCCTACTACTTACGAATTGGACAAAAATAAAAATTTAAGAAAATCTTAAATTCTGAGCTTTGTTTTGAAAATATTTGCATACAATTATATATTTTTGGAAAGCCCACATTATGACTAATAAACTAGAAAAATAATATACAGAGTGTTCCATTTAAAAAAACATATATTTGCTTCGTAACTCAAAAACTGAAGTTGCTAGGAAAGAACTGACTACGCCATTGGATTCTACGGAAAAAATTATTTAAGATTGCGTTTTAACTTCTTGGATAAGTTTAAAGATAACTGTGATGCGGGGGGTGCCTCAAAAGCGATACTTTTCAATTCCACCCTGTATCTCAAAAACCAAAAGGGCTATAAAAATTCTGCTGGCGCCATCTTTAGTTTCACAAAAAAGTAGCACACTGTCGAGAAAACCGCAACCCTCTATCTTTAAAAATCAGGGAGATACCCCGCAAAAGTGCCGAAAATGGGATACCCTGTACAAGAGGGAAGTTGTAAAAAGCTTATTATGGATGTAAAAACAAGATGGAATTAACCATTCTATATGTGTGAACGATTTATTAAAATAGCCCCTCAAATTTCTGCCATCATTTTTGGAAAAAGTAATGCTCCAGATATGCTTACCACGAGTGAATTGGACAGTTTGAAAGAAATTGTGCAATTACTTAGGCCTTTTGAGCTGATGACAAGAGAGTTGTGTGCTGAAAATTGTGTGACTCTTAGCAAAGTGATTCCAATGTTGTCAGTCGTAAAAGTTAAGTACGAAAAATTTGAAACACACTATGATCTCAGTAAAAATTTTAAAGCTGCTGTCACTGAAGAATTTGATAAAAGATTTGGCAATATAGAGAAGTCTTTCATGGTGGCTTGTGCAACAATATTAGATCCCAGATTTAAACAAATACATTTTAAAGATCCTGGTGCTGTAGTCAGTATAACCAATCACTTGAAGAGGCAGATTCAGAACAGGCTGAATGAAGAAGGTGAAAAGGAAAGTAATGAATCTGTAAGTACTGTAATCTGTGTAGTCTCAAGTGCAAATAAAGTAGGATTATCATAAGGAAGTAGTAAATTCCAAACAACAAAATAGAACTCGGGACCTTGGAGAAACTTACGAAAATGAAGTGAGTCAATACCTGCGTTCACCACTTCACAGTTTAAGTTCGGATCCCCTGAGAGTGTGGAAATGCAAATAAGGGAAATGTTTCCTTGCTTATATGGAGAAGCACAGAAATACATGGCAATTGTGGTAACATCTGTGCCATGCGAAAGACTTTTTTCCAAAGCAGGTGCCACTGCATCTAAACAAAGAAACAGACTAACATGAAAAAGGTCATCAAAGCTGCTTTTTTTAAACTCAATGCCTGATGAATTTTTAAAATAAGGTTTTAATTTATTGTTAATTATTACCTACATAAACTCACTTAAGTTTTGGATCAGACTATTTTATTTTAATCCTATTTATTTTCAAATGGAAAAGTGCCTTAATTGTGTTACCTATGTTTACCTACCCTAAGCTTATGAAATATGTTATAAAAATATTTTTTATTTCATTAAGCACTAAACAGTTAAGTTGTTTTTCATTATAATTAAAAGACCTTATAATGAAGACACTTTTTGGTCAATCTGGTGCATAATAAAAAACCGCCGGTATATTTGTGCGGTTTTTTAGTTCAAATCAATTATTTGTTTTGATACGTCATATAACTATTTAAACAGGGTTCTAATTTATTTTTGCCATCCTTACCCAAGGAGTTCGACCGGGACGTGTGCTCTCTCCTCTGCTCTGTAAAGTTTATTCGGAGAGACTGTTTGGGGAGGCTTTGGAGAGCACAGATAACGGCATTTTGCTAAATGGTTACTTATTTAAGGTGCGTTGATGACACAGTCCTAATTGCAGACACAGTTGAGGCTCTGAGGATAGCAAGGAAGGAATCTTAACTCCTGTTTTAAAATACCTTAGAGTTAAGATAGATGATGAATCACAAAAAAAAATTGGAGTTGAAGGATGTCAAAAATATCGCCATCCAAACTAGCTTCCCTTTCAAATGTGTGCTAAAAATCTCAAAACCTGTGAGGCATATAAAGAATTCTTATCCAACAAGACTTTTTCTTTCTGTGCCCTATAACCTACATGCTACATCGTAACCCAATATTTTTTTTTTAAACCCTGTAGCTCGGTAACGATACACATGTGGACATACGCTTATAGGAAAAACGAATGTTTAGTCACCCTATATTTACCATGGTTGCTATGAGAGGCTAACATGCAATAAATAGAGAAGATTATTTGACACTAACTCTGATACAAACCTGTATCGGTGGTTTTAAAGGTAAAAGGCGGCGACTCGGGGCTCCACCCGAACTTATTCCTGGCCTGCACTCTGGCCTCGTACCGCACCCCAGGTTCCAGTCCCCGGATGACGTAGCTCATGAACTGCATTCCTACCGGCTGGACCGGGATAGCTGGCAGAATAACGTCACGCCACTCCATACGCCTGTCTTTGGAGGGCTTGAAAAAGCTAAATCCGCTGACTGGGAGTGTTTTGTTCTCCTGAAAACAGAAGTTAAATATGAATTGGTTTAGGTTAACTCAGAAAACTGTCGAGGTTCATAAGAACAACCTTTTTCTTTAGCCAAAGTGTCGGCTATATTTTACCTACCACCAGGGCTCTACAAATATGAAAACCGGTCGACAATAAATAAATAAATATACAGCCAGTAAATACATACTAATTGTTTAAACTGCACAACTAGAGCTTCACGAGACCGAGGACCGAGACTTATTTACTCTCGGTCTCGGTTTCGGATTTATAATTGAGTCTCGGTCTCGATCTTGTGCATAGAGACCGATACCGAGACTCGCGTAATCTCGGACTTGGTCTCGTAGTAGCAACTCGAAAAATGTTATTATGTTTGAATTGCATATTCAATTTTCATCTGAATTATTGAGTTATAATGCAGAGTTTACAGAGAAACTTTCGTTTTTGTGCATGAAAACCTAAAATCAAAATATAAAATTATTGAGGGTTCCATTTTCCAATGTAGAATCAGGTTAGTTCAGGTTAGTTTAATGTAAAACTGCATTAGACCTGCTCGTAGGTCCGCCACTGATTCTACAAAAACTTATTTTTGGAAAAAAATATGCGTCCTATATACTTAGCTATCGACACATCTATAAAATCTCATTAAAAATATGGAAATATTTCAAATCAGGATTTATATTATGAATTAGAATATGCATTTCAAAAAAGTGCTCATGTACTAGAGTACTTCTATTAAAGTGTCTTTTCGCACTAAGAATAAATATACGCAACGCACTATTATAAGGACCTGCTCGCCTGCAGATTATATTGTTGCGAACTCGGGGTTCAATAATTCCAGTGTAACGATTTAACACGAAAACACTATTTATTTATTTCCACAATTACACACAACTACTAAATAACTCATTACTTAACATTTTATAGCCTTCTATTATCGCTTCGTACTTTAGCTTACTTATAGCTCGATTAAAATACGACTACTCTACTCTGTGCGTTCTATGCGCCTTTTATATGCAATCCTAAGATTACAGAAAAACCTAGAAAGTTCTTTATAAGAATTCTTGAATAATCTCACATAAAAAAAAGGTTGTAAACAACTGCCTTCTAGATTAAACCGAGCAATAAATCACTCGTGTCAGCCATGACGCAGCGCGGATAGGTCGCGAAGCTCCACCAACCAACACGCCTTGCCCCGCCTCCCATGCGGCGTTGCTGCGAATCGTAACATTGCCCTCCTCCTAAGACAGATAGAGTTCCATGGTATCGTGCTAATCGATCCAAATGAACGACCTTCATCTTTGACCTGGGGGTCCGCTGGATCCTATACACCACATCATTAATCTTCTTTATAATTGTATAAGGTCCTTCCCAATTTTGGCTAAGTTTGGGCGACTTCCCCATCTTTCGCCGCGGATTGTATAGCCACACCAAATCACCATCCTGGAAGCCGCGGGAGTTAGCTAGTAAGTCATATCTTGCTTTGGCTCGATCACTGGATATCCGCAGTTTATTCCTGACTTGTTCATGAACATTGTTCAGCCTCTGCTTGAACTCCTCCACAAAGATCTCAGAGTTGAGCGAGTCTTT
This sequence comes from Taphrorychus bicolor, assembly GCA_951812265.1. Lineage (NCBI taxonomy): Eukaryota > Metazoa > Arthropoda > Insecta > Coleoptera > Curculionidae > Taphrorychus > Taphrorychus bicolor. The sequence continues at coordinate 20,061,300 of OX638306.1, read as the reverse complement.
TTCTGGAGTTCCATACATCAAATCTGCAGGAAGCCTCATTTCCCTTCCGAACGTCACTTTCGCCGGAGTATAATCAATGGCTTCATGCGTAGAGCCTCGATATGCCATCAACATGAGAGGCAGATGTTGGTCCCAATCACGCTGATGATCTGCCACCATTTTAGACAGGTAATGTTCCATGGTCCGATTAAATCTCTCCACCATCCCATCCGACTGTGGATGCAAAGGAGTTGTCCAGGTCTTGCGAATTCCGAGAAGTTCCATGACCTTCTGGAAAACAGCCGATTCAAAATTTCGGCCCTGATCAGAATGAAGTTCGAGAGGGACTCCCAATCTGCAGAACATTTCATTTACTAATACCGTTGCCACAATCGTTGCTTCCTGATTAGGCAGGGCGTACTCTTCAGGCCATTTAGTGAAATAATCCATGGCGAGCAGGATGTATTTGTTTCCCGACTCAGTCTGAGGACATGGTCCCGCGACATCAATTGCTACCCTCTCGAATGGAGCACCTACAGTGTACTGCACTATTCGACCCCGCGATCTTGTTCAAGGACCTTTTGTGGCACAACAAACTTCGCACTTGCGGCACGAAGATTCGACGTCTTGATGATAGTTCACCCAGTAATACCGCTCTTTAATTTTGGCCAAGGTTTTATTGACCCCAAAATGACCTCCACTTGTTCCGTTGTGCATTTCCTGTAGTACATCCGATTTTCTGCTGCTAGGAACAACCAACTGACTGACTACGGTCTTGCCATCCGGACTCTCCCACGCTCTCTTCAGTAATCCATTTTCTATTCTAAGAGAGTGCCACTGGGACCATAGCGCCTTCAAGTATGGACTTTTACCAGCAATTTCTTGCCATTCTGGTCTCTTGTCGCCAGTCTTTGCCAAGAGTATGGGTCCAATATCTGGATCATTCATTTGTTCGTCTCGAAGCGCTTGTGCGGTCCAGCCATCGTTTATCTCCACCGACGTTCTCCTTACAGAAGGATGTCCCTCACGCTGCTGAGTTCTTGGACGATGCTGACAATCTTCTTTACATGGCCGTCTGGACAATGCATCGGCATTTTCGAGAGACCTTCCTGGTCGATGTTCAATTTGGATCTTCTGTTCCTTAATGCGTCCGGCCTCTGTAAAACTTTTGTCACCCAAACTATTGACTTGACTTGATTGATTGACTTGACTGATACTGAGGATCTTAACGGGCTCGGTCAATTGCTCCCTTACGTTGGCAGGAATTGGTCTTTTCTGAATTCTAGGGCGGTCTTGGTTGCCGCTCGATCTTCTAAACAACGGCGACGGACTTCTTGCCCTATTACGGCAGTTACTCTTGACGTGACCCAGTTTACCGCAGTTAAAACATTTTATGCCCCGATTGCCTGTTGATCGAGGAGTTCTTCCCAACAAGTCTTGCATATTTACTGCAATATCCTTCAACGCTTTATGTAAACTGGCCATGGATTCAGCCATAGACGTATTCTTCTTGTCACCGCAAGTTGTCACTCTTACACTTGCACAAGAACTAGATGACACTCGTGACGCCTCGAATTCCAGGGCCCGAACTAGTGCCTCGCTGATATTCCTGGGCCTTACTAGACGTAAGTGGTATCTCATGTCACTATCGCGAACTCCCTCAATGAACCTTTCGGCGGCAAATTGCATTTGAAAAGATTCAGGGGCCGATGGATATGCCAGGTGAATGAGTCTGTCTATGTCCGCCTCAAATTCTTGTAAGGATTCACCTGACTTTTGCTATCTCATCCTCACCTGGGCCTGGAACACGGTTTCTTTGTGCTCATTTCCAAATCGTAGTTGCAGAGTGTGTACTAAAGCCGCATAATTACTTTGATCCGCTGCCGACAGAGATTGGAGCAACTCAGCCACTTTTCCACGAAGTGCTACCACTAATGATGTAGTTTTCTGGGACTCGGACCAACCATTAGCTTTTGCAGCTGCCTCAAACTGAGTTTTATAAATTTTCCATGCAGTAGTACCGTCATAATCGGGAGGCTTAATTTTAGCGTTGGCTGTGCCAAAACTCTCTGTAGACACGTTGTCGTCCTCAAGTTGTTCCCGGAATTTCTTTTCTAGCTCGAGAACCCTCTGGTTGACAGCTTCGAGTCCCTTGTTGACGCCGTTAATGGATTCGTTAACGGATTCGTTAACGGATTGCATTATTCTTTCTTCCAATTGTTGCTCCCTAGCTACGAGATGGTGCACTAAGTCTTCTTTGAACCGTTTCTGTTCTTCCTTCTGTTCTAGATAACGTCTTTCCTGCTCTTCCTTCTGTTCTAGATAATGTCTTTACTGCTCTCCCTTCTGGTGTTGATAACGTTGCTCCTGTACTTGATCACGTCTTTCCTGTTCTTCTTTTTGTTCCTTATAACGTTTTTCCTGCTCTTCCTTTTGTTGTTGCATAAGGGACAGCAGGGCGTCAAGTTCATCCTCCATCGCTTGATGCTGACTTCTGGTCACTGGCATAAACACGTAATGTCCGGTAATGAAGCACTCACTTACAGTTCAGCAATATTAGTTCTCAAATTCCCACTGGAATCGCACTTCTGACACCAATTGTTGCGAAGTCGGGGTTCAATAATTCCAGTGTAACGATTTAACACGAAAACTCTATTCATTTATTTCCACAATTACACACAACTACTAAATAACTCATTACTTAACACTTTATAGCCTTCTATTATCGCTTCGTACTTTAGCTTACTTATAGCTCGATTAAAATACGACTACTCTACTCTGTGCGTTCTATGCGCCTTTTATATACAATCCTAAGATTACAGAAAAACCTAGAAAGTTCTTTATAAGAATTCTTGAATAATCTCACATAAAAAAAAAGTTGTAAACAACTGCCTTCTAGATTAAACCGAGCAATAAATCACTCGTGTCAGCCATGACACAGCGCGGATAGGTCGCGAAGCTCCACCAACCAACACGCGTTGCCCCGCCTCCCATGCGGCGTTGCTGCGAATCGTAACAATATAATACCTATTATCTTGCAACGAATGATGTTGTTCGAGACCGAGACTCTCGAGGGTCTCGATCTCGATTTCGCAGACCGAGACCGAGATCGAGACCTAGACAGTCTCGGTCTCGGTCTCGAAATCGATTTAAAGTCTCGGTCTCGACCTCGGTCTCGGTCTCGTACGACACCGAGACCGAGACCGAGACTTATCTCGTGGCCTCGTGAAGCTCTATGCACAAGTGATGTTTTACCAAGAAAACAAAAACAAGAAAGGATCGCTCATTCATACAATTTAATTCCTAATCATGTTTTTTTTTAATAAAAATGCCGGTAATTTTGAATACAAGCATAAGTAAATATACTTACATATAATGTTTAACATATTTAAGAAAAAAACATATGGGAAAAAAAGCGCAAATATTTCTTGATTCGATGATGTATTAAAAAATTGGGTTATGACCCGATTTCGTTTTACTTCTACGGGCTTATTTTGGGAAAAGTGGGGTATATTTCTCTAGTCTGAGGTTACGAAAATTAGATCAACTTTTTTTTTGTTTTCTCTGAGACTGTCACGCAAAGTACAAATATTAAACGCAAACAAAAGAGAGCCGAGGGCGATTTTTCTTTTATATTTACCGAGATGATGTTATTAGGGCTTTTATACGTAGAGCGCGCACAAACAAAGATATATACTCTCTATGCTGCACGAGACGTATTTTACTTCAGGACTTTTACAAAAAGAAAATGATATATTGTAATGCCAACGAGGATTAATCCCCTTTAATATAAATCTCTAACTTTCAGTTTCTTACGTATTATACGTCTCGTTTTAATCCCCAGTGGAACCGAAGCGCGATTTTGCCCGCTACAAAAGGCAGCATAATTAGCTTTTTTTCTATCCGAAATATAAGTCACCAGGGAGAGGACAAGACAGATGACGCTGGAGGCAAACAACGAGGATAATTTTTTTTGGAAAAGGTACAAGGAAAAAAAACTCTTTTCCGAGAAGGCCTTTTAGACGCACTGTTGGGTGTGCAAAGCCTCGTCTTCGACGTTAGCTAAAACTGCGGAAAATTGCCGTCAGGTAAATCAGAGCGGAAGCCATTAAAGAGGCCGGTGCACACGGAAAATGATCCCGCAAATCGCTGGAGGGTAAACTGTCGCGCCAGCTCGTAAAGTACATAATATTCTTCTAAATTCTGAAAGCCGCCGACATTGAATATTTTATAAAAATGCCGCTGGAAGTTCTTTGGAAATTTATGGGGCTCACGAAGACCTGTGCACGATTTGCGATAATCGTGATCGTAAAATAGTGGAACGATGATGCTGGTTGACATCCTGCACCTCATTTCGACGATCTTAGTGGGAGCCGTTGAAATTGCTTCACATGCGGCCACTTGGAAAAGTTTCAGTCTTGACTAGAATATACCATGATGACTAGGTAAGACCTAAAAACGGCCATGAAATTACAAACGTCTTAGCATTTAGTTAGGCCAATCCTTTCACCAACAAATTTGTTTCTAATCCTCAGAAAGTCCTTTGCTACTATTATAGTTCTTCAAAATTTCCAGTTTGTTTTTGCAAGAAATGTACCTCTTTGGGTACAACAAAGTAATTCCTTGGGGGCAACAAAAAAACAACAAATCGAAGGTTGGTTGTTCTTTTTTGCCGTACTTCAGTTGGCCTCTATACCCTGGTATAAAGTTCATTAAAGTTTTCATCAAAAACTTATAAAATATAGACTAAATTATTCCATGACTGACGATGACGGTTAAACCCTGGGTGGTATAATTTCTTTTCAAACTTCTCTGACTCTCAAAAGTGTTTTCCGAACTTTGAGGCAGTGGTCCAATGGAATTTTATCCTGACGTTTCGTCTACAGCTGCGGCAGACACCATCAAAGGCGACGGGCGAAGTGATCATCATCCCAGACAGAAAAGGGGAGTCATAAAGCCTCTGTCTGTGAGAGAAAAGGTAATTTGTGAGCCGGCCTAATTGGAACCGTAAATGAAGTATCAGAAAAGGGCCTTTGGTTGGAATACTTACAAGAAGAAAAGCACGGATGGACTGGTCTATCATACTTCCACAAAATAACGAACAATGTTAAAACAGTACAACACAGTATTATTGAAAATGAGTTTTTCTACGAGCGTTCTTAATATATCACTTTCCTGCACGCATTTTGTTTTTGAAAGCATCACTTTCCCGCACGGCGCGTGAAAGTAAACTTGGCGTGCGGGAAAGTAAATATTTAAAGAATGACTGATTTATAATATAATTTAGACTTTATAGTCTGTCTGTCTATCTAGATTGATGCACCTGCCTTCCAGCCGTGCCAAACATTTTTATCTGTTTTAGGGAACTATTATGCTTGCCTTTATTGATTTTTGATACAAATTATACCCATAATATACGTACTTTTTATTCCAATGTCACCAGTTCATGTCTAAAACACTACGTCACGCCAACAATCACACCAAGTTTTTGTCATAACAACCAATTGATTGTTGATTAATTCAGCTGTCATACTGTTCACAAAGATAAAGTTGTTTATGTATTGTATGTTTATTCTTTGTCTTTGTTACAATGATGTGGCTCGTAGAAAAAATATTGTCCTAACACGTGCGGAAAGTGTTGCCACGCTGTCTGCCGATGCCCGAAAGACGCGAAGCGGAGTTCGGGCAGCAGACAAGTACGGGAAAGACACTTTCCGCACGGGTCTGCCTGCCGCTGTCTGCCGATGCCCGAACGATGCGAAGCGGAGTTCAGGCAGAACCGTGCGGAAAGTGTTTTTCCCGCACTTGTCTGCTGCCCGAACTCCGCTTCGCGTCGTTCGGGCATCGGCAGACAGCGTGCGGGAAAGTATCGCTTTCCGCACTAGTTAGGAAAATAACTATTTTTTTTTCATCTGGCATGTTATTAGGCCCAAAATTATCGTATTTTAACCTAAAAAAACACCGTATTTTAACTCAAACGGTTGTAAAATCACTAACTTATTAACCGTATTAGACTACAATTCACAAAATGATAAGCTTAAATGACGTATATCAAATCTTCTAAGCAGACGCCCCGTAATTAAAGTCAAATACCTAGTTTTGGCTTAGTATGGTTCAAATGCGGGTTTCGCGCTAGGTTAGGCGCCTAAGGAAATCGCGCTAGTTTCAACAGGTAAGTACGAGTTATTTGGTGGTTAGCGGTATAATCTTTGAGTATTTAGTCGCTATAATAATAATAATAATAAGGCAGACTTACTCTTCCATCTTATCGCTAGGAGTATCGTGTTTCTGTGAGGAATTACTAAGAATTTCTATTATCGTTTGCTTTTTAAAAACAAACAAAAATGAATAATACATCTCAAAGTAGAGGAAAACGCTTAGTTTCGTTGGCAAGAACGGAAGTTATCCCGGTATTTTTAAAAATTTAACAAAAATACATCAAGTTTTGTTGAACCCTGTGTTACGAAATCTGCGAAACATATAGCCCAGTACATAACTTCCTAAAGTACCTTTCCAAAATGAGGTCGCTAACAAAAATTGATTGAGTGGCTTTCGAGATAGCCAGTTTAAAAATGTATTCAAAATTTGAGTTGTATCGCTTCAATTATTGCTTTTTAGTTTAGTCCAATAGATGTAATAGAAATCATTTTCCTTATTGATGTTCATTTTATTTTAGTTTTATTATCATTATTTTTTTTATAAACTTCTCTTTGAAAAACTAGGAACTGGTCGTCGAAATTAAGCAAATCAACTACTGTTACAATTACTACTCTATTTAGGAAAATCTTTTTTATTTAAACGGGTTTGTAACCTTTTCTTTTAAATTTGGTAGTTGTTATCGATTCTCAAGTTAAAAAATGTGATGGGTTATGCGGGAACAGGATCACGAAATGACGAAGACAACTATTTGAATTAGTCTACGTTTCGCAGATATTTTTCTGCATCCTCAGGACGAATTTGATCTTGTCCTCCTTGTTCCTGAATTTACACAGCACTTTAATACAACAGAATCTGGAGTAACCATATTTTGGGGTAGGAAAGCAAGAATCGAAGAGTGACAATTACAAACACTTTAAAATTTGGTTTAAAATAGTGGGACTACACAGTTAAATCCACAAACAAACAGACAGGCAACGCTAACAGTATATGTTTAAAATACCAATTGTTATCAGCCGGAGTGACAACAAAACAACCGAAAAATAATAAAATGGAGGCCCACACATTTAAACCAAATTTTAAAGTGTTTGTAATTGTCACTCTTCGGTTCTTGCTTGCCTACTCGAAAATATGGTTACTCCAGAATCTGCTGTAATAAAGTGCTGTGTAAATTTAGGAACAGCGAAGACAAAAGCGAATTTGTCCTGAGGATGCACAAATATATCTGCGAAACGTAGACTAATTCAAATAGTTGTCCTCGTCATTTCGTGATCCTGTTCCCGCATAACCCATCACACTTTTCTTTTCATTTTTTTCAGTTTTTTATTAATATGTGTTGTTATAGAGTCCTACAGTTTTCATATTACTATATAATACAAAATTTTCTACAGACTAGTATATCTAGATCTATACTATTGTAGAGAAAGAAAACAAGAATATTGAGAAAACGCCCTCTATCATCGTGACCGAAAACGAAGTGGGTCTGTTTCAGCCACACGTAATTGTGTAAAACATGCTCCTTAAAACGACTCAAAGATTAATTCTGTGCTATTCATGGTTCTTTAGGTATTCTATTTTTATCAGAGCATAGTTTACCGTACCTCAACCACGTTATTTGAAAAGATAAAGAAACATTTACAGGGCAAAGTTGTTCACAAGGAAAGATAGATTATATGTAATGTATTTTTGATATACCTTCCTTAGGCAAATTTCGGAATTATATGAAGTTTGATATAAGAGTGGTGAAACGCCCTCTAGCGGCAGACATAGAGAAATAAAACAAATTTCCAGCAGTTTCTCTCCTCTATTGTAGAGAAAGAAAACAAGAATTTTGAGAAAACGCCCTCTATCATCGTGACCGAAAACGAAGTGGGTCTTTTTCAGCCACACGTAATTGTGTAAAACATGCTCCTTAAAACGACTCAAAGATTAATTCTTTGCTATTCATGGTTCTTTAGATATTCTATTTTTATCAGAGCAAAATTTACCACACCTCAACCACGTTATTTGAGAAGATAAAGAAACATTTACAGGGCAAAGTTGTTCACAAGGAAAGACAGATTATATGTACTGTATTTTTGATATACCTTCCATAGACAAATTTCGGAATTATATGAAGTTTGATATAAGAGTGGTGAAACGCCCTCTAGCGGCAGACATAGAGAGATTAAACAAATTTCCAGCAGTTTCTTTTGGCCACATTCGACTCAGTAGTTTCTTAGAAACTGGTGCTTACCTCCCTTATTTGGGACACCCTTTACGTGATATTGTTATACTTACTCCTCGCTGAGGCCTCTTTGATCCTTGGTGATTGAGATAAGTAGACAAAGGCTGAGGCTGACTGTCACTAGTTACACTACCCAATTCCGGAAGCCTCCTATATAGCAACTTGTATTCCTCGATCGGGCTCAGAGATTCCACTTCCCAGCTGATGTTGTAGTTCTCTTTCCATTTGCTAGTAGCTGGGCTGTTGAATTTCACTGGATGTGGTTTACCTTAATGATGACATAAAGGAAGTTTAATTTTTTAAAATAGTTAAAAATATAGAGGCTCTACCTGTTAGCTGAATGCTCTTTCTAGTCTTGCCCAACTGATTGTCGGCGACACAAGTGTAATTTCCGAAATCCTGCCTGTTCACTTTCCTAATTACGAGGGTATGTCGAGAGCCTCTTGACTCCATTATCCTGCGCTCCGTTGTGTCCAGCTGCATAGTGTCCCTGTACCACAAAACCTGCAAAAGCGTTCAGTTATAAAGCTTCTTTTGCATGCCAGCTTAGCGGGAATTTCATTTCGAGCTGAAACATTTGTTCTACTTTGAATAAAGTGTCCCAGTTTCCTATTCTGTCTTTGTCTCGTTATTTCGGCTCTAGGGCATTACACGGTTTCTAAAGCTCGCGTGAAAAAAAAATTATATATCGATCAGCGTCCCATGAACATTAGGGATAAATTCATTATGAGCTTAAATTTTAGGGCCAGATATGCGGTTTAAAATCGCGCAAATTTTCATCCCATCAGTCAGTTTTCATAATGCATCGCCATGCACACACATGCTCCAGGTCATCCATCAGTCATTCGGTTCATTTTACCAACACCGGGCGCTGTAAAACCGCTCGGCTACTGAAAGAAAAATAATGTCACAGCAATTTAGAGGTGATTTTTTAACTTTTTATTAGCCCCCAGATGATAACAATTTTTTATGCGTTTCTAGTGATACACAGTTCACAGCGTACAAGTTCATTTACGTGGCAACTTTCGACATAAAAGTGAGGCGCTCTTTTGGCGGGTTTAGTGGTAATTACCAGATTTACAATCACAACCGCCTGTAAAACATTAATTTTGCATTTCCGATCGCGTTTGTTTTGTGTTTTTCATTCCTCTAATAATAATCTTTAAACAATGGAAAGAAGGTTATTCCAAAAATGTCTCTTAATGTACCAAATATTCTTTCTTAGCTTCCAGTATATATAAGCGATTAAGATAAGCAAATTAAGAAAATTCGTAATAGTTTAAAGCAAAGCCGTCGTAATAAAAGCTAAAAATAGCCCGTACCAAAGAGGATATAATAATTCTATGAGAGGGTTCCAATCATACGTCATTTTGGGTACGAAGTTTGTAGTTCGCCCAGAAGTTTATCGCGGCGCCTGCGACGTCGACTTATGTCAATTGTGTATGTCATTATTCATATTCAGTGACAGTACTGTCATTTTTTGCCCGACTGACAGATTTGAAAGGGACCGTTAACAGTCATGTTTAGTACAGGATAAATGAAATACAAGTTACAAGTTTTAGGAAATTTATTATTTTTGCAAGTATCCATAGCGGAAATTTTCCTTAAAAAAGTGCCAAGCACTGCCAAGGCAAGGCTATAGAAAGATTCGCTAGCTATATACAGCATATAAGAAGTAGTAAGTACAAAAGTGCATAATATAGGCCATAGAGTTTCTTATATCTTGATCCCAATGGCATATTATTATTCTAAATTTATCACAATTGGTTCCACAGGTTAAGTCACGGATGTCTGCTAGCCCCCATATGTGAAACCTGTGTATTTACTTTAGGGGCTACACACTTCCATCCACGCACTTTCTTCCTCTCTGATAGTAGTGATAGTGTTACTTCTTCGCTAGCTATAGACAGCATAGATTCGCTAGCTATAGACACCATATAAGAAGTAGTAAGTACAAAAGTGCATAATATAGGCCATAGGGTTTCTTATATTTTGATCCCAACGGCATCTTATTATTCTAAATTTGTCACAATTTGTTCCACAGGTTAAGTCAGGGATGCCTGCTACCCCCCATATGTGAAATCTGTGTATTTACCTTAGGGGTTACACACTTCCATCCAGGCACTTTCTTCCTGTCTGATAGTGTTACCTTTTGCTGTTCAGGAAATGTAAGTTCATGAAGGGAAAACTTGCATAGTAAGCTTCATAGAAATCAAGTCTATTGTTCTATTAATTATTTTATTCTTTACAGTTCTTTGCCTAATGCTATATTATAGCAACAGCAAAACCTGCTGGAAATGCTGTGATAAGCAATATTCATTAAACTGGTCAGCCTGCTCCAAATTATTGAAGGTATGTTAGGCTCTGGTAGTGTCGAGAGTTGTATATATTCTATCATGCCTTAGTTGTAAGGCATATGTATAAGTGTGTGTTGTGGTTTTGTGGTGTACTTTTTCTTTTTGCTTTGGAAATGCTCAGTTATTATTTTATTAAACATGCCTCCAGGAACATTTCAATATGAATGCAAAGTACAAAATAATTTTAGCCATAATAAATATTTTAGCCCAATAACAGACTCAAATTATAAAAAAAAAAATTGTAGCTTTTCCAACAGATCCAGTGAGACGTCGCAATTGGTTTGAAATCCTAAATCTCCAATATTCTTTAAGCCGATATTTTTTCTGTGAATATCATTTTGAGGAGCAAGACTTTTCCAGTACATTGAAAAACAGGATCCAAAAATTTGCTGAACCAAAAATTATTGATACAAAGATAAATATAATTTCAGATATAATTATTAAAAAGCCATTACCTGCCTTCTCTTCAGTAATAAGTACCATATAAAAAAGACAAACCTAATGATATCTTTACTGTTTTCTAGTTTCTCCTGAAGTTATTTCTGTTCCTTGAAATGAATATTTACGTTATTTATGATAAGGTTTTTCTATATAGATGTTAATATGTTCCTTTATTTTTAGTTTATTATGGTCCCCAAGACCTTTTGTGTTCAAAAGTATTACAAAAAGTTCCTATATTTATGTACATATACTATAATAATTATAAAATGACTAGAGCTACCTATATTTACAAAGTATTTATTTTTCTAAAGTTGCTTGCCAAGTAAAAATGCACTAAACAAGAAGTTTAATCTATATACTCCTCGAGACCATATTTCTTTAGTTACATTAATCATTAATTTACTTTTGTACATTAATTCTTAATGTTAAAAGAAGTTTATGTATTAAATAGAAGCTAACCTAATAGAAAGCTAACCTAATTGTTATTTTCCTCAAAAAATAAATTTTTGAATTAATTTTTGTTAAATAAAAACTGTTTCTATTTTGGTATTGCAGCCTCAATTTATTAATTATTCAATACATACAATTGTCCATTACAAGTGAATCCTTACCACTCATATGCTTTAAAACATATTAGTTGCAAGTATGGGTGCTATTAGATACAGTAAAATCGCTAAAAAAGCCATTTGAATAACCCGCCATTTCTTATTTAGTTGCCCCAGATATTCATAGTGGCGCTGGTGGGTATTGACAACTATGACAATTGAACATTGTGCTACTACATTTACACGCAATCGGGTACTCTCCTAAAAGTATTATATCCTCGTTGGCCCGTACCATAATTTTATTACCCTAGATAACGAAGACTTCGGAATGCGATTGCTATTGGCTGTTCATTGTCACGGCGGATCAAGGGTATGGATTGCTCGCTATGATTGGGTGATGTCTCTAGGGGAGCGCACGAAAATACATTCGTTCACCGGGGGGTGAAAACGAGTTTAGTTTCAATTTTCGTATTGAAAAGTATCGGTGTTAGCAGGTCAGCAAGTTGGCTGAAAGTCCGGTAAAGTATTCGTTACATAGAGATCTGCTCATTCTCGATGGGACGCAGATTCTTTTCTCGGGTTTTGCAATAAAAAAACGTGTTTTTGACCGCAAAAATCGTGTTGTTCTCGCCCGTTTCTAAATCTGACTGTCTCTGTTTCTGCACACAAATCTGATGTATGTGTGCAGAGGTCTTTTATCGTATTGTGCAGTTGATTATTGTGATTTGATTGCATTATGCGTGCTTATTTCTTCGTGTGTCCCAGTAGAGTATTGTTGTTGTCGCCTAACTATTCTCTGTCCTGGACTGATCAAAGCTCAAGATAATTAATCCAAGAAGACAAGAAGACTTTCTCACGTAAGTTGTGAATTTAATAGTATATTTCATTAGGAGTACCGAAAATAGACTTATTCCGTGTGCGCGTGACAAATTGTGAGGTGTGTGAGGTGAAGCCGAGCACGGAAAGTCATGTAAGCACGTAACGGTACTTTTCATTACACTAATTAAATTATATAATACATATTACTAAAATTACTTAATTTTCAAACATGAAAAGTTGTATGTGACGATAGGGACGACATAAGTCTGACAGAGAAATCAAAATCAACAAATCAAATAATAGAAGTTGTCAAGGATACTTGCTAAAGCTGAATTTCGCAACTGGTGGCCGTCTTATTTTAATATAAGTAGTGATATTCAACTGGGAACCGCAAATAAACAGCGCACGCAAAACGGTTTTTCTGTTCTCTTACGGCAATGTATTTTCTGTACATTTAACTAGCCTGGAAAATGGTCATTTTCTGAGTAGTGTAACGAAAAGTAATTTTTCTAATTTTGACATATAAAGTGGCACTTTTCAATACTGATGACAGTGACGTAACGTCCTACTTTTCGTAACTAGTTACGAAAAGTTAAATCTTTCGAAACTAGTGGTGAAAAGTTGGTGTCACCACCAGTTGCAGGTTTCGGCTGTGGCACACCGTTGCTATAGTTTTACGGTATTAAGTAGATACAAAGTGGTTTAAAAGTAAATATTGAAGTTTAATAATAATAATTCTCTCTCTAAGTAGGTATTTGTAGTCAGAATTAGAAAAAATCTTGTATGAAACACGTGACGAAAAACCTTTTTTGTGTATCTCATTCAAATTGAGGGAACTCGCTGCGCTCGTCCCGCAAACATTCATTCGTTACACAAAATCGGACTTTTCGTAACTGGTTACATAAATAGCTATTAAAGTGCTTAATCAGACATTTACTCCTTTGTTATTGATTTACTGAATCATTAAGCAACAAAAAAAAAAGAAGCGCTTATCTCTTGCATCTCATAAGCTTGAGAACACTTCACAGGTTGTGTTTTCGAACTTTAATATCGAGAGAATTAAAGATTGCGTTGCACTGTTCGTTAATGTTGATATCTGCATTAACGGTACTCATTGCTGGTATATACGAGGTGTTCATTATAAAACTTCATTTAGTTGGCTGTGAAATGTCAAAAGAAAAGGATGGAGAAACAAAAGTCCATTTACTTTGATTACGTCATCCTTTTCTGTCAAAATTTCATAGCCTGCTAGATGAAATTTTATAATGAACACCCCGTATTAATCTGTTTAAACGGTATCTGCTGCTAGTGGGTACTCATTTGCTTAATGGTACATATTTCCATATACAGTATGGTGGAAATGAACGGAATAAATTCATTATTTCGTCAGAGACTGGAGAGAAAAATCCTGAGACCCGTTGATTTTTAATTTCGGTTGCGCATTCTGTCCGATTTTCTTTTCATTTCTTATGTCATCTGAATAAGCGTGATGACATCATCGATGATTTTTTTAAATGAAAACGTGGTTATGCGGTACATCATTTGAAAGGTCTTGTAATTCTCCATTCAACCATATCAATACTTTTAAGTAATTGACGTTTGTAAAGTGTCCAATAGTTTTATTATTAAAATTAACATTCTTGTTATTGTCCGAAATAACAACCAAATTCAAAGCTGCTCAAATTGATGACCCTCAGGATGAGACAATGAGATAAGCAAGCAACGAATTCATCGTGAACGTTCTGAAGAACTTCCGCACTTATTTGCGCGATCTCGAGCCGTATGCGTTCCTTGAGTTCATTGATAGTATGTGGTCTATTTTTGTACACTCGACTTTTCAAGTATCCCTATAAAAAGAAATCAAGCGGAGTGATATCTGGCGACCTGGGTGGCCACTCGATTGATCCTCTTCGCCCAATCCACCTATCAGTAAAAACTCTGTCCAAGCAGTTTCTTACCAAGACCGCATAGTGTGGGGGCGCACCATCTTGCTGCAGCCATAAATCATGTCTATTTGGGAACAGTCGATGCAACTCTGGTATTAAGAAATGTTGGAGAAATTCTAAATATCGAGGACCTGTGAAAAAGTATGGTCCTATAATTTTATTACCTATTATTCCCGCCCATACATTTAATTTCTCCGGGTATTGAGGATGATACTCCTGCATCCAATGCAGATTTTGCTGAGCCCAATACCGACACGTCTGACGATTTACATGACCATTTAGAAGAAATGTTGCTTCATCCGAGAAAAGAACCTTTCATAAAAACACTGGATCTGTGTTATTTTTTTCCATCATAACGTCGCAAAATTGAATGCGTCTATCAAAGTCATCTTCCAGAAGCTCCTGGACTAAAACAAATTTATAGGGATGCCACTTTTCTTTTTTAGCGTGGCAAGAACTGTTGCATGGTGTATGTTATTGTCTAATGCTACTTGTCGAGAACTGGTATGAAGATACTCTTGAAACGCTAGTAGAACATCTAATTTTGTGTTTTCTGCGACTGGTTTTCTACTGCCTTTTGGGAGGTCCCTTACATGGCCCGTTTCTCTGATTTTTTTCTCAACTTTGCTGACGGTGGATTGCGCAATTGGTTCTCGGTCGGGATATTTATCGTTGAATAATGCACAAATCTCCATTTGTGTCCGTTTCTTATCTCCGCAACCAATCATTATAATGGTTAGTTATAACATAAGCATAAGCATAAGTTTCAGTTTGGAACAAGGTAACAATGAATAATAATTATAACACAATTTGGCTGCAATGTAATCGAAGTAATACCATTTACATGCGACATGTCAAAGACGTATAATTTGTATGTAGCACTCTTGATAAGAATCAGATTTTTACATTTACATAAAAAGTCAAGCAAAAAACGTGCAAAAATTCACAGTTTATTTCCTGTGACAATCTACCAAATTCACATATCCATATTGCAAGAGAGCCGAAAATTAATATTAAATAAATTATAAATATTAATAATTAGTATGGACCCTTTACATACGCCATTTATTTAAAAGTATTGATATGGTTGAATGGAGAATTACAAGACCTTTCAAATGATGTGACATCAACCACGTTTCCATTTAAGAAAATCATCGATGACGTCATCACGCTTATACAGATGACATAAGAAATAAAAAGAAAATCCAGTCTCTGACTTACGAAATAATGAATTTATTCCTTTCATTTCCACCATACTATATTTAGTTGCATAGACGTTATCACAATTTAGCTTTAAGAATTTTATTTAGTTTTAGTAGTGCTGACTTGTGTCAAGTGGTTCTTTTGTAATTGATACCAACTATTAGCAGTACAGTCTATCCTACTTTTAATTAATTATAGCGTTTTCCATGTGGTCCTTTGAAAAAAAAATAACCTTCCAGTTATATCCGTTAGGAAATCAACCTTAATTGACCTTTTTTAAAGTGTCCCCGCCAAATATCTTTTTAATAGTCTGTGAGTTAAAATAAACCTTGTTCCAGCATTTTGTCGGCACGACTGTGCATAATTAATGGAATGAGGCAGTTTGAGAAGTTTGAATAAATGATCAATGCTCCTGTCGAGCAAGCAGATGGACAAATCGATGAGGCAGTTGAATATTCTATTGTGGCTAATGGGTTGTTGATTAACAAGTTGCCCCATTATGTCAGAGCATTGAAATAACTTTGATTGGCGTAATTATTTTATCTTGAACCTGGTTAACAGCATCGTCAGTAACGATCAGTAGGAAGGGCTTTTGTTGCAGTTTTACCCTGCAAAATGCAAATAATGTTACCTAGTTTTCTTTATTCTATATCTACATACAGGTATTCAAATAAACATTCTCTTCAGATAGTTAACGTAATAGTAAGTTGTGTCCAGTCAACAATTTTCTTAGGACTTTTTACTGTAATCGACCGGTCCACTATATCGTGATGTTTCAGTGCCCCAAACCGTTCCTTTAGCTGTTCCAAAAAACTGTCACTGATCAAGGAGAACAAAAATTGAGACATCCTGCTTGATCTATTGCTTCTGCGCCAAGAGGCCGAAACAAATCCATCAAAAAGTATATTTGTTTACCCTTCATATTGTGGCAGGTTTTATTTAGTACCAGAATGACGTCACGCCCCGAGAGAAATTCTTTTCCCGTTGTCAAGAATTGGCACCGGAAGAGTTTAAGCCTTGTGCGATTTTTCTTTAATATTTGAAAAAACTCAGCCGTTTTGATCGCCCTCTATAGAATAGGATAATAGCTGTTTAGCTAGGCTGGTATGAGCCACTTCTTCAAATGATGTTATGGGATACTAATCTCCCATCTGTAGCTGAACGGGAATGGCTTAGGACAGATTTTGTTTTACACTATGTTGATTAACGTAGTAACGAACAACGAATCACTGTCTATACAGGGTGTCCCGTAAAGCTTCGACAATACTCCTCCTGATAAATGCCCCATCCTTGACAACTCAAAAAATGAAAACTTAGTATTAATGAAAGTATGGTTTTCAAGATATTTGCACTTTTTTTAAAATCGACAAAAACTTACATCACTTAATATTTCGTACATTTGCTCTTCCATAACACCATGTAGAAAAAAAATTATTCAGTTTTAGTTTCGCGAATGGAAGTAGTACAATTGCTAATCAACAGACTCTGAACGTCTACTTTGGTTTATTTAGAAACAACTTTACTTTAACGTATTTCTTATAACTCCATTTCAATTATGCATCTTTTGGCCCCCACTGTAGCAAGAGATGCACAGCGATCTTGATGCGCTTAAGTACAAAAATTAGCGTCGTTCTTCTAGATTCTGAAATGTTATAATAGGTAACTATTCATTAAAAAGTACATGTTTTTATGGTCAGTTTGATGCAACAAGTACAATTTTTACAATTACATACAATATGGTTTATTTGTGCTATTTACAAGAAATTGACCAAGAAGCAATTAACGCAAAAAAAAATTAAATTAAATGTTCAAAGTGACCGCCATTGGCTCTTGTGCACGCTCTGCATCTTTTTATAAACGATCTTTTGATTGATCGATACTGAGCCTCGTTAATTTCTTGCGCTGCTCTAAAAACATTTTGTCGTAGCTCTTTGCGAGTTTCGGCCAGTCGTGTATAAACTTTTTCTTTCAAGAAACCCCAATAAAAGAAATCTAAAAGTTTTAAATCTGGCGAACGTGGTGGCGACAAAATAGGTCCTTGACGTCCAATCCACCTGCCAGGAAAAACGTTATATAGGTGTTCTCTCACAACCAGTGCATAGTGGGCAGGACAGCCGTCATGTTGAAACCACATTGGTCTTCTTATTAATAGAGGAACGTCTTCAAGTAACACCGGTAACTGATTCTGCAAAAATTGCAGATAATTTCCAGCATTCAAATTTTCTGGTAATTCTACTAGTCCTATAATTTTGTTGTTGATTATTCCTGTCCAAACGTTGATTTTAAATTGATGCTGGAAAAATTGCATGAAGACTCATCTATCCAAAGAGTGCAATCATAAAAAGTTGGATCTTGACGCATTTTTCGTAACATTCGCCTACAAAAATTTACTCTATGTTGAAAGTCTCCTGGAAGAAGGGCCTGCACTCCCTGGACATGATACGGGTGCATTTGATTTCGCTTTAAAATTCGATGTACAATCGGTTTTGGAATGGCTGTCCGACGTGCGATGGCTCGTACTGATGTGGTTGAATCCCGATGTATTTCTTCCAATACCTCATCATCGTCCGCCACCTGAGGCTCCCTTCTCCACCACGGATTCCTGGTAATCTTCCTTCAGAATACGCGTTGTGCACGGCGGTGAAAACGCGAGGTCCAGGATTGTTTCGTAGTGGAAATCGTTCTCGGTAGCGTAGTGATGCATGATTTGCACTACCTCCACACTCCCCATGGATAAAGTGCATTTCTGCATATTCGCGAGGGGTGTACTGCACAAATGGCATCATAAGTATAACAAGATAAGCTCAACAAACTACTCAAAACAATTCACAGAAAATAATGGATTAATTTTAACAGGTTGATAGATGTCAAAATTCGTTGTTACGTACATAATACAATAAAAACAATCAAAGCAAGCGCATGAATATGATGTGAAGTACCTTTATAGTGTGATTAAATGGTGATGCAATGTGGTGCTAAAAATTGTACTTGATGCATTTAACGGTAATAAAAATATTTACTGTTTAAGGAATAGTTACTTATTATACGATTTCAGAATCTACAAGAACGACGCTACTTTTTGCACATAAGGGCATCAAGATAGCTGTTCATCTTTTTCTACAGTAGGGATCAAAAGTTGCGTAACTGAAATGAAGTTATAAGAAATAGGTTAAAATAAAGTTGTTTATTAAAAATCCAAAGCATACGTTCAAAATCTGTAAATTAGCTTTTGTACCACGACCATTCGCGAAACTAAAACTGAAAACATTATTTTTCTACATGGTCTTGTGGAAGAGTAAATGTACGAAATATTAAGTAATGTCAGTTTTTGTCGATTTTGAAAAAAGTGCAAATATCTTGGAAACCATGATACTTTCATTAACACTAATTTTTCATTTTTTGATTTGTCAAGGATTCTATCGGGCGGAGTATTGTGGAAGGTTTACGGGACACCTGTATAAAGGATGAAGAATTTAAAACAGATTTTAGGCATGTCAGCATCTTCTCGCCTACCAGATTGGTATATTTTTCAAATTCCTAATAATTCTAATTCCCATAATCCTTCAATTTCTTCCCCAACGTTTCGTCTAATTCACTTAAACTTCCTCAGTGCTACAATAATGACAAGAAATTCAGCATTTGTCGAACTTTTTGTCAAATAAATTAAAAATCTCGGAAGCAATGTTTGTTTTTTGAGTTGGATAGAAAACATTAATATTTTTTTTTAATAGAATGTCGTAGTTTGCTCAGAAACAGGCGGTTTCTTGAAAAATTGGCCAATTGACAAGACTAAAAAAAATTGTAGTATTGAAGTTGCTATTAAGATGGGAGACCCTAATGGTAAATTAATTTAGGGTTAAAAAAGTCAAAAAGTTTTTAATTGTGACCCACCCCTAAACCACCGCTCCTTAAGCAGCGAGTCACTTCAATTTTCTATTAACTAAAGTTGTCAATAAAGTAAAGATTTTACAAATTGTTTGGTTGGTATTTGGTTGTGATATTTGGATTTGGTATTAAGACATTGCTGTACTCTATTTTTTAAAGGAATTTTTTGAGGCCAATATCTCAGCAACCCTAGGCTTGAACGAAAGACTCATATGAAAAAGCCACTTGTTTTAGTATCATATACACGCAGCTGTTCTATACCCATTGAGTTGTAAATCACCCTGTATTTTTTATGTCTTTTATAATATTAAAAAAGGAAAATCTTTATTGGAGTGATTAACTGAAAAATCCTAAAAAAAAAAAACGTCCTAGCCCAGCAAGGCTGACACTTAAAAAACAAAACAAAAATATAGATCGAATTACATTCCGGCATTCCTACCCAGTAGTGTCCGGTAAAGGATCGCCTTGTCGGTTTGTCTGTCCATCTCTATGCCGTTCATAAATTTTAATCTCTTTTTATGATTTATAAATGTTTTTAAAATCATCAAACTTGTGCAGTGTTAATGTTCTAATGGAAGCACGAGCCCTAGGGTTTTTTAATAAATTTATTTTTAATAACTTTAGCGCTATACATCAAATTTGAAGTTTGGGAAAATTATAAAAGTAGAGTAACAATAATAAATGTTGAATCTCTTGTTTTCATTGTGGCCATGAGGAAGTATAAGTAAATTGGACGAAACGTTGCCTTTGGTCCCAATTCGCCAATCAACCCTTCAATTGAATTCCTGGAACGCAATTTTTGATTTCGTTTCTGATTTCAGTATTCGAATGTAGAATGTAAGGTAAAAGTTAAAATTATACAAGTTCTGTTACTTTAATTATGTAATCCTTTTCTGTCAAAAATTCATAGCCGTCAACCAGTCCTTTTTTAATAAACACCTCGTACTTCATTAATATTCTACAATGATAATAAATAAAATAATCGATAATAAAACAAATAAATTATAAACTACAGAGACAAAATGAGAAATTTATAAAAGACAAAAATCCAAAAATCTATTTCTTTTTTGCCATAAATGAGTTTATACAAAAATGTCAGCACAAGTCGTCCATATGGAGAAAGGAATTCGGAAGACTATATATACAGGGTGTTTCTGAAAGGTGCTAACAAATTTAGAGGAGGTGATAGAGGACGCCAAGTCATCCAATTTTTCCATATAAACCCTATCCGCAAACGCACCGTTTTGGAAACAATTTGTAGATAATGCTGTCGATCCAAAGAATAAAAATAATAATCCGTCAACTTGTCCACGAATTACGACGATTTAAAAAAAATACTAACGAAATTTTTAAGAATATTTTGATTCCCTCTGTAAAAGTTCTAATACATTAAAAACAAAAAATGGCGAAAATGTCTAGGTATTGATGTTGGCTACCTGCGACGGTATCACTCAATTTCCCTTTACCTCTAGAAAGGTTATTTTATTTAATATTGCTGTTATAAGTCATGAGTATCAACAATAATGATATCATATTTTTTGAAAGCTCGTATACTAGAAAAAACGGAATTTATTTTTTAATTTTTTGAATGAGTAACAATCCACAGGGATTATGTCAACAAATGGGGAAAACACAGTAAGATTCTTTACCGCTTTTCCGAACTACAATGATTTAAAAATATCAGCAACAAGAATTTCACACATTTTCCGTTTCGCTCTGTATAAAAATTTAGAGTGCTTTAATAAAAAATTTGGCGAAAAGTTCCCGAGATATGGATGTTGGCCTGCTCCTGACCTGAAAACGATAACGAAAAAATTGCTTGTTGGCTTGGAAAAAATGGCAGAACATCAAAATTTTGAAATTTTTGCATCACTTTGTTTCACACCCTATATAATAAAGATATTGTCGTTTTTTTTTCAAAATTATCCGCCTCTTTAATCTAGAGGAAATGCGGTTTCAGACCGTGTAAACTGTATTTAAAACAATTCATTGCTTAAAAAGTTACAGCTAATTGAAAATTACAGGAAAAATTGCTTGTGCCGTTTGTTGAGCAGTTTATTTGAGATAGTCAACTGAATTTTTGTACACGTTTTACCATTACTTGGACGTACTTTATGAGATTTAGCGCGCGCTTTTTCATGTGCCAGCGGCGCAGATTTTGAGGTCGCCTGAAATTGTTTTGTGTTTAACGTCTACGCCACTGGAAAAAACGGCAATTTGGAAGCACATTATGAAAGGCCAATATATCCTACACAAGAGAAGGGACTCTTCAAAAGCGCGAATGTGCGTCATTTTTTAGTTAAATGGTACGGGGTGTTCATTAGAAAACGACATCTAGAAGACTATGAATTTTTGACAGACAAGGATGACATAATCAAAGTAAATGGACTTAATATGTTTCCTATTTTTTTTTTACATTTCACAGCCTCTTAGATAACGTTTTCAAATGAACACCCCCTATTTCATGATGAAAAACAGGGGCAAAATAAAAAAAATATTTATTATTATTTTTTTATATCAAGCGTATTTTTTAACTATGGTGAAAGCGAAAATTTGTTTTTAACTGCATGTTATTGCCGCTTTGATTGAAAACGTCACGGAGAAATATTTCTTTGACAGCCTGTATCTCAAAAAAAGTGCGTTTGCAGATAAGGGGTTTATAAGCAAAAGTTGGATGACCTGACGTCTTCTATAATCCCCTAAAGTTTGTCAGTTTGTCAGCACTTTAACACAAAAAACGAAAATTATCGTAAAAGTACTTTGCTTCAAGTACTATGACTTTTTCGAAATTCTTTAGGTGAGCCGTGTTAGTCAAATGTTGCTGTTACTTTTAAGTATTCGACAGTTGTCCCTATGTTGCAAAATTCTATTGTAAAGGTGCTACCCTATAGTATATCAAAACTATCGCCCTGGGGCCCTTTAAAGCTCAACCGGGCATACCTTTGCTTCCCGTGAAATGGAACAAGGTGGTGGAGGGACTCGTAGAGAAGTTCAGGTAGATATCATGGACTTTTTATAGTAGGGTATGCTATTACCGAGTAGGTCAGTACTCATATCTTCATGCTAATTGCATCAAAACCTTAACTGCATTAGAAACTCGCTACATCGCGTCGTCGGAGTTCCCTCACCGACAGACTGGGGCAAACGAGTCGAAAATTTACAACTGGCAGGAAGTACCTGGTACACGGACGGATCCAAAGCCGACGAAGGGGCTGGTTCTCAGTGTACGGGAGCTCGGATGACATCTGCATAGCACCACAGTGTTTCAGGCAGATTTACATGCCAAGGAATTGTATGTCCGACACCTTTTAGAGAAGGCAGGACACAATAGATCAATAAAGATCTGCTCGGATAGCGCTTGTGTCTTTTACATCATAAACAAGATCATTGAGCCTTAAGATGCAGACGCAGTGTCGCCCGGAACTCAGCAGATTCGTTCAACACTTCGAGTGAGCCACAATAGACCGCAGGTCGCGGTGGAGGACTGTACAAATCCATTCACATTGAATATAGTAATACAATACAATACCCACATTTTCCCGACGGTCCGTCAAGTATCATTTTACTCCACCCTTCATAGCATTGTCTCGTGAGCCCAATGTCCTAAATATGGTCTCTTGATGGTATGTCCGACATAAACTTCATCACACTGTGCACAAAGGACTTTGATCCACACTGTAGCAAAATCGAGTGTAATGCTAGTTTTCCTTAATATTCGGAGATAAATAATTGAAGAAGCTGGTATAGCAAGCAAGGAAATACCCGGCTAGAAAGTTTAGGGCAAATTTGTCTTCACTTTCGAGCAATTCCAACTATCGATTCAGTCAAATATAAAGTTTTTGACCTAGGAATTAAGAACTAAAAAAAGACATTATGTGTGTGTAATTTTATTTGTCCCTTGCAGGTTAAGTGATTAAGTAGTAGAATATTGGTTGCTTCATATCTCACATCCCAAAATATGCAGTGAAGCCAAATACAAACTGTCAGATTTAAAGCACACAATAAAAAGAGTTGCTTGATTCCACTATTAATTGCATAACTAAAAAAAAATGTAGCTGAACCTGGTAATTGGTACAGTGTCATTTGTGATAAAAAATGACATGATGAATAAGAAACTGACATGATTTGGGATGAGCTTGAGAATTAAAGTGGAAGGACAATAGACCACCCCACACCTAACGTAGCAGAACGGTTTCTTTACCTTTTTTACCTTTCATTCATCAGGCCTTTAGCACACCACGTTCACAAGTTGAAGAGAGCTATTTACATTTGTCAAGAGATTAGTGTAACTGAAAAATCTCCTCTTTGCCTTTAATTTAAAACAACAAATTATACACAACATTTACGATGGCTTTTTTAAATTTAATTTTAGTTTCTGATTCCGACGAATTACTGACGCTTATCAAAAGTACCGTCATTCTCGGTTTTAAATAAGCGCGAATTGTTAACTTAATCTCATTTGAAATTCTGAAGCCAGTGCTCCTTTTGTGCGAGTTCGTTAGAGGGGAGAGCCAAACTAAGATATTCAATATTCAGGCAGTCAATTTTCTGACGTTGAAATGATTTTTCCGCAAAACTCAAATGGCTCGAACTGAATTTATAACCAACTGAGGAATGAAAAATATCCAATTATCTGGCCCACTTCCCAATTTACGATCTTCGACCAAATATTTGATATTTATCGTCGAAATTGTGGAACGAAAACCTATTTGATCACTCCATTAAAGTGACTTGGGCTCTGCTGTTAACTGGAATCTTATTAAAATTGCTCTTGTTACGGTCTTAAAAAATGAACAAGTTATTTGGTTTATTACCTTATGAAATAGCCATCAAATTGGTCAGTAGAGTAATATTAATGAGGCACCCACTTTAACCAAGGGTTTTTTATTGAATTGCTGTTGTGATTACACACATTAAATATCTTTGGCTTTGATAATTATTTAAAGATTGATAACGAAATTGATGACAACGTTCGCAGATTGACAGCTAGCTTAACAGTTTTCTTTAATTTTTTATATTTTAAAATCAGTTCATTATCTATCTCTATACACTGATAATGCTGCCATCTAGGTTTTGGACTGGAACTACACCTTCTGGATGCCTTTTAAATTTGTTGAATTCCTAAAGGACATGAGGATATCTTTTCCTTCTTTTTGGTTCTTGAATTGAAGAACACATGGTGTGCTAGATATTCATGGCTTATTGCTGATATAAACGGGATACATGTAACTGCCCTGTGGGAGTTAATACAAAAAAACCCCAGCCAAAGAATAGGAAAAACACATTTAGGCCGCTCACTATCTCATGTATGTGAAATGAAAGTGTCTTATCGAATCCAAGCCACAATTCTTTGAATATATTTTATTATTTTATTTTCGTGTCATTATCCTTTTCTTTGTTACTGGATTATACACAATGTATCACTAATGTAACCACACAGTTTTCACTGTAAAACTTTTAAGCTATGAATATAATTTTGAACTTTACCATTGACATGAATATGGTGCAGGATTTCCATATGGGCTGTGTATGCTAATTGGCTGAGGCTGTTCCAATCTCAGGCCTACATCTAGTGCTACAACGGGTACTATCATATTTACTGTCTAGTGCTGCTAGTATTAGTGTCACTACTATTGGTTCGGCTAGTGCTGCTCGTTTCTCAGCTGCGACCAATAGTTCTGCTAGATATATACACAGCTTCACTACACACAACACCACACCTTGGACCTCTGATAGTGCCCAGCCCAATCTACCTCCGCACGATTGTGGGTGACTAAGATCCGTCACATTACACCACACAGCACAACAGGTGGGTCCGTTCCATTATTTTTCTAACATTGTCTTTTGATATAGCCTGGACCTAAGGATTACTCATTCGTTACTCCACTATTTTAATTAAAGGTTACCTTAGTTAGTCAATCAGAAACTTGTAAACTAAAGCATATGGCGCTATAGGCTGAGGGTATTAAGACAGCTTCAACTTAACCACCTTGCCTATACTATCCCTTTTGGAAACGTATGTCACGTCACCCACATTTGATCTGGTAGGCTTAAAGCCATTGTGAATCACATTTTGTATCCTTCGGTGACATTGTAAAATCTGTTAATTCAGGCCCTTTTATTAAATTGTTTTGTTGTAAATTACTACCCCTTCAATCAGCATAATATATTGACATTTGACATTCCCCATTTGTTTTGATGTCATTAATTCCCCTGTCATTCCTTCAGTAAAGACTTTGTCATTTGTCAGTTGTTTTCATAGAATAAGAAGTGAAGGTGATTTCGACGATCGGGTCGATATATAAGTGCTCCAATTACCCTGACCACTCTACCCATTTGCAGAACTAGCTGCAGATGTAATACACCAGCTCGCGAGCGTTTGCAAAAATCAATTTACTTTGAGTGTGTCGTTCTTTTCTATTAAAAATGTATAACCTTTTAGTAGTTTTCTAATGAACGGAGGTATTTTTAGTGGCGGTAGTTGGTAATTTTTAAATCGTTAAAATGATGAGTCTTATTAAAAAATATGTTTTCATAACTTGTTAGTATACGAGACACAACTAATTAATGACTTTCATAAGATGGTGCATTATGAGCCACACTTAATTGTTACGCGAACAACCCTATTATGGGAAAATTACTCATACTAAAGAGAAATAAAAAAAAATTAGTAGTGTACTAAAATCGGTGCCCAAAATGCCATCTTTCTTTCTTCAAATAAAGCTCGATGCCAATTATATTTTAAAGATCTATTAAAGGGGAAGCAAAAGCGATTAATATTTCTTTCTCTCCCCCTCTCACGTAACACACTCAAACGTTCTTTTGCAACAAACGTCCCTGTATCAGCTCCGAATTTAGATAAACCGTTTCAATTTTTCCTAGCAACCCTCTCTACGATTTTAATTTTAAGCGAATCTCTCGGCTAAAATAGAAACAAGTTCCGTATTTAGGGTGAAACGTTCCGAAATGGGAACAAGAGATCATAATTGCACATTTAAGTGGAAAGTTGCACAAAAACCAATTAAGCCCTCATCGAAATCCGCAGAGAAAACATGGCAATTTCGAATTTATGGAGTGGTCGCGATAATTCCGTTGCCTTGTTTTGGAAAAGCTGGAAACTAAATGTAAAATCGAGCCGGGGTTTGACAGCAAAAAAAAAACGCAATCAATCTTAGTAGATAATATTTTTGGTAATCTCTTCAAGGATAAACCCATTCTCAGAATTATATTAAAACTCTGCAGACCCCATTATAGAAAATTATTACGAAAGTTGCTCTGCGATTTGCATAACATTTATGACCTAATTTGAAATTGAAATTTCAGTTTGCGATTTTAGATTTCGCAATTTTGTAAGCAAAACTATGGCAACGCATTAGAAAATTGATTTAACGTCAACTGTCCATCTACTAAATAATAAATTCTTGAGACTAATTCCATAAACCCATTTTCTTTCCATTTAAATCAAGATTTTTCCAGATACTTAAATGCTTTTTAAACGAACAGAATTTCATTATCGAACTTACAGTAAATGAATATCGATTGTGTTGGCTGAGATGAAAGAATATTATTGTAAGTGTGTAACTGGGGTTCAAATGGGAGTTCATAACTCCCATTTGAAAAGTGTTATTCACAAATTGCTCAGAACGGAACATCTGTTGAATAGGGAATTATTTACTTGTTTATATTTAAATAGACAAAACTTTTAGTTTCAAATACTTGCTTACAAAGTCGTGTGAGTTTTGGGGGCATTTCTAATAATATTAATGTAAATTAAAAAAATCTGAAGAAACTAGCTTCGTGTCGTCCTCGTTCGAACCATGCATTTTCTGAATAGAGCCTTGCAGAGACTAATTAATTATGTCTGTTCTCAGCATTCAGAAACCAGTGTAGAATTATTGATTGGACACGGATTCATTTAACGTCACATCACTTGAAGTTGTTACCAATCAAGGCTTGACTGTTAGCATCAAACTGCCAAACTAGGTTGTGGTTACCAAACCAGTTAATGAAAGAGGGCATCTGAAAAGCGGTCGAATAGAAAAGATACCTATGACACCTCCGATATGGGACTAAGTAATGGTGGACCGCGAAAAAATAGTTCATTACTGATCCCTTCTCCGGGATAGAACAAAAAGGTCCGGAGTTGCAAGGAAAGTCTAGACACTGGGTGAGAGGAGTAAAGGAGCAGAGTGTAATTGAGGTATTTGTTGAAGTCGACTCACCTCTAAGAAACCGGCATTAAAATTGTGGCGGAACGACTCACAGGTGGCAGCGCCGAAATTTCACCCACCGATTCACAGGTGGCAGCATTAGTTGAAATCCTTCATAACATTACACCAACTTTCCTGCGCCGAATTTGTCTTCAAATACTTACCTTACCCACGAGGCTTAGGTAGACCTCGGCACGAAACGCTAATACGACATACATAGGTTATAACAATCTCAGCTCGTCTCAGTGGTGTTTCCCTGAATAACAAACATCTTTTCTGAGAATACATTTCCCATCATGGCACGCCAAATCTGATGGATCCACAATTGGTGAACCTCGACAAAAGCAACACACAATCTTCCGAGCAAAAGGTCACAACAAGGTATCCCAGGCCTCAACGCCACGAGACTACCAGAGCAGCATCTCGCTCACACCCACCGCACGTGCATCCAGCATATTCTTTCTTCACTCACTGCACCGTGACACACCTCACACACAATACTTCCTGGTACCATTCTCGGCAACACTGGCACAATCCCCCGTCACTCACCTTGCTCAAGCAATAGCAACAAAACTTCATCCCCTCGGTTCGCAGAACCTCGCTTCTCTTCCGCCATACAACCTTCGTTCTCGTTGTCACTGGGAGGGGAGTATGGTGGCGGAACTTCATCCAGCAACTCACAGGTAGCACCGCCGAGACTTCACCCACAACAGATGGCAGCATTAGTCGAAATTCTTGACAACATCGCACCGCCTTTCCTGCGCGGAATTTCTCGTCAAATACAAGTTCCAACTGTAAACTCTCATCCTGGCATATAAGGCAGGGGCCTACCACGACTTACTGACGAGTCCAAGGTAGACACCGAGACGAAGCGCCAACACCACATACATAGGCTTCAACGATCTCCGATTTTCCCAGTGGTGTTTCCCTGAATAACAAAAATCTTTTATGGGAATACATTTCCCATCCATAGCTCATCGTTTACAACACCATAAAATCAAGACGGCCATCCTTAAAAAAGAAGGCCTCAGGCTGGCGCCTGAGGGTTATAGAAAGTAGTCCAGATAGTGGCTTCGGTAGAGGGTTGGGGACATATTTATACTCTACCAAAAGACCTAGACGAGGTTGTCTATAGATGTCCACATAAAGGCGGCGCCGGCGGCCGTCTATATTTCGTCACAAAACCTCAACGCAGACCTATTCAAGATGACAAGCAGGAAAAGCGCCCCTATTGGCGACCTCAAATGCAAAAATGAAGCACAGATCTCGAGAGTTGTCTACAGCACACGGAGCCAAATTGTTAAACGTGGTAAATGCAGCAGTAACAGGTTATTCTTGACATTACAGTGTTAAGGAATGTTAGACTTTTGCCTGAGTTGGAGATAATGACAGAAGGCTCTTCTAACCATAAATTAATGAAGCAAATCCTTGCAGAAAAGGCCATAGAAGAGTTTCGTTTCTCGCTCTAAGCACATCCAGTGGCAACGTTTCCAAAAAATTCTAGACGCCTCTGTTACCATTCCAGCTAAGAATGGAGTTGCCCAGCTGGAGAGTGCTTTAGAGACGGTGCTTTAGAGGGCAGATTTTAGATGAATGAACTCCTAAAAAAACGACGCGATCGCTGCTGGTACGAGAAGATTCGGTGGAATTTTGGCGCCAACAACCAATTTGCAAGATTATTCCTTGCATCAAACGAGCTACGCCACTGGATTCTACAGGAGGAACTCTACAAGCAAACGTCATAACTTCTTTGTTTATAATAGAGTAGTAGAGCAGAAGGAAGATATTTGGGGTGTGCTTCAAAAGGGATAATTTTCAATTGCATCATAAACCACAATTACACGAAAATGGGTATGAAAATTCTGATGAAGCCTTCTTTAGTTTCACAAATAACTATCCCGAAAACCAAAATCCTCTAAATGGGGTACCCTGTATATCCGTGGACAAGTTAGTAAACATTAATATGTGACGATTTATACTTAATTGAGAATATTTTTAGTTTATAGATAAATAAAACATTCTAAGAAATAAGATCATTCAAATTAGCAATAACCTGTTTCACTGAATATGAAGCAAAAACCTCAAAGGGTGTCCTTAATCGTGAAGTTAACAAGAAACTAAACTTAAGTGTACGGTCAACTTTCCACATGTCTAATAATTTGGTTTTAAGACTTATAGGGTAGTGTATCCCTTATTTGCGCTTACGCATAACCCTTGTAAAGCAGTGAGTACTAGTATTAAAATTATAAATTATTGATTCATAATTTCCAATTGACACAGACAAGCCGCACAAAGCTAACCCAATATTTCCAATTTTAGTTCTCCAATTCCAATTCTCAAAGAATATTATTGTAAGTGTGTAACTGGGGTTCAAATGGGAGTTCATAACTCCCATTTGAAAAGTGTTATTCACAAATTGCTCAGAACGGGAACATCTGTTGAATAGGGAATTATTTATCTGTTTATATTTAAATAGACAAAACT
Source organism: Taphrorychus bicolor (assembly GCA_951812265.1). Classification (NCBI taxonomy): domain Eukaryota; kingdom Metazoa; phylum Arthropoda; class Insecta; order Coleoptera; family Curculionidae; genus Taphrorychus; species Taphrorychus bicolor. Next base: position 20,031,048 of record OX638306.1, on the reverse strand, counting down.
TTTAGTTTCAAATACTTGCTTACAAAGTCATGTGAGTTTTGGGGGCATTTCTAATAATATTAATGTAAATTAAAAAAATCTGAAGAAACTAGTTTCGTGTCGTCCTCGTTCCACCCATGCATTTTTTGATTAGAGCCTTGCAGAGACTAATTAATTAAGTTTGTTCTCAGCAATCAGAAACCAGTGTAGAATTATTGATTGGACACGGATTCGTTTAACGTCACATCACTTGAAGTTGTTACCAATCAAGGCTTGACTGTTGACAACAAGTCTAAACTGGTATCTGGAAACTGTTGCTATTGTAGTAAAGGGAGAGATGTTTTTCGTTCTGCTGATTGAGTGGGTAAAATCATCTTCATGCCTCTACCACTTATCTCCTCTTGGACCTAAGTGCGAACAATATGATATTCTCTGAGGAAGGGAAATAAACTGCTGCAGGAAAACCAGTTAATGAAAGAGGGCATCTGAAAAGCGGTCGAATAGAAAAGATACCTATGACACCTCCGATATGGGACTAAGTAATGGTGGACCGCGAAAAAATAGTTCATTACTGATCCCCACCAGACAAGCTGCACAAAGCTAACCCAATATTTCCAATTTTAATACGAATTTTGTGCCTAAGCTTTAGTTTTGGATAAAAAATTGTTAGAACGTGTTCTGTAGGAAATATCCTTGTCTGCAATTTTGCTCTCTACATATTTTTACACAAATATACAGTTTTTTTACACAAACAAACAGATTTTATTTCTAGATATCGAAATCTTCAAACCAGTAAAGTTTTCCCGAGTTAATTCCATGTAAAATTGCCTGAACAATAGACCACTCTCTTAATTTCGTAGCTTCCTAAAAATTCCTGTTCTCTGTACAATTAAACTTGCTTGACTCCATGTTTCCATTTCCTTTAAGCTTCCCCATTAAAGCCCGAGCCACATGTTGCCTGCAGCCGATTAAGAGCACATTATTTCCGGTGTGGCGTTTACAATTTAATTGGTTTGTTCATGAATAGATAGTAAAGTAGTTTAAAATGTCTTTATATTGACGAAATATTTACGCTCTATCGCGCAACCGAGATGTGACTTGTGGGAACGAATAGAGCCATCCATCAATTTATTCCGTACACTGTGACACCTACGTAGAGTTTATTTTTAGATTTAGAAAAGCTTGTTTGAAGATACCCCAATCGTTCAAAGACCTTAAAATTTAAGGACCGAAACCAGCTTTATTCAAATGTGAAAACTACCGTTTCGCTACGAAACGTACCTAACTAAAATAGGGCAGGGACAGGCCGCATGCATAATGGCCGAGGAGAATTCCGGGATTTCCGGTTAAATCGAGATGGGAGGTTAATTGGATTTCGTGCTAAATAAAACAGGCCCTGTAGAGTTTCTACACTTGATTACTCCCGTGTGTAATTCTTCTTTGTTTTTACAGTCGGGTGACGGACGGCCACTTGACTGATTTTATCACCGGTTCTCAGTGAGTTTGAAATGAGCATTCCGTGGAAGTGTTTCGTCTCCAATTTTCTAATTATAACTTACCTTGTTCGTAAAGGTGGCATGTGATAGAGCCTAACGGTCAATGAACCGTTATGGCGCACATTTTTCTATTGATTTTCATTGTTATTTAACTCAAGCAATTCAAAAGAACGAAACATTCATGTCGAGCAGTAGAGCAAGGTTTTGAAAATTTAAATATGTTCATCCAAATTTTAATTTCCTATTCTTTATACATTGAAATACGGTAAAACCTAGAATATTGCTAATTTTAACTGAAAATATAACTTTACTTATAAAACAGGTCAACCAAACTCTTCCTGACCTTCATCTATTAGTACCCATGAATTTCATAAATTACGAGTGCCTCCGCAGGTTAATGCCACCCCCATCAAGCAATTCGTTAATATTTTCAACATACATCAAAACGTGACTGTTTCTAAACCAATCAGTGGAGATATATAGGGTGTTCCTTTATAAACGCCACCCACTTTAACTTTTTTGTTATTAATATTAGAAACAAAAGTTTTATTTTATTAAAAATGCTACAATTTTTGCAAAATATTTAAACGCAGCATATTTTCCCGGAAAAGTGTATCACACCAAACCTGTGATTTTTAAATGAGATACCCTATATATTATTCAAGGGATGGATCCAGCACATCGAGACAATTTCAAAAATATATGTTAAAAAGGAAAGAAAACCTTTTTTCTTGCTAGAGATTTCTCAAATAACACCAGTGTAGTAAGTTATTGCTCTATAAAATTCTCCCTAAATTTAAAAAAATAGTTTATTTATACCAAAGCTATAACTAATTGAATGAGTGATGTTGAAAACTATTGTTGATGTGGCCAACTATTGGAAATGACCACCGTTCATTTCGACACAATTTATACCCCTTAACTAATTTTCCTAATGATTTGGTATCCCTTCTGAATGATGAGTGTTAATGCTAATTATTTCCTGAATTATTGCGTCTTTTATTGTGTTTGGGAAAAAAACATCTGATTCTGTAGAAAACAAAATTCTTTAAGGGTTCTATCTAACCAAAATTTGCATATTTACATTTTCTAACACAGGTATGACAAAGTAAACCCAGTGGCGGATCCAACGAGACCACCCATTTTTTTTTTTGACTCTCTTTAGATTTATTTGGGATTTTTGTTTGACTGACTGATAAACGCAAACGCACAAGTGAAAAGTTTGATTTTGACGACTTTTGAAATATACGGAATATGCGATGGTTTGAGGTGAAAAAGGACATCAAGAAGAAGAAAAAACAGTCGGACTAACTTCAATCGACAGAGGCATTTTTAATTTAGAGGAGGTCGAATTAGAGAATTTGGATGGATGTTGAGAAAAGAGATGCTAATACCGCCCCCCCCCTTCGGGCATTTTCGGAAACATTTTTGTGCTGTTTTGACCGGAATGGCACATTTGCAGTCCACTAAGAACGTAACAAACTCAGTTCGAATGAATTTAACCTCTAACGACGTTTTTTTAAAAACAATCCGAAAACGCGACTCTAAATGCTTAAAAAACGACATCCGAGAGCCTCTATCTCCGAAAATATTCCACCTACGAAACTACCGATCGTGGAGGGTGAAAGAGGATATCAAAAAGTGAAAAAAAAAACATTAGATTAACTCCGATCGGTAGAGGCGTTCTCAAGTTACAGACGATCAAAATAGGACTCTTTGGACATTTCCCAAAAAAAAACGGATTTTTTTTTGCTGTTTTTGATCGAAATGGCACGCTTGCAATCCCCTAAGAACGTAACAAACTCAATTCGAATGAATTTATCATCTAAAGAGGTTTTAAAAAAATGGTCAATAAACGCGCTTCTAAAAGTGTTTAAAAATCGATCTCCGATGGGGCCTATCTCCTAGAATTATTGCACCTGCGGAACTTCCGATAGTGGGAGGTGAAACAGGATATCAAGAAGAGGACAAAGAAGTTGGATTCACTCCGATCGGTCGAGGCGTTCTCAGGTTACAGGCGGTTAATGAAGTTGTTTCTGACTTTCTCTGTTGTCAAAAGTCTCTGTTGTCGAAATTACTAAATCGAAATGTTTGAAAATTACACTCTATTTATTGGAAAATGTATGCATGATGGAAAAGTGGGCCTCAAAAAAAATTTGGCGTACTTTTTCTCACCCGCTCCACCCTTCGCAGAAGGCTTGATCCGCCACTGGTTAAACCTATTAAAGCATATAATGTTGAAATCACCTCGACCGGTTCTATCCAACCCTCGATATACCTCGTTAAAAGGGTGCTATTTAAAAAAAAATTCAAGTGGCGCCATCGGACGACGGCAGGTGCTTCCACTACGGCATGCGAGATATATTGAAGTGAAACCAAGCCAGTTTTCTGCCGGAGTTTTCGGTCTCCACTTTCACTTCAATATATCTCGCATGCCCTAATGGAAGTACCTGCTGTCGTCCGATGGCGCCACCTGCATATGTACACAGTGCCTTGAGCAAGAGAGAAGACCAAGTTTCATTCCAACTTGTATTTCTGTCAGGTTTGAGGTATGCCATACTGATGAGCTCCAATAAGAGCGAAACTGGAATACGGTTCCTCTGCCTGATAGAGAAATGAGTTTGATACTCTGCTGAATGTCGTCTCCCCCGGAGAGTATAGGTACGAATCTCGGCCATTTATCTGTTGGAAGCGACAACTTCGGCACAAAACTGGCTTGGCTTCACTTCAATTAAAAAAATGTATGTTTGGTCTGTCACATTTTCCTAGGACGCCTTGTATATTCGATATAGGCGGCATCTAAATCCTTCGCTAAGATGCTTCAACGTTTATAGGAAACTTTCTCTAAAGTAAAAACTAACAAAGCCAAAGTTGGAATCGTTTATGACGAGACACCCTGTACATTTGGCATCAATAATCACCCAAAGATACGGGTGTAGAATTTCGATAGATAAACGAAAAAATAAAAGCTGTTTCAAACTGATGCGCCAAAGATGTCATGCATTGGCATAAAGCGGAAAAGTTAGTCAATTACCGTATAGGACATCGAAAAGAACTGACGTTTCGGCGTGTAGTATGAGTCCGCTTTGACAATTCGTGCCTTCTCGTCTATCAAAAATGTCAGCAGTTGAATGTTCCAAACAATGACCCAGGAGGTATGGACAGAGCCGATATTTCTCCAAAAATGTTACCGTATTTTGAGTGGAAGTCAGCCAATTTTTAGGTACCCATGACATAATTTCCTTGTCAGAGCACATTAATGGGCGAATCACAACCTTAAATTATTTGACGTAAGACGTTAAGTGCCTCAACGCAAGCAGATATCGCTGCCATTTTTAAGGAACCCACTCCTAAAGGGGGGGGGGGGGGCGCAAAGCTGTAGCACAGCCAGTCAGTGGCGGCTTGTGTTATATTCTTTTGGGTGTTCTGCAATTTTTGAACAAAGAAAACTTACCTATTTTTTATAAATCAAGTCTTTTCTACGTTCTTTTCTGTTCGGAAGTTTTGTTATCACATTTTCGTTCAAATTATCTATTTTGGAGACAAACTTTTCTTCAATAGTGTCCCATGGATATTATACCATGGAAAGGGCTGTTAGACGATCCTCGTACAAGTGATATTTTTCCTCTATTTAATTTAATTTTCTTTTTAAAATAAACTGCTAACGGAAAAGATCGATACAGCAAAATTTTTTTGTAATTTTTGGGGGTCTGTATCTCGGAAATGCCTTGGCCGGAATTTAAAAACTAAAGAGATTTTGAAAGGTCGTTTCTTCTAGAATCATGGTGGGAGAGTGATCTTAAATAAGTTATTCTCTAAAGGATATACAAGGTAAAGAAAAGAGCACTGCAAAATGGTTGCCTTTCAACCCACTGCATTTGGTAGGTAGCGTAATTTCAGAACATTCATTGGTATAATATTTAATGGCGTTAGTTGGTGTCTCGGGACATGTTCAGCAGTTTTCGGTTTTTTGGCCTACAAAATAAATTACTGGGGTTTTTCAAAAAGTGGACGCTCTTTTGTAAGTCACCCGGTATAGCGAGAATATCGCAGCCGATTTTAATAAGATCAATGTTCTCTAAAAGACAACTGGTTGTAAAATCAGCGACGTAGACTCATAGTTAACAAAACAATTTTGTTTCATTTGGTACAAAGATGGCAAAAAATCTAATAAAGAACTGATTAAAATTTTGTTTACTACGATGTCATGACGGGAGCCTTAACTCTAAGACTCTTTTGTAATGAAATTTAAGAGCTATGGTCGATATCTCGGGACGGTTTTGGCGGTTTTTTGGTTTTTTGCCCACTAAATCAGTTACAGGGCTTTTACAGAAAGTTTGAACTTTCTTGTAAGTTACAATACAAAGTTACAAGTTACAAACAAATTTCCAATATCCTGGAAATTAATTGAGAAATCCCTAGGCAAAAATAAGGCACAGTGTTCATACAAACAGAACCCTCAAACGCTTCGTCTCCGAGATATAGAGTGTTGATTTTTTTTTCTTTATAGCTCTTAGAGTTTTTGAGATATTTAACTCAAATTTTGAATATAGGTAACCATTTATTATCTAAATCGTTGGATATACCAAGTTACAACCAGTTATCTTTTAGATATCATTTACCTTAGTAAAATCGGCTGCGGCATTCTCGCGATACAGGGTACCCAATAATTTATTTTGTAGGCCAAGGAACCGAAAACTGCCGAACATGTTCCGAGATACCAACTAATGCCATTAAATGTCATAATAACGAATATTCTAAAATTACGCTACCTATCAAATGCAGTGGGTTGAAATGCAACCATTTTGCAGTGCTTTTTTTCTATACTCTGTATATCATTTAGAGAAAAACTTATTTAAGATTAGTCTCCCGCCGTGATTCTAGAAGAAACGACCTTTCAACATCTCTTTAGGTTTTAAATTTCGGTCAAGGCATTTCCGAGATACAGACCTTCAAAAATGATTAAAAAAATGCTGTATCGATCTTTTCCGTTAGCAGTTTATATTCAAAAACGTCAATTTTTGACTCGAAGTCTATAAAGCTCATAAGCACTTCTTTTCATCCCAAAAACCAATTTTTTCATTTTGGGAAAAAGCGTTTTATTTTTTTTTGGTCAAGTTTTGAGCCAAAATCAATAACAGTCGTTTTTACTTTTCGGAAAACCAACTTTTGTGTGACTAAAGAATTTTTTTCAGTTAAGGGCAAGTTTCATATAAAACCGTCAGTTAAATCGATGAAATTTCCTCTAATTTGACAGAAAAAAAAACAGTTTTGTGTATTTGAAATATCATATTCATTAGATAAGACCAATGATATGAAAAATTCTGTATAACATCTCCAATTGGCACTTTTTTAAGCGCAATCACATAAAAAAAATTAGCAAAATCTAACCCAAAACTTAATAAAATTGTTAATTGTAGGATATCACCGAATGCAGTATTGCAAAGAAATTCAGAATGAGATATAAAAAACCGAAACCGTATTAAAAGAAAAACGAAGTTGATGATAGTTGAAAAATGAAAACGGAACGTCGAGGTTTAAATGTGAAATTCTCACGTTGAAAAGAACAAAGAATGAAGAAGTGTCAATTGTTTTTAAATATCTCATTAAATTAAGACTAGAAAATATAAAATTTTTTTTGCAAAATTTCGATATTTGGCGAATACTTTCGAAACAAGTCGGCGTTTTTGAAATCATAGAACGTCATTTTTATAGACTTGTAATTGTGCGATTTTGCATTACTGAAACTTTTTGCGTATCTCTTCATATAACCGAGATCACCATAGTTAAACTCGAAAAACGGTCACCCTGTATCTAACGGCACCAATAAATTACGTATGAAAAAAATAGAAAACAGCAAGTCCAAAGTGCAGGCTTTTTGAAAAACGAGTCTAGGTGGCCGGAAAATAATTACATCATCAAATTTACCTGGAAAATCAAAGCCGAAAATGTGCAATCAGATTTCACCTATCTATTACGTGTTTGCCAAAACCACATAAATCCATCGGAAAAGCGCCACCCTGTATATGTAACCAGTAATTTTTTTTTTATAATTTTTGGAATTCGCCCTTAATGCGTGGGAGACATGTTACTTGAGAAATTAACAATTCGTGTTCCGAATACATCTAGTTTCATAGCTCCTAATGTTTCACCAAGTCATGAAGCAATATGTATGTAATGTATTTGAACTTGGGTGAAAGCTATGGAAACTATGTGGTATTTGTGCAGTTCATACCAAAATTTCTCTTCGAATTTGCTAGGAAGTAGTTCCTAGGGCATGCTAAGCACAAACAGTCTATAATTTAAAATCGATAGCTTAATGGCTATTAAATGTATATTAGAGTAGAACAACGAGTTAAGTACTTGCGAGTTTTAAAAAACTTCCTGAAAGGAATATAAAAGTGGATTTTTTATACTAAAAGCGCACTGCTTAGTTAGTTTTGTTGGCCATTAGCAGGGATATTCAAGGCCCTTTCGTCCCACATATACTTGGCAGCGTAGAAATGCAGATGCATTATGAAAACAACCTCGCAGGAGCTTTCTCCTTTTAATGCCCAGAGCTGAAAAACGTTGTTTGCCAAAAATTACGGATACAAAATTAGCAACTTAGTCAGGTCTAATTAGAGCGGACGCTCGTTAGGAGCTTACCTCGGGTTGACTTTCTCCATGAACGATGCAAACTAGCTGAGCTTCGAGCCCTTCGCCCGAATACACCACTGGCCTTTCCACGGTTATTTCCGGCGGATCTGGAACAAGAATTAAGAATTACCCGCACCTGAATATTTATCGTTTCGTGTCCGTACAAATAGGGCCCTCTCGTGTGAGCCCTGTCCGGGATAGTTTGAGTTAAGTGATTTACGCGGATAGGGCCTGGAAGAAAGGCAATTTAAGGGTTTGGTATAAGGTATACCGTCGGTTTTATCAAATGCTGGTAGAAAATAACACAATGCCTTGCAATTTGTTGTTTAAAAGTCATATACAGGGTATCCTAGGACGTGACTACCATAGCTTGGTAACTACTATTAAAAAGTACAGGTGGCTGTAAATAATCACTTGTTATTCATTGTGACATTAAACTAATTTTGCGTGTTAATTTTGGTATGTAATGTCTAGTTTATACCGCTAAATTAAGAATTAAACTAATTTTCATTTACACTAAATTAATACTTGTCAAAGTTAAATGTCACCTTTTAGTTCGATCCGTTTATACTTCCATTTAATAATTAATAATGAAAGTCTAAACAGATCTACCTAAAGGTACACATTTAACCTTGGCAAGTGTTAATTTAGTTTAAATAAAAATTAGTTTAATACTTAACTTAGAGGTATAAACTAGGCATTGCGTTAAATACAAATATAAATAAATAAATAAATAAATACAGTTTTATTTCCTAAAGAAAAGACATGCAATTTACATGTATGGAAAACGTCACACAATTTGGTGGCCAAGTTTCCTACCACCATAGACCACACAAGTGGCCGAAGCATAAATATCTCAACCAACATACAAGATGTAAAATTAAAAGACAATAAAACAAAGAAAACAAAATAGAAGATATTATACAAGATAATAGTTTAGGTTAATAAGTTTATAGTGTGAATGTGGTTGTGATGATATGTATAAGAAGTTTGCTTTTTGGACTAAAAGAAAGGTGGAATACAGTTAGGAAAAAACAGGGAAAATGATAGGTCTCTGTCAGCGTCAATTGAAAGCAAGAGTTAATGCTTACTCCAAAAATATTGGAGAATATTGGAAACTTTGGCCAAGGTCATCGTGGGCGATTCTTGGGGGTGATCTCTTCTAAATTGGAGGTATCATTTTTTAATGCAAATTGGCACTCTCGCGTTAATAACTTTGGGCATTTTCTCTTAAGAAATACTTTTTAAATAACAAATTAGCTTACAAAATGCACGCTTAACTGTACAAAAAGTCGCCAACAGCGAAATGTTAATGACGCATCTTGACAAATTTGTCTTGGCGACAAGTAAACAAACAATCTCTGTCGATGTTATACTGGTGAAATTCCATGGCATGAGGTGATGCCAAAAATAACTGAATGGATTATAAGTATCGAAGTCAGATAAATCGCCTAAATAAAGGTTTATAAGAGTCGGATTGTTTTACACCCGCACATACATCGCAAAACTCTCTTCTGCTGCCGGATTCCAATTCGCCATCAAAAACGGTATCGACACGCTCTCGCTTCTCGATACCGTACTCGATATCGAACAAAATGGTATTCCAATTTCATGTCGATTCAGGTATCGAGTTACTCGCAATGACATTTCGTAGCTTTCGTAGCGAGTTTGCGCATATGGGGGAAACATTGGAAAACTAGTAAACAAACCGTCTCTGAAACCGTCAAATTAAATTAAACTTCTGCAATTTTGCAGTAGTGTGTACGAGACAGGAATTTCCAAATTTTCGATTGTTTGATAAACATGTAGGTATATATAACAAATTGAATTAAATACATATACAATAAACATCAACATTTTATATATATGGATAGAAACAATGGTAAAGTTTTTTTTTCTTATTTTAGGTCAATTAGGATACGAGATGTTCATTGGGAAACAATGTATGAACACATGACAGCGTACCCGGAGTTCTGCCAAGGGCGACTAAATAATAGCCCTGAAAATCGCAAAGTTTACAATAAAATGTGGAGTGAACTTGCGGAAAAATTGAACTTTTTGGGTTATGGTCAGTCACCTGTAGATAAGTGGCAAAAGGTAAAATATAATGCATAGAGAAGAAATAAATATAAATACAAGTACTCAATGTTCTCAAATGTTACAGTCTTGGGGTGACTACAAAGTTAATCTGAAAAAGAAAGCCTCTGAAATCCATAGAAACAGGAACTTAACTGGTGGAGGACCAGGACCACATAAAGAATTGTCAGATTTTGAACAACAAATATTGGGAATTTTAGGAGGTACATTCTATAAGGGCGTTGGAGAGAAGGAGTGTGGTGTAAGTTTGTTTGAAGTCATTATTAACATATTTACATTATTTTACTCAGTTTTTCAAGGGCTAGCTTACTTTTATGAAGCATACAATTGGGAAACTTAATAGATACCTACCTTGTATTTTTCTTTTATTTAGTTATTTCATATTGCAGCTACCTCAACATGTGAAATCAGTAGTTCAGTCAAGGGATGGAGTGCACAATATTTCAACAAGTAATACAAGCAGTACAACTCCTACAACGCAAACTCATCCAGTAACCCCAGTTCAAAGAATGGTAATAAACCTTGATATTAAGATTAATATTATATTTCCTATAAATTTATTAATATTTGTCATAGATATTTTTTTTTTAATTTTTACCCTCTTCCCACAAACATTTTTATCATATTTTTTGAAAACTATGAAAGTAAAGCTGATAAAAGTATTAAATTTTAGATTGAAAATTTTACAAAAATTTAAAATAGTTGTTTTACCTAGGGAAAAACATTGTGTAGCTAGGTACCTCTGTGTACAAAATATTTTTGTAAGGATTTTCTTATTTATGGCGTGTTATGAATGTTTTTTTCTCACATAACAGGTCTCTCAAGAACCATACTTCGTCATGGCCACTCAGAGACCTCACCCATGGGACCAACCCTCTACCAGTGAAAATAGTAATACTAAGGAACTAAATACTTTAGAATTTGTTCAGCAAATTCCATTCCGAAGAACTGATAAAGGAAAAAAAAGGCTTCTTGGCAATCCGCTATCTACCAAGGACATAAATATAGATCATGACTATTTGCCCAAGATCTCAAAAAAAATATACCTATGAAACCTGAAGATGGGTTAAAAGGATTACATCAGGAAACTGTTTCTATATTAAAGGATATTAAGAACACTTTAAAAGACAGCCCACAACAAACCAATCAAAATATTCTTTTATTGTCTCAAAATTTAGGGGCAGTAGCTGAAGAGTTGAGACTAAATGGAATTATTTCTTCCAGTCATTAAACGATACTTTTGTTGTCGAGGTAAAAGCTCTGCTGTTGGGGCAATTTACCTTTTTTTTTATTTCTTTATATCATATTTATATGTATATGTGCAGAATACTATATTAAACTGTTGTAAGCAATGGTTGTATTTAAGGCTGAAAGTAGCTACTCCTAGTAGGTAGTTGAGATATACCTATTGAGAGATGTAGAAAGGTTGTAGGACCTTTGATTAATATAATGTTATCCAAACAAAAACTTTGGTTTTCAAAAAAACTTGTTTATTGGCATATATAATACGTAACTTTGCTTACATAATGTTACTTTACTTCTAATAATACTTTTGAGTTTGTTGAATTTCAATGTCTTTAAGCTTAGGTTATGTATGTTGTAAAAAAAATGTAATTATTGTGAGTTTATGCTTTTTATTACAACATTCAAGTTTATAATATGGATATTTTCTACTCCAACTCGAAAAACTGCAATACTTTAAGCAGAATGGTTGAGGCTATAAAATCACCATTTTTACTTATAAATATGTCCCCAACAATTCCTAGCAGTAAAAGACAACAATTGTACACACAATAATTTGTTGCATCATTGATTCAGTAACACTATAATAGATTGTGTGCTTTCAATAGTATTAATAATAATAAAAAATATATATCCAAGTGATAATTAATTGCTAAGATGCTCTCAACAAAAATTATAAATTCACACACTTAATCACTATTCCAAAATTAAGTATACAACAATATAATCACTACAACAAATTAAAGTTTACTCTATACTATTTATACATTAAAATACCTATTTACAATAGCATTGCGAACATTTTGCCCTTCCCTTGGGTATGCATTTGCAATATTTGGAGCTTGATTTTGTATAGGTACGTCCTGGGGTACATCTTCCATAATAGGTTCATCTTCTAGTGGAACATTAAATCTTAAACATGTTGTGGAGTGCAGCACATACAGTGGTGATAGACGCTACAAACTCAGGTGTGTACCTAGCTGTTCGTTCACGGAAAAGAACTCTAAAGCGACATTTTAGCACACCAAAACATCTTTCAATTGCATTTCTGGATGCTATGTGTACAGCATTATATCTTGTCTCTGGAGAACTCTCTCTTGGATTCATATATGGTACCATAAGGAAAGGTTCCAAGGGATAACCTGAGTCTCCTATGAGCCAACTGCCTCTTAAATTGTTATTAAAATACTCTCTTGATAGATATGCCCTTATGTCAGATTTCCTTCAGAGAAAACTGTCATGGGTGCTTCCAGGAAAATTTGCATTTACATTAATGATTTTTAAATTACTATCACAAATCATCTGGACATTCAAAGAGTGAAATCCCTTGCGGTTTAAGAAGTTATGAGCTTCAATTGCAGGTTTTAAAATTGCACACATTTACACACATCTAAAAGTAAATAACAAACAATATAATTTGTTTTTTTTGTCATTAGAGGTAAATACTTACCTATGAACTGAGGTTTGGCTTAAGCTTATATTATAGGCTAGGCCCAAGTAGGCAAGTAGGTTACGCAGAGAGGTAAAAGTTTCGATTATATTTGGTATGCTGTTGCGGTACACTCCAGCATTAAGTCGGTGATTCAGCGTATCAAGAATGTATCTAGCAGCAACTTTATTTAATCGGTATAGTTCAATGAAGCGATCATTGTGTTGTGTGATCAATGTGTGTTGTCCCTCAATTCTCTTCTTATAGATATTAGTTCTTGTCTTTCACACCCTCCCCTCCCTTTAACCCTCCGCAAATTATCAAAAATGGGTAACATCCTAACACAATATAAATTATAACAAACGGCCGCAAAGAAAATAAGAATATTTTGGTAATCACACAGAAAAACGAAATTATGAAAATAAACACACAAACGCAAATTGTGTGCTCAAACTTTTGTAAAAGGGACAAACGACACAAGAAATCGAGCAAAGCAGCACCTCTACTACAACCGAGTTATTCTATATCGTGTTACCCGTCAAGACTTCGAATTGGAATCGGGCAAACCGTAGAAATCGAGCAATCGCTGGTGTGGCTCTTCAAAAGCAGATCCCATACCGTAGCCGTGAGACTACCTTCGAATCATATACATTCAACAAATGATCTTCAGGGAGCACAATCTTAATATTTCTCACAAGGTAGCGAAACGAGTTTATTTCAGAACATAGTAGTTCACAGTGAGATTTCCAGTTAAGATTTTTATCAATTGTTACTCCGAGAAGCCTTATATGATCTACTCCGCTTAAGTTTTGACCATTTAAATTAAGGTCCAAAGAAAAATTACTGACGTTCTGTGGATTACAGAATCTGATGTAGTTTGTTTTTGAATGATTCAGAAACAAAGAATTTTTTGCGAACCAATCCAAGAGGCGCTCCAAATAATCATTTACCTTGTCTTCCAAGCTTTCTCCATTCTTTGCAGGTAAAATAATGGAGGTATCATAGGCACAAAGGGCTGACGGACAGTCAGGATCCAAGAAATCAACTAGGTCGTTCACATACAAAATGAAAAGAACAGGCCCCAGGACAGATCCCTGGGGAACTCCGATATTTACTGATTTCCTAGCAGAACTTGCCGTAGATAATTGACCATCATTTGTTTCTGATTGAAACACGTACTGTTCCCTATTTTTTAAATAGATCGAAATCCAAGAAAAGGCGCGTTCCCGGTAATACCGTACTCATACAACTTTGAAAGCAGAATGTCATGATGGACAGAGTCAAAAGCAATACTCAGATCACAAAATATCCCAATAGGGCATCCTCCAGCCTCCACATCCGCGACGATTTTTTTATCAAGTAATTAATTGCATCAGACGTCGAACAGCCACCACGAAAGCCGAACTGATTATTACTTAGTATGTTGTGATGTCTCATTCGTTCCAGAAAGCAATACTCAAATATCTTAAGTAAGAAGTAAAAGCAATAGGTCTATAATTTTTCATTTCATTCGGATCATTCTTTTTAAATATTGGTATGATTTTATCTAATTTTAGAATTTCTGGAAACTTACCCTGTACAAAAGTCTGAATAACAAGATGCAATAATGGCTCAGCAATATATTCGAGGATATTTAGTAATAGATAGGTTGGGACATCGTCAAATCCAGATGATTTTTTAATTATTTTGTGTTTTAGGATATACATAAATTCACTCATCTCAAATTCGATGAGAGCCATTGTACTCATTGAGCAGCCCCCCTGCAATCCCTAGTCAAACCCTCTTAGGATCCTGTATGGAGCATTCAGAAAAAAAATATTGAATTGATTTGCCGCCTCCAGCAAAGTAGTCACTCTTTTTGGAGAAACTCTTTCCTTTTGGCGCCGATGAGACAGCTCCTTACATATTTTCCATGCTGTGCCGATGGGATTATTCGAGTTAATAATCTTATTTGTATAGTATTTTTTCTTGGTATTTTCTATCAGTACAGAGTGTCTTCTTTTTTCTAATTTATAGAGATGTTTTAAGTTATTATTAGCTTTTTGACATCTAAAATCGCCCTCAAGCTCTGACTAGAAGTTCGAATTTCTTTGGTGACCCATTCCTTTTTAGTTGCGGGAATGATAATTTGCGTAAGAGGATAGTAGATTTTGTCACTAGGAGTAAAAGTGGATCTTTTCGCGCTGAGCCCAGAGATTGACGGCCGAAGCGAAGCTGAGGCCTGCAACTGGGCGAAGCACAAAAAGACCTTTTACTCCGAGTAACATATACTATTTTTTTTTCAAGCATGCAGGAAATAAGAAGTCTATTTTAGAATGACTCAGTTTTGCAATTTTCTCGCACCCTCTTTAAGCGGCTCTAGGTACTTACCCAATTAGTGGTGTATATTATTTGTGAAATAAATAGAATATGTTAGAACGGTGGTTTTCCATGTTCAATGGTTTTAATGGTATTAAATCTAAAAATTTGTAGCCTTATTATCAATACTAAATTAATAAATGGCCCATTAACAGATAAATATGATGTAATATATGACGCGTATGACATTCAACAGACAAACTCAGAATTCGAGAAGCTATGCGATTTCGACTAATAACGATTTCGGGTGGTGCTTGAGAGTATTCCTATCCTTTGTTTTTTTCAATAAGGATATATAGATGGCAATACCCTCAGATCGGTCTATCTGGTGTCATCTAGTGTTCAAACAATTTTGGTGAATTAAAATGGTTTATATATGCGCCACCATGCCAGTAGCGGTCACTTTTGACTTTACTTTTACTGCCTAGGACTTTTTTGCTACTGTTTTGTTCTCAAGATTAGAAAGCCCACTTTAGGTGTGCGTATGGAGAAAACAAATGAAGTACTTTTAGTCCACTTGAAAAAAAGGTATTTGTTGAAATAATGCAGAAAGGTCTCCTGGAAACACTTAAAAGCGGAGTCCACGGAATTAGCCATATACATATCATGCCAGTCCTCGGTTGATAATGCGCTACAAAAACCTTGAATAGGCTTTGTCATGTCAGGAGACCATGTCACGAAATAGATAATCTAGTTGGGACTATTTTTTGTAAAAAAATTAATATTTGACTGATTTACTCACTGAATGGGGGCTTTCAAAAATAAGGGGGTTTATATTTAAAATGAGAAGATGGGATTCAAGTAAACTTCTATTTTCTGTGCCTTAAAATTACCCTAACTACTTTACTGAAATGACTAATATGAAAACAAACACCGTTATAACAAAAGGGTCTTACCTAAGTCAAGTTTAGAGGAGGACCGTATCGTGTCAACCAATTTAACGTACTTCAGGGGTAGTCCCATGCGTACCCGTGGCTTTTTTAAGGACAACAAGGACTTCTAGGACAACTTTCTTCCTTGTACTCGGACGACAACAAATTTTGGAAAACACTTAACTACTCTTCGACGAGTGGTCGTTCGTCTATCTGACGTAACGCCCCCGAAAGGATCAACCCGAACTTCAAAAAATCTTGGAGTCATGCCTACGTGCAAGCCACCGAGCAAGTCCCCATCGCTAGCCCAAAAATCCTCGAGCTTACTTCTCTTTCCGTCAGCACTTTTTTCCAATACATTGCAACGTTCTTTTCCATGACGTCAATCAGCGGTTAAAGTAGCCACTTGTTGAACAAATTTACGATCTATGATTTATAGATTTGGGTCAACTATTCCTTGGTTACTAAACCGGTCATCGGCCGACCATTTCTAAGGACGCTGCAATTTTAAGTCTTTTTGCTTTTTTGTGACAATATCCTTGTCTCCAAACTTTCTTACCTTTTTTACCTCTACAGTCGAACATGTCTTCGCCTTTGAGTTACCTAAGCATAAATCAGCAAAGATAGTTAGATGATCCGATATATCATTTTCCACAACAAATGATTTGGTTACATAATTTGCGACCAGATAATCCAATTTATGTTTTCCCCTGGTTATTCCCTCCCGGTCATGCCAAAACTTGTCAAGAGATCCCCAAGCCTTCTAGAATCATCTTTGTTCCCATCCGGATCGCAATTAAAATCACCGCAGAGAGCAACGTACAAGTCAGGCCATAAATTTTATGCAATACTTTATATAATTGATCTAAAAATATACCAAATTTTGTATTATTTGAAGATCTTAGCGATACTACCCATCTTTCACTGACCTGGCACGATAAGCCACATATTTCGAATTCACTCTCAATGCAAAACTCTCTAAGTTACAAACATGTAGTAGAGGGTCCTTGTCTGGTCCAGATTCCTACTCCCCCTTTGGACAGTATTTTTCTAATATAGAGGGACGATAGTTCGAAGCCTGGTATATGCATAGACCGAAGGGATTGTTCTTTAACTCCAGTTTGACCTAGACATCTAGTTGAAAGTTCAAGTTTTTTATCTTAGTTACGTGTTCAACATACAAAAGATCACACTTGGTGTTCGCCAAGACGTCACAGTTTAGAATAGCGACATCACAGTTCATTATTTCTTTGGAGGGAAAATCTGTCGACTCTGGAAAAAACGACTAACATAGCCCCCAATGGCCACTTATCAGCTGATGAAGCCTTTTCTAAATTATCCAAATCGATTGTTATTTTAAACCAGCTGTATGCATCTGGGTATTTAGATGTTAGTTTTTCACAAGTAGCTTCTGGCAAGTTTGTTTTTATATGACTGCTAAGATCTTCAGCTCTGGTTCTAGGGCCCGGTCTACTGATAAACAAAAATGCCTTTTTGCGAAAGATTTTTATTGTAGCGAAATTGCCGTTGCCTATAACGCCAGTTTGCTTGTTACGATGGTTTCTACGTTTTTGCTGCTGCCATTCGGAATCTCCACATTCCTCAGGCTGCTCATTTGTTGGTTTATTCTGTGCAGTGTTTACATCTGGATTTACCGGTTTCGTGGGATTGGCAGAAGAAATACCTTCCACAAAGAGAATTTTTTGCTTCCTATCTTGTTTGCGATTTGAGCTCGGTTTATCTCCTTTCTTGTTGTACTTAGATATCGTCCCTGCCACAGAATTCTGCGATAAAGACTCCTCACAGGAAACAGTGATATGCCTGTTATTGTTGTCGGTGTTGCTAGATGGCGCTGGTATATGGGTTGCTTTAAATTTGATTTCATGATTTAGTAGGTTTATAATTCAAATTTGAAATTTGTTAACTCTAAGTCAACAGTCTCAAGTTTATTATGTTGTAGTTGTATCATCAGGCCTAAAATATAATTATAAAACAATTGCAACGCAAGAGCAACCATAATTAAACTCACAACACACGTTAAATTAGTTAAAAATTCTAAAACACGTTCACATATTACAAATTGGCTAGAAGACTAACAGTGGCAAATACCTGAAGGTCGTTCGTCGAGCAAAGTTCGATTACGCCGGTGGGGGCAAGGACGCTGATCCGCAAATCATTTTAGATTATTAAAAATCAAAGTCGGTTCGAAATTGAAGACGTCATTGATGCACTCCAGTATGGGACTTGCTTTAGTTATTTCCATTTTTTCTAAAAGGTTAAGCTTATTCGACTTTTCACATTCATGAAGGATTTTGAGATTACCCGGAATTGAGGCTTTATTGCGATTATCCAACAGGTGATTTGCAAAAGGCGAACTAGTGTTGGAGATATCAGAATCATTATACCTATTATAAAGCTTGAGGTGTTCGCCAGCTCTAGTCATGAATCTTCTGCCAGTCTGGCCTATATAAACCGCCGGAGAACTACCACAATGCAGAGAATACACTCCCGACTTCATAAGTTTGTCTGTGGAGTCCTTGTTTTTAACGATCTGTTTCTTTAGAGTATTATCCATTCTGAATGCAATACTGACATCAAAAGGTATAAAAAATCTAGCCAAACCCACAGAGATATTACCTAAGTAGGACAAGGTTCTAAAACTTCTGCCCTTGCTAGAATTGTCATGTGACACAATGAGTGTTTATTTAGATTTGTGAAGAAATTTAACATAAAGGCTGTTGAGTGTCTTAACTGGGAAGCCGTTGACCATTGCTATGTGTTTAATGGTGTCAACTTCCCTATTGAAAGCCGCCCTCGATAATTGCAAATTGAGCTACTCTGTAAAAAAATTAACTGAAAGTTGCCCATTTGTGGTTGTAGGGAGAATGCGACGCAAATTGGATTACGTTGTCCGTGGTCGTGTGTTTTCTGTAAATGTCTATTTCAATTCTGTTGTCCATATCAGTCAGCAATAGGTGTAGGAAAGGCAGCTGCCCGTCAACCTCAACCTCTGAGGTGAAATTCAAATCCACATGCAGCGAGTTTACAGATTCCAAAAAGGAAGCGAACTGTTCATCGGTCCCGTCCCAAATCAGCAAAATGTCGTCTACGTATTTTTTGTAAAAGATAATTCTGTCAGAAAAATCGCCCTTGAACAAGTTGCTCTCCAAGTTCTTCGTAAAAATTTCACTCAGTAACGGCGAAAGGCAAGAACCCATTGCCAGTCCAGTAGTTTATAATAGATATATAATAGGTATAAGGATTCTGATATGATGACGTAGGAAAAAATGGATTTTTCCTACGATTTTACAAATGTCAGTCAGTCTAAGTTGGTCCATTACTACAAAAAGAACATCTTTGCACGCAAGAATTTACTACTCAAGATTTGGTTTCTGCAATCATGCTTGTGAGACAAGGTGGCTCCAAGGTTCATTCTGCTGAAGAGCAACACAACTTCGAGTTCGGCGTCTGCTGCCATAGAACTGGCAAAGGTGCGATGGCTAAAGGAAGAGATTAAACACCATTACAGGGGTTTGAACACCGTTAACTCCAAATTGAAGTTTTTGTCTCTGACATTGAATAATATATTGTCTTACATAGCATCTAACATTTTAGATAGTGACCTTAGGGAAGAATTGGAACTTTTAGGAATACTTTTAATCGTCTTAAAAACAAGTTGTTAATGTTGGTAAACCAAAGGGAGTGTGAGAGTGAACGAGACGCTTGCCCAGGGGCAAGTGCCGCTGTTTTCCGGTTTAATAATAGATTTCTTAATTTGAGTGACGTTAATTTCACACCGAGGGAAAGTAAGCTTCTTAACTTGAACTTAAAATATAACTTCGCACATAACATTAGCAGGAAACAAAAGGAGATACTCGCAATTGAGTCTGAAAACGTTATAGAAACCACCCCAAACATAGAAAATCAAAATATTCTCAGAGCTCAAATAATAATAATAATAATAATAATAGTAATAATAATATTTATTTCGAAATTATGTACAGGTACATAAAAAGAAATAATGTCAACATACATGATCATAAACGATCAACTATGAATATAACTATGATCCAGGAATTCGTTAAGAGTGTAAGGTTCTACATTCATAAGAAATTTATAAAGTTGGTTCTTGAATTGCTTCATTTGATCTATGATCTTAATTTTAGTTGGCAAATTATTAAGCAATTATATGCAGTTGTAATATGCACCGTTTTCATAAAGGGCTAATCTATGCTTTGGTAATATGTAATTAAAAGTTCTTCAAGAGCGTATATTTGTCGGGGCACGCCGATAAAATAAGCTTTGGTTTTTGAAAAAGAATGATATACATTCCTGGATATAAATGGCATCAACCGTACGTATTCCTGTTTCTCTGAATTTCCCTCTACACGATTCTCTTGAACTGAGTCCTAGTATAGTTCTCAATGCTCTTTTTTGACAAATAACAACCCTTGTTATATCAGCACACTGTCCGTAAAATATGATGCCGTACCTAAGATGAGACTCAGAATTGGAGTGGTATATCATTTTCCTCGTTGTTTTGTTTAAATACTCTGATAAGATACGGAATGTATAACATACTCTTAATAAATTTGTAACTAGGTGTCTTACATGTTCTTTCCACGAAAGTGCATTATCCAGTACCATACCCAAGAAGTTAGTCCTTTGATTTATGAACACATCAGAGTTGTTTAAATTGATTGCTAAGGGCACATCCAAATTAATCCTATTCATATGAAAAATTACCACGTTTGTTTTCTTGTTGTTCAAAACAAGCTTGTTTTTTTGCGAACCACTGACTTGCTTGTTTGTAAAATTTTCTTTGAATCTTTGAAACCTGACGACATGGAAGTACCCGTTAGGAAAAGGCTGGTATCGTCTGCGTAGTTGGTAATTTGAAGTTTAATGTCACTTCCCAGAAGCTCAGTAATATCATTAATGTAGATTAAGAATAGCAGTGGGCCTAGTATACTCCCTTGTGGCACACCAACCCCCTTGATTTTTAATAATCTAAAATGATTTGCGTATCAGCGTCCCTGCCCCCACCGGCGTAATCGTACTTTGCTCGACGAACGACCTTCAGGTATTTGCCACTGTTAGTCTTCTAGCCAATTTGTAATGTCTGAACGTGTTTTAGAATTTTTAACTATTTTAACGTGTGTTGTGATTGTGGTGAGTTTAATTCTGATTTTTCTTGCGTTGCAATTGTTTTATAATTATGTTTTAGGCCTGATGATGCCTTTTTAGGCGAAACATGTAGCCGTACAACTACAACGTAATAAACTTGAGACTGTTAACTTAGAGTTAACTAATTTCACACTTGAATATCTACCAGTCTCTTAGAGGAAAAAATGGATTTTTTCTACGAGGTTTATAATTACCTCTTTGTCCTTAATAATAGTGATTTTGTCGTTAATTATTATATCCTTCTGTGCAATAATCTGCTCTAAATGTGCAATTTCTAAGACTAATTCAGGCAGTGACCTGTTATGTGTCAGTGATCAGGGCCATTGTCATTGGCATCCTCTGCATCGTGGAATTGGTCGGCTGTATTTTCGCAACATTTTGTGGTATTCTCGTCATCATCGGGGAAACCCTTTCACTTCACAGCAATGCATATGCAGATATTTGTCAAATACTCCGCACTTAATAATATTTGTCACTGCATTTCTGTTACAGATACGGCAAACTCTTTTATTTCCCGCATTATACGGACCCACGTTAGTAGGCGCCATCTTGGACCTCAATCCCGAGTTAAAATACTCTTAAAGGTATGTTTAGTTTTTCGAATGAAGAATACGCCGACATTAGCTATGTGTTTGGATTGTGTAATGTAAACGGACGAGCGACCGTTGATGAATATCGTCGACGATTTCGCAGCCGTAGAGTGCCTTGTAAAACTGTTTTTAGCAATGTCCATCGATGTTTAAGAGAAACAGGCAAGTTTCGTACAACTATCTTTGAACATCCTGTTCAACAGGAACATGCTCAAGAAGAAGCAGTACTTAATACGATTGATGCTCAACCTTCGACTAGTGTCCGAAGCCAACACACTTAACGTGGACCGGAAGAGAGTATGGAGAAGTTTACACAATTTCAGTTTGTACCCGTACTACAGTTTGTCTGTACAAGCTTTAAAACCTGCCGACTACATTTCAAGACGTCAATCGCTGGATATTGAGAAATTAGAGGAATTGTCGGATAATACTGTTTAGTGATGAAGCTTCATTCACCAGAAATAGCATCAATAACACCAGGAGTTCACATTGCTGGGCACTTGAAAATCCACGACACACTCGGGAACACCATTTTCACTGAATGTTTGGTATGGTATTATTGATGAACGCCTCATTGGTTCATTTTTTATTGAAGACCGTCTCACGGCCATTCGTTATTTACATTTTATTGAAAACGAACTTCCAATATTACTGGATGATGTATAACTTAATGTAAGACACCGAATGTGGATTCTGCACGATGACGCATTTTGGTCAAGTAACAGAGTAACAGAATTTCTTAATGAAAATGATACAAACCGGTGGATTGGATGAGGTTCAGCAGTTCCGTGGACAACAAGATCATCAGACTGTAATCCCTTAGATTACTTTTTATGGGGACTGAAAAGTTTAGTTTATGCAGAAAATATTGAAAATAGAGAACAACTAGTAGCCAGAATCATGGATGCTGCAGAAACTATTCGTGCTGATCCTAAGATTGTTAGCAACGCTACCATTCAATTCTAAGAAGAGCCAGACTATGTATTAAGTAACTGGTCCAGTCAGGGTGGCGGTAGATCCTGCAAAGGTGCCAGAATTATCTGGGGAAAGTCCTATTACAGAGATTCCGGAATTCTGGCACGTGGACAGATGATATGATACCATTTAAAAAGAAACAGCTTCAATAAAGCTGTTTCTTTTTAAATGGTCTTTAAACCAGTAGGGAATTCCTCTGAGTAGGGAAAAGTGTATTTTAGGTAAGTAGTTCCTGTAAAAGTTGACCCAAAACCTGGACAGGTTTGGTGCTACCAGCTTTAAAATTTCGGAGAACCTATTATGGGTTAAAAATTACAAAAAAAAAATAAACCAATATTTAGCTGATTTCATAGTGAGTCGTGGCATGATATTATGACTGAATATGTAAAACCAGTTATTTTGTACTACTAAAAAACAGATCCATCTTACCATTCTAAGACACTATCACTATAATATCACAAGCAAAATGAAATAGATTTATTGTTCTTTTCAAGTCGACGTGATTGAAGTCGCGTAGGCCATTTTCTACAATTTGATTTAGCATATACACGGTAGGATTTACATATAAACGTTATAAGTCCGGTAAACATATTTTTAGAATAGCGGTGTAAAATATATGTAATTATGACATTACTATTTTTCTTAAATTTTGAAAGTGTCAGCTACGAACCTAGGATGGGAAGTAATCGTATTACTGGTCTAGGTACTAGGTTCTAGTTTTGGCAGTAAGCCCTTGGATTTGCCAGTAAACCATGTTGGTTGGTTTTGCTCTATACCATAGCAACCATCAAACTTCCGTCTACTGAGTGAAGATTTCAGCCAGAATTAAATGCAGACCAAAATAAAGTATATTTTATTTTAAGTCCTTATCTTAATTATTTTTTTCCTTTAATAATTTTTGTGATTTTTATTGCTAGACCACTTGTACTGTAGTAATTTTCGTATAAAAAACACCGCCAATATATAGTAGTATGGTTTGCTCGATGCTTTGAGAACTAACCACTACTCTTCTTGTTTATTGTTCTCCGAATTGCAAACTTTTGTCATTTCGTTTCTTTCGATCTTCATTTTTTTATACCTATCTCTTTTCATCATATGTCGAGAAGATACGTGGTAAAAATGTCAGAGTCAGATTGCCAACGCTTTCTTGATGACAATAATAAGTGAATGGTTTATACATATTAAAAAATTACCAAATTTCTTGGTGCAAAACTCAGCTCTACAACTGATGTTTTGCTGTTTTCCGGTGATCTAACAAGGCAAAAATACGTACGTGACTTCGGTCAGCACGGCCTGAGAATTACTAACATTCACTACATGAAAGCTGAAACTAACCCGGATAAATGACTTTTCTCTTCTGGAATATCATTCGTAGAATGGTTGCACCAGGGACTCCATATGTTCTACTCGAAAAAAAGAGTTATTTGTATTGAAATATCTTCAAATGCAGGGTGAACCGTTTTCGAGTATAACTATGGAAATTTTAGTTATTTGAAGAGATACGAAGGACGCTAAATTAACTCAAAGTTGGGCCATAGAAGTTGGGCAATCTTTTCAAATAACCGAGATTCTCATGGCTAAACTCGAAACACAGTTACCCTGTATAAATGTTATTTTTCTATATTTATAATTTACTTATTAGCTTTAATGGAAAAAATAAAACTTTAAAATAACATCTCAATATCGAGTCCTTTAATTTTTTTATTATTGCTGTTAAAAAGTTTTTTGCTCAACCCAGAGACCTCAAACCATATTTTTTTTTTATAGAAATAGTGAATACATTTTTTAATAAGGTGTACAGTCGGGCTAATTATAGTAATAGAAAACGAACTCAAAAATGAAATTGAACATAATAATGAGTGAGTATATAAGATTTTTCTTATGCTTTCCTCAATAACTATCAAGAAAATATAAGACTGTGAAGGCTTTCACGGCCGGTCAAAATACAATCTAAAGAAAGTTTTCCCGGCTTTGAAGCCGCGATCCAATGGAATTTCTTCCTGACGTTTCGACTAAAGCTAAAGCAGGTGATTTCCCATTGTTGTTGTGTTTAAAGATCTCAATGGCCTCTCTCCTACATTCGATTTTAAACCTGTCATTGAAGTAATTAAATGACCCATAATATTTTATTGGCAAACCATGGTAAGCTGTCCAAACTAAAGCCCTTTTTGCAAGTGCAGTTTAAATTTTAAGACAAAACGAAAGATTTTGACAGGTAAACAATGCAATATATAGGTCAAATCAGGAGTTTATACTTCAGATACGGTTCAAACTTGTATTGTAAAAGTGGCCTTAAAGGAAAAATGAGTGACTGTGCCTATGGAAACAGTAAAAATTCAAAGTATTTAAATTCGGACAAATGTTCTTTTCTATTTCAGATTAAATTTTAAAGTTTACGCAAAATTGAGAGTTATCAATGTGCTTGATTCTTGCCTTCAAAGAGTGAAATGTTCAATGACTGACTGCATGTCGAATAATTTTTAAATAATAGTTGTATGGAATTAACAAAAGTACATGCAGTGTAACAAAATATACTACCCATTCACTTATTTTTGTCATCTAGTTACCTCTGAAACCTCAATTTTTTTATAATGCGAAATTTTAAATAATAAGTGAATGGCTTATACATGAAAACTACGTTACCGGAAAGTCAAAATACGGTCTTGTGCTGTTGAATGAATCCAAATTCATATGTCAATTCCGTTAAGAAAAACGGCATGGCAGAGTTGACAACCGCAAATTATATTTATTTATCTTATCACTCAGACATAACAGGCAGGTTAGTTCATTGCTGCAATAAAATTTCTCCAGTTCTGAAAAGTTTAAAATATTCTGAGATTTCATCTTCGAGCGCTATCTATTAGAGTTTTAGCTAAATAAAAGTCTCGGATAAATTAAAACATTTAGAATTTCTGACTAGATGCTATAAGATTTTTTTTGCCTAAAATCTAGCTGTAGTTCAGGTTAGTTCAGGATAGTCGAAAATTGAATTTCCCATTTAGGTGTAACACGTTTTCTTCCGATGTCGGGTTGTCTGAGGCTACGTAAAAATGTTATTT
This sequence comes from Taphrorychus bicolor, assembly GCA_951812265.1. Classification (NCBI taxonomy): domain Eukaryota; kingdom Metazoa; phylum Arthropoda; class Insecta; order Coleoptera; family Curculionidae; genus Taphrorychus; species Taphrorychus bicolor. Next base: position 20,005,125 of record OX638306.1, on the reverse strand, counting down.
GGGCTGAGAGATGGTACCAAACGAAACAGAGCTCTGAAAGATGATTGAGAAGAAAGCACAGCTAAGGTAGTTAAATATGCATTTTTTGCAAAGAAGGGAACGAAAAAGAGACTAAGCCATAGCAAATAGGAAAAAAAGAGTGGATTAGGGTATTTCTAAAACATACGTTCCATGCAAGAAAACCAAAAGTGGGAAAATGTGCCACAAATATAATACACGTTTTAGTTGTCTGTCAAGCAGCGACACGCGGCGACATTGCGTACTGACAACAGAACATTACTAAGCGGCAGTGAGCAAATTACAAGAATTTGTATAAAGTGATTGAGAGTAGGGGTAAATAAAATTTACTATTTATGGTTCGTAATTGATATTCTTCCAACTCTCCTCGAATCAACGCTAGTCGGCCTTTCAAACTATTCGTCGGTCAGACTGACCGAATAATAAACGTCGTTCTCACTGAATCCACATCCATATTAATTAATAAACACCAGGAATACAGAACTGTGACAAGCAATTTGCCGATGACCACCATAATATCCTTTCGGTCCCGAATTATACCCCGTTTTGAATAATTCTTCGCCGCATGGTAATTGTTCGAAACAGGGCAGAAAATTCAATTAACAAATAACTATTAGCACTTTTCCCCGAATTTGCCGATATATCCGAGAGCCCACTAAAAGCATGCAGAGCGTTTGATTTATCGCCTTAAAAACACAGATAATGCTCAGTAATTATTATCGTTGTGAAGTACGATTTAATTCGAATTTAATTGAACGATTTATGGGTTCGGTGAAATGTTTTTACATTAATTTTCAGCCACTGTCCGCTTTTGCATATTTAGCCTTGTTTTGGGGATGAATTATGTCCAAGTTGGAAATGTTTTCACTCCGGTGGCGAAAGGGTGAGTGACGCGTTGGCTCCTGACGTCCCCGAAGGAATCATACATAATGCAGACCGTAAGAACGGATTTTACAAGACACGGGTTTGAAATAGAATATGACAGAGTACTTCAGAGAGTTAAATTTTGAAGCTCTTTTGGTCTGACGTGACGAAGGTTTTTTTCTTTAAATGAATGAAAAGGCGTCGAACTCCCACGTGGATGACCCGGTTAATTTTATTCAAGTCCATCTTAAGATCTCAGTGTTTCTGGAAAAAAAACTGTATAAATAACGCGATTCCGCATCTTTTTGTCCCTGTCACGCACGACCGGCTTTCCACTTGACATAATGTCCACCCTTTCCCGTGTCGGGACACGATTTGTTACTGTTTGTACACACCCCAGAGAATATCACGTGCCGTAAATTAGCCCCTCTTTGTGTAAAAGGGCTTGTGCGGTATTCGATCTGACCGCAAGCAAAACGTTTTCATTATGTTAATAAAAGAATAATTAGATTGTAAAAAATTGTGATTAAAACTTTTTGTTTAGTGAGTTATATACGACTTTTGTCATAGTGCTCAAGTTTGAGGGGTATTTGGTGTTATAATGGCTAAATGAAGAGAGAATAGTTATCACAAATGAAGAGTTTATACCTCATAAAATTTTATAATTTAAATAAGAATTTGTGTTTAGTTTTTATTTGAAAGTAAGTTTATTATGTTTTTTTTTAATCAACAAGCATCTCCCAGAAACTATATAGGTAGATAACCAAAGTGAATCTTAGGGGAGATAAAAAAGGTAAAAACTGCAAAGAAAAATATATTTTATGTAGAGGAGGTGGAAAATAGTTAAAGTAACAGTGACAGCTAAAAAGCCACAAATACTATCCCCTTCAAAAAATAATTAAAAATAGCAAAGTGAAATATTTTGGTATTATTCAAATCGATATTATTTAAAAGAGCGAAACTAACTTTTTTACAAATTTTGTTCGTAAGAATTTCGTGTTCTTTATCAGACCAAAGAAACGCTGATTTGATTCTTTCAATGCTCACCACTATACCTCTTTATTATTTTTACAAATAGTAAATGTTTTATTAAATTTTTTGATTGCTCTAATTGGATCTCCATATACTGGTGAAATGGAAGGTCGTTTGCCTTTTATTCTAAGAAAAACATAATTAGAATGTACTAGTTCTTTAGACACAAAAGATTGCTCTCGAATATGCCTTCGTACGTGTTGTTGGTTTCAAATTAGCAAGCGTTTCTCGTAAACTATTTAAAATAGGAAAGGTGTCAACGTTCTCATGAAATTTAGTGAAAAATTCACAAGGCAATCGTCGAGATTGATCGTATACAAGTTCTGCAGAAAAACACTGTAGGTCGTCCTTTACAGATGCCCTTAAACCTGATAAAATAACAGGCAATTCATCCTACTATCGAACAGAACTTCCTCTCGCAGTAAATGCTGCTTTCATGGTTCTATGAATCCTTTCTAACATTCTGCTTCTTTGTGGATGATGGTTGTATGAATTGTGTGAGAACCTACGAAATTTGTGAAATCTGAAATTAACGATGATTCAAATTGTGTTCCTTGATTATGCGTTATTGTGTGTGATATTCCAAAATGCAAAAAATAGTGTGCACAAATCATTTTTGCTATAACTTGAGCTGAGATGGTGGAAAGAGGGTATGCTTCTGTTCATCTAGTAAACCTTTCAAAAACTGTTAAAATGTAAGTACAACCTGCGGACTGAACCACGTATCCCACTAAATCGATATGTATGTGTTCAAAACGCCTGAGGGAATCTGCTACTGAGGAAAAATTTGCTACTGGAGACTTTGTGTGTCTGTGAATTTTGGATGATTGACAAACTAAACAACACTTCGTCCACAAATGAACATCGGTATTCATTTTAGGCCAAAAATATCGCGAAACAAACATACTTTCAGTTGCTCGAATGCCTTGTAAGTTGCAGAACATAGTAAACTTAAGATCCTTGGGAACATAAACGCGTTTCTTTGAGGAATTGAGGAAGAAGTTTCACACCAAAGGTCAATTTTCGCGAAAGAAACTTCCTCCTTCTTTAAAGTATAATTTGAATTCCAATCAATCATTTGGTTATTAATTAAGTTTTAAAGATAGCCAAGGAGGAAAAATTAAATTTGGATTTAAGAAAAGAAATAAAAAGAGTAAAATAAAAAATACGGAAACAAAGTTTGCAGGAAGCAAATGTATGAGGAATCACTGATTGAATTGTAATATTGTAGAGACAGTGCTGTAGATAGAAAGCTGCATATAGAAAGTAATACAAATTAAAGTCACATATTATTAAACGTTGTCAAGAAAACAATACACAAATTTAAGGGTAAATATGAAAAGTTCGAGGATTTATCAAAGCTCAAAAACCTATGTGACACATATAAAGACAGTGAACGTAAAAAATGTTAATTTGGATTTAAGAAAAAACATAAAAAGACTAAAATAAAAAAATGGAAACAAAGTTTGCAGAAAACAAATGCATAAAGAATGACTCATTGGATTGTAATGTTGGAGAGATAGTGCTGTAGCTACAAAGCTGCATATTGAAAGTAATAAAAATTAAAGCTAAATAGTATTGAACGTTGTCAAGAAAACAGTACACAAATTTAAGTATATATGTAAACAAAGTTTGCAGGAAGTAAATGTATAAGGAATCACTGATTGGAATGTAATCTTGGAGAGACAGTGCTGTAGCTAGAAAGCTGCATATAGAAAGTAATACAAATTAAAGTTAAATATTATTGAACGTTGTCAAGAAAACAATACACAAATTTAAGAGTAAATATGAAAAGCATGAGGATGTAACACAGCTCAAAACCTATGTGACACATACAAAGAGAGTAAAAGATAACCAAGGAGGAAAAATTAAATTTGGATTTAAGAAAAGAAATAAAAAGAGTAAAATAAAAAAATGGAAACAAAGTTTCCAGAAAACAAATGCATAAAGAATGACTCATTGGATTGTAATGCTGTAGCTACAAAGCTGCATATTGAAAGTAATAAAAATTAAAGCTAAATAGTATTGAACGTTGTCAAGAAAACAGTACACAAATTTAAGGGTAAATATGAAAAATAAATGTTGGGTTTCTTGGGTAGTCGGTCAAAAGAACGACTACCCAAGAAACTCAACATTTGCTCAACTTGGCGGTCAAGAACAGTCTCTCTGGTAAATATGAAAAGCAAGAGGATGTAACACAGCTCAAAAACCTATGTGACACATGTAAAGACAGCAGAAGATAGCCAAGGAGGAAAAATTAAATTTAGATATAAGAAAAGAAATAAAAAATATGGAAACAAAACGAACAGCTAGAAGATCTAATACAGGTCAAAAACCTATGTGAGAGCACATATAAAGAGAGTAAAAGATAACCATGGAGGAAGAATTAAATTTAGATTTAAGAAAAGAAATAAAAAGAGTAAAATAAAAAATGTGGAAAGAAAGTATGCTGGAAGCAAATGTATAAAGAAAGACTGCTTGGATTGTAATGTTGGAGAGACAGTACTTTAGCTAGAATGCTGCATATAGAAAGTAATAAAAATTAAAGTAAAATATTATTGAACGTTGTCAAGAAAACAATAAAAAAATTTAGGGGTAAATATAAAAAGCTAGAGAATCTAATAAGGTCAAAAACCTATGTGACACACATAAAGACAGTAAAAGATAATCAAGGAGGAAAAATTAAATTTGGATTGAAGAAAAGAAATAAAAAATGTGGAAACAAAGTTTGCTAGAAGCAAATATATAAAGAAATACTGATTGGATTGTAATGTTGGAGAGACAGTACTTTAGCTAGAAAGCTGCATATAGAGAGTAATATAAATTAAAGTAAAATTTTATTGAACGTTGTCAAGAAAACAATAAAAAAATTTAGGGGTAAATATAAAAAGCTAGAGAATCTAATAAGGTCAAAAACCTATGTGACACACATAAAGACAGTAAAAGATAATCAAGGAGGAAAAATTAAATTTGGATTGAAGAAAAGAAATAAAAAATGTGGAAACAAAGTTTGCTAGAAGCAAATATATAAAGAAATACTGATTGGATTGTAATGTTGGAGAGACAGTACTTTAGCTAGAAAGCTGCATATAGAGAGTAATATAAATTAAAGTAAAATTTTATTGAACGTTGTCAAGAAAACAATACAAAAATTTAGGGGTAAATATTAAAAGCTAGAGAATCAAATACAGGTCAAAAATCTATGTGACACATGTAAAGACAATAAAAGATAACCAAGGAGGAAAAATTAAATTTGGATTTAAGAAAAGAAATAAAAAGAGTAAAATAAAAAATACGGAAACAAAGTTTGCAGGAAGCAAATGTATGAGGAATCACTGATTGAATTGTAATATTGTAGAGACAGTGCTATAAATAGAAAGCTGCATATAGAAAGTAATACAAATTAAAGTCACATATTATTAAGCGTTGTCAAGAAAACAATACACAAATTTAAGGGTAAATATGAAAAGTTAGAGGATCTATCAAAGCTCAAAAACCTATGTGACACATATAAAGACAGTGAAACGTAAAAAATGTTAATTTGGATTTAAGAAAAAACATAAAAAGACTAAAATAAAAAAATGGAAACAAAGTTTGCAGAAAACAAATGCATAAAGAATGACTCATTGGATTGTAATGTTGGAGAGATAGAGCTGTAGCTAGAAAGCTGCATATAGAAAGTAATACAAATTAAAGTCACATATTATTAAACGTTGTCAAGAAAACAATACACAAATTTAAGGGTAAATATGAAAAGTTAGAGGATCTATCAAAGCTCAAAAACCTATGTGACACATAAAAAGAGTAAAACGTAAAAAATGTTAATTTGGATTTAAGAAAAGAAATAAAAAGGGTGAAATAAAAAATATGGAAACAAAGTTTACAGAAAACAAATGCATAAAGAATGACTGATTGGAATGTAATGTTGGAGAGATAGTGCTGTAGCTACAAAGCTGCATATAGAAAGTAATAAAAATTAAAGCTAAATAGTATTGAACGTTGTCAAGAAAACAGTACACAAATTTAAGGGTAAATATGAAAAGCATGAGGATGTAACACAGCTCAAAACCTATGTGACACATATAAAGACAGTAAAAGATAGCCAAGGAGGAAAAATTAAATTTAGATTTAAGAAAAGAAATAAAAAGGGTAAAATAAAAAATATGCAAACAAAGTTTGCAGGAACTAAATGTATAAGGAATCACTGATTGGAATGTAATGTTGGTAATGTTGGAGAGACAGTGCTGTAGCTAGAAAGCTGCATATAGAAAGTAATACAAATTAAAGTTAATTATTATTTAACGTTTTCAAGAAAACAATACACAAATTTAAGGGTAAATATGAAAAGTAAGAGGATCTATCAAAGGTCAAAAACCTATGTGACACATATAAAAACAGTAAAACGTAAAAAATGTTAATTTGGATTTAAGAAAAGAAATAAAAAGGGTAAAATAAAAAATATGGAAACAAAGTTTACAGAAAACAAATGCATAAAGAATGACTAATTGGATTGTAATGTTGGAGAGATAGTGCTGTAGCTACAATGCTGCATATAGAAAGTAATAAAAATTAAAGCTAAATAGTATTGAACGTTGTCAAGAAAACAGTACACAAATTTAAGGGTAAATATGAAAAGCATGAGGATGTAACACAGCTCAAAACCTATGTGACACATATAAAGACAGTAAAAGAGAGCCAAGGAGGAAAAATTAAATTTAGATTTAAGAAAAGAAATAAAAAGGGTAAAATAAAAAATATGCAAACGAAGTTTGCAGGAAGTAAATGTATAAGGAATCACTGATTGGAATGTAATGTTGGTAATGTTGGAGAGACAGTGCTGTAGCTAGAAAGCTGCATATAGAAAGTAATACAAATTAAAGTTAATTATTATTTAACGTTTTCAAGAAAACAATACACAAATTTAAGGGTAAATATGAAAAGTAAGAGGATCTATCAAAGGTCAAAAACCTATGTGACACATATAAAAACAGTAAAACGTAAAAAATGTTAATTTGGATTTAAGAAAAGAAATAAAAAGGGTAAAATAAAAAATATGGAAACAAAGTTTACAGAAAACAAATGCATAAAGAATGACTGATTGGATTGTAATGTTGGAGAGATAGTGCTGTAGCTACAATGCTGCATATAGAAAGTAATAAAAATTAAAGCTAAATAGTATTGAACGTTGTCAAGAAAACAGTACACAAATTTAAGGGTAAATATGAAAAGCATGAGGATGTAACACAGCTCAAAACCTATGTGACACATATAAAGACAGTAAAAGATAGCCAAGGAGAAAAAATTTAATTTAGATTTAAGAAAAGAAATAAAAACGGTAAAATAAAAAATATGTAAACAAAGTTTGCAGGAAGTAAATGTATAAGGAATCACTGATTGCAATGTAATGTTGGAGAGACAGTGCTGTAGCTAGAAAGCTGCATATAGAAAGTAATACAAATTAAAGTTAAATATTATTGAACGTTTTCAAGAAAACAATACACAAATTTAAGGGTAAATATGAAAAGTAAGAGGATCTATCAAAGGTCAAAAACCTATGTGACACATATAAAAACAGTAAAACGTAAAAAATGTTAATTTGGATTTAAGAAAAGAAATAAAAAGGGTAAAATAAAAAATATGGAAACAAAGTTTACAGAAAACAAATGCATAAAGAATGACTGATTGGATTGTAATGTTGAAGAGATAGTGCTGTAGCTACAATGCTGCATATAGAAAGTAATAAAAATTAAAGCTAAATAGTATTGAACGTTGTCAAGAAAACAGTACACAAATTTAAGGGTAAATATGAAAAGCATGAGGATGTAACACAGCTCAAAACCTATGTGACACATATAAAGCCAGTAAAAGATAGCCAAGGAGAAAAAATTAAATTTAGATTTAAGAAAAGAAATAAAAACGGTAAAATAAAAAATATGTAAACAAAGTTTGCAGGAAGTAAATGTATAAGGAATCACTGATTGGAATGTAATGTTGGAGAGACAGTGCTGTAGCTAGAAAGCTGCATATAGAAAGTAATACAAATTAAAGTTAAATATTATTGAACGTTGTCAAGAAAACAATACACAAATTTAAGGGTAAATATGAAAAGCTAGAAGATCTAATACAGGTCAAAAACCTATGTGACACATACAAAGAGAGTAAAAGATAACCAAGGAGGAAAAATTAAATTTGGATTTAAGAAAAGAAATAAAAAGAGTAAAATAAAAAATACGGAAAAAAAGTTTGCAGGAAGCAAATGTATAAGGAATCACTGATTGGATTATAATGTTGAAGAGACAGTGCTGTAGCTAGAAAACTACATATAGAAAGTAATAAAATTTAAATTAAAATATTATTTAACGTTGTCAAGGAAACAATACACAAATTGAAGGGTAATTTTGAAAAGCATGAGGATCTATCACAGCTCAAAAACCTATGTGACACATATAAAGACAGTAAAAGATAGCCAAGGAGAAATAAGTAAATTTTTATTTAAGAAAACAAAATAAAAAGGGTAAAATAAAAAATATGAAAACAAAGTATAAAGAAAGACGGGATTGTAATGTTGGATAGACAGTGCTGTAGCTAGAAATCTGCAAATAGAAAGTAATAAAAAGTAAAATATTATTGAATATTGTCAAGAAAACAATAAACAAATATAAGGATAAATATGACAATTTAGAGAAAATGGTAGGTTTATTGAAAAGGCTATGATTTATTTCGAAAAGGTAATAAACAAGGTTTGGGTTTGAAAAAAATCACAGACGTGTCTCCAGGAATGGACTAGTGTTGTTTACTAATACACTTATATGTATTCTAACAAGTAATTATCCTAAAAAACTAAGAACTGATCATCAGTAGAAACTAGAAAGGCATCTGTGTAGTTCAATTATTACATAAAAGTGTCGAGAATCAAAGCTAAATTTCTTGACCGTTTTAATCACCATTTTGCGCGTAAATTTATCTGCTTTTATAGCAGTACATAAGCGCACATCAAAGGCCAGGCCGAGCCGATATTCAATAAAATGTAGGCAAACCTCCCTTTATAAGTTGGCATCCCTTTGTCACGCGGCAAATTGAATGTCAGTCGCAGATTCTTCAGTCTCAGTTTTAAGCGCTGCGAAGAAGGAGAACCAGGCCACCCAGATGTGCCCGACCAGCCAGACTTGGAGCACCAAGGAACAATTTATCTCCAGAAAAAAAAACAAAATTGCTAGAAAAAAAGATATGAAACTTATTTTCCTCAGTTTAGTTTTATTCCGCTAAAAATATGGTACTCTACACCATTCCGGTCACGAAGTGAGACACAAAACATACATTTTGCACCTGGCTTTTTAGCTGAGCAATAAATCTCTTAAACCGGTAACAAATGAATTTTAAATGATCCATAAAGCGTGTTAGGAACATCCAGCGTGAGGTTGTTATAGCATTTTTATTCCGCAATAAAATCGCCTGTCAGCGGCAGTTTTCCTTTATGTCGGAGGCTATTTCAGCTTGAAACTGACTTAATAAAATAACCTGTGTGACGGGGAGAAACATACTGACTTCTATCGCAGAAATCGGTTTTTCTCAATCGCCTTAAAGAGAATAGGTGTTATTTTTTTGTGTACCAGCACCAGAAATACCGATATTTCCGATGATTAATTTTTTTATGACCTTTTTGATCAGAATGTGTTGATAGCAATTCTCTAAAAACGTAACAAACTGAATTTTGGTGAAATTAGCCCAATAACTGAGTTTTAAAAAAATGACCAAAAACTGACTCTAAAAGAGCACATAAATCGACCACCGAGGATGTATCTCAAAAATTATTAAACTATTGGAAACTTTAAGTTAGAGTTAACAAAGGAGCAAAAAGCATGAAAAATTCAACATTGCTCGAAATGATCGGCCGATGGCCGGTTTAGTTACCATTAACCAAGCACTAGTTGACCGAACTTTAAAAACCATACTTCGCAAACTTATTCAACCTCGGGGGTACATCAAACCGCTCATAGACTGGAAAAGAATTTTGCAATCGATTGGGAAAAACTTGCTAACGATAAAGAAAGTTAGCACAAGCATTTTTGAGACAGAAACAGCAATCGGTCTTGCGAATTCACGAAGGGAGTCTGGTTTTGGAAGAACTCACGAGGAGCCGCATTCGGGATGGCTAAAGATCGATACGCCGGAAGGAACGAACGACCACCAGCACCTATCAGCCCGCTGTTTAAAAGTAGAAAAATTATTTGTTTGGGGAACTCGCGAAAGTAGTGGTTTTTGGGGAGTCACAAGGAGAAATTTTAGTAGGATGACTCAGGAGAAAGGTCGCTTTGGGGAGTTGGTGAAAAGGGTCCGAGAAGGAGTGTCGTTGCGCCGTAAGGACGAACGATCAGCAGCCGAGAACGCCAGTAGAAGTATACAGCCAAGTTTGGTTTTCACAGTAAAGAGAAGGGCGGAAGCACCCCTTTGTTCCCATAAGTCCTTTTGCCAGAGGTACGAGGTCCGTTTAATTTAGTTGCAAAATATGGTCTTGGTCTATCAAAAAATTTGGTAAGAAGTTCTGCGTATTTATGGAAATGAAAATTATTTGCGTTGTTTCTGTAGTAAATTTCGTTGTCCCAAATTTGCTAGAGTAGGTTAATTTTAAGATCATAGAAAATAGAAGTTTACGTAGACCCTCATCTCGTTACTTTTGGGAAGACTGACGTAAGTTCCTGTACCCAAACCGTAAAAATTCAAAAAAAATTAAAATATTATAACAATTTTTAACATTTCCGTTTGCCTAAATTCAATATAACCAACATATTTTTTATTTTCCTGACAATATTTATAGGGGGTATTCATTCAAAAACTTAATCTAGTTGGTTGTGAAATGTCAAAAGAAAAGTATGATTATGTCATCCTTTTCTCTGAAGAATTTACATCCTTCTAGATCACTTTTTCTAATGAACAACCAGTATTTGCTTGAAACATTTTTCATGTGACTTAAAACACATTTAGTAATAAAATTACGAACTAGAAAGACTCGGATCTTACTTACAGTTTCCTGTAACCATATTACAGCTTTCTATGACTAATTTTACTTCAATAGGACCTACAGTGCTGAACTGGTGACCAAATGCAAAACTCAAGAGTTGAAGTTGTAGCCTAAGTCTTTATGATGCGTTCAAGTTCAATTTTATAATATCATGATAAATCTTTAATTTAGTTCAAGTTTACTGATTAATTTCGTTAACTCATAGCATTGGTTCTTACAGCCGGATGTTCAAAGAAATCCAGATGATATCAAAGCTCAATCCACAAATGAGCCAAAATTTTTCCTACTGAACTAACCTAAACTAACCTGAACTAACCAACTTTCACTAAACAAAACCTAGTTCAGCGCTTCAAAGCGAACAAAAATTCGATCTGTCTTCTGTGGATTCCAGTCGGCTGACCCTAATTTCAATGAGCCTCAAGGGATAGACTTACTGGATGCTGATATGTCTTCGAGAGTGACAGGGCGGTCTCCCATTGACTTGAGCAAAAATAATCCTACCACAGAAAGGATGGGAGGGCTAGACAATACAGTGTGGTGACGTATTTGAGTCAAACAGACACTTGTCCTATTTTACAGTGTTATAGATATCGAAAGAAGTGTCAACTGAGAAGCATTTTAAAGATACTCAGAGACGAACAACAGGTGGAAAATTCTTTGTCACTTTTTCTCTAGTAGAATCTGCCACACAGTTTGGGGAGTTAAAACAAAATTTAGAGTTTTTTAATTTTCGTACGTTGAAAGTTCGATGTGAATAGTAGGTTAAAAAAAAGTACATTCATCAAAGACCATAAAGAATTACTGAATATGTTTCTTTACACTTTTAAGGAAGTGCAACCAATCTTTTACATTGATTATAGGTTTTTTTGTCGGGAATAAAATGTGTCTATCAAACTGAGAGTAGTTGTCAGTTGCTCTGCATTTTTTTACTAAGGTACGTCATACAACTCGATACAGATGTGTACAATGGTAGTCCTACGTTCCAGGATGATCTAACCAAATTCTTCTCAGGTTTAGCCAGTCAACGTTTTGCTATTTTTGCATTTATTAATCAAATATATTTGACTTGTGAATATCTGATCCTGACAACTTGTTGAAAACGTTTGGTTTGATTACTGTAAGGTACAAGACAGCAAGTGCACCAATTCACACAACTGGGGGTTTGAAGCAGTTGACCATTCTGACGATTTTCCTTCGGCTTTCAAGGACTTAAAATCGATTTCTATATGGCTGATTTTTATATTTAATTTTGCTCAGGATATCTCTTCCATTTTTGAATCAGGTGGATTCAAAATACGAGCACCACAATTTTCAGAGCAGAACATTCTACAACTTAGGGGGCTAGACATAAGTAAAACACTGTAGTATGTATCGTAATGACATTTTTTTTTTGCTCAGTATAATTGTATGATGATATGTTCATCAAAAGTCTCGTTCCTTTTTTTTTTAAAAGCTCAATTCTCAATTCATGGGAATGTTTTTGACATAAATTGGTACTAGGTAATACATCCACTCTTTACATGGTGCAACTTGTTTTTTCTCTTCCGACCATCACAGTTATATAGAAGTTACACATGATGTTCTGACACGTTATAGTCCAACAGTTTCCGTGGACCCAAGTCGCCAGTATGAAGGGGTGTTACGGACCATGCAACGTCATCCGACAATCCAGTGTAACTCTTCCATGCGGAGTAACACACCCGGGAACTGTACTGCTCTTTGTAAAAGCTGCAACGCTGCCATAACTTCTTGACATTTATACTTTGGTATGTTGACACTATTGACATTGACAGACATTACAATTTACAATAAAAATAAATAAAAACCAAAAACAATCACAATTCAACTAAATAATCCAATAATTTTATATTATTTTAGTTTTATTTAATTAATGAAATATAATCTTTAATATAATTCGCACAAGTGAAGGTATTTAAATAGATTTTTTGAATATTAAGTAAGAATTAGAACAATAGAATATAATTTAAACATCTTGCAAAAGATGGAGAATATTATAGAACAAGAATTAGTGGTAAGTGTACACATATTTGATACTTGTTGCTAGTGGTAGCTCAGGTTTGGCCAGAAGGTCAGTAGGTATTGATAGAACCGGTAGACACTGGTAGCTGCCGAATAATTAAAACATCTTTAGTGTAGTAAATAATTTTTTTGCTGCCTCGTTTCTAGACTTAGATGTGTTTTGCATGCAGAAAAACATTGTCATTTGTTTCCCGTTTAAAAAGTTTTCTGGAGATACACAAAATATCTTGCAGAATATGAATCTGCTTTATTAAATAGCAGGAGCGGTGATACTAGTTGTGAAGAAGACCTACAACAACCACCACAAAAAATACCAAAAGTGGTAAATTTTGTCGAAAAAGTGCTCCCAATATACAGTGATGAGAGTTTTCGTAAATACTTTAGGATGTCAGAGCAACAGTTGACAATTTAATAGGTAAAGCCAGAAATTACTTTTATCGCTAAATCAGAGGTATTAAACTTGGTAATCCTTGCCTAAGTGTCCTGGCCTAAGTGGTCTGGCCTAAGTGTCCATTAAGCTTAAGGAATCTTTTGTGCCTAACACCTAACAGTTTTTCCTACCTAACAGTTTTTTTTTCATTGCAGTAAGATTTCGTAATAGTGCATACCACTCTCATCTTGCTAATATCTGTCTTAGGACCTTTGCTCTTTCTCATATATGTAAATGATCTTCCAAAATATGTTGATCCGGCAGACTGTAGATTGTTTGCTGATGATACCACCATTATAACAAAGGGCTCATCTCTGCCTGAGTTAGCAAGTGCTAGTTCGTTTGCTGAAACTCGAGCGAAGAATTGGTTTTCTGCCCACGGGTTATTTCTTAATGAGAGCAAAACTCAAAGATTGACGCTGTCGACAGCGGAAGCTAGGGGTGACAGTGTTTCGTTGCTGGGAATTTGTATTGTTGATAGGCTGAGCTGGGGCCCCCAGATAGATGTTCTCTGCAATCGCCTGTCATCGGCATTGTTCGCATTGAGATGTCTTCGTGGTTCTCTCGACATTTCTGTACTGAGAACCGCCTATTTTGCCTTATTCCATTCAAGATTCCTTTATGGAATTACCGTCTGGGGTGGTTCTGGACACGCCTTGAGAGTGTTCAGGATGCAGAAGAGGGCTGTAAGAGTGTTGCTTGGCCTTGGGTGTAGAGAGTCCTGTAGGGACCATTTTCTGAATCTGCACATTATGACTGTGCCATCCGCTTATATATATTTTACCTTGCTGGAGATCCATCAGAACAGGTCAAGGTACAGTCAGCAGTCTGATATACATGATTTTAATACAAGGAATGCAGAACATCTTAGGCTGCCTAGATACAGGCTCTCAAAATCTATGAGAAACTCCCCTGATTTGAGCTTGTTTAACAGACTACCTGCCAGCGTCAGAACCCTGAACGCTACAGAGTTTAAAATCAAACTAAAAACATTTTTCTATTCAAACAGCTTTTACAGTGTGGAGGAATTCCTTGTACACCGGTTCTAAAACGTCTTTTGTTTGCTATGGATGTGGCTCCTGTGTCTTTATATATTTTGTGTCAATTGGTCTAACGTCTCATAACTACTGTAGTATGTCTTAGTTTTACCTACTTTGTTATTTACTATTAATGTTTTTTTACTGACTTGCTACACATACATGTTTTGTATTTTGTGGTCAAACAAATAAACCTAAACCTAAACCTAATAACTTAGAAGTGTCAGCAGAGAAATCAGTTTACCCTTGCATTTGGTACTTGGCTAACACAGAATCATTTAGGGAAATATCAGACAGGTGCAATGTATCTTTGAGTTCAAGTCATAGTACACTAAGTAGACTAAATGACGTTATGATGACGTTACGAGGTGAATATATCAAGTGGCCTAGTACCGAAGAAAAAAATTATATAATTAAAGAAAGCAGGGTTTTGAAGGTGTTGTGGGATGTATAGATGGAAGCCACATTCGAATCAAGAGGCCAAAAAAATGATGAAGATGCATATGTAGACAGGAAATGCTATCACAATCTGTTGCTACAAGGAGCGGGAGACCACAGAAAGCTGTTTATTGATGTGTATTGTGGGGAGCCAGGATCGCTACATGATGCTTGGTTACTCAGAAAAGCGGCGTTGCATAGAAACAGCCAAAATCCTCAATTTTTTAATAATTGTTATCTTCTTCGCGATTCTGTCCTACTTTAGACTGGCTGGTTTCTCTATTCAGAGACAATGGAGCACTAACTGTTCAGCCAAGAGAGTTCAATTTTAAATTGTCCTCAACAAGAATGGTTATTGCATATGCTTTTGGTTTATCAAAAGGTAGATTTCGACGATTGCAAAATTTTTGAAAATCTGAATCTTCACTTAATAGTAAAATATATTATGGCGACATGTGTCTTACATAATATGTGTATTCTACAACAAGATGCATTTTACGTTAAGGGGGGCATTGATCAATGTGAAAACACTGAAAATATGGAGATGTTTACAGGACCTGGTAAGATTTAATAGATGTTTAGTTAGTAATGTTTGCATATGGGACAATTCCAAATAAATGTAAATTTTTAATTTTGAGAAGTTTTTATTTACTAATAATTTCAAACATTTTAAAGCTGCTAAACAAACATTCATATGAAAACGTTTTAGAATTGACTGTGAACAGTTCATGAATTACTTGTCTTCTACAAGACGCTTCTTAATTTCTAAATACTCCCGGAAAAGAGAATGTTTTTTTTATCCACAGAGAGTTTTTCCCTCTCCAACTCCATACGTTCCCTACGTCTGATATTTTTTTCTTCTTCTCTTTTCTTGGGTTAAATTTTTATTTTTTTAATTTTTATCTATATCTGTTAACTCAGTTAATCCTTGTCTTCCCTGTTCTCTTCAATCCTATTCAAAGAGCACTGGTGGATGGACCAACATCTTCACAATCAGCATTTGTAGTAGTGGATTCAAGGATTCTAAGATGTTATCCATTTCATCAAAAAATTGAAATCTTGTAGGACCTCTGCCTGTTTTATTTTTATTATCTTTAGTTACGGTATAGGCACGTATGAGTGATTTCCATTTGACTTGGCACTGTGTAGCAGTCATAATCAATCCTAAACTCATTAGCTTATTAGCGATATTTTCGAAAACGTATTTTCTTTTTTTGGGATGATGTAGATCTTCGTAATGAGTTTGCATTGAACGCAACAGTCCCAGGACTTCGTTGTGTTTCCATGTATGTTTTTCACAAACATCCTTTTGTTGTGTTGTTAATTCTTGTTGTGATTGCAAGTCTCCTGATGTTTCATCTACAACTTCAGAGATCTCTGAATTTCTAGCAGCATCCTCTTGAAGTGTACAATCTATATATTCCTCAGTATGTTCCATTGAGCTTGCATCTATGTCATTTTTAGCACTGTTAAGCAACGCCGACAGAAATAGCACATCTAAGATATGTTTCATGGTATACACTATTTGTTAAATTCTTCTTTGTAGATTCAAACATTACCTTAATTCTTTACTATTATTCATTATTACCCGTGTTTTCCTATTAGAAAAATTGTACTAAAAGGAAATCAAAATCATAAGGCCTAAAATGACATGAGATCGTTCCTTCATGGTCTCTGCAAATCTACTTAACCTAATTTAATTTAAATAGCGAATCTCGAATTCTTGTCAACTTTATGAATCCCTAGTGCCTACTACATTGGGGTAGTTTGGGAACATAAGACACCAGATTAAAACCGAGTACAAGAGGGGGCAGAGGACAAGGGGAGAGAAAAATGAGCAAGTCAAGTGCTTGTTGTTCCAATGCACTGGAAATGCAAAAATAACCCGCTAGCAGTGAGAGTTGCTGCGGAGTAACCCAAGTAGGGCACTGGAAAGCAGCTCAGATTAAATTAAAAATATAAACTTTACATACGCTAGTATAAGAGTGTATTGTGAAAAGTCCAGCTAGCACGCTGACGTCACAATAATGTCAGTTTAGAGCCTCTGGGTCTCATCCGATACCAAAATGCCAAAATATAACTTTGGCGTTTTTATCTTACCTTCTCAACGTGCTGAGATGAGCACTGAGAATTATTTTTAGTCTGTGTATTGTAGGATTTTTTTTATGAATTAACTTAGTCTCGGTTTTGTAGAAGATACACTTAGTTAAAGTTTTGAAAAATATGCAGCACCTTTCATAACACTCCGTATGGAAACTTTTTAACTACAAATTAGTAAGTTACAAATTTTTCTAAAACTCATTAGGAATTTGAAGATTTGTCGCTTGAAGTCGTTGGAAGCCGCATTTCAATATCTTTTTCCGTTCAGAAATTTCAAAACTTTAAAAATGACTCAATAAACACAGACACTAAAATTCTTCGCAGGGTGTTGTTCTTATGTTGTGGTCTTTGGATTGACGAGAAAAAAAAAATATTTTCGAACCTTCTAAATGCAACCAGACGTTTCGATGGTGCTATTCATAGTCATCAGTACAACTTATAAAACACTCTTATGTGAAGTAATTTTTTTCATGATTGTGATTAGCGTCCTTGAGTTGTAGGTACTGGTGAAGGAAAAAGGCCATTTTCCGATAAGGAAGAGGAGTATTATTTGTCCTAATCCTGTTACCTTCACCAATCATTTTTTTCTTTATCAGTTGTCCTGATCGCGGACAAAAATATGCACATATTTAAGACAAAAAAAAGCTTGGTTTTTGCCTTGATATTATATGCTACGTACTGTTACGACATTATTTTTTTGCTAACTAAAGAGCCTCCAACCATTACCCAACCTATTTATAAGTACATACCAAGCTGTTCCTCCATCGATTTTCCTCTAATTATTTTCAATTTTTTTAATTTCAAATTTATTCTAAAAATGTTCCAGAATAACTTTTCTCCTGCAAATAATAAAAACGCGTATGCGGTCCACGTTCGCTGAAATGTACGTTTTATTTCAAGGGTGCATCTCGTGCAGTCACTCAACATTAACCGTAAATATGACACACATTCGAGCCTTTTGTCTCGGTTATTGTACGTTTCGCCGTTTCCCTCTGTGATATTCGCGTTCCGAAATAATAAAGATTTTTAAAATCCGGTAAGCGAGGCGATTTTAACATTTCAAAAAACTCCCCCCGATAAAAACCTGGCAGTCGCTTTCCTTTTGCCTTGCCCGTGGCTCTGAATGGATTTGTAAGTGCAGCTGGCAATTTTATTTGCGCAACCGTTTTCAAATTGTAAATTACGCCGCTTTTTCCTGTTTTTTAGCTGCAAATGCCCCTAAGAGGATTGTCATAATGTATTCCACAAATTAATTTGGATTACCATTTAGCCCCTGGCGGAAATATGCTTGTAAAAGACGCATTTTTAACGTTTTGGTTTTTCGTTCCAGCAGAAGGATTACTGAGGTGTTAAATAGCTTTGTAGAGAAAATCTACAGTTAGTAAGGATTTAATTTTTTGGTTTTAGATAGCCTTGCCTTTAATACATATAATAAAGCGTGGTCATAAAAAAACTCGCAGCATGCCATGGTTAATTCCATGGAATGCTCTTGCCTGAGTAAAAATTCAGTGCTAGCGTTTTATTAACTATTCTCAAAACATGAATCTTTTACGATAGTAAAGGTGTGAAATACTTTAAAACGGTCAAAATATTTTCATCTTTAATTTTGATGTTAATGGAGCATAGAACGCAGAGTTCGCTCATCTTTAGTTGTGAGTTACGAGGTAAGTTAACTGTCACCGCCCCGGTAGTACTCGTGCGAGTTTTATTCTCTATTTATATATAATTTTTGAGGCAATTTTTTGGCGACCTTATAACAAACAGAAATACAATTTGTGACTATCACCTAGATCTAATCTTACCTCCATTAATTACTTTCAATTTTTGACTTAGAACAAGTTTAAAACATTGTTGACATAAGGCGACGCATTGAAGAAAAAATTTTTTCCAAGGAAGCATCCATTTGACTTGGGATTCAGTAACACAAATAATTCTGATATCATGGTATGGTATCTATCCACTTACAACATTTATTGACAAAAATATCTGAAAATTATTCCAGACAGGACTAAGCCGAATGAAATACGTCCAGAAAATAATTCACATATTATATTCTCTTGTGTCAGCTGTATGGTTAACTAACCGAACTTTCAACTATGTGCCAAAAACCAAAACTAATGAAACATTATTAACATTTTAGAGATAGGCTATCCACCCGCTAAGTTTTATTATTGTAGCGTTGTGTGATTATCTTATTTCGCAAAAAAAATGCTCATACACTTTAGTTTAAGACCAAATATCTCAATAATTACCACAATGATCAAATAATCCAGCCCTGGTGCTATCCATGTTAAAATCGTCGACTTTAATTTTTTTATAAATAGAAAATAAATAAAAAAAAATAAATTTTATTCACAGGCTAGTTGAGGTTTTTTAAAATGAACGCATAATATAAAATAACACTTCTTTTTGGTCTGGTGGAGGGTTATTCAAATAGAAGCCTTTACACTTTGGTAAACTCATTAGAGTGTCTGAAGTTTTTGCTCACCCCAGCCAAAAGATGACTTCTCCGTAGGTGCTAAATAATCTTACACAAAATCCTATAGCGTATCTCACAAATTAGGTTTCGCAATTTCCCCTTTCGAGCCTCGAACGAAATTACAGTCGCTCATAATCAAATTTCATCGGTCTAACAAAATATACAGGCAAATTTGGATTGGAGCTAATATTAGAGCGAAACGTTATTCCGCCCGTTGCCGTTCTCTACGTACAAGTAGATGACACTTTCAATCCTGCGTCAACCTCTTTTTTTTGGACGCGACATCAATCAGGTGAAATTTCTGCCGAAAATTCCATTACATGAGCGAAAACAAACCCGAAAAGAATTTCCTTTAGCGTGCTTCGAGTGCAGGTGGATGAAATAAAACCGCCAACAGCCAATTCTGTGGGTTGATAAAAGCCATTACGACCCTCTTTTCTGGATTCACCTGGAATGTGTTTTAGTTTGGACGTATATCAAGCGTTAAAATTGGTCTTTGAGTTGATCTAGTTCCATGAATAAAGAAGGACGTTTCATTGTGTTGACAAAGCAGTGGGCAAAACTGTGTTAGGTTGTAGTTGAACAGTATGTACAGGATGATCCTCCAAATTACTCAAACACGTCAACTTTAGTTTTTAGGGGAAATAAATTAATTTTTGAATCTTCTCAACCCTCGAATCTGTCAGGCGAATAAAAACCAAATTAAATTACTCAAATTAAAGCCTGTTAAACTTACAAATTTGCAAAGTTTAACGGGATCCATTTTGGATTGGCTTGATGAAATGACATGAAATTTGGCAAGTAAACTAACCTTGATGAGACCTTCATAACCAGGTATTCCCCGACTCCTCTTTCCATTTAAATTTCAAGGTCAATGCTAAATCCCATTTAGAGGTTGAGATTAAAAGGTTGAAACTGCTCTTTCCCCTTGAAAACTAAAGTTGACGTGTGTGCGACCGATTCTCGATGAATATACTTAATTAGAACCAAAACGGGTTTTATACTTTTTGATGGGTCACCTTCTATAAAGCTTTTTATTAAGTTCTTCCAAGCAGCGTGAATCCATTAATCGTGCATTATTAGTGAGATCCCAACAAACCCATTTACTGAAAAATTTTTACTACACCTTAATCGTTTTTTTTCGGTTTTTCCTAATTCAAATATATAAGATAGTAAAGAAGTTATTATGAAAACGCTTTAATCTACTGAGCCATCCAGCAATGGCCTCTGGTTGTGTGAACAAGTTCATAGACAAGTACCTGACGATGAACGACGAACCTCATGTTCATTACAAAACGTCATCTAGAAGACTATGAATTTTTGACAGAAAAGGATGAGATAATCAACGTGAAAGACCTTTTGCTCTTTCATCCTTAACTTTTGACACTCCACAACAAACTAGATGACGTTTTTAAACGAAGAATTCCTACTTAACTTAACTAAGAAAGTTAATTTCCTGTAATGTGGTGGCAGATGCTTTAACTCGAGAACAAATGAGTCAGAACTAATCAAAGAACATAGACTTACTATGATAAATTGTTTAAAATAAACAAAACGTTTTTGAATTTGTTGAAAGGAACACATTTATGATTTCTAAAGACGGTTTTTTATGATGGGGGAATCAAATTACTGCAAATCTTATGGAAATATCATTTAGTGCTCCTTCCTGTAATCTTTGTATTCAATATTTCAGGTTCATATCTATGAACCACGTGAAAGTTGAAACAAATTTATTTTCTGCAAAGTATGTTAGTGATCGAAATTTTTAGCTTTTTCGCAGAAAGCTCTAGTTTAAAATCTGTAGAAAGGCATTATTTACTAATTGGAAATTGAAAACTTATCTGCTTTCAATATTTCCAAAAATATTGCAGCTGTTAAGAAGGAAACAAAGAGAAACAACTACTCCGAGGGCTAATACCCCTAGCGAAATTGAATTAAACTGTTTGTTTTACAATGCTCATTTTATAAAGCGAAAATAGTTATTTATGGTACTAGTGTGTTATGTTGAAAATAAGTTACGCGAGTAAGATTTAGGCCATCAGACCGAGTGCTATAAATTCTCAAGTGACTTAGAAAACATAACACACGAGTGGCATACAATGTTTTATCCAACACATGGCAGTTTTGATTCACAAGTGGAAAAAATCGTTTGTTTATGAGATAATAATTAATAAACTTTCTGATCAAATCAAAGCTTCTTGCATCTCAGTAACCTATAAATGTCTAAATGAATTGACATTGATTTTTTTTTACATTTTAGTCAAAGTTGGTTGTTTGTTTGTTTTGTTAGTAAATGTTTAAATAAATTTTGACACTTGTCAGTTTTCCCTGCAGAAAAAGGGAGTTTTTTGGCGAAAAAACGTATAGAAAATGGTGAAATTACGTTCCTGAGGATATCCTTCTGTCCTGAGGAAGCGGAAGAAGCAGCGATGCAGTTTTTGCCAGAAAAGTCTTTGTCAAATGTTTGAGTTTTGGATGAATTTACGGAAGATAAAAGGTATCGATGAAAATGTTCTAGTGGCTTATTTTTTACATTTGCAATTTGCATGCATGCAAAAAAATTAGCCCCATCGTCACTATGGACCAAATGCTCGATGCTTCGCTCGACTATTCACCTTTATAAAAAAATCGACATTTCAAAATATGGCAAACTAACGAGCTCTTTGAAAAGCAAATCACAGGGATACAAACCAAAGAAGTCCAAGACATTAGAACGATATGAAATAGAGATGTTTTTGTACGAAGCTAGCGACGACGAGTACCTGTTGATGAAAGTGGCTTTAATAATGGGGATTAGCGGTGCTTGTAGATGAGATGAGTTGGTCAATTTGAAAATAGAAAATATTCAAGACAAAGGGAAATATTTTCACGTCGTTTTGCGAGACACTAAAACCAAGAAATCGAGAAGTTTCCATTCAAACCGATCAATTTGTGTAAAAATACATGTCTTTGAGACCAAAGAATACTAGTTTTAGCCGTTTTTTTGTTTTTTTGTACAAAAATGGGAGATGTACCAGCCAGTGTGTGGGAATAAATACGTTGTCGAAGATACCTTAAAGAATTGCAATGTTTTTGAAATTGGAGGAACTAGCGTTCTACACCGGTCGCTGCCTGAGAAGGTCCTTGGCGACTCCTTTGGCCAATGCAGGAGCTAACATGACTACTTTGAAACATCACGGAGGATGGAAGTCCTCGACCGTAGCAGAAGGATACCTAGAAGAATCGGTGCACAACAAAATACAATAAATTGCAGAAAAAATACAAAATTCTAATGCGTCACCGTCTTCCACCACTATCAGCTGTACCGATATGGGAGCGTCTGGTTCCAATGAACCAATGAATTTTACAGTGACCTCAAATTCGAATAAATCGTTAGCGTTTTCCTTTAATTTCAATATCAACTCACTAGCGAGTTATGGATTATAACTCACTAGTGTTTGATGGTTTTTTTTTGTCTAAAATGACATTAATAATGACAGTGATAACTGTTATGTGTTGGATAAATATACTAAAATGAATTAATAAAGTAATAAAAAATCACTGCTAAAAAGCCAAAAAATATTAAGCTTTATGCAGGGAATATAGAGCCAGAGTTCAATAAAGGTATGCGAAAATTGCACATGTATAATTACAATTTGGAAATTTGAGAACTTGTCTGCTTTCGGCATTTCCAAAACCTTGCAGTTATACATAAAGAAGGAAACAAATAGACACTACAACTTCGAGGGCTAATACCCCTACCAACATTGAAATATACCATTTGTTTCAAAGCATAAATATTTTAGAAAACATACATAAAAGCAAAGATGAAGTAATGAAAGAAAATTTAAGAATGAAGTATAAAAGCAAAAAAAGAAAGTGCTATAAAATAAAACAAAAAGATATAGCATGCAAGAGATTAAAGTTTTTTTTTGAAATATGGTATTAACCCTCGAAGTAGCTGTTTCTATTTCTTTCCTTCTTTACGTATAACTACAAGGTTTTGAGAATGCCGAAAGCAAGTAAGCGAAAGCAATATTCTTTGCAAAAAGCTTAATATTTTTTGGCTTCTTAGCAGTGATTTATTATTACTTTAATAACTCATTTTAATATATTTTTTGCTTTATAAAACGAGCTTTGAAACAAATAGTGTAATTCAATGCCGGTAGGGGTATTAGCCCTCGGCCCTCGGAGTAGTTGTTTCTGTTTGTTTCCTTCTTAATAGCTGCCATATTTTTGGAAATATTGGAAGCAGATAAGTTTTTAATTTCCAATTAGTAAATATTGCATTTTTGCATATTTTAAACTAGAGTTTTCTGCGAAGAAGCTAAAAATTTCGATCACTATAGACCAAGTGTGTTGGTCCATATTTCTGGAATACTTATTCTGAACAAATTTTCTTTGTGAAGCATGAGAAGTAAATATAGTGCCCGACCGGAAAGAAATTAAGACTCGTACTAAATAGGCAAAGAAGAGGCAAACACTAGACTTCAACATAAAAATTCACAAAAAAAATTTTACTTAAAAATATTTATCTAACTACTTTCATAAATCAATGCTTTTACCAATCAGCCAAATATGAAGCAAAACCAAAATAGACACATTTCAAACCTATTTATACCATTTCAAATGTCTATCAGAAAAATTAAAACTGATAAATTGTATTATTAGACAAAGCACGAAATTAATATTATATTAATACAGCTTTTGTAACACAAAACACATTACGTGCACCATTGCCAATGGAATAGAATACACAAAAAATGTCATATATAATTTTCCTGGCGATTGCAGGAAATTTTAAAAAAGAGAATAAAAGAACGTCAAAATAAAATAAAAAAAAAATGTTGTACTATGTAAAAATGGTTTAATTAATTACAATAACTGTTTTTTGGTACGTGCATTAGTTAATTCTACATTCTGGGTAGTTAGCCATTTATTGTTTGTTCTTTCTTCGAAGAAAATGTGAGTGGTTTCCATGACTGCTCTGAGTGATATGGAGCATTATCCATAACAACCACATATTTATCTGATTAATTACTCAATGCAAGAATTATTTGAGTTTTGAAAAATTTTAGAGTTTTTTGTCTTCTATTATTTATATATTCGTTATATGAATGATTAATTCAATTCGGAAAAGAGTGAATTTCCTTTGAAAGCCCTAAAGAAGTTCCAACGTATATCGTTTACCTTCTTGTCTTACTATACAGGGTGTCTTTTTTAAGTGCGTGCAGTATTGCTATCTACGAAACGGCTGTAGTTACAAAGTCGGTAAATTAGCAAAAAGTTGACTTTTGTAGAGTCTGTTTAGAAAACGTTCACAGGGTTGCCACATTTTGAGTGGTTACTGAAATATTTAAAAAAATCTAAAAAAATGCCAAAATGTTAAATCACTTCTATTTCAAAAACTGTTGATGACACAAAAAAAGTTTCAATTACGAAATTTTACCACACTCTAATCTGTCTCATATGACATCTCGATCAGCTTCGTGTAACGCTTACCAACCTAGTTACCAGTATAAAGTTAATTTTTTTAAATACGGACCTGGATTTTTTTTTCAATTTCAAAGTTCTTTTTATTCTTAATATAAGGGCGTATTACACAATTAGGGTTTTAAACGTTTCGACCAATTAAATACATCATCAAGGTATTCTATCTAAATCCGATCCCATTTATGGAGTAATGAAAGTTAATACTGTTTTTTTCTTCAGTAAATGGGTCAGAATAATTACCATCAATACTTGCAATGTTTTTAGTACCTTAAAGAAAATTATTGCAAAAATTAAAAGAAAAAAAATCTTATTATTGTGCTAATATGAACAAGATACTTATGTTAGAAATGAAGCGATGACTTAATATTTTGACCCATTTTGTAAACAACTATCTTTTTAAGAAATTAAATGCTCAAATTGTCTTCCTCGGTTTCTTAAACATAATCTTGCCCTCTTCTTAATATTGGCCTGGACGTTTTCTAACATTTGTGGCGTAATTTTATTACAAGCCATTTGAATTTTCCTTTTCAAATCCTCCACATCTTGTGGCGCACTTTTGTACACATCATTATTTATAAAACCTCAAACAGAAAAATCCATAGGAGTTATATCAGGGGACCTAGGAGGCTAACTAACTGAAAATTTTTTATCACAATTAATTTAAGAAATTTAATAAACTCGTCAACTAAATTAACGCATCACATAAAAATTACCAAATGTTTAATTATTATTTTTGGCAAACCTACTGAACGGATTTATTTAATTCTTTTTTTGGCTGAAAAGTCGCTTTATTTAGAAATTTAATGGTTTCTTAGATTTTGATTGAAATAATTGTTTTTGGAGTACAGAGAGTAACCTACAAGGCTGTGCCTTAGAAACCAAGGATGACAACTTGAACATTTAATTTCTTAAGGCAATAGTGGTTTACAAAATAAATAGCATTAAGTCGTCGTTTCAGTTCTAAAATCTTGTTCATATTAGCACAATAATAAGATTCCTTTCTTTTAATTTTTGTAATAATTTTCTTTAAGGCACTAAAAACATTGCAAGTATTGATGGTAATTATCCTGACGCATTTACTGTAGAAAAACACAGTATTAACTTTCATTACCCCATAAACAGGATAGGATTTAGATAGAATACCTCGACGATGGATTTAACTGGTTGAAACGTTTGAAACCCTAATCGCGTAATACGCCGTTATATTAAGAATAAAAATAACTTTCAAATAAAAAAAAATCCAGGTCCGTATTTAAAAAAATTAACTTTATAACGGTCACCAGGTTGGTAAGCGTTTCACGAAGCTAATCGAGATGTCATATGAGAGAGTTTAGAGTGTAGGAAAACTTCGTAACTTAAACTTTTTTTGTGTCACCAATAGTTTTTGAAATAGAAGAGATTCCAATTTTTGGCATTTTTTAGATTTTTCTAAATATTTCAGAAACCACTCGAAATGTGGCAACCCTGTGAACGTTTTCTAAACAGGCTCTACAAAAGTCAACTTTTTGCTAATTTAACCGACTTTGTAACTACCGCTGTTTCGGAGATAGCAATACTGCACGCACTTAAAAAAGACATCCTGTAGAAAAGTTAATGTTGACATCAGTATTTTGTACACATCGGTAAACTTGTGACCTTTGTTGATAGAGCAAACCACGTTTTGTTATGGTATGTTTGTACTCGAGAATTATCAAGATTCTCTACAGTATGGTTTTGCTATGTAAGTATAAGTTTTGTTTTGTATAACTAAGATGTTAAATTAATGTGTCGCTGTAAATCTTGTCTAGTAGTAATAGACATTGGAGGGGCCGAGACCCTGCGACTAAGCCTTAAACGCCCTTTTTACAGTCTCCCGATCCACCCATCCCTACTCCGCCTGGGCCCTCATTCTTTCCACGAGTCGACCCGACCCTTTTATGAAGGAGAGCATCCCGTCCCATCTCTCAGAGTATTAAGCCCCTCTCGATGGAGGAAGGAGGCTCTCAGTGTCCTGTGGCGCAGTGACGCCTACCTATAGCACTCGCCAAGAAAGTGGTATGACGATTATTCCCCTGGTCCACAGTGGGTGCAGAGTGGACTGTCCACCATTTCTAGGAGGTGCATGTGTCTGTTTAGTCTGCAAGGGCCAGTGAGGATTCCTATAAAGTCTCCCAGACACACATAGCTCCGCCTCCGGTCCAATAAAGTACGTCTGGGCCGATTCATCGGCGCGCTCGTTTTCCTCAATGCCCCTATGTCCAGGAACCCATCCCAGAGTTACCCTATTTATTTCTGCCAGTGATTCTAGAGCATTCCTGCAGTCCTGAACGAGCATTGAACTCGTCCTGTTCCTGCAGATGACTCGCAGGGCCGCCTGACGGCCGGAGTAGATGAAGATGTTCTGTTCTATATTGCAAACACCTCTGCCTGGAAAACCGTCGCACATACGGCAAAATGACCAATTTTGGGGGTCAAAAATTGATTTTTCTACTTTAATATAAGGTTTAAAATTTATTGTTTTCTTCGAGTCAAGAAGTTGGTTCATCGTGCTAGCCACGAATAAATTTTGTTAAGTTTATAACAATGGCGGCCGAGGCTTTGATATTTAAGCGTTGTCAGTTTACGGATAATTGCATATAAAATCCAAAAGCATTATAAGGTGTCATTTTCTGCGCAACCTCGCGAAAAAATCTTTTTGTTATGGACTTACAAGTCGCAGGTATGTTTATTAATAAGAAAAAATTTTGTTTAACGTACTAATAATAAATGTCGATTTTATTCCACTCATACTTTTCATAAAAAAAATAATTTAATGAGACTTTCAAAAATAGTACCGCTTTCTGTCCTAAATATTTACACCTGTGAATTTGCTGGCTCATAGTATTAAGAATTATAGGAACTCAAACGAAGGCAATGTAATACTAGGCCTTTTTTTTCCACAGGTAGACGGAGTGGACCAAGTCACCCAGAACTAAATATTTGAAAGGTGGATCTGGTTTGAGTGTTAAAAAGAGAAAACTTTTATAAACAATCATCGTCTAGTGTGTAGAACGATGTAACTTGTTAACATATTGAACAAGTTTAGTGAATACATACTGTCAAAAAACAGTAGAAATAAAATTAAGTGTGTTCTGAAAGTGTTTGTTTCAAAATTGTTACAAAAGTGGAAAAAATCGAATGGGACTATGGAAATATTTATAAAATCCAATTCAAAATGGTTAACGAACAATTTGGTCTTCCCAGCATTAGAAACTACAAGCGTAACCAATGATTTGTAAGTAAAAAAAAGCCAGAGGCAGACCTGCAAAATCTTTTGAAGAGAGCTCTAAACGAACAAAATGAAGGATGAAAAAACCAATTGTTTCTGAGTCAAGCCCAGAGCTATTGTGTTTTGCTGCTCAAGCCAGCCTTACTAAAAGCGGAAAAGGGACTGCTGCCCAACTAGTGAAGTTAGCCTTAGGACGACATTTACAACTATCAGTAAAAGTTCAGTTTGAAGTTAAAATACCAGATATGACATACATTGCATTGTTTATCTGTTAGGTAAACAATGCAATGTACGTCATGTCTGGTGTTTTAACTTCAAACTGAAGTTTTACTGATAGTTATAAAAGTCACCCTAAACCATAAGCCTTAGCAGGTACAAAGGCATGAAACATATTCATGATACTCCATCATATTCGGCTATAAAGCTTTACTCTCCTGAACAAGCTTTAGCGGTTATAATTGACTCAGGCATGGAGAAAGAAGATTAGATTCGGAGACTGAAGTGCAAATTCCAGTTCAAGATATTTTGGACCATACAATACAAAGACTTGCTCATGTGCAGCAGGATGTACTTCTCTTACTCCATGATCAAGAGAAAAACTCAGCGATCGAAGTGATTTAGAAGTGGGGCCTTGACGGCAGTGGTGAACTTTCCATTTACAAACAATGTTTTGCCAACAATTCATGTATGAACACACTAACATAATTCTATGTACTATAGTTCCATTGCAAATGGCAGAAGTCACAACGAATGGGGTACGGATTTTCTGGCAAAACTCAAGTCCGTCTTCATCGAGTTATAACCGCGTCATTCGCCTGTAGATTGAGAAGGGGACAAAAGAATCAGTAAAATTCCAGTACGAAGCAATAGAGGAACAAGTAGCAAGTTTGCAGCCTACTGAGCTCGGTCACTCTTGTGGATAAATGTTACACATTTGAACACCATGCTGTGTGTACAATGATGGACGCAAATTCATCCAACGTATCCACAGACACTTCGTCGTCACAAGCGTGTAACGTGTGCAAGGCAACACTCAAGGATCTTAACAACATTAACTTATTTTTCCAGAAGCAATATCCTACAACAAGTTAATTTAAGTTTGGGATATCTGTACTGCACTCATACCTTAGATGTTACGAGTACTTATTACGTACCTCATATAAACTACAAATACGGCAATAGCAAGCGAGGAGCACAGAAACCAAAGAAAATATAAAATAGAAAAAAGAAGAAATAACCACTAAGTTTTAACAGCAAATGGGCTTAGTGGTAGACCAACCAAAGCAGAGTGGGGGGCAACTCAAACGATGGGAATAGCGCAAGATTTTTTGCTGAGTCTACAAAATCTGGGGCTATCACAGGCTTAGATATTGAAATTGTAGAAAGATTTCCCAACATCCTGAGTGTTTTGTCATGTGGATTTAGCGTTAACTACGTTAGTTTTAAACAGCAAAAATGTGCTTAAAACGTTATAACTGGTAAAAAATGAGTGCATCTGTGCACAAACTATGAATACACGGTGCAGACGTAATAAAGGAGCTACCTTTGCCTGTAGGGTTATTTTCAGAAGATGTGCTGGAAACTAGTCAAAATGAATATAAAAGTTTACGACTTTTCCATTCCAGAAAAACTTCCAGAATCCACACTAATACAGCCATTGTGCATTGGATGCTAATAGCTTCTGATCCAATTATTGCATAAAAAAGAAAACCTCTTCCTAAAGGGGTGCTGGAAATGTTAAACGTACCCCTTGAAGAAACGATTGAAGAAAAGGATGATAATGACGAAGAATCAATGGATCAAGAAGACAGTCAGTCAGAGTAATTAACTACTTACCTGTTTACAACATAATTGATGTATGATTGATAATGGATGTGTTCTTGCGACCCCTTAAAGTGGTAATTTTGTCGTATGTGCGTCGTGTGGCTTCCCAAGAAAGAGCTCTCGCCCACTTCATGGCCTGCTTTGTATATTCCTGCGCCTGACGACTGTAAATCAGCCATACTTGATCCCTTTGTATACCATACCTGATTATTCTCAGAAGGTTGCTGAAGCAGCTCTTCTTGAACTCTTCTCTTGTTGGGATGTTTATAAGAAATAGCTGTTTTAGTCTCAGCCGATCACAAAGGCGCCCCTCCTGCGACAGGACAATTGAGACGTCCCGCTGGATGAGGCTGACGATCTGCGTGTGACCGCTTCCCATGACTGTTTCCTTCCACTGATCGCAGCAATCCATCCTCATGCAGGAAGCTATCGCCTCCCTCTTCATCTAGATTGGGAGCTCCAGCAGACCCAGTAAGGCATTGTGAGTTGCTCCCGATGTTGTTCTGAACGCACCCGTTAGGCAGACTGTTCTCTGCATTCTGGCCAACGTCAACGCATAGAAGACCCTGTCCACCGCACAGACAACGGACCCATATGATATCCTCGGTCTGATTACCGCAGTGTGTAGCCAGTGCAGGACGTGTGGCTTTAGGCCCCACCTCCTGCCCACTGCCTGCGCAGTTGCCCTACCAGTGTTGTTGTCTCATTGCACGCCTTTTCTATGTGACTTTTCCAGCTCAGCCCGCTGTCGATGATCACCCCCCAGATACTTAGCCTCAGTCTTTAGCAGCAGAGGCTCAAAGTACAGCGTGGGTGACCGGAATCCTATAGATTTCTTCCTTTTGGAGTAGAGCTCAAGCTCTGTCTTGCCAGGATTGACTGACAGTTCCGTCTCGGTACACCACTGTTCTATTATTCCGCAGGCCCTTTGCATTTGATCACAAACGCTGCTGACGAACCTTCCTGGTATCACAATCAATCCGTCATCCGCGTACGCCTGCGCACTGAACCCCTCGACCTATAGTCTCTCCAAAATACCGTCCATAGTCCCAGAAAAGCCGTCAACCTACGGTTCCGGAGCGCCGATCTGACCCACATCACCAACTGTTTTAGAGTCTCCCGGGCCCTTAAGGCCTGGCAGATGTTGGTTGTTCTGGCTTTGTCGAATGCTCCTTTAATATCTAAAAAGAGTGCCAGGAGCACTTCTTTATTCGAGTACTCCTTCTCTATTTTATGCCGTGTCGATCGACTTTCCTTTACTCTAGGCACGCTGATCTATGTTTATGGATTATCTCGCCAAAATTACCTCTATAGTGTACCTAGTGACTACATTTTCTAACGTTTTCATTAGAAAGGATGTCAAACTTAAGGGTCTAAACGATTTAGCGGCATTGTAGTCACTTTTTCCAGCTTTTGGTATGAACACCGCGTTTGCGGATCTCCACGCCTTAGGGACCTATCCCAGTGCCACGCAGGCCGTTAACACTCTGTTCAGCGACGGGAGCACATTGTCCAGTCCCTCCTGCAGCATTGTTGGAAATATACTATCTGGTCCCCCTGCCTTAAATGAACAAAATTCGCCCACCGCCGATCTAATGACTTCGTCGGTATAGCAGCTCCGCAGGAGCGGCCACGCTATTTTCTTCAGGGAAGTAGGTCTCCAGGAGAATCTCTGGGGTTTCTCCCTGGTCTCCCGTCCATGTTTCGTCCTGTTTTTTCATTGTACCTAGTTGGTTTCCTCTTTCTGAGCTCAGCAATTGGGCGAGCTTGGCCGATTCCGGAAGGGAATCCATCTCTAAGCACAATTTCCGTCAGTTCGCTCATTTGCTTCCCCTTAACTCTTTATTGAATTCTCTGTGGGCTTCGTTGTATTAATCCCACTCCTGTGCACACTTTTTGGCAGCTCGGTGGAAGGACCTTCTGGGTTCTAATTTAAGACGATCTAGCGTGCCATTCCACCACCGAACTGTACGAGCACCCTGCTTCCTAAGTGGGAACGACTCTTCAAAGAAGTGGCCAATGGACTCGTTGAGCCTTTCTACTTTGTTATGTATTTCCTTTGTAGAGAGCATCCGCCGGTCGTTGCAATCCACAGCCTAACCTAAAAGCATATTGAACTTTATCCAGCCTGTGGTCCTCGGGTTCCTTTCGGCGGTGTATCTGTCCAGTCTGACTCGATTTCAAATCTTATCATCCTGTATGTTATCCTGATATTATCCAGTATTTTACTTCCTTGGCCACCCGTAGCGAGACGACCGTCACGTCTATAACCTCCTGTCGGTTGCGATTGTCGAAGGTCGGCCCTGCATTCCGGTTGACTATCTCTAGACTTTCCGATACGAGGTGGTCCAGTAGGGCTTATCTAAATCAATAATTTTTTAACTGACTTGCCAAATTTTGTAAGTTTATTTGAGACCTTTTCATTGCAGTATATTGTAAGTAAACAAATTCAAAAATTATAATGTCATTTACCTGACCCTTCTATACGAAAATAAAGATATACGTATTTGAATAATCACAGATACATATTTTTATAAATAAAATAGGTGTTAAAAAAAATATAAAATTTCTACTTATATCGTTTTAAATAAATTGAAAAGCAATTGAAACGAGGTCCGACAAAATTTTGAATACATTTTTAAAGTGTCTATCTCTAAAGCCCCTCAACAAATTTTTTTACCGATGCAATTTTAGAAAGGGTCATATATGGACTGCTTTAAACAGCTATGCACTGGGTTATGTGTTTTGTATGTAATACAAGATTCAACAACACTTGATGTATTTTTAGCTACAGAAGTTTGCAGAGAAATGTCATACCTCTGGACATGTTTGGTGATTATTTAGTTAAATTTCATCAAGAGATAGCTACAATAATCAGGCACGGAATTCAGTTCCAGCAAATCTTTAGTTTGTGCACATTTTTATTCTTAATTATTTATTAGATATATAAAAATTTATTATGCAATAAAACTCTTACAGCTGTTACGCCTATACGTGTAGCTTTCCCTACATGTATTCTTTATATTCCATATGAAAAATATTATCAATGTTCGTACATTATCACTAATGCCTACCACTTATACAGTGAGGTCTTTTTATCTCTGAACATACAAGCAATTTTCCCTATGTCCAATTTAAAAAAAATCATCTCAAAGCATTGGTGTCAGACGTTGATGTTTAGGTAAAGGTAAAACGTCAAAAAAGCCTCCAAATATATTTCGTTAAGTATTTCAATTTAGACATCGCTTTTAAACATTAAATAACATTGATTCAAAGGTATACAGTCCTAGAAAAGTAATTGGTTGACATGGTTGTCGGATTGGGAGAAGGCAGCAAATTACAAAACTATCTCTCAGCCAAAGCAGAGAGGCACAGGCATAGAGATAGTTGTGTAATTTGCTGCTTTGTCCTAATCCGGCAATGATATCCACCAACTAAATAACATTTTTATAACAAGAAAACATTTATTAAAAACACTAGAGAATTAAAAGTTTATAACAAATTCTCAAAATTTCCCCCCTCGCGTTCTAAACAATATGCAAGTCGATCGTGAAAAAACGTCCACATTCTCAATTTCAACAGTGTTATAAATTTTCGACTTTAGATAGCCCCCTAAAAAGAAGTCGTTTGGGGAAAGGTCAAGGGACCTTGGTGGCCATGAAATAGGCCCAAACCATCCTATCCACCTGTCAGGAAATTCTTGATTGAGGAAATTTCTAACTTCGTTCGCGGAATGAGCAGGAGCGCCATCCATTTGAAACCACGGATTTTCAATATTCAAATTTTCAATTTCTGGCATAATTTCGTCACGGAGCAGGTTTAAAAATTTAGCCGAATTTAAGTTCCCTTCAATAAAGAATGGTCCTATAAGAGTATCTCCAATTATGCCTATCCACACTTTGTATTATATTGGGAGTGAGTTAAATTTTATAAATGCTGATTTCTTTGAGACCAGTATCTAAAAACAGTAGGTAATTAGGATATTAGAAAACAGAATTCAGGCGATTGCTAAAAAAGTTCTTTACCTATAATTTTGGGAATTTACACAACTATTTAATGAACAGGATGCTTCATCTGTAAATACAATTTCTCGCAAAATGTTGCCATTCCTATGGAATAAATTTAGGAATCTTTCACAGAAATCTGTTCGTCTCTCTTCGTCGTCGACATAGAGCACTTGATGATATGAGTATTTGTAGGATTTCAACTTGAATTCTTTTAGGGTCCTTCGCACAGAAAATGTTGAAATTTGGAAGTAATCAGCCTTTTGTTTTAAGGTGGATCCAGGATTTACTTCCATAAAACATAAAATTTCCAGTTTTAATTCCTCTGTAAGAACATGCGGTTGTTTGCTCCTCTTCCTATGAGAGTTAACTACATATCCTTCTGAATTAAACATCTTGACGATATTATGTATCGTTCCAATAGAAGGAATGGGCCTGTCTGGATGACTCGTTGCAAATAAATCACGCGCTCTCCTAAGGCTATTTTAATTTTTGTAAAGATTAAACAATTCTTTTTTTCCTGTTTAGAATACATTATCTAAAGTGTATGAAAGATATTCAGCAAAAAGTTTACTAAAAGCATAGTTATAAAAAATAAAGTTTGAAGTTTTCGAGCTGTTAAAGTTACCTGTACAGATACCTGAACCTATAAATTAAGATCTGACAGCAATGCATTGAGATGGTTTTTTTAAAATTGAACACAGGGGAAATAGCGTTATATGTTAAAAAATCTCACTGTATATGTATAAAATACTGGATATCTACTAAACCAGAAAATATGGCTAAAAACCTTAGGTTGTCAATGGTTACATGGCTACAAAGTAAACACAGTTGTTAAGGTTCTAGACTGTCTAAGATTAGGATGAAGACGGCTTCAGTTTTCGACATTTTTATTATGAAATAGGTCTTCATAGCTTTTACAGCATCTTTACTGTCACCAAAACATTATATTTAATTTCCATAAAATGTTCCCATAAGTTATGGGCCAGGGAAACGTAGACTGATATATCAAAACCCAGAAGTGAGCTCTAAGTCCGCGTGTTCGAGTAGTGCGTAAGAGAGTAAAAAGGCAGTGGTCGCGCAGAAAAATTGCTAGACCAAAAATCGTGGTGTTGTAATAAGGATCGAAAACGGTGGTAGTAGTAATACAAAGAATAGTTTTCTGTATTATTTTTAGTATTGCAGTCAAATGTGGTTTCAATCAATCTAATAACCTGGCGTACAATTTTTAATGAAGCGCGAAGTTCTCTCGGGGAGTGACATCAACCTAATGCTGGATAACAGACGCCTCAAAGTGAAACACTAGCAAATACAAGTCATTTTTTTTTGCGTCATTCTCCGGAAGAACTTCTCTCCCCAGTAACATTGCTGCTTGCGTTTTTTGTATTTTACTTGCAACATTGTCTGTTGCCTCTACCAGTTATTCCCCTTGTTACGAGACAATGAGCAATTTCTAATTGCATTTTACGACATTCTCGCAATCTCGTTTCAGCGTGAGGCAACACCCCTCGTCGGGCTAAAACTAAGACGCCTGGGGCGCCAATATTCGTAAAACAGCCAATTCGAGCTTAACTAACGTCAGAAGCGCATAATAAGCGCATAATATCGCTTTAGTCGAGCAATCCCGCGAAACCGTAAAATTTTCCACAACCTGGATTGAGCGACTAAACACAAGGGGCCACTGTCTACTAAACTTGGGATATTGTTTGTGGTAAAGCGGCACCGGGAATCTGTTTATATTTCCAGTCTTGTGTGTGGGTACCTACTGCGTTCGCTTGTTCTCAAATGTTTTTCATTTGCAGCAAAATAACACCGTGGCGTGTAATATGCATTAAAATAAAGCGGACTTTGTTGTTCCGTATACGTTCTGTTTATCTCCGATTGCACCCACCGTGTCGAGTCACCCACTTTCGGGGAGACAACTTTGTTTTGATTAAGTTTTAACGCTATTACGTGTTTAGGGCTTGCTGTAAATTTGGGCAAGATCAACGCCCTCTTTACGCTTTAGGTCATCATTGTTTTGCCTTTGATTCAGACTTTGTAATTCGAAATTTATAGCAGGGCGTTAGTTATCGTTACCCCTTCATGCTTTAGCTCAATTACTAACCAATATGTCGCATATTTCATCGCTAATTTACACCATACCGAACGCATAAATTCTATCACTAATACCGCAAAATAATTTAATGCCCTTTATAGATGGCGTTGATGAACGGCCGCAACGCCCGTAAAACTCTGTTTAGTGGTCGGTTTTTCGCCGGAAGGCATCGGCCTGAAGAATAATAAACCGAGAACAACAGCAAAGCATGATTGGATAATCCGGCATTGGAATTGTTTATAGACCGCGAGATACGGCTAAATCGCGAAATTGGGATTTGTTGAATTAATTCCGCTTTACACTTCAGCTTGTGTAGCGGTTGTTGTGTGTAGTACTAATTGGAGTTACTGCTAATTGATCACTCTACAAGGGTGGTAAAAAAATTCATTGGCCCGCGGTTTATCTAATCCAAACTAAATTTTGATCTACAAACGTAATTAAAAAAATACTAATTTGTAATGCTAATGGGATTGAAATCGTATACGAACATACTATGTTGATCATAATGAGGCAAAATCGTGAATTTCAATTGCAGCAAATCCTAACGGGGTTTTCGATTAAGCAGCTGCATTTTGCATAAACCGATTTGTATTAAGAGACATCACTTTATTCAAAGTGCCTTCATGCATACAATAGCTTTACCCAGTGACCTGTGCTGATAACCAGCCCACATAACGTTAAGGGCGCAGCGTTGTGATGCTCTACGAGGAACACGTGTTTATCAATAGCAAGTCTTATTTCGCTATTAAAAGTAAAAAAGTGGCGGTGATTGTAAAGTTTGTCATCTCGATTTTTAAGGTTTTTATCTTCTTTTAATGCTCGATCTAATAAAGAGATTAAAAGAAAAAAACATTTTTGCTTGAGTCACTTTTCACTGGGGAACAAAAAAATATGAAAATGTTCGACGAAATTGATACGTATAAACTCTCGAACCTGACAGTAGCTTAACAATGTGCAATTATGTAGTCGCATTTAGGAACAAAAAAATGGTATATTACCTATCAAGTGATAGTTTACCGCAGGCTGATTACAGTAAATCGAACCACGCGCTACGGAGTTCGATCAGCAATCGGGGGCAGTAAAGACATTTCCCGCAGGTGTTAGGTGCAATAGTTAGGTACACTATTTTATCTACAACCGTGCGGTAATTAGTTAAAAAAAATAATGTAAAACTGATATACAGGGTGATTCACGTTATTCGACACGGAAGATTATGGTTAAACTTTTAGATTTTAAAAAAGTTTTGTATATGGAATGGATGAGGGTCTATTGAAAGTACATTTTAAAATTATTGTCATTGTATACAGGTGGTCCCAAAAGTATAAAATTGATTAAAGTTTTATTTTTTTAAATGACCGTACCGTTCTTCAGATATTCGTGATTTTGTGAAAATGCAGCATCAAATTTAATGTTTAAAATCTCAGCACTTGGTTAATTTTCAACCACCGAAATCGGCTGGTGGGCTACTAGTAAATTGCATTTTTTGCGGTATGTATTAAATATTAACTACTGTGTACCAAATGTAAAAAAATTAACACTAAATTATTGCAAACTTCAAACAGTAATAACTCGTCTAATTTAAATGAGACACCCTGTATTTTATAGTATCATTAGATGCAGAATTTAGTTTCCTATCAAAAACTATTAAACATTCCTATTGCTTGGTCGTTGCATTTTCTTGGAAAATTGATTTTTTCTGAATTTGCGCTGACATAAACGAATGTACTAATCTAATTTACCTGTTCAGGTGTGTAAGTTATAAGATACAACTACATCAAGAACTCTCCGATAATGATTTTGGCCAACGAGTGGACTTTTGTATGTGGGTGTTAGAAAAAGTTGGAGAACAAGAAGATTTTTTTTGACGTTTGACTTATCATAACGATGGTTCTTTTAACCGACACAATTTTCATTATTATTCTGATTTTAACCCCCATGAATTTAGAGTTATTAATAACCAACTTAGGAGATCAGAAAATGTATGGGGGGGCATAATGGAACAGTATGTGATTGGACCTTATTTTTTTTGACGAACATTTAAATGTCGTTTCTAAATTTTTTGAGAAATCAGCTTCCAATTTTACTGGAAGAAGTTCCTCTAGATATAAAAACAACCATGTGGCTGCAAATGTATGGGGCACCTGCTCATTATCATCGTGAAGTCCGGGAGTTCTTAAAGGTTCGTTTCCAAAATCGATGGATTGGAAGGAATGGAGCACAACATTGGCCACCAAGGTCTCCTGACATAACGCCTCCCGATTTGTTTTATGGGGATATGTGAAAGGAATCGTGTATAATATGCCACCAGCCACAAAAGAAAATCATAGATGCCTTCAGAAGCATAACTCCCTATATGTTACGCAATGTGAGTGAAGGATTTAAAAACAGAATACGTTTGTGTTTAGAATCAGACGGTCGTCATTTTGAACAAATTTTATAACTGTTTGTTTTTGTTTGTTTTACTCTTATGTTGACTTGTTATTTATTGTATTTCAAATTGCCAATATTATTGCACTTAATTTTTTTGTAATAGAGATGCTACATTTTATAAGAACTCTTGTAATATAATGTTTTATTGTTTTATTTGATATTTTATGCTAAATAAAGACACTTTAACATTCAGATGGCTGCTAAATAATCTTCATGATCATAACTTTGTAACTTCATTTTTTGTTGCTTTCTCAAAATCAGATATTGTAACAGGTAAAGTAGATTACTTAATTCGTTTATGTCATTTCAAATTCAGAAAAAAAATCAATTTTCCAAGAGAACGCAAAGACCAAGCAATAGGAATGTGTGCAGTAGGAATATGTGCAATAGGAATGCAGGGTGTCTAATTTAAATTAAACGAGTTATTACTGTTTGAAGCTTGCAATAATTTGGTGTTCATTTATTGACATTCGGTGCACAGTAGATAATATTTAATACACACCGCAAAAAATCCAATGTACTATTAGCCCACCAGCCAATTTTGTTGGTTGAAAAGAAACCAAGTGCTGAGATTTTAAACATTTAATTTGATGCTGCATTTTCACAAAATCACGAATATCTGATGAACGGTACGGTTTAGATGCCACAAACCTTAATAAAACTACCTTTACTTTTATCCGTAGGTACCAAAAATACATTAATATACTAGGTGTCTCATTTAAAAAAGTACAACTTTAATCAATTTTATACTTTTAGGACCACCTCTATACAATGACAATAATTTTAAAATGTACTTCCAATATACCCCCATCCATTCCGTATACAAAACTTTGTTCAAATCTAAAAGTTTAGCCATAATCTTCCGTGTCGAGTAACGTGAATCACCCTGTATGTGAATTATATTCTTACCTCTACATGTAGGAAATTTTTAAAACAAATATAATTTTGTGGATAATCCGCCACTGGAATTATTTATAGACCGAGATGTGTCAAGTTAGAAGTTGAAGAAACTCGAAATATTGAGTCAGGAGGTTATACTGAATATGATCAGGGTGTTGAGAATATTTTTATAATACAACATTTTTATTAAACAGCGCCAGAATTCTACACGTGTGAATGAAGACAGTGTTTTGGCATATTTTGCAGACCATTTTAAAAACCTTATGTTAAAGACCACCCTTGCTCCTAGGAAGAATATAGATACTTCGAAATATCCAAAGCTGATCGCGTATTTAAAGGAGTAGAGAACCAACCAAAAAATCAATGATGTTGTCCCGTAGCGAAATCGACATGTTCTTTCTTCAAGTTCCATATAGAGACTTTTAGATGATGAAGTTATATTTAAGTATTTATTTTATAATTTGATTTGAGTGAGACTTGGTATTTTAAGTTGTAGACAAGGACTCGTCCGAATCAAATAAGATTGAAAGAACAAATGGTGTTCCAATCGAAAGGAACGTGTTACAAAGACCCTCAAAAGCATTTAAAATTGAAAAAACTACATTGAAACGAATAGGAAAACGTGATGTTTAGATGGACAAAGAATATTTGGCAAACAAGTCTTGCTTCATAGACTTGTAAAAGTAAATAAAACCAAAATAACCGATTTTGTGAAATTTAAGACGTAATTTACCTGATGTTTGCAAGAAATGATTATATAAATATAGCAAACTTTCGAAGACACATCATTGGAGAATTAAGTAGATTCGTCACTTGTTCTATTTTGTCCCTTCCTCAGTGGTGTCATAGTATAGGGTTTAAATGGAAAAAATCCAGCAACCGAGAATACCTAATGGAACTGTCCGATATTCCTTTTAAAGAATACGGTTTCTGCGAAAATATGTTAAAAATTATGAATCATGCTCTTTTAGGGTCGTAATAGAGGCCCTAATGCCAACAAAATACATTTCTATCAGATTTTGAAACCCAATGACAAGTGATATTCATAACTCTATGAGATGTGAAAATAAAGTTAAAAATTAAATTTTAACACCCCATATCTATACCGGGTGTTGCATCGTCGTGCGGGACATAGGAAATCCCATATGTTTTCAGTTAAAACCAGTAGGAATTGACGTAAAACGACCTAAAACGTGCTAAAATGCGTATTTGAGTATAATGAGTGGTTTTTTTTATGTAATTTTATGTTTTCAGCTAAAACCAGTAGAAATCGACGTAAAACGACTTAAAGCGTGCTAAAATGCGTATTGAGTATAATTAGTGTTTTTTTTTTGTAATTTTATGTTTTCAGCTAAAACCAGTAGAAATCGATCCTAAAATGCTTTTTTGAGTATAACTAGTGGCTTTTTAGCACTATTAAATTTTTAAAAAGTCTATTATTGGCTTTCCTAATTACTTTAGAGAATAAATTTATTTAGATTTTTTGAAGAACATTAAAAACCACAACTAAATGGACAACTTGAGACATTTTTGATTAACTCGTTTACGAGTTATTTCCAATTACTTTTTAAGTATTTTGTCCTTTTTTATCGCCCTGTGTTTACGGATACCAGGACGCTTATTCTATAGGAAAAGGTGAAAGTGAAAGTGAGAATTTTGCAAACCTTGATTGGTCAAAAAATTTTGTTGACGAATTCCATTGGCCAGGAATTCTCACTTTCACTTTCACTCTTTCCTATAGAATAATGCCCCTGTAAGACTTGGCTATTAAACAATAAAAATTCAAAAATGACAGCTTTATTTGACAACCAGCTCTTACCTTGACTGGCGTCGGTGAATACGGGGCGATAAAGAATGACAAAATATTAAAAATATTACTGGCAAATAATTCGTAAACGGGTTGATCAAAAATGCTTAAAGTTATCCTATTGGTTGCGAATTTTAGCGCTCTTTAAAAAAACTAAATACATTTTTTGACTTCTTTCTGACTCTCTTTCTGACTATTTGACCAAAATAATTAGGGTAGCCAATAATTGTCCATATCAAAATTTACATGGCATTTCTTATGTCCCGTCGATGCAACACCCGGTATAAAGTATCGTTTGATGATCTATGTCTAGAAGCAGCTGCTAAATTACTAAATTATTGCACGGCAATTTCGGTATACCCTGTGTCACACTAAAGTGTTAATGCATATTCATGAATAATCATAAAAATATCCCTTAAACATGTATGCCACACTCGTAGCCTTAGTTTTCAACAACTTTGAGATGAGGAGAAACATAAAACGGATTCACGAGGCTCATGATTAAATATTAAATTAAATCTTAATTTTGCTTCAAGTTGTACCAAAAAGGTGTTAAACCTGTATTCTATAACTCTAGTTTAAATAAGTTACCCAAAA
Source organism: Taphrorychus bicolor (assembly GCA_951812265.1). NCBI lineage: Eukaryota > Metazoa > Arthropoda > Insecta > Coleoptera > Curculionidae > Taphrorychus > Taphrorychus bicolor. The sequence goes on along the minus strand of OX638306.1, from coordinate 19,963,289 downwards.
AATAGGTATACAAGAATGTGAAACTCTTAAATATGTCGAATAATAGCGAGGGAATAAGTTAAGGCGTTGACACATTTAAAAACTTATAAAATAGGGTAATAATAATAATAATCTTTATTGTCAACTAAATGATGAGTCACATCACAAAGCAACGTCAAGGATACATGATGTCGGAGACATTAGACAAATAAGAATCCATATTTATTGTAACAACATAGAGCATCCAGTATGAAATATTTTTAACATATAACTGTGTGTAAAATGGGAATTCCTACATAGCTAACATAGAAAAAACAGAAAGCTCACTCACTAAAATTGAATGAGTAAAAACACTTGTTTCTTAAGAATAGTACAACTTGCTTGCGAAAATTTCGAACGTAGGGGATTTCCTTTATGTGACAGGGCAACCCATGAAAGGCCTTTATGGCCCTGAAAAGCGGCCCTCTCTCAAAAAAAGTTTAGTTGTGTGGAGGAATACATAGTTCCTTTCTACCTCGTGTGTCAACAGTCAATTGAGAGGAACGGCAATCGCTATTTCGTAGGAATGCCTTCGGATTTCTCTTAACAAACATTACCAGAGAGAGGAAGCAAATGGATGGTGCGGTAAGGATATTTGAGGATAAGAAGACAGGCCTACAACTCGTTTTGGGATGTAATCCGAAAATAGCCCTAATAATTCTCTTCTGGGCAACAAACACTTTATTTGCCATGCTGGATGAACCACAGAACAATATTCCATAACTCAGAACCGATTAAATGCTGGGATCATGACATCAGTAGAAAAAACATCGCGAAGTCTCCTTACAAGGGCACAGGCACTGTTCAGCTTAGAAACAAGCACAGAGCAATGTACATCCCAGGCAAGGCGCTGGTCCATATGCATACCCAAGAATTTGATGGTTTGGCAAGTTGGAATAGATCTTCCATCCACAGGAACATACAGAGAACAATTTGGCTGCATCTTCTCGAAGCTCACAAGGCCTGTCTTACTTGCACTTAAAAGCAGACAGTTGCTATTGCACCACTCCTTCATCTCACACACTCTCGTGACACATGATACTGCCAAGGTATCGACGTAGGGGGACACCAGGACCACTGACGTGTCATCAGAGTACTGACAAATCAAATCAGCACAGGCATCACATGCCAAATCATTCACATATATGATGAATAAGAGTGGGCCCAGAATGGAGCCCTGGGGAACTCCCTGATTTATATCGCTCATAGCTGACATACATCGCTTCCCATCCTGAACCACACAGACAGTCTGCCTTCTGCCAGACAAATAAGACCCAATTAGGGCACAGCATTTGCCCCGCATTCCATAAGAAATTAATTTTTGGAGAAGTAACTGGTGGTTTATAGTGTCAAAGGCACTGGAAAGACTAAAAACAGACTGGATACTCTATTTGCTTGGTCAACACTTTCAAATATATAGTTGACAGTGTTAAAAATAGCTTGCTCTGTAGAACGCGATTGAGCAAAGCCGAATTGATGTTGAGCCAAAATGTTAAAGGAAACCAAGTAGTTGTCCATCCGAGTATATATGACCTTCTCGAATATCTTAGCAAAAGACGGCAAAACAGAAATAGGCCTGTAGTTTTTTGTTATAGTAGAGTCGCCCTTTTTAAAAACCGGAACAACTTTTGCCAAATTTAGGTCATCATGAAAAGTTCCAGATATGAGACATTCATTTACTATATGGGGCAGTGGTGCTGATATCGACTGTGTAACAAATTTGAGAATTGTGATTGGAATCTCATCAGTTCTCGATGAGTACTTATTTGGAAGGTCCCGCAAAAGTGAAAGGATTGCCTTTTCAGTTGCAGGTTTCAGGAACATTGTGGGGTATAGAAAAGAATCACTAACCGGCCTGAAATTGTTATTTGAATGGGATATATCAAATTGTTTTTTAGAGAAATCACAGACCAACGACAGGTCTTCAACCATGCTGTCATTCTCTTTAATAACCCATTTAGATTCCGATTTGGTCTTATTAGCTAACCTATTAAAGATGTTCCAAGCTGATTTAGATTTATTTAAAGAATAGGAAATTTGATTATCATTCAGAGACTTTCGAGTATCTGACAGGAACTTTCTATATATCTTCCTCTCAGATTTATAATGAGCGCGAGCATGCACACAGTTGGTCCGCTTATGCCAAACGAATAGGTCTTTTATGTAGTGGGAAAATTGCTTGGTTTCTGTGTTCACCCAAGTTTGAGTCCTATTCGCAGCTCTACGAATCTGAAGGAGAAAAGCTATGTCAAACCAGTAGTAGAAAGTTTTTTTTAGAACTTTCATCACTGATATTTATCACTAACCCCGGTGGCATCAGCTATTTTAAACCAAGTTTCGTTAAGGAGACTGTCAATAAAGTAAGCCACGTTTTGATCACTAAAAGTACGCCTCATTACAAAAGAGGGATTTACGTGTAATTCCATAGCATCAAATGATAGCAGTTGGCCAAAGTGATCTGATAAAATCTGATAGGATAATTCCTTTCACTGACTTTAATGTAATGTTGGAGAAGATATTGTCAATCTGAGTGGACGAGGTGAGACAAACCCTTGTTGGACCCACAATATGTGACTTAAGTTCTATGAGCTTGCTAGTTGGGTCAGAGATGGAGCACCGTCATTCATTGACAAAAAGTCAACATTGAAATCACCGCAGACCACTAAAGATCTGTCAGGAGAGTATAAGATAGGTGCTGTGATATAATTGGTTTTTTCCATATGATTGGTCAAGAGCTAATATGAGATAGCTCTTGACCAATCAGAAGAGGAAAAAAATTGAGACATAAAACCTATTGCACAAGTTTATAATTGTGTCTCTGCCTTTCCATGCCTGCGGTGCCTAGCTGAATCAACAAAAGCCCAATAAAAATGAAAATGGCGGCGAGAAGATGAGGAAGATGTTAATGAGTATGGACACAGGTTACACGTGCTATGAAAGCTAGTTGAGGAAACTCTATTTCTCAGACTATCGTCATATATTTATTAGGACTTATAGTTAAAAGACACACAGAGGCCGAACTCTTAATAAGATCAAACTAATTCAGTTCTGACAGTCACATTAGGTAAGTCAAGATTAAACACAAGGGTTGAAATAGTGCATTATAAAATTTTCACACATTATAAAAACTTCATAAATAGCTCAATGATTATACCTGAATAACAGCTTGAGTACTTTTGGTGTGGATATGTACCGTCCTTTTCTAATAATGTATGGTCAGGTGGTAGTGAGTGAAGGACTGGAATAAAACCATTTCTTCTATGGAAGAATTGCAGACGTTTCCACCGTGTTTCGATCTTTATCAAGGCTGGAACAAACATCGGCGGCACTTTAATTACTCTTCTTAACTAATTTCCCTCTTTTTCCTTTCTTTTGCTTTTGTATAAACTCAAATAATTGAAATTACAACTCTAGTGAATAAATTAAAAAGTAAAATGACAACTTTTTCTTTTCCTCTCCTCTTTTTCATATTTAAAATATGAAAAAAAATTGTTTTTAAATATGAAAAAGAGGAGAGGAAAAAGAAAATTTGATATTTTACTTTTTAATTTATTTACTAGAGTTGTAATTTTAAATATTTGAGTTTATACAAAAGCAAAAAAGGGAAAAAGAGGGAAATTAGTTAAGAAAAGCAATTAAAGTGCCCCCGACGTTTGTTCTATTCTGGCAATTCTTCCATAGAAGAAAGGGTTTTATTCCAGTCCTTCACCTACTACCACCTGATCATACGTTGGGTAGTTTGAAATAAGCACAATAATGGGTTTCCTAGTTTTTCAGTGAAACGGTTAGTAAGAAAGCGATTAAAGTAGGAATGGAGGAGCTATCATTGCTTTCTTAAGCTCAGGATATGTATCCTTTGTCGATGTGTCAGTGTTTCAACCAGAATTAAAGAGATCTAAGCAAATTCAAAGCAAATAACGCAAAAACTCACTATTTTAAACTTGAACTTACTGATATAGTTTTCATTCAAACGACTAGCAACAGTCGCCAATTTCCGTGCTTATTTACATATCAGGAAATTAGGTGGAATAAAATGGAGTAATATTAAAGAATCAATAATATACCTCAGAATCAAATAAACCTATTTCAAGGTTTAAGTTTCAATCTTGCTATGTGAGATACCAATCATGAAAAAACTAATAAAGAAAACATTAAAAATACTAAAGTAAAATAGTAAAATAGTAAAAAGGGAGAAAAGTTAAAAAATAAAAAAATGCTGTCTCAATTTTTTGGTCTTACTAAGTAACATTGCAAGTAATTCGGATTAAAAAAGGACTGAAAAAATTCTTTAAGTAACCAAAAGAATTAGTCAATTTAAGGACATTTTGTCAGATGCAGTTTAAACTCTTCGTGCAGAACAATAATTAGAGGGAGTTGAAACACCTGCAAGTTATAACAATGTCTCACGGTTACAATAGACAAATTGAGATATTCTTGCTAATTAAAATATTGATGTCAGTCACGTCCAGCAACGTTAAATCAACACAAGCTTTAAGAGAATTCTAATTCCTTGCGAGTTGCAATTTATATAGTCAGAATTAGTTCGGGATTAAAGAAAGTATAGTAAATAAACCAGAAACCGTTAATTTTATTTCAATTTGCAGTCTCAGCATGGCAGTACCACTATGTGTAATTATGAAGTTTAGTAGGAGCCTGTGAGACCGAAATTAAAAAAATAAAGCTTTTGTAACTATAGAGTACCACACTTTAAGTCACCACCTTCAATGCAGATTAATAAGACTGTTATATTATATGGTGTTAATATTATTTTAATTAATTTTATTAAAGCAAGTCGATAAAAAAGGAAAAGATGAAAGACGGAATTTGCTGCCGATTTCCATTTCAATTTGATGTGATTGGTCCTAGACTATTATGTCATTTTCTAGTTCTTTTTAGCTTTAAAATGTTAACTGCGATCTAATTGGCAATTTTTTAAATCTTTCACCTATCGCATAATAAACTACTAAAGGTGATGCTTTAAATTCCAGTGGAACCATACGGATTAAACCCATTGAGGCTTTAATTGAGGACTAAAGGTCCTCAGCCTATGGAACAGTTTTACAGCCCAATGACATCGTGAACGATTTAGAATTTAGAACTAATTTGTCAAAAAATAAATATATATAACTTATAAAATTCAATATCAGGAACTAAACTCAAAAAAATCTATAGTTCTAGTTATAAATTTAACAGGCTTTCTTAACTCAAAAACATTAAAGAAATCAAAGTCAAATAAATTAAGGACTCAGTACCAATAATACCAAATCAAGGAAGCACTTTTTATATCAACAATTTGTGAAATTAAGTCATAATTAGTTCTTAATAATTAAGAACTAATTAAACAAATAAGGGTTGCTCAATCAGGAGTCATCAAGTTGGATGAGAATTGGCGAGAGGAAATGATGGAACACAAATGTATTAAGATCAGATTTATTGGTGTAAATATCCAAATACCGAGTTGCATGCAGCTGTGTCAACACTAGGATTACGTAACACAAGAGGAGTTGCAGGCTGAGACAAACACAAAAGTCAGCAGTAGCAGAGGTCTGTCTCTCTACGAAGGTCACAATATTCTTTTCAACGAGGTGGATATCTTAAATTAATCGCAGCGTTTCTATCCGAGACTAACGAGAGAGGCCATTGAGATCTTTAAACACAACAACAATTTCAACAGGAACCAGAAAATTACGTTTCTAAATGCAAACTGTAAGCCACATACTTCAACTTACTTCAAGTGAGCCGAAACCCCGCGCCATCCCTATCCCCACTCCAGTACCTCCACTGCAGCGCGACGGCGCCGGCGGGGGAATAAATACCACGGAGCTCACCACAGTGGAATGAGTCAACGTCGGGAAGAACGGGAGATCACTTCGCCCATTGCCTCATCCCCTTTGATATTGTTTGTCGCAGCTGTAGCCGAAAAGTCAGGAAGAAATATCATTGGACCACGGCTTCAAAGCTCGGAAAATACTTTAGATTTTATTTTCAGCGACAGTGAAAGTCTTCACAGTCTTATAATAATACGGTAGTTTCCCATTCCGTGCTTAATCCACGAATCCTAAAGCAACAAACAGAAGGTATCGCACCACTAAACGAACAGAAAAAATGCTCCTAGATTAATCCATCTTTGTCTTGGTGTTGAGCGAATTTGTTTTTTTTATGGTAATAAATGCCTATTTACGGTAATAGGCATAGCAATTATGTGAAAGAGAACGGAATCCAACTTGCAATGCCCTATTTTTTTATAATATTAATAATGTCTACAAAAACTGCACAAGTAGATTATTTTTTTTTCACCTCCGTATTGAGTGAGTTTTGTTAATAATCTAGGGTAGTATACGTCTATTATTTGTAATAATAGGTATCATAATTAGATGCAAGGCCAAACAAAGGGACCTAGTCATGCCTAGCCCATGTTGATGGGTATTAATGGCATCTGATATAAGTTATTATAGAAGTGAAAATAGCGCGTGTAGGACAGAAATAACTACTTCACATTTGTGAAAGAGCCAACGTTTCGACCTTTATTGGGGTCTTCTTCAGCTCAGTCATCGCTAATGTGTGTGTCGTCCTATATGCTGCTCGTTTCCTCGTTTATTCGTGAAACTGGAGATGTTTTATATTCATTGGAATGTTGTTCCTAGTTGACAAACTTCGCATATTGAAAAAGCCCTGAAGAAGACCTCAATGAAGGTCGAAACGTTGGCTCTTTCACAAATGTGAAGTACTTATTTCTGTCCTACACCCGCTATTTTCACTTCTATCGACCTAATTAAAGGGCGCAAAACGTATATGGTAGGTTATTATGTGCAGGAAAAAAGGATTAAGCCCAGTTGTGCTAGCACTTATTGTTCAAGCGATAAAATACTGATCAATACGTTTTTTAGTTGGTGGTATTACTGCTACCCCGTGTTGAACTATCACAGGTTTAATCCAAAGCCTACACAATAACCCTGATTACTTTTTCTGAGAAAGTCCAGGTCCATCCAACTACTATAGTGATAGTAATCAGTTTTTTGGCAATAGCTCAATTCAGCTTGAGCCCTAATATACGACTGGTAGTTGAAGTTTTCCATTTAGTTTCTGTTGCTGTCCAAGTGATTCATTACTAGCCGTAGGTTATGATAAATAACATATCGAGACAGTAATGAAACTCATCGACTATTAGAATACTCTTTTATTTTCAACCACTAAGTACTTTCTGAATAACATTAAAAAATCAACAATAATCACAATTGTCATAACTGGTCTAGGAGGAGAAGAAGCTATTCCCGTCCTAGGCCAGTAATGTGACACTTTCATGAATTTAAAATGACAATAATGTCATTATCACATATGTGGTGAAAATAAAATATATTTCGATTCGAAACACTAATGCACTTTTACTATATAACTTCTGTGATGCTTTTATCAACATCACGATGTGTAAAATAGAAACCTAATATTTTATAATCTTGGTGATACTTGGCATTCAATAAAGTTTGGTGGATTGGAGATAATGGTGATCTTATAGGGGATAATAACGTATACTAATCTGCAGTAGTTGATGTTTCAATATTGTTGCACTTCTCGTCTTTGAACATCTACAGTGTTCTTCTCATCTTAAGAGACGAGGCAGAAATATAATTACGAGATCAAACGAACTTACCTGAATTGCAGTTCGATCTTCATTATTATGGTGCATCGTCGAAGTAATTCCGGCCTATTTTCCTAATGCTATTATCGGCATAGAAGAGCTACACTTTATAAGCGGAGCCAAACAGCAAACTGCTATGAAGGTTTTTTCACAATGAGAAAGTCTTTTCAGATGACTTGAGTGAAAATTTACTAAGACGTACTCATGCCAGATTAAAACTAATTGCTTATAGTCTTTAGAACAATATTATTTGTTTTTTTTATGTACTTGTACTTATTTAACACAGCCAACCCAGCCTCTGCAAGAATAATACTTGGACTTTGATAACACACTTTTTCTTCGCAACAATACGCTAACTAGACAAAATAGCTACATCGAATTGGTACCCAGAGGCGCTTGGTGCGATAATTTTCGTTTTTCTGTTTGGGATTCAAAAATTGTGCATAAAAGAAAGAAAGAACAGTGTTCTTATTTACCTCGGCGAGGGCTTATACAATTAATATATAATAAGTTTTTTTATTTTAATAACATTTTAAACTCGCTGATTGTTTCATAAAATCGTATCTCCAAGCGAAAATGCTGCACAAAAAGGCATACGCGACTTCAATCATTATGAGCGCGACACACAAATGGTAATGTGTAGGTTAGTAGAAACTTCACACAATCAAATAAGGCTTTTTCTTGTTAAGAAGTCTCTATTTTAGCTTAGTATTTTTATTCAATTATACATTCATTTTAAGTTACAAAAAACTTTTTCATGTTTCTCTATTTAGTTAAGTCCGAGGGAGGCATGATCGAATTCTGATTGACAACTGACAGTAGCGTACCTTCTTTAATTAACGATTGAGCTAAAAGGCACAATCAAAGTTAACCTTGTTATTGCTACATTTTAGGTCGGACAGCCTTTAATAAAAAAATGTCCTTTGACACTCCAATATGCACTCGTAATTAGTTTTCGACCATAATGACGTTAGAAATTTACTGCCTAGATAATAAGTTTCCGATGGATGAAGCCATGGGGACCAGGATGAGTGATGTTAAAGTTATAAAATTAGTTGTTCCAGGGCTTAATCGAAAATTCGCTCGTGAGCGCGAAAAAGCTGTTAGCAGAAAATTGCGAGATTGCCATTTAATCTCGAGCTAATTCTGTTAACCTTTTCCTCTGGCGTAGTTTATTTTTAGTCCAGCTTCACGGCAATAATAGTTGAACTTTAAGTGGCTACCAGAACGGCTAATCGTGTCAACTGCATCGAATTTACAACCTCGAAGTCATCATGCAAATTCGTTAAAAAAAGGAAATTTACAGACAAAAGCTCGAGTCACAATCTGGCTTGTCGCGTGTCTAGGATTATTTAGATTAAAATCTATGTTACCTTTGAGGTATTATATCCAATTATTGTGCTAATATTTAAGCTATGTAGTTTGGTTAACGCGCAAGTAAATCTTTTTCGGCACGGAAAGAACTTTTTGGGCCACAAACTGGGGCAAAACAATATGCTTAGTAGAACGGAAATTGCGAATTTGTGCCTCCAACAATAATTGAGACTGTCCCGGTGGTATTTCTTTGTTCCTCTACTAACTACCTATATCAAAATTTTTATCAAGTTAATGCCCACTAAAAGCAAATTAGTATTCCGAACACGTTTAGCTAGTAACTGGCAAACAAGAAAATATCCATATGCATTGGAGCCGGTTCGTATTTATACCTTCGCTTTTTAAAATCCTCCATCGATGAAATTTATCGTTTCATTAAATTTATGAACCGATAGTTGGCAAATGGGGCTCATAAATAACAGACACTATCTGCGCCAAACCATCTTAAGGAAAAGCATTTAGTTTAGAGGAAAATTGGGCCACTTACCTAATAAGGTAATCCAAATGACGCGTGGGTTACCGAAGTAACAAAAGTAACAAAAACTATAAAGTAGGTCAGGACATTAATCAGAGCTTAATTATTGAGGTAAAGAGCATCCGTTAGTTAGTAAGTTGTAACTTGAGACAAAATAATGATTTTCTAATATTGTTACGTTTTTCCATGAGTATCTTGAAGAAATTTTAGCGCCCCGTCATGTTGAGTTCCACCAAAAAAGTTTCACTTCTCCTTAAACCAGAATAAGAAAGTTCCTTGTGTTGCATAAGCGTAAGGAAAATTGATTCACTAAGTGGGTTGAAATAACGATTGAAGTAATATGCGAAGTTGGTTGAAGTGGACGACCTTCTGGCTACCTTAGAACTATGGGGAATCGAGGTCCAAGCATACGCGGACAACATCGTTATCCTTATAAGAAACCAGCCGTAGCAACAAATCTCCAGCTCATTACAAGAGGTGCTGGAAGGTGTACACAGCTGAAACCTAGCAATAAACCCTAAGAAAACGGTGATTGTGCCATTTACCCGAAGGAAGAGGCTGGGCTTCTTGAAAAGGCAATCCTTTTTCGGGACGACAATCCCGTTTACTAATGAAGTAAAATTTCTAGGAGTCATCCTGGACAAATCACTGACATGGACCCCATATTTGACTCGTACCGTTAGGAGGGCACAGCTATACTTTTGGTCGTGCAAGAACCTGTGCGGCTTATCATGGGGGATGGAACCCCAACAAACTATGTGGCTATATGTGACAGTAATAAGACCGATAATGACATATGGGGCCACAGTTTGGTATGCTCGACCTACTTTCACTTCTAAAACTCCTGGAACTACCTGGCTTGGAAGACCTTGCGGTATTGAACATGGTCTCCGACCTAATGGCATCAAAACGTACACTGGCCAATCACTACGTCGCCAGGGTTCTCTCACGTTCAGACTGGGACGAACGAGGCGAAGGTATACAACTGGCAGGAGGTACCTGGTATATGGAGGGATCCAAAACCGACGAAGGGGCTGGCTCCGGAGTTTACGGGAGATCGGATAGCATCTGCATAGCAGAGAGCATGGGCCGATTCACCGCAGTGTTTCAGGTAGAGATAGATGACATTGAATTGTGTGCCCGACACCTATTAGAGGAGGGAGGACACAATAGATCAATAAAGATCTGATCGGATAGTCGGGCAGCGCTTCTAGCGATTGTGTCTTTGCGCTGCAATTCCAAAACTGTTTGGAACTGCCACAGGACTCTGAACACCCTATCGCAGAAGCCGACTCTCTAGCTAGGAGATCGGTGGGCTCTGCATTTGTAGGCCCGGAGCCGACCCTGGGAAACCCATACTCTGTGGTCAAGGCTCCAGAAATGGAGCAATTCCAAGTCCCAGGACTGATGGGAGAACCTACCCGGACTATCACACTCCAAAACATTTATCACGAAAACAGGAGGGCAAAAGCCCAAACATTCCTCAGATTAAATAGGAGACAACTCAGAGTGGCCACTGCACTGTACCCAGGACATAGCCACCTAAGATCTCAAATGCAGCGACTCGGACTGTCTGAAGAGACGGAGTGTCGGCTGTGCTTGGGTGACGACGAGACAGTTGAGCACGTCCTAGGTGACTGCCCGGCTATTGCCAGATCGAGATGCTCACTGTTCGGAAACACGGTCATTGAACCTCAAGATGCAAACGCAGTGACTCATCAGATTCCTTGAGGGTCTGGGCATAACGGGTTACAACTAGTGGAGCTATCAGGGGCAAACCTTACTGGTAACACTTCGAGTGAGCTACAATAGACCTCAGGTTGCAGTGGAGGACTGTATAAGTCCACTCGCATCGAATACAATACAATATGCGAAGTGTCCTCCCTGGTTTCCAAGTAGTCAACTTTTTCTTCACAACGAAAACCAATGTTGCAAATGGAAATGAAATCTTACTGACAGTTTTTACTAATTTGCTTTTGCTATGTAATGCTTTTGCTATGTAATAAAAAAACTCTTTTATGATTTTGTCATGTTTATGGTAGATTCCGTCAGTCCACCTTGTGCTACCAATCCACTTCGTATCTTTCTCTGGCCGTAAAAAACACTGTGTTAGAATAGTACAGACAGGTCTGCTGTACGTTCTGAGCCACTATGAATCTGATGCTGCAAATTGCCTAAAATAAGAGTGTGGCCATACAAATTTTTCCATCATGCTTTGATTAACATTGGCTTTTATGGGTAAAAGGATTAAAATAATTTCATTAATTTTTGGGTCGCCTCACAATCATCTCGCATGCCCTAGTGGAAGCACCTGCCGTCGTCGGATGGCGCCACTTACATATAGACATTGTCTCTCGAGCAAAAATTAGATCCACTAGCCGTTCAAACTTATCTTTCTGTCAGGTTCGAGGTATACCATACTGATGAGCTCTAATAAGAGCGAAACCGGTCTATGGTTCCTCAGCCTGTTAGAGAAATGAGTTTAATACTCTGCTAAACGTCACCCCCATAAAATATAGGTACAAAATCTCGGCCATTTGTCTGTGGGAAGTGACAATATTGCAGAAAACTGGTTTTTGAATCGCTTCACAATCATCTCGCATGCCCTAGTGGCGTCCGATGGCGCCACTTAAAAACAATTTCATGTAGAAAAACCATGAAATGTAATTGTTGTCTTCGATAAATAACGGGTGTTCACTAGAAAATTTATTTTTTAAATAAATCTATTTTTTTATGACAGGAAAGGATGACGTAGTCAAAGTAAATGTACTTTTGTTCCTTCATACTTTTCTTGTGAAATTTCACAGCCAACTACTAACAACACAAAATTTTCCTAACAAAATTTCTTTCCCACTTTCCCAAACAAAATTAACCTTTTTTTTTAAATCAGGTTATTTGTGAATATTCAGGCAACTTATACGAGTACTCCCTAAGAATTTTAGAGTTTTCCGTTAGCACCTCTGAACCTATGTTTTTTCCTTGTCTTCTCAATTAGAGGCGCGCACATGTCCCGAGACAACAATTATTTTTATTTATTTTTCTTTAAGTCATGTCATTTGTCACAGGTCACTATCACTAGAGATGGAACTGTTGTCTTACTAGGGATGGGCGGCTGCCCAGACATTCGCCTTTCCCTTTTAATAATACTCTCTGCACCATAATTCAGTTTTTGAACTGTTTTTATTCATAAATAAAAGAACTTAAATTTTGATTTTAATTTTGTCTGCAAAAAACCCTTTTTCCTGCAAAAAAATAACTATTTTTGCCGACTGTCAAAAAAAGTGCCATTTTAGTGACTAATAACAGGTAGTAACCTATAATTTTTATTGCCTAGGCAGTAAAAAATTTTTACTGCCGCATACCTGTCGCAGGTAAATCATTTACACAAAAATGAATGCAAATACTAATGTTTATTAAGGAAAAACAGTACAACTTGAAACATGACAACTTGAGACAAACGTTTGAAATTAATTTATTTATAAACATTAACAGTGAAATTAGAACATCCTTCTATTATTATTGACTCCTCCTTCACTTCGTTGGAACTATTTGCATTTACGTTGATTTTTTTCAAATACACCTATGCATCGGACGTCTCATTTTCTCTTCTATAGGTACTCGTGTTGGGAACATTGGCTAGAATTTTTTCACTGATCACAACTTTGTTTGCAAGAGAATCCTTTATATAGCCTTCAGCCACACTCGTGGATTTCCATCCTCCATGCCATTTTAACATTGTAATATCAGCTCCAGAGTTCACATGCCAAGTAGCGGAAGTGCTTCTAAAGCAGTGTCCCGTGTACTTCTGAGCATTTGGTAATTTTAAATAAGTTCCTATTTCTTGTGGCTTAGCACCAAATTTATGAATACCAATAACTTGTCTGAAAGGCTTACTATTCCAATACTTAAAAAAAAAATCTTCGGTTTTCTAATCCGAGCGGACGTTGGGCAACATATTTTCTGAATATATCCAAGTGTTCTGCGACCTCAAAAGATCGCGGCTACTTTTTTTTAGTATCAGGAAGGGTAACTAGTAACTTATTCCGCATGTCTTCAATATCATCTATCTGCATTTGTACAAGTTTATTACTCCTACATGCTCCAGCAATCGCAAAAACTGCGGCAACTTACACAAAAAGTAGTTATTAACTTCCAGAACAATTTCTATAACTTACTTTAGTAGATAAATAATAGGCATCTGGTGTTTCTGATAGAAACTTAATAATTTGCACTTTTTCAAACACTTTGGATTTTTTGTGCTGGAATCCCCCCTTTTGTCTTTTTAAAAATGCCCGTAGTTTCAAATACTTTGCCAAATTCACATTACGATGAGCACTTAAGGTGGCTTTTAGCATTGAATATATACTCCCCAATGTAGAACTATTTAATTTTTGGGATAACTCCGAAAAGTATACAATCATAACATTTTCCGAAAACGACGCAATGTTCTTGTTCGTCCGGCAATGCATAAAACGTCCATACGTATCTTCATATGTTTTTTTTGGATTTCGTCGGGAGCAAATTTAGTTACACCTTTCTGGCGGCCTCTCGAAGCTCCGGAGGAGTTAATTGAATGTCTTCTTCACTTTCCATGGTCCAGTAGAAAAAACGAATTAGGAAATGCGGGAGTGAAATTTCTTGACGTTTTATTTTGATTTATTTAAGAGTAATCCTAGCAACCAAATAATAGTGGATGGTACACTGGTATACCTACATTTTACAATTGCTGGTGGCACATTATATAAGTAAACAGTTTTTCACTTTAGAAGTAATATTGCACATCAAATATAAAAACTGAGTTTAATTGACAATAATCGGCAAAAAAATGATGTGTTTTTCTCGGCGAAAATGCAAATTTACTGCCTTGACTTCATTCACATCCTCGTCTTCGACTCGGCTTTGAATAACGCTGTGGCAGTAAATTTGCTAGTATTTTGCCTTGTAAAACAAATACTCTCTGTTCAGTGAGGGTTCAATAAGACGTCACATTCCTCATTTCATTAGAAAAAGATCGCCAGAAACCAAGCGTATTATTAGTTCTTATTAATAATGAAACCACCAGCTAAAGTCACGAGGGGTTAACCGCAGGCCGAAATCTTGTACACTAATGCCGACTAATGCCAAATAAATGCCTACTAATTCCCACTAATTCCACTAATTCCTCGACTAATGCCAACTAATTCCTACTAATGCCACTAATTCCTCGACCAATGTCTACTAATTCCCCGTAATGCCCACTAATTCCTACTAATTCCTCGACCAATGCCTACTAATTCCCCGTAATGCCCACTTATTCCTACTAATTCCCACTAATTTCTATTATGTGTTTACCTCTGTTATTTCTTAAAACTCTGTTATTTCTTAACCCTATTATTTCTTCAAATCAAAAATGACAAAAAACCTTGTGTCTTTAGAACTGTGGACTCCATAATCGAATGTTGGAGAATGGAAACATATGCCTAAGTATGAAGGTCTGGTTTAATTATTGTTTTTATCTACAGGGTATCTCGAAGCCAGCTAAGTATATGAAGAAAAATGCTTGTAATTAATATATTCACTCGACTGAAAATTAGATCTAACGTCTTTTGAGCAGCTTTTTTCCGATTGGCGTTTCGATAGGCGTTTTCCAAAGAATTACCCTTTGCCATCATAAAACGTAATTTGACCATCCTAGGTCACCCTAAGTCACCTTATAATATCTGTTGACGTGTATAGTTGAATACTATACTTTACGACCAAGATTCCGGGTTTTCTCAAAATATGATAGGTTGTAGATGAGTTTATAGGTGCCACAAAGATAATTCACAATTTTAAAACCACTACTGGTTTCGCTAATCGACGGCGCGACCTTTGATACGTCAGATAGATGACGGTCTAGTGGACCGTGGATGTTCATTTCAATTCTACGACGGTGGACTGTAAATTACTTCATTTTATGGCCTATTTTAAGTATTTTTCGGTGAAAAGATAATTTTTTAGTGAAAGGAAGACACTGTAATCTACATTTGTCTCAATACATCCTAATAGAAGGATAATTATTTGAATGAAACAGTGGTAACAACCGAATTTATGTTTAGGGCAGTTTAGTTTTCGAATTGCCAGTTGCCTACGACATGTTTCGTTTCCATGACAACTCATTATTCACTGGTGAATAATGTTCAATATTCACAAGTGAATAAAGATTAACATTAATTTTGTGAATGTACAAGAATGTGATTATTATAATGTTCGTGGATAAAACGTGTTTATTGCAAAAATTGATACCTACTTTGAGAAACATTAATATTTGGTATACAAGTACTTTGGTTTTAACCACTGTTTTACCCCCAGTTTCATGTAAATGGGAATTTGGGTACAAGAAACCAAATAGGTAAGTAGAAAATACCTCGGAAAATACTTATCAAAAAATATTTCAATTATTGTAAACCTCGTTGAAATCAGAGAAAATGGACATCTAAGTCCTACATTTTTATGTTGTCGTTAGTAGATATTTCATTGATTGGGGGGGGGGGGGGGGGTGCTGTGTGCTCAAAGGGCTATTGCGCCTGATATCACGTAATTATTTTTGGATAAGTACCTACTGAACCCTACCTGAGCATCATTACTTTGTTAATTTATATGATTTATCAATCTTGCTTAGATTTTGTCTTTTTAAATTAAACGGTTCACATCCGATAAGTTCAATTGGTCCATACAAATGTTTTTTTTTTTAATAATGTCAGTATACTACGAGTATATTACGAACCCTTTTCTCTGGTTACAATTTCAGTTTTCTCTCCTTTCCTCTCTTTCTCTTATTGATTACGCGCTTCTTGACAATTTTCTTGGTAATTTTTCTTAATAAAATTCTTAGGAACACCTTCCTCAGTAATTAGGGTTGCTCTTCAATGTCTTCTAGTTTGGCACCACTTAATTCTTATAAGTTGTGTGACGGTGTTCTTACACCGTCACAATTTCTGTATTTTGCTCTTTCTTGCCTTTATTTTTCTTAATGATTCACTTCTTGACTGCTTACTTTTTTTTTCTATGTTAACCGTTTCTTGAATCTGGTCGGGCAATTCCCGGATATTACTGAGTAACTTACTTTCCTCCTCAGCACAACAATTTGCAGCTTTTTCTGCTACTTCATACATGTGTGTCTTGATAACTCGTTTTTTTTTTTGGAGGTGTTCAATAATAGAACCACTTTTTAGGACCCTTCTTCAACAGTGACCGTGCTTTGAGTTTTTTGTGTCAGTATCTTCCTGGCGGGGCCAAACAAATTGATTAAGATTGGATATTAAGAACTTTGAGTTAAAATCTTCCATACATAAAATGACCCTTCCTATATACCATTCTTGTAACAGCGTAATATTTCTCAACTAAGATTTCTGGAATCTGGAACAAGGCCATCTTCGTAGCCATCAGACTAGAGATCAGATGGATTATCTGAGGTGGGAAATTCCGCACTACTCTTCATTTTCGGCAAGGTTCTCCTACGTTTAATTTTCCTTTTGTATTTGGCCAAGGGTGTATCGAAACTGACCTTAGAACCAATGTTCTGTTTTAGACTATCATCACGGAGCTGATCTCAATCTGATTTTCTTATAACGTGATAAACGTTTTATATAACGTGATAAAATTGTGTACGTTCGATTAGATTTTAAGGAAAGTCGAAAAAGTTAAACGAAATTTAGAAACCCAGGTTAGATGGGTGTTAACCAGACCCGGCTTTGAGTATTTTTAGCCCTAACTTTTTTGTTATTAACTTTTTCTTGAGTTTGAAAACATGATCTGACAAAGCATTGTTTTTTAAATTAAAGAGATGCTCTTGGAGGACTTCTTAAAAATGCACTTTTTTCTAGTAAACTGGGTTTGAATACCTAGCGCATGCAAATTTATATGCAGTTATTATGATATTTTTTGCTTAGGTAGAGCCTTTTGATTGTAAAAGGCCACTTTGGAGTTTCCATCAGAGAATTCTCTGTTGAGATTATTTGATAAACCTAGAATATACGGTTGAGCTTGAAAAACTGCAATCCATTTGGACCCGAAAAAATGGGCAGTGGACTGTTCGCTGATAATTCCGACTGGTTTCTGGAATATTCACAAAAAATCGAAACTTTTAAACTTTTTATTCTTTCTATTGAAGAGATACCTAATTAAAAAATAACTGACAGTTCTTCATAGCCACTTTTTGCTCCCTTCAAAGCAGTATTTTCAAATTTAAAATCCAATGTTCCGTTAAAATACGGTTCTGGATTTTATATATACCGGGTGAGTCACTAAAAAATTACGTAATATCTTGATGTCCATTTATCGTTCAGTCTTGAGGAAAAAAAATCTCAGATAAAGTAACCCAAAAAAAATTGCTGGAAATTATTTTCAGTTTTCTGAAACGAACGCTGGAGAGCCTAACAGCGATGACAAAGTAAGAAATGCCTTTTTCTCACCAAATTTTAAATGAGGACCTTAGCTAAAAATATGATATTCGTAATAGGTATTCAAGTTATTTCTGATAATTTTTTTATCCATATTTTTTCACTTACTTCTCAAAGAAAGGTAATGGGGGAGGTTAAAGTTTATTTCATAAAAATGTCCATAATTTTTGACGTCTTACTCCAATCTCTCAAAATAAGGTCTCGTTGGAAAGAGAAAAATTTACTCTATCGAACACAGCCCAAAAACGAACAATTTAGTTTCTACGTCAAGTACCAGAGGGAGTTTGTGACAACTCTACGTGTTTTGGCAGTTTCTTGAAAAAAATCGACAATCCTCACATAAGGTAATTAATGTGAATATTTTTCTGTTTTACAATAAAATTTCCTCATAAGTGCCTACCAAATGCTCACTAATGCCTACTAATTCCACTAATTCCCACTAATTCCCATTAATGCCAACTAATTCCTCGAGTAATTCCCACTAATTCCTTCTAATTCCTCTCGGCTGTACACCATAATTCCTTTGCGGTTTACCCCTCGTAAAGCCAGTTTGACACTTAATGCCAAAATGTCGTCAAAATTTAGAAATTCTGGATTAATCGTCACCGGCAAAAGAATGTAAAATTTTGTGAAATGGTTACAAAATGCCTTGGTGTTAGGGTGAAAAGGAACAAATTTTGATATCAAGACTCATTGACTACTTTCAGCAAGAAAAAATGGCACGCAAAACCAGTAGATACAGCGTTCAAGGTAAGTTTCTATTTGATGTATTTTTGAAGACTAAATACCATATTTTTTTACCAGTCAACTGACATTTTATCAGAAACAGACTTTTTTTTTGTATGACGTTACAATTTATGACGTAAAATTTAACCCTTGCGAGTATAACTATTTTTACCTGTTGTCTTACTCACCTTCGCAGAGAGACAAAAGTGACGTATGTGACAGAACTAGATAAACCACATAAATGCGGTTACAGAAGACAGACTCGTGCGAATTTGTAGGGGCTTTAGCATTTTTCAGAAAACTCCTGTATAATTTTAGTCATTTTGATCCTCATAAGAGGTATGTAGGTACTTAAATCAGACGTTTTATTAACGTGAAAGAGACGTGACTTCGATATGTTGGTCAATCATTCAATGACGTGTTTTATACGCATGACGTCATAATGGCAGGATTGATTCACGTAATTGTGTACATTATTTATACGTCATTGAAAGGCGTCCTATATTCAGTCAATATTAATATTATAATTTTAAATGCTAAGTTATAAATGCGCTTACAAGCGACTCCACACCTCAAACCAACGTCAGTTAACTGGCCTTAGAGATATGAAAAACAGCACAAACTACTTACACAAAACATGCAGCAGTATCTGTTCGCTGACGTCTTCTCCCACGCCGTTACTAGCCAGACACTGATAGATTCCTGCATGATGTCGATCGACCTTGTCGAACGTGAGGACGGGGGTCGTGACGCTCTGCTCTCCACCGGGTAGGATGTTGTTTTTTCGGGACCACGTGACCTTCGGGACTGGATTTCCCGACGATTTGCATTCGAGACGCACGGTGGATCCCTTTTTCACTTCAACACGTCCTCCCGACGTTACGTAATGTATTCTAGGCGGCACTGAAACGGAGACCGGAATGAGAAAATTGTTCTTTTTCGAAGGTTTATTGGGGTGAAACCGATAAATTACTGACGTAGATGTAGGAAAAGAGAAAAGGGCGATTTTCTACGAAAATACCTGCACCTCTAGATTGCAGCTCAAAGCTGACATTAGCCGAGCGGCAGAGCTGCCGGCGCTGGTTTCTGCCCCCTAATTGGAGAGGGAGAGCTCAATATTTTCATGAAAGAGTGCACCTGACAAATATGTCGCACAAAAGCTGCGGCATTGTGTTTTTCCCTGGCAGGGAAATATTTTCCTTTGTGACTCGTAATTTATTAGAGTAGAGCGAGGCCGCCTTTAATTCTGCGAAAGTATGTTGCCCATATCTCTTTCGACAGCTATCGTCAGCAGGACCTCTGCTTTATTAAAAAGTTTTTCCTTACTGCCCCCTATCAAGGTACTAAAACTTGTGAATGCACCCTATCTCAAAACGCATAATATTCTGAAACTATAAAAAAGAATTATATGCTCTGCCCTTTTTGATATCATTAAAATATTTTTCTTGTGCATCTTTTTCTTCATTTAAATGTAGAACATTTTAATTGGAAATCGGATTTACTATTAATCTCGCTAATACTAAAACAAAGCAAAACCGGGGGAAAGAACCAAAACGGCTGGGCCATTAAGAAATTAAATTGGCAATCCCTCTGGAAATGTATGAGCCATCATTTCGAAGTTTTAATTAGGAAAATTTAATGAGTGGAGCAAAAAAATATGCAGTTTAATGGGTTTTTATCCGGAGACTTTTAATGAAGATTTGAGGGTTTGATTTATGGCAATGCAGACAAAGTGCATTGCTTCTCGAGTTTCCTAAGACATGTAGCGCTTGAAACAGAAATTCAATTATCCAAAACGCTGAAGACAAATCATTTTAGCCTTTCATCGCCATAGTTTGAAACTAGGTCGAAGAATGAAGTGGCAAAAAGTCGAGATTTAAGGCCGGAGAAATATGAAAGTTGTCGTATTCTAACATGTTGGCAAGAGCTCAATTTTCAAACCTACGATTTTTACGAGCCGAGAAATGTTTTCTAATAAAACAAGGTCGCTTTTAAAAACTAAATAATGTTAAAATAAAGAGATAAAAGTTTTAGTGCTTTTATCGAATTGAATAATAAAAGGGCAGGGGTGCCAGATGGGAAAATTTTGTTTTAGTAATGGATAGCCATGAAAAGTAGGGGCCAGAGTAGATGGAATCTTTTAGTTATGGCAACTTCGAAAACTATCTTTGTGATAACATAATTGTTCTGGCCGAGGAACTTTTAGCAACCTTTCTCAACAGTACGTACACTGCATCTACAGTTAAAATACTTATTAACGTACACGGCGTAATATGTACGTACATCAAACGTCTATTTACTAGGACTAAAATGTCCCATGAATAAGTATGAATATGTACCTTTTGAGTACGGTTAAGCGACGTAAATTTACGTATATAAAAGAATAGATGTAGAGTGTAATCAAATTATAAGTAAAACACGGAATTTTCCATTTGATGATTTTCAGATTGTCTCAAGAGATTTATAGTTTTGTTCTCCTGGGGTCGAAGTACAAAAAAAATAGTCTGGTTCAACGACACTATAAATAATTCTAGTTCAGCCCAATAGAGTTCGCAAAAAAAAAAAACAAATTAGAGTTCGCTAAAAAAACACAACAAACATTTAAAAAAAAAGTCACGTGTGATAATTCAAAAAGTGGCATTATAGGTTGTGACGGAAATTAAAAAAATGGATTGGATGCAAATTATAGCTGATGAGAGGCCATAAAAAATGTTGGGTATACAAAGTTTATTATACGAATAGATGCATCAGATTTTCAAGGTACATATCGTTTTAACCGAGTGGCTTCGAATTATAGCTACGGAATGGTTGTCGAAACCACCTGTCCAGTCAAATTTTGTTTAGATTGTTACCTAGCTAACTCTCTGCTGGGCTAACAAGTTGTACCAAAAGATGGAGAGATTACACTTAGTAGCCGTAATGGTATAACAATGATTCTCCAAAAGGAAGTACTGCGCTTTATACCCCATGAAAGTGCAAGTATCATAGTTCAGAATTTCAAAACTCCTTACCCACTTGACCCTGTATAAAAAAGCAACTTTGCAGACTATTTTTGTTAAATTGCTTTAAAAGCGTTATTAGAACATTTAGCGGGATTGAAATAGCCTGAGAAGATAAACCCAAATATTAAGCAAAAAGCGTTCAACACAGAAGTACACTAATCTCAAATAGCACTTCATTTGCTTATGGTCCTGTTAACTGATCACATCATCTCGACGAAGAACAGGATGAAGTGAACATATTAATACCGGTAGCACTGTGACATGCCAACAGGATAGTTAAAGAGTGGCACTAAAGAGTGCGATGGATGATAAAAAAAATTTCTGAAAGGCGAAATATAGCTGATGAGCGGAGAGTAGATGGCATAAGGAGTTTGTTAGTACACGAGGATATGGATGTCATCATTGGATGGAAACGGAGCCAATTTCCCATTAGATAAGAAGTCCAAATAATGACCTACTTTTATGACACACTCTTGTACCCCTCATTACTAAATTTTCTGTTGAACGATCAAGGGCACGCATATTGGAAATCTTCTATGGTGAGTCAAAGCTAAAACCCTTAATAGATGCCGATTTCAGTGAATGAAGTTTGAATGAGTAGGTGGTCACCAACTTGTTGGTCAGCCCATCTGCATAGTAGTTTCGGGGTCTACCCTTCATCAGTACAGCTTTGCCTGGTCGACAAAGTGGAGAGACCGTTAGTTCGCGGCTTAAAGCCAAAAATCTACCGAAGAGCGGTGAGATGTTGTACAGAGCAGCAGCAGGCGACATCCACCAGCGTATTTAAATCTAATACTGCATGGCAGATGGCTCTAAGTTCGAGAAGCAGCCCATATTGCTCTGAACCTTGCAGGCTACCAGAACTAAAACGAAGTGTAAAGAGTAGGTGGTCACCAATTTGTCGATCAACCGATCTGCATACTAGTTTCAGGGCCTATCCCTCATCAGTATAGCTTTGGCTGGTCAACAAATTGGAGACCGTGTGTTCGCGGCTTAAAGCCAAAAATCTGGCGAAGAGCGGTGAGATGTTGTACAGAACAGAAGCAGGCGACATCCACCAACGTATTTAAACATAATACTGCATGGCAGATGGCCCTCAGTTCGAGAAGCAGTCAATATTTATATATACTTCGGAGGTTGTCGCAACCAGAGTGAAGTGTAAAGAGTAGGTGGTCATCAATTTGTCGATCAACCCCTTCAGTACACTAGTTTCGGCGCCTAAACTTCATCAGTACAGCTTTGGCTGGTCGACAAATAGGAGATCGTGTGTTCGCGGCTTAACGCCAAAAATCTACCGGTGAGATGTTGTACAGAGCACATCCCCTTGGTTACACATGTAAAAAGATCATCCTGTACGTACTGTTTGGAATAATGTAGAAACTAAATATATTTTCCGAAAAATATTTTTTACAAATTTTACGCTACGACGGTCCTGATTAATCCCGCTTATTCCCGGGGTGTGGTCGTTATTGAGAGTTAATACAGCACTCAACGTGTTATACAGTGTGACACACATTGTATAAGAAGATTGACCAAAAAAAAACAATACCCAATTTATCACAAAACATATAAAATTACCTTTGCCGAAAATTACAAAACTCCTAGCCCACGTTACTTTACATAGAAAAGCAACTTTGCAAATAACAGTTTTTGTTAAATTGCTTTAACACGATATTTAGCATTATAAAGTGTACATATCAACTAAAGTTCGATTCTCAGTAAAGGAAAAGTGCAGGGTTTAAGGCTTGATTATGAGTCAGTGTTGCAGTTGCGTCACAATGTGCCAGTTATATATGCAGCAATATGTGAATCGCATATCATCTGATCCGCTTTCTTAAACATTGCAGTAAAAATAGATTTTTCATTGAGATACAGCGTAACTCAATGAAAAAGATGCACTTTGTTTTGGTTTTTTTACTACATCGAAAACTAAGATGTCTGGGCTTTTTTTGGTGGATTGGGTTTGGTTTAAAGGAGTCTACACTGTGAAATTCGTCGAAAAGAGGCTAACAAAAAATGAGCTATAGGTTGAAACACAGGAAGTAAAAATGCGTTCAAAGGACACTATGAAAACAGGCAAGATGTGTAAAGAGTGTTCAAAACAATTAAAACATAGCTAAAACAATACAAACTCGTGCTTTTCTTTTCTCACCTCGACGATTTAGAAAGGCTGGTGCAAGTCGTAATTGATTAAAGTGATTTCCGTTGATTTTGGAGGATTGGATTTTGGTTCTGAACGGGACACATTTCATTAACAGTTTTCAAGTCACATTAAATTTCCACTAAAATAATAAATTGGAAATGGGGTTGAGTGATACACCTTCTCAAAGGGCACATAACTATCTTTCATATTATATGTATATTATTCTAGATTAGATTTTATTTGAATAATTAATAAACAAAACGGCTTTAACGACTTTAACCCTGTAATTATGGTATTATTGCTACAACTCACATAAATTCCTCTTTCTTCTTGCGAATGAAAATTGACGTGTCCTACCATTTCTCTTTTCAACTTCACAAAAAAGGGCAAAACAAAGTGCGTATATTTTGTTGGATCACACTGTATGTTGTGAGATTATTCATTTCCGCATTCCGCAATCCGCATTCGTTTCCGCATTTCCGAACAGTGCTCTCTTCTTTCATGCATTGATGAATAAGAAAATTTAATAATTACGTCCTTCATTGCTGCATTAATTTACTAATTCAGTGGTGCCTCGCCTTTTTTTCTTTCTTATGTCCCCCGTTTACTCGCACATTCACCAAAAAAATAAAAGTAAAGATACTTCAGAGATAAAACATGCTTCAGCAAAATCAATAGGCCCTCGCCAACAGGCAGCAAAAAATTCGAGAAGATTCAAACAGAAAACTTTCTAAACCCTTACCGAGTATCTCGACCGTATGTGTAATTTCCTTTGGTTGTAAAGTGCCTATCTGACAAACGTAATCGCCGGCATCCTGGGGTCCTACTTCTTTGATCTCTAAACTGTAATCGGGGTTTAGAGTCACTCTCGGGTCCGGAGATACGACCGTCGTGCCCGCTGACAGCACAGCGATTCCTCTTTTCCACACCAGTACGTACGGGCCTGGAACAAAACATATTTAAAGAGTCCCTTTTCTTCGGTTAAAGAACAAATAGCACGCAAAAAAAGAGGAAATCTCCATCACCACTTTACTTCCATTTTCGATTCATACAAGAGTGCTTTTTGTTATTACCCTCGTTTAATAATAACGTTTCCACCTTTTCCAAGCCAAGACTCGTTGAAATTTAATCGAGAAAAATTCTTTATGCAAACAATAAGTCCACTAAAATCACACGTTTTTCATAAGCCGGTTTTAATTAAATATCGGAAGTGCTTTTGTTATCACATTCTATGGCTTTTCACTAGAATTTAAATTTATTGCGTTACTCCGGTGTTACTGGAATTGATCTGTTTTAATTTACACGCTCCGATAGAACTACAATAGAACTGCACATTGTTTCGTTTAAAATCTCCAATATTGGTGCGTATGCGGAAAAACGCGTTTCCGTGTGGTTAAATAAAAATGTAATAATAGAAGTTTTCGGTTGTTGCCTTTTTATATGAATATAAAAGAGGCTGAAACTGCAAATTAGTGCCTGTCTAGAATTGTTATTAGCAACGGTTTTGCTGAAGTTTAATACAGTTCTCTCTATGGTAAAAATATTGCTCTCTGCGACTTGAGGGTACTCAAGCTGTTGCAAAATACAAGAATACTGAAATAAAAGTCTTGTACCTATAAGCAAAACCATCTTGATTAGGCGATCTCAAAATAACTTTTTATCGAAGCATCTAGTTGAATTCAGGTTAGTACACGAACATTTCAAAGTCTTTAAACTCAACTTTAACTTTTCAGTGGCACTTAATTTAAACAGTGAAAAGGGACGCGAATCTTCCAATCATGGTAAATTTGTGTTAGGCCCCAAGCTGGCTATGAATTTTTGATTGAAAAATATAGTACAATAAAAGCAGATGACAGTTTTGTAACTCAATAGTTTTCTCTTGATATTCCAGAGCCAACTTGATGATTTTTTTTATAAAACTTACACCTGCAAGAAAAATTTGATTTTTTTTCTTGTGTCAATATAGACAGTAAATTCCGTGCGATACCATCTTGTGAAATATAACTAAATTAAGGCAAACTGTTAATAGGCGAAATTTTTCTGAAAAAGTTATGTAACTAGTAGATTCAAGTTTGAAAATAGCGAACTCCAGTTCAACAGACTCAAATTCATTAAAGGTTTTTGGCTACATATTTCCCCTAAATAGGCACCATCAGTCCTAAATTATAATACACAAAACAACAAAAACCCAAGAACATCCGGAAATAAACTCACCGCAACCTAAACACACGTTAAAATTGTTAAAAACAATAAAATAAGTTCACATATTCACATATTGTCGACGAATAAACAGTTGCAAATACCTGAACGTCGGTCGTCGAGCAAAGTACGATATCGCCGGTGGGGGCAGGGACGCTGATACCCAAACCATTTTAGATTATTAAAAATCAAAGTCGGTTCGAAATTGAACACATCATTGGATGAACTCCAGTATTGGGCTCTTTTTTTTGGTTATTTTCATTTTTTCTAAAAGGTTTAGCTTGTTCGATTTGTCACATTCATGAAGGATTTTGAGATTGCCCGGAATTGACTCTTTATGGCGATTATCCAACAAGTGATTTGCAAAGGTCGAACTAGTGTTGGAGATGTCCGAATCTCTATACCTATTATAAAGCTAAAGCTCTAGTCATGAATCTTCTGCCAGTCTCTGGCCTGAATCTCTTCACCTCTTTCCACTCTCTTCACCTGAATGGACTTCTCCTCTCGGAAAATGGCCTAATGCCTCGAGGAACGTTTTGAGAGAAAAGACCACGAGGAAACCACAAAGCTCTTCTTTTGGAGGTAAAAACCATCTCCCAAGAAATACACTTCAGTTGTCTATCATTCGACCATTGACATCTGACAATAACAATGAAGTTAGACAAGGGGTTTTTGAAGTTGAAATTTGATTGAGAGCACCTGGTGCTGACAGAACCACAACCACTAATTGAAATGGGTTATAATATAGAAAATTGAATTTACAAATTATTAACTAAGGTGTCATCTGCGTAAATACATAATGTAGAACTCAATATTACGGAAAATAATATTTTAATAAAGTTAAAAAATTATGTGTCTAAAATGTGTTGTAAACAACGTAGAGTTTCAAAATATTTGAAACTGATTTACTGAATACTTGTTCACAAATAAAAATGTTACACCTTGTCAATCAACAACCCTCTAACCAAGTCCACGCATTCGCCTGGGGGGTTACTGGGAACTTATTTCCCAGTAGCCCAGTATTAGCTCGAGCGAAATCAGCTTGGCGTTCGGTGGGACATAGACGTCTTTTATTTGAGAGGCAAACTCAATGGAGTTTCTAATCGAGAGTTGGTTCCGATAATCAGTTATGTCCCTGAAAATGGGGTTCAGCCAGGACGAAAGTCGATAAACCGATGCACTAACGAACGACACTACAGGTCTAACGGGTATTCTGTCTCTATGGACTTTAGGAACACCGTACAGGAGCGGTGTATGGGGGTTCATGGGGTACAGTCTGTTCTTAGTCATACTATAAAATTCCAAAGTCACCAAGGTATCATCGAAAACTGTTATACGATCTGCTAAGATCCTGTAAAAAATCTTCAACTTTGGAGATATATTCACCCCCATCCATAATGACCAAACAAGAGCCTTTATCAGCCTTTACAGTCAGCAGGTTGTTAGACTTTACTTTACTATTCAATTAGGACAAATCACCCTTGTTATAATTTCGTTTTTGCACCAGAATATCAGAGTTCAGATATGTTATTTCCTGAGCTCTAAGAATATTTGGAGTTTCTATGCTTGGGGTGGTCTCTATAACGTTCTCAGACTCAAACACCTGTGGTGTCGTTCGCTAATTCACCCGTTTATTCATCTTAAGGGACACAACTGATTTTCGGAACACACACTCGATTAGAAACTCCATATAATTTGCCTCTTAAATAAAAAGAGGGAATACCCATCAGACCTGTGGTGTCGTTCGTTAATTCACCGGTTTATCGACTTTTGCCCTGTCTGAACTTCTTCTTTAAGGATAACTGATCTTCGGAACCCACACTCGATTAGAAACTCCATTGAATTTGCCTCTCAAATAAAGAGAGGGAATACCAACCAGACCAGTAACGTCGTTCGTTAGTTCACCGGTTTATCGACTTTTGTCCTGGCTGACCTCAATTTTAAGGGACATAACTGATTTTCGGAACCCACACTCGATTAGAAACCACTGAATTTGCCTCTCAAATAAAAAGAGGGAATACCCACCAGACCTGTAGTGTCGTTCGTTAATTCACGGTTTATCGAATTTCGTCCTGTCTGAACTCATTCTTAAGGGACATAACTAATTTTCGGAACCCACACTCGATTAGAAACTCCATTGAATTTGTTTCTCAACTAAAAAGAGGGACCCATCAGACCTGTCGTCGTTCGTTAATTCACCGGTTTTTCGACTTTCGTCTTGGCTGAACTCCTTCTTGAGGGACATAACTGATTTTCGGAACCCACACTCGATTGAACTCCATTGAATTTGCCTCTCAAATAAGAAAGGGAATACCCATCAGACCAGCAGTGTCGATAGTTAATTCATCGGTTTATCGACTTTCGGCCTGGCTGAACTCCTTCTAAAGGGACATAACTGATTTTCGGAACCCACACTCGATTAGAAACGTCATTGAATTTGAATCAAATAAAACCTCCCAAATAAAAAGAGGGGATACCCATCGGACCTGCGGTGTCGTTCGCTAATTCACCGGTTTATCGACTTTCGGCCTGGCTGAACTCTTTTTGAGGGACATAACTGATTTTCGGGACCCACACTCGATAGAAAGTCCATTGAATTTGAATCAAATAAAACCTCCCAAATAAAAAGAGGGAATACCCATCTGACCTGCGGTGTCGTTCGCTAATTCACCGGTTTATCGACTTTCGGCCTGGCTGAACTCCTTTTTAAGGGACATAACTGATTTTCGGAACCCACACTCGATTAGAAACTCCATCGAATTTGCGTCTTAAATAAAGAGAGGGAATACGCATCAGACCTGTGGTATCGTTCGTTAATTCACCGACTTATCGACTTTCGTCCTGTCTGAACTCCATCTTAAGGGACATAACTGATTTTCGGAACCCACACTCGATTAGAAAGAAACTCCATTGAATTTTCTTCTCAAATAAAAAGAGGGAAGAATCATCAGAACTGTGGTGTCGTTCGTTAATTCACCGGTTTAACCACTTTAGTCTTGGCTGAACTCCATCGTAAGGGACATAACTGATTTTCGGAATCCACATTCGACTAGAAACTCCGTTAAATTTGCCTCTTCAATAAAAAGAGGGAACACCTATCAGACCTGTGGTGTCGTTCGTTAATTCATCGGTTTGTCGAGTTTAGTCTTGGCCGAAATTCATCCTACGAGACATAACTGATTTTCGGAACCCACCCCCGATTAGAAACTCCAGTGAATTCGCCTTTCAAATAAAAAGAGGGAATACCCATCAGACCTGAAATGTGGATCGTTAATTCACCGGTTTACACTCCATTAGAAACTCCATTGAATTTAACTCGCAAATAAAAAGAGGGAATACCAATCAACCCTATAGTGTCGATCGTTATTTTACCAGTTTATCCACTTTCGTCCTTGTTGAACTCCATCTTAAGGGACATAACTGATTTTCGGAACCCACACTCGATTAGGAACTCCATTAAATTTGAATCAAATAAAACCTCTCAAATGAAAAGAGGAAATACCCATCAAACCTGCGGTGTCGTTCGGTAATTCACCGGTTTATCGACTTTCGGCCTGGCTGAACTCCTTCTTAAGGGACATAACTGATTTTCGGAACTCACGCTCGATTAGAAACTCTAGAGAATTTGCCTCTTAAATAAAAAGAGGGAATACCCATCAGACCTGTGTTGTCGTTCGTTAATTCACCGGTTTATCGACTTTTGAACTGTCTGAACTCCTTCTTAAGGGACATAACTGATTTTCGGAACCCACACTCAATTAGAAACTCCATTGAATTTGCCTCTCAAGTAAAAAGAGGGAATACCCATCAGGCCTGTGGTGTCGTTCGTTAATTCACCGGTTTATCGACTTCCTCCTGGCTGAACTCCTTCTTAAGGGCTACAACTTATTTTCGGAACCCACACTCGATTTCAAACTCCAATGAATTTGCCTCTCAAATAAAAAGAGGGAATATCCATCAGACCTGTAGTGTCGTTCGTTAATTCACCGGTTTGTCGACTTTCGTTCTGGCTGAACTCCATCTTAAGGGACATAACTGATTTTCGGAACCCACACTCGATCAGAAACTTCATTGAATTTGCCTCTTAAATAAAAAGCGGGAATACCCATCAGACCTGTGTTGTCGTTCGTTAGTTCACAAGTTTATCGACTTTCTTCTTGGCTGAACTCCTCGTTAAGGGACATAACTGATTTTCGGAACCCACACTCGATTAGAAACTCCATTGAATTTGCCTCTCAAATAAAAAAGGGAATACCCATCAGACCTGTAATGTCGTTCCTTAGTTCACCTGTTTATCGACTTTCGTCCTGTCTGAACTCCTTATTAAAGGACATAACTGATTTTCGGAACCCACACTCGATTAGAAACTCCATTGAATTGGCCTCTCAAATAAAAAGAGGGAATACCCATCAGACCTGTGTTGTCGTTCGTTAGTTCACAAGTTTATCGACTTTCTTCTTAGCTGAACACCTCGTTAAGGGACATAACTGATTTTCGGAACCCACACTCGATTAGAAACTGCATTGAATTTGCCTCTAAAATAAAAAGAGGGAATACCCATCAGACCTGTAATGTCGTTAGTTAGTTCACCGGTTTATCGACTTTCGTCCTGGCTGAACTCCTTCTTAAGAGACATAACTAACTTTCGGAACCCACACTCGATTAGAAACTCCATTGAGTTTACCTCTCCAATAAAAACCGTTTATGTCCCACCAAACGACAAAGTGATTTCGCTCGATGTGAAGAACTTACTTCCGAGCATCTCCTTACGCGAATTTGTGGACTTGGCTAGAGGGTTGTTGATTGACAGGGGTGTGGAACGGTTTTCATTTAACGATTTCGAAATCGAGAGACAGCTGCCTTTCCTTGATTTATTGTTGACTAATACAGACAGCAGAATTGAAATAGATATTTACAAAAAACACACGACCACGGACAATCACAAATGGGCAGATTTTCTAATTTATCCTTATCGAGGGCAGCTGTCAATAGAGAAGTTAATACCATTAAACACATAGCAAAACTCTTCCCAGTTAAGACACTCAACAGGCTTTATTTTAAATTTCGTAATACATCTAAATTGACACTCAATGTGGTACATGATAATTCTAGCAAGGGCAGAAGTTTTATAACGTTATCCTATTTAGGTAATATCTCTGTGGGCCTGGCTAGATTTTCCGAAACCTTTTGATGTCTCTATAACATTCAAAACAGATAATACCTGAAGAACCGTATCGTTCAAAAAAGGACCCAGTGCCAAACTTATGGTTTTAGTTGTATACGTTAGGAGTGTATGCTTTGTATTGTGGTAATTTCCCGGCAGTTTATATAGGCCAGACTGGCAGAAGATTCATGACGAACACCTTAAGCGCATAGGTATAGAGAGTTCGAAATCTCCAACACTAGTTCGACCTTTGCAAACCACTTGTTGGATAATCGCCATAAAGCCTCAATTCCGCCCAATCCCTCATGAATGTGACAAGTGGAGCAAGCTTAACCTTTTAGGAAAAATTGAAATTACCAAAGCAAAAAAAGACTTTGATTTTTAATAATCTAAAATGATTTGCGTATCAGCGACCCTGCCCCCACCGGCCATATCGACTTTGCTCGACTACCGACCTTTAGGTATTTGCAACTGTGTAGTCGTCGACAATATGTAAATGTGTTTTATTCTTTTTAACAATTTTAGGGTGTGTTTTGATTGCGGTGAGTTTATTTCCGGGTGTTCTTGTGTTGCAGCATGTAATCGGCTGTTTCTGTTCCATAAGTTCTCATTCAGAAAAATTTCGCCTATTAACAATTTGCCTTAATTTTGTTATATACCCTAATTAGAACGTGGTATCGCAGGGAAGTTACTGTCTATATTTACATAAGGAAAAAATTCAGATTTATCTTGCAAGGTGTATGTTTTATAAAGAAATGTATCAAGTTGGCTCTGAAATATCAAGAGAAAAGTATTGAGTAACAAAGGTGACATCTGCTTTTATCGTACTATATTTTTAAACCAAAAATTCATAGCCAGCTTCGGGCCTAACACAAATTTACCATGTTTGGAAGATTCGCGTCCCTTTTCACTGTTTAAATTAAGTGCCCCTGACGGCCCGTTTTATACCTTTGGATTAAACTGGAGATTCCATGTTTGGTTTCACTTTAAAGTTTATCTACAGATTAAACGCCAACTTTTGGCTTCACAAAAATATCCGTTTTACACCCTCTAGTACCAAAAATCTCCAACCAGACAAAAATGACGTTAAGAATCTGAGGAAGGACTAGCTGGCAAAAGTAACAATTGTCTGCCGTACTAGAGCGAAGCATCCTGAGCTTCAGACATTAATCCATCTCACTCATGCACGTGTCGGACTATTGAAATGCGCTCTGTCCTGCACTCGGAGTCTCGGAACTCTGCGACTGCATAAGCTCTAACCTCAAACTCATAAAAAAAGTTAAGAAATTCAGCTTTTCGACTCACCAAAATTTGTTCATAATATTATGTTTACCAACGTTATCATTGCAAAAGCAGTTATAAAGGTTTGCTGGGGTTGTGAAGACTGTAAAGTGTAGTGTATCGTCTAAAATAATAGCTGTAAATGGCTAATAATTCATCTACGGCGTCTACGCGACATAAAAACTTCTTGAGCAAGGAAACCACAGTGTATCAGCTTTAGCACATATATTGGAGAATAAAAAAAGCAATGCTGTTACATGGAAGGAGAAACTCAATGGATGGGAGGAACTATCAAAGGGGTTCTACAAACTAACAGGAAATAATTAATTCGTAATTAATAAAATTCGAAAAACTTGAGAGAAAAATGAGAAAACATGAAGAAAGAGACTAAAAAAAAGTTTTCATGGAACAAGCAGGGACTCTATCAGACTGGAGGAGGATTCTTCACTCAAGTCACATTAACAAACCAGGACTTTGATATGAAGGCATTATTGGGTCCTTGAGTTGAAGGCCTAACAAATAAGTTTGATTCGAATTCCCTTGCAAATTCCGTACCAGAACTAAGAGAATCAAGTATAGTAGTCGAGGTTGACAACTGTAAGTTGGAACTTCACTGAGTTTAATATAACCCAAGAATTACCCAATGTAGGTGAGTAAAAGCAAGAGCCTATAATTGACGTATTTTGTTTTTTAATTTAATTTTTTTTTTCAGAGGATGCGTGGATTTGAGAACAGATTCTTCATTTATAAAACTTCATTCACAAAATCCATCCACTCAACTGCCATCCACAGAACTCTCATCTGCACAGCGTCTATCCACTCTAGAAGTCTCTAATAGGTTTAGTAAGTAGGCTCCTCTGTAGGCCCCTTTACATTAATAATTAATACGGGGTGTTCATTATAAAACATCTAGTTGGCTGTGAAATGTCAAAAGAAAAGGGTGGAGAAATTTATTTTGATTATGTCATCCTTTTCTGTCAAAATTTTATAGCCTGCTAGATGAAGTTGTATAATGAACACCCCGTTCCCTCTATCTATAAGTTTAGCTGTCATTTTATTTACATTTTGTATTAAAAAACATTTTTTTGTAGATGAAGACGTTAGAGAAAACATTTCTGAAATTCAGCAGGCAGAACACGTGTCAACAGACAACGGGGCTAAAGTTCTGAAGACAGCAAAATCATCGGCTTTGTGCAACAAAGGTGGGCTTGAACTATTGTTCACTTTAGAATTTTCGAATATACAGGGTCATAAAACCAGGCAATATGGGGGCAGACTTTGAAGGATAAATATTGAGCATTTATACCTATGTATCTTCTAGAAAAATAAGTTGCCCGGCCAGTTAGGAAATCGGATATTACATATGAGTGTAAGAGGAGAATATCAGCATTAGCTGCAGTAAAATTAGAACTCTTCCAGCTGCAAATTTAGAGCCTGAAAGAAGAAAATAGACGAAAACAGAAGGAACACGAAGATAAGTTACAACAGCAAAAAGAAATTCACGAATTAGAAATAGAAAGAAAGAAACTGCAGTTGGATATACTGAAAAAAGAAATACTAAAATAATTTATTTTTAGTTTATTCAAAAAAATTCAAATAAGTTTTAGCAATCCTTTACTTCATGTTTCAAATGATTTCAGCTCGGATTTCAGTGATAAAATAAAAACCCATGTTCTATATCTGATAAATATTTATAGGATTTCGAAGAAATGTCAATAAAGAAATATTTTAATTTGTTGTTCCTCTGTTCCAATAAATACCACCTCTATAATCCTCTGAAAGCACGAAACTATTTGGCATTATTGGGTGTGTATTGTGTGTATGCTATGTAAATGGAGGCATGGAGCATGAAAAATGCATTACCACTCTGACCTGCAAAATGTTAATCTCAGGTTTGCAAAATTAGAAAATTGTACATCTTGCAATAGGTTATAAAAAGAATAATAAATCCAAAATACACTTAAACTCATTTTTATTTTTTATAATAATAACATTTTATAGTTCAGCAAGGTAATGAATAATGTGGTTTCGATTCTGGTACTTCATGTCCTAGAGCTTCATCATCATTACCTTCATCTTCTTCCTCATTCTCATATATAGGAGGCTCTGGATCATTATTTTGCAAGGCAATATTATGTAGTACGGCGGTAGCCATTATGACGCTTAGGGTGACTTCTACAAGTTCAAGTAAAACTTCAGATTGAAGATAAAACTCCAGATATAACCTACATTGCATTGTTTATCTGTCAGGTAAACAATGCAATGTTCATCAAGTCTGATGTTTCATCTTCAATCTGAAGTTTTACTTGAACTTGTAAAAGTCGCCCTAAATACAGTTTGTAATTTTAACTTAATTTCTAGTCGTAAAACTTGGAACCTTCGTTTCCAAACTCCACACTGCCGTTCCACTATGTTTCGTGTACGTATATGTGCTTCGCTGCATAACATTTCACCTTTGGTTCTTGGCTTACTGACTGAAATAATCCCGTGTTCATTTAAAGTATATCCAGAACACCACCAATAGATAACTGTTTCCAAAAGCTCCTTGATTAAGTAAAGCTTTTATTGTAGATTTGCTATAGATATGTCTGTCATTGGCAGCACCAGGCCACCGAGCAACAATATTTGTAATCTTCGAATCTGCATCCGACACTGTCTGAACATTGACAGAGAAATGACCTTTTCGATTTATGAAATTTTCAGCCTCTTCTCGACCTTAAAATAAAACAAAACACTAGGAAACAGCTCACAAATTTGGAGATGAGGGCGTGTATAGACCTTATTATCTGGAGACTGAATCCGTATATGCGTACAGTCTATAGCTCCAATAACATTTGGAAACCTGGCTACATTATTAAATGCCCGTTTGCACTGATCTATTTCTTGTGGATTTGCTGGTAACTTTATGACTTCAGGCTTTCCATGGCTTCTGATACTGTTTTGAAGCACATGGAAGCAGTTGCCTTATGAATTCCAGTAAAGTCGCTTGCGACTATCACCATGCTCCCTGCAGCATAAAATCGAAGTACAAGTAACAGCCGTGTCTCAGGAGTTTTTGCTGCATTTCTAAAAAAGTCACAATACCTGCTAGACAGTAGTGATCTTCGAGGATAGGTAAGTATGTAACAATAATGTAGTATTTCTTACTGAGTCGTATTACGTTCCAGTAAACCTGCAGTCTTCTCTAATATAGAGTTTGCAGAAATTTTTGAGATCCTGTACCTGTCAATAAATTCCTCCTCTGTGAACTCCTCAATATTAATTCTTCTGTTCATTTTCGTCGTCTAAGATATCTTCAAACACATCAAAAATATCATCCATTTTAATTTGGTAATGACTTGAGTCACTTGAGAAACTTTTTATACTTTCCATTGCCCAAATGTACAAAGAAAATAGTAAAATTAAATATAAACAAAAATATGAGGTTAAATACGCCAGGTCAGGAAGCGTCAAAATTGTCAAATTCTTCAGTTACTACAACAAACTGAAGTTTTACTCGTGGCCATCCACCAGTTGAAGTTTAAGCTTTAGATAGACAGTAATAGTAAGGTGTAAAACGACGAAATATCGATAAATGGGAGTTTTTCTCAATTCCTGTAGATAAACCATACCTATAAAACTTGCCGTAAAAAGTTAAATTTGAGCTTAAAGACTTGGAAATTTCGTGTAGTAACCCGTGCTAATCGTCGACAATATGTAAAAAAATGTGAACGTATTTTATTGTTTTTAACTTTTAAATTTGTACAAAAACGATTATGCATAACAGTCGCTATCCCCCTTTTTGGAACGGTCCATCCCCCCGTTTTGGAACGGGGGATAAACCGAGATCGGGGCTGATTTTTATGGCAGACCGAAGGATCGAGCATGTGAAACCGGTACAACTTGTTCCACCTCAGGACCCGTTCATTCGAAACCAGTCCGGTTGCAGCGACTCATCTCTACTTTGTTTCGGTAAAACTAATGTAAATATAAAAAAGAGAAGAAAAACGTCCCGAGGTGTCATTAACAGCTGCAATATTTAGGCAGCGGAAGTCAAATATCTTCCGCACATTTAAAAATTCCTCCCACTCCATGTAAAAATGTCTGCACTAATAAAAATCAATATCTGTACCATGGGGCAAATTGAGGCCTTCGTGTTAAAAGATACCGCTTTTGTAGAACCTGAAATTACCAGAATTAAACATTTATTGAATTACGCACACTAGTAAAAAACACCGAAACGAGGTATGACGTTTATCTACATAACCCTGTATCGAAAGTTGTTATAATTTTTTTTCTGCAAAAATACATGCTCAAAGAGTGTTAACAAAAATGAGTTTTGTTGAACATAAAACCCAGTGCACACCTCTTAAAGCAGTGGATCTTACCAAAATGACATCGCTAACGAAAAGCGGCGGAGTGGCTTTAGAGATAGACACTCTCTAAAAGTTCATTCAAAATGTGAGGTGTTCCATTGCAATTGCTTCTTATTTATTTGTGTTCATACCATGCTTTTGCACTCATACGACTACTTTACATCTTGCAAGACAAGAAGTGGTTTTTAGTCACGTAACTTACCAGGATTGGCCACTTCGCAAGGCAGTACTACCGTGTCCTGGTCCTTCACCTTGAACACTTGACTGGACGTGATAAAGCTGGGCTGCACCGCCGGTTCGATTTTGATTTTCGCCGCTTGCCATGAATCTGAAACCAATTCGCCTCGTAAATTTTAACGTACCGATAATAATTACTAGAACTGAAATCCAATACAAACAGCTCGGGCAATTTCATTCTATCCGCACAACGGTTAAACCCAACAGCATACAGATGTTAGGGGCTTAAACCCATCGCCTCTGGCAAATGGGAAACATCGTCGAAACTATTTAAAACGGAGGGTTTCCTATTCCGTTTCGATTACTCTTCATTTCGGCGTGTATCGATACTGCTTTGCCGAGCTCAATGCTCGAATGGCAGAGATTATTTCCCTCCATTGCGCCTAGTTAGTTTTTTTTGTAACAAAAAGATATCTGCTTCTCGATTTCTTTAAGTTTTCCCATTGAAATTTCAAACCGCACCCCATAAAAATCCTTCGAATAAACCGGGTCATAAAAGAACACAAACTGTATATCCTTGCAAATTCGCGCCTTTTATGTTTCAACTTTGGGATGCTGGAAAACAATGTATTTTTATGGTGTGCAGTTACATCAAATTGGAATTGAAATTGGCATCACAATCATATCGCCTCAACCTCTCGACGCGATATATTGTATCTAATCTGATGGGACTAAGCCGGTAATTAAATAAAGCACACTGGATTATTTATTGGCCACTAGGGGGACGGGTGATAAATAAATTGATACGTTGGTCTCACTTTAAAGCATGTAAAAGATGGCTATCAAAGATAATGGAGCAATTATACACGTCGACCTTTGCAGCACGAGTAGGAAAGAGTCCACACGTACACCCTGGAATGATGTGTGGGTATTTCCCACGTTATCTTAGTAGGGGTTGATTGCAGTAATTAAAGACCTCTGGTGAATATAGTTACAGTTTTTTCGCGATATGATAAAAACAATTGCTAGTAAATACAGATGCCAAATGATACAGTTACAATTGTCTATACAACTGCATTTTGAGGGCTAAGGGCTTGTGCTGAGCCCATAATGTTTAGCTGAGATTTAATATTTGCAGGGAATGATTGGTCACACCAGTACAATTAAAATGATGGTTTTGACATGCCACTGGCTTCATTACAATTCTCAGCTATCAGATGAATGAGCTGGAAGAAAGGAGACAGTCGGCACGTCGGGAGTGGCAGAGGCAACGTTCGACACTGCTTCAGTGTCCTCAAGTAGCTAATCGTCTTTTCTATAACAATTTATCTTGCATAATATTATCTATATTGAGATCATAATAAAACTAAAGTGATTATCTAGCAACTTCACCAAGACCAGTCAACAGATAAACTTCTGATTAACATCAACACTCTTCGCCTTTAGTGTTCGCTGGGTGGATTGAGCAGCCTAGAGGATGCCAATGCCGGTTTTTTTGAATGCCAATGCCGGTTATATCCTGATTTTTTTTTGAGGGGTTTTAAAAGTCATATTGGGCAAATGGCGGTCCTCATTATCGATACACTGATCCAACCGGTTTCTGAAGTTTTGCTTAATTCTTCTCAGAAAACTGACGGGTCTGTTGGCGATGGCTACCCGAATGTTGTTCTTCAGGTGTCACAGGGTCCGTGGTTTGTCAGGGTACACGATGGAATGGATTTGAGATGACCCCATAAAAAAAAGTCGCAAGGAGACATGTCGGGGGAGCGCGCCGGTTACGAAAGGTCACCCCTTTAAGGAGATGAGGCGCTAGTGGAAGTGTTCCCTCAAAATTTCCATTGAAGGTCTCGTTGGGTGCCATGGGTTCGTTCTGCTGGAACCATACATCCCAAGTTCCATTTTTTTCAAGCTGGAGGGGAAAAATACTTTAAACATTTCTTTGTAACGAACTGAATTCATAGTAACAAAGCGTTGTTCTTCCTCGCAAAAGTAAGGCCCAATTTTCTCAACTTTCAAAACTGAACTCCAAACAGTAACATGTTCAACATAAAGTGGGTCCTGATGAAGTTTATGGAAATTGGCATCACTCCAATAACGCATGTTTTGTTTATTTACGCTGCCGGAAAGTTGGAAATGGGCCTCATCACTAAAGAACATGAGCGTTTTGAGGCAATTTAAAGTAAGGCAAATAAACTCGCGTTCACTGAGCTCATCACCCACAGAAATTTCGTACGGATGAAACTTCAGTTCGTTGTCTCACGGTGCGCTCAGAATGCCCCAGAATAGCTGAATGTTTGTGCGTCAAGCGAAAAATCGAACGCGACATTTTCTGGGATTATGGAAATTCGTGGACATCCTGGCCCTCTTTTTGCCACACTGACACTATTTCCGAATGTGTCTATCCGCGAAATAATCGCCCGACTGGCTAGAAACAGGACCCGCGGGATGAATATTGAACCTAGACAAGAAGGCACGTTGGGTGGCTACCACCGAGCGGTCATTGGAAAATGTGTATGCCACGCTGCTCCTTAATCCAACGCATGACGTGATCTAGTTTATGTGGAAACAAAACATCATGATACACTCTTGCGAATGAGACTCCCGTCGTCCATTTCTGATAACTTTTTGTCTATTGCCGCCCAATTCAAATCAACTAGTTTCTCTTGCTCACCCTGTCCCACAAAACAAAGTTATTTACTATGTAGTTAAACAAAGAAAACTTGAAATCTAAAGTGTTTTTCGGGCTTTGAAGCCGTGGCCAACCTTGGAAATGACACATCTGGAAAGAGCTTTTGGTTGTAATGGATACAGCAAACACGAGTTCGATAGGGCCGTCCATACAAGAAATGTAGAGCGCCAAGAATGAACAACGGGAGAAAATGAAGAAGAGCGCGGATGGATTACTCTACACTACATCCACAAGTAACGGACAGGATCGGCAGGCTACATCTAGAGTGTTTTCCGGGTTTTGAAGCCGTGGTCCTGTTGAAAATCACGACGGAAATTTCGTACCGATGAAATTTGAGTTCGTTGTCTCACGGTGCGCTCAGAATGCCCCAGAATAGCTGAATGTTTGTGCGTCAAGCGAAAAATCGAACGCCTCACCCTCGCGACATTTTCTGGGATTATGGAAATTCGTGGACATCCTGGCCCTCTTTTTGCCACACTGACACTATTTCTGAATGTGTCTATCCGCGAAATAATCGCCCGACTGGCTAGAAACAGGACCCGCGGGATGAATATTGAACCTAGACAAGAAGGCACGTTGGGTGGCTACCACCGAGCGGTCATTGGAAAATGTGTATGCCACGCTGCTCCTTAATCCAACGCATGACGTGATCTAGTTTATGTGGAAACAAAACATCATGATACACTCTTGCGAATGAGACTCCCGTCGTCCATTTCTGATAACTTTTTGTCTATTGCCGCCCAATTCAAATCAACTAGTTTCTCTTGCTCACCCTGTCCCACAAAACAAAGTTATTTACTATGTAGTTAAACAAAGAAAACTTGAAATCTAAAGTGTTTTTCGGGCTTTGAAGCCGTGGCCAACCTTGGAAATGACACATCTGGAAAGAGCTTTTGGTTGTAATGGATACAGCAAACACGAGTTCGATAGGGCCGTCCATACAAGAAATGTAGAGCGCCAAGAATGAACAACGGGAGAAAATGAAGAAGAGCGCGGATGGATTACTCTACACTACATCCACAAGTAACGGACAGGATCGGCAGGCTACATCTAGAGTGTTTTCCGGGTTTTGAAGCCGTGGTCCTGTTGAAAATCACGACGGAAATTTCGTACCGATGAAATTTGAGTTCGTTGTCTCACGGTGCGCTCAGAATGCCCCAGAATAGCTGAATGTTTGTGCGTCAAGCGAAAAATCGAACGCCTCACCCTCGCGACATTTTCTGGGATTATGGAAATTCGTGGACATCCTGGCCCTCTTTTTGCCACACTGACACTATTTCTGAATGTGTCTATCCGCGAAATAATCGCCCGACTGGCTAGAAACAGGACCCGCGGGATGAATATTGAACCTAGACAAGAAGGCACGTTGGGTGGCTACCACCGAGCGGTCATTGGAAAATGTGTATGCCACGCTGCTCCTTAATCCAACGCATGACGTCATCTAGTTTATGTGGAAACAAAACTTCATGATACACTCTTGCGAATGAGACTCCCGTCGTCCATTTCTGACAACTTTTTGTCTATTGCCGCCCAATTCAAATCAACTAGTTTCTCTTGCTCACCCTGTCCCACAAAACAAAGTTATTTACTATGTAGTTAAACAAAGAAAACTTGAAATCTAAAGTGTTTTTCGGGCTTTGAAGCCGTGGCCAACCTTGGAAATGAAACATCTGGAAAGAGCCTTTGGTTATAATGGATACGGTAATCATGAGTTTGATAGAGCCGTCCATACAAGGAATGTATAGCGCCAGGAATGAACAGCGGGAGAAGATGAAGAAGAGCGCGGATGGACTACTCTACACTACATCCACAGGTAACGGACAGGATCGGCAGGCTACATCTAGAGTGTTTTCCGGGTTTTGAAGCCGTGGTCCTGTTGAAAATCACGGGTCGGAAAGAAAAACAACCGGCTGCTTTAAGCATACAACAATGACTAACTTTATTTGGGACTTCGGGAAAAACATAAATAGTTACTACAGTGTAAGTGTGTTGGTATATCATAGGTGGCGCTACAACGCACAAATCGACAACATATTGATACACTTCAACACCTCCACTTATCAATAATTTGCAATTATGCAACTGATGCTACTGCAATAGCATTTGTGCAACCCTAACCCTTTCGTAAACTTATCATGCTTACTAGCGCCTAAACCTTTAGTTAGTATAACTGCACACATATCCTCAGTTTAAATGTACTTAACTGAAACTAAACCCTTTTCAACGATATCCCTGGCAAAATGATATCGCACATCTATGTACTGGTTTTTTTATGAAAACCAGGATTTACTAACAACCTCTGAGCATTTTGGTTATCGCTGAACAAAGGTATCTCACAAAATTTACCTGTTAACTCATTATAAAAATTTTGTAAGTAAACCGCCTCCCTACAAGCTTTAGAGATTGCCACATATTCGGCCTATGTGCTACTTAATGAGATCATTTTTTGTTTTCTACTTACCCAAGATATACATCCACTTGACAATACAAAAGCAAATCCTGTATAAGACTTCCTATCTGTAACATTTCCTGCCCAATCGGCACCTACAAAACCTACTAAAT
Source organism: Taphrorychus bicolor (assembly GCA_951812265.1). Classification (NCBI taxonomy): domain Eukaryota; kingdom Metazoa; phylum Arthropoda; class Insecta; order Coleoptera; family Curculionidae; genus Taphrorychus; species Taphrorychus bicolor. The sequence continues at coordinate 19,921,068 of OX638306.1, read as the reverse complement.
TCTTATCAACCTTTCGAAAAGTTAAACATAAATCCTTTGTAGCTTGAAGATATCTCAATAGTCTTTTCGCACAAGCCCAATGATTTTGATCATAAATGATGTGTTAAGTTGAGTTAGATAACCAACGGTAAAACATAAATCAGGCCTGGTTAATACAGCCAAATACATAACACTTCCTATTAGCTGCTGATATGGAAGAGTTTTGCAACACTCAGAACTGTTTTCCAAATCGACTTTGCTTTCCATTGGAATTTTTACTGCATTACAGTTCTGCATATTAAACTTTTGCAAAATCTCCTCGATATACGTTTTTTGGCTTAATTTTATAGTTCCCTTATTCCTATCTTTGATAATTTCCATACCTAAGCATTTTTTTACCTCACCCAAATCTTTTATCTTAAATTCAAAACTGAAAGTGAACTGCAAGTTATCAGTTTCTACTTTGTTATTGGAAAATAAAAAGAACTCATCTACATATAAAGCTATGAGGGTTGTAGATTCTCCTAAATTTTTTATATATACACATGGCTCGTAATTTGATGATTTTTACCCTAGTTTAATAAAAAAAATAATTTATCCTGATATTCCATGCGCGCGATGATTGTTTCAATCCATAAACAGCTCGTTTAAGTTTACAAACCTTGCCCTGACTTTCTGGACAAAGAAAATCTTCTGGTCGCATCATATACACAGGTCTCTCCAAAAAAAACATTTAAAAGTGCTGTGCACACATCTAAATGACTTATATCTAGGTCCATTTTTGCAGTTAATGCTATTAACAATCTTAAACTACAATGCCTAACAACTGGTGAAAATGTTTCATTGTAATCTACACCTTCTCGCTGCACAAAACCTTTTGCCAAAAGCCTAGCCCTATAACACACTTTTCCGTTATTGTCAGTTTTACGTTTAAACAGCCACTTATTTTCCACAATCACACCATCCTCTGGAACATCCACCAAGTCCCAAGCATCATTTTCGGCAAACGATCTGAGCTCATCCTCCATGGCTTGTCTCCATCTTTGTCCATCTGGTCGAGATGTCGCTTCCTTCGCAGTAACAGGGTTGTAGATGAGGTTTGTTTTGTTACTTGAACTCTGAGCATTGTTTAAAGCATTTTCTGACAGTTTTGTGCAAATATAGTTCACATAGTCATCAAAAGTCTTGACATTGGCTTATCTCACTGATTTTCTCACTCTATGGTATTGTCCAGTTCTCCCACTGAATCTGAGCTTTCGGAAATACTTTCTGACTCTATCTCCGGAGCTACCTCTTTCTCTTCAGTTTCTGATTTATTTGAACTGTTTTCATCATTGGCCCAATCCTTTTGACTGTCATCCTTGTCAAAATCAAGCTTTACAACTTTTTCTTCTTGCTTGACTTCATTTAACAATCCTCCATTATTGCTACATCTCTACTAGTAGTAAGGGTGTTATTTTTTGGATTGAACAGTCTATATCCTTTTACTCTGTCACTGTACCGAACTAAAATCATCCTTCCAGATTTTTTGTGGAACTTTCTACGTTTAATATGAGGAATGTGCACCATAACTGTAGAGCAAATAATCGAAGATGACTTAAATTTGGTTTGTAACCATTCCAAATTTCAAAAGGTGTCCTATCAAGTCCACTTGCTATGGATCTATTTCAAACATACACTGCAGTATGGACGGTTTCAGCCCAAAAATTTTTGTTCAAACCTGTATCAAATAGCAAACATCTGGCCTTTTCCACAACTGTACGATTCATCCTTTCACTCAGCCCATTTTGCTCTGGCGTGTGGGTATTTCCTACGTTATCTTAGTAGGGGTTCATTGCAGTAATTAAAGCCCACTGTTGAATATATTTACAATTTTCTCGTGATATGATCAAAACACTTACTAGTAAATACAGATGCCAAATGTTACAGTTACAATTGTCTATAGAACTGCAATCTGAGGGCTACAGAGTTGTGCTCAGCCCAGAATGTTTAACTGAGATTTACATAATTACCGACTGGTACCAAAAACCCACCAGTTCAGGCCGATTAATAAATTTTAAATCTGCTCACCCTCTTTCATAGAAAGTAGCACTTATCAAATCCCTATAAACCAAAGTTATGCGACTAAGTCATGAATCCCTGTGGGGAAAAAACTTCTTAAAGGTACGGCACTCAGCATCTATTAATGGTTTTCCACCTAATATTGTCATGGCACTGCTGCAATCGACTGAGAAAATAACAGCTGATCTCCAAACAAATCAGCCGGACGTCAAATACTTTAAAATACCATTGGTACAGGGACTGAGTGCTAATTTGGGTAATATCTTGAGTCGTAACAACACTAAAATTGTTACATATGCAAGAATGACTGTTAATGATTTGTATTCAAATCTTAAGGATAAAACACCCACACTTGACAGATCCTCAGTAGTTTAATCTGTACCTTGTTCCAACTGCGACGCCCGGTATAAAGGACAAATTGGGGACAAAACTGAAACAACATAAATATGACTGTAACATTACAAACATTAACAAGAAAGAAAAGACCGCTTTAGCTACTCAACACTTTGAAACTGGACATCACTTTGACTTTAACAACCCTACGGTCTTGGACGTAGAAATGAGTTATAGAAAACGTTCGATCTCTGAAATGTTACATATAAACAAGTGGCGTGAAAAAACAGTAAATTTCAGAACGGATACGCAAAACTTAAGTATCATTTACAATTTTTTTAACAACAAAAAATCAATCAATGAGAAGTTAGGATTGATTTTTGGCATAATTATTGGGTTTTCGATTTGGAGCGTCTCGGAAGCCATGCATGGGTGTTGATGGAAAAGGAAAAATACAAATAAAATAAACAAAATAATAAACATTGATGTGGCGTACCGCACAGATAGGCCTCTTTTTGCAGCTAATGCTATTAACAATCTTAAACTACTATGCCTAACAACTGGTGAAAATATTTCATTGTAATCTACACCTTCTCGCTGCACAAAACCTTTTGCCGAAAGCCTAGCCCTATAACACACTTTTCCGTTATTTTCAGTTTTACATTTAAACACCCACTTATTGTCCACAATCACACCTTCCTCTGGAACATCCACCAAGTCCCAAGCATCATTTTCGGCAAACGATCAGAGCTCATCCTCCATGGCTTGTCTCCATATTTGTCCATCTGGTCGAGATATAGCTTCCTTCGCAGTAACAGGGTTGTAGCTTAGGTTTGTTTTGTTACTTGAACTCTGAGCATTGTTTAAAGCACTTTCTGACACTTGTGCAAATATAGTTCACATAGTCATCAAAATTCTTGACATTGGCTTGTCTCGCTGACTTTCTCACTCCCTGGTGATCAGGCATACCTGCTACTGATAAATCAGGTATAAAATCACTGTCAGCGTCAGTACTGTCCAGTTCCCCCACTGAATCTGAGCTTTGGGAAATACTTTCCGACTCTATCTCCGGAGCTACCACTTTTTCTTCAGTTTCTGATTTATTTGAACTGTTTTCATCATTGGCTCAATCCTTTTGACTGTCATCCTTGTCAAAATTAAGCTTTACAACTTTTTCTTCTTGCTTGACTTCATTTAGCAAGTCCTCCAAATTTCAAAAGGTGTCTTATCAAGTCCACTTGCTATGGATCTATTTCGAACATACACTGCAGTATGGACGGCTTCAGCCCAAAATTTTTGGTTCAAACCTGTATCAAATAGCACACATCTGGCCTTTTTCACAACTGTACGATTCATCCTTTCACTCAGCTCATTTTGCTCTGGCGTGTAAGGATTGGTAGTCTGGTGAATAATGCCATTTTGTTTCAGAAATGATTCAAGTTTCTCTCCACAAAATTCACCCCCATTGTCACTCCTAAAAACTTTAATTTTGCTATTTTTCTGTGTTTCCACCAACGATTTAAATTCCTTACAATACTGGAAAACCTGATCCTTGGACTTTAGAAAATAAACAAAACACATCTTATTGTAGTCCTCCTCTAAAATAAGGAAATAAGGGGAACCTCCTAAAGAAAATACTTCCATCGGACCACAAATATCACCGTGAATAACAGCTAGTACATTTTTGGCCCTTGTATGAGATTGTTTAAATGGTGGTCTGTATTGTTTGCCTTCGCAACAGATAGCACCGTTTTCTCGATCTATTTTACTTTTACAATCGAGTTCAGCAACAATACCACTGTTCATTTTTCTCAGGTCATTAAAATTAATATGCCCGAGCCTTCTGTGTCACACATCTGCAGTTGCAAGACAACATGCTGCAGTCTGTTTAGTAGTAGTAGGCCTATAAACGTTTAACCTATATACATTGTCCACTCAATCAGCGGTTGCTATCAAAACATTGCCTCATCAATTCAATCAAATTCGAAAACCACCGAATTTCCATTCCTTATCAACTGGCTCACAGATAATAAGTTGGTTGTGAGTTCAGGCATACACAAAACATTTTTTACCACAATATCATGCAAACTGTTACCTACTTTTGTCTGAATTCGCATTTGGCCTGTACATTTCACTGGTACTTTCATATTGTTGGCCACAACAATCTCCTTTAGGTCACAGTTCCTAGGAGTTTCCACGTCATTTTCCAATACAGAAATATGGGCACTAGCACCGGAATCAACGTACCAGTCAGTCCTTTTGAACTGTCCATTTAAAAACCCCACATTAAATGCATTTCCCCCTGATTTCTGTCAATTTGGATATTTATTAGGGCACTGTTTCTTAAAATGTCCAGGTTGTTTACAACCGTAGCACCTAATTTCATATTTCCCAGGTGAAGTTTCTTGACTTTGACTGGAAATTGACATTCGATTTTTGACATCCGCTTGGCACATGGGATGTGTCAACTTTGACGTTCCTGCACTGGCATTTTTCCACTGCTTCTTTCGACATCCGCTTTGCTAGCAAAAGCGCTTCCTGCTTTACCGACTTCCGATTCCATATCCAAAAGTTTGGATTTAATGGCGTCCGTTGTAATCGAAATTCCGGAATGTTCTATGGCCATAGTGATCGCAGCAAATTTTTCTGGCAAACCGGCTAGTAACAAAGAACTGCCAACGTATTTTAACATACGTCTGGCAACTCCTAAAGGTTGTGAAGAACAACCAATCAATCAAAAAATAAAATCGGGAAAACAGCGAATTTGCCTTGGGAGGTACTCAACTGATTATTAACTACAAGAATTATTATTATTGTTTGTGGGAGTAACTAGCCGGAAAAGAGGCACAGAGAGCTCGTCTTGGGAAACAAGACCAAGTTTTCCAGAAGAACCTAAACGACGACAGAACCAATCCACTCTTCTTCAATGCGAAACACAGTGCTTCTCAGCTTTTGTGCTGTGTCCACCATTTGATTCACGTATGACAACATTGACTCGCAGTCTTCCATACGTACCGAAATCAAAGATCTCAACAAGTTAATCCTCCTTGTAAATCCCAAGTCATCAAACAAAGATTTTAGCTTCTCCCATAAGTCTCCCATCGTTTTCCGAACATGAACATACAGAGATGCATCAATGGTCAAAATGAGCTTTGCCCTTGCTTTGGCGATTTTGGTCTCGTCCGTTTCGGTTCCATCGATACATTGTTTCAAGTTATCGATACTTAAGAAATTTTCTGCTGCAAAAGCCCAATCGCAATAATTATTCCGCCCGAGAAGTTTAGGCACACTCGCAACATAATTATTCGCCGTCATTGCGCTTAAAAACAATACTACCGATCACGACACAACTTTTCACTTTCCGTATTCCGTTAGGACTATGCGGGCCTAAAGGATACCATAACCATAACCTGTTGAAAATCACGGGTAGGAAAGAAAAATAACCGGCTGCTTCAAGCACACAACAACGACTAACTTTATTCGGGGCTTCGGGAAAAACATAAGTAGTTACTACAGTGTAAGTGTGTTGGTATATCATAGGTGGCGCTACAAGACACAAATCGAAAATATATTGATACACTTCAACAGGTCCCACCTTGGAAATGAAGCACCTGGAAAGAGCTTTTGGTGGGAATGGATACAGCAAACACGAGCTCGATAGGGCCGTCCGTCCAAGGAGTGCAGAGCACCAGAAATGAACAACGGGAGAAGATGAAGAAAAGCGCGTATGGACTAGTCTATCATACATTCACAAAGTAACGACAAGGTCGGCAGGCTACTGAAAAAGCACAATGTTAAAACTGTTTTTAAACCCACTTGTAGAAAACAACAGAGCTTGAGATCGGTCAAAGACCGCAGAGATCCCCTATCGGCAACCGGAGTTTACTGAGTTACATGCAGCTGTGGCTCGATCTACATTGGCACCGCAAAACGCAGCGTCAACACGAAGATTATGGAACACAAGAGGAGTTGCACATCCTTTTCATCCACGGTGGATATCTTATAGCAATTGCACCGTTTCTATCCGACACTACAGAGAGAAATTTGGAAATAAAGTGAGAGACCATTGAGAACTTTAAACACGAAAATTTCAACAGGAAAGAGGAAATTACGTTTCTAAATGCAGACTGGAAGCGAGTTCTTCGACATACTTCAAGTGCGCCGACACCCCGCGCCACCACTACCCCCACCCCAGTCCCTCCACTGCCCCCTGACGGCGGGAGAATAAGTACCACGGAGCTCACCGCAGTCGAATCAGTCAACGTCGTGAATCACTGGAGATCTTTCTTCCCCACATTCACCTATTGCCTCATCGCCTTTGATAATGTCTTCCGCAGCTGTACTTTGACCGGCCGTGAAAGCCTTCACAAAGAGACCTTAGCTTTTACGTTAAGAAAAGTATCTTCAAAAGAGTATATTTTAGTTACAAGTTTGACCGGTTGTTGATATTTGCTTATTTATGACTATTTTTGTTTGGTACTGGTTCAAGTCACGTGGGCAATTCTAAATATTTAAAAATATATTCTATTCAAAGGAATTCATTATTTCTCTGGCCTCAAATGATTTTTACGGCTCTTAGTTAAAAGATTTTTTTTGTATTTTATGGTTATTAATAATTTGGGAGAAAAGTCAAAGTTTTCTAATGGAAAACTTCATCTTTCTACTTCTTTTACATGACTGTAACAGTTTAGTTCTTTGTTTCTTGTGCAATTAGAGACGAAAATTGCACTTTTCACGCGAGTGTGACGGTTTTTGGGACGAGCCGTAGATGAGTGATACAACGTCACAAGTCAGTACAGCCCCAACTATTTGGCCGATAAAGTTTTTAAAAATTTCAAATTCTATAAAAAAAAAGATATTTTACGTGATAATTGTGTACTAAAGGTTACCCTTTTATAATACTTCGAATATTTCGTTCAAACACGAAGTAAACTGTAAAAGCTTCACTGCCCAGGCCAAAAGCCGATATTTTAGTTTACCAACTTTCAAAGTTTGTAATGAAGATTTATACAGAAGCTAAAAAGTTGCGGGCAAGGCGTCGGTAAATCGATTAGCCAGAGCTAAAATATTAAATTTCAAAGCCGTAATATTAAAAGTTTGAGCAAACTAATTTAAAGTTGAAAGTTACGTTTTCGAAGGAGATTTTTGGGCAACGTCTTATCAATGCAAAACACACCAAACAGCCTGCAGCCAGGCAGATCTCGTCGGTGTCGAGACATTTTTGCAACATCCAGTCATTGTCAATTAATCACGAGCTGGTTAAATAACTGTTAAAGGACGACGGAGAGAGTGGGAAGTGTTTACAGGGGCCCTGTTTGTCATCGACACGAGCCCTAAGCCCCCAGGGGAGGCAAACGCTCCACCGCAGCTTAAAAGCTCCGGGTTTACAACTTTACTTTTAAAGCTCCCCGCCACCGCTAAAGGATTATTTCATTTCGTAATTATTTAATTGCTTCCAGAAATCGTTTATCTCGTGTAATTAGGGCTTTTAAGATTTATTCGTTAAGAGGATGTCCTCTCGTTAAGGGAGCCGGATCATTTACTGCTCCTGTTTCTGCTGTCGCGCAAGACAACATAAAAAAAATTACGCAAATCTCTGTTCCCCAAGGGGAGGGCGGCTTTATTCGTATTTAGCAAAAACAAAGCTAAAACATTTAATTAATTTTTTTTTTGTTTAGAAGACTAAGTAAATTGTTTTCATTGAGGCAAGCAAATTACTAATAATACTTAATGGGTGAGTCGTATAAAAACTGTATAAAAGGGAGCTTTTAAAGCAACAGACAAAAGAAGTGTATTTTCAGAAAGGAGCTTTGTAAATAGCTCTTGGTGAGGTATAGTTATTTATGTACCAAGGATTTATGAACTGATAAGGCATAAAAAAATACTTGGTTTTTACCATGTATTTTCATGTTTCAATATTTTTCTTAAGGTTAACTTCCTTAAGACTATTATTACATTTTATGAAACAAAAAAAAAAAGGGAAGAGACTATTTAGCTAAAAGCAATAAATGTCAGATAAATATTTTCCTTTTAGTTAAATGCGTCATAAGTGCAAAATAATTGCCACAAAAAGAAAACAGAGGCAATTGCCCGCTGAGAGAGAAAAGCATTTCAATAATTGCACTACATCCAGAACGACTGTGTTTTTGTACACTTTAAGTACATTTGGTTCTAATCCAATTATTGTTATCGCATCCATTTTTGACTTATACAGGGTGATTCACGTTATTCGACAAGGAAGATTATGGCTAAACTTTTAGATTTAAAAAAAGTTTTGTATATGGAATGGATGAGGGTCTAATGGAAGTACATTTTAAAATTATTGTCATTGTATACAGGTGGTCCCAAAAGTATAAAATTGATTAAAGTTTTATTTTTTTAAATGAAACACCTAGTATATTAATGTATTTTCGGTATCTACGGATAAAAGTAAAGGTAGTTTTATTAAGGTTTATGGCATCTAAACCGTATCGTTCTTCAGATATCCGTGATTTTGTGAAAATGCAGTATCAAATTTAATATTTAAAATCTCAGCACTTGGTTTCTTTTCAACCACCGAAATTGGCTGGTGGGCTACTAGTACATTGAATTTTTTGCGGTATGTATTAAATATTAACTACTGTGTACCAAATGTAAAAAATGAACACTAAATTATTGCAAATTTCACACAAAAATAACTCGTTTACTTTAAATTAGACACTCTGTATTTTATGGTATCATTAGATGCAGAATTTAGTTTCCTGTCAGAAACTATTAAACATTCCTATAGCTTGGTTTTTGCGTTTTCTTGGAAAATTGATTTTTGCTGAATTCGCGCCTACATAAACGAATGTAGTAATCTAATTTACCTGTTCAGGTCTGTTCAGGTGTTACATGATTTTGACAAAGCAAAATTTATTGTAATTTATAGTTGTCACATATTAATTTAAAGTTAAATATTTTTTTTACTGTTATAATTGGTGGTCAACAGGGAGTTTATATTTAATCAAAATGCTGGTTTACACAACAGAATAACGAGTCGGTATGATCTCCATTCTAGGAAAATGCTTGCAAAATTGTCTTTTAGCATCAAGGGTTTATGCTGAAAGGTTTCCTAACCGAACTCGACCGAATAGAGCCCTTTTTGAAAGACTGTTGGTTCAATTTAGGCAAACTGGTAGTGTTCAGTATGAAACGACTGCCAAAACGAGACCAGTTACAGAAAACCAAGAAACTGAATTAGCCGTTATTGGCTCTGTAGTTGAAAATCCCCATGTCGGAAAACGATAAATTGCACAAAACTTAAATATTAGCCAAACAAGCGTATCAAGGATTCTTCAAAATTATATATATCACGATTATAACATACAACTACATCAATAACTCTCCGATAACGATTTTGGCCAACGAGTGGACTTTTGTATGTGGGTGTTAGAAAAGGTTGGAGAACAAGAAGATTTTTTTGAATCAGTTCTATTTAGTGATGAGTGTACTTATCATAACGATGGTTCTTTTAACCGACACAATTTTCATTATTATTCTGATTTTGACCCCCATGAATTTAGAGTTATTAATAACCAACATAGGTAGTAAATGTATGGGGAGGGGGCATAAAGTTATTGGACCTTATTTTTTTGACGAACATTTAAACGGAATGTCGTTTCTAAATTTTTTGAGAAATCAGCTTCCAATTTTACTGAAAGAAGTTCCTCTAGATATAAGAACAACTATGTGGCTGCAAATGGATGGTGCATCTGCTCATTATCATCGTGAAGTCTGGGAGTTCTTAAATGTCGTTTCCAAAATCGATGGATTGGAAGGAATGGGGCACAACATTGGCCACCAAGGTCCACTGACATAACGCCTCCCGATTTCTTTTTATGGGGATATGCGAAAGGAATCGTGTATTATACGCCACTAACCACAAAAGAAAATATGAAGGAACGAATCAGAGAGGCCTTCAGAAGCATAACTCCCTATAAGTTACGCAATGTGAGTGAATGATTTGAAAACAGAATACGTTTGTGTTTAGAATCAGACGGTGGTCGTTTTGAACAAATTTTATAACTGTTTGTTTTTGTTTGTTTTACTCTTATGCTAACTTGTTATTTATTGTATTTCAAATTTCCACTATTATTGCACTTAATTTTTTTGTAATAGAAATTCTAAATTTTATAAGAACTCTTGTAATATAATGTTTTATTGTTTTATTTGATATTTTATGCTAAATAAAGACACTTTAACATTCAGATGACTGCTAAATAATCTTCATGATCATAATTTTGTAACTTATAAATTAATATCTGACAAATCAGTAGTTCATTAGAAAACTTCGCCTAGTTGGTTGTGAAATGTATAGAAAAACAAAAAAGGAAAAGAATAGAAAAACAAAAGTCCATTTACTTTCATTATGCGATCCTTTTCTGTCAAAAATTTTATGGCCTCCTAAATGAAGTTTTTTCGTGAACACCCAGTACTAATGATAATAAATTTTGCTTTCTCAAAATCAGGTACTGTAACAGGTAAAGTAGATTACTTAATTTGTTTATGTCAGCTCAAATTCAGAAAAAAATCAGTTTTCCAAGAAAACGCAAACACCAAGCTATAGTAATGTTTATAATAATTTTGGTAGGAAACTAAATTCTGCATGTAATCATACTATAAAATACAGGGTGTCTAATTTAAATTACACGAGTTACTATTTGAAGTTGGCAATAATTTGGTGTTCATTTATTGACATTCGGTGCACAGTAGTTAATATTTAAAACACACCACAAAAAATCGAATGTACTATTAGCCCACCAGCCAATTTTGGTGGTTGAAAAGAAACCAAGTGCTGAGATTTTAAACATTTAATTTGATGCTGCATTTTCACAAAATCACGAATATCTGAAGAACGGTACGGTTTAGATGCCATAAACCTTAATAATACTACCTTTACTTTTGTCCGTAGATACCGAATATATTAATATATTAATATTCTAGGGGTCTCATTTAAAAAATACAACTTTAATCAATTTTATACTTTTGGGACCACCTGTATACAATGACATTAATTTTAAAATGTACTTCCAATAGACCCCCATCCATTCCATATACAAAACTTTTTTAAAATCTAAAAGTTTAGCCATAATCTTTCGTGTCGAGTAACGTGAATCACCCTGTATACAAAACTTATTGAAAAGTATTTGTGTATTGAATTGACATACCCATAAATAAATAGTAAAAAATAAACACATTTTCAAACCAGATTATGTCAGAGTTTATGTCCCGTTATGGAACTTCTTCATTAAATTCAATTACTAAGCTGTTTGTATCCGACAACAAACCGAAAAACACCAAAAGTATATAAAACAAAAATTTATGTACTCCTGTGGTGGGAAATACCACATATTCAAGGCGGCAACCACATTTCCTAATTTGGAAAATATTTCAACTAACGTCGTCTTTCAGCAAGATGAAGCCAAGTGAAGAGGAATGGAAAGAAGGTATGCTCAAAAACAGCTGCAATCCAACATCAAAAGCTCCAAGCAAACAAACTACCGACAATCAAAATTCTGTAGGTATTTGATTGTAACTAAAATAAATTTCAATAGTTAAAATGGATTGTTTTTGATTAATTCAATTAACAAAAAACATTAATAAAAATAACAAGTTTCCATGCAGAATTATTGTTATATACTTATGTAATTACTAACATATTTTTTTTCGTAACTTAAGCCTTTATTCTACATTGAGGGAGCATTCGACAAAGAAAGAACAAACAACATTTGCGAGGCACTATTATTAGTGGAACAATGGTGTACCGAGACGGGACTATACCAAAAGGAGGAAAACTACCTCTGCTGCTAAAGCCTGAGACTAACCCAGATAACACTAGATATTCTGGGAATATTCTCACAATCCTCTATTTGAAATATTTTCATTTCTCGGCTTTCGTTTGGCCGGCAGAGGGCAAGGTATGGAAAGAGGCATTGACGTCATCAGCCATTGCCGTAATTTCGGCCATTTTGAGGTTAGCGGTTAGCGTGTCAATAGATTCAATATACAGAGTGTTGGTAAACTTCATCTACACTTTTGACAGAAAAGTAAATGAAGTTGTATTGTATCATTCTTTTCCTTTGATATTTTACACACAATTGGATGACTTTTTAAATAAACAACCCACTAGAAACATGTAACAACTATTTTTTTTTCTTTAAAACCACTCAATTAAATGTAATATATATGTAATATTAGTGGAACACCAACATATTAGTAACATTTATACCATTCACGTGGTTTAAAAAAATAAAAAGTGCTTATGTAACCATGGCAAACAGAAATAGATCATTATTGCAATAAGTACAATAAACATATTGGTTTGAAAGTAGTACCTATAATTGATTTTACCAACATTACCACAAGGTTTATGTTTCTGTCAACCGATTCCGTCATAAGTAATTTTATTCTAACAATATTTTTTTTTGATTTTGATTTGAAATTTTGATTTCAGTCAGTGAATTCTTCACTGACTGAAAAAGGTCGAAACGTTGGCGATTTCGAGAAAGTGAAGTGGCTATTTGTCCTACACCTACGATCCAACACCTTTCTAATAATTGATAGGACGCAAAGCGCAATATAATAATAATCATAAAGTGGCATGTGCTGTTAAAACTTTTATAGACCCAGATTAGATTATTCTGAACTGAATGTTGTATATCGTGCTGTAGTAGCGGGTCTGGTGATCTGGTCAGCTAGGCTATATATGAGTGTAAACCTGGACCCTCTGCTCTGTGTCTCAAAGCGAAGTTCAACGATTCAGCCCCAAATACATAGACAAGAAGGGAAATATTTTAGTGCATGTTATATTTTTGAATAATATTTTTTTACCTGTAGTGGTTGTAGTGCTACTCGTGAAATACATATTGATAATCAGATACATACATAGTAAAATTTAGCAACATAGCACACCGAGCGTGGTTGTATAGGTAGTTACCTTTACCTAGCATTTATTTACCTTTATTGGCTGTAGTACAAGTTGGAGATACATAGTAAAATTTAAGAAATTTCTTACATTGGTAAAAAGCTCGGTAAATAGGTACTAAGCTGGGTATTAGGTACCTAGTAAATATTTTCCATTTTAGTTGTAGATACATTGTAAAATTTTAAAAAAATCTTCCGTACGTAAATAGAGAAGTAAATAGACACTAGGCTCGGTATTAGGTACTTAGTAAACTTTTTCCATATAATTACCAAGCCCAAAGTCAAGTCAGGTTTTAAGAGAAATATTAGGTACATGGTACTGGACACTGAACAAAGAAAAAAATGCTCTTCTGGCATAAACAACCTGATGAACTAGGTCAAAATAGTCCTATAATATATAATAATAATGAGTGAATAGCAAATAGTTGGGTGGTTAAGCTCTGTATAGCACAGCAAGAACAGTTTGTGCATGAATAATTGTAGTACATAGTAGAACCAGGTGCATGGCATTCAAACGGTATTCATTCGGTCAAATTTCAAAAATGTTTCATAAAATTCTAACTCTAGAAATGTTCTTCAATAGAAACTAACAATACATTTGCTAACATTGAGATCTTCAAAATTCTTATTTATTTTAAATTTTGAAGGTATGACCGGGTAGACTATCTTATTTGAAAACATCCTTTTTTAATATAGGTAAAAACCACACCAAATATTATGGAACAGTCTAAAAAATTGGGTGGCTCGGATATCAAGGATGCAACTAGAAGACTATTACAAAAATTACATACCGACGAAGTACAGCTTAGCTGGACACAAAAAGAAGAAACCTTTTTGAGGACACCGAAATGTTGGCTACATGCATAGGTCAGTGATATGTATATTGTTTTGGCTTCATTATTCTAAATGGCGTTTAAATTACTTAACCCCTCTGCAGATTTTTAATTTCTCGACCGGTTGTTCCTTCAATTTAAATACAAGTGCCAAAGGGTTGTAAGTAATAATTTGGAGTGAATAACAGTTTTTAACTTCATATATCTTGATTTTTTTTTACTCGTGAATTGACTTTTGTCGATGTCAAACACTCTTATCATTGCTTATCAAGTAACTGGGCCGTTCTGCTTCTTATCACTATGTATATCTGTTAAACATATATACAGGGAGTTCATTATAAAACTTCATCTAGCAGGCTATGAAATTTTGACAGAAAAGGATGACAATCAAAGTAAATGGACTTTTGTTTCTCCATCCTTTTCTTTTGACATTTCAGAGCCAACTAGATGAAGTTTTATAATAAACACCCCATATATACTGTTACGATCTCAGCAACGCCGCATGGGAGGCGGGGCAACGCATGGGAGCGTGTTGGTTGGTGGAGCTTCGCGACCTATCCGCGCTGCGTCATGGCTGACACGAGTGATTTATTGCTCGTCTGGCTTAATCTAGAAGGCAGTTGTTTACAACCGTTTTTTTTTATGTGAGATTATTCAAGAATTCTTATAAAGAACTTTCTAGGTTTTTCTGTAATTTTAGGATTGTATATAAAAGGCGCATAGAGCGGCGATGAAGGAGTAGTCTTATTTTAAGCGAGCTATAAGTAAGCTAAAATTCCGAACGATATTAGAAGGCTATAAAGTGTTAAGTAGTGAGTTATTTACTAGTCGAATTGTACCTGTGTGTATTAGTGGGATAAATAAATAGTGTTTTCGAGTTAAATCGTTACACTGGAATTATCGAACCCCGAGTTCGCAACAATTGGTGTCAGAAGTGGGATTCCAGTGGGAATTTGAGGACTAATATTGCTGAACTGTAAGTGAGTGCTTCATTGCCGGACACGTGTTTATGCCAGTGACCAGAAGCCAGCATCAAGCGATGGAGGATCAACTTGCCGCCCTGCTGTCCCTTATGCAACAACAAAAAGAAGAGCAGGAAAAACGTTATAAGGAACAAAAAGAAGAACAGGAAAAACGTGATCAAGTACAGGAGCGACGTTATCTAGAACAGGAGAAACGTTATAACGAACAGAAGGAAGAGCAAGAAAGACGTTATAAGGAACAAAAAGAGGAACAAGAAAAACGTGATCAAATACAGGAGCGACGTTATCAAGAACAGAAGGAAGAGCAGGAAAAACATTATCAAGAACAAAAGGAAGAACAGAAACGGTTTAAAGAAGAATTAGTGAACCATCTCGCAGCTAGGGAGCAACAATTGGAAGAAAGAATAATGCAGTCCGTTAACGAATCCGTTAACGGCGTTAACGAAGGACTCGAAGCTGTCAACCAGAGGGTTCTCGAGCTAGAAAAGAAATTCCGGGAACAACTTGAGGACGACACCGTGTCTACAGAGAGTTTTAGCACAGCCAACGCTAAAATCAAGCCTCCTGATTATGACGGTACTACGGCGTGGGAAATTTATAAAACCCAATTTGAGGCAGCTGCAAAAGCTAATGGCTGGTCCGAGCCCCAGAAAGCTACATCATTGGTGGTAGCACTTCGTGGAAAAGCGGCTGAATTACTCCAATCTCTGTCGGCAGCTGATCAAAGTAATTATGCGGCTTTAGTACACTCTCTGCAACTACGATTCGGAAATGAGCACAAAGAAACCGTGTTCCAGGCCCAGCTGAGGATGAGACAGCAGAAGTCAGGTGAATCCTTACAAGAATTTGAGGCGGACATAGACAGACTAATTCACCTGGCATATCCATCGGCCCCTGAATCTTTTCAAATGCAATTTGTCGCCGAAAGGTTCATTGAGGGAGTTCGAGATAGTGACATGAGGTACCACTTACGTCTAGTAAGGCCCAAGGATATCAGCGAGGCACTAGTTCGGGCCCTGGAATTCGAGGCGTCACGAGTGACATCTAGTTCTTCTGCAAGTGTAAGAGTGGCAACCTGCGGTGATAAGAAGTCTACATCTATGGCTGAATCCATGGCAAGTTTACATAAAGCGTTGAAGGATATCGCAGTCAATATGCAAGCCCTGTTGGGAAGAACTCCTCGATCAACACGCAATCGGGGCATAAAATGTTTTAACTGCGGTAAACTGGGTCACGTCAAGAGTAACTGCCGCAATAGGGCAAGAAGTCCGTCGCCGTTGTTTAGAAGATCGAGCGGCAACCAAGACCGCCCTAGAATTCAGGAAAGACCAATTCCTGTCAATGTAAGGGAGCAATTGACCGAGCCCGTTAAGACCCCCAGGATCAGTCAAGTCAATCAATCAAGTCAAGCCAATAATTTGGGTGGCAAAAGTGTTACAGAGACCGGACGCGTTAAACGACAGAAGACCCAAACTGAACATCGACCAGGAAGGTATCACGGAAATGCCGATGCATTGTCTAGACGGCCATGTAAAGAAGATAGTCAGCATTGTCGAAGAACGGAGCAACGTGAGGGACATCCTTCTGTAAGGAGAACGTCGGTGGAAATAAACGATGGCTGGACCACAAAGACCCTTCGAGAAGAACAAATGAATGATCCAGATATTGGACCCATCCTCTCTGCAAAGACTGACGACAAGAGACCAGAATGGCAAGAAATTGCTGGTAAAAGTCCAAACCTGAAGGCGCTATGGGCCCAGTGGCACTCTCTTAAAATAGAAAATGGATTACTGAAGAGAGCGTGGGAGAGTCCGGATGGCAAGACCGTAGTCAGTCAGTTGGTTGTTCCTGGAAGCAGAAAATCGGACGTACTACAGGAAATGCACGACGGAACCAGTGGAGGTCATTTTGGGGTCAATAAAACCTTGGCCAAAATTAAAGAGCGGTTCTACTGGGTGAATTATCATGAAGACGTCGAATCTTGGTGCCGCAAGTGCGAAGTTTGTTGTGCCACAAAAGGACCTCGAACAAGATCACGCGGCCGAATGGTGCAGTACACTGTAGGTGCTCCATTCGAGAGGGTAGCAATTGATGTCGCGGGACCGTTTCCTCAGACTGAGTCGGGCAATAAATACATCTTGGTCGCCATGGATTACTTCACTAAATGGCCTGAAGCATACGCCCTGCCTAATCAAGAAGCAACGACTGTGGCAACGGTGCTAGTAAATGAAATGTTCTGCAGATTTGGAGTCCCTCTCGAACTCCATTCTGATCAGGGCCGAAATTTTGAATCGGCTGTTTTCCAGAAGGTCATGGAACTTCTCGGAATTCGCAAGACCAGGACAACTCCTTTGCATCCACAGTCGGATGGGATGGTAGAGAGATTTAATCGGACCATGGAACATTACCTGTCTAAAATGGTGGCAGATCATCAGCGTGATTGGGACCAACATCTACCTCTCATGTTGATGGCATATCGAGGCTCTACGCATGAAGCCACTGGTTATACTCCGGCGAAAGTGATGTTCGGAAGGGAAATGAGGCTTCCAGCGGATTTGATGTATGGAACACCAGAAAAAGACTCACTCAACTCTGAGAATTTTGTGGAGGAACTTAAGGAGAGGCTGGACAATGTACATGAACAAGTCAGAAATAAACTGCGGATATCCAGTGATCGAGCCAAAGCAAGATATGACTTACTAGCTAACTCCCGCGGCTTCCAGGATGGTGATTTGGTGTGGCTATACAATCCGCGGCGAAAGGTGGGGAAGTCGCCCAAACTTAGCCAAAATTGGGAAGGACCTTATACAATTATAAAGAAGATTAATGATGTGGTGTATAGGATCCAGCGGACCCCTAGGTCAAAGATGAAGGTCGTTCATTTGGATCGATTAGCACGATACCATGGAACTCTATCTGTTCGGGACGAACAGACTTAGGAGGAGGGCAATGTTACGATCTCAGCAACGCCGCATGGGAGGCGGGGCAACGCATGGGAGCGTGTTGGTTGGTGGAGCTTCGCGACCTATCCGCGCTGCGTCATGGCTGACACGAGTGATTTATTGCTCGTCTGGCTTAATCTAGAAGGCAGTTGTTTACAACCGTTTTTTTTTATGTGAGATTATTCAAGAATTCTTATAAAGAACTTTCTAGGTTTTTCTGTAATTTTAGGATTGTATATAAAAGGCGCATAGAGCGGCGATGAAGGAGTAGTCTTATTTTAAGCGAGCTATAAGTAAGCTAAAATTCCGAACGATATTAGAAGGCTATAAAGTGTTAAGTAGTGAGTTATTTACTAGTCGAATTGTACCTGTGTGTATTAGTGGGATAAATAAATAGTGTTTTCGAGTTAAATCGTTACACTGGAATTATCGAACCCCGAGTTCGCAACAATACTTACCTACTTTGTCAATATATACCTTTCCCCAAATAACAGTATTTGTTATTTTAAGAAATACATTGAATAGTTCTAATTTTTAGCGATTATCAAGAACATCGAAGATCGAATCACCGAAAAAATTCGAATCGAAAAATACGTGGGGGTGTATTTGTCAAAAGCTCCCGATAGTTTAAGCCGTCGATAGCAGCAGAGA
This sequence comes from Taphrorychus bicolor, assembly GCA_951812265.1. Classification (NCBI taxonomy): domain Eukaryota; kingdom Metazoa; phylum Arthropoda; class Insecta; order Coleoptera; family Curculionidae; genus Taphrorychus; species Taphrorychus bicolor. The sequence continues at coordinate 19,902,342 of OX638306.1, read as the reverse complement.
GAGCAGCATGCGGATGACCAGATGTAGCGAATAGAGTGATATCTGTATCAGTATCAAAGCGATGAGCTTCCAAATATAATATTGTTGCGAACTCGGGGTTCAATAGTTCCAGTGTAACGATTTCACACGAAAACACTATTTATTTACTCCATAAATACACGCAGGTACAATTCGACTAGTAAATAACTCACTACTAAACACTTTATAGCCTTCTATTATCGCTTCGTAACTTTAGCTTACTTATAGCTCGATTAAAATAAGACTACTCCCTAACCGCCGCTCTATGCGCCTTTATATACAATCCTAAAATTACAGAAAAACCTAGAAAGTTCTTTATAAGAATTCTTGAATAATCTCACATAAAAAAAAAAACGGTTGTAAACAACTGCCTTCTAGATTTAGCCAGACGAGCAATAAATCACTCGTGTCAGCCATGACGCAGCGCGGATAGGTCGCGAAGCTCCACCAACCAACACGCTCTCATGCGTTGCCCCGCCTCCCATGCGGCGTTGCTGCGAATCATAACAATATACTTGAAACCAGAAGTTCTTATTTTATTTCAACTCTTCTACAGGATGTTGCAAATTCGGAGGAGTTACAAACAACATCATTCTTAAAATACTTTTGTAGATATTCCAGAAAAACAATTTTTTTTCTTAAAGAATTTGTCGTTGTATTAGAGCGCGCAATATTTGTCTCAAAGTTAGCCCTAGTTTGCATCTCTTACAGTTTTTACATTAAAATCTGAGAGCTCAGAGTACCTGCTTCCGAATTTGTAGTATCCCATAAATACATTTTGAAAGAAGTGCCTTGAAAAAAACTAAAAATTGTGATTATTTCTTTCTGCGGGTGAAAATTAAAGGAGTGCCCCCAAAAAATACTCCAAATGTTGCATTGGCCACATTCCTGTAATATTCAATATATCATATTTAGGAACATGCCTGGAATATTGATTCCTGGTATAAACCAGGAATATTTCAAGGAATATTCTAGGAATATGCAAGAAGATTCCAATACAGAATAGTATATTGTCATTCCTGTATTCCTCAGAGTTATTCCTGAAATATGGAACATTCTTAAAAGAATATTCTTGGAATATTAAGGGAATATATAATGTTATCTGGACCCCCAGTTACTTAAGTAACTATATCAACCCCAGTTACTTAAGTAACTGGGGGTGATCATCGACAACTAGCTGACCTGGAAAAGTCACGTAGAAAAGGCAAGCAATGAGCAACAATACTGGTATGGCAATTGCGCAGGGCAGTGGGCAGGATGTGGAGTCTAAAGCCACACGTCCTGCACTAGCTCTATACTGCAGTAATCAGACCCAGGATATCCTATGGGTCCATGGGCAAGTGGCCAGCGGTGGATAGGACCTGCTATGCGTTGAGTTTGGCCAGACTGCAAGGAACACTCTGCCTAGCCATAACGGGAGCGTTTACAACAGCACCGAGAGTAGCTCTCAATGCTTTACTGGGCCTTACTTCATCCAATCTGGATGAAGAGGGAGCCGATGGGTTCCTGCAGGAGGACGGATTTCTGCGACCAGTAGAAGGAAACAGTCATGGGAAGGTGTCACACGCAGATCGCCAGCTTCATCCAGCATCATATCCCCAATTATCCTGTCCCAGGAACAACTACAGACGAATTCAAAGAAGTGCTGCTTCAGCAATCTTTTGAGAATAATCACGTATTATATACAGACGGATCAAGAAGGGCTGATTCACAGTCGTCAGAAGATGGAATATACAATGCGTGAGACGAAGATGGCAAGAGCTTTCCTTTGTGGTGGTTTTCCAGGCGGAGATGTTTGCAATACTCGAAATGACCCCAGGACGAAGAGTCAAACAAGGAGCAGAACAGAACACCTTCATCTACAGGAACAGTTAAAAGCTCGTTCAGGACTGCAGAGATGCTCGAGAGTCACTGGCTGAAACAAAAAGGGTTACTCTGGGATGGGTTCTTGGACATAGGGTATTGAGGCAAACGAGAGCGCCAATGAATCGGCCAAGCGTGGTTCACAGAAGTGCTTTATTGGACAGGAGCCATGTCTAAGAATAAGCAATAGGTACGTCTCTCGCTCTCTAAATTAGTAGGTATGGGACTCTCCCATGCCTACTACTGCCTTGTACTCACAAGGACAAACTGGACACAGTCAGGAATATGTAGATAAACCAAGGAAATCTACCCTAACCCGGATAGATCCAAGGCCTCGTGGCTACTTGGGAGAAGTCGACAGTGCCTGGTAGGCCTCATTGGAATCTTCACTGGCCACTGCAGAATAAACGGTTTTTCTGGGTAGTCTAATGCATTTTTTTGGAGTCTCAAGCCGTTCCCAAGATATTTCACAATTTTCTAATTTTCCAAAATCGATCACGAAGTTTCTCTTTCTATGTAGCTCATTTTTTTTTCAACAAACATGGTAGTTTAATGCATTTTTGCGAAGTCTCAAGCCGAAAATATTTTCGGCTTGAAAATATTTAATAATTTTCTTATTATAAAATATTTTGTTATATCTATTAAATAAAAGTTATTTCTATTTAATAATTAAACTTTCCAAAAAAATCCATGAAGTTTGTATTAATTTTTAACTAATTATTTTCTATTAAAGCAATGGTTCAATACAAGTTTTGAAACCTTAAACGATTCTCGAGATTCATATCACAGATTTACATATTATTTTATTTTTCAAAATTGATCACAAACTTTCTGTTTGTGTTTAGATCATTTTTTCTAACAAACGTGGTAGTCTAGTGCATTTTTTTGGAGCCATTCTAAGATATCAAATAATATTTTAATTTTCCAAAATAAACACATTAAGTTTGTATTTATTTTTAGTTAAATTTTCAATCGTTTATCGAAATCTTGCCAATCTCAACCGTTCTCAAGATAATGAATAATTTTGCTATTTTTTTAATTTCGTGGAGTTTAAAACAAGCCAAGTATACAATATACAAAAAATAGAGTTTTTATTTGTTTTTAACAAATTTTTCCCAACCAACACAAAAGTCTAACAAACTTTTCCAAAAAAAAAAAAAAGTTTCGAACTACCTAGCAACAACTGGAGACACTGAATATTGGGTACTGGCAGCAATGAAATGCCACTAAAAGAATATTAAACTTGAAAGCAACATAGCTATTTCTTATGTTAAAAAACTATTTTTTGTTTCAAAAAATGATCGAAAAAATTCAAATTAAGATTATGGCAGAAATCATTAAAAATTACTAAGAGCGTTCAATTATCAAGAACTGAAACTTAAAAAATACTCATTTTACCTAAGCACAAAAAGCACAATTAAAAAACAAAACAAAATAAAAAATTTTATGTTTTTTGAAAAAAGTCAGTCTAAAATTAATACTAAAATACGTGAAAAATTACTTAAAGTGTGTAAGAATACAAATTCGCAGTGCTTGGCAAAATTCATATTAACAATATTTCAACAAAATTAATATTAAGTTAGAAACAAAAAGTGAGTTAAGGAAAGTAGAAAAAACTAAAAGATTACATCTAAAATTTGCAATTAAAGGAATAAATTTAAAATATTTCTAGTTTTGTGCCAAACTTTCCTTATTACAATATGTATTACAAAGAAGTATAAATTCCCATTGGCCAGTCCTTAAAAAAAGAATTGTGTCAAAATTATCTCAAAAGAATGAAAACCTAATGAAAAAACCAAATTAGATCAAAGAAAAAAATACAACAACGAAAATTTAGATTGGAAGTAGAACTAAAATAGTTTGAAAAGAACTAATTTTTGCTAAAAATTACAATTTTAATGTTTTTTGAAAAAGTCAAGCTAGGATTAAGGCCACGTGAAAAATGACTCATTGAGGGTAAATATAAAAACTGGGAGGCTTTGGAAAAACTCGAATTAAGATTATGGCCAAAGTCAATTTGAAATTACTAAAAGTGCTAAAAATGCAAATTTGAATTCTTGGAAAAAATTAGATTAGATTTAGAAACGAAAGTAATCGAAAAAAACTCATTTTAACTAAAAATAAGAATTTTTATATTGGTTGAAGAAGTCAGGCTGGAATTCAAGCCAAAGTTCGTGAAGGAGTCATTTTTGAAGAAATCAAAGAAACATACAAATTTGGAGACTGAAAAAAAAATCAAATTAAGATTAATCAAACTGTCAAATAATAACGATTAAATGTTTCTGGCCGAATTCACGTTAGGAGTAAGATCAAGACTGGTTAACAAATTACACAGGGTGTCTAAAAATGCGAATTAGGCATTTTTCAAGAAATTTACAATAGAATTAGGGCTACAATTTTTTAAAAGTAACAAAAAATTACAACTTTAACATTTTTTTTAAAAAGTTTGGCTAGCGCTAAGCTCAAGATACTTAGAGAATGACTCAAAGTGTGTAAAAATACAAATTTGAAAATTAAGAAAAAATTTAAATAAAGATTATGACATATAGCATAAAAAAATTTGTAACAGCGTCACAAATGCCGAGTACAAGTTTCTAACCATGTTTCAAAATTACACAGAGCGCCTAAAAATGTAAATTTGAAGGCTTTGGAGAAATTCGAGAACTAAAATTGTTTAAAAACAGCTCAATTTTAGTTAAAAATAACAATTTTATTGTCTTCTGAAAAGTCATGATAGGATTAACGCCAAGTTACGTGAAAAATTACTTAAAGTGTGTAAGAATGCAAACGGAGGAGTTGGAGTGTTTAGCAAAATTCAAATTAACATTATATCAACAAAATTAATATAAAGTTAAAAATACAAATTAGAAGAAGAAAAGTGGAAAAACTAAAAAAATTATCCAAAATTTGCAGGAAAAAAAGAATAAATTTAAAGTATTTCTAGATTTATACCAAATTTTTCTTATTACAATATGTATTACAAATTACCATACATTCCAAATGGGGTCAATCCTCAAAAAAAATCAAATTGGGTCAAAATTCTCTCAAAAAAATGAAAACCGATCTTCTTTTCGATGTAAAAATCCAATTTAGATCGAAAAAAATTAAAAGAACAAAAAATTTGTACAGAACATAACGAGTATTTGAAAATGAAGAAAACAGTAAGGCAAAAAAACTTGGACAAAGAAAAATTGTTTCAACAAGAGACGACTGAAATGTTTATAATAGAAGAGAACGCAAACAATTCCAAACAGCAGTAAATTTTGTTCAGGTATTTTGTTGGTGACTTAGAGGAGAAACAAATAATTAAATTGCAGCAGGAATCTTTATTGCAGAGCTGCCACTGCAAACCGGAGAGACCATAATTGCAATAGAGAAATGAGTAAACAAAAAGCAAGTTGTCAAAGAAAAATAACATAGAAAAACCATTAATAAAACCCAAGAAAAGGTTGAATTTAGATCAATAGAAACAAATATATGAGAAAAAAATCAGAAAACGTGACAAATAATAATAATAGAAACATTGTTATTACAAACATGTGCATTAGAAACCTTTTCTAGAACAGAGGAAATGTTAAGATTCACAAAAAAAAAGTTTTGTTTTGATGCAACACATCATATTTTAGGTCTCCTCCAACTAAGAGAACGATATCGTAAATTCAAGAAATAATTGGTTTAAAAATAATTATATTGTTTCTTCCTTAAATAAATTAACTATTTAACATTTTTTTGTGTGGAAATAAAGTTATGTGAAAGGAAAATAATAAATTTGTTTCCTATAATAGAATATAGTTTTTTTTAAGAAAATATTCTCAATTTTATATAAGATAATGTGTGTTGAACTAATGTTCCAATGTTACTAGTTCTGAAAAAACTAATTTCTTTATGAGAGAAAGTATTATTTTCACTATATGGAAAGCAGAAAATCTTTCAATTAAAAGCAAGTTGCTTTATTCGTAGATATTTCTTTTGTGTGTGTAGTTATACACGGTACACCATATGTACTCTTGGTTGGAGGGTACGAACAGGTTTGTACAAATAACCGAAACTGTTAAATATAAATAAAAAAATCTACTAAATATAAAAAAGAGCGGAAATTTGTTTCCCAAAATTTAAATCGTTGAAAAAATGTTCAATCCTATAGAAACTTCTAATCGAGGCTCCATTGTAACAAGGTCCTCCACCAGTAACAAAAAAAAAATAAACACAACTTATTAAGAGATGGCAGTGCATGTTTGGTTTCGTTTCCACTCTTCATTTTCTGTGCTGGCACTAAATTTTATTAACATAACCATGTTCTCAACCTAAAAAATCAGGTCAGTAAAACCATCTGTGAGTGATGTCGATTAGTGTGTTATATGTGCTTCCGATTTATATTTATTTAAAAAAAAACTTGTGGTTTTTACTTTTAACAGGTTGTGTGCTCACTGCCCACTGTGTAATTTCCAATTTATATCTGTAGTATTGAGGAAGAATGCAATACATAATGAAAAAGTCGGCAAATTTTTAAAGGACAGCTGGTTTTTTTAATATCAATATAATTTCAATTAAAAATTAAATAAAATAAATAAAAATAAAAACTAGAAATAATTAAAAATTACTAAAAGTGTCAAAAAGGCAAATTTGAAGTCTAGGAGAAATAGAATAGAATTAGAACTGAAATTTTATGAAAAAACTCATTTTCCCTAAAAAAAAACAATTTTTATCTCTTTTTTTTTTAAAGTCAGGCTAAGATTAATGCCAAAATACGTGAAAAATTTCTAAAAGTGTTTAAGAATAGAAATTTATGAGTTTCTGTCAAAATTCAAATTAACCATATTTCAACAAAATTAATATTAAGTTAGAAATAATAATTAAGTTAAGAAAAGTAGAAAAAAAAATAAAAAATATCTAAGATTTGCAAGTAAAGCAATAAATTTAAAATATTTCTAGTTTTGTGCCAAACTTTCTTTATTACAATATGTATTACAAATAAGTATATATTCCCATTGGTCAGTCCTTAAAAAAAAATTGCGTCAAAGTTCTCTCAAAAGAATGAAAACCTAATGAAAAAACTCAATTTAGATCGAATAAAAAAAATAAAACAACGAAAATTAATAAATTTTCGACAATTAAAAAAAATAGATTGGAAGTAGAACTAAAATTGTTTGAAAAAGACTCATTATTATAGGCTCAAAATATAGACATTATAGAATCAAAAATATATACACTAGGAGGCTTTGGAAAAACTCAAATTAAAATTATGGCCAAAATCAATTTGAAATTACTAAAAGCGTCAAAAATGCAAATTTGAAGCCTTGGAAAAATTTAAATTAGATTTAGAACTGAAACGTTTCGAAAAATACTCATTTTACCTAAAAATAATAATTTTTATATTTTTTGAATAAGTCAGGCTAGGATTAAAATTAAAATACGTGAAAAATGACTCAAAGGGGACAAATATACAAATTTGCAGGCTTTGAAACAAAACCAAATTAATATTACGTCTAAAATCAGCTAAAAATTAATCAAACTCTCAAAACATTCCGAATAAACGTTTCTAACCAAATCCACGTTAGGATTAAAATCAGAACTGATTAACAAATTACACAGAGCGTCTAAAAATGCAGATTTGGTGTTTTTCAAGAAACTTACAATAGAATTAGGGCATTAGGGCTGAAATTGTTTAAAAGTATCAAAAAATTACAACTTTCATATTCTTTAAAAAAGTCACGTTAGACTTAATGTCCAAATACGTAGAGATTGACTCAAAGTGTGCAAAAATACAAATTTAGAAATTTAGAAAAAAAGACAAATAAAGATTATGGCGCATTCAAGTTAGCATTAGGATTTAAAAATTACACAGAGCGTCTACAAATACAAATTTTAAGTGTTTGAAGAAATTCAGATTAGAATTAGAACTAAAATTGTTTAAAAGAGTTTATTTTACATAAAAATTACAATTTAAATGTTTTTTGAAAAAGTGAGGCTAGGATTAAGGCCAAATTACGTGCAAAATTGCTTAAAGTGTGTAAGAATACGAAATTGGAATGTTTGGCACAATTCAAATTAACAAGTTTTCAACAAAATTAAGATTAAATTAAAAAAAAAAATTAGAAAAAAAAAAGGTTTCGAACTATGTAGCACCAAGTGGACAAACCGAATATTAGGTGCTGGCTGCAATTAAATGCCACTAAAAGAATATTAAACTTGAAATCAATATAACTATTTTTTTATGTCAAAAACTATGTTTTTATCTTAAAAACGTGTTTTTACGGAAAAAAAAATAAATTTAATTTCAGTTAAAAATTAAATAAAATAAATAAAAATAAAAACTAGAATTAATTAAAAATTACTAAAAGCGTCGAAAACGCAAATTTGAAGTCTAGGAGAAATAGAATAGAATTAGAACTAAAATCTTTTGAAAAAAACTAATTTTCCTAAAAAAGAAAACAATTTTTATTTCTTTTTTTTAGTCAGGCTAAGATTAATGCCAAGATACGTAAAAAATTACTGAAAGTGTTTCAAAACCACAAAATTCAAATTAGCCGTATTTCAACAAAATTAATGTTATGTTAGAAATAAAAATTAAGTTAAGAAAAGTAGAAAAAAAACTAAAAAAATATAAAAAATTTGCAAGTAAAATAATAAGTTAAAAATATTTCTAGTTTTGTGCCAAACTATTACCTTATTACAATATGTATTACAAATAAGTATAAATTCCAATTGGTTAGTCCTTCAAAAAAACAATTGTGTCAAAGTTCTCTCAAAAGAATGAAAACCCAATGAAAAAAACTCAATTTAGATCAAAGAAAACAAATAAAACAACGAAAATTTAGATTGGAAGTAGAACTAAAATTGTTTGAAAAAGACTCAATACTCCTAAAAATGACAATTTTAATGTTTTAAAAAAAAGGCAATACAGGATTAAGGCCAAAATACGTGAAAAATGATTCAAAGAGGAAAAATATAGACACTTGGAGGCTTTGGAAAAACTCGAATTAAAATTATAGCCAAAATCAATTTGAAATTACTAAAAGCGTCAAAAATGCAAACTTGAAGTCTTGGAAAAATTTAAATTAGATTTAGAACTGAAATGTTTCGAAAAATACTCATTTTACCTAAAAATAACAATTTTTATATTTTTTTAATACGTCAGGCTAGGATTAAAGGCAATATACGTGAAAAATTACTCAAAGAGGGTAAATATACAAAATTTGCAGGCTTTGAAAAAAAAATCCACTTAATATTACGGTAAAATCAGTTAAAAATTAATGAAACTGTCAAAAAATTCCGAATAAACATTTCTGACCAAATTCACGTAAGGATTAAGGATAATGGTTACCAAATTACACAGAGCGTCTAAAATTGCAAATTTGGTGTTTTTCAAGAAACTTACAATAGAAATTAGGGCTAAAATTGTTTCAAAGTATCAAAAAAATTACAACTTTGACATTTTTTTAAAAAGTCAGGTTGGCCTTAAGGTCAAAATACGTAGAGAATGTGTGTAAAAATACAAATTTGGAAATTTAGAAAAAAAGTCAAATAAAGATTATGGCGCATTCAAGTTAGCATTAGGATTTAAAAATTACACTTACTACAAATACAAATTTTAAATGTTTGAAAAGATTCAGATTAGAATTAGAACTAAAATTCTTTAAAAGGGTTTATTTTACATAAAAATAACAATTTAAATGTTTTTTGAAAAAGTGAGGCTAGGATTAAGGCCAAATTACGTGCAAGATTGCTTAAAGTGTGTAAAAATACGAAATTGAAATGTTTGGCAAAATTCAAATTAACAATATTTTAACAAAATTAATATTAAGTTAAAATAAAAATTAGAAAAAAAAAAGGTTTCGAATATGTAGCACCAAGTGGACAAACCGAATATTAGGTACTGGCAGCAATTAAATGCCACTAAAAGAATATTAAACTTGAAAGCAATATAACTATTTCTTATGTCAAAAACTATTTTATTTCCTTAAAAACATGTTTTTAAGGAAAACAAATTCAATTTAATTTCAATTAAAAATTAAATAAAATAAATAAAAATAAAAACTAGAATTAATTAAAAAGTTAATAAAAGCGTCAAAAACGCAAATTTGAAGTCTAGGAGAAATAGAATAGAATTAGAACTGAATTGTTTTAAAAAAAACTCATTTTCCTAAAAAAAAAAGCAATTTTTATTTCTTTTTCTTAGTCAGGCTAAGATTAATGCCGAGATACGTGAAAAATTACTGAAAGTGTTTCAAAACCACAAAATTCAAATTAACCGTATTTCAGCCAAATTAATATTAAGTTAGAAATAAAAATTAAGTTAAGAAGTAGAAAAAAAACTAAAAAAATATAAAAAATTTGCAAGTAAAATAATAAGTTAAAAATATTTCTAGTTTTGTGCCAAACTATTACCTTATTACAATATGTATTACAAATAAGTATAAATTCCAATTGGTTAGTCCTTCAAAAAACAATTGTGTCAAAGTTCTCTTAAAAGAATGAAAACCCAATGAAAAAAACTCAATTTAGATCAAAGAAAACAAATAAAACAACGAAAATTTAGATTGGAAGTAGAACTAAAATTATTTGAAAAAGACTCAATATTCCTAAAAATGACAATTTTTATGTTTTTTAAAAAAGGCAATACAGGATTAAGGCCAAAATACGTGAAAAATGATTCAAAGAGGAAAAATATAGACACTTGGAGGCTTTAGAAAAACTCGAATTAAAATTATGGCCAAAATCAATTTGAAATTACTAAAAGCGTCAAAAATGCAAATTTGAAGTCTTGGAAAAATTTAAATTAGATTTAGAACTGAAATGTTTCGAAAAATACTCATTTTACCTAAAAATAATAATTTTTATATTTTTTGAATACGTCAGGCTAGCATTAAAGCCAATATACGTGAAAAATTACTCAAAGAGGGTAAATATACAAATTTGCCGGCTTTGAAAAAAAAATCAAATTAATATTACGGTAAAATCAGTTAAAAATTAATGAAACTGTTAAAAAATTTCGAATAAACGTTTCTAACCAAATTCACGTTAGGATTAAGATCAGAAATGGTTAACAAATTACACAGAGCGTCTAAAATTGCAAATTTGGTGTTTTTCAAGAAACTTACAATAGAATTAGGGCTAAAATTGTTTCAAAGTATCAAAAAAATTACAACTTTGACATAATAATCAAAGCAAGTTTGAAGTCTATGAGAAATAGAATAGAATTAGAACTGAATTTTTTTGAAAAAAACTCATTTTCCTAAAAAAAAAGCAATTTTTATTTATTTTTTTTAGTCAGGCTAAGATTAATGCCGAGATACGTGAAAAATTACTGAAAGCGTTTCAAAACTACAAAATTCAAATTAACCGTATTTCAACAAAATTAATATTAAATTAGAAATAAAAAATAAGTTAAGAAAAGTAGAAAAAAAACTAACAAAAAAAATCCAAAATTTGCAGGTTAAGGAATAATTTTAAAACATTTCTAGTGTCCATACAATCCAATTCGTCAGTCCTTAAAAAAATCAATTTGGGTAAAAATTCCCTCAAAAAAATTTAGATCGAAGAAAAAAAAACAAAATATTTGTACAGGACGTTAACGAATATTTGAAAAATGGAGAAAACAGTAAGGCAGAAAAATTTGAAGAAAGAAAAATTACGACAAGAAAGAGAAGACCGAAATGTTTATATAGTAGAAGAGAACGCAAACAATTCCAAACAGATTTAAAAATAAATAAATAAATAAAAACAATTTAATTCGAGATGGCAGTGCATGTTTGGTTTCGTTTCCACTCTCCATTTTCTGTGCTGGCACTAAATCTTATTAACATAACTATGTTCTCAACCTAAAAAAACAGGTCAGTAAAACCATCTGTGAGTGATGTCGATCAGTGTCTAGATGCTATATATGTGCTTCCGATTTATATTTATTTAAAAAAAAACTTGTGGTTTTTACTTTTAAGGGATTGTGTCGACTGTCCACTGTGTAATTTCCAACTTATATCTGTAGCCTTGAGGAGAAATGCAATACAGAATCGAAACGTCGACAAATTTTTAAACGAGAGCTAGTTTTATTCCTTTCTAACCAAAAAACCTACCACTATTCATTTACAAACTATTGAAATGCTCTATCGGAAAGCTTTGGAACTAGCAAAAAAAAACAAAATTTGCATAGAAAAACGAGAAGGTTGGTTCTCAGAATTGTTATTTCATTTCTTGCAATGGCGCTTCTTCAGTCTTAAGCAAAACAACCTCTCGCAAAAGTAGGAATATTAATGTTGCAAGAAAAGCAATTATGCTCAGTGGTTTCCCGTTTTCTTCCTGAGCGAGCCTGGACTTTTTCAGCGCAACTATAAATAACAAATTAATAGATTCACTTAGTGAATATTTCATGGGGGAATAGAGGGCGACAGGCTAGATTTTACAATTCAATTCGGCCCCTTGTGCCCCGAAAAATAAATCAGAGTTTTGCGGGCGAAAAATTCCATTTTCTCTTGCATTCATTGCTTGTTTGTATGTGTTTTGTTCCAATATGTCATATCTAGAGGATGCAGCAAATAGTCCTGCCAGCTAGAGGCTGAAATATAGCAGTCGCGGGTGTATTAGCTCCAGTTAGACATATTTATGGAAATGCCCTTATGCAGAGGATGAAAATCGCTCAGCTCCGGGACAAACAAATGTTCAGCCTTTTCTTGACAGGCTTATCTGCAAGTATTATAAAAGAAGGTTGATTAAGTATTCTTCTTTAGTACTGAAGGCTGGCCCCGTTTCATGGGAGACTTTCATAAAAGAATTCTTAATATACGAGCTCAAAGTTTAGAACGCCCGCCTATATTTTCATAATATTCTTTAACATAGCCACTCTAAAACCCATTCAGGATTGCCGAGCTGAAATCTGGTTTAACATTACACTTTCAAATGAAAATCCTCAGATGATGTTGACGGATCGGCGCTTTACATTTTTATTACTTGCCTGCTGCAAGTTTTGTATATTCAATGGTCTATAGGGCGAAAAGGCCTCTATCCCGCAGCTGAAATACCTTCAGCAGGAACGATATAGGTGGGGTAGAATGAATAAAAAATTCCGTTACGCCTGCGATACATTTTTATTTTAGCAGCGAAGTACGATGATAAGGGCTTTAAAGGGTTCGACTTGGGGTTGTAAAACTGTGTATTATTGCCAACGGCGAGGAAAGACTGTAAAATGAGTATAAAGGGGCTTTGGTAGACCAGAGGGAAGGCATAAATTAGGCGCTTATTTGCAGATGGGTTTGTGATCAGGGATGGTCGGGTCGAATTAAACATATATGACCATTTCTTGAAATTGAAATTACTTGCTTTGTAGTAAAACCGAATATATAGGTGGGCCAAAAAAAAATGTTTACGTTTTATTTTCTTTCATATTGCTTGTACCACTAGACATATTTTTGTTAAATTGGTTGAAAATGTATAGTATGTTCAACGATTTTATGAACAAATCGTGTAATTCAAGTACTAAAACATCCTTGGACATCAATCAAAATATTATTTAAACATGAAGTTCAATATTACATACACATAACTTTTGAACTATAGATAGCTTTGAAATATTTGTTTTTTTTCTACTTACTTATGAGTACTGTATCCCACTATAATTTTCTAGGTCTTTCTTTTGTTGTAGAAAATCAAATTTCGCACTATTCGCAGCAAAATTACTGAGAATACTACTTTTCCCTGAAAAGGTCTCGGACAACACACCTAGCTGAGATTCCGGCAACTTATCTGTTGCGTACTTTGAATATCTATACCTTTTTTTTTATTTAGGCGTATTAGGTAAGTCCCAACTATCCGGAGGACCATTGGTGTCGGCAATATCATTCGGCCTCCGACTGTAGGACTCCTCAACGCAATCTGCTTTGAGACTACCCACTAATATCCCTTCCCTATGGATGGCTCAGTAGCAGCGGCACCCCTCTTTAGAGTATTCATCACTGCCCCAGAAGGGACAGAAGTTGAAGTGTTGTATTATTTTTATGCTGCTTCTCTACCATGCTGCCCTTTTCCTCTGACTACTTCCTTTATGTAGCTTTAGCATTTGTTCCATTTGTCTCTAGATCTAGTCATTTGTTCCACCAAAGTTTCTTCACCTCATTTACCAGTTGCTAACTCAGAAGATTTCTTTGATTCTCCCACCTAGAGCTGAAGAAGAGGCTGTGCTCCGCCATGTCATCCTCGTCAGTTACGCAGTTCTTGCGCGTTTTGCCAATCCGAGTTGTGAAATACAATTAAATTCTTAGATAAATATAACTGATTTTCACGTATTTACCAGTTATGCATTTATTTAATATCTATTTTATTCATTGTTGTAATTAGCGTCCTTAAGTTATAAGTTGTTGGTGAAGTTAGCGGGATTAGGACAAATAATGCACCTCTTCTTTATTTAAAACATTTTTAAAATTTTAAAAATTTGATATATGTAATGGATGTATAGGAATTTACGTTCCACATTTGAATAAGCATTATTTACAATTTTATGTTGGGCCCAGGGATTTGTTACTATTAAACTTATTGGTTTTAGCCCTGATGAAGACTAAATAAATAGTCGAAACGTCGGCCATTTTCCAATAAAGAAGAGGTGCATTATTTGTCCTAATCCCGCTAACTTCACCAACAATCTATTTTATTCTAAAATCGAGTTTCTCTAAAAACATCAAATCAGCATTTTCAGGAAGTATGGATTATCTTAAATTAATTTTAGCCCTAATAATAAGCTAAATTTTTCAGAAAATTTAAATATTTTTGCTTTTAGACTCTTTAAGTCATTTCTAAACCGATTTAGGAACGTCTAAATGATCATCTAAATTTTATAAGACTGTGAAGGCTTTCACCGCCGGTCAAAATACAATCTAGAGTGTTTTTCGGGCTTTGAAGCCGTGGTCCAATGGAATTTCTTCTTGAGGTTTCGTCTACAGCTGCAACAGACATTATCAAAAGCGATGAGGCAATGGTTGAAGGGACTTCCCATGCTTTCCGACGTTGACTGATTCGACTGTGGTCTGTGGTGAGCTCCGTGGTATTTATTTCCCCGCCGTCGCACAGTGGTCCAAATGTAAAAATTACGGGGACACTCATTTTTTTTTTGTTATTGGTTCTGACTGATTGAATTTGAAAGTTAGTGATTTTTTTTTATAATATTTTTACGTAAAATTGTTCTGATCGCAATGGTTATTTACGTTAAAAGTCACGTAAATACATTTATACGATAGCTAGACGAAGCGATAGCCAACTATTGTAAATAACGTTACTGGACATATGACGTACATACAACATTTGATTTCATACATTTTAAAACCAAGAAATATGAATGAAAAATGAGAATAAGTATGCACGACGAATATTTTTGGAAAGATCGGTATGATTTCATTACGGTCCTGAGTACCAAAATCAAACTTCGCTACGGTACTAGTATAGTAATGAAAATTTTACAACATTACGGTACCCAGCACCGTCAAAGTCTATTTACTTCATACTGTATCATTTAGGACACTTTTACGCACTTGATTTTAGTCCGGTAAATAGCCTTTTACAGGACAGTATTCAATAAATTCATAATCGGTACCGGTACAGGATACAGTAATGAAACTATACCGGATTCCTCAAAAAATATTTTCGCCGCCCATAAAATTAATTTTTTCCTGTTTTTAATAAGTACGTGTTACAGTAGTCGTTTCGAAATTCGAGACTCGGCTATCGCTTCGTCCGGAAACATCTTACTCCTACTGTAAAACTATATTTACCGGACTAACAATATAAATAACTATTACCCTACTAAAATCAGGTACGTAAAGGTGTGTTTCACGGGGCACCATAAATAAAGATTATTTACATTTTTACGTTCCTACTTCAAACATAAATGGGGATAGGAATGTGCTAAAACGTTGACAATGATATTGTGTTACTTGGGTGTCTTAACTAAAAGGGTAATATAAGTACCTACCAAAATGGGCAACACAGCAGTTAAGGGTTCAAATAATAATTTTGTTATGGGGCAGTATATCTGATGGGAACTGCCAATTCTTTAGTAGAATACTAAAGTAGTGCTAGTTCTTTAGTAGACTATATAAAAAATAATGAATTTTTTCAATTATTACCTATAAAATGTGTACCATTATACCATCAACAAAACATATACGTGCCTATATGCTTCTCAATAATTTTAAAACCAAATTTTATTCATGAGTTGGCTTTTGTTTGCTAACTCTGCATATAAAAAAATATTTTGTGAATATACACATTTTTTGGGAATTTAAATTAATCAATTAAACCATAAAGTGAGATACATGGTTGAATGTAGAATAATAAACTCTTCTAATATTAGATGTAAAAAAATCAAGACTGTATTTGAAAAAACAAAGTTGATGATGGTTACTCAAAAACGAAACGTCGGATTTCAATTTTTTGCATTCCATGTGGAAAACTGTTAAAACAGTACCTTTATGAGGTGTTCTTACTTTTTATGTAACATTAACCATAATGTTTCAACCATAGTTTATGTTTCAACATTTTATTTTGGACTTGTAGTAATCTTTAAAGTTTTTTTCATTTATTCCTTTATACCATTCCTTCCTGCTAGTGTACAAATATAACTTTAAATTAAGTATTCCGTACTCTGATGAAGGCACCAATTTGTGTCGAAACGTCAAAATAAACATCCAAGTTAGAAGCACCCGCTGTAGCTCATTTTAATTAAAAAAAAAAGGACCGGAACACAAGATAACAACCAGCCATACAACCACAAGGGACCATGAATCGAGAAACCTACGTGCCAACCATTAACCATAAAGCTACTATTGGAAGTTAGGCCTTTAATAACACATGTGTTTAATACTTTGAACTTATGCTTTTATTTCAAAGTAAAAATTACTAAGGAGAGGTGTGCCCAAAGTGCATTCAATAGAACTCTTTCGACCCAACTAACAAATCTTATACAACATTTAAGAACATACGTAAATACATTTTCTTATGCCCTTCTAATTTATGGGTTCCCAGAAACAGAGAGAATGGAGTCACACGACCCTTAAAGTCTCATATTTCACTTAACATAAACAAAGCTATAAGAGGGTTAATTGATTGGTTTTTTGGACATGACGACTTATATATTCCAACAGCTACTATTTGTTAAAAATAAAATCGTTAAAATTTACTTTTCTTCGCATAACTTCGGAACGATTCAAATTATCGTAAGTTTTTACTAATCTCTAAATGCCAAATTTTTCTTTCATTTAACCGAAATCGTGTTTCTTATCGTTTACGAGATCACTATGTTGGACATCTTTATCTTGGACACCCTGTATATATTTATTTTTTTCATTTCTTTTTGGCGGTTTACTAAAGAACTGGCACTTCTTAAGTAGTCTACTAAAGAATTGATACTATTCATCCAGCCATTTTCATTTAGACGCCCAAATAATTATTTTTGAGTCGCGCACGAAATAGTACTTAAAAAAAAATAAGAACAATCTTACAAGACTGTACTTATCTGCAGCTCAATATGCTGTCTCAAGTTAGGCTGAAGTACTACCTTTAAAATAGATGGACTTTCATGGTGAAGAAAAGTGTCGTTTTTTTTTTCTGGGTTTCCATTCTTGAATCTTTAATAAAAGTGCGAATACTACTTTGAATATTATTTATATCAAAACTAGTGGTACGAAGGAAGTAACTAAACCTATGTAACGAATTAGCAGACACGTTTGAATACTACTTTTGTTTACTTTGTCCTCGATTTTCTTGCATTCTGATCCATCAAACCAAAAAGTTTTATACGCACTTAAGCTGGATTCTATTCTGTTTATGAAACCATACATATTATTCAAATTCCGTGAAGACAAGTTTGTCACTTAATGTCCCCGTAATTATTACATTTAGACCACTGTGCGTCGCCCTGCAGTGAAGGGACTGGGGTGGGGATAGCGGTGGCGCGGGGTTTCGGCGCACTTGAAATATGTAGTAGAACTCGCTTCCATTCTGCATTTAGAAACGTAATTTCCTCCTTCCTGTTGAAAATGTTGTCGTGTTTAAAGATCGCAATGGTCTCTCTCGTTAGTCTCGGAGAGAAACGCTGCGATTGATATAAGATATCCACCTCGTTGGTGGAGTTGGTTTTCAAAGGAGTAATTTCGTCTTAACTCTCTATTGCCAAACATATTAAAAACTGGATTTGAACATAAGTTGAGGATCATAGAAAGTAATGGGGGTTCATAGAAAATGTCATCTAGAAGGCTATCAAATTTTTACAGAAGGGGATGAAATAATCAACGCAAATGGACTTTTTCCTTCCTTCAGCCATTGACATCTTTTCACATTTCACAATTTCAAACTCACTAACTAGACGACGTTTTTAAATGAACACTCTCCCTTATGTTACATATACAGGAAAAACGTGATGTAGGAGATATTGCTTTGATATTCTTCGTATGACTTTAATTAAACTAAGTAAATAATAATTTATTGAGAGAAAAAATATAAAGAAAATTCCTAAAACGTTTTAATGAGTTATCGGCAGATTTCCCTAAAAAAATTAAGAAGCCTCGACAAAGATACCGAGAAGAAGGAAAAAGCTATAAACTTGACCAGAAGTTATGGTCGAGTTATTAATTGATTGCTATTATACTAAGCGTAACTTAATTTTTTTTCGCAGTTAAATAAGTATTTAGATTACTTAGATCTCCAAAGGCAACTACGCACTATAACAACCATTTCAGATAGGAAATTCCGGAAACATTTCAGAACCACCGTTTAAGTTTCTCCTCATCAAAATAATGTTTATTACACCCATAATCCATTCAGTTGTTTTTGGCATCAACCCATGCCAAGGAATTTCTCCGGTATAACATAGATTGCGATTGTTTCTTTACGTCAAAACAAATTTGTCAAGATGTGTCATTAATATTTCGCGGTTGCCGATTTTTTTTACACATGCATTTTGTATTTTGTTAATAAAAAAAATGTGTTATCCAAACAAAAAGATGCCAAAAGTAATTAACACTAATCAGTAACCATAAAAGTTACTCCAATTCAGAAGAAACCTCCCCCCAGAATTGCCCTCTATGACCTTGCCTAAGTTTCCAATATGTTTGGGGTAAGCATTAACTCTGTCCGCCGTATACCTACTATCATCAGTTATTGGATGCTTGAAGACTGGAAATAATACTTAGGATTCGAATGATTCGAACGAACAATCATCAGTTATTGGATGCTTGAAGACTGCAAATAATACTTAGGATTCGAATGATTCGATGCTAATAATGTTTGATATTAGACACGACACCCGAAAACAATGCAATTCTAGAACCATTAATACGTAAGTAGCTAGGTACCTAAGCTTACAACCCATTTTCCCATTTTCGTGCCTTCAATTGCCGCTGACAGACACATCATTGGTCATGTCCTTCCTTAAGTGTATTCCACCTTTCATTTCGTCGAAAAAGCAAACTTCTTATACATATCATTACTTGCATTTTTGTAGGGTGCATATAATGCTGATATCGCATTCACATTATCAACTATTATGGTTGTGAAAGATTCATTTTTAAAATACATTAATAAAATATAATATTCTTGTAAGTAAAAAATGGGCCGGGGCTAGCGTTGAGCCCCGGCTAATTTTTTACTAGATTCTAGGTTGGTAATCATTATTATTAAAAGTTTGAACTAATGAAGCCATCTGGCAACTATGTGAGCAAAACTGTAAACAATAACTTTAACCTCAAATTAATTATTAATCACTCTCACTGTCAGTCATGTTATACCGGGTGAAATATGTCAGATTTCCAACGCCTATTTGACGACAGAAATAACTGAATGGATTATATAGTCATTTTCAGGAAGATATTCATCTAGCCACCCATGACATTGTAAACGCACCTTTTAAAAACAATTGAAAAGTTACCAGAAAAGTTACTAGATCGGAGAGTGGTGCGAATCGAGCTTAACGAACAAATTTATCGGGTTTTAATCTCAAATTTTGTAATTTTCAAACATAACTACTTTATTTCTCAAATTTTGCTCAAATCCAATTGTTATGCTGCGTTTGTAATGTAGAAAAAGTTAACTGGCTTAATAAGTGACTAACTACTACACAGAACTATTAACACAATTTATCGCATGACCCAGAAAACTCATCTGCAACCTGCAACCTCCAACTTCTGCAAAATAAGATGCTAGAGTAGAGTTGCAAGAATTGAGACACCAAAACCACATTCAAGCAGTTATTGATGATTGATTATTACCAGCGAAAGCGAGCGTTAAATTAGTATGGATATGCAGATGGAAGAACTGAACTGGACCATCAACCATGAACAAGATTTCCAAAAGTTCCAAATATACTCACTATATAATTGTTATGCCTATGTTTTACATACTATTATATAGTTTACCACTTTCCAAGCTTGAAATTGAATGTAGAATAGACAAACGCAGCAAAATCACCTGAGAAAAGATTATGTTTCCCCCAGACTGAATTTAAATACTGCCATATGATTTGGATTGTGTGATTATGATCCGTGGTGAGAGTCCCAGTGGCCTTTGAATATAGGTTACCTATATCCCATCCATAATTCCTATATCCATACACCATCCATAATGTTCCTCGATGATCACTATGGATCTTGAGTTAATATTAGTAGAGATTATTCCCCATGATATAGAAATGAATATTTTCTCCCAGATGAATGTACTGTTATATCATTTCAGTCATCATTTGGGTATAGCTCCATTATTGGAGGTCAACTTATAAAAGTTGACCTTTTCAGTCGTATGTGTAGGTATTTAGAGAAGTGTATTTTTGTTTTGTTAAATATATATGATTATTGATTTTACATTATAAATTACTTACACAAAAAGATGTCTTGCCTAATTGAGCATTTAATTTCTTAAACTACCTAAATATCAAGAAATTAAAACATTTGTGTAGTGATTTAATATGAGGTTTGTTCCAACATGCTAGAGAACCATTGCAGAACCTTTAAAAAATCATTTTGGCCAATTCACTAGCAAAAATTTCAAATTTAAATGAGGGACCATCTTGACGTTTGCAAAACCACTCTGAACAAGCACATTGTTTATTTCAACTTCAATATCATATTAGTGAGTTGTCAAGAATGATAGATCATTATGGAATGGTTTCTTGGTGAAATGGAATAACTTTTCAACTAAAGAGAGCTATAGTTCTTTTAAACTAAATGGCATATAAGCTGGGGCCATTTCTTATATGCTCAGTTGAAAATGTCTCGACTTATATGCATTGAATTTGAAGTAACTTTTAGAAACAAGTAGTAAGCTGGTACTTTAACCAGCTACTTTCATAGTTCTATCCTATTCTATGAAAACTTCACAACCAACCTGTACACATTTTGGAAGATATTTAAAAAATTATAACACACACATTGGTACTTTTTATTGATTACAATATAGCATAAATATGTTATATTGGATATTAGGACTTTACTTTCCACTAGAGGATGTCTACCATATCATGATTTCGGAAGTATATAGAGCAGGTCAAGGTCACCAAGTTGTTCGTAAACATTTCTTTCTCAATGTGGGTTCCAGGACATACACTTGGATTGGGCTCAAAAGATGCACTTGAGAGTTTGTGATTTGGATACAAACTTTCAAACTCATTCCTCTATTGTTTTGGAATTTTTAGTGAAATGAGTTATGAGAAAGGACCATGATATGACATAAAATAAAAGATTTCTGCTTGGTTTCTGTTAAAATCTCAAGTATAATTGAAAATTATATTTGCAGAAGAAAATAATTACATACACATGCTGCTGGCTTTCTTCTAAGAATGGAAGATCCACTTCAAAGGCACACTAATGGTCTTTGTGGTAATACATTATACAAAACACTTAAAATGTATAGTGACTTAAATATTAGAACCCATGATTTTAAACTTCAAGGGGCCCTTTTGAGGTCCAATCCTTAGCAATCACAATAGCAAAAAATTAATATATCTAATATGATATACAGGAGTATGATAATATATAAAATTTAGTGTTATTTTGACAAATGGTGAGATGTTGTATAGAGCATCCATAGATTTTTGGCTTTAAGCTGCAAACACATGGTCTCCAATTTGTGACCAGCCAAAGGCGTACTGATGAGGAGTAGACCCCGAAACCACTATGCAGATGGGTTGATCGACAAATTGGTGACTACCAACTCTTTAAACTGCTTTGACAAATGTTACATGCATCCTTCGGAGAGATTAACGCTTACATAATTAGCACTCTGTATAACTGCGTTCACAATGGTCACCCTCAAATTGGTTGCCACACAATCACTTAACAGAACACTTAATTTATAAACAGAAACACACATTTTTTGTTCAGCTTTGTCCATCTTTCCTTTGGTACATTCACAGATAATTGAGATGGTCAAATGGTCATTCTTCATTTATCTTGGATAATGCGAAATCATTCAGTAGCACCTTGAAGATGTGACTTGAATACTGGACACTTGTCAATTCTTTTTGTCTTTGTTTTATTATTGTCTGCAAGTGGCATTTTCCATTTTTCAAGCATCAAGCACTTTGCTTACAGTCTTCATACAAAGTCAAAAAGCAGTTGATGCATGCAGCTGCAGCTCTTCCACTGGAGTTAAGGAAATCGTTAAAAAATAGCTTCATACTGTGAGGGATCGAATCGACGGACGTAATACGTGCAGAAGACAAGGATAGAACGTAAGTGTCATGCCATTTCTTAAATTTTGACATAATGTAATGATACCAATAGAAAATAAGAATTTCCTCAGATTTCAGTTGAAAAATTTTTGGAAGAAGGGCTGCCACCAGAAAATGACTGGCTAGATGCATATCTTCCTGAAAACGACTATATTAACTAATTATCGGATCTTTGTTTTGAGGAAAAAGATTAATCCAAGAAACATTAATAAATACATTTTACAATTATTCATTAAAACAGACTGATTTTTATTGTATTGGGATGACTCAGACGCCACACAATATGATTATCGGAATTTTAGCATCTATTTGGTAGTATTCTAATCTCATGTGAATGAGTAATACGGTAATAGCTATCTAATAACAAGTAATTTTTGGTTCGGGGTAATAAGAGTTTGTTATTAAATAAGTGTTACCCATTACTCATTCGGATGGAACTACGATACTACGCAGATAGCATTTGAAGCGTATGTTTCTTTTTAGCAATTTTGTGACATTTCTGAAATATTATGTAGCATCTGAACAAAATTAAACATGAGAATACTCTCATCCGAGCTCCCTGAGCTCAGTGAGTAGGTTAAGGATTAAGGCCACAAAATGCATTTCTTCTACTACCGTGCTTAATTGGGCTTTTCCCGCACGCACTTTAGCATGGAACATGTGGCTTTCCCACACTAAGTGAGGGAAAAAATATTTCCCGCACAGTGCGGAAAAAAGTTTTTCCCGCACTCAATTGTATTTTTTATAGGTACTTATAAATCTTGCGCTTTTTAATTCTTTACATTTGTCATCCAATGCTAGCTCGTTCATACGAACATACATGGATAAATAATTTAGAGCATGCCGTATATCAAGTCAAATAATTATATACAAGTCCAGTCACATTGAATACAATACAAACAATAAAATAGTTATTAATATGACGTGGAACTTTATATGCTATAATATTTCATACCCAATTTGAAGAGTTTTCCTTTTAAAGACTTGTTTACCATTTCAACCAATACCTTAAAATACATATTTCTTATGTTTTTAACACTTTTATACTAGTGGTCTATCTTTAAGAAACAAAACTAAAAATTATATTGTGGATTGTGGGGCAATGACTTCGACTGCTATAGAAAAATTATTATAGTTAGTTAATATTTCAAGTTAATTATTCAAATGTGGTTTTTATTTTTGGGTTATGGGATCAGGGGTGTTATTCAAAATCAGTTATGAACTTGTCGACGTTTGGCCATATATTACAGCATCTTCAGGACACTAAAAGTTGTTATAAAATCCTTTAAAATCATATATATAAATAGAACAATACAGTTAAAAAGGGGGGACGAACCAAAGGCCACTTTAAAATATACACAGTTAAATACTCACAATTCAGATAGATTTCAGAAAGCCGATGACTCTCAAAATCTATCTGAATTGTGAGTATTTAACTGTGTATAGTTTAAAGTGGCCTTTGTTTCGTCCCCCCTTTTTAACGGTATTGTTCTATTTATATATATGATTTTAAAGGATTTTATAACAACTTTTAGTGTCCTGAAGATGCTATGGCGAAACGTCGACAAGTTCATAACTGATTTTGAATAACACCCCTGATCCCACAACCCAAAAATAAAAACCACATCTTGTGACACACATATTGATTTATAATGATGGTGTACAAATAGCACAACCTCAGCAGCTCTTATTTTACGGCTATGTCATGAATAAAGGGGGGTACGTTTAATGGGAGTTTGGTCTGTCGGAGAACCTTTCACTCGCCCCCGGGACCAGTACTTTCAGCACCCGACTATAAATGAGGCGAACGATAGCTGTTTACTGGGCGCCATCCGTATTAAAAAAATTAACTGCCTCAGATATTCAAAATCAAGCGGAAGATTCGTCAGGAACCTCTAAGTATTAAATACACTTACCATGATTAAAATATTTCCTCCTAATAAATAAATAAATAAATCCTCCTATTATATTGAAAAATTTCAGTTGAAATTGAGACTGCAGAAAAATTGAGTAGTATTACTCGCTACCGACAAAAACTCTTCGCCTTGGGAGACAAATAGGCTAACTATAACAATTTCTATTAACAATCATTACATCATTATAGGGGCTCAAACCCACAAGACCGCTCTGTCAGTGCTCAGCTTACAGATTAAGTACTAAAGGCTTCATCCAGCCGTTCGGAACCCAGAGATTTCGGCAGCAAGGAGGGCTCTACAAATAGCCAGAGAGACCAATCTCCAAAATAAATCGGGCTTCAGGCCAATTAGATACAAAATTCTAAATTTTGCTTGGGAAAACCAATGCTAAAAAGGTCGAAATAGCGTATCAAAATAAAGCAATAATCGTGGCTGTAAATTTACTGCTTAACTGCTTAAAGACGCAAAACTGATAGTAAAGGTCAATTCAATGATTGAGATTTTCAGAAATATTTAAAGGAAAAATGTCGGCCATATTATAGATGCCAATAAAAGCCGGCCAAAATACAATTAGAATGAGAACAAAGAATGATAAGATGAAGCGAAACTTAAATAATTTCTAATAATTTGCGGGTACATAGCTCACAATTATTTGCGCCCCACAGAAATTAATGGGCTAGTTCCCAGCGGCCTCGAAACAGAAATGGTCTTAAAAGTGCGTTTGTGGGTAAAAGTGGTTCCGTGCAAATTACAAAAAATCATTGATAAGAACATTCTTTGAATTTTACAACACGGTTCTAAGCCACTAAGAGGAAAAGAAGATGTTGCCGCAATTAAAACCAAAAGATATTGAAATCAAATCCCTATCAATCCAATTGGAATATTAAGAGATAGAAAGCAAACACGCCATAGAAACACAGCATTCGACCTTAGAAGCGCTAGTGTAGGAAATAATTTAAATTGAACGACTTGCAAATAACAATAAACGTACCCAAATTGCAGTCCAGTGTCCAGTGACCAAATAAAGGGCCCGAAAGGCGGTAAACTAGATATTTAAATAATTTGTCACCGAAATCGCTGGTAAACTCTTACGGAATTGAAACTTAACAGTATTAATATATAGTTAATTTTGAATTAAACATAACAAAAAGCAATAATCACTTAATCTACTGTAACGGTTGAAAACTGTCGCTAGAATTAGTCATGCAAATGCGGATATTTGTCGTCTATTTGGGGCTGAAACGTTTGTTGTTCTACTCGAGTGTAAAGATTTGAGGTTGTTTATTTACCTTTTGTTTGCTAACCTGTGGAAGATGGATAGGGTTCACGTTTTGTCATGTCAGGGGTCTCAGGACTATGCTGGCAGTGAGTTGCGCCCATTTTCCTTGCCTTTGTTTCAATAAGGGAGGCCACAGATTTTATTAAGTTTGGGGAATTATAACCTCAAAGCTTGGAAAATAAATAAACAACTGACTTATTTCAAATGTCGCATTAATTGACTGATATATTGACGGATTTGTTGGGTGAATTATGTAGATATGGAGGTGACTGCCTATCCACCTAAGTGCTTCGGTTTCTTGGCCGGAAGTCCGCCATGTTTGAGAGGACTTTGCAAATTCTTTGCTTGCACCTAATAGCCTTTGTTAGCTGTTCGTAAGTCAAACGTTATTTTATGATAATATCACTAGATGAAATGGAAAACATATGGGACAAACTTTAAGTGGTACATTTTGCTTATTTCCTGAGGAGTAAAAAGGGTAGCGAGAGCAAGTATTTTGGGTGTCGTCCTAAAACGCCTTTCGATGACAATGAGAGTTGTCATTCGTCAATTGTTCGTTGCGCGCTGGCGCTCTCGACCAATATCTTGTCCCCTCCTCCACCTTTTATCTATTGAAAATCGGAATATCGGTGAAGATCTTTCTTTCTGGATCAAGACACGTGGAAGACAACACTCATCTCTTCGCTGCTACTCATTTCGACGTAAAAGTGTAAACCACTACGTGGGATTTAGTCGATTTGTAGTAGTATTTCAACTTCCCTTAGTTGGTGTTAGTTTTGTGGTCACTCGACCAGTTTTTGGGACATTTTTGGATGAGGGAAGTTGAACCGAATTTCGGGATTGTGCAGCAAGAGAGTTTGGGCCTACAAGCAAAGCATTTGTCAACCTATACTACGATCCAGGGCCACACAAGCCAATGTACCACGTGTCAGCAAGGTTAATGTGAGGGCTGAAAGCAGCCACACCACGTGTTTATTTTGTTCTGTTTTTAGAAACCCTCGTGGACGAGGTAATTATTCATTAATTTATCTATGTTTAGAGATTTATGATTTTTCTTTATTTGTTCGATTTTTCCAATCCAATCTGGGGTCATTACGGGGTTAAATTATCTGGGTGGATTTGTTTCAATTATTGAATAACTTTTGTTTATTTTATTTATTGAATTTAAGTTTACTAAGTCCATTTGATGTAAAGTAGTTCATGAGCAAAATTTTCAAGTCACTTTATTGGTTAACTTGTATGTAATCGCTTCACGAAACATACATTTAAAGGAAAAATTAACTAGATCAAGGGACATCCTAGTAAATAATGTCCTTCCTAGGGTGTTCCAAGGGGGCCTACCGCCACCAATTAGTGTTCCAAGGGGGCCTACCGCCACCTTTAGTCTTTCCAAGGAGGCCAACAGCCACTTTTGTGTTTCCAAGGGGCTACCAGGCACCATTATTGTTTCTGAAGGTTAATCACCACCTTATTGTTTGAAAACCACCACTATTGTGTGTAAGAGGCAGACAGCTACAACCATAATTTTTGGAGGGCCAATAGCCACTACCTTTTGCGTTGTTTTGGACCTAAGGCGTCTAGCCTTTGAGACCATCTGTAATAGCGTCGTGTCAAGCTAAGTAGTAGTATTTAAGTTAACCTGTTTTTTTTATTGTTACGCTTGGTGATCACCACTAGGGAGATATTTTCCAGACAATTGTGATAAGTAGAATTAAGGAAAACCTTTCACTCATTAACTTGAAGTACAATCATCATATTGTACAACATTGATTTCGTTCTTTGATATTATAGGACATAAACTAAACTTGTTAGTTTTATTTTGTTTGCAAGTACTATGGGTATTTTGGAAGAGGCTAAAGGGAACTGATCAGCTACCTAACAGCGTAGGATTTTTCCAATTTAATTGATTAAAATTGGTGGCGCCCCGAACTCACTTTACCGGCCGGTTTTGTAGCACTTTTTGTTCCTAACCTGATACTTTTCCCTGAGCACTTTTTGAATATTCTAAGATACCTTAACTGAGATTAAAGTGTTACAATTTGGCGCCCAACGTGGGGCCACTTCAGCAAAACTTTTAAGAGTGAACGGTTTTCCTTATTCTGTGTTGAGGTACTTACTTGATATATTGGTGAACATTAATTTTGCATCTTAAATGAGCAAAATTTGAATTAATATTTGCGAAATATTGTTTGAATTTACGGTGTATAGTGGTGGGTTTTGCATATTGAAGTATAAGATTTTGAACTATTTTTTTTGTAAAAGATAGGTGGTTGTTTGCCTGGATTTGCCAGACATTTTGACATTTTTTTTTTTACACTGCTCATCAAGTTGACATTGACCTGTTTGCATATTTCTCATAACACTGCAATATTTACTTTATTTACTCTTGAATTTATTTCTTTAAAATGGACTACAAAATGGAAGTCAATTACTTAAAAAAGGACATGTTGATTTATGAATTGTTGGTCAGAGGTATTAATGTTGAGGAAGAAGAGGCAACTGTTGAAAGTTTACGTAGTACTTTGAGGCCTTTATTAAAGTTGGAAAAGCAGGGTAGATCTCTTAAGTATCCACCTTATAGTCTTAATGTCGAGGAAGAGTTGGTGAGAATTAAGTCTCTTTTAAGTGATGTAGAGAGTGGTATAGTTGTTATAGGGGATGAGAATGTTCAATCCAAGTTCATTCGTTTCCAGTCTAGGGCTGTGCATTTGTTGCATAGAATAGAGCGTATTCCAGTACATGAGTTGTCTGAAGAGGAGCAAGAGGTAAAGACGTCTTTGTTGATGGGCACCTTATCGGCATTGGACCGAATGGAGCAGTTGGCTTAATCCAACCCTCAGTTAAGTGAATGGTTGGATGGTCAGGCAGATCCACCACCAGCTGCCCATGCTTCGACACCAGTCCGTACTTATGCGACACCAATTGCTTTACCACCTCCAAATCGTAAGTTTGAGTCAGTTCAGAGATGGGGCTTGAAGTTTACTGGTGATTCAAAACAGATGTCTGTTTATGCTTTTCTGGAGCGTGTAGAGGAGTTGAGAGTAGCAAGGCGTGTTTCAGAGCAGGAATTGTTTGACTCGGCTGTGGATTTATTTTCAGGAAGGGCTTTGAATTGGTTTCGTTCAAATCGAGATAGATTTACCTGTTGGAAGGAGCTGTCCAAGCTGTTGACTACACATTATGAACCGCCTGATTATAAGTCTAGATTATTTAGGGAAATCTTGGATCGAACACAGGATCCTTCAGAGGGCATCGTTGATTATATGGCCACTATGAGTGCACTCTTTCGGCGTTATGATCATTATATTCCACTTCCAGAGGAGGCAAAATTGGAAATTGTCATTAAGAATTTAGCGCCGTTTTACACAACTCAGCTTCGCGTTGTTGATACTATGGAGGAGTTGGAGAAGGAATGTCTTAAGCTGGAGGCAAGAAAGTATCGAGTGGATAATTATGTACCACCCCCTCGGAGGAAAGCTAATCAGGTAGAGCCAGATCTAGCTTTTGTAGAGTCGGTTTCTCGATTATCGGTGAATGAGTTAGGAACTTCAAGTGGTAGAGTATCTTGTTGGAATTGTAGGGCTGAAGGGCATATTAGCCGTAATTGTCCTAAACCCAAGAAGGTACACTGTTTTAAGTGTGGTAAAGAGAATGTTACTGTCCGTACTTGTAGTAAATGTGGAGCTTCGGGAAACGAACAGAGGAGAAGCTGAGTTTGGACAATGCAGTCTCTCCCGATTTTGGTGTTGTCCATAATAATGATTTGTTGGCTAAGCAAGCTGTTTTAGATTTTGTGTTGTCTCATGCTCAAGGTGATCAGCGTCCGTATTTGAAAATTTCAGTTTTGGGAGTCCCAATGTTAGGATTGTTAGATAGTGGAGCTACTAGGACTTTAGTAGGAAGTACTGGTTTTGCTGTATTGCAGCATTTAGGCTTGAAAATGAAGAAGGAGACTTTGTTTTGTACTGTGGCTAATGGTCAGTGTAGTACTAGTGTAGGTTCTGTTCAGGTACCGATGACGTTAGGAGATAAAACCCGCATAATAGATGTACTTGTAATGCCAGAATTTCCTCACAAGTTAATTTTGGGAGTGGATTTCTGGATTGAAATGGCTTTAGTGCCGGACCTAAGACAAGATGTATGGCACTTTGCAGAGAATGATATATTGCCTACTGTTTGTAGTTTACAAGATGAGTTCAGCCTCACTGAAGAGCAGCAGTTTCAGTTAGAATTTGTGGTAGAGAAGGCGATGTCTAGCATGAGTAATGGGTTAGGTTGTTGTACCGGTGCCGAACATGTCATTGAATTGGAGCCAGGAGTGAAGCCAGTGAAGCAAAGGTATTATCCGGTTTGCCCTTATAAGCAAAACATCATTAATGAAGCTTTAGATGAAATGTTGTCACTTGGGGTTGTGGAGCCATCAAAGAGTCCTTGGTCAAGTCCAGTTTGTCTTGTTCGTAAGAAGGATAACACTTACAGGTTTTGTTGTGATTATCGTGTTCTTAATAGACTTACTAAAAGGGATAGTTATCCATTGCCCTATATTTCAGCGATATTAGATAGTCTTCGTGATGCACGTT
This sequence comes from Taphrorychus bicolor, assembly GCA_951812265.1. Classification (NCBI taxonomy): domain Eukaryota; kingdom Metazoa; phylum Arthropoda; class Insecta; order Coleoptera; family Curculionidae; genus Taphrorychus; species Taphrorychus bicolor. Next base: position 19,871,988 of record OX638306.1, on the reverse strand, counting down.
ATCTTAGTAGCATAGATATTAAATCCGCTTTTTGGCAGGTACCACTTAGTGAAAATTCTCGAGAATTTACTGCTTTTACTGTGCCAGGAAGAGGGTTGTTTCAGTTTGTACGTATGCCATTCGGGCTGACTAATGCTCCCGCAACTTGGCAGCGGATTGTAGATAATATATTGGGTGCGGATCTCCAACCTAAAGTAATGGTGTACTTAGACGATATTGTCCTGATTAGTAAGACGTTTGACGAGCATTTGAGTTTATTGGAGACTGTTTTCGAGAGGTTGTCTACGGCAGGTTTAGTAGTGTCCAAGGAGAAATGTAAATTTTGTATGGTTCAGCTAAAGTATTTGGGTTATATTGTCGACCGCAATGGTCTTAGGCCAGATCCTGAAAAGGTAGAGGCAATTTTGAATATTCCATCACCTCGTAATGTTAACGAAATTCGTAGGTTTGTTGGTACCGCCTCTTGGTATAGGCGTTTTGTTCCAAATTTTTCGTCTGTCATCTCTCCATTAACGAATTTAATAAAGAAGTCGGTTCGTTGGACATGGACGCAGGAATGTGAACAAGCTTTCAAAAGTATTAAGGAACGTTTGGTTACCGCGCCTATATTAACTTGTCCTGATTTTAACAAAACTTTTGTCTTGCAGACTGATGCTTCTAATTACGGGATAGGATCAGTACTAACACAGGAATATGATGATGGGGAAAAAGTAGTTTGTTATTTGTCACGATCATTGACTAAGCAGGAGCAAAAGCTAACAGTTACTGAAAAAGAGTGTTTAGCCGTAATTTGGAGTGTAGAGAAGCTCAGGCATTATCTGGAGCACACACATTTTAAAGTAATCACGGATCATCATTCATTATTATGGTTACATAATCTGAAAGATCCACAGGGTCGTTTGGCTCGGTGGGCTTTAAGGCTTCAACCTTACGACTTTGAGTTGATTCATCGTAAGGGAAAGGAACATATAGTGCCGGATTTCTTGTCGCGTTCAGTGTCTGTTCTTGTTGATTGTTTGCAGGTAAATGAGGTTGATTTTGCTGAATCCACTGATCGCTGGTATCGAAAAATGTTTGAGTTGATTGAGATTAACCCTAAGAAATATTCAGCTTGGCGCATTGAGAATGGTTTGTTGTATAAGTATATTAAGGACAGTTCACCGTTGAGCATAGCAGATAAATGGAAATTAGTGGTCCCGAAGGATAAGCGTAAGGCTGTATTGTCACGTTGTCACGACCATGCATCTTCAGGACATGGTGGTGTTTCTAAGACCTATTGGCGCCTACATGAAAAGTATTATTGGCCCAAGATGCGTTCTGATGTGGCGAATTATATTAAGTGTTGTAGTGATTGTAGCCAGAACAAAGTAGAACAAAGAAAACCAGCCGGATATATGGGAGATAGACCGGAGGTTAGAGAACCCTTTCAGGCCATAAGTTTGGATTTTGTTGGGCCTTTGCCGCGTTCCAAACGTGGAAATACCCAAGCATTAGTGGTGTCGGATTATTTTAGTAAATATGTTTTGATTTTCCCTTGTAGGGCAGCGAATGCTAAGGTATTAGTTAAGAACATTGAGGAAGGTGTATTTCTGACCTATGGAGCCCCACAGTATCTGACTTGTGATAATGGAACACCTATGAAATCCAAGGAATTTCAGAAGCTTTGTGACACATATAAAGTAAAAATTTGTTATACAGCGCACTACAATCCTAGAGCAGACCCCGTCGAACGTGTAAACAGGGTAGTGAAAACTATGTTGCGGACATATGTGAATCAAAGTGATCATAGGACTTGGGATGATCATTTGGCCAGTATCGCTTGTGCTATAAGGACCGCGAGACATGAGACAACAGGGTATTCACCATTTGATGTAACATTTGGGAGAAAATATAGATTGTACGGACAGGACTATTGTGATAGACCTAATGCTGAGACGGAGAAAATGGATGTGGACGAATATGTTAGAGACAAGGTGAATAAAATGCAAGAGCTATATTCTAAGCTGATGAAGCGACACAAAGCGGCACGAGTAAGAGCCCAGCATCATTACAATTTGCGACGGAGACCCGCCGACCAGTTCTTTGTAGGACAGAGGGTATGGCGTAGGAACAAGGTACTTTCTGATGCTGCAAAGTACTATAGTGCAAAGCTGGCTCCTACATATGTGGGACCGTTTTTGATCAAGCGTCGTACTGGAAGTTGTACTTACGAGTTGCAGGATGAGGATGGTTGTAGCAAAGGAGTTTGGCATGTCGAAAATCTCAAACCAGTAAATTCTCCAACTGCTTAGCCAAGTTTGCATGAAGAATTCATGTCTGTTTATTAACGTCCAAATATATTGTAACAACTTCTTAGTCTTTGTTTTTGGGTCGGTGTCTTGTGTTATGTCGGCGATTCATTTGTTGTTGATTCGTGTATTGTGTGATTTTGTTTTGTTAACAGTTGGTAGGGTTTCATATCAAAATCTTGCGAGGTCTCATTTCTTTCAAGTATCACTAATCTGCAGAGGTAACTGCGAGGTAGTGTGTTGAGTACTAGTGCATTGTCGTTGTTTTGTATAAATACTAGTACATTAGCGTTGTTTTCTATGAAATGATTACCTGATAGTGTTGTTTAAATTTTGTGCACCTCCAAACTGTTGAGTTTTCTGGGTAGATGTGTGTTCTCGAACGTCGCATTCCTGTGTCAAGCTCTCAGCTGTGAGCTCAGTTCCCGGATTCTAAATGAGTAAAGTAAACCTAATTGTATGTAGTGGTTTTAGTTGGAGCTAATTCTTTCATTTTTGAATGAACATCCAACTGCACACCATGGAGTGAGTAGCTTATTTTTTTTTGTTTCTTACTGGAGAAAGTTTTTTGTTTGGGATTAGAGACCGTCATCGTCGGTCAACTTCAATAATTGAAGTTTCTCTCCTTCCTGGGAAGAGGGGGGATTGTAACGGTTGAAAACTGTCGCTAGAATTAGTCATGCAAATGCGGATATTTGTCGTCTATTTGGGGCTGAAACGTTTGTTGTTCTACTCGAGTGTAAAGATTTGAGGTTGTTTATTTACCTTTTGTTTGCTAACCTGTGGAAGATGGATAGGGTTCACGTTTTGTCATGTCAGGGGTCTCAGGACTATGCTGGCAGTGAGTTGCGCCCATTTTCCTTGCCTTTGTTTCAATAAGGGAGGCCACAGATTTTATTAAGTTTGGGGAATTATAACCTCAAAGCTTGGAAAATAAATAAACAACTGACTTATTTCAAATGTCGCATTAATTGACTGATATATTGACGGATTTGTTGGGTGAATTATGTAGATATGGAGGTGACTGCCTATCCACCTAAGTGCTTCGGTTTCTTGGCCGGAAGTCCGCCATGTTTGAGAGGACTTTGCAAATTCTTTGCTTGCACCTAATAGCCTTTGTTAGCTGTTCGTAAGTCAAACGTTATTTTATGATAATATCACTAGATGAAATGGAAAACATATGGGACAAACTTTAAGTGGTACATTTTGCTTATTTCCTGAGGAGTAAAAAGGGTAGCGAGAGCAAGTATTTTGGGTGTCGTCCTAAAACGCCTTTCGATGACAATGAGAGTTGTCATTCGTCAATTGTTCGTTGCGCGCTGGCGCTCTCGACCAATATCTTGTCCCCTCCTCCACCTTTTATCTATTGAAAATCGGAATATCGGTGAAGATCTTTCTTTCTGGATCAAGACACGTGGAAGACAACACTCATCTCTTCGCTGCTACTCATTTCGACGTAAAAGTGTAAACCACTACGTGGGATTTAGTCGATTTGTAGTAGTATTTCAACTTCCCTTAGTTGGTGTTAGTTTTGTGGTCACTCGACCAGTTTTTGGGACATTTTTGGATGAGGGAAGTTGAACCGAATTTCGGGATTGTGCAGCAAGAGAGTTTGGGCCTACAAGCAAAGCATTTGTCAACCTATACTACGATCCAGGGCCACACAAGCCAATGTACCACGTGTCAGCAAGGTTAATGTGAGGGCTGAAAGCAGCCACACCACGTGTTTATTTTGTTCTGTTTTTAGAAACCCTCGTGGACGAGGTAATTATTCATTAATTTATCTATGTTTAGAGATTTATGATTTTTCTTTATTTGTTCGATTTTTCCAATCCAATCTGGGGTCATTACGGGGTTAAATTATCTGGGTGGATTTGTTTCAATTATTGAATAACTTTTGTTTATTTTATTTATTGAATTTAAGTTTACTAAGTCCATTTGATGTAAAGTAGTTCATGAGCAAAATTTTCAAGTCACTTTATTGGTTAACTTGTATGTAATCGCTTCACGAAACATACATTTAAAGGAAAAATTAACTAGATCAAGGGACATCCTAGTAAATAATGTCCTTCCTAGGGTGTTCCAAGGGGGCCTACCGCCACCAATTAGTGTTCCAAGGGGGCCTACCGCCACCTTTAGTCTTTCCAAGGAGGCCAACAGCCACTTTTGTGTTTCCAAGGGGCTACCAGGCACCATTATTGTTTCTGAAGGTTAATCACCACCTTATTGTTTGAAAACCACCACTATTGTGTGTAAGAGGCAGACAGCTACAACCATAATTTTTGGAGGGCCAATAGCCACTACCTTTTGCGTTGTTTTGGACCTAAGGCGTCTAGCCTTTGAGACCATCTGTAATAGCGTCGTGTCAAGCTAAGTAGTAGTATTTAAGTTAACCTGTTTTTTTTATTGTTACGCTTGGTGATCACCACTAGGGAGATATTTTCCAGACAATTGTGATAAGTAGAATTAAGGAAAACCTTTCACTCATTAACTTGAAGTACAATCATCATATTGTACAACATTGATTTCGTTCTTTGATATTATAGGACATAAACTAAACTTGTTAGTTTTATTTTGTTTGCAAGTACTATGGGTATTTTGGAAGAGGCTAAAGGGAACTGATCAGCTACCTAACAGCGTAGGATTTTTCCAATTTAATTGATTAAAATTGGTGGCGCCCCGAACTCACTTTACCGGCCGGTTTTGTAGCACTTTTTGTTCCTAACCTGATACTTTTCCCTGAGCACTTTTTGAATATTCTAAGATACCTTAACTGAGATTAAAGTGTTACACTACGTACATTTGTTTACGTGGTACACGAGACATGATGCACGAAATGAAATAAACTTAACACTAAAAAATTCTCTAATTAAACCACTCAAATGTCTGAGTATAAAATAGGCATTCAATATTCAATACTATTACAGAGATGAGCAAAATAAATTAAATTGGCACTTATCTTTCCAACCTGTCTGAAAACACCAGAAGAATAAAATTAAAAATAAATAATTGATGTAACGAACGAAGTGCACCGTTACAATCTCAACAAATTGGATCAAAAATCAATAACATTTAATTATTAAAGTTCCAAATTGATATGTAATCAAAAGATTTTCTCTCGTCCATAAATTGCTCTGTTCGGAACTACACTTACTGTTATTTGCCAAGAGACTGTATATTATCCATTAAAAGGCATCTACAGCTAATTTCTACATGTTTCGCATTAACAGATCCTTCATTGGCAACAACGTCTCCGTAATGAACCTTACGCAATAAACAAAATATTTCATTCTTCATAATTGAATTCCGTATTTGGCTCTTAGATATCACCTTCTTCCTACAGCAGTTCTCGCAATAAATCCCAATATGTCCTTCCATTTAGCACTTATCTTTCAATTCCATTCCAATGGTCATCTCCTTGTGTCATTTTCATACATACCTTCAAATCACAGCTCCTTTTAATTTTACATTTTTTTAAAATCTGGCCACTTCTCTGGGTATAAATAATAAGTTTTCATAAAGTACATTGTGCAGAAAATATTCAAATATAGTCTAACTTTTATCCATTTATGAACAGATGCTTGGCTACTCCTGGTTTTTAGAGTAGGTTGTCAAAACATTTCCAAAACATTCTTCCTGCCTTAACTGGGCATTGGGATATAAATTTGTCACTGATGAGATCTGGATGTTGGAAAACAAAATCTATTCATGTATGTTTCTGTTCCTTAGTTATTGCACCACCCCTTTTATTCAATCCTCATGGATTTTGCATGATTGCTGGTTTTTATGCTTATACTACGTAAACTACTGACAAAGGAAGAAATAAATCTAACCTCGTTGAAAAGAATGTGCTTCGGAAGAGAGCGTGTTCTGCTACTGCTGACTTTTGAGTTTGTCCCAGCCTGCAACTCCTCTTGTGTTCCGTAATCCTCGTGTTGACACTGCGATTTGTGGTGTTAATGTGCAGGGATATTATTTTAAGTCGCTCACTATATAAGCAGCTTTTCTGTTCAATTTCATAAAAATTTGATACATGGGCTTCGTATGACATCTAAGGTCGACTTCGGATCCAGGTTTGGTAGATACGACGCTATGTTTGTTGGTCGCATCATATATATATATATATATATATATATATATATAGTCCATTTGACCGACCAAGAACTGTCAACCGACGAGCTGCGCGTTCTGAACAAGGGAGAACATTTTGCTACAACACCATCCAAGATACTTGCGGAAGACATCATAGCAAATGTGGACAGCGGAATCCGGCAGCTGCCAAATCAGACAGCTAAACAGATAAGGATGGAACCGTCACGAATTCTTCAACGCGCAAAACCACCAAAAAGCAGTCTCACTTTGGCAGAAAGGAAAGCTCTCAAAGCCTTGAACGAAGACAAGGATATTCGCATTTCACCAGCAGATAAAAGAAACGCAACACTAGTAAAGTCAACATTGGAGTACGCAGGAAAATTCAGGATACTGTTAGATCCCACCACCTACAGGAAGCTAACTCGTGATTCAACCGCACGGATTCTGAGGGTGGGCAACAATTTAATTAAGGACGTGCCATCAGATGAAATTACTAAACCTAGAAAATCAGAAGCCTTGCCACCAAGACTGTATGGTTTGCAAAAGATCCAAAAACTGGATGTGCCACTGAGAACCATCGTGACCCCCTAGGAAGCCCGACCCACGAAATCGCGAAACACCTCACAAAACTGCTGCAACCTAAAGTAGGAAATATTTACAACTTTATAAAAGACTTCAGTCATATCGTCGAAAAACTGCACTCTTTGATTCTTGCTCCAAAATAAATACTCGTTAGCTTCGGTGTTCTTTCGTTCTTCACGATGTTACCCATTAAAATATAATATAAAATATAAATATAATAAATACCAGGATTTCCACAAGATGTTGCCAAGTTTTTCCAACTCTGTCTAACAACTACATATTTTCAATGGAAGCAAGATTTCTACGAACAAACTGATGGTGTAGCTATGGGCAGTCCCTTTATTCCAGTAATAGCCATCTCTTTTACGGAAAGGTTTTAGGCCAAGGCGTTGGCAACAGTAAATAAGAGACCAAACTGCTGGTTCCGATATGTGGAATCTTTTTTATTTGGAACCATGGCGAGGGCGAACTTCAGAACTTTCTCTTACATCTGAACTCTGTCAATCCAAAAATGCAATTCACGGTTTTGGATATTTTGGTATGAAGGAGGCCGAGTGTCAACACGAGACTTACGGAACACAAAAGGAAAGCAAAAATGTGAGCAGTAGCAGAGCACGCTCTCTTTGAAGGTCACGACATCCTTTTCAACGAGGTGGATATCTTATATCAATCCCAGCGTTTCTGCCCGAGACTAAGGAGACAGGCCTTGGAGATCTTTAAACACGACAACAATTTCAACAGGAAGGAGGATATTGCATTTCTAAATGCAGACTGGAAGCGAGTTCTACGATATTGTCAAAAAAAGAAGTAATGGACATAAAAATTCCATCATTCTTAGACATGGTCGGACGATGACCGGTTTAGAAACCAAGCACTAGTTGACCCAAATTTAAGAATTAATTCTTGCAAATTTGTTCAACATGTGGGTACATCGAACCCCTCATGGACGTCATGGGAAAGAAGTTTGCAAACCTTCTTAGAAAAATGTGCTGACAATAAAGAAAGTTAGCATGAGCGTTTGTGAGAGAGAAACGGCAGCGTTAGTCTGGGTGCTCATGAAGAGAGTCCAGTTTTGGGGGGACTCACGAGGTGTCATTGCGGGCGATCGGAGTTCGCCATTATGCCGGAAGGATGAACGACCACCACCAGGTACCAGCTTATTGTTTAAAAGTAGAAAAAAAAAGTCGTATTTGGCGTCTCACGGATGGAGTCTAGTTTGGGGACTTGCTCGGTGGCTTGCACGTAGACAGGACTCGATTTGAATTTCGGGTTGATCTTTTTGGGGGCGTTATGTGAGATAGACGAACGAACACCCGTCGAAGAGTAATTAAGTGTTTCTAAAATTTGTTATCGTCCCAGTACAAGGAAAAACCACCTTCGTGCCCTATAGGAAGCCACGGGTACTCTTAGGACGCCCAGTACCCCGAAAGTACGTTAAATTAGTTGACACGATACGGTCCTCATCTACAGTTAAATTAGTTAAGACCCATTTGTTTTAACGGTATCTCTTTCCATATTAGTCATTTTCTTAAAGTAGTTAGGGTAATTTTAAGGCACACAAGATAGAAGTTTACTTGAATCCCATCTTATCATTTTAAATTTAACCCCTAGTTTTGAAAGCCCCATTCAGTGGGTAAATCAGCGTAGGACCCTTCATGGGAGGTAACGACTACCCGATACCCATTTAAAGAATAGACACTTAAAGCGTAAATTAACGCGCATTCAAAATTAGTAATTTTCACCACAGTCGAATCTGTCAACGTTGGGAAACACGTGAGATCACGTCGCCCATTGCCTCATCACCTTTTGCTTATGTCTACCGCAGTTATAGACGAAACATCAGGAAGAAATTCCATTGGACCACGGCTTCAAAGACGGAAAACACCTTAAAGTAGGTTTTATCGAAATTTTTCTAACAACTTCAGATTTGAAATTTTACAAGATTCGTATCATTTTTAACGACTTTTAGTAGAAATAATTTTTGACAAAACTTTCTCAGAGAACACCAGATTTGTGTTTGTGAGGTATTTTTAATAAAATTTTACGTATTCTAGTGCAAAAATTCAAAATAGTGTTTGCAGAAACAACAAATTAGAAAATTTGAATTTCTCTAATAACGTCAAAGATGCATTTTTAGACTATGTGTTGAGACTAAGTTTTAGCCTTATTTCTAACCTCAATTTCTCCAAAGGCTACACTTGTATTTTCCGTCCTTCGATAAATGTTTAAACGGATCTTAACTTAAATTTTTTCACGAACTTCAAATTTGCAGTTTTAGACGCTTTTACTATTTTTACCTGATGTGAATTTACTTAATCGTGAGCCATATACTTAATTTGAATTTTTTCAAACGCTTCACATTGGCTTTTTACACTATTTGAGTAATTTTTACCGATATTGGCTCTAATCCTAACCTGACATTCCTAAAAAACACAAAATTTGCATTTTGCAGGAGTTTAGAGAGAAATTTTACTTATTTGGTCCGAAAATGTGATTTTGCCATTAATTTCTTTTTGTTTTGCCTGTATTTATTCTAAAATCGAATTTTTGTCAAAAAACTCAAGCTTTTCATTTTTTAAACAGGGTGGGCTTCCTTAATTTTAGTTTAAATTTTACGCTATGTTTCTATAAAGACTTCACATTGGCATTTTTAGACGTTATGAGACATTTTTTACCGATTTTGGTCTTAATCTTAATTTGAATTTCTCCAGAAACTTTTAATTGGCATATTTAAACTCTTCGAGTAATTCTCAACAAATATACCTCCTAATCTTAATCCGCATTTTTTGAAAAACGAAATGATTACTTTTCTAAACGCTTTAGTATTTTATAATCGATTTTGTTCCTTATCGTAAAATGAATATTTTTCAAAGACATTTAACTTGTAGCATTCTTGGATGCTTTGAGTTATTTTTAACCGATTTTTTGCAATTATTGTACATATCCAAAAACTAAATTTCTTCAAACACTCCAAAATAATTTTTTTATTTTTGGAGTCGTTTTTAACCGATTTTGGCTTCAATGCTGAACTAACTTTCTCGACACATACCAAATTTGTATTTTGACTAAAATTTTACGTATCTTAGTACAAAAGTGTAAATTTACCAAAAACAATAAATCAGATGTTTAGCATCAGTTTATTTTGTCTTAAAATTAAATTTCTTCAAAAACATTAAAATTAGGGTTTTAAGAGCATGTGCTTATTATGGGGGTTGTGGTAAAGTAATTTTTAATCCATTTTAGTACTAATTCTAACCTGCATTTTTCATAATTCCAAATTCAGATTTTTAGAAGTTTTATGTAATTTTTTAACCGATCTTGGCCATAACTATATACAATTTAATTTTTCAAAAACTTTTAACAGTTTGTTTTTATCACACACATTGAGTCGTTTTCAATGATCTTGGGCCTTAATTCTGAATTGCGATTCAAGGGTTCGAAAAAAACCTAATCGGGATAAACGGTTTCTTTTTCAATTTTTTCCCAAGCCTCAGAAGAATAGAAAAAAGAAAAAATACGGAAAGATTGCAAAAAGTTTAGATTGAAAACAAAAGCAAAAATTATATTCGTTATTATTTTACCACATACACATAACTTTTGAACTATAGATAGCGTAGAGTTTATAGTTATAGAGCAAATATTTTTAAAAATTTCATGTAATTCTGTTAGTCTAAAACAGAAAAGAAATAAATAAAAATAATGTACAACAAAGAAATATTCAAAGACACATTCGAGTCGGAATCCGAATCCGAAATCTCGGAATGTGAATTTTCTGAAGAAAACTATGCTTCTGGGTTCTTCAATTCGGCCTTTTGATCAATATTAACATTATTATCATCTTCATTTGACACACACTTCACGTGACACTTAAATTGTAATAAATTTTAAGTTATTTTTACAAATCTTTTTAATTTCTGCAATTTTTCTTTTTTTTCCTGTAATAAACATGTTTTTTTAAGGAACCAAGTTTTCCGGATTTCAAACCTTTAGTGATGCATACCAACCTTTATCGATATTAGAGGTTGAAAAAGGGACACATTGGGAAAAAAATAATTTATATTTATTGAAAATATAAAAATACTTTCCTCAATAGAAAAATATTATAAAATAGAGGTTTATAAGGCCCTTTGTCACACACGTCACGTCGATTGAAACTTGGACTGATGCTACAGCGAGCCTCTTTATGGAACTTGTGTCACAATATTCTATTTAGTTACTTCAATGACACAATTTTAAAGTGCTTTTTTACTGAAACGTTTTCATTTAAAGAAATAAAACAGTAATAACAAACTAATTTTAAACGGTTAGTACCTTAATCTTTACGATTAATACACTTTCTTTTAACATATTATACTGTATATTATGGCTTTATTTATTTTCTTTGCAGCTTTTATTTTTAGTAAGTACTGGCGCCAACATTTTTGGTAGCCACAGTATTTTATACATTTTAAATTTTGGAAATACAACCATAAACACTGACATGGTTCAAATCTAACACAGGGGGGCTTCTGTCAGATTTTCATGGCCACTAGTGTCGAAAAACTTTACAGATATCTCTTAATTACAAAATTGCAATTTTGCAATCAGTTAGGCAAATGGAGCCAAAAAGTTTTAAAAGATTACTTTATTAAAAAAAAATTAAACTGTCAATATTCACAAATGTATTGCCGTAAAATTGGCAGAAACGAACTTAATTCAATTAATGCAAAGTTGATTAAAACTTTTAAGTTTTTCTTGCCTACAGCGAGCACTGGGTGGAACTTTCAAAACTTTCCAGCAGCTCAATAAGTCATAATATATCAAGCGAGAATTTTAACAAAATTAGCGACTTAATAATGCACCCTCGCGTTTGAACAGAAAGAGGCCCCGCCCCTGGGCCACCCTTCTTCAGGAGGCCCTCACGTGCAATTTAACATAAATGTCACAACAAAAAATACGGGCCGGCCTTTGTGCGATTACCTGTCAATAGAGGGGAAATCCGAAGAAAAGGAACAATAATTACGTAAGTGGAAACCATTGAATTCTGCGGCCCAATCTCCAGGATCTTTTTATCGTACATGAGGGGACATTTCGGTATATTGTCGCAACGGGTAGTTTCTACATCTGTTGAAATAGGACACCTAGGGAATCGGGCCTTTTCATCGGATTGGATTGCTTTTTGATTCTGTTAAACGATAGCCGCTCTAAATGGGTGCTTTATGTCGTCACAATATTTCAAACAAGAACCGCCATCGATCGAGGTTGGTAATTTCCCCTTATTAATAACCATCCTATAAATTAAATTTAAGGAGAGAAACAACCCTTTCGAAAGGGGGATGTCAAGATCCACCCCGTCCTTAACCCTTCGCCCTCCCTCCGGCAAATTGCTACCCCATTCCGTTTGAGACAAGGGGTTCAATCAAGGGTTGGAACTACTTTTATTGCCGAAAGTATGGGCGTCTGGTTTGCCAATCATTAACCTTTATATTTAATTCAAATTCCAAGGAGCAGGAGCCGCCATGTTTGAAATCCCGGTTAATTTCAGTTTTTCCGAGCAAAAAAACAGGAGTTTTTAATTAGAAATAAGACTTTTACAAATGCTCGAGTAATTCCAGTTCGTTCTGCCTAATCAAATTTCAAGTTAAGATTAATGCCTCGTTTACTTTCGCAGTGGGGTGAAGATTTCGAGAGAACGAGGAAATATTAAGGATTATTGTCTTCCATCAGGTGGAGTTGTCTTGTCTTGTCTATCATGTGTTCTGTTGTCGGATTATGAAAAAACCCTAGAGACCATAGAAGCAAAGGTTTCCGTTATGGTATTTGAGAATTAAATACCGACGTGGACCAGACACAGTTGGACTTTGGTTTTGAGTGAACAAACGTCCTTTTTATTATGTTTTTATTTTAGGGGTTTTTTTTTATTGTCGAGATCAGACCCACAATTTAGGCCATCTATGCTTTGAATGTCTTGTCTCAGAGATGTATAAATGTAAACAACCAAGACCTTTACGTATGCTTCATAGATTATAGTAAGGCGATCGACAATGTCAAACATGAAAAGCTTCTGGATATAATCCAAGGACTTGGCATTGATTACCACGATATCCGAATAATATCAAATCTCTACTAGGGACACACTTTTAGAGTCAAATATGACAATGCTTTGATAGAAGAAATTAGTATTCGAAAGGGAGTCAGACAGGGGTATGTTCACTCTCCTATGCTATTCCCTATTTACTCGGAGTTTGTTTTTCGAAAGGCAGGAGTTGGAAGAGCAGCTGGCGGGTATAGCAATCAATGGCAGAACTGTCAACAACATCAGGTACGCTGACGATACGTGGTACACGACTGGTAGACAAAGTAACAGTAGTTAGCGAAGATTATGGGCTAATATATATGGGTTAATAAATAAATAAATTAAATGCTAATAATATTCAAAAGGAACATCAGTGGTTCGCTGACTATACGCAATAAGATGGTTGAGCAAATCCGTCACTTCAAATAATTAGGAACTATCATAAATGAAAATGTTGCACACAAACAAGAAATCTTATCAAGAACTGAGCAAGCGAGGACAACATTTATGAAACTGAGAAAACTGCTGAATGCCCAAGATCTATCTTTGACTTTGAGAGTGAGAATGGTGCGGTGTTACGTCTTTCCCTCAGTGTTACTATATGGTCTTGAAGGATGGACACTGAAGAGGGAAACATCGAAGAGACTGGAATCGTTTGAGTGGTGGGTGTACCGCCGAATGCTAAAGATCTCCTGGATGGACGCATTACGAACGAACAAGTTCTGGAAAGAATGGATAAGGAAATGGAAACTCTTTTCACAATTAAGAGAAGAAAGCTGAAGTTTCTTGGGCATGTTATGTGTAATTCAAAATATTCTGCAGCTCATCATGCAGGGGAAGATAGATCATGGGACGCGGAAGCGTCGGACGACGTAGAATTTCCTGGCTACGTAACCTGCGAGAATGGTTTGACCTCTTATCTGCCGAACTATTTCAGACAGTTGCCTCTAAAGTTAGAGTAGCCATGATGATCAGCAACCTCCGAAGGAGAAGCTGAGATCAAGAAGAAGAATTGTCAACAACCCTTGTACTCTTTTCGATTCGATTTTCTAACTTTTTCCTAACTTGCGGTACTTTTTCAACGGGTGTACTTATTGAAATGCCTCCAGCAAGAAATGCGAGTGGGCACGCTTCGGTCAAAATTGACACCTTGGTGAAAGAAGGGTATATCAACGTGAAGTAGCCCGAAGGTTGGGTGTTCATCATATCATCATTGGTGATGTTGGATGAAAGGATGGTCTCTGAGACTAGAGAGATACAAATGGTTGGATATTTCTATTAAAAGTAAAAGTGAGCAGAGACGTACTACAACCACTGGAAATTAAATACCATGTTCTATGCAATCCGCCTATGAAATTTATTTGTTATTTTGAAGCATGTCGTGAATTACTTCCTTCGATATTTTCTTGAATTGTCACTTTTGCAAAGTCAAGTGTCCGGGGATCACACTGACGGCTCCAGAGCGCTTTGAAGGTATCCCATCATGTGTTTTCTTGATAAGAATGTAAGGATGGGAATACGCTCAGACCTGTCTAGCCCCCCCCCCCCATTGAAATGATAGCTAATAAGTAAGCATTCGATGGCAGATAGCGTTGTAATTGCTGCAAATTTTGAAAAGTGGGTTCTGGTACATTATATTAGACCCAGCCGTTTTAATATTGAGGAAAGGTCGATATCTGGCCTCAGCCCGCGGAATCAGAACACAGACCTCTCCCAGTAACTTTCCGCATAGGTGCCGTCCTCCCTATATATCAGGTACTTCAGAAATCTTCTTTGTACCGACTCAATAGCGACACCATGACAACCATAGATGGGACCCCACACCATCGAACAACATTCCAGCCTGGATTTGACAAATGCAGCTTCTGATCATAAATCCCAGAGCTGTAGGCGCAGAGGAAACTATCTGCGTGATGTGAGGTCTGAATGTAAATTTGATGTCGAAATAAACCCCGAGATCCCCGATGCAATCGCATCTGCCGAGCTCAGTGCCCTCAACGCTAGAGGGGAAGACGACCGGCTTGTTAAGCCTATGGTAGCTAGTAACAACACATTTACCAATATTGAGATACAACCGGTTTTCGAGACACAAATCTGTGAGTGCCTGGACGGCTCTCTATAAAGCAGCATAGTCAGCAAGGTGCGCTACGCTAACAAAGATCTTCCAGTCATCAGCATAACCTAACCTCAAACAGGTAAAGCTATCAAACAAGTCGTTAATAAAAATGTTAAACAGAAATGGACCCAAGTTTGAGCCCTGTGGAACACCAGAAGATGCGGAATGAACGGATGATATACATCCCTCTATCTCCACGGCTCTATTGCAAGGGGTCTTCAACCAGTCTTCGAGAAAAGTCAAATTGGTGTTCGATCTTAAAGAGTAGGAGTGCATGATCAAGTCCGGAAATCGGTGTCACACACATACTGCGAAAAGAACGCAATATTTGTCACACACGATCTTCCTGATAAAAAACCATGCTGAAATGGAGACAGAAAACTCGTCACGTCATCAGATATGTATTTGTGCACGATAATTTCGAAAACTTTGGAGAAGTTAAACAAAATGGACACTGGTCTATAATTTTCGACATCGCTAGAGTCACCTTTCTTAAGAATCGGGCATTCTTTCGTCATCTTCCCTATAATCGGAATGCTCCCTGGTTTCAGAATAAGACTGAAAATATGTTTCAATGGTTCGGACAGCGCAAAACTGCAGTCTTTTACGAGAAAGCTCGGAATGTAGTGCGGTCCGGAAGTTGTTTTATTTTTTAGCTTTCTTGAAGCCTCTGTAATATCATTGACACTCACAAAAGGATTGCTAATATTCTGTGAAGGACCCCCAAGGGGCTCAGTGTGCGCAACAGAATCCGAAACGGTATAGACGCTGCTAAAATACACAACAAAAGCACCAACTATACGTTCAAAGGTTCTATAAGTGGAATTCGAGTAACTCATATGGCACGGAATTCGAGACTGGGATCTACTGCTCTCAACGAAGGACCAGAAGTTACAACGATGGACTTGTATGTCACTCTCGGCCCTGATTATATATTTTTTGTAAACTAAGCATGATTGAGGTGTAACTAATCTTCGCAAAAATGTAAACTTGTCCCTGTAGAAAAGGGACTTACTTTTCCTAAATTTGAGGCGCGCCCTTTGCTTCCGATAGGCGTTGATAATAATCTCTTTGGTGAACCACGGAGGAAAACGCCGGCGTCTTCTCACTTCAGGGGACACAATCAGTAAAAATGTCAGTGAATGCCTTGTAGAGAGATGCGGATGCGGCCTTGACCTCCGTCTGTTTGACAATTTCAGCTTGAACAATTATCCTTTCTAAAGTTAAAAGAAGGCTGAGTATTGAGCTCAACTTGAAAATTATTGCTTTTGGGCAGACGAGCATCGAAGCTCACCGCCAGTGTGGGATGCTGCTCATCTTATCAACGAGTGGAACCTCGCTCCTCAGTACCCCAACGCGAAAGTTCGAAAGCACTAAATCCAAACACCGACCCCTCACATTCGGAATTGCGTTGTGCTGTAGCTCATGTAGATATCCGTTCGAAGTGTATGTATAAAGTAGAATACCTATTCAGGGGTGATCAGAAATTCAAAAGAAATTTGAGGTTTGTGTTGGAGGTTGACATCTAGCTCTGTGCATTTTTGAGATTTTTCTCAATTTTCCGACATGGAAAAGTTAGAAGATGGTCTAAATATACTCAAGGCGCAAGTTTTTTCACGATGCAAACATTTTGTTCATGATATTGTCATGCAAATAAAAAAGTATATAACCAATACTTTTCTTAAATAAGCGATTTGGAATTATAAAAATATTTATCCACGGCCATACTATAATAATCAAATTCTTCTTGTACATTCTCAAAATTAATACTAATCATTATTCGCTAGTGAAGTATCACCTATTGAATACATCACTACTCACCCTATTCACAAGTGAATAATGAGTTGTCCTGGAAACGAAACCTGGCGTAGGCAACTGCCAACTCAAAAACTAATCAGCCCAATACGTAAAATCGGTAGTAACCACTGGTTCATTCAAATTCTTATACTTTTGTTAGGATGTATTGAGAGAAATGTAGATTACTGGCTCCCTTTTTCACAAAAAAATGTGCTTTTCATAAAAAATACTTAAAATAGGCCATAAGAAGTAGTTTACCTTCCGCCCTCGTAGCTTGGAACGGGGACGGGCGACTAGGCCGTCATCTATCTGTCGCATCAAACGTCGCGCCGTCGATTAGCGAAACCAGTAGTGATTTTAAAATTAATTGTGAATTATCTTTATGGCACCTATAACTTACGATATTTGAGAAAAACCAGGAATCTTGGTCGTGGATAAAGTATAGTATTCCACTCGCATTTAATTAGCGTTATTGTCGAGGGTAACGTTTGAGCCCACGAGCGAAGCGAGTGGCACAAGTTGCCCGAGAGCGACTCTCATTAAATTCTTGTGGTATAATATACTATTGCTGAGTTAACTTTACTGAACTTTTGCGGTTTGCTTACCGGGGGTTCGGGGTGCGGGTATTTACGTTTCCTCCCCCCCGAAGAGTCCTATGCTGTTCTTTTAAAAACAAAATGGGGCGTTTCAAGCTAGGAGGGGCTAGCATATGAAATAACCAGATGAGGGTCTACGTAAACTTATTAAAACTTCATATGACCTTAAACCATACTTTGCCTCTCAATTAATCGAACCTCGTAGCTCTGGCAAAAATACTTATGGGAACAAATTTGAGCTTCCTCCCTTCTCTTTACACTTGATATCGGCTGGCGATCATTCGTCCTTACGGCGTAATAATACTCCTTTTCGACTCCTTCTTACCCCCAAATTCCCCAAAACGGCCCTTCTCGTCAGTCCCCGAACTAAGACTTCTCCTCGTGAGTCCTCAAAAACGAACCTTTTTCTTTGCTATTACATAGTGTGCTAGTACCTGATGATGGTCATTCGTCTTCTGGCCTAATGTTGGCCTCCAACCAACGAGGAGCCAAATTCTCCTCGTGAGTCCCCAAAAAACAACTCCTTTTCACAAGTCCCTTCAACAACTCCATTTTTGTTACTTTTAAATACTGGGTTGGTATCTAATGGTGGTCGTTCGTCCGGGGTATTGACATCCAACCAGTTTGAATGCGGATCTTCGCACAACTCCTGGTGAGTCTCCCCGGAACCGGATTTTTTTCGTAATTCTTCAGAAGGAAACTGATGTTTCTCGGTCAAAAACGCTCGTGCTAACTATTTTTATGGTCAACAAACTTTTCCCAGTCCCACACGTATTTGGGTCAACTAGTGCTTGGTTACTAAACCAATCATCGGCAGACCAGGCAGCTAAGAATGCTGCAATTTTGTATCTTGTTGTTCCTTTGTGACAATATCCATGCATTGAAGAGGACAGTCAAGTTCACAAATTATCACCTGAACACTATAACACTATAACACCACCAAGCCAGTTCGAATGGAACATTTTTGCATATAGGGTGTTTTGCAAACATGGAACAAACATGGTCGTGGTTGTAAAGCTTTTTAACTATTACGTTTACATTCTAAAGTGTTTATAAATTTTGCGAAACTTATAAATACATAGTTAAAAAAATAATTATATTTTTATTTTATTAAAGTTAAGTTTATATTTCTTGTTATTGATTTTTGATCCAATTTGTTGAGATGTGGTTTTGATTTTTGGGTTGTGGGATCAGGGGTGTTATTCAAAATCAGCTATGAACTTGTCGACGTTTCGCCATATATTACGGCATCCTCAGGACACTAAAAGTTGTTATAAAATCATATATATAAATAGAACAATACAGTTAAAAAGGGGGGACGAAACAAAAGCCTCTTTAAAATATATACAGTTAAATACTTACAATTCAGATAGATTTTAAGAGTCATCGGCTTTCTAAACATTAAGTACAAAGGTCGACAAGAGACAAATGACCATTGGCATCGACAGTAACAGGAGCACGAGCAATTCAGCGTATGTGGTCGGGGTCATGGGACCAACTGAAAGAGGTATGCTAATATAGCTCAAGCATGCTGTACCTGAAAGTATAGTGCGGGTGTTGGCAGATCGAATTATGTCTCTGGATAAGAGTGAAAGTTATGCGTGCTTAATCCTGTCCAGAATTCCAAAGTAAGCGGTGCTCAAATTTTCAATATCTGTTCGTTTATTAACACTTTGCTTTTCCGTTCTTATCGATATCATTTCGCTAATGAGTCTCTTTCTATGTTGGGTTGGGTGTCCAGAATGGCTACATCATCAAAGTAAAAATTATGGCCAGTATTTATCTTATGTTCCACCAAAGCTGTAGGGTTTGTTTTTGTATGGATATTTTTTTGGCCATTTTGATGTTCTTTCATTCTAACTTTGACGTACCTGCCAGTCTGTCCCACGTATACTTTCCTGCAGGTTGAGCACGGTATATTATACACAACGTTGGAACAAAGATCTCGTTCTGTTTTTGATTTAAGTTTGGAGTAAAAGTCCTTTTTGATAGTGTTTTCACTTTTAAATAATGGTAAAATTTGTTCGTTACTTTGTGTGATGTACTGATCAAAAACTCTCTTGAGACCTTCCGAGAGACCCTGATATAAGGCAACTTTAGGTATATTTTGGGTTTGCTGTCCATTGAATTAGGTTCTATGTGCGTTTTATCCACATCATTAATCCTCTGTAGTGGACTCTTGAGTATTTTAGTCACTAAGGATGTAGGATAGTTATTTATTTTTAAAATATTGGCAATTTAGTTAAGGTTACTCGAGTGGTATTTTTCCGATGAGAGCATCAATGCCCTGAATTTGAGGTTGTTTATGATATTGACTTTTTGACGCAGAGAGTGTTCTGAGGAAAAGTATTTGGTTGGCTTGTGGTACCAGTTAAATTCCAAATTTCCACTTTCTTGTCTTATATCCAACGTGTCCAAAAATGGGACAGAAATTTTTTTTCTCTTTCAATTGTGAACTTTAATTTGTTGTGATAGTCATTAAATATATTAAGCACCTCTTCAATTCGGTCAGATGGTACAGCTGTTATTATGTCGTCAACATAGCGCTTAAAGAACGGAATGTCAATAGACATCTGTTGAATGCATATATCTTGTAAATCCTGCATTATCAAGTCCCCACACACACGGGGGATAAGCAGTTTCCCATTCTCAAACCAAAAATCTGCTTGTAAAATCCATTGCTATGTTGAAAGTAGTTGTTTTCAAAGACAAAGGTTAGCATTTTATTAAACTTTTCAAATGGAATCTTAATTGTATCGGCCACCAAATCCCACTTTTTCTGAACAATTCTAATGATGATATCTGTTGGGATATTAGTAAGCAAAGATATTACATCCAAGGACACAATCTCATAGCCGTCTGGAATTGTTAAACCTCTCAAGTCCCTGACAAGCTCGAACAAATTTCGCACAACCTGATGAACATGTTTTTCATTATATCGGCCAAAAAACTAGTGATTTGGTAAAGGGGAGACCCAACAAAGGAAACTATGGGTCTTAGTGGAGTTTCCTCCTTGTGGATCTTGGGAAGAAAGTAGCTTTTAGGGGGAACTGATGAGTTAGTTTTAATTTTCTTCCTAATCTCCTTACCAAGATACCCCTCCTTAACCCACAGATTTACTAACTTATTGGCTTTATTTTGAATAGTAGTAGTTGGATCTTTATTAATTTTACATACGTTGTTGTGTCGTTCAAAAGTGCTTGACATTTTGCCTGATATTGCTCTTTATCAAGGATAACTGTGACGTTGCCTTTATCAGCCCTCAACACGACAATAGTGTTATCGTGTTCCTTCAGAAACCCTCTTATGAGCCGCGAGTATGACAACAATTATATTTATATTTCTTGTCTATCATCATAATCAGATCGATCACATAACAAAGATTTGTAGTGCCCTGAGGATACCTTCGTAGAATGCGAAACGTGGACAATAAATATATAGTATATTGTCACAAAGAAGCAAAGTAGTTAGGTGCAAGCAAAAAAATTGTCACAAAGTAGCTAGGGTAATTTTAAGGCACAGAAAATAGAAACTTACTTGAATCCCATCTTTTTAGTTTAAATATAAACCCCCTAGTTTTTGAAAGCCCCAGTGAGTAAATCAGCATAGAACCCTTCGGGGGAAGTAACGACTACCTGATACACATTTAGTGAATCGAAATTTAAAGTGTATATTAACGCACAGTCAATAATAGTAATTTTACGTAATTAATACGATCACACATCTTCTCGTGACAATATCTCCAAGAGTGTAATTGGCCTAATCCAACTACCCTCTACAGTCAGTAATAAATGAGTACTAATATTCCTTGAAAACAGCATTTGTTGCCCTACCCGGTATAACCTAGACAAATTTTTAAGTAAAATGGCCTCAAAGAATCGTGCATCCTGCTCTCAAATTAGTAATTTTACAATCCACATTGCTTTTAAAATCTTGATGTATATATCCGTTCGAAGTTTCTATTTAAAGTAGAATACCTATTCAGGAGTGACCAGACATAAAAAAGAAATTTGAAGTGTGTATCACCAACTTAGTTTCTCGAATGGAACATTTTCGCCCTGAGGATAACCTCGTAGAAGACAAAATGTCGACAATAAATATATAAAAACGTTTACGCAGATGGTAGTTACCATTTATTTATTAAACTGGCACCAAAGTAAGATGACTTTCGGATGTCTGTCCATCCGGACTAATTATTAATTATAATATCCTTTTCTATTCACATATGTATGATTTGCTTCCTTCTATAACCTTCCTACCGTCTACTTATGATGCGCTGAATATTTTGTGATTTGATGCTTATTTTATGGTTAAATTATCATGGTTTTACAAATGATTTAGACATTTGTTAAATTCGCAGCCTTATTCAGTTGCCACGCTCTGTTAATGTTACTTTGAAGTATTTATACAGGAGCGAAACATTTGGCTTCCATAGTACACCAGAGTTTATAATAAGTTGAAACATACATATTAAAGATGTTCAATAGTAAATTCACTAAGTTGGCTGTAAATTGGTGCAAAAGAAGGATGGAGATACAAAAGTAGCATAGTATAGATAATTGAAAAGTAGCGATAATCACACTATCTTTCCAAAAAGTTTGCTGTCATATTTGATTAATGATAGACATAAGTTCCGTATAAGTAATGCAAATTCAGGTGCGGTTCGTGGTTGCACAATGGGCTTATCTAGCCTTAATGGCCCTCAAAAACCGTAGGGTACGTCATACGTGCATATTTCCTTACTGAGCCCTATGACCCACATGCAGCGACAAAAGCTTCAACTAAAAGCTACATTTTAAGGTGCTGATAATCTCAGCTTCTAGTCTATAAAAATATCCTGATCCTGTCCTAGAGAAAAATTGCAGTTCAACGTTTACACAATAGGTATTTATCTTGACTGAATCAATATGGAAGGGTGGAGTACTTGAGAAAGGGTGGAGAGAATAAATTCAAAGTTATAAATAAAAAAAAATATATATAATTGAAAGGTTTTAATGGAAAAGAATACTGTGTGATTGGGATTTCCTCATCTGTAGTAATTAATGGGAGAGTTTCTGTGAACGTTGAAGCTAACTACGTCACTGTTGCAATTATAATTACTATTTCTCTGACTGAGTGAGTTGTTTTAAATTTAGTGCAGAATTATCGCTTCCTGTTCAGCTGGGCAAAGTTTCCGAATCTATTTGGAAGTTGGGCAAAACATTCGCTAACTGAGTTTCAAATTTAATCCAGTGCAGGCTCAAAGCGGAAGGTATTATTATCAAATAATCTATATACGGTGCGGTTTCACTTTCCAGAAGTAAGTCGTAGTGAACAAACATTATGATTTTATTTAACTAGGAGATAAGGATTGATATTATTATCAATTATTTACGCACATTACTTTATCTTAATGGAACAATACCCGTCTTTCATAGAAATTATTTGAAGGATGTTATTTCAATTCATCTGATGGATTTCGCAACCCCATCTGGAAAATGTAACTGATTGGCAAACGTATATAGTATACGCATGCTGGAAAAGTTATCACGCAAAAAAGGACGTGGCTCATTTGTCAGGCCCGAAATGGCATTAGGAGAACAAATTTCTAATATTCATCAAACTAATGCACGGATTTAAGCCATTCCGCCTGGAAACACGACGTATTTCACAAACATATCTCGTGTTTTATTAGGGCTTGCAATCCTTATGTTTTATGGTCTGTATAAATAAGATAGGCAGCCGGCAGACGGTGTCTTGAAGCCTGCAATTGCATTGCTGCTTGTCTACGTTTACGACCTGCTTTAGTGGGTCTATCGATTGCCCTTTGGCTTAGAGAAGGATCCTTCGTTACTCGAAAACCGTGCCATTTTATTTGCTAGAAGAATTAACTCACTTCTGTGTGATAAATGAGGACCATACAATATTTTGTTTTACAAGAAGCGAAAGTGTAATTGCTCGTATGATATCGAGGAAAGAAAGAATGTGGAGATGACTCAAGATTTATAATCTAAATTGTTTTCCGGGCTTTGAACTCGTGGTCCAATAGAATTTCTTCCTGACGTTTCGTCTACAGTTTCGGCAGACATTATCAAAGGCGATGAGGCAATGGGCGTGAGGCAGGTGATCTCTCGTACTTCCCACGGAGTGATTCGACTGTGGTGAGCTCCATGGTATTTATTCCCTCACCAAGGCGCTGCAGTGGAGGGACTGGGGTGAGGGTAGTGGTGGCGCGAGATTCCGGTGCACTTGAAATATGTCGTAGAACTCGCTTCCAGTCTGCATTTAGAAACGTAATTTCTTCCTTCCTGTTGAAATTGTTGTCGTGTTCAAAGATCCCAATGGCCTCTCTCGTTAGTCTCCGATAGAAATGCTGCGATTAATATAAGATATCCACCTCGTTGAAAAGGATGTCGCGACCTTCGGAGAGAGCATGCTCTGCTACTGCTGCATGCTCTGCTATTGTACGAGTTGGTTTAAAGACAGTTTTAATTGTGCTTTTCCAGTAGCCTGCCGATCCTGTCCGCTACTTTGTGGATGTATAGTAGACTAGTCCATCCGCGCTTTTCTTCATCTTCTCCAGTTGTTCCTTCCTTGCGATCTACAATCCTTAGGCGGACGGCCCTACCGAACTCGTGCTTGCTGTGTCCATTCCAAGCAAAGGTTCTTTCGAGATGCTTAATTTTTCCTTCCAAATAAGCCGGCTCACAAATTCTTTTGGCTCTCACAGAGACTCTTTGACTCCCCATTTCTGTCTGTGATGATGATTTAATCCGTTATTGAAGTATCGGTCAGTGTGTGTTGGTTTTCTACAGACGGTGTGCGCAAGCTTGCCATTCGGCTTCCTTGATACCATATGTGTAATAAGAAATGGTTTTCAGTTGGAATCTTAATTAAATGTGTTTGTGCAGCAAGCCAATACTTTTTTGATAAGATATATTAGAATTTTGTAATAATGAATATCGTAAAAAAATTCGCATAAGGGAGTTACAGTTCTATCCGTTTGTTTTTGTCTTTTGTACCTGATGATTTTTATACCGAAATCTAAATATTGAATCCCCATAAATTAGGGATTCGTTATTCGCAGGGACAGGTTAGAATCAATATTTAAGCAAAAAAAAAAAGATAATATGAATAAAAGAAAATCGTCAGCATTTAGTGTTACGGCTCGTGGAGTTAATTACCTGTTTATGTTATCTTTAGTGGGACAGTCTGTACTTATAATCAGTACTTTGTCCTTAATATAGAAACTCCTCGTATCTTAGTTCACAGGCCACTTTAAAATCAAAAGGCAATTTTTGCTTGATGAATTTTTGGAATGATGATGGAGATGGGACACCAGCGAGAGATCCTAGAGATTCTCCTGGAGACCCTGGAACGACTGGATACTTGCCAGGGAAGTAGTGACCGACGAAGTCATTAGATGGGCGGTGGGCGAATTCAGTCCATTTAAGACAGAGGGACCAGATGGTATATTTCCAGCAATGCTGCAGGAGGGACTGGACAACGTGCTACCATCGCTGAACAGAGTGTTCGCGGCGAGCGTGGCGCTGGCATACGTCCCTAAGCTGCATACTAAAGCTGAGAAAATTGTCTGGCAATGTCGCTAAATCGTTTAGACCCATAAGTTTGACACCCTTGATAACGAAAACGTTAGAAAAGATAGTCGATAGGTACATTACAGTGGTAATTTTGGCAAGACAATCCATAAACAAAGATCAACATGCCTAAAGTAAAGGGA
The DNA here is from genome assembly GCA_951812265.1 of Taphrorychus bicolor. NCBI lineage: Eukaryota > Metazoa > Arthropoda > Insecta > Coleoptera > Curculionidae > Taphrorychus > Taphrorychus bicolor. The sequence continues at coordinate 19,846,742 of OX638306.1, read as the reverse complement.
AGTCGATCGACACGACCCTCCACTCTGTAGTGCATAGAATAGAGAAGGAATACCCGAATAAAGAAGTGTTGCTGGCACCCATTTTCGATATTGAGGGAACATTCGACGAATTCAGAACAAACGACATCTGCGAGGCCCTTAGGGCCCGGGAATTCCAACAGAGTTGCTTATCACCTTGACTGTGGTGTCTATCAATGGATGGTCTATTGCGGAGACTACAGGGCCAGGGGTGCAGTGTGCAGACGTATGCGGATGGATGACTGGTCATGATACCAGGAAAAGACTCCGGCTCAGATTAGCCAGGGCTCTGCGTGTATTTCCTTAGTTGCTATCTCGAAAAAACTTAAGCCCAGTAACGGATAATGGACACAATTAACGTTATAAGCATTGACATAACTTCGTCGCTTCATTAGAAGCCTTTATAAAGACCGCAATATATGGTCGAAACGTCAGCGATTTGAAAATTGAATGAAGTTGTTATTTCGGCCCCAACCTGCTAATCGACCTTCGTACGATACCAGGAAAGTTCGTCGGCAGCGGTTGAGATCGAATGCACGTAGAATAATAGTACAATGGTGTACCGATACGGGAGCCTCTAGTGCTGAAGCCCGAGGGTAAGTACCTGGGGATGATCATCGACAGCAGAGTAACCTGGAAAAGTCACGTAGGAAAGCATGCAATAAGGCAACAAAACTGGTATGGCAACTTCGCAGGGCAGTGGACAGGAGCTGAGGTCTAAAGCCACACGTCCTGCACTAGCTTTACATTGCGGTAGTCAGACCGAGAATATACTATGGGTCCATAGTCTGCGATGCCATAGCCAGAGATGGACAGGGCATGTTATGCGTTGAGGATGACGAGACTGCAGAGACTAGTCTGCCTAGCCATAAGGGGTCTATAAGAACTTCCAATCTGGAGGGAAGGTCGAAGGAAACAGTCGTGGGAAGTGGTCACGCGCAGATCGCCAGCTTCGACCAGCGGGACATTGGTCGGGTCACAGAAGCGCCCTTACGATCGGCTGAGGCTAAAACAGCAATTTGGGATATACATCTCAATAAGAGAAGGATTCAAAGAAGAGCTGCTTCTGAAACCTTCTGGGAATAATCAGGTAAATTATACAGACGGATCAAGAATGGCTGATTCACAGTCGTCAGGAGCGACAATCTACAAAGCAGGGCATGAAGAGGAGCTTTCCATTGGGAAGTCTTACGACGGTTTTCCTGGCGGAGGTATTTGCAATACTCGAAGTAGCCGCACTACCAGAAGTCAAACAAGGAGTAGAACTGAACATCTTCATCTACTCAGGCGGCCATCTGCGGCCCTGCGTGCTTTCTCTTGAACGAGTTGAAAGTTCGTTCAGAACTGCAGGGATGCTCTAGAGTCACTGGCAGAAACAGAAAGGGTAACTCTGGGATGGCTTCCTGGACATAGAAGCATTAAGGGAAACGAGCGCGCTGATGAACGGCCTAGCGTGGTTCCGAGACGTGCTTTACTTGGCCGCAGCCAAGTCTAGGAGTAAGCAATAGGTACGTCTCTCACACTCTAAATGAGTGGGCAGCTTTCTACTCTGAGATGGGACGGGATACTCTCCTTCATTAGAGGGACGGGTCAATTCGTGGAGAGAATGAGGGCCCAGGCGGAGTAGGGATGGGTGGATCGGGGGACTGTGAAAAGGTCTAGTCGCAAGGCTTCCACCCCCCCCCCCAATATCTACTACTTCTACTACTACTATTGCACTATTGCTACTTGGGCTGTTGATGGCATGAACCCGAAACCTGTCTGCCGAAAAGGATTATGAATGTGCGCCCGATGGATGCGCTTATTTTTCTCTTCTCTTCTTTATTCTACAATTGGCAAACCTTCAATGAAACAGCTGATTAGAGCTAAATGGGTTTGCCGATAGGAACTTGTGACGTATCGGTTGACAAAAATCTTGCTTAGTCATCTCATCTGAGAGGAATAATTGAACTAAACATTATTCATCCTTGAAAGTGTAAATTGACAAATGTCTTGGCAGTACAACTGTTGACCGCTTAAGTATAGCAACTTTAGATATGTAACGGGTATCAGGCTGCTCTGCCGGGTATCCGAGTTGGCCAGGTACTAAACTACTCGGTATTTTTACCCTGCCAAAAAAAAAGTAAGAAGGGGGTGTTCATTTAAAAAATGTCATCTAGTAGGCATGTAAAATATCAAAAAGTTTGAAGAAAATTCTGTCTGCTTTCATTGTTATCTGTTTCTGTCGAAATTTCATAGATAGCTTTCTAGATGACGTATTCTAATGAGCACACCGTAGAATATGTATCTACGAAGCCTTACGTTTAAGAATAAAATGAAAACTCCATGGAAAAAAATATCGTGTACTTTTTTTTTCAATAAATTTTGACATGAAAACACATTAAAAACAACTAAACACACACTAAAATAGTTATTTATGTATTAAGAGCGAAAAGTACAACTTTTTTGCTCGGAGAGTGAAGTTTGACGCTCGACGCGAAGCGGAGAGCGGCAATCACTCGAGAGCAAAAAAGTTACTTTTTGCTCGTAATGCATACAACGTTTTTTCTGCAAACGATCAATTTCAAATAATATGAATCACAACTGACCATAACTGAAGACACAATCTGAAAATGTAAATCAAAGTGACAATGACGTTTTTAATAATTGGTTGAGTGGTGGTAGTTGCTATTGACAGCAAGCGAAAAAATTTTTATCGCTTGCTGTCCTGGGCAACGCGCGGAAAAGTAAACTCACATTCTGATCCTCAAAAAAGATTAGGTTCACGTTTGTCTAATGAAAGCGTAAAATGCGTCATTATTTGACGTTTGTAGAAAATAGTTATTTATGTATTAAGAGCGAAAAGTACAACTTTTTTGCTCGGAGAGTGAAGTTTGCGGCTCGACGCGAAGCGGAGAGCGGCAATCACTCGAGAGCAAAAAAGTTGCTTTTTGCTCGTAATGCATACAACGTTTTTTCTGCAAACGATCAGATTCAAATAATGTGCATCACAACTGAGCATAACTGAAGACACAATCTGAAAATTTAAATCAAAGTGACAATGACGTTTTTAATAATTGGTTGAATGGTGGTAGTTGCTATTGACAGCAAGCGAAAAAATCTTTTTCGCTTGCTGTCCTGGGCAACGCGCGGAAAAGTACACTCACATTCTGATCCTCAAAAAAGGTTAGGTTTACGTTTGTCAAATGAAAGCGTAAAATGCGTCATTATTTGACGTTTGTAGAAAAAATTGTTTATTTTATTTAATAAGTTGTTAACCCCACTATGTAAATTGTTACAGGAACCTGGTAATTTTAATAGAAGGTACTATGCTCGATCAAGGTATCCCCAATAAATTCATGAATGGGCACGATCATGGCAAGCTCATTAAAGAACCATAGTTTTCTGTGCTACCTCCTACCTAACCTCCTACTAAAAAAAATATTAAACTTTGAAATACTGGCCATATTTGATTTTAAAACTTGTGCTTTTTGAAAATCTCAGATTTCTTGTCAATGAAATTTTAGATCTTGCTAACGCGGTAACCAATTCGTATAAATAAAGTTACTATCACGAATGAGTGTCTCACATATTTAAATACGCAAATTTGGAATAACTAAAATCGTGCTGTATTAATTTTTTTGAGTTTTTACAGTGAGTCGTGTTCACGAAATTTTCGACAACAAAAACAACTACAGAAACAACGCCAATAATTCTTAGCTAATTTTTAGACAGGCCACGACCATATCTTACCACTGAATTGAACGGTCCTTGCAACTTTTACGACTTATGGAAACAAAGAGGGCTTCCCCATTTCTTTTTTCTTTCAACACCAAATTTGTGAATACTTCTACTAATTGATCTCGGTTGGTGATCTTTTGTCCTTCCGGCGTAACGATACTCCCCCTCGTCCCGTTTCACCAATCCCCAAAACGACCCAACTCGTGAGTCTCCCACAGCAAGACACCTTTTTTCTACTTTTAGACAGTGGGCTGGTGGATGAATCGTTCGTTCTTCCGGCGTAACTCCCTCCAACCAGCCCGAACGCGTCTGCTGTAACTTCTCCTTATTTCAGCTTCTTCTTATCTCTACTTACGGCCAATATAATAATTTTTTGGCTGTATGCTTCTGTTGGTTTGCTCGGCTAGTAATGGTTCGTCCTTCCAGCGTAACGATACGCCCCCTCGTCCCCTTTCACTAATCCCCTGAAACGACTGTTCTTGTGGGTGTCCCACAGCAAAAATAATTTTTTCTACTTTTAGAGAATGGGCTGGTACCTGATGGTAATCCTTCGTCCTTCCGTCGTAACGACCTCCAGCCAGCCCAAACGCGTCTTCTGTAACCTCTCATTTCAGCTCCTTCTTATCTCTACTTACGACCAATATGATATTTTTTCGGCTTTATGCTTCTACCGGTAATCTCGTCTAGTAATCGTTCGTCCTTCCAGCGTAACGATACTCCTCCTCGACCCCTTTCACTAATCCCCTAAAACGTCCCTACTCGTGAGTCCCCCACAGTAAGACTCCTTTTTCTATTTTTACACAGAGGGCTGGTGGATGGATCGTTCGTCCTTCCGGCGTCACGACCTGCAACCAGCCCGAACGCGTCTTCTATAATTTCTCCTTATTTCAGCACCTTCTTATCTCTACTTACGGCAAAAAATAAATTTCTTTTGGCTGTATGCTTCTACTGGTAATCGTTCATCCTTCCAAAGTAACGATACTCCATCACGAGCCCTTTCACTAATCCCTTTAAACGACCTTTTTCTTAAGTCCCGCATAGAAAGGTTCTTTTATTTTCAAGCGGACTAAAAGTACATCATTGGTTTTCTCTATACACTCACCTAAAGTGGGCTTTCTAATCCTGAGACCAAAAAAGTAGCAAAAAAGTCCTAGGCAGTAAAAGTAAAGTCAAAAGTCACCGTTACTGTCATGGTGGTGCATATATAATCCATTTTCATTCACCAAAATTATTTGAACACTAGATGACACCAGATAGACCGATTTGAGTGTATTGCCATCTTTACATTCTTATTGAAAAACAAAGGATGGGAATACTCTCAGAGCGCTCGAGAGCACCACCCGAAACCGTTATTAGTCGAAATCGCTTAGGTTCTCGAATCCTGAGTTCGTCTGTTAAATGTCATGCGCGTCATCATATTTATCTGTCAATGTTATTTTTATTGATTTAGGATTGATAATAATGCTATGAATTTTTAGTTTAGCAAAATTTACCTAAATCACCTAAACCATTGGTTATGATTTAAAACCATTAAGACTATTGAGCATTGAAAACCACCGTTCTAACCCATTCTATTTATTTTACAAATAATGTACACCACTAATTAGGTAAGTACTTAGACCCACTTAAAGAGGATGAGAGAAAATTGCAAAACTGAATCACTCTGAAATAGATTTCTTTATTCCGGTACGCTTGAAAAAAAATAGTATATGTTACTCGGAGTAAAAGGTCTATTTGTGCTTCGCCCAGTTGCAGGCCTCAGCTTCGCTTCAGCCGTCAATTTCTGGGCTCATCACGAAAAGATTCACTTTTACTCCTAGTGACATAATCTACTGTTTTTCTACTTTTAGACAGTGGGTACCTGATGGTGATCGTTAGTACCGAATGCGTCTTCTATAACTTCTCCTTATTTTAGTTCCTTTTTATCCCTATTTACGGCCAATATTATATATATTTTTTAATTTTTTATCCTTATTAGTCAGTTTTTGTCTCCCCATAAGGTGATATATATATTCTCAAAAAACGCTACTTATTTCAGGAAAAAACACTTTGTATAATAGCATGAAAGGAGCAAGTTTTTGTGAGAGGAGTTCCCACTCAGGAAGACTGGACACGTGCACAGGAAGAAGTGACCAATTGAATCACTAAATGGGTGGTGGAATTTTAGTCCATTCTATGGGCCCAGGCAGAAGTTTAAAAAAAATAAAGAAAATTATCGTTTTTTCTCGACAGTAACCAAATCAATCAGCGTTTCTGACAAACACGTAGAAAAAATTGATTGATAGGTACGCACAGAAAAACTTGATTCGAACCGGCCTATTAACAAAAGTTAACATGCGAACACTAAAGAGATAATACGACTCTGCATTCTCTAGTGCATAACATATAGAAGACGTATTCGAACAAAAAGTGGTATTGGACTCTTTTTCGTGCCTATGGCTTGCCGGACCTTAGCACAGTTAGTAAGTTGGATCAGAAGGTTTTCCAAAACCATAAGGCAATCTATGGGAAATCAGAGAGGGAAGACTAGGTCTGGAGAAGCTGTCCATAAGGCAGCTGCTTATCGCCTAGACTATTGTGCTTTTTAGTGCTCAATGGCAAACCAACCTTATCTGAACCTTATGAATAAAATGTGCAAACTGTCCTAAGAGATCAAGAAATTTAAACGAAATAACTGTTGACAAAGTTGATATTCGACATTGTAGAACAGGTGTCAAGACTTGAATCTATTCGTACAAGCCAGACAGCGAACTTCAATCGACCGTTTGGGTGTTCCAAGATGAGCTACATCCAAAAAAATTCATTCGTCTTTGACACTTTTTAGAGGCCAAAATATGGTTAATACTGATTGGTGTGCAACCAGTTTTTACCCCAAGTCATTGCGGAAATGAAAACATAACATAGAAAATTGCATTAGGAAAAAACATGATCCTGTATCATGACAATGCCGGCTCTCACACAGCAACCCATCACTGGATTGGAACCCCTGGAAAAGCTGTTGGAAGCCTCCAAAATGTGTGCTTTTGGCTTGAATAAATGCAGAAGTGTATACGCGATAAATCCATTGTGTACAAAACTGTTAGTTACGAAGTAGTAATTTTATTTTAATTTTTAATGGTTTCAATTATGCATATACCATATGAGCATTGTTGATTATGTTTCATTATATGTATAAAGAAAATTGTCCTCATGGAATTTTAACAAATATATAAATGAACTACAAATAAACACCACTGCAAAATAAACACCCGGAAAATGTAAACATGTGCCTTTTCAATGTACATAAAATTACACGCTTCTCGGTCGCTCATCGAACGTAAATTACACTTTAAAATGTTTAGATGCACAACAGCCGATATAATTTTATTTAACATGCATCTATTCAATCGAAATAAAACAAAAATGTATTGCATTTAACGCAGTTCGTGAAAGTTCTAAAGCATGTTAACATACTTTGTATACATATGTTTAGAGTTATCGAAACACACCAAAGTCATTAAAGCTAAAAACCTACCACTAAATGTAGAGGTTTTGATAATTTTAAAGAGTTTACCTTTGAGACTGCTCTATATGTATATAGAGATACAGTCCTACGTTAGAAGGAAGAAAGAATTCTAATACGATCAAGCCAATTACTACCCTTAACGTAAAGTTACAATTCCATAGACAGAAAATTTACCGAAATTTTTAGCCTTTTCGCAGAAAATTCTAGTTTAAAATATGCAACAAGCCAATATCTACTAATTGGAAATTGAAAACTTATCTGTATTTTTATTAATTATTAATTGAAAACTTATCTGCAATATTTCCAAAAATATTGCAGCTGTTAAGAAGGAAACATACAGAAACTGTATGTGTACTGTAACAAGAGGTAATGAATGTATGAAAATTAATGTTCATTCACAACAATATGGTACAATTAGAAAAGTCTTTAGAAATAACTGAAATTCTTTTAAATGGCAGAAACTACACAAAACTAAATAAATTTGGAATTGAGTATATAATTATTGTAAAATGTTTGCTTCAAACCATCACTTGGGCATGTCGGTTTAGACACCTTTGGAACGGGAACAATAACGTTAGTCTTAAGAGCATCCGGCACCTTGCCGCTATACAGAGATGTATTGATTAAGTTAAGTAATGGATATCCAATAACTGGAAATAAGTCTTTTAACAACTTAACGCTTAACACACTGTCGCTAGTACTCTTATTGTTGGGCATAGTGAAAATGACCTTTTTGAGTTCACTCAAACTAATCGGTTTAAAGTGCTCGAATGTGCAGTGAGTTGGCTCCATGAGACCACTTTCCCATTCAATGTTGTCTATGTTTGCTGATATTTCGTTAAGACTGTCTGCATAAAAATTATTCATGTTTTCTTCGACACTTCTATTAGGAGTAGGAAACACAATACTTCTAAAATCCAGCTCATCTTTTGCACCACTCACCAGATCCTTTAGAGTCCTTCACATTTTTCTGCTATTTCCCTTACAGTCATCTTTATTTGTTTTAAAGTATGCTTCTTTTTCTTTGCGTAATGTAGAGAGCGCTATGTTTCGCTTTAGTTTATACTCATTCCAGTGGTTCTCCGTCCTTGTAAATTTAAATCTCCTGTACGCTATATCTCTATAACTCTGCGCCAAACGAACTCTTTGGTTTATCCATAGTACACTGGTTCTTCTTGTTTGTTCCACCTGTACGACGTCATCGAAGTGCGGTCGTAAAGTGCTCATTAGATTGAAATGAAGAACATTGACATCCGTTGACGTGTAGTCCCAAGGCTGCCCAACCAATGCTGCTATAATAAGGTCTACATATTGTTTACTGAATGATTTAGTAGTGGCATAATTCCTCCTTGTTGCTACATCGGCACCATGCACTATTATCTCCGCTCCGACAATCTCGTGATCCCTGATTGCCGGAAGTCCCAACTTTTTTCGCTTTGTAGTCATTAGTTATAATATGGTCGATAAGAGTTTCAGATGTCGATGTGTCGATGTGATTCTAGTTGCAGACGTGACCAACTGCTAAATACCAGAGTCATGCACCAATCTCATCAGGTCACGGGCATAACAGTCATTCGCAATAAGATCAATATTCAGGTCACCCATAAGTATTGTTTTCCGCTGTTGTACAATATCAGTATCGAGTTTTTCTTGCAGATACTCCAAAAACTCTCTTGGTGCTCCGCTAGGTGAAATATACTTTGATCCTAAAACAAGAACAATGTTCCCACGAAGACATACCTCAACAGCCATCGACCAGTAGCAGTAATTCTTTGAATCGTTAAATACCCACTTCCACTTTACACCATTCTTGATATATATTGCACTACCTCCTGTACGAGTGGAGTTTGAATAAGACATGGCACAAACGCATCCATCTACTTGATATTCCTGCGGTTCCATTTCTTCAACGACATGTGTTTCTGTTACGCAAATAGCGAATGGTTGCGCGTGCTCAATGAGCTGACGCAACTCATCTACATGAAGAATAAGTATCTTTATCTTTAAATGTAGCAACAACTTCACCCTACTCTGTTGCTTTAGTCTTTGCTATGTGTACTGAGTTCTAGATTTAGCTCTATCTAGAGCGTTTTTAGATGCCACACATTCTTTATCAAATACAGAGTGCTTAAAATCAACATTGGGAATTTTTAGTACGTCACTAGCAAATTTACAATTGGAGCATTCCGGACTGGTTGCATGACACTCGTTTATATTGTGGCTCTGGTTACACAAGGGACATGTTTCTTTTTCTTGTCTACAGTGTACTGCCTTGCGCCCATATTTCCAACACTTATAGCAGCGTAAAACCCCAAGATATTCAAAGACTGGGTAGCTATCCCAATCAATAAAAATCCTTCCACTTTTCATTATAATTTGAAATATATCAGGCTGCACTTCCAACATCACATTTGATAACGTTTGGTTCTTTGGCGTGTATTTTTTTACCACATGTATTGCCATAGGATCACCCTCCGAGTCATTCGCATAATTGCACTGCCGTATTATTTTATCGACAAAGGCATCTTAGTTTTCAATTTGATTTTCCTTAACTCCAACAACCACAATTTTTGGAGACACTGTTTTGGGAACTTCTACCTGATACTCAGTCGATAATTCTGCCATAGCCGTGTTTTTTAACTTTTTTAGAGAATCACCATCATTGCATTCAATAACAACCATGCCTTGACTCACAGGCTTTATTCTTTTTATCGATATAGGTAAACTGTTTGGGTCAATTTTTGCATGACTGCCTGTTGGGTTGTACTACTATTTTGCTGAATTTTGGACTTTATTATTAATGGATGGGGACGCTGTTTGTTCTTCTTTACGACATTAGACCAAGTTTCTTTATTCGATTTGACATTTTACTCCAGACTTAGAAAATTTTATCAGTTTTTTTTTTCCTGAGATTGGTTCTCCAATGTATTTAGGCATTTAATACTGTTCAATCTCTCACTCAGCTGAGGAGCGCACGCATCACAGAACCAAAATAAGTTTTTGCTCTCCTTCAGGACCTTCTGAGCTTGGTCTCTTAGTAGAACACACTGGGAATGATATAATTTCAAACACAACTTGCACGAAACTGTCTTCGCACTAACGACAAAATTGTCGGAGCAGTGAGCGCACACGTGTGCTCTATCGCCCATCTCGACCCGAACCCTCGAACGAAATATAGGCTCTTATGAGCAGAAACATCAAAGTTATTTTTGCAGAGAAACAATGAACTATAGGTCTCACTTTCGTACCAGTACATAGAAGCTTTGGTCCAAGATACATTAGTGGCAATTAATCATTTTTCAAAAATCTGTTTTAAGCTTGACGAAAGTTCGGATAAAGGATATTCATCTCCGGGATCCAAGAGTATACTCGAAGGCATTTGACGTTTTCAGGTGGCGACATGAGAGTATTTTCATCCTTTGTTTTCTCAATCAATCAATGGATGACAATACTCTCAGAGCGGTGTAAAGCCGCAACACAAAAATTTTACGACAAATTGACTTTTGAAAAAAAAAAACATGGCTGTAATGGAACAATTTTTGCAATTATTAAATTATTAAGAAAACTTGAAAAACGGACTTTTTTTTGTCTATTAGCAGTAATATAACTATCGATATTCTCTAAGACACCGATGGCCAATTGACATCATTTTCTTGACCTGTATCATCTCTGCCGAACAAAATTTTGTTAGCAACTTCGTTCTTGTTGGTTATTTGTTGGTCTCAGCAACGTAACTTTCTGCTATGGTTGACGACTTCCATCCGCCATGCCAATTTAATGCTAAGACTTCTACTCCTGTGTTTGCCAATGACGTTCCTCGAAATGAATGATCAGAATATGTTTCTAGATTTAACACATTTTGGAAACGAGCTATTTTTCCTGGAACTGCTGCCAATGAGTTCTTCCTAAAAGATTGATTGTAGCACTTTCCTCTTTGGTACCTCAAAAAGAAGCAATGACTGGGATTGTTAATTTCAGTTCTAATGGCGATATACTTGTTTATAATCCGCAAATTACATGCTGTTGAATCGCTACATTCTATTACCATAAATGTATGCAACATCCCATTTTTTTGAATTCGGAATCTCTATGACCGTCATGTTATTCATTACTGTCATATCGGTTGTTTTCATGACCAAACGCTCAATGGATCGACATGCTCCAGCTATTCCCATTATAGTCGCTACCCTCATCAGTAAGTATGAGTTATCATCAGCCTTTTCAAAAAACTCATATAATTCTTCCCTTGTAAAAACACTGTTTCTTTTTGGCTTATAACCGTCATATTTCCTTTTCAAAAAAGCATGGAGGTTGGCGTATATACTGATATCCACATCTTGATACACTGAAAAAATTGATTTCAGCGTCAACTCAAACCACAAACTGCATGGAGATCTCATAAAGATGCAGGATGAGATGGAGCACAAAATAAGCTAATAGGATATTTGGCTCTGGTACACTTGAGGGAAATCGTTATTACTAATTTTTTTCGAAACTTTTCTTTAGGAATTAATGTAATGGACAAAATAGAAAATTATAGGTGGGGGTAGAACTTAAAGTCATTTGTAATAATAGCTTTGTTCCAACCCACCAAGAAACCGTTCCAGAGTGGTGCAAAAATCATTCTGAACAACTCACTAGTATAAACTTAAAACTGAAATAAGCAACATTTTTGCCCAGAGTGGTTCTGCAAGCGTTTCACAACTTATAAGTTTTCCGAATCTCTCTGAGAATCTAAAATAATAATTTTGAATTGAAAGTTTTACTAGTGAGTTGGCCAGAATGATTTTGTAATCACATAAACATGTCGATGTACTATTCTAAGAAAGGAGATTGCATTACTCCCAAGCATCTGAGGAACATTTTTAGCGTGGACCAATATCCTTCAGCATGGTTTGTGCAAACTCCCCTTTCTAGATCCACAAAATTCGTAGAGTGATTGACAGTTTTGTGCACATAAGGAGACACTTACATGCTTAGTAATCTGATATTGTAGGGAATTTTTGTTTCTGTTCGGTATATATACAACCATACCTTGTTTTATTGTGATGTCATATATTCCGAGCACCCAACGTTCCTTGATACACCTTCCAACATTATATTTTCTTCTTGTAATAACACTTTCATCAATTTCCTAATAAAAAGTAAATAGGTAGGTAGTGGTTTAATTAAAATATGAGCTGGGACTAAAGTTTATTTAATTTAATGTTGCAACTTTATTTTATTTTAATGTTTTATTTTTAGGATTTAGGTTTAATTTTTGTTGTAATAAATTTTTTAGTTTTTATTGTTTTGAGCTCCTATCTTATATTTGCATAGTTTTTTGTGTTTTATAGGATAATTTTACTTTTAGTAGTGCTTTTTCTATGATACTTTCTTTTGACGTAAAAACTTGATTGGAATTGATTTGATTTTATTTTGTAACTAGGTTTAACAATTTCACTAAATTGATTAATCTACATAATTTTATAAAAATTATATTTACATCAAAAGTTCTTAGTGATGCTTAAAAATTATTACTTACCAAACTGAAATAAGTCATTCCGTCTTAATAAAAACTAAGAACATATGTCTCGTAGAAATCGGTATTCTTGAATTACGTTCTGTTTGCTAATTCCAGTTAAAGAAGATGCTGCTTCACATCTTAACTTGCAAGACCAGCACCACATTAAGAATAATTGATTTCTTACGGGTAATTTTGATTTAAAGAAGAATGATCCAGATGTTATAGAATATTGCTTTTTGCATTTTGCACAGCTAAAGCTTTTCCCAGGGGATCTGCTTTTTTTTATTACATTACACCATTTTCTGCAAGTTTTTGTAGTACATCTCCACCTTTCTCGAATATGGAGTTTTTCTTTTAAATAATTGTACAGTTCTTCATCAGAATATGCAATAATGTTATTTAACTCAAACACTGTTTCAATTTCCATTTTTGATATTTGCGATTTATTATATTAACAACACTGGTTTTTACTATTGTAAAATAAAATAAATAAAATAAATAAAGAAAAGAGTGAATGTAAAATAATTAGATTGTAAAATGAAATAGAATTGGAATAACTTTTTGAAAGGAAGATATGGTTGATTGTTGATTTGTTTGATTTAATAGTTTTTTCCAATTTGTTTGTTTTTTATAGCCTACCCATATAATTATATTCAAATTTAAAAATTTGCGCGGGTTTTTGTACGGCGCTCTTCAGTGAATTTACTCTGAGTGCTCTTTCAACTCTATACGCTCCTCCTTGATTGCAGGGTACCTGGTGATAATTAACAAATTTACTCCTTAAGGGGGCGCTATATAGTATAGTATGAGAGGTTTCCGATTTGGTTAAGTTAGTTTAGGGTTAGTTATAGTTCTCTATTGGTTACGTTAGTTCAGGTTAATTATATTATAATTTTATTTTTTGATTAGGTTAGTTCAGGTTACTTTACTTTAAGTTAGTTAGGAACAAAGCGGCCCGTTAAGGGCGCTTTGGCCTTACAAGTTTCCGTTGCTATAATTTTCTATTTGGTACATTCTATTGATTCCTAAAAAAAATGTTTTGAAAAAAAAGAGTAATAACGACTTCCCTCAACTATACCAGCCCCGGATACTTTCGCTAAGCTCTTCTTTGGTTTTGGAAAGACACCAATCTTTAAAAGACTTAAAAGACTTGTATGTAAAGACTGTAATGTTCGTATCGCTTCTTCGACTTGATTTCTCAGGTAATAGAAATAATAAAGCTTTACTTGCTGCTTCTTCAATATCCATTTCACTCATACTTGTAATGGGATCTCAAGAAATGCGCGTATTTCAGGCAGAAAATTGGAGGTTCTTAAATTTATGCATTTTCTGACAGTGTCAGACGCATGAAGTACAACATTTTACTTCATACTTATTAAAAAAAAAAACGGAAAAGATGAACTTTATGCGTGGCGACTACATTTTGGAAAAATCCGGTATAATTTCAATCCTTAGGAACATCGATATACCGAGTTTTTATCATCACTAGAAGGATGACAATCAAAATAAATGGGCCTTTGTTCCTTCATCGTTTTCTTTTGACGTTTCATAACGTTTCAAAAAGAATATCTCAAAGTGGGCATGTACTGATCTCGGGTAATACTCGTATTACTCTCGAGTAATTGCCGCAAACTTTCCTTTCTGAGCAAAAACCTTATATTTATTAGATAAATAATTGTTAATTTAAATATCTTGATATTGAAATAAAACAAAATAAAAGTACGGCCCTGGGTTATAATAAGCATGGAAAGGTACAACAATGTAGGTCCACCCAGTAAGATATTCGCTTCCATACACAAAATCCAATTAAAAATTTATTTTTTTTTGACAATTTAACTCTGCTTGGTCAAAAAAGCAATTTCTGTCATAATTTAGGTTTGAAAAAATAAAAAAAAAAGGTTTTTCACTAGGGAAAATTTTTTAGCAGAACCTCTATACAAAATTTCAAAATCATAAGCCTGTTATAACTTTTCAACCTTTTCTTAAGAAAAAATTAAAGAATACCAATGTCAGTGATCAAAGTGTTCATAGGATTTTCAAATTTGGGATTCTATTCTTAATTTTTGTTTTTAACTAACTTTTACAAATCATTTTTTGAAATATCTGTTATTAGAAAGCTATAAGAAATAATAAAATATATGGTAATAAAAGTTGAAAAATCTTAGTAGGCCGAGGCTTCTGAAATTTCGTAGATTACCGTACTTCTTCATTCTAAGCAACTTTCTTAACGAACTTCTCTCATATCCCCCATAGAAAGAAAACTTTACCAAAAAAGAAGGTTTTCTGACCATTTCTAAGGTGTCCCTGATTTTTCAAAACCCACCTAATGCCAGAAATTGGTCTTTGACCAAGCAGTGGTCAAAGAGCAAGCCATGGCAAAATTGCAAAAATGCAAAGGCACCAAAATAGATCCCTGGGGCACTCCAATCGTTATCTATTTCTAGGGTGATCTTACACCATCACACTGCATAGACTGGCCCTTTCTCACAAAAGTAGAAATCCTAGAAATTTTATTGTTTTGTGAATTATCGAAATACTGTTTATTAATATGGTTTTTTGTTCCATAATATGGATGAGTGAAGTACTTAAGATAACACGTTATCATTATCTCTTAAAACGCGCTGATTCACTGAAAAAATTATGCAGATTAGCTTTGATAATTTTGAACGCACCGGTTTCCAGTATTCAGGGTATATATTTTTATCTGTATGACGTATATAAAGATGAATTAGCTTTTGATCTGTCGAGATAAAGAGACAAAGAGATAAAGAGTACCCTAACCCACTTTTTACACAAAATGTTTGCGACGTTTTAAACTATGTGTAAAGGTATTTTCAGTAAGTCCCTTTTTACGCCCTTAGTGCGTAAAAATTATTATTATATTAGGAAAGATGAAATAAAATTTCCTATGCAGAATTTTTTATATTTCTAAGTATGATTATTAGTACCATTTTGGGACTCTACTAGACTTCTTACGAAAACAATTAAGTATTGCCTAATTGAAGTACTCCCTGTATAGAAACTGGTTACAGTGGCAACATTTTTATATCGACATGTAATAGTTACTTATACCTTAATGCTACTTTCAATAGTTATTTATGTATTAAGAGCGAAAAGTACAACTTTTTTGCTCGGAGAGTGAAGTTTGCCGCGCGACGCGAAGCGGAGAGCGGCAATCACTCGAGAGCAAAAAAGTTACTTTGTGCTCGTAATGCATACAACGTTTTTTCTTCAAACGATCAATTTCAAATAATGTGAATCACAACTGAGCATAACTGAAAACACAATCTGAAAATTTAAATCAAAGTGACAATGACGTTTTTAATAATTGGTTGAGTTCTGGTAGTTGCTATTGACAGCAAGCGAAAAAATTTTTTTCGCTTGCTGTCCTGGGCAACGCGCGGAAAAGTACACTCACATTCTGATCCTCAAAAAAGGCTAGGTTTTCGTTTGTCAAATGAAAGCGTAAAATGCGTCATTATTTGACGTTTGTAGAAAATAGTTATTTATGTATTAAGAGCGAAAAGTACAACTTTTTTGCTCGGAGAGTGAAGTTTGCCGCGCGACGCGAAGCGGAGAGCGGCAATCACTCGAGAGCAAAAAAGTTACTTTGTGCTCGTAATGCATACAACGTTTTTTCTTCAAACGATCAATTTCAAATAATGTGAATCACAACTGAGCATAACTGAAAACACAATCTGAAAATTTAAATCAAAGTGACAATGACGTTTTTAATAATTGGTTGAGTGGTGGTAGTTGCTATTGACAGCAAGCGAAAAAATCTTTTTCGCTTGCTGTCCTGGGCAACGCGCGGAAAAGTACACTCACATTCTGATCCTCAAAAAAGGCTAGGTTTTCGTTTGTCAAATGAAAGCGTAAAATGCGTCATTATTTGACGTTTGTAGAAAAAAAAAATTAATGCCCACTACAGCGTAGTATAGAAATTTTATTTACACACTCTGTATTTAAAAATTGTCATTAGTTATTAATATGAGAATGAAAGAACTGTTTTGTTAGGTTCAAAGAGTTATATTCTTCAAAATATTTCTGCAAGGAAAGTGGTCCAGATTTAACCAATTTTCTGTGTGTAACCCGCAGAGCTTAAGTATAAAAGCATCATAAAGTCAGCTCTGGATCTCATAGTATGCAATAAATACCTTTTCAGACAACATGCTACACTCTCTGCGATCAGATACTCATTTCCATTGAATCGGTTAATAATTACTTTATCTCTAAGTAAATAGTTTTGTTTTTTATAAAATATTAAGAACTTGCTATATATAAATCCAAAACAGGCACAAGCACCATCAATAATTAATTGCATCGTTTTAAACAACTAACAGTAAGAAAGCCAAAAAGAAAAACATGTCCACATTTGCTGTTCTTTTGGTGGCCGCATTTCTGGCAGGTAAAATTCCTAGACCACTGAGTAACTTTTGAGTAAGTCACTAACACAACAGTTGTAGCAGTTTCTAACTCTGGTGCCCTTGAGTGTTATTACTGCACATATCCAGATAGTGATTGCAGTAACTCTGACGACCCGGATGCCCAAAGTATATGCAACTTCAACAACTCAAGCACTAGCCTGCCTGGCTTGTTAAAAGGCCACTCTAATCTTCTAGGTGAAAAGACTGGGCAGACTTGCCTCAAACTTGTCATCACTATGATGGACTCTACTAGTAAGTGACCCTTTTTGGATATTTTTATAGAGCAGAAAACAAAAGATGTTATATTTTCATAGATTTCAGTTTTGTGGAACGTGCATGCTCATACAAATACGTGAATGATGTGGATATTTGCACCTAC
Source organism: Taphrorychus bicolor (assembly GCA_951812265.1). Lineage (NCBI taxonomy): Eukaryota > Metazoa > Arthropoda > Insecta > Coleoptera > Curculionidae > Taphrorychus > Taphrorychus bicolor. The sequence continues at coordinate 19,829,187 of OX638306.1, read as the reverse complement.
GTCAAAGATTATGTCGATGTGCCTAACATGGATTTGGACTGTACAACTTGCGATACGGATTATTGTAATTTGTAAGTTGCTAGGCATTTATTCAGTTTTAAAACTATTATGTTATAACTATAATAAAAATTAACAAACCACAATATATTTTGCATTAATTTTTTTCATTGAAATAACATCAACTTTGTTCTTCTTTCTTGTATTTGAGTATTTCTTTCAATAGTTAAGGCACGTCATTGTCAAAATGACACCTCGATTGTCAGTGAGTTCATTTTGGTCAAAGCTTCAACTCTTTGATTTGCTTTTCTGAGGCCCGGGAAGACAAAGTGTACATGTTATTGTGCGATATCACCGTGTTCCATGGTGTTTTACAAGATTAGACCAGTTGAATCGCATTTAATTGACGATATAGAGGCGAGATTAGAACAACTTACTTTCATCAGTAGAAACGAAAGTTAACGCTATGGGATGTTCTCTCACTAGAAGCGAAAATCACGTTTTCGGCTAAGGCAAGATATGACAAAAGTTGTCTATTTTTCCATGGTCGTAGAAAAATTTAGATTGTATGACACATTTCTGTTTTTCATTAATTATCATTGAGCAGACCACGTGAGGAATAATTAATTAGTCAAATCAAGCATTAAAGAGCATTAGCTCTCTTACAAGACATTTTTGGATAAGAACGTTGGATGGGCATGAAATCATCTCTCGATATTGCGGTCTTCGTTTGTCGGTTTTGCTTCCGAACACCCTGTACTTAACAGAATCAAAGTGAAATTTTATTTTAGTTTCTGTTAAGGATTAAAGCAATAAAATTGTTTCTGTACTTTCGTTAAAGTTGCTACTTTACTCCCTGTGTGGAGGGAGTAAATTGGATCATTTAGTCCCAAAGAGAAAAAGTAAATTTTTTACTCCCTCGGGCGTAAAGTGTTAGTAAAGAGAATGTGCGGCCCATTAGGGCCGCTTTTTTTTCTTATGTAGGGAGTGCTGTGGTTAGGTTAGTTCAGGCTAGATTAGTTGTGTGTTTTCTTAGGTTAGATTAGCTTAGGTTTTTTCAGTTTTGTTTATTCTTTGGTTGCCCATTAGGGCTGCTTTTTTCCCTTACACCCAAAGCGGCCTGCTTTGGTTAGATTAGTTCAGTTGGGATTTTCGTTTGGTTTATTTAGTTTGGGACAAAACGGCCTCTTTGGAAGAGGTCTAAACTTTAGACCCTAATGCTTAATTTTGATTATGCTTCATGCCCAACCTGTGAATAATAAAAATAAGCGTAACGGAGTGATAATAGCCAACAGAGTAGTAAGTATTAATCTAATATCTGAGTATAGTAATATAGTAGTAATAACTAGAGTTTTTTCTACTAAAAATAGCCGCATGTGAAATGTAGCACACTTTCCGTTAATGGATTATTTAGTAAACCTCTGTTTTTAAACTTATTTGAACAAAACTTCCATATGAAAACTAAAAATTAGGTGAATGAAAACTGTTAGTGTGTGGTCATTATTTAGTATCCAAGCGCCGCTCCTTTTTGCAAAAATTTGGGGTGTGTGAGTTATTGGAAGGGTTTCCGACAACGAGTTATGTATTAGAGTTTAGCCCCTTGAGATAATTTAAACGACCCAACGGGGCAGATTGTTAGCTCTCCATAAAAGTAGTCAAATCAATTCTGTTAACATCCACGATTATGGCTTTCAACCATACAAATCCCCTGGGAGGATGGAGTGTTCACGACACTATTACAACAGTGCCTGGATCAACTCGCACCTTTAACCACCACTGCATCACGCAACAAAGCTTATTAGAGCGAGCCTTGCATGGAACTTTATTCCAAACTGCTGGTCCAGGCTGAGGGTCGACTACATACCGAAGATGGGAAAAGATCCTAAATCGCTCAGGCCAATCAGTCCAACCTCGTTCCTGCTGAAAAGCTTGGAAAAGCAGCTAGATCTATACATGAGGGAGGGAACGCTAACAACGTACCCCCTTAATAAAGAACAGTATGCATACTTGCAGGCTAACAAATCAACAGAACTAGCACTCCACAACCTTGAGGAGAAAATCCAAGATACCGTGGATGCGGAGGGTGTCGCAGTTGGTAATTTCATAGACATCGTAGAGGTCTTTAATAATGCACCTACAGACTCCCTCCTCAGCGCCAGTAAAGCGGGAAGGGCCGAACCAACAATAACCAACTGGATTCCCAACATGTTAGAATCCAGACTGATCACTACATCAATAAACGATGACACGGTCAGATGACACAGGGCGGAGTCCTTTCACCAATCTTTTCGTCCCTACTAGTGGATGATCTTCAGGGTTCTGGGTCTTCTGTGTGTGTTGACTATGGGAAGTCGAAGTCCAAGCATACGTGGACGACAAAGTTATCTTTATAAGAAACCACCCATGTCAGAGAGTAGTCAGAACTTTAAGTACACTCGGTGTATACTTAGTGTGTGCTGGAAGTGTAGGTTAGTGTCAAACCTGTAATAGTTATTTACGTTATAAGTCCGGTAAATATAGTTTTACAGTAGGAGTAAGATGGTTCCGGACGAGGCGCTAGCCGAGTCTGGAATTTCGAAACGACTACTGTAACACGTCACCGGACGTATGATGTACAACATTTTACTTCATTCACTTATTAAAGAGAGGAAAAAAATAATATTATGCGCAGCGTATATATTTTTGACAAATCCGCCAATTTGATAAATAGTTTGATTACGGTATCGTGTACCGGTACCGGTTTCCAGGTTACTATAGATACAATGGATTTATTGAAGATGTGCCGATACTCAATTCTGTAAAATTTCTTTTTCTAATTTTGACATATAAAGTGGCACTTTTCAATACTGATGACAGTGACGTAACGTCCTACTTTTCGTAACTAGTTACGAAAAGTAAAATCTTTCGTAACTAGTGATGAAAAGTTCGTGTCACCACCAGTTGCAGGTTTCGGTTATGGCACACCGTTGCTACAGTTTTACGGTATTAAGTAGAAACAAAGTGGTTTAAAAGTAAATATTGAAGTTTAATAATAATAACTCTCTCTCTAAGTAGGTATTTGTAGTCAAAATTAGAAAAAATCTTGTATGAAACACGTGACGAAAAGCCTCTTTTGTGTATTTCATTCAAATTGCGGGAACTCGCTACGCTAGTCCTGCAAACATTAATTCGTTACACGAAATCCGACTTTTCGTAACTGGTTACATAAATAGCTATTACGATATCCAATCCTGTAAAAAGCTATTTACCGGATTAAAATCAAGTACGTAAAAGTGTCCTAAATGATACAGTATGAAGTGAATCTTCGAAACCGGTTGAAAAAGGACATTTCGAATAATTTATTTAAGTTAATTTAATTTTTAAATTTTTAGTTTCAAGTTTGAACTGAAATACACGTTCCATCTTGTTGAGGTAACGATTCTAAAACGTGCATTAAAACGATTTTTCAGTTTTTCCTTGAAAATTGCGCGTCTAACGAAGAAAACTTAAGAGAGCTTTTTTGTTTAGAATTGAACAGAGAACAAAATGGTGGATTTTATTTTTTGAAAGACCCGTGGCGTACCATACTTTTCTTCAAAAAGATGAAGCGTCATTGGGGTACGCGCACCATTGGTGGAACAAAAAAAAGTTTCGTTCAACAGAAACATGGCTACTCGGTAGCTATTGACATCTGTAAAATTTCATTAAAACCTTTTTAGCAGTTTAGGAGATATTATTTTTTTATAAAATTTTAAGACGCTGTATCTTCGTTACGATGCTCTTAAGGACCCTCGTTTATTAGGACTTTAAAGTTTATCAGAGTACTTTTGAATTACCATGTATATATAAGAAATAAACGGTTTTATACATGTTTTCGGTTTATGTTTAAACATGATGTGGTTTGTAATAAAAATAAACTCATTTAAGTACTAACAGAGTATTTTGCCTTCTTAAAAACCTAGCAATTTTTATGGTCCCAGAATGACCAGAGTTCCAGAGAGCGAGACCCGTGGCGAGACCCTTGACTGCCCAGTTGATTGGATGTTAATATAAGCTGTAAACTGTAAGCAGAAGATAAAATGGCTTATGAAAATAATAAGCATGGGATTATCCCATTCAACGGGAGTGGTTTCGGTAACTGGAAGTTCCGAATATGCTCTGTGTTGAAGGCAATGGATTTGAATGATATCCTGAAGGTAGTACGTGTAGCAAGTAGAGATGAATCTTGAAGTAAGAAGAATGCTAAAGCATGCATGAAGATTATACAAAGTGTAGCAGACTCACATTTGGTACATATAAAAGAAGTTGAAGTTGCCTGCAAAATGATTGAGAGGATATTTGATAAAAAGGGCACATGCTCGAAGTTTTCGCTGCTGAAAAAATTTACTATACGATATTCAAGAACATTTTGCTAAATGGGACCGAATATTTAGAGAGCTTAAGAAACTTGGCTCAGGATTTGAGGATTCAAACATGGCATGCTTTTTGTTATTGTCAATGCCATTAGAATTTGAGGTTACAGCAATAAGAACCCTGCCAGAGGATGATTTAAAAATGGAATTTGTAAAGAGCAAGCTGTTGGGGTTTAGCACAAATAATATCACAACAGCGAGTGATAAAGGTTATAAAAGTAAAGGCAACATATTGTCATCATTTGCTGCTTCGAAATCTGTCAAATGTTTTAAGTGTGGAAAGCTGGAACATGTGCAAAGTATGTGTGGTGTAAAATGTTTCACCTGTAATAAACTGGGTCACAAGTAAAATCAGTGCACTCAGAAAAGGAATAGTGGGAATAACTATAAACCAAATGATATTAATAATAAAAACAAACATGGAAGCAACTATGGTAGACGAGGAACAACTAATTACGTTAACTACCAAAGCCTGAATATGTTAGGAAGTAGTAATAATGTCAGAAGAAACCAAAATAGAGAGACTGGTACTGAAAATCTGGAGGAGCCTGTTGCTTTTAACTCAGTATCTGTATCAGGCACTACAGCATTGTTAAGTGGAGAGCTGAATACCATTGAATGGTATGCGGATTCTGGGGCAACTCATCATTATACCAACAATGAAAATGTGCTGATAAACTTCTTAAGGGGCTGGTACAGTCGAGGAAAGTCGTTATTACTCATTTTTTTCGTAAATTTTCTTTAGCCTTTAACAGAATGGACAAAATAGAATATTATATCTGGTGGTAGAGCTTAAAAACATTTATAATAATATCAATTTTTAGAATAAATATAATAATAAGCTTCGCTTACCTGAAACAAACTATACAATGAAACTTGACTTGAAGGTTACCTATGTTAAAACACTGTCATGGGAATATAAATTGAAACGACATTTGTCACACATGTCAACTTTGAGAAACTCTGCGTATACTTGTAAATTATGTAGACTATCTAGAAAAATATGGTAAAACGCACTACTTTAGAGTTTAGTCGTTTCTATTCCGAACTATACCGAACCTAACCAAAGGATTCCTCATAGAAAAACAAAGCGGCCCTAACGGGCCGCTTTATTTTTAACTAACTTGGACTAACCAAAAGAAAACTAGAGCTGAACTAACCTGATCTAACCTAAACTAACCTGATCAAAGGAAAAACATAACTGAACTAACCTAACCAAAAGAAAACTAGAACTGAACTAACCTGAACCAACCTAAACTAACCTTAATAAACCTAACCAAAAGATTTCTCATAAAAAAAAACAAAGAGGCCCTAACGCACCGCTTGGCCCGTTATAGCAATGTAGGCCTGTATGGCCAAAGCGGCCCGTCAGATTAATTAAACTGAACAAAGAAAAAAAGGAACTTTTACCATATTTTTCAAAATAATCTACATAATTTACAAGGTTACTAAGAGTTTTTCACCAATGTCACTTGTTAACATTTGTGACAAATGTCGTTTCAATTTATATCCCCATAACAGTGTTTAGTTTGTTTCAGGTAAGCGAACTTCATTATTATATTTATTTTCAAAATTGATAATATTATAAATGTTTTTAAGTTCTACCACCACCTATAATTTTCTATTTTGTCCATTTTATTAATTCCTAAAGAAAATTTTCGAAAGAAATGAGTAATAACGATTTCCCTCAAGTGTACCAGAGCTCAAAAGAAGATTCATAAAGCCAAAAATGATTCACCTTGCAGAAAAGGGTAAAGACATGGAGGCCACCTCTATAGCAGACTTGGAATTGATAAATAAGGTAGGAAAAAAACATGTACCAATTATTCTGAAGGATTTGTTTTGTATTCCTGGTTTAAGGACAAATTTGTTGTCTATTTCTACAATTGAGCAAGCAGGTTTTGAAGTAGTTTGTGCAAAAGCAAAAATAGTTGTTACAAAGGGAAAACAAATTTATATGGAAGGTGAACGATGGAATAATCTATACAGGATAATTTTTCAATTAAAGATTGAGGACTTTGTTGGTTTAGTAGTAACTAAGGAAAAGTTTAGCTCATGGTTTTGATTTTAAAGACACATTTAAGAATGAAATTTGTGAAATATGTATAAAAAGCAAACAGAAATGTTTTTCTTATAATTCAAAAAATTCAAGGTCAAGTCTAGGATTGATTCATTCTGATATATGCGGTCTTATAAATCCAATATCACATAATGATAAGCATTACTTTGTCACTTTTGTAGACGATTTTTCTAGGTTTGTTATGGTTTATGTGATCAAGCATAAAAATGAAGTTTGTAATTGTTTTGTGGATTATGAAGCCAAAGTAACATCGTTGTTTTGTGACAGAACAATTTCTAAGATGTGGCAATGGGGGAGAATACTGTTCGAAAGAATTGGTAGAATTTTTTTCAAAAAAGGGTATTAAAATTTTGTATGTACCTCCTTATACTCCTCAAATGAATAGGGTGGCTGAGAGAATGAATCAAACATTGATGAACATGGCCAGGTCAATGATAATGAAAGCAGATATGGATAAAGTGTTTTGGGAAGATGCTGTTTTGACATCTGCTTATATTACTAACAGAACTCCATCATGCATGGTAAAAGATAAGACTCCTTATGAATTATGGTTAGGCAAGAGACCAAATGTGTTAAATATGCACTTGTTTCGATGTGTCGCATATGTGAGAACTCCTGAATGCATGAGATCTTAACTTGCTGATAAGGGACTAAAATGTAGGTTTATTGGTTACACAGAGAATGGATATAGATTGTTGGTTAGTAGAACATAGTAGAAATGTGATCTTTGGTGAAAATAATTTCACTATTAAATAAAATAAAACTAAAGGCTGTATGTGTAAGAATGAAAGTTATATTGAAAGCGTAAACAAAACAGGAGAAATATGCTAGAAAAATCTTAGAATGAAAGTGCGAATGAAATTGGAGAGGAATGTGAGAAAAAGTTAAACACTGAAGGTGTGAATAAAACTCTGGAGGCTGAAAGTGTCAGACCAGGGAGAGAACGAGAGTTACCATCTAGATTTGATGATTTTGATTTGGATATAAATCGCTTGGCCTTGTCATGTGAACTGTCAAATGCTCCACAATCTTATTCAGAAGCCAAAGATAGTAAGCAGTGGATTCTTTGGCAAAAGGCAGTTGAAGATAAATTGATTGCTTTAAACAAAAACGAAACTTGTGTGCTACTTGAAAAATCAAACAATAAGGAAATTATAAGTAACAGATGGGTCTTTCGTATTAAAAGGGATAATGAGGAAAATTGTGTTTATAAGTCGCGATTGGTTGCAAGGGGTTTTGAACAAAGTTTTAATCAATTTAGTGAAATACACGCTCCTGTAGCAAAACTCTCAACATTGCGAATTTTGTTGTCTATAGCCAACAATTATGACTTATTTTTGGAACAGTTAGATGCTAGCACTAAATAGAAAGATGCTACTTGCTACACAGTAAAATACAGGAAGATGTTTTTATGAAGATAACAGAGAAAGATACCAAGTGTCAAAGAAAAATAAAGATAAAGTTTGTTTATTAAAAACAGCAATATATGTTCTTAAACAAGCTCCAAAAGCATGGAATGAAACTTTTCACTGCGTTATGACAAAGTTAAAGTTCTACAAGTTTCTTGGAACGAGAATTGACAGGGATTTTGAGAAGAAAACTTTTTCAGTAGACCAAATCTTGGCTATCCAGAATTTGATTAAGAAATTGAATGTTGAAGATTGTAAAACTTTTAGAACACCTATTGAGAAAAATTTATATTTTAAATTTTGTTGTGAGCGAAATGAATATACAAGGTTACCTTATAAGGAACTTTTGGGTAGCTTAATGTATGTAATGATGGGAGCAAGGCCTGATATTTGTTATAGTGTAAGCTATTTTAGACAGTTCCAAGATTGAGCCAATGATGAATATTTTAAACATCTTTTAAGAGTTCTAAATATTTAAAGCATACACTTGATTACAAATTGTATTTTCATTTTTCTGAGAAGATTATGGTTGGTTTTACTGATGCAGATTGGGCCAACAATATCAATGATCGAAGGTCTGTTAGTGGATAGTGCTTCAAGTTGTTTGATAACTTAGTTCGTTGGTGTTCCAAAAAGCAAACTTCTGTAGCTTTATATAGTACTGAATCAGTGTTTGTTGCAGTTTGTGTTGCCTCATGTGAGTTGTTGTATATGAAGAATTTACTTTCTGATCTGAGGGTATGTTTTTCGTTGCCTATAACGTTGTCTGAGGATAATCAAAGTGCAATAAAACTTTTGCCGAACTTTGAGAATAGTTGCTTTTTGTTTTAGATCTTATTAGTAATGGCATCTTAAGGGTGAAATATAATTGCTCAGAACAACAGCTTGCTGATATGTTTATTAAGTCGCTGGGTCATGAGAAATTTTATTTATTTGTAAAAACGTTAAATTAGAAAATTTAGATTTTTGTAGCTTTTAATTTGATAAACAGATTTACAGGTTTATGGGAGGGTGTTAAAGAGTAGTCAGAACTTTAAGTACACTCGGTGTATGCTTAGTGTGTGCTGTAAGTGTAGGTTAGTGTCAAACCTGTAAATTGTCTTTGCTGTCCTATATGTCACTGTCGAATATAGGATTTTTCTTGACTTCATGTAACAATGACTTATATATATAAAAAATAAACTGTTTTATATATGTTTTCGGTTTGTGTTTAAACATGATGTAGTTTGTTATAAAAATAAACTCATTTAAGTACTACCAGAGTATTTTTCCTTCTTAAAAACCTAACAAGACGAACAAATCTCCAGCATGTTGCAATAGGTGCTGAATGTTGGATATAGGTGGTGTTCGAAAGAAAACCTAGCAACAAACCTATGAAAATGGTGATTGTGCCATTTACTCAAAGGAAGAGCCTGTACTTCCTTAAACCGCCATCTTTGTTCGGGACGACAATCCCGTTTACCAACGAAGAAAAATTTCTAGGAGTCACCCTGGACAAATCACTCACATGGACCCAGAATGTGACTCGTTCCGTTAGGAGGGTGCAGCTCTCCTCTCTTCTTTTGGTCATGAAAGAAATTGTGCGGCAAATCATGGGGGATAGGACCCCAGCAAACTATATGGCTATACGTGACGGTAATAAGACCGTTAATCACGTATGGGGCTATATATAGTTTCGTATCAAAAACGCAAACACACCTCCATCAAAGCTAAACTGTCCTCTCTGCAAAGAGAAATATCGATGGCCTAGAATCAATACCTCGTAAGTATATTTTAATGTGAAATTGAGATTTTTGCGTCATCACTTTAGTATTATCCTTTTCCTGCCTTTGACAATACTATCAGTTAGGACTCTGCATTACGGGGGCAATAAAATGACGCCCACGGCAGCCATGGAGCGCATGCTTAGAATGCTTCCACTTCCAATACTCCTGTGATTCCACTCCAATACTTCAATACTCCAAACAAGTGAAGCACACAACACTGCAGCCATTCGATGATGAGAACAATAATGACCTGGTTGGCTTGGAAGGCCTTGCGTCTCCTTGAGGGAACCCTCGTCAGGGTTCCCTCACGGGCAGACTGGGACAAACGAGGCGAAGATCTGCAATTGGCAGGAAGTACTTGGTACACGGATGGATGCAAAACCGACGAAAGGGCTGGCTCTGGAGTGTACGGGAGATCGGATGGCATCTGCATAGCAGAGATCCTGGGTCGATTCACCATAGTGATTCAGGCAGAGATACATGCCACTAAATTGTATGCCCGACACCTATTAGAGGAGGGAGGACATAATAGATCAATAAAGATCTGCTCGGATAGTCGGGCAGCGCTTCTAGCACTTAGTGGAGGGAGCGGGGGCAAACCTTGCTGGCAACACTTCGAGTGAGCAACAATAGACCGCAGGTCGCGGTGGAGGACTGTACAAGTCCACTCACATTGAACATAATACAATATGTATTAGTTCTCTGTTGTAGAGCATACTATAAAAGTTAAAAAAAATCTAAATAAAGTGATGCCTGGGTAGTAAACTGTTACCGAAAACAGTAAAGAAAAGCAATTTATTAGAACAAATTGGGTTCAGCTAAGAAAACATGTTGTTTACCAAAACAAAAAAAATTAAAACCAAAATATGCTTCGGAACAGAATGGAGAAAAAATGAGGTAAAGAAAACAGTTTTTTTAAAGTAATTCAAAAACGAAAACAGTTTATAAAAAACACAAAAATCTAGAAAAGAAAACATAGCTAGAACTACTTAAACAACTGAAACCAGGAGAAAATATTTACTACAGGAAAGCCAGAAAAAATATATTGAGTTTCAACTAGAACAAATTAAAAAAAATGATGTCGACAATAATATGTGAAAATAGATGTAATAATCTGAAAGAATGAGAAGGAGACAAACAAGTAAAAAAATTACAAAAACAATTGTTTAAAAGATAAAACCTGTATGTAAATATATAGGGGCATTTTTTGAAAACGATATAGAAACTAATTTTAAACTAAAATTATAAATCAGAATTTTTGGAATAATTCAGTGAAATTTAATTATCTGAAAATGCCAAAAAAAATATGGAAATGCATTGTTAATAATAAAAGGAGGCAGTAAATAAAAGAAACAAAATAATCGTAAACAAACTGAAAAAGAAGAAACCTAATCAACAGATATAAACCCCCATCGACGACTCACCACTGTTTACGAAAGTTTCAATATTGCTTTGGTGCAGGCGAACTTTTACCGTACAGCAAGGACAGATAGCACGTTGTCAGTGATATAAATTAACATTTTTTTTTCTCGGTGCCAATTTTCCCAAAAAAATAAGTCACAGATAAAAAAAGCCACATCTACTATTAGCGATAATTTTATGTAGGTACTGCAATGTTTATTCAGAACTTCCTAAGTTAGATAGTGACTAATATAGATAGTAACCAAAAATAAAACAGTAATATAAGATAGTTCCCTCTTCAGAAATTCTGTGAAATGGAGATATAAAAGATAAGCCTTCAATAAATAGGCCTCTGAAACTGACAATACATTAGTGTTATTTCAAAATTGAAAAAAAACCCAAACCTAAGCACTATGTTCGAGAAGTTTTATTTGTGTGCCGTCCTTGGCGCTGCTGTCTTAGGTAAGTTTGCAAAGCTACTTAATCACCAAATTCTAGAAAGAAGAGCTTATATCATATATGATTTTGATTATGATAATATTAATTAGTATCAATTATTATATATCATTTATGTATATTCCTAAAAATCATGTCCATGTCCACGTAAGAATTTAAATTTGAATGACTTGAGTTCTCTGTTTTATTATGGTGCTCGATAAAAGAACGAAAAGCTAGCGTAATATAAATAGATGACAATTTTGTTATTCCATTCTTTTTTACCAACAATACAGCCTAATCGATGATTTGTATTGCTGTGCACCATAATCATAGTTTTTGAAACATATGCTAAAAACTATTATAATTCGTACAGATAAAAAACTTCACAGAAATTGTAATGGGACAATTTAGCAAACTAATTTAGTCATGCCACACCAAATAAAGAAACAAATACAATACAGTAGTCGACAATTGAAACGGAAACGGCAAAATTTTAATTCACATTCAAATTCAAATATATCGTGAACCGTGAACTCCTTGATTTCGGTGCCTTTTAAAGGATTAGAGTGGGCAGAGATTTCTCTTCATGACTGGCTATGAGTGGCCGTTAATACAGTTGATTTGCGCTAATATAAAGGGTGTTGAGTAAAACACTGCAAAATTTTTAAATTTACATTGTTTTGCCCTTCTTAAAAAAATATTTGTTGTCAATCGATATATCAAAGGGCACTATATCTCTAGGCCATTTTGGATTTTATTCGAAATTTTTATTATTAACCGAACTGAGACTGTTTTTCTGAATTTAGGTTACCTCTTAATTCACAATTCCTCAGAATTCATATGCATGGCGATAAGTCTATTTTGTTAACTATGTACTAAAGCGAGAGGTGTTAGGTTTGATAAAACATATACGAGGTTAGTTAAAATTATGAATAAGCTTTACTTACTCATGTCTAAAGCAACATTTTGTAAAAGCACTTATAGTGTTTTGTTCTAGTTAAAGCAGTTACTGGCTGATGATATTGAGGATTATTAGAAACCTAGTAATGTTTATCCTCGCATCATCTCGAGACGATTTAGGATTTACCTTGTTATTTGCTATACTAAGCATCATTTGAACTGTTTAAAAGGAATTTTAGAACCAATTGCTAGATGTGCATTATTTTGTAATGCTTCAAAATATGTCTTCTTAAGACAAACGTTTACCGATACTAGAAACGTAATATGATTTTCAAGTAAGTAAGTTTCTACAAGGTGCTACAAAACTATGCGATACAATTCTGAATACCCCGAACGTTCAAATGTGAATCAACTCAAGTCTATCAAGATTCAAGTAATGTTTTGCTGCTTATTTTATTACATCATATACAGGTAGTCAAAACACTATTCCAAATTCGACAATATTTCCTTTTTCATAATCCTGCTTATTGGCTCTAAGATGACTCGTTTCTTCAAAGTAAATTATCCAAATCAATATGTGTTCAAGATGTTAGTCAAAAGTCCAAATCATCTATTGAATTACTCACTGTTCGGAAACACGATCATTGAGCCTCAAGATGCAAACGCAGTGTCGCCCGAGTTACTCATCAGATTCGTTGAGGGTCTGGGCATAACGGGTGACAATTACTGAAGCAAACCAAGGTAAACCTTGCTGGCAAAACTTCGAGTGAGTCATAACAGAACGCAGGTCGCGGTGGAGGACTGTACAAGTCCACTCACATTGAATACAATACAATACAATGCAATACCCACATCTTCACTCCTATTACGTCCGTCAAGTACAACTGACACTGAGCAAATTAAAAAATATCCTCGTTGCAATATTAAAAAAATTCTAATGAAATAAATTATTTTGATTCAAATGCCCAAAAAAGTTTTGGGCAAATTCAAAAACCAAATTATAAAGTGCTATAACCGCTTATTATGGTTTTCTAATAAAATATTATTAGATATTTCGTAAAACATTAACTGAGATTTTTTCTTTGCTTCAATTATAGAGTTTTAGAATTCATTAAATTTTTTTAAGAAAAGTAATAAAATTTTAATAACCACAAACTAAATGATTTTTTCCAGTCTTCAGAATTGACCAACTTTCTCTTAACATAATATTATGTTGTAGGTGCATAATTTTTAATTATCTTTCTTAAAACTCTTATTTTTTAGCCAATTCTGGTACCAAAATGTTTTAAAGACTTTATTTTTCAACCTTTGAATCCGTTCCCCGTCAAATCCGTCATATTTCCATGACCTTCTGCTTGGAAAAACTTAACGAAAACCCCAATCTCGATAGATTTCGACATTATCACCTGATAATCTCACACTCTCACCGTCAGCAAGTACATATTAATAATTCCACTTAAGTCTATTAATACTATGTTTTTTCAATATCAGCTAATTTTTTCTGAAAGAAGCAACTTTAAAAGATAAATAAAGTACTTTAAAAAATTAAGATTAGGTCATGAAAAGCTCTTGAGTAACTAAAAGGTACAATTGTTTTGCCGCAGAACTTTAGAATTTTTTGATCACCTTTTAAAGTTCTCCATCTCTTTTTTTTTGTACAGCCACTTTATTCGACGGACTTTCTCTGTCTCACTTATTAGATATTTCATTGCTAGTTAAGGAGTATAGGTTAAGTGATCGAAATTTTTTGCTTTTTCGCAGTCAACACTTTGATTCGCTTTTCTGAGGCCGGGCGAGAAAAATATACATGTTTTTTGTATGATATCACCATTTTCTATGGTGTTTTATAAGATTAGAACAGTTAAATCGCATTTAATTGGCGATATACAGGCGAAATTAGAACAAGTTACTTTCGTCACTAGAGAAGAAAGTTAACGTTATGGGATTTTCTCTCACTAGAGACGAAAGTTACGGTTTCGGCTAGGGCAAGGTATGATGAAACTTGTTTATTTTTACACGGTCCTAAAAAAAAAGTTTTTTTAAAAATCCTAAAACGCGATTCTAAAAGTGCCTAAAAATCGATCACCGAACGGGTATATCTTCGAAAATATTGCATCTACGGAACTTCTGGTGATGGGAGGTCAAAGAAGACATCAAGAAGAAATTCATTTCGTTTCTTGTTATAAGGCAATTTCGTTCCTTAGGCACAAGAAAGATCGCAACTAGGAGAGGCTTCGATTGCATATACATTAACAGTACGGACGCTTGCTCTTATCTTGAGGAGTTTTACGGCAGACGTAGAAGACTTTACGTGTTTCTCATGCGACACAGATTTATGCAATTCTTCGTCTAAGGAGTCCACCTTGCTAGCATAGTGTTTGCTGCTTTCCTTGTAGACTACCTTAGTCTGTATTTATTAGTTCAGGGCATGTAGATCAGTACTTGCAGAAAATATAGCATTACAAATTGGAGCTGTGATACTAAGCAAGTTTGTAACAAAAAACGTCCTTGTATATCAAAAAACGGCCGATATTTAAAAATTTAACAGACGTCTTTTTTAGGACTATTACTAAGGGTGAGCATTGTTACCAATAATGCAATCTACGTTATTACTGATGTTTTATCTTCAAACTGAAGTTTTACTGACAGTTGTAAAACTAACCCTAAGCAGACTAGAAAATAACTTTTTGCTGCATAGATTTATTTTTTTGTACATCGTAGATCTCTTGTAAGAAAAATAAACATGTATGTTTTTTCTGTGGTTACTTGAAGAATTTGCTGCCGCGAAATAGCCCTGAAGAAGACATCAATTACACAGTGCAACGTAGGACATTCTTATCACCATGCAAGTTGATAAAAATAGGGGATAGGGTTAGTATTAACCCTGGTTTAATACCAACGCAACATACAGTTATTAAAATTTTGATATTATGTAATAATGTTTTGGAATGTTTTTGAGCCATAAGCATCAGAACACAAAACATTCTGGTGTCTGACTGTAGATTAGAATATGGATTTAGAGGCTTTTCAGATTGGGATCAAGACAGAGAACAAGCAGCTAATTTTGTACTGTTTTGTACTAAAACCGTTCTTAATAATTGTTTGAATATAATGAAAATATAATTAACAATTACTATTAAGTAAAATTTAAATTTGAGTTTTATAACTTAAATTGAAAGCTAAGAAATTAGGGGGTATTGCACATGAAAGTAGATCAAGTGCTACTTTGTAAAAAAAACTTGCTTTAATTGATCTATTAATCTTGGAATTGCTGATGTGATCTATGCCTAATTATTAGTGTAATTAAATTCGATTTTTCGTGGTAAAGTCTGAATAATCATCTTGTGGAATTTCGTCATAATTTTCCATTCTCACTAACTCATGTGTACTGAATGAAATAGCAAAATTACGTCATAAACATACGTCGCGTACCACCTACCACTTAACAATGCCGAAAAAAATGTTTGACATTGATTCATTATCAGTCTGATACATTGTTTTATTATCATTTAAAATGAAAACTCGATTTTCTGAACGGGAACAGAACTTTATTTTAAATTTGATAGAATATTTTACGAAAGAGAAAGATGCAGGAGGACCCCTTTTACCTCTGACTTATCTACAAAGACAAGGATACTATCTGTTTTTAAACCGACTTGCACAAAACAACAGAGCCTGAGATCCACCAAAGACCAGATAGAACATTTATCAGTACCCGGAGTTTACAAGGTTTGATGGATTAGGAAATAAGGGAACACAAAAAGAACTGCAAACTGGGACAAATACAAAAGTGAGCAGTAGCAGAGCCAGCTCTCTTTCTAAAAGCACGATATTTTTTTTAACCAGGTGGATATAATTTTACATTAACAGCACCATTTCTAAACTAATCAGAGAAGCCACTGAGATATTCAAGCACGAGAACAACTTCAATAGGAAATAGATGAAAGAGAAATTGCGGCCCTGAATAATTGCTCACGTGGATAGGAGAGTAGAGAACTAAAGAATTGATTTTGTTCATAAGAGATAATGTAAAGCGCCCTTAATTACTGCGCATCGAAAATGGTATATCTGATTGACCCGCATTGACGCTATTGGTTGGAGAATGGATGAATGGCGAATGAAACTGCATGCTGGATTCATCAATCAAAACAAGTATTTTTTTTTCACCAACAATTTCTGCGCCTTCGGTAGATCCATCAGCCAATTTGAGCCATCCTACAGAATGCACCATTCTTGATGAGGCCCGGCCCCTCCACTCCAGCTTGTCGGTGAGAGTATAAATATGACAAAGCGTTTAATGATGGATTGAATCAGTCAATTTCGAGACGCAAGGGAGATAACTTTTTATATTTCCTCATAGCCCTTACTAATGTCCGCCGCAGAGGTGCACGAGACGTAAAAAAGAAATTCCATTGAACAACGTCTTTTCTGTGCGTGATATGTGTATTTATTGCATCGAGCACCTTAAACAAATTAAATCCTTCCTAAGTAAAGAACTGATGCATAACTTTTTGAATTTTTCCATAATTTTAGTTGATTTTTTGAAGCCTACAAGTTTCTTTGGTAAGAAAAATTATCAAGTAAGCTTACAGGAATAAGGGCGCTCTAAACGCTTACCTACCCTAACATTCCATATTGTAGAGAATAATAATTTATTACTTTATTACTTTGAGGTCTACAAAGCCTTAATTATTGTGAAGGTATTTATTAAACATTATTAAACCTAACAAGATCTAATAATATATCTAAACATTGAGGATTTTGGAATACACACTTTTGTCACTGATCAGAGGACGTAAATTGTTCTAAATTTCTTGTTAACTTCAAACACATTTCTCGAACTTGTTGCTTAGTAACATCCTAGCGTTAAGTTAATTAATAGTTAGCACAAAAGGCAAATGTTTTTTTTTTTTTAAAAAAACTTGTAAACCAACCAAAGATTTATTAAAACGCGCTGAAGCTCCAGCTTAAATATGCGACGAATGTAAATTATCCTTTAGAAAAACATAACCCAAAAATAAAGCTGGACTCAAAGGTAAATCGTAGGTAAATTTTTGAAGTACAAAAAATCTTATTTACGACGTGCTGTCATTACAGAACACGTCACGGTTTATGACGTAATTCCACAAGATGATTATTCAGACTATACTCCCTAATCCAATGTATTTGTTTAAAAATTAACTTACGCTCAAATCGATCGACCTCATCTTTTAATTTGTAAACTATGAGGGGTTTGGTAGATATATGTAACATGGCAGCATACACTTTGCAATTCAAATTTTCCTATATAAATAAAAGCTCGATTAAACCATACCTCAATTGCCACGCCTTTTCTACAGGATGAAGTGCTGCTTATAGAGGAAGTTGTGTTTGCGAATGAAAGGTTAGGAAAACTAAAATATAAATCACGTTTACTAAAAAGGTTTGGGTGGTCTAGTGGCCTGGCAAACTAGGATGCCCGAGCTCAGATGATTCGAAAATTGGGGTAGATTAGCGCCCCTGGCTTTGACAGTAAAGCCAGAAACCTCCAATGATGGAATGTTGGAACTCTACACCAAACCAAAAAGTTATTTGATAGGTTTTGTCTCTGGATCTAGTTCAATATCATATTCTCCAACTTTGCTACAGCCAAAACTGTCAACAAACTGAGATAGCTTTTCAGAACTTAAATTATTTAAGAATAAAAGTTGGGGAGG
This sequence comes from Taphrorychus bicolor, assembly GCA_951812265.1. Classification (NCBI taxonomy): domain Eukaryota; kingdom Metazoa; phylum Arthropoda; class Insecta; order Coleoptera; family Curculionidae; genus Taphrorychus; species Taphrorychus bicolor. The sequence continues at coordinate 19,811,109 of OX638306.1, read as the reverse complement.
AGTTAAATTATGTGCAGATTTAAGGAAGGCTACTTGTGCGATGTCGCATTAATCGGCAAAATGCCAAACATTTTGTCTTAAATCAGGAATTATTGCCATAATATTCCAGAAATCAATGCCAAGAATTATGTGATGTGCAAGTTCAGGGATGACAATAATATCAAGGAGGTTAGTTCTACCCATCAGTTACAGGCGCTTGAACATAACCAATGCTTGTGCAAGTACAAGTTCAGGGATGACAATAATTTCAAGGAGGTTAGTTCTACCCATCAGTTACAGGCGCTTGAACATAACCAATGCTTGTGCAAGTTTGACTGTTGGCCACAGAACAAGTGAGAGTTTGCTTGACGAGCTCAATATGTAATTTTTTTAAATGTTATAACCTCGCAAACCAACCAGGGTACGACTTGCTCCAGAATCAGGGACAGCCCATAATTTCAATTTGTATATAAGGACGCTCATCGCCATGCGCATAAGACATGGTGTAGTTCAGCAGTATTTTGAAGGAGAATGTGAGGTGGTCAATTGGAAAATTTGAAATGATCAGAGAAGGTTTTTAAAAAAAAAAACGTTATTCACCCTATGGGTCTCAACCATGGGGGTGGTACTGGTGATAGGTATGGCTGCTGTTGCTTCAACCCCGAACTGGAAAACGTGCCAGATGCGGCGATGGCAAAAATGTGGTGTGCAACTTACTGAGACAAGAGCTTTGTCAGCCGCTAAATCCGGCCGGAGCAGATAAGCTGTTGCAGGCAACGTAGAAAAAAAAATCAAATTAAATAAGCCACAAAAAGTAATACATGGACCGGGTCCTAAATCCGCCGAAATCTAAGGGCAGTGAAAAGATACAGTCCAAGTACTTGGCTGGTTCTCTTCGTCGAAGTTCAAGGTAAAAGGGAAAGATGAAGGACACCGGAATTGCAGCACCGTTGCCCACGAGGAAAGATGAGGGAAACGTTTGTTTAAAGGTGGTAGAAAATGATGTACTATTAACCGAAACACATTGAACTTCCATTGTCTTTATTGAGTTTCTTAGACGACGTTTCGAGCATTGGAATCTCTGCTTGTTTTCAAGTGAAACTGAGCATTAAGCTCGAGGTTACTTGCTTATGTACTAACACAGCTAACCACGCCCATCATTCTTATTGGCCGGATCGTCGCCACAGTCGCGCGTCAAGCGACCCAGCAATTGTTCGCCGTATCAACGGATGCCATACCGAAGAGACGTCACAACTTGGTTTACTAAAGACGCTCTCATTGCTTCTAATGACGACTGCTTCCTTAAACTTTCGTTTCTTCCAGGGCTGTTCCCTCTGCACAATTTTGGCTTCGGACCAGTTAATATTGTGGTGTTCGGACTAAGCGTGCTCTGCAATTCTCGATTTTGAGGTTTCTCCTCTTATCGTATGAGTTCTGTGGTTCTGAACCCTTACATGCAAAGGACGCTTGGGTTCTCCTATGTACGACATGCCACATTCACACGGGATCTGATATATACAATCTTTTTGCTGATTTATCATCTCAGTGAAAGAGAAGCTTGACAAAAAGCACAATGACAAGCTTATAAAGCTTCAAAGAAATGAGACAACAATCGACCACCACGAGCAAGGCCAGACGACAATAGTCAACATGTCATCGACCATCTCGAGTTCCACTGAAGAAAAGCTGATGAGCAAAATATTGAACCTTAAAGTCCAGAACACCACTGGACAAAGTCAGAACAGCATTGGACAAACCACAAAACCCACAGAGAAATATCACAAAAGAAGAGGGGTTAGCCGTGAGGAAACTGCAGAAGGACAAATCAATCAAAATGCTTCCAGCTGACAAAGTAAATGCGACCGTCGTCATGGATGCCACAAAGTATGACGAGAAGATACAGGATATTCTGTCGAAAGTTAAATATTAAATAATACCTAATGACCCGACTAAAAGAGTTGAAGGATAAATCTACAGAGCCCTAAAGAAATATAAAAGTCACATTCATGAGGGTACTAGGAGCTTTCTCAAACCACAATATCTCTATGGGTTCCTAAAATTCACAAAACAACTATGCTCCTAAGGCCAGTCACAAGCTCCAGAGACTCGCCAACAAGTTCTCTAAGGAGATTTCTCCTTCAAATCATCCAACCTTTGGTAACATAAAAAAATAACATTATCTGAGCTTAGCGGCCTTTATTTACTAATGTGAACGTTTGGATAGCAGGTGTAGAACAAGAAGCTACTTCATTTTTTTGAAATTATCAACGTTTCGACCTTTATTTGAGGTCTTCCTCAGGGCTGAAATACAATAATTGTATGTACATTGGCGGTAAAAAACACTGATTACAAAGAAAAACGACCAACAAAAGTACACAGATTAAAACACAATACATGAGTAAAAATAAATTCTCCTATTTTATTATATGGGAATCGTGCATACTGTGGAGATATAAGAAAGGATGTGTCGAGGAAAAAGGTAAGCTCGACAGATCCTTTCTTATATCTACATAGTATGCACGGATGCCATATAATAGAATAGGAGAATTTATTTTTACTCATGTATTGGGTTTTAATTTGTGAACTTTTGTTCGTCGTACTTCTTTGTAATCAGTGTTTTTTACCGCTAATGATGTTTGGCGGATTACATAAAATTATTGTATTTTAGCCCTGAGGAAGACCTCAAATAAAGGTCGAAACGTTGGCAATTTCGAAAAAGTGTCTACGCTTCTTGTCCTATACCTGCTATCCAAACGTTAACAATAATAAAATAAACATACTTTTAATAAATATATTAAATTTAGATTTTGCTTAATTAATCGAAAAATACTTGATATATTGTAGGATATCGTATCATAGAAAGGCATTCTTTGAGAGCTTTACGGAATCACAACTAGAATGTTACCATTTAACATTACTAAGTTGGACTTGGGGATGAGGGGGAAACTGAAGACGGATTAGTTAATATATTTTGGTCCCTTTCGACATTATAGAAAATAAATTAAGAAAACATCTTAAACGAAAGAAGAAAGAGTTTAGTCGAGGAATTGAAGTAATATTGATGCATATTGCGTAATTTGGATATTATAAGATAAAAATACTACCAACAACTCTGAAGAAAGCCCTCACCAGACCTGCCGCTATCGACGTCTCACTACGGAGGCACTGCTTACGAAAGGTTCAATATTGCTTTTGTGCAGGCTAAATTTCCACATAGTAGGATTAGATAGCACGTTAGCAGTGATATTAATTAACAATCTTTTTTCTGGGTGCCACTTTTCCTAAAATAATCAATTACAGATAAAAAAGACTCGTCTGCTATTAGCAATAATTTAGTGTAAGTAGAGCAACATTTATCCAGAATCCTAATTAGATAGTGACTAATACACGACCAGAAACAAAAAAATAATATATAACAAGTACCCTCTTCTGAAATTCTGTTAATTGGAGATTTAATAGATAAGCCTTGATAAGCTTGATGCTAATGATTAGTCATCAAATTCTAGAAAGAAGATCTTATATCATTTATGATTATTATAAAATTAGTTAATATATGATTATCAAATATATATCATTTATTCCTAGGAATCTTGTCCATGCAGGAATTTATACTTGAATGCTTTCAGTTCTTTGTTTCACTACAGTGCTCGATAAAAGTAACGAAAAATAGCCTACAATACAGCCCCATCGATGATTTTTATTGCTGTACAACCCATACTTAGGGACGTATGCTAAAAACTATTATAAATCATACAGATAAAGAACTTCAAGAAACTCCCTGGGGTTCTGCTTAAAGTTTGGTGTAAGTTTGAAGGAAACAACAATATGCTGTCAAAAGTACCTTGTTTAACATATTTTGAACAAACTACCATTTTTGCTACTTTAAGTAAAACTTTAAGGACATATTTAATTTTCGAATTAATCTTTAGAACTAACTAACTTTCTTTTAACATAATATTATGTTTTAGGTACATATTTTTTATTTATTTTTCTTACAGCTCTCATTTTTTTGCAAATTCTGGTACCAACACTTTTTAACGACCGCATTTTCTAATCTTTAAATTATAGTAAACAGTGACATTGTTCCAATTTTAAATTGAGAGCAGTCTGCTGTCAGGTTTGCATAATCTACTACTTGAAAAAACCTAATGAAAACCTTTATAGATTCTTAATCTCAACAGATCTCGTTCACCGTCAGCAAACAATAATAATTCAATTTAGACTAATAATACTACTTTTTCCAAGATCAATTCATTGTGTCTGAATGAAGCAACTTTAAAGATAAGAAAGTGTTGTAACGCAACTAACCTAAACTAATCGCAAGTTAACCTGTTCTAAAAACAAAAAAAAAACTGGGCCCTCACGAGCCCGCTTTTCATGTTATTCCCTACCCTTAACATAAAGAGTAGAACTGAAGTAACCTGAGCTAACCAAAGTTAACCTGATGTAAAAATTACAAAAACGCGCCCTCACGCGCCCTTTTTAATGTAATTCTCTGCCCTCAACCTAAAGAGCTGCAGCCTAACCTGAGCAAATCTAACCTTAACGTAAAAAGTGTAACTGAAAACTAGAACTGTACCAACCTGAACTGACCAGGCCTAATCTGAACTAAACAAAGTTAACCTGACCAAAAAAAAAACTAATTAAATTCTAACGTAAAATAATCGAAAATTTTCAAGAAATAGACTTGGATATATATATAATAGACCTTTAAAAACGTCAACAGACTTCAACTTTTATATGCCATCTGCCAGCTTCATCAATCATCTAGCACTAGCAAAAAATGCAAAATTTTAAGTTATTTGAATTTATGATTTGTTTGAAACTTTAATAGGGATGATAAATATTATGTGCTTTCAAAAAAACGGTTTTTTTCCTAAAAGAAAATACAGTGGATGATTGATTATACTTACCTCTTTCATATTAATTGCTAAGCATAAATACACTTTTTTTATAAGTTAAAAAAATTTTACTCATTTTTAATAAGTTCAATTACGTTCAAAATAACTTTGATTACGTTAGAAAAAACGCTTTTTTCTTGAAAAAGATTACTGCGGGTAGTAGGTTAAACTTACCTCTTTAATATTAAGTGCGAGTAAATGATCTTTTGCAAGATCTGAAAACAAAAAATGAAAAAAGAAACTGACTGAATGAAAAAGTTACTAAAACTGTATTCCAAACTGTGATAAATGCCAAAACGATTCTTGTCGATTGTCGAGAAGGCGAATGTGCAACGTTGCCAAATATTACGTAAATGAAGAAAAAAATACCTCAACTAATCTAAACTGCCCTATCTCAACAAACAAATGAACTTGTAGCTTGTAAACGACCCATTAGGTTATTAACTAACGAGAACTAACCTGACCTAGACTAAACCAAACTGAGCTAATTTAAACTGTCTTGAACTAACCTGATCTAGACCAAACCAAACTGAACTAACCTGAACTAACCAAAACTAACCTTAACTAAATCAAATCCTTACATTTACTTGAATTAGCCTAAACCGAACTGAGCGAAATTGAACTAACCTGATCTAACCAGAACTAACCTGACCTAGACTAAACCAAAGCGAGCAAACCTGAACTAATAAGTGTCAATTGCCTACGTAATAAAGATGCCTCGTATGTTTCGTCATCCATAGTTAGTTTTTACCCTGTTGTCAAATGCTTAGTATTGTCAAAAGTTAGTATATAATTTTTGTGTCACATTTACAGCTGTTTTATTTTAAAGAGTCAAATAAGTGAATGTGGATATTTCAAGCAAACTCCATTGCAAACTGTGTGCAGTCAATCAACTCTCGTGACTTATATTGAAAATCAATTGCGGGCGTGTTTTTTACCTAGTAATCATTATGAGTGAATCCGAAGAACTTCCTTCTGACATACAAGAAGCTGCAGTCAACGTGGTATCATCATTTTTACATTCTAAGTCTAGAGAGAAATACGAAAAAATCAACAATTTATTTCTCAGTTGGTGATAGGACAAAAAACTGAAGTATCCATTGCAGGAAAAAGTATTTCTCGGTTATTTTGAGAGCTTGGCAAAGAAGTACAGATCATCCAGAATGTGGGCTTTTATAAATATAAATGCTCTTTTCGTAGTCTATTGCAGTTGAAGAGTTTCTGTTTACACGAGTTGGCAAATCAAAGACCGGCCAAACGTAACATGATAAAATATCTAAGAGCTCAAATTTACCACAGCCATCCTGCTTGAGATTTATATTAAAATCTCCAGTGACAATGTTTTTACAAAAGGGGAAGCTATGGTCTAAAGATGATAGACAGCGCTCTAGTTGCTTGAGAAAAACATTCTTATGGGTTAATGGTAATCTGTGTATACAAATAATATTAGTTATAACATTGTCAGTTGTGACTTGTCTCAATACAAAGCTCATCAACTTAGTTGATAACCTTATACGTTAGGGTGTCTCTAACCAGTAATAACACCCCACCATGAATTTTCACTGTCCTATTGCAATAACTTGCCACGTGGTAGTTTGAAATGTTTAGTCCATCCATGTCTTCATTAGAACACCAACTCTCAAACAATAATTGTTTTCGGTGCCCAAATCAATCCTGTTACCCCCTTTTAAAGATATCCAATCATAGATTAAAAAGATACGTATACTATTATTTATAACTCACTGTCGTAGAGCAACGTTTATAAATAATCCCCTAAATTAGAATTTTCTCGGAAATGAAATATTGATACAGGCTCGACTATAAAGAAGAAAATAGGATTATAACTGGAGATTTCAAAGATAAAGCTTCAATAACTAGGCCTCTGAAATTAACAATCGATTATTGTTATTGCAAAACTGAAAAGAAAACTTAAACCTAAGCACTATGTTCCAGAAGGTTTATTTGTGTGTTGTCTTTAGGGCTGCTATCTTAGGTAAGTATTTAAAGCTAATGCTTTAGTTACCAATTTCTAGAGAGAAGATTTTATATTATTTATGATTATGATAATGACGACATTAATTGTTATATTATTATCAATTATATTATTACATCATTTATGTATGTTTTTGAGAATCTTGTTCATGTTAGAATTTAAATTTGGATATCTTCAGTATTCTGTTTCAGATGATATAATTAGATGATCGTTGCTATTCTAATGTTTTTTTTATTAACAATGTAACCGTTGTGTACCGATTACCTTTGGGTGCCTATGCTAAAAACTATTATAAAACATACAGCTAAAGAACTTCAAAAAATTCCCGAGTTTTATCTTGAAGGTTCTGTGTAGGTTTGTGGGAAATAATATGCTGTTAAAAGCTACTTGCTTAACTTATTTTCAACAAATTATAGACTTCCTTAAATAAGTGGTTTTATGTCAAAACTTTATTGAAACATTTAATTCTTGATAGATTTAGAAGCCAAAGCGGTATAATCAGAAGTGCATACAGGTTTCAATTTTGCTTCTACTGATTTGCCTTAATCATGAATATCCAGATGGTTTAGAAAATTAGCAGGAATAAGTCATTCCTTGTTACTAATTCCCTGGAAAAATTTGCTTTTTTGACTGTATTCATGTTATACTATAATATACATACATAGGACTTCATGACGGACCAACTGTATTTTAATGTTCAATTTTAGTATTTTAAAGGAACCAAAATAACTGTCAATATTTTCGACAGTTTAGTTGTTGGAAATTCATAGAAATCCTAAACGGAAAATGCAAGTCAGCAAACTAATTAAGTCATTGCACGAAAAACGAACAAAATAAGGAAGATATACGGGGTGTTCATTATCAAACTTCATCTAGCAGGCTATGAAATTTTGACAGAAAAGGATGACATAATCAAAATAAATGTACCTCCTCCTTTCCTTTTGACATTTCACAGCCAACTAGATGAAGTTTTATAATGAACACCCCGTATACCCAAAATTAAAGACGTAATAAATAGAATAGACGAACATTGCTAATACATGGGGTGTGTTCTTTTGAAAAACGTCAACTAGCAAGCTGTGAAATGTGAAAAGAAATAATTAAGGAACAAAAGAACATTTTTTTAATAAACACGGAAGAAAAAACCGATTTATTTTTCACCTGGTAGTTTTGGTTTGCTCCTCGTATAAATTTTGACATCAGATCATGAAAAGTAAACGAAAAATAATTAGCAGAAATCCTATTGATAAGGGATATCATCGTAATAAAATTGATAATCTACAGGTAATTATTCTTTCAATGATTGCAAATCATCAAACTTTCGTTTTTTTATTTTAATTCTATCTGTATACAATGGAAGCGAATTATTAAAATGTATTGGAGTTAACTTTAATCTCAACTTAAAATAGCTATCTATGAGGTGCTGGTCAGTATTAGGTATGTCGGAATTTCGAGGTTTTTTAAAATTTACAATAAAAAGAGCATCAAATTAAATAGTTTAAAGCAAAAAAAATTGCGGACTATTCATATTTGTACTAAAAAATACCAAAAAAATTGAGGTTTATTTACATTTTAATGCCCCCTGGCGCATTCATAATTAAGTTCAATTTATTTGTTTCGCGTTAGCTGTCACTGTCACCTATTAGAGCAGCTAGGTTGCCAGTTCCTCCCTCAATATCCAGAAACTAGGCCTTTTCGGAAGAAGGTTGTTATGTATCGAATCCCACAATGGCCCCTACGTTCTGGCAACACGGCCCAAAGGCAAAGTAAAACCATAGTTCAGTTTTACTTTGCTTTTGGTTAAGTTGGTTCAGGTTAGTTCAGGTATGTCTTTCCTTTGGCTAGGTTTTTCCTGGTGTTAGTTAGGTTAGTTCAGTTTTACTTTGCCTTTGGTTTGGTCAGGTTAGTTTAGTTCCGTTTTTCCTTTGGTTTAGTTGATTCAGTTAAACTTGTCCTAAACGAAAGCCTTAGGGGCTGCTGTAAGCTTTGGACCTGTTAGTTAAGTTAGTTTAGTTTTACTTTGCCTTTGGTTAGTTGAGGTTAGTTCAGTTCTGATTTTGTTTTGGTTAGGTTAGTTTAGTTATGTTTTTCCTTTATTTGTTGGTGAAGTTAGCAGGATTGGGACAAATAATGCACCTCTTCTTTATTCGAAAATGGCCGACGTTTCGACTATTTATTTAGTCTTCTTCGGGGCTATTCTCACTTAGAGAGGGTAGTCAGGTTAAAATCTATTCATGATTCGGTGACGCTGGTATCTTAGGCTCGACAAACCACACGCCCGCTGCATAAGGTACAAAATTTGCGAATAACTCTAAGTGAGAATAGCCCCGAAGTAGACTAAATAAATAGTCGAAACGTCGGCCATTTTCGAATAAAGAAGAGGTGGATTATTTGTCCCAATCCTGCTAATTTCACCAACAACTTACAACTTAGGGACGCTAATTACAACAATGAATTTGGACGGGGGATTTATTGACCACGTTTTTCCTTTAGTTTGAGCAGTTCAGTTGTACTTGTCTTTTAAGGCGCTCTTGTTGCAGCGGTATCTTAGGACCGCTACAGAGTTGCTTGCTACACATTAAGTGTGAGCTCTGTTGGTTAGGTTAGTTCAGTTTTACTTTGCTTTTGGTTAGTTCAGGTTAGTTCAGTTCTGTTGTTCTTTTGGTTAGGTTACTTTAGTCATGTATTTCTTTGATTTGGTTAGTCCAGTCTTACTTGTCTTTTATGACTGTTGTTGTTCAGGTCAGTACAGTTTCCTTTTTAGGTTAGTTTAGGTTAGTTTTGATTATATCAGGTTAGTTTAGGTTAGTTCAGTTTTGGTTTAGGATAATTTTTGATTGCCTCTACTTAATTCAGAGTAGTTCTGGTTAATTCATGTTAGTTCTGATTAGTTCAAGTCACTTTTCGTTGGTTCAGGTGAGTTCAGTTTTGTTTAGGTTAGTGCAGGTACATTATTGCCTTTTTATCTTTTTAGCAAACCCAATATGAATGTCATCATAACTTAAGTAACCTCATAGCTTGTACCACTGCAGGCTCGCCTATTTGATCAAATAGGGCAGTTTAGATTTGTGGAGTTGTTTCTTTATTTTTCTTTTATTTTGGCATGTTTTGCCACTTTCATTTTATTTTTTTTTTGACTTTACAAAAAAATATTTAGGTACCCGTACTTAATATGAAAGAGGTAAATTTGATCTATCATATGCACTTTCTTTTAGAAAAAAAAGGGTTATTTAAAGCGTATTTAATTAGGTATTATAATTCACGCCATCCTCTATTATGATATATTAATTTTTTTTTGTCTAGAACAAATATGGTTCATCCGCAATTTTTTTTTCACAAAACTACTTAATTTTATGCCCTCTTTCTTGTGAATTTCAAAAAACATCAAAAATCCGTAATACCTAATATTGAATAGACCCTATTTATAATGTTTGTGTTAAAAGTGCACTTTTAAGGCACTCATGTGGAAGGACGAGAGAAGCGAGTTCTGCAATTCGCATGGGTTTCTTAAAAACACATTTAACACGAATACCACACAATATTTTTTATACACATGTAGTACAAATGTAGTAGACACATCTAGTAGAAAGTATCATTTGTATTTTAGAACAGTCACTTGGATTTCAGAATATATCTCTTGTATTTCAGAATAGTGATTTTGATTTTAGAAATCGTCAGTTGTATTTCAGAATAATCACTTGTATTTCAGAAAATTACACTTGAATTTCAGAACAATCATTTAGATTTTAGAATATATCACTTGTATTTCAGAAGGCGTCACTTGTAGTTTAGAAGATATCACTTGAATTTCAAAAAAACAGTTTTGGAAACAAAGTTTGTTATTTGCATTTGTGAGGAGTTCTTCAAAAAGTAAGTACTGTTGCGAACTCGGGGTTCGATAATTCCAGTGTAACGATTTAATACGAAAACACTATTTATTTATTCCACAAATACACTCGACTACTTAATAACTCGCTACTTTAACACTTTATAGCCTTCTATTATCGCTTCGTAACTTTAGCTTACTTATAGCTCGCTTAAAATAAGACTACTACTACTCGGGCGCTCTATGCGCCTTTTATATACAATCCTAAAATTACAGAAAAACCTAGAAAGTTCTTTATAAGAATTCTTGAATAATCTCATATAAAAAAAACGGTTGTAAACAACTGCCTTCTAGATTAAGCCAGACGAGCAATAAATCACTCGTGTCAGCCATGACGCAGCGCGGATAGGTCGCGAAGCTCCACCAACCAACACGCTCCCATGCGTTGCCCCGCCTCCCATGCGGCGTTGCTGCGATCGTAACAGTACAGTCCAAAGTGAAAGGGTCAAAAACCACATCAATCAAAAGCACAATATATTTTCTAAAAATTTGGACTTTATTCGCACAACTTGGCATTTCTCTTAATGCTGCCGTCTGAGTAATGGAAAATATACCAGTTGGACTAAATTTTGTATTTGCCAAGAGTAAGTTGTTGTCATTGTTAAATTTTATGTGTATATTAAGTATAATTTATACAATATAAAAAAAAGGAGATTTTGTTGTAGTTGCATCGCATGCTTTTTCAATCCGATTCTGAAGATAGTATGTAATTCATTCATTTTCTGAAATTTAAATGACGAATTTTGAAATACATTTTAACTTTTGTGAAATACAAAAGACTAATCTAAATTCCAACGGATGGTTTCTGAAATATATGTGACGCTTCTAAATTTCAAATGATACTTTCTAAAATTCAATTGACTATTCTGAAATACAAGTGATGATTTCTGAAATACAAGTGATATATTTGAAATCCAAGTCACGTTTTCTAAAATACAAATGATACTTTCTGAACTACGTATGAAAATGGTATAGTTCAGGTTAGTTCCAGTAATTTTTAGAACAAGTTAACTTTCGGTTTCACTTCGTTCGCTTTTCAAGCTACAGATTTAGCACAAAAAACTGAAGCTTCTGCGCCTAGTATGATAATATACTATTAATTGAAATATTCAAATAAGTTTGGCTAAATCCAAAAACCGATTTATAAAGTGCTAAAACCATTACAAAGCACACAGGCCAGAATTTTTATAATAAGCGGCCCTAAATAAATTATCTGATATACGAGTATCTGGGGTAAGTCGAACTGGAGTAGCTAATTAGTTTAGAATTGGAGAGCTTATTGTGATTTTCTAATAAAATGAAAATAGGTGTGTCGTTAAATGTTTGCTCGCAATTTTTTTTTGCTTCTGTCACTCAGTTTTAGAATTCCTTATACTAAAATGTTTTCAGGGGAAGTAATAAAATAGTACTAACGTTCCGACACCAATATTTTTTTGAAGACAGTAATTTGTAAACTTTAAGTTATATCGAACAGTGACAAATTTTATGCAGAGGGCAATCTGTCCGATTTCCATGAAGTGCTGCTTGGAAAATCTTAACGAAAAGCTTCATAGGTCTTTAATCTCGATATATCCCGTTCAGGAACACATGCTCAGCTGATAATTTCACACTTTCGCGACGTCGGCGAACAACAATTCAACTTAGACTGTGAATACATTTTTTTCCAAGGCCAGCTTAAAGATAATAAAACACTACTAAAAGATAAAAAATTAGGATTAGGCAATGAGCAACTCTCGAGAAACTAAGAATTACAATTACTTTGACGCAGAACTCCTCAGTCTTAGTTTTTTATTTAAGTGTGTTACATTTGTGTTGTGTTTGAAATGTTCATAAAAGTGACTGACCAATTTTAGTTGGTGTTACTTTATCTTGATTACCGAAACAACATTTAATATCAATAATATTTTATAGCAGTTTTCTCAATTTCAACATTATAGCTTTTTTTCAGTGGAACAAATTAAGTGCCGCCCAACTGACAAGTCCAGCTTTATTATACTACAATAATTTCTTAATTTATTCGAAACATGACGTAGCCTCCAGCAAACCCAAAGCTGCCGTTTGCGTAGTATGTGTACATTGCTCATCTTTTTTCTTTAAAATACACCACAAAATAATGTGAGCCTTATTTGTCAATAGCTATTCAATTAAATTCATATTTCGTAGAAAGTCGTAATATTTTTAAATATAAAAACATAATCGTAGTTATAAAAGGGGACACTTATAAAAGTGTTTATTTACACTTAAGTATCACAAACATCTACAATGTTTTTCATAACACACACTTTTTTCCTTTCAGGATTGGCTTCAGCTGACCCGAGCCAATGCTACTCGTGCGAATACACCGAGGCCTGCAATGATCCTGTGAATTTAAATCAGATTGACACATGCAGATTTTCTATCTATCAGCTTGACAATAGCTTCGGCGGAGCTCTACTTTCAAACTTTAATGTTTCGATCCCATCCCTCAGCCTCATCCCTGTCGAAGCCAAAACCGGAAGTACTTGCACCAAACTTATCGGGAGCTCCGGCAGTACGTAGTTTTTTTTTAACAGGCAAGCATTTTACTTATTGTCCTTTTAAACTATTTGCAGGCAAAAAAACTATAAGACAATGCTCATACAAATACATCGACGGTGAGGAGAGCTGTGCATTCTTGAAGAGAGAATTGAAAAAAGAGGGGTTGGACGTCGTCTGCAAGAATTGCGAAACTGACCTTTGCAATTATTCGTCTACCGTTAGTTCGTCGATTATAGTATTCTCGCTTATGGTTCTTTTGCCATTGCTTTTAGTTCTTAGCTAGACTCATCTTTCACATATTCAAATAAATTATTTTAGCATTTTGTTCCTATAAACTAGTACTATGACAATAAAGTGATTTTCCTCACCAAAACCTTTGTTTTATTACAATTAAAATAACATATTAGTTACGCGATTTATAGATAATAGCACTCAAGTGCTTTTGTGGTATTCGTAATACATAACATCTTCTTTTTTTTGGCTCATCTCTAACATTTCTTAGTCTCGAAGCATCATGAGTCTAACGTTCTCTGTGGTCTTCTAAAAATGGTGAATGTTTCCGAAACATATATTTTGACAAATAGATGACACATGCAGAAAATACATTTTAAAGTTTAAAATGTTAACAGCTTTGTATCTAATAGGGGACTAACAAAATTAAATTCGTAACTTTGTAAATAAATTTAAATTTTTATTGATTTATTATTATTATTATTAAAATTATTTTATTATTATTATTATTAATATTACGTTTATTATTTTATTATTTAAACTTATTTTTTTTATAATTTGGTAGAAGGCTTAAGAAAGTAAAAACGAATAATTTCATTAATATCCAGACTAATCGTATCTGAGATAAATCTTACATATAAAAGATAAGTTTAGTTTTGCGTGTACGGTAACCTTTTTAAAAATCTGTTGTTGGACTTGTAGCTAAAGTCCCAATCATGACAAGGTAGAGGGACATCATTTTAAGTCACTCACTTGATTAGCAGCTTTTTTGTTAAAATTTATATAAAATTGATAAATGCGCGTCGTATGACATCGAAGGCCGACCTCGGATTTTGGGCTAGCGAGGTTATTGGCTAAAGGTTTTGACAGATACGATGCCATCTTGTTTTTTTTTTTAATGGAAACGTACATATATTTACCTACAATCTAATACAGCTAAAAGAGCAGATTGCAAAAATATGTAACGTGGTACATCTATCTCTAGGCGTTTCGATTATATAGTGTGAGTTTCTAAAATGGAACAAATTCTGTAAAAAAAAAAACGTTTATTTTTTGGAAAAACGCTGGAACCCGTCGATTTATATTTTAGATTGCCCCCTTTTTTGTAAAATAAACTACTATACAGGTTTTATAAACTGTCAGTCGCAAGATAATTAACAAAATTTATTTTATTTCAAACATCAATTCATATTAATAAATATTCTACAACAAATGCTCAAAATGATGTCCATTCACTAGTTGGCAATACCCTAAACGTAACTGAAACTCGTTTTGCACATTTGCAATTACTTCGGGAGAAATTAGTCGGCACTCACGCCTTATTCGTGCTTTAAACTTCTGAATATTTTCAAGTTTGGATTGGTAAACTTTGCTTTTTAAGTAACCCCACAATAAAAATCCAATGGAGTCAGGTCTGGTGACCTGGGTGGCCATTCAATGGGGCCTCTTCTTCCAATCCATCGATCCAAATTGGGGAGGAGCACCATCTTGTTGAAACCAAATATTTCTGTTGAGGACATCTTCTTCTCTATAACAAGGAAAAAGAGTAACCAAATTTGGAATTAGTTTCTCTTTCAAAAATTCTAAAAATCTCTCTCGGTTGAGATTTTCTTCAAAAAAGATTGGTCTTATAACTCGATTACCGACAACTCCTGCCCAAACATTGACTTTTTCTGGACGTTGACTGTGACCTTCTCTCATCCAGTGGGGATTCTCGTCTGCCCAATAACAAACATTTTGTCGGTTTACCTCACCATTTAGCGTAAACGTCGATTCGTCAGAGAACACAATGTTGCGTGTGTTCACAACGTTTCTGTTCAGGAGATCCATCATTTGCTCGCAAAACTAAAATCTTCTATCAGGATCATCTTCGGTCAATTCCTGGAGAATTAGTTTGTAAGGATGCAACTTTTGGGCTTTGAGAATTTTTACTGCTGAAGTTTGGCTAATTTCCTGCTCATTAGCTAGCTACCTGGTGGAAATATTAAGGTTTTGTTGAACAGATAATAGTACATTAACTTCTACTTATTCCCTGAGTGCACTCTTTTGATGAATTAAGGTTTTCCTTACATGTCCGTTTTCCGGAAGCCATTTTTCTACCTTACTTACAGTACTTCGAGATAAGAGTGGCAAATCACGATGCATGTCTCTGAATAATTGAATTATTTCATTTTGTGTTCGTGTTCTATCTTCGTATCCAATCAGCATTAAAATTTCAATTTTGTGACTTTCAGTTAAGTAAGACATTACGTTGAACGAGTTATTAAATTATTATTATCAAGTATTTAAGCAAAGATATTTAATGCCCGTTTGCACCAAGGAAAATTTAAGTATACTTAAGGTTAAGTGGCACATAAACAAGCAATACCATTGCACCACATAATAAGCATCATTTTAAGGGTGGCTTGTCTAAGCCTAGAAATTCCGCGGCTTATTCCGCCCATAACTTTAAGTGAGAATCGTTCACAGGTGTCGGCGTTCGTTCGGCTATCACTTTATTTTTTGTTCGCTCTTCATCCATACTTTTATCATTGTTTCCTTTCGGCAAAAAAATTATAAAGTAATGTTTCTGGAAGACGACTTAGAAGTTTTCGACTTAGTAGACTACGGATATCCAAGGAGAAGATATGTAAGGCAAAGCCCTTATGAGCAACTGGATGACAAGACCTTTTTTCAAAGATTCCGTTTGACCAAACCCACTGTTTTGTTTTTGGTAGAGAGATTAGAAGATTCTCTAGAATATCTAGACAATTTGTAAGTATCTATTTGCTTTTTTATCTATACCTACCAATTGTTCAATTACCATTGAAAGTTATTCCTAAAATCAAA
This sequence comes from Taphrorychus bicolor, assembly GCA_951812265.1. NCBI lineage: Eukaryota > Metazoa > Arthropoda > Insecta > Coleoptera > Curculionidae > Taphrorychus > Taphrorychus bicolor. The sequence continues at coordinate 19,794,773 of OX638306.1, read as the reverse complement.
TTATTTTTGAAGCTATAGTTTGCAAGATTACTTTGATCGATGATCAATTAAATGCTACAAACCTTATCGCCATCATTAGCATCATATGTTTTCTTTAGGAATGATCCAATTTCTCCTATAAACCAAATCTTAACTTGCCTAAGATTTTATGCTATTGGCGCTCATTTGTCTGCCATTGCTGACTTTATGGGTATGCATGTTTCAACTGCATCTCAAATTATACGTAAAATATCACAGGAAATAGCATCTCTTAAGCAGCATGTTATTAAAATGCCCACTGGGAATAATCTATTGGATACTCAACAAGATTTTTTCAACATAGCCTCATTTCCAAGGGTGGCCGGATGTATTGATCGAACTCATATATTTATTCAATCGCCTGGTAAGTGAAGCTCAGAACCTTTTAGTCCCAGTTCAATTTCCTGGTAAATGTTTCCTGAAACTATCTTGCTAATAAAGTTACCAAGAGATTGAACAACGACGCCTTAAAAGAAAAAGTTTACCATGTGCAATTACATAAATCATATTATGTAGGAAGTTTGCTAAATAAAAGTTCACTCATTCATTCACACATTAATTAATTCATTCATTCATTCATTATTTTTTACTTATAGTTAGATGGTTATTTTGTACCTAACTAAATTCAAGTGGTATTTTGTTACAGGTGGACTTTGACACAGACTCTGAAATGTATAGAAACCGTAAAAATCGATTTTCAATAAATACCCAAGTAGTTGGAGATTTGTACATAAACGATATTGTTGCACGATGGCCTGGCTCCACACATGATTCCACAATATATGCCAACAGTAGGATCAGAGCTAGATTTGAATCTGATGAATTTCCCAATTCTGTTTTGCTAGGTTAGAGACGTGTTATTAAGTTTTGAACAATGGAAATATACATAGGATTGTTCTGAGAATAAAATAGCAATCTGTTTTTAAATTTCAGTATTTATCTCAACTACTTTTAGGTGATAGTGGCTACATGGTAAAATCGAACTTCCTGACACCTCTCAATGATCCCCAAACGAGAGCCCAGCAACTATACAATGAGTCGCATATACGAACGCGCAATTCGATAGAGAGACTGTTTGGTTGAACGTTTGGAAACGACGCTTTCCAATTTTGGCTTATGGCATTAGAGTACATGTGAGATCCTCACTGAGTATCATGGTGGCAACAGCTGTCCTCCACAAGACAGCAGTTTCAAGGAATGAACCAGAGCCCCCAATTGAAGAGAATATGGATTTGGCACATCTAAATTACTTGATTGAAATGGGAAATGTTCCAGATGTTAGAGAATTTAATGAAAATGCAGGGAATGCAACAAGAGAGCAACTAATTAATGAGTATTTCTCCAATTTATAGAATTTCTTAGAATCTTGTTAATAAAATATCAGTTTTTGAGTCGTATTTTTAATTATGAGTATATTTTACCTTTACCACCACTCTTATGATAGATCAGAAAAAACACATGAGTGTGACCTTTATGATCCCCAAATGCATTGCAACTCAAATAAGATTTTGTTACTCTTAATTTTATTATTTATTGGTATTACCATTAAACATATATTATGATTCAAAAATTAAACGACAGATTTATTTTAAATTATTATTTATTAGGATATTGCGAGAAATAATGTCATTCTCAATGAATTAAATACCCTGAACTAAATTTGATAAACATTAAATGACAAAACATCATATGACCAATAATTTAACTAGGTACAATTAACTGTAACAAAATAAAAAGAAACTGTCACAATCATTAACAAACTTAAGTGTGTCCAAGATGGTTAATATGTCCTGGGTAATATGTCCAAGATGGGTAGTTCGGCGATCCCCATGGACTGCACGGAGATCGCCGAAACTGTAAAGACTGAAAGGCGATGAAATTAAAAAAAAAATTGCACAATGAGAAGACCTGGTACATGGTGTTTCCAAAAATGTCTTGCTTGTTTTAGTATTGTAGATATATCAAAAAGTGGTGGATTTTGACTTTTATTTATTTTTTAAGTTATTTCAAACAATATCGAAAAAACAAAAAACACTTTTTCAATTCACCTTTCTAAGCTCCACAAAATGGTGATTATTGATTGTTGTGCCAACGTATTGTTACCGAGAAATCTATAAAATCGATAATATCGCTTTTTTAGAAATATATAAAACATCATAACAAGTAATTCGGTTTTGCAAACGCTACGTATGAGGTCTTTCCATTGGACATCTTTCTTCTAATATAACCAAATGTATAAGCAGTACATCCTTATCCTGGACACACTGTATCTGGATCAGACTAGGTGCGGTAAGCAAAGTTTAATCACATAGTTATTAGCAACACCTCTGCTACAGAAATATAATATAGGTAGGTATACAGGGTGGGCACATTTTGAACTGATCATCATTAGGATCTCATAAATGGCAAAAGTTACAGAGTTAGTTAAATGAAAAAAAGTTACACGCGTTAGTGTTCTTTCTTTTTTGCCTTTGACATTCTACCATCTAAATATAATGCACTAGATATTTAAACAAAATGCAATTTTAACTTATGTTCAAAAAAATTTGCAAAGCCCTGTAGATATTTGGATTAGATTGTACTCCCAAGCATGATTTGAAAGAGTCATTGTGGAGTAACTCTTTCCCTATTTAACCAACACACGTTTTTGAGATTTCAGTGATAAGTAGAACAAAAATTTCCATTATTCTTACCAAACTATTTAGTTACGTTTTTCTTTATTTTCTAATGTCTTTAACTGCTTCTCCTTAATTTGTACATGTAATGCTAAAAGTTTCATATTCATGTCATGCTCTTATATATTCTGGAAAATTCTATTGTCAATTCTAACTTTTTCCTTTTAAAGTCTTGAGTTGCAAGCTTGTTATCGATTAATGTTTCATATTTAAATTGCAACGAAGATGATGAAAACGTTTGTATTGTGGAGTGAGGACGACGTCTAGCTGCATTTAGTTCTTGTCGATCCTTCTTTGATGCCTAAAAAGAAATAATGAATTTTCAACACCTTTATGGAGTACATGCATAAACATGTGGGGTGCTCATTAGAAAACGTCATCTAGCAGACTATGAATTTTTGACAAAAAAGGGTAATATAATCAGAAGAAATATACTTTGTTACTTTATCTTTTGCTTTTGACATTTCAAAACGAAATAGATGCCGTTTCTTAAATGAACACCCCCTATTAATGTACATACAAAAAATTGTATGCTATGTAGCCACTAACCTGCAAATTACTTGCTTTAACTCTCTTCAACGTGGTACTTATAGGTTTCTGCAAACCACTAGCCTTATATCGTTCCCATTCAGGTTTTGAAGTAGATTCTTGATCGCCTTTAGATATTGCTCCTTCTTCAATATCTCTCTGGCTTGACCCTTCTTCATTTCCTTTTATAATATCAGTATGGTTGCTATTATCAAAAATTACTTTTATATTATTCCTATTTTGTAAACTTCCTTGGACTCCATCAAATTCTTCTATCAATACCTCTTCACTGTCAGATAGATTGTACTGAAAGTCTTTAAAAGTTTCCTAAAAAACACAAGTACTTATCAAAACATCGTATCATACACCACAAATAATATCAGTTTGTATGATTACCTTTGATTGATGCCATTCATCAGACTGTCCCACCCTCTTCCATCTTTATTGTATATAGGATACAAATTCGTGCGAATTACACCAAAGAATAGAACAGCTGACGGCTGTATCGTTGGCCTTATACCATCAACCAAAAGTAATGAAACAAACTATAGGTGTAATATTCATGACATTATTTCATACCTCACTAGTAGTACCTTCGAGAGTATCTTCTTTAACATTATGATCATTGTCATATGGATTTTCTAATTCGTAGATAGTTTTCTCACTAATTATGCTAAGCAATAACTCGGACCTATTGTCTTTAGTAAATCGTTCTGGTGGAGGAGGTCCTCCTCCAGTTTTATAAGATTCTTTTTGGTATTCACTAAATTTCCTCCGTAACTTTTTTTCTTATTTTCATAAAACTTTTTGAGGACTCTGCCCTTCTAAACCATAAATTAGGGGCTACTGAGTTAAACTCATTTGATATTTTTCTGCAGGTATCGGTTTTTTCGCTTACAGATACAGCATCTGTTTTCTTGTTTTCAATGATGCCCTTATATTTTGCAGCCAAGCTCACTAATAATGCTTTGTCTTTAGCAGTATAATTAGCTGATCTAGCTTTCTTAGCCTTAGGCACTGATAGGCCAAAATATAAAAACGACTTTTTTTCTACAACCGTCAAATTATGACACGGGTCGCGAATGTGACCATAGCAACGTAAAAAAAAGTTACTGGTTGCAGTGGTTGCCATAGAACACGTGAGAAATTCTTTGTCGTACGCCGTCAATACAGGGGAAGCAGAAAAGAACTGCGAAGCTCAATCATTAATAAAATTAAAGATGTCCCATATTACTGGCAGGTGTACTAATTTTTAAATTGTATTCCCTTTTAAAGTTTTATAGCCTAAGGAATACACTAGCGCTTGTTAGGAAAATAACTATTCTCAGCTCCCCTCTACTTAAAATACTGAATCATCAGGTAAATATTCCGACATGTCTTATCACATATTGGTGAAGACTGCTCTGGTCTCCCGTTCAGAACTGGCAATGATCGCACTTGTGAGGCTTTATTAAATCCATCACAATCAAAAACCACTTTAAAAATTCTTGGTTAGTAACGCACCTCTAGCAGATCTTTCCTGGAACTTTTGCCGCCATAAATGTTAAAAATAAATGGCTTAAATCTGTTTATGAATGGCCTTATTATGGAATTTCTGGCTCAGAATTCCAGACACTTGGCGCACTAACCTTGGATCAAGGACGTAACTAGCATCATATTGTCTTAAAACAACAATACACTTCAGACACAAAACCACTTCAGTAATACTACCACTTCAGGGGATTTGTGCAGGATCTCGTGGTTTCTGAGCTGGGCAAAATTATTTTATTTATGCAATTTTAATGATCCGGTTGACAAATGCTAAAATGATTATTATTATAGGTTCTGTGATTAGTGTAAATGAAAAATCCCTAGAATCCGTCGGGGAGATCCGACATTGCTTAAGCTTTTATTTAAAAGGAATGGTGCAACACAGATTGACACAAGTGTCACTTGACTTTTAAGCGGCCCTTACCTATTCGGAACTTAGGTAATATTGGTGAGAACGGGCATAAGAAAAGTAAAACGCTGTCAATTGTACATTTAATATTGACATTAATGGAACGTACCTAATGCTGGTAGAAATTATCGTTACCAGAAAGTCAAAGGTAATCTATGAAAGGGTAGCTTGGGGTAAATTCAGTAGGTAAATGACTAATATGAATTGATGATTGAAATATACTCTGTTCAGCGAGGGTTCAATATTACGTCATAAATTGTGACGTCATAGAAAAAAACACGTCTGTCTCTGATAAAATGTCAGTTAAACAAAATGTCAAGTTGACACGGGGCAGGTAACAGTTTAGCCTTTTGTGCAAACATTTCAGAGTTTTCCCATTTCGGGTATTAATTCAGAAGGAATATCCGCAGCAGCTTTACCATAGACACCTGCTATGATTCATCCGGCCATGGATGTAGATCATAAGATATGGACTTAAGACATAAGATATTTTTGTGTGCTTACTATACCTTGTAGTGCTCACAACTTGCGTTCTAAAACCAATAAGCAGAAACACTTGTCGTCGGGTCGCCAAACATATTTTTTCGTTCGAATGCACCCTTCTCTACGGAATAGTTCAATACGTGTCCGCATGAATTCATTCATTTGATAAAAAAACTGTTAGGCGTTTATTGTATATTCAATTCTTGAAATTTTTCTTACAATTTAATTAATGCAACGTGTGATAATAAAACATGCAACATAAATAACTTAATTTGAGTACATAATCTAACTAAGTGTGGGCAATTTTTTTAAGACACCTAGTTTTGCTTTTATCTGTGTCGCAGCACCGTTCTTCTACATTTTTTCTTTAGTTGATAAAGCTACCTGCTAATTTTGATTTCCACAGATTCATTTCCACAGAAGCGGATCTAGCCTTTAGGTGACACCAGGGGAAGATATTTTTGTGGACCAGTAGGTGGTTGTTCAGGAACAGGGGCTTCTTTTCAACAATTCATAGTTCCTTCGGGACGTATGTTGATGGAATTTCTTCCGCCGCTTCATCGAATGTAACTCCTTGTTTCTCGACTATCTTGGAAATTTTCTCCGGTTATTCTTCACACAGTGTACTTTTTCTACATGATCCCTTAAAAGCGGTTCTTTCGTTTCTATAATTAGTTCTACAAAAGCTGGACTCGGATTTCTAAATTTTGACGACATTTTGACATTAAGCGTCAAACTGACTTTAGCTGGTGGTTTTATTATTAATAAGAACTAATAATACGCCTGTTTTTTTGCGATCTTTTTCTAATGAAATGAGATGATGAATGTGACGTCATATTGAACCCTCGCTGAATAGAGTATACAATAAATTTTGTTAATTATCTTGCGACTGGCACTTTATAAAAATTTTAAAATTGGCTACTATATATAACTTGATGTACACTATGAAAATAGCTGAAAAAAAAAGAGTAGTTGTAATTTTAAAAAAAAAATTATGACGTCATATCTCCAAATTGGGACAACCTGTGTAATGGTTTATTTAACAAAAAAGAAGGCAATCTAAAATATAAATCAACGGGTCCAAGAGTTTTTCAAAAAAATAAAACGGTTTTTTTTTCTGAATTTGTTCCATTTTAGAAACTCGCACTGTATAGGGTGGTAGAGTTGTGAAAATCATTTTAAGATTGCTCACTCTATTAGCAGCTTTCCTGTTATACGTCTTAAATATTTGATACATGAGGGTCGAATGGCATCTAAGGTCGACCTCAGATCCAGGGCTAGCGACGTTATTGGCTGCCCGGTTTGACGGATACGACGCCATATTATGATATTTTTCTTACATTTTCATCTGAAAAGTATTTTTTAACGGTAATGCATAACTATGGAGGTGCCTTTATTGTGCCCGGAATTGGAAGGCAATAAAAGAGAAACAAGAATACAATATATTGGGTTCCTTCAAAAATTTATCTGATTTTTTTATATAATTGTATTATAATTTTCATCAAACAATTTTTCATTAAGAATTACTAAATTTGACATATCTCAAGCATGATGCTTGAAATTTCGTTGACCGATTAAAGATCACTGGCAATAAATTGTCAACTTCAAGCTAACGGTTCCAAATTTGACCTAAACCAATTTTTATTTTAAAATGTGTTTGTCTATGCATATTTGAAAAGAAATCAATATTTATGTTTCACCTATCTATTATTGATTAATAACACCTGAGAAATTAAATAGATAATAATATCCATATTAATCACAAGTAGGACACGATATCAAAAGAAGGCATCGATTTAAGTATTGGTACAGCATCGATATGAAAAGTATCGATATCCACTAAATATTCTCAGCTAAATATAGATGCCTCCTTAGAATCGATACTTAAAAAACAAAACAATAAATATTTGGAATCTTACAACTTTTTGGTTTGCCTGTGTAAAGCGTTTTTGTAGAGGTGTTTGGACAAGCTAGATGTATTTCTCAAAGTTTTTATTATTTCATTGTGCTTTTTGCACTTGACAGTCTTATATTTTCACAAAATATAACAATTATAATAAAATAAAAACAAAAAACATTTACAGTCCTTGGCGACATTACCTAGAATTATGTAAAATAAAGAAATAGACTGAAAATAAACAGAAAATAGAGTATTAAACAGGTGATCAAATGTCAACCTTATACTCATTACCTATCAGTCCGGTCAGCTCTGTCAGTTGTCATCATCGATATCACGAAAAAATAGATAAACAATTATGCCAAACCAAAACAATCTATGCAAAAAATAAAAATGATTGAGATCAAATTATTGATGTTTCGATAGTTCTTACGCATTTTAATAAGCGAGGGAAAAAGGGCCTGTTTGTGTTGGCCGTGTGGCGTCCAAGATGCTAATAAAATTATTTCGGGCGCCACCCTCTAAGGGTTTTAAGTCGTAGAGGGTCCACAGGAATGCCTCTCGGGGAGCTTTTAAAGAGTGGAGAAAGGTGTCCAGGCGTTCCATCTTTACTTGCGATTTGAGAGAAAGATAGGCAGTAGACTCAATACGTTACGGTAAAACTCTATTTTCAAGATGCAATATCGACAAGGGTATAAAAGTTTATCAGTTTAGGGCTTTTATAGATTATAACGAGAGGCACTCTAACGGTCGGTGATTTAACGAAAAATATACGGTCGGCTTTTCTTGGATGGGAACAGGTACGGAAATTTAACTAATTCGGCAAGTTGACGGTGAAATGTATAGGTGTGGGGCCCAACAAACGCTTTGACCCGTGTGTCCTGTATGAGTAGGGCCCAACAATCGCTAGGCCGGGTATATATGTGTAAGTGGAAATGGGGCCCAACAAACGCTAAGCCGTGTATGTATGTGTAGGAATGGGGCCCAACAATCGCTTTGGCCTGGGTACGTGTGTAAATGAGGCTCAACTACCGCTATAATTCTGTTTATTTTATGTCAGTGGAGGGGGGGTCCAACGATCGGTAAGACCCGTGTATGTGAGTTTGTGAAAATGGGGCTTACAAGGATCGAGGCTTCGGTCTGTTTATATGGTAACGGTTTACATGGTACGGTTACGGAAACAATAATGAGAACAAAGTATCCAAGGACTGGTTCTAGCTAGAGATTTTCAGTCGTTCACCAGAATTTGTAGGAAATCGACAAGTTTTAAAAGCTGGCAAACATGCCGTAAGTTAACCTACATCCGTTAACTCTTTGGTTAACCCTAATTAATTGAACTTGACTTTTATAAATGTATCACCGCGTTCCCATTTCGCCAGAAATTTAGTAACTTCGTTACATAGTTTTGAAGAATCGTTCGTGTCCCTAATCCCAGGGCATTATAAGCGGACATTATGATAACTCCCGCTGTTGACAACAATTACTGCTGACTGACAGGAACATCAAAGCTATCAAAATCTGCTAATCGAGTGAGCCACATAAAATAATTTTCGATAAAGTCAACAACTTTACCGGCATGTATAATCGAAACACCTGAAGAAACGTCAAATACGTGGTAATTCGTTTCTGCAAACTGCTCATTCAACACTACTAGATTGTAGGTCAATAAAATATGTGTGTTTCCCTGGATACCGAGGTCAGTTTTAGATGCCATAAGACCCCTATGTATCAAATTTTTATTAAGCGTAACCGAAAAGCTTTTAGCTAACGTAACTGTAAACATTCTTGAATTTAGAAAAATGTATTCCAAACCACGCAACAATAGAAATGTTTAAAGTCATGATCTAAACTACATTTACGATCTAAAGTGTTTTCCGCGCTTTGAAGCCGTAGTCCAATGAAATTTCTTCCTGACGTTTCGCCTATAGCTGCGGCAGACATTATCGAAGGCGATGAGACAATGAGGAAAGTGATCTCCCGTGCTTCCCGACGTTGACCAATTCAACTGTGGTGAGCCCCGTGGTATTTATTCCTCCGCGCTCGCGGTGAAACTGAAGTGGGGGTAGGGGTGGCGCAGTGTGTCGGCGCACTTCCACTATGTCGTAGAACTCGCTTTTAGAAACGGAATTTCCTCATTCCTGTCGAATTTGTTGTCGTGTTTAAGGATCTCGAAGAGATAAAAAGGCTTCAAAGCCCGGAAAATACTTTTGATTGTATTTTAACCGGCCGTGAAAGGCTTCACAGTCTTATAAAACGCCTATACGGGAAGGATATATTAAGACTGGTTCGACAACTGGAGAACAACCGCAAGAAGAAAACACAACTCTTAAGTTCACTGGTATTTCTACTATGATGCCGTGACACCAAGAACATGCCAAACTTCCTAAGGCTCTTGTCAAGCGAGCAGGAATTATTTACTCTCCTCCGTGAAAGGATCCATGAGAGCCGTAGAGATTTGGCATGTAATGATAAAAAAACTTTTTTCTAATTTTGACATATAAAGTGGCTCTTTTCAATACTGATGATAGTGACGTGACGACCTACTTTTCGTAACTAGTTACGAAAAGTAAATTCATTCGTAACTGGTGATGAAATAGTATATTCTATGTTAAGAGCGGAAAGTATATGTTTGCCGCTTGCGCATGAAAATTGCAGATTGAGGCGAAGCCGAAAGCTGCAATCATGGAAAACCGGCTAGAGTACTTTCGGCTCGAAATATAGACGATACTTTTTCGACGAATGACCATATTTCCATACTATCAATTCAAAATTAAAAAAACAATCTTTCACTGTTTGTACTTTTATTAAAAACGGCAATAAACAATTATTAGTTAGGTAATAGTTTAAACAGTATTTTGACTGTTATTGTGAACAATGTAATTTATTGTAAATTTCTGGCAATTTTGTATAATAATTGGTTCAATCTTGCTACTGGTTACGGAAGAAGTTGTAGCAATCTGTGTCTTATTTTAGCTTTGTTGAGGGCTTGGTCCTGGTTCGGTTTGCTGGGCGTTTGATCCCAGGATTTTTCGAGATATCTCTGTTTTGTTCTGTATAGATTCTTCTACGTAGCCTTCCGGTACTGTTGCTGATCGCCAACCTCCTAGTCGTTTCAAAGTGGTAATATTCGCTCCAGCGTCTGCTAATTAGGTAGCCGAAGATCGAGGGAAACAGTGTCCTGTATAATTACTCACATTAGATAAATTTAAAAACTTTGCTATCTGTCTTGGTATGTTTCCAAATGTATTCAATCCAACACTTGATTTACACATGTCCCATTCTTGCATATTAAGAAAAATCTTCTTGTTGTTGAACTAGATGAACGCAAATCAACATATTTACGGTAGAATGAAAGGAAATTAAGATTTTCTTCTCCTCCATTTGACACGATAAATGTTCGTTGAATATTGGTTTTGGTTCATTGTTGTAATTAGCGTCCTTAAGTTGTAAGTAGTTGGTGAAGTTAGCGGGATTAGGACAAATAATGCACCTCTTCTTTATTCGAAAATGGCCGACGTTTTGACTGTTTGAAAAACGAAGAAAAATGAAGAGCGCGGATGGAATAGTCTACGATACATCCACAAAGTAACGGACAGGATCGGCAGGCTACTGGAAAAGCACAATATTTAAACTGTATTTAAACCTACCCGCCTAATGCAACAGAGCTTGAGATCGGCCAAAGACCGCAGAGATACTCTATTGGCACCTAGAGTTTACCGAGTATCATGTAGCTGTGGCTCGAACCAAAACGCAGTGTCAACACAAGGATTACGGGCCACAAGAGGAGTTGCAGGCTGGCACAAACACAAAAGTTAGCAGTAGTAGAGCACGCTCTCTCCGAAGGTCACGATATACTTTTCAACGAAATGGATATCTTATATCAATCGCAGCATTTCTATACGTGACTAACGAGGGAGGCCATTAGATCTTTAAACACCACAATAATTTCAACACGAAGGAGGAAGTTACGTTTCTAAATGCAGACTGGAAGCGAGCTTTACGACATACTGCAAGTGCTTTGAATCCCCGCGTCACCACTAGCTCCACCCCAGTCCCTTCACTGCAGCGCGAAGGGGGGGGGGGATAAATACCACGGAGCTCACTACAGTCGAATCAATTAACGTCGGGAAGCACGGAAGATCACTTCGACCATTGCCTCATCGCCTTTGATAAGGTCTACCGCAGCTGTAGACGGAACGTCAGGAAGAAATTCCATTGGACCACGACTTCAAAGCCCGGGAAACACTTTAGATTGTATTTTGACCGGCCGTGAAAGCCTTCACAAACTTAATATATTATTACTGTAAATTTCGTCTCCTCATTTTAATCAAAGTTGATAGGTAGTCGTGGGATGAGGAGATATGGTGACAAAAACATCGACTTATCTGTGGTGCGACGTTTCGTGGCGAAATTGTCACTTTCTCAAGCACTATGATTTAATAAAAAAAAACAAAGCATGTCAATTACACAGTTAAAAAACATATTACAAACTAAAACATACCTCAGATGTAACGGGTATTTCAAATGTCACACATATTGAATAAGAAACACACATTTTCAACGAAAACCAACACTGAACAACAAAGACTTTATTAAAATTCGTACGTGGGTCCTTTGGAAGGTCGTCAAACCAACTACTAACAGTACCTTGATAAACCTATTTTGCATAAAAATTGTTGAATGTTTACAATATTAAGATCCCGGAACAGATATGGACGAGTTAAAATATACTCTAGTGAACCCCATTATGGGGTCCACCTCAAGTATTTCGTCTCTTGTATTTATTAAGGACATTAGAATAAATATGGCTTAATCCCTTAGTATCAGATCTCAAATTAACAGTATTATTTAGTTTAATGTGGATCATTTCGCCTAGGTTACGTTTGAATCAGTTTGCCTCCCTATCTAAAACTCTAGTAGAATCATAATCAAAAATGTGTCCAGTCTCAAAATGGTGAATAGCTAACGCCGTTTTTTCTTTTTTGTTTTGATTACGAATCCCACAATCGCTTTTGTGTTGGTTGAGTCTGTTCTTTAGAAATTGCTTCGTCTGGCCAATATAGAACTTGCTGCAAGAACATGGGATGCTAAAGATTATCCCAGACTGCTGAGACAGTGGTATGGGATCCTTAATACGTGTAAAAATTTAACTTATAAATTTAAGATTGTAAAAAGCCAAACGGGATCCCGTGTTCTTGAAGCAGTGATCAATTTTCTCTGAGAAGCCTTGTATGTAAGGAAATTTGTAAAATTTAAATTTTGTGTTATCATTATTTGTTGTTCCGGCTTTTCTGTTGTATTCGATGATACATTTGTTTACAAACCCAGACGGATAATTGTTTTTCTTCAACAATTGTTTGATTTTCGTAAAGTTTTCGTCACGGGTGACCCAATTTTAGAAATTGATGTTACGATTTGGAAGGTCAGGAATCTTATTAAAAAGATTGATCTGGATAGAGGAGAATTAAGATCTCTAGTCCCTGAAGAAATATATCTAAACAGTATGAACTTGATTAATGTAAAATACAACAGGTAATTTCTGCGAATAAAAAATAACAATCTCCAGAAAATTCGAAATTTAAGGATTGACGGCGCAGATATTTTAGTTAACAGGAGCGACCAACATTACTCTGGACTAACTCTACCTACAGAGATTGAGTCAACTTTGGCACTAGGCCCTAAATTTGGACTACCCCTTACTCCAGACGAAGTCCACGTTCCCACCATAATTAAGGACCTGGAATACTGCATAATCAACCAATCGATAACTGAACACGAAAAGAACCAAATAAAGGCGAAATCCGTAAACATATTTACCAATTTTCTCAACAGTTACCGGACTCCCAAACAGTGCAGGATCCTCCTTAGTAATGTCAAAACTACCAGACAGTTCTTGAAGGATAACCCTCAAATAATGGTGAGAATATCAGACAAGGGAAATTCCACGGTGGTGATGGAAAAACAACAGTATGACCAGGGAATGCTGAGTGACAATAAAGTATACATGGTAGTTAACAGAGACCCAACAAAAAAATTTCAAGATCGCGCCAATGAATTTGTGAAACAACTGGAAGAGCTGGGATGTGTTGATGGAGCCCGAGCTAAGAGGCTAAAAATACACAACGCCGTGCCACCAAAAATTTATGGGTTACGAAAAACACATAAAACAACTTTTAGCTTGTGACCTATCGTTATATGTATTGGATCTCCATGTTACAATGTGGCTTCTTATTTGCATGAAATTATTTTGCCCATAGTTTCAACCTTTCCATTCAATGTTACAAATTGGTTCGAGTTTGTTGATTTTTCTAGATCCATGGTTTTGCCTCCGGGCTACAAGTTAGTCTCGCTCGACGTGGTATCGTTGTTCACGAGTATCCCAAAGAGTCTTGTAGTTGAAATTGTTTCGACGAAACGGCCATATATTTCTGCATATTTCGACATTCCTAAGAGTGTTTTCTTGGATATAATACAGTTTTTCTTAGAATCAAGCTACTTTACATACAACAACACCCTGTATTGGGAGTGCTATGGGAAATCCCTTGAGTCCGACATTGGCAAATATCCTTATGTCAGATTTGGTGGAAATGTGTCTAAAAAAACTGGCATGCATTGTACCATTCTTTAAGCTATATGTGGATGACTCTATAACGGCTGTTCCACAAAACCAATATGTCACTGTCCTTGATTGCTTCAATTCATACCACACAAATGTTGAAGAAAAACATAAATACGCGCCCAGCTAAACTTCTGAGGACCATTTGAATTACGCTTCTTATGAGGACCAGCTTTTCCCGCCATTTCTTAGTTTTCATATTTTAATATAACCATTTGGGGGTAGGTAGCACCACATTTCCCACAAATATACTCGAAAAAACCTGTTGGTTTTTAAGAAAAAATTGCCCGTGTATACCTCATCAAAGTGAGGTCCTTCTAAGCCACTATTAAAGTGAAGTCCATGTATTCTTTCATTAATTTTTTCGTTCGATCGATTTTATGAGGACCGTTTAGGAAATTTTCTTTTGCGTAACCACTGTTATGAGGGCCGTCGGTGTTGCCTTGTTTATTTTGTGCGTTATTGCATGAAAATAGATAACTGGTAGTACTAATACCTATCACAAGTAAGATATTAGCATAGGTCAGTATCAACTGATTGCTCTGACCTGCAATCTCGGTTCTTCGTCGATGATTCCAAAAAATTTGCCATACTTCTGGGATTTATAAAATCTTTTAAATTTAGCCTTTTTATGATTACATTAAATTAGTTCTGTTACTCAGATTTGGTTATGTTAGCGTGTGCGGTAAAGTGCTACTTGCCGCATGCAAATGCGTGCGGTAAAGCGACTTTACCGCACGCTCGTAGAAAAAATGTTTTACTGCACTAGGGTTTGCGGTAAAGGGTCTTTAGCGAATGAAAACACGAAAAAAAAAGTTATATTTTATGACTGATTACAAAGGCACTTTAAATAAAATCTACTAAAATAAATGCTTCTCTTTTTTATGGAAATATAAATGCAATTAGAAAAAGTAAAACTGACACTCCAAGGAAAAGTGTATTGCACCGAACACATTCGAAAAGCCCCTCTGTTGTCAACAACGGCAGACAATCTCTTACTGAAATGTATCACTTTCCGCACTTCCTAGGTCGATTATTTTAATATCGCATCCGAATGGTCTTCACAGAAAAAACGTCAAGCCGTCCTTACAATAACTTAGAACATAATAAATCGGTTAATTGTATTACCGCCCGCGATTTCCGTAATTACTAATTTTTTTTATTCCTGTTCATGATGTTTTGCTCTTATTTTTATTAGCATAATCTGTTTAAAAATTGTTTTAGCGTATTTCTGAAAGGCCCTGTATAATTAGAAATACTTGTCTTTATTTCCATAAAAAAATGACATTGGCCAACTCTACAGATAAACGTATCCAATATAAAAAGGCCACCAGGGGGATCTCGCGAACCTTAATAGACCCAGATTTGCTTAAATGTAACAAAAGCTGCACTTTCAAAAAGTAGTTTTAGGGTATCAATAAATCTTCAAAATTATTATAGGTTTTTAAGCGATAAAGAAACAAAACTTTTGAATTTTGTTTTAAATATTTTTTTGAGTTATAGTAAAAGATTGCCAAAAACAAAAAGCCCTTTTCATTGAAAGTTTTAATAAATTTCAACATGACTCTCTTGGTTTTATTATGCGACGTTTTGATTTTCAAGTATAATCAACATTTTTTTTAAATGCGGCTTTTTAAGACGATTTTATGACATACTTGTCCATGGATTTGGTATGTCTAATGTCATACGTTACTCTTTTAAGGAATTTTTTACTTTATATTTACATATTAGTAAGGTCATATTTAACATGTTACCATTTTTTTAATTTAAAATGTAGTACGTATAAACATATAAAGCGATTCCAGTCTCTTCGATATTTCCTTGTTCAGTGTCCATCCTTCAAGACCATATAGTAACACTGGAAAGACGTAACACCGCACCATTCTCACTCTCAAAGTCAAAGATAGATCTCGGGCTTTCAGCAGTTTTCTCAGTTTCATATTTCATGTTATCCTCGCGTGCTCAATTTAGAATAAAACTATCTGTGAGTAATTTAGAATTATTCAAAAATTCCTATGTTTAAAAAAAAAGTAATGGTAGATATTTAAAAACTGAGATACAAACGTTCAAACCCTTTCGTTCTACCTTAAACGGTTGCAAAGTTGGAACATGTCGAATGATTAACGAGGTTTAATAGACAAACAAGTCGTGATATATACTAAATCCTTTACAATTTTTATAGTGTATTTCTCAGCAATTGTAAAATTGTCAAAATATAAAATACGGTGATATTTCATATCTAGATTATTTTAATGTGAGTATAAGAAATAAGGTGGCGATATAAAAGCCGATTAAAGAATTAGGTTGATATTATTTGTATCATTATAACCCAGTAAAAGAATACAGCCCCAAAGATGTACCAGAAAGTGTATTATTTGGCCTTTGTTAGTGCGGTTCTTTTAGGTAAGTTTATAGCCCAGCTTCTATTAATTAGGAAAAAAGGAGTGAGTTAAAGAAAATTTTGTATTTTAGAATTGTAAGGTGCAGCATTTATTAATAAACAATTTTTTAATTTTTAAATGCTAATTGTCACCTCAAACATTTTCTCGATTTTCTTAATATTTTGTTTGTTCTTACATCTTTTTTTATGCAATTATATCTTAAAAAAGGGACAAAAAGCTTACCGACTTCCGTTAGTTTTCTGAATTACCTAATTAGCTTCAGCACTTGGTTCCTCACGGCAACTCACCTGAAAAGATAAAAGTAACTTAGATTAATTATAGACTAACTTGTTTTAAAGGGACCACAAGTTATTATTTTTGGCATGCATTCAATTAATATTCAGTTTCGTCGATTTATTTTTTAGAACCCACTTTCGCGGATCCTACCCAGTGCTACTATTGCCCAGACGATAACCGCTGCAATGATCCTGTAAATACCAGTGAAATACAAAAGCAAAACTGTTCTACTTTTGAACCCATGCTACTATCCAAAAATATACCAACTCTATTGAGTTTCAACACTTCTGCAAATTTTCCACAACAACAATACCTTGAAAATCGGTCAGGACGAACTTGCCTTAGACTAATCGGGCGAACCGATGAATTATTACTCAGAATGAGTGCAACAATTGCTTCACCCCCAAGTAAACACAGACTTGTTATTAAATTTTTCTAAATCTGTTTTCGTTTCGTTGGTCAGGGAAGATCGCAACTGTAAGAGGCTGCGACTACAAGTACTATTCTAGTAAGGAGGCTTGCTCTTATCTTGAGGAGTTTTACGCAGAGGTAGAAAACTTTACGTGTTTCTCATGCGACACAGATTTATGCAATTCTTCGTCTAGGGAGTCCACATCGCTAGCAATGTGTTTGCTGCTCTCCTTGTGGACTACCATAGTCTGTATTTATTAGTTCAGGGCGTGTAGGTTACTAAGCAGATTTGCAAGGCAATGTTAATTAAATAGTCTTAATGATTCATTTTTTGTTATTGTGAAAAGCAATAAAACTAATGGTTTCTTACGTTCCTAAATTTTTCGTTTTTGTCACCTTCCTGAATCGCTGAGTGAAAGGCAGCAGCTGCAAAAAACCAAGAATGTATAGTGAAGGGACGCTACTGTCATTGAATGTGAATCGGAATGACCAGTGACAAAGTAAAGTTAGAAAATATAATGGAACGTGGTGGTTTAAGCACGAATTTATTATTTCATATTTTGTAATAAATATTACAAGGAGAGTATCTGCCTGCCAAGCGCTCTGCTATCCAAGCGCTCTGAACAATTAGTTGAAGTGGAATTAGTGAAAGGTAGAAGTGCATAAAAATTGGAAACATGGGTAATAGCAGGGGTATTGTACCCAATGGTTATGGATGGCAAAGTGGATTGAAAAATTTGGCGGTCTCGGTTTGGAAACTCTCCTGTTGGTGGCGAAATTAATAAAAATGATGAAGCGATTCAATGTGCTCAAATTTTTCACTACATTGCAGAAGAGGCAGAGGCTTCAAGATCTTTACTACTTTTCAGTTTGCACAAAATGAGAAAGGTAACTTACATATTCTCCTGGGTAAATTTGAAAATAATTTCCTTCCGAAAGAAATTCTTATATTCTCTTGATACAAGAAAAGACCCACTCAAACTTTAGAGCAGTATATTACTGAAATAAAGAAGTTGGCTATAAAATGCAAATTTGAGATTCTACAAGATGAGTTAACAAAGACAGTATTCATAGGTACTGTACGTAATTAAGAAATTAGGAACAGCTGCTTCAACAGGGTGATATGATAAGTCTTGAGAAAACCATTGAAAAGTTGGAAATTTCAAAAGAAAGAAGCAATCTTATGGATAGAGACAATCTGGGTATAAATAGCATTGATACGATAAATACAGAGAATACATTTTAGTACAACCAGACAGGGTAAGAAAAAGGGAAGGATATGAAGAAAATAAAGGACTACAGTAAGTGTAGTTACGATTACTTAATAAAAAATGTTATTTATGCATTTGGTAAGGAATGCAAATTTGGCGTGGAAAAAATCATTTTGAAAGTAAATGTTTATAAAGATACAAATAGAGTGTACAAAATTTTGGCATCTAGGAGAGAATCTCAGTCTAGTGACTATATATTTATAGGTGCAATAGATAATGATAGACGAAAATTGAAACATTAATTTAGACGAAAAAAAGGAATGGTTGACAGATCTTGTAATAAATGATGTTTAAATACAATTTGTGATTGACACAGAGCCTTTGGCTAATATTATGCCATACAGCGCGTTTAGGTAGAGCAACATACAGAGGAATGGTTGCCAGATCTTGTAATAAATAATGTTCATATACAATTTATGATTGACACAGAGCCTTTGGCTAATACTATGTCATATAGCGCGTTTATAAAGCTAAGCTTAAACCCAAATATTTTGGATTAAATTTCTGTAAAGCTGAAGTCATTAAATGGCAATGTGTGGTGATCTGCGTGGTATTTATTCTTCCGCCGTTGCGCTGCAGTGGAAGGACTGGGGTGGAGGTAGTGGTGGCGTGGGGTTTCGAGAAACTTGAATATGTCGTAGAAATCGCTTCCAGTCTGCATTTAGAAATATAATTTACTCCTTTTGTTGACTAACCACTATATATTTTCAATGGAAGGAAGATTTCTACGAACGAACTGATGGTCAAGCTATGGGCACATAGGGGGAAATTTTCAAGGCCAAAGCATTGGCTACGGCAAATTACAGGCCAACGTGCTGGTTCCGATACCTGGACGACACCTTTGTTATTTGGAGACATGCCGAGGGCGAACTTCAAAACTTCTCTTACACCTCAAATCTATCAACCCCAAATTCAATTCACTATGGAGATACAAAAAAAGGACGCCTGCCGTCGAGCCTACTGCTTTTGGATGTTTCAGTACCAATGAGGACGAATGAGTAGCTTGCGCACACCGTTTGTAGATAACCTACACACACTGACCAATATCTCAATAACGGATCAAATCATAATCCCAGACAGAAAAGGGGAATCTTAAAGACTCTGCCTGTGAGAACCAAGAGAATTTCTGAGCCGGCTGAATGGAAACGGGAAATGAAGCACCTGGAAAGAGCCTATGGTTGGAATGGATACAGCAAGTACGAGTTCGATAGGGCCGTCTGTCCAAAGAATGCAGAGCGCAAGGAAGGATCAATGGGAGAAGATGATGAAAAGCACAAATGGACTAGACTACCATTCATCCACAAAGTAACGACCGTAGATCCAGAGACCAAAGACCGTAGAGATCCCCTATGGGCACCAGGAGTTTACCTGGTTCCGTACAACTGTGGCTCGGTACACATTGGCACCACAAAACACAGTTTCTCTCAAGAGGATTGCGGAACGCAAGTGGGGTCGCAGGCTGAGAAAAACACAAAAGTCAGCAGTAGCAGAGCACGCTCTATCCGAAAGTCAAGACATGGTTTTCAACGAGGTGGATATCTTATATCAATCGCAGCGTTTCTTTCCGAGATTAACGACAGAGGCCATCGAGATCTTTAAACACAACAACAGTTTCAACAGGAATTAGGAAATAACGTTCCTAAGTGGAGTCTGGAAGCGACTTCTAGGACATACTTCAAGTGCGACAAAACCTCGCACCACCACTACCCACACCCCAGTCCCACCACCACAGCGCGACGGCGCGTCGTCTTCCGGATTTCCTGACGGGACGACTGGGACGAACGAGGCGAAGAACTGCAAATGGCAAGTGGTACCTGGTACACAGACGGATCCAAGACCGATGAAGGTACTGGCGCCGGAGTATACGGGAGTTCGGATGGCACCTACATAGCAGAGAGCCTAGGCTGACTACGCACAGTATTTCAGGCAGAAATACACGCCATTGAGCTTTGTGCCCGACACCTATTAGAGGAAGGAGGACACAATAGATCAATAAAGATCTGCTCGGAGAGTCGAGCAGCACTTTTAGCGCTAAAGTCATTGCGTTGCAGCTCCAAAACAGTTTGGAGCAAGACTTTGAACATCCTATCGCACGAAAACAACGTCACACTGGTATGGGTCCCAGGGCATCGAGGGCACGAAGACAATGAGAGGGCTGACTCCTTAGCCAGGAGGACGGCGGGCTCGGCACTTGTCGGCCCGGAACCGGTGCTGGGGGTCCCATATTCCCTGGTCAAGGCTGAACTCCAGAAATGGGGCAATGCCAGGTCCCAGGAATGGTGGTAGAGCCTACCCGGGCTAACACACTCCAAAAAATTTATCACAGGAACAGGAAGGGCAAAAGCCCAAACATTCCTCATATTAAATAGGAGACAAATCAGAGTGGCTGCTGTACTCTACACGGGCCATAGCCATCTAAGACTCCACATGCACAGTTTCGGACTGTCCGAGGAAACGGAGTGCCAGCTGTGCTTGGAGGAAGATGAAACCGTCGAGCACGTTCTATGCGAATGCCCGGCTATTGCCAGATCGAGGTACTCACTATTCGGTAACACAATCATTGAGCCTCAAGATGCAAACGAAGTGTCGCCCGAAAAACTCATCAGTTTCGTTGAGGGTCTGGGCTTAACGGGTGACAATTAGTGGAGCAAGCAGGGGTAAACCCTGCTGGCAACACTTCAGGTGAGCCACAATAGATAGCAGGTCGCAGTGAATTACTATACCTACAGTTGGATTGCTGAAAGAATGCCGATCCGATGAAATTATGCGACACATATGTTAGATTTGCCTACCTATTTTACATCCAAAAATAAGAAAAAAAAACAACAGATAAAATATTGTCTGGTGGTTACGCAATACGTCCTCGAGAAATAGCATTGTCAGTTTATACGTGTGTCAGAATGACGTGTTTTCCTTAATTTTTAAATCACAATTTTTCTGCCTTTTTTCACTGATAAAGTGCATCAACTAGCCAAATCAGCTCTTTTTAGGATGACGGGTTTTACAGCCTTCTAATTGGTGAGAATATACGACCTAATTCATAGAATAGATCGTGCTTTGATCAATGTAAACACGCGAATTTCTGGGCATGTTTCCAGTCACCTCAACGGACCAATTTCGATCTGCACTGTAATGCGCAAATTCGTCTCTTTAATCTGTAGATCTAAGTCTAACGTAGATCAATTGTGCAGGTTCCTGATCTTTAAATAA
This sequence comes from Taphrorychus bicolor, assembly GCA_951812265.1. Lineage (NCBI taxonomy): Eukaryota > Metazoa > Arthropoda > Insecta > Coleoptera > Curculionidae > Taphrorychus > Taphrorychus bicolor. Next base: position 19,773,047 of record OX638306.1, on the reverse strand, counting down.
TGCCAGTTAAACAAACATCAAGTTTCAAGCGCAGCAACGTAGCATATTAAATACCTACACGTACCTACTTTCAAATGGAGGAAAAAAATGACGAGTTCTTGGAGTCGGTTTCATCTGTTCAACAGAGGAGAAAGGTACTAAGAAACATCTGCAATTATTCATGTTGCTTTTCATTAATTATAAAGAATACTTATTCTAGAGTGTAGCTGTTGGTCTAGTAATTATAGAAAAATGGTATTGCTACCCAGAAGAGAAAAGAATGTCATCCAGCTGTTTCGTCAAAAGAAGAAACTCCATGCGCATAATAGGATTAAGAACCACTTTTGAGACCCTCGGAACTACGAAAATAGCGATGTCTTAATAAGGAGGGCCCAAAATTATTCTAAATGCGTTGGGAAAGTAAAAGTACCTAAAATAAACTGTTGATATTACCTATTGTGAAATACGTTTAAAAAGATTTAGTTGGTACAAAAGAAACCCTATACCACAACATTACCTCACGATTATATCGCTGGAAAGGGAAGAAAAAAATCCCTATAGGCCACAGACAGAGATTAAATTGAGGAAAAATTGGACCTCCAAACCACTCCCTGTTCAAGAGATCAACCTCCATTAATCACCGATGCATCAAAAACAATGCAGTGTGAAGCAAGAAGCACGCAAGAAGTAGAAGAAACAAGTAAATTGCAAAGCTCAAGAGACACCTAAAAGAAAGGACTTTAAAAACACAGTTGGAACCACATACTAGTCCTACCAACATATGTACTTACGCAAACAGGAGCCCAGAAGATATCAATAAGTGGACAATACATGCCAAATACAGTCAACCTCACTATGATAGAAAATGAAAAAATTATCGGGACTGAGCACGCAGTGATTAAATTATCCTGTGGAGGCAGATGATACTAGAACGGATCAACTCCATGTATCCAGGCCCAGAAAGAATTACCAGCTAACTGATATCAATAAGAGCGGAAATTGCCATTGCTTTAGTACCAGGTAGCAGATCTAAAAGCCTTGCACTTCATATGGGATAAGAAGAGAAGACCGAACGAAGCGCGCAAGTAGAGCAGGAAACTAGGATGCATCATGTATAAATAAGGTAAGAGTACCTGAAGGGCGCAAAGGCTCTGAAAGCGTGCCACACCATCAACTGCTACCACAAAAATTTTAAAACCTAAAACAGTGCCTAATAACCAGAGGAAGGTACGATTACTATTATAATCCACACAAACTCGACAGGACCAATTTTTTTTACAGAATCTGAACAAGCCTTTGGGACTCTTTTGAAAAAGTAATCCAGGAAAAATAAGTCATCTGGCAACGAACTTCGCAAATAAGTAGGTATGGTGAGATAACAGCCGCCATTATTAAAGGGAAGGTTGCCCCTGCTGCAAAATTTGAACTAGAAAAATCAGTGCGAATGTCATGTGTATTTAAATGGAACATAAAAATAACAATTAAGGGTTAAAGCCCCTTTTAGTTTTACTGGAAGAGCTTAATTATATTTATTTTTGTATTATTTGTTTTATTCATGAGCAATATCTATAATACCATTTGCCGACTATTTTTTAAACTGAGTCCAGAGTACAGATAATGCGGGATTGGAATCACACCCGTTTATTGGTTAACGTAACTCGAAACTCAACCCAGAAAACATTGATTTGATTCATATGAAATTTATAACCTTGCAATGACGTCACACAGGCATTCTCTTAGCTATCCAACTGTACGTCCACTCACATCGAATACAATACAATACAATACAATTAAAAATTAATGGGGACAAAATGCATCCTTGCCTTACTTCGCGTTGAAGTTGGATTTGTCATCTATATTTGTTGATGTAAGGACTTTCATAGTTTTTTAAAAACACGTCTGCAAATAGCGCGAGACTGGATATAGCATATTCAATTCCCTCAACCTGGTCGGTGTCGTATGTAAACTGGACTTAGGATCGCTCTGCGCAAAAATGTATTCATCTCGTGTAATCTAGTATGGTAAAAAAAAAACGTTTTTCTTCTCCAGTGCGCGATAGTTTACTTTTCCGCACGCAGTTGATTGCGGAAAGTTGTACTCTTCCGCACTAGTGCGGAAAAGTAAAAAACCTCAAATGGCTGCTATTTTGCTTCAAATAACCTTGGTAACTATGGTTGGTATGGAAGAACGTAATAAGAACCAATAAAACTACCATGATTTATAGTTGTCAGGAATGGTGGTATTAGGTGCCTGGTATACAATCTTACTTATAATACTAACCTGTACTGCATCTTTAATTTTAGTTTTGCAAAAAAGCCAGGATATCGATCTCAACAGTTTTTAATTGAAAAGGTTGATTTCTATAATTATTGCTATGTACGATAAAAGCAAGCAAACATCATTCATCGCGAAGCTGAGGCAATAAATATCAATATATTGACAGAGTTTAAGCACGACTTTTACTATCACTAAAACTTCAGTTTGAAGTTAAAATACCAGATATGACGTACATTGCTTTGTTTACCTGACACATAAACAACGCAATGTCTGGTGTTTTAACTTAAAACTGAAGTTTTGTTGATAGTTGTAAAAGTCGTCTTTACTCGTAGAAAAAATATTGTTCCAAACACTCGCGGAAAGTATCTTTCCCGCACCCGACTTCATGGCCGAACTCCGCTACGCGTCGTTCGGCCAACTGCAGTCGCGTGCGGAAAAGTATCACTTTCCGCACTTCTTAGGAAAATAACTATTTTGCTATTTGTGGACATAGCCTAGTTCTCAACCGACGATTTCTATATTCGGTGAGGGTGGTAGTTCAGGGAGTGAAATAATTATACGAAATACACTTATTTTTGACATCTCGTTACCTTTGAAATCTTCATTTTTTTATACCTATCTCTTTTCGGCACATGTTGAGAAGATACAATAAAGATGTCAAAGTCAGATTTCCAACGCCCACTTGATGACGATAATAAGTGAATGGTTTATAGTTAGTCAGTTTTTAGCAGTTAGAAATTTCTATTGGCCTATCGAAAAGGATCCAACCCTTTTTGTTTTAAATATTCACCAAAAATCGCTTAGAGACGTCAACTCTAGTTTTTAGACAATCAAATTTTTGAGCAGATTCAACTCTTTAAATTGATAGAAAAATAAAAAAACCATTTCGCACCGTTTAAATTAAAGATTCTAAAATTTAAAAATTTTTTGATTATCGATGACATACTCAATATTTAAAGGGTATGTGGTCACCAAATTATCGATCAGCTCATCTGCATACCAGTTTCGAGATCTACCCTTCATCAGTACAGCTTTGGCTGGTCGACCAATTGGAGACCGTGAGTTCGCGGCCTAAAGCCAAAGAGCTACGGAAGAGCAGTGAGATGTTGTACAGAGCAGGGGCAGGCGACATCTACCAGCGTATTAGATCTAATACTGCAGGGCAGACGGCTCTCAGTTTTAGAAGCAGCCCATACTGCTCTGTACCTGGCAGGTTATCAGAACCAAAATACTCAATATTTGAGTTCGCTATGTACTAAATTAACATGCCCCGAATTAGCTTTGCATTTTTTTGCTAATTAATTTAAGAAACTTATCGCCAGGGATTTGAGCATTATTCTCGACAAATTTCCTAGTAGTTTTGTTGTTTAAAATAATTGTCAAATTGTAACTTTCAGTGGCCAAAAGTATTTTCACAAAACAGTGCACTTGCTAATTTTTCCAGGGAAAAAGGTCTCTTTTATTCTGTAGCCATTTTGTGCATTTTACCCCATTACAGATGCACAGTATTACTGCGAATAAGTACTCCAACAGTACTGGACGTTTCTGAAACGAACTTTTATGTGAAGAAAACCTATATTTTTGGATATCTCCTAGATATTTCTACTTAAATTTGCTGAGGTATTCACGTTTAAATATCAAAAACGTTTTAAATAATAACGAAGTATTAAAGATAGGCAAAGCTAGGAACCACTTAAATTATTTACACTGCTTCCATTTCTAACATCCACAAACTTATTAATATGAAAGTGAAAGTAGGGTAAACTAATAACTTCTGGTTTCAACTCAACAACACATTTACAAAGCCATTCCGGTTATCCGATATTTTTGGTACCTCATTACAGAAAAAAAGCTAAAAGCTTTTTTATCCAGAAACCCTATATCCTCTTTATTTATTATTCGGCTTATTCTAATTGACTACCACCCCGAGGCAAAAAAAAAACATCAACAAAGACAATAATACAGTTCATTACGGTAATTTAGCTTCCAGGAAAAAAGTTGTCTGAAATGTCAAAGCACAAGCAGGAGGTAAACCCCCAACCCCATTCCCGTCTTGTCGTGCGAATTTCCTCTCGAGCACTTCGTCAACTCTCTGCTGAAAGCCTGATGAAATGTTTTCTCTAATTAAAATTATTCAGCTTGCAGAGCTGAGATCTTTGAAACGTTTAGTGTCAAAGCGAGCTGTTTTACTCACATCAAGGTTGAGGATTATTTAGCTTAGACGTGATAGTTCCTGTTACGATGTGCATGCATGTTACAGGGAGAAATAAAATAAAGCTCTATTTATACACCAAAACTACTCACGTACATCTAGGTTAAACATTTCCTCGAGTACTGTGATAAATAAAAAAGGGGTGTAAGAAAAAATCAAATAAACCCATCCATTAACTTGATAATGAACTTTTTATAAAACCCCTAATTGGGACACAAATTTTACCTACTAGGGCTAATGTTAGAAATAGAAACGAAGAACTAAACTTCAATCGAACTAATTCAGCTAACAGTAACTAGATTCAACCCTACACAAACTTAGCTGTCGGAAACTACTCGAAATGTGATTATGAAATACATAAATAGTTTTGAACGCCATGCAGGCCGCCAAAAATTTGTTTTTTTTTATAGGAAAAACTAAACACATAAATAAACTCCTAAGAGAAAAAATCGACGCAGCAACATTTTTAGTCATCTTCTGGGTTCTGTATCTCGGAAATGCCATAACCGAAAATGGTAATTTAAAGAGAGTTTGAAAGGCCGCTTCTTCTAGAATCAGGGTGTCACAAAGAATAGCAAAAAGACATAAAATTGCAAAACCCTTTTCCATGATATCCATGAGGGTAAAAGATTGTCCTTAAATAAAAGTTATGTTTTAAAGATTATACGGAGTAAAGAAGAACGACTCCAAAATAATTGCATTTTAACCCACCGCATTTGGTAGTTGGGGTAATTAGTAATTGGGGGGAACATTCATGGATTTCACGACTGGTCAATATACAATCTAAAGTGTCTTCCGGGCTTTGAAGCCGTGGTTCAATGGAATTTCTTCCTGGCGTTTCGCCTAGAGTTGTGACAGACATTCTCAAAGGCGATGAAGCAATGGGTGAAGTAATCTACCGTGATTCCACCTCGGTATACACTGACACCACAAAACGCAGTGTCAACACGAGGATTACGGAACCCAAGAGCAGTTGCACGCTGGGACAAACACAAAAGTCAGCAGTAGCAGAGCTCGCTCTCTCCGAAGGTCACCACATCCTTTTCTTACGTGGTGGATATCTTATATCAGTCGCAGCGTTTTTATCCGAGACCAACGAGAGAGGCCATTGAGATCTTTAAACGCGACAACACTTTCAATTGGGAAGATTAAATTATGGTTTGGAAGCGAGCTCTACGACATAGTTCTGGTGCGCCAGTACCTCTACTACAGCACGACGGCGCCGGCGCTGCGGAGGAATAAATACCACGGAGCTGACAACAATCGAATCAGTCAACATCGCGAAGCACGGGAGTTCACTTCGCCCATTACCTCATCGCCTTTGATAATGTCTGCCGCAACTGTAGATGAAACGTCAAGAAGAAATTCCGTTGGACCACGGCTTCAAAGCCTGGAAAACACTTTAGATTGTATTCATTGTTATGACATACAATGACTTTGGTTGATTTTTGGTAGATATATTATTTTTATTCAAAGTTGTACAAGAGTAGCAATAAATCTCAAAGAATCTATAAAATCACAGGCTCTAATTTATGATCTTGAAAACCTAGGAAACTAAAGCCTTTAGCCAAAAATGATTGATAGTGGCGCTCACAAATATGTATCTTTGAGAGAGTTTCTCTGAGAGAAAGAGATCAGAAGATTCAGGAATTCTGGAACCTGATTTTACTGAACTTGACTAGATTTACAAAAGGGAGAACACGTAGTCTCAAAATTGAAAATTCAGGTTCGACTTAACATAAGAATTATTGATATTACAACACCACTTTTTCCAAAAATTTATAAAAGAAGGTGTGTTCTTTAAGGTTTACCTAATGCACAAAATACGTGTTTTTGTAATCAGAAAAATCTCTAAAAGTAACCCATAAAACACGTTAACCATAGGAAACATTTTCAGGTTTCAGATCTTTTCAAGTTATTGCTTCATTAATAAATTGACCCTAAATTCATCCAAAAAATTCAGAGAGTGACTTTCTTTGAATGTTTGGTATATAAAATATAGTTTAAACTTGTTGTTAATGGCTCGTTTATTATTTGAAAATTTTTGAAAAAATATTGTGGTCTCTTGAAACCATCTTACTCACAAAATAAAGCTGACTACAATCAGAAAACTCTCTACAAGCAAGTGGTAAAAAGTGTTTACGAAAGGCCACTGCATCGGTAAAATTTATTCATATAGGTTTGATTTGGACTCAAAAATGTATGAAAGAAAAATTGTTTTCTAAGGTTTTTGAGAAAAAGATCTTGCAGGAGGGGAAATTTTCAGGTTGAAACCTTTTCAAGTCACTACAGGTTTTATTGATAAACTAGACCCCAAGAAAACTTAGAAAGTAACTTTTAAAAGGTAGATCTTTCCTGATACTTTGGAAAGAATTATTGTTAAGAACTCGTTCATATTACTTAGTTTTTTCTTCAAAAATGTATAGTCTGAAGTCTTAATGTTTTTGCAAAAGCTAAAACAATAAGTTAAATGGTTGGCACGTAGGCTTCTGGATTCTTGGACCCTTGTGGTTGTATGGTTGGTTGTTATCTTGGGTTCTGGTCCTTTTGTTTGATTAAAATGAGTTACAGCGGGTTCTTCTAACTTCGTTGTTTATTGACGTTTCGACACAAATTGGTGCCTTCATCAGATTACTACAACACATGGAATACTTAATTTAAAGTTAAATTTTTACAATAGCAGGAAGGAATGGTATAAAGGAATACATGAAAAAAATATATATATAAAGATTACTACAAGTACAAAATAAAATGTTGTATCTGAAAGTAATCTGATGAAGGCACCAATTTGTGTCGAAACGTCAATAAACAACGAAGTTAGAAGCACCCGCTGTAACTCATTTTAATCAAACAAAAGGACCAGAACCCAAGATAACAACCAACCATACAATAAGTTAAATGACCATCTCTCTGTTTCACTAATTTTTTAACAACGCTAAATAACCTGAACTAGCCTGGACTATTATAAAAAGATAACCAAACAAACATAGCCAGCCAAATACTTTTGGCTTCAAAAATTTTAGGTGTATATATTTGAACGTGGAAGCCAACACGAGTTGTAAGAAAACATTAAAAAGCATAAAGCACCAAAAACTTTGTTTAAATTATTTTTTTAAATTTTCCTTTGGGCGCCAAATAATAAACTTGGTGACCATATGGAAGGGTATTAAAAACAAAAAAAAACAGTTAGTAAAAACCTTTTTTCTACAAACGTCCAATAATGACGCATTTTACGCTTTCATTAGACAAACGAAAACCTAACTTTTTTTGAGGATCAGAATGTAAGTTCACTTTTACGCGCGTTTCCCAGGACAGCAAGCGAAAAAGATTTTATCGCTTGCTGTCAATAGCAACTACCACCATTCAACCAACTATTTAAAACGTCATTGTCACTTTGATTTAAATTTTCAGATTGTGTCTTCATTCAAATTTCAGATTATTTGGAATTGATTGTTTATAGAAAAAACTTTGTATGCATTACGAGCACAAAGTAACTTTTTTGCTCTCGAGTGATTGCCGCTCTCCGCTTCGCGTCGAGCGGCAAACTTCACTCTCCAAGCAAAAAAGTTGTACTTTTCGCTCTTAATACATAAATAACTATTTCGCAACTTTTGTAAGAAGGATCCAAAATGTAATAAAAAAGTTAAAGGGTAATTGATTGATAAATAATTTCATCATACATATCTTGGGCTCCAAAAAATGTTCTCGGCTTTTTTACTCAAAAAATAACAAATAACGCTAAAAAGAGCCTCAACCACTCAATTAATGTTTGTATGGTGTTTTATTATTAGCCGGTTCTTGAGCTCTAAATACTTTTTCTCATTTTGTAATGTATTAGAGATTAATGATGTGTTTACAATATCACAATAAAACCAAACTTCGCTTACGTTGGGGTTTATTAAAAAATTTGGATGCCAAATACTTTCAGGTTAACAGAAACAAATAAAAGCAGTTTTAAAGAATCAAAATAAAGCTGCTTCGAACCACAAACACTTTTTTAAAGAAGTTTAACAGAAAATAAAAAGAATAATTGAAAAACCAAAGCCCAAAACACCACAATTAATGCTTGGCATTCAGCTACACCATTGCGATCCTAAAAATGTCACGGTATTTTTTTAAATTAGAATTGAACACAAGTTAAAAAAATTAAATCGCCTCAACCACTGATAAAAATAAAAAATTAATAAACCCCACCTTGAGAGCCAAAAGTTTTCCACGCTTATTAAATTAAAGTAATCAAAATGTAGCAGTTTTTTAAATATCACATTGAAACCTCATTCAACCGCAATCACTGTTTGTATAAACTACCGGGCTTTTGACCCCAATTAATAAATAAAGTTTTAAACAAATCGGGCATGTGGCAATAAATAATTTTCTGGGTTATTATTTTAAGTGTAAACTAAACAAGCAAGTTAAAAGAATAATAAGCATCATGTGCTTTTTGGGAAAGTTTTTCTTTTCCCAAATTTGGTAACAAATCTCCAAAATATTAGACAAATATTAAATAATAGCTGAAAAACATAACCACACAACAACACCACACAATGGCGCTTATTGTTCAGCCCCACTTTGGGCTCCTAACATTGTCTAAGTGTTTTCTCAATTAGAAACGAACAGAAGTTAAAATAACATGACCCCGACCACCCACAAACATATATGTATTTTTTAAATTTGACTTATAAAACCCATTTTCGGCGCCAAATATTTTTAATCGAACAGTCCTATCCGATAAAAATATTGCTTAAACGAAGTTATTACAAAATTCTACTTTGGGAGCCAAATACTTTATTTGTCTATTATTTGAAGTGGAAGCTGACAATACAAACTAGAATAATATTGAAACATCATCAACCACCTGAAACACGTTCTTTTACCTTTTTTTAACAAGACTCCAAAATACTATAAATTTAAAAACTCAGCCATCCAGAAGCACTAGACTTTGGTGCTTCTGATTCCGACCCATTTTAGCCTCCTAAAATTGTCTCAGATTTTTTTAAAATTAGGAACAAACACTAGTTAAAAGAAACATTTACTAACACCAACCTCCCAGTATTATGTATTTTTTTAAATTTAAATCCCCATCTTGCGCGCCAAATACTTTTGATCGATTTCTTATTTAATGAAAACAAATAACTGCAGCTCATAAAGCATTACAAGAAAACCCTATCCAACCGCAACTGTTTGAATAACGGATTTTAAAAATCCAAAGTGATATCCTTATCCTATATTACTCCCCCAAATAAACACAAAACTTTGTGTGGCCGCAACCATTCAAAAATAACAATGAATTTTTTTTATGAGAAAGCTCTATTTGGACGCCAAATAATTTTGACAGATTTTTTTATTTATTCTTCTTCTTATTGTGCTCTGTCAGGTCCACCTGACGTTGGCAATCACTATGGCGAGCTGATCCCTGTCCATTCCCGGTTCTTTAACCAGGAGATTTGTTTTCTAAGTAAAGAATTGACCAACTCAAAGTCAGGAGGAATAAGGAGGTCACAAGGTCACAAGGAAGTCTCTTTGAGTAAGATGAACTATTTCTTCGATTTTCCGATAATGCCAGTCAGACCCAGTTAGTCTGAGAGTACAGAAAGAACCTGATTGCACGTAAGAACATGATGTTAAAAATCTGGTTTCTTTAACAATGCCTTTGCCACCAATTAACACCGAACTTTAATTCTCTGAAATGTAAAACCTACACAAGGTCATCACAGATTGCGCTGAATGCCGCAAGGCGCACTTGGATTAAGGAAGAAATCAAGAGCCATTATAGGACACTCACCGTCATTAATTCTAAGCTCAAATATGACTTTGAGTTGGTCAATTCTTTACTTGTCACAAGAAAGTCTCTTTGGACCGGGTACGATCGGGTGGATCCGGTAACGATTTCCTCTGAGAACATGGCCGAGGTATGCCAGTTTTCGGCATTTAACTGTCGTCAAAAGTTTACGAACTGTATTTGCCCTGTCTAGGACTGCTTTATTTCTTTGCAAAGCCACCCATAGTATTCTTAGCATCCGTCTATGTAACTACATTTCAAATGCTTCTAGACGGCTTTCAGTGTTCAGACTTCAGCTCCGTCCAACAGCACAGAATAAATGTAACATTTAATCATTTTTAGTGTCAGCTTTAGATTCAGGCTGTCAGTACAAAACAGTGATCTCATCTTCTGGAACGTTGTACGGGCTGTTTCAATCTTACATATAATTTCCCTATCCGGGTCGAGTGCCTGGGTGATGTAGCATCGGAAGTATTTAAAATTGGATACTCTCAACGTTCTGTCCATTTATCTGTAGTGACGCGTTTAGGTATGGCTGACGGCTAAAGACCATAAACTGTGTTTTAGCAATATTTATAATCAGTCACATTTCCTGTCCCACTGCACTAACAGCATTTATGAGGCTTTGGAGACCCTGAAAATCATCAAATAAAGCTCCCGTTGATTTTGACCCCGAATACTTTTTCATATAAAGCCTCTTTAAAGACTTTGTCAGAATATAAATTGAACGACAGTGGAGACAGGACACATCCCTGTCGAACGCCTTGTATGATTTGACATTAATCTGTAAATCTTCCATTGACTCGAACGACTGCTTTCTGTCGCCAGTACAGGTTCTTAATTATACGTAAATCTTTTCCATCAACACCAGTATCTCTCAATATATTTATGAGCTTTTCGTGTTGCACTCTGTCGAAGGCCTTTTCAAAATCAATAAAACACACGAAAACATCCTTACGTTAGTTTCGACATTTTTGGGAAAGAACATTAGAGCAAACATTGCTTCTCTGGACCATGGGCATTTCTAAAGCCAAACTGCGTCTCGTCTAAATCAGTTTCGCATTTGTTTCTTATTCGAGAGTGTATAATGTTAAGGAACACCTTTAGTGTGTGACTCATCAGGCTTATTAGCCTGTGATCGTTGCACCTCCTGGCTTGTTGTTTTTTTGGGAATTATTATGAATAAAGATTTCAGCCATTCTTCTGGTATTTATCCCGTGTTGTATATTATTTTATTTATTAGAAATAATTAATTGGAGGTTATAAAATATCTAAAATGAACCTCATTATTTAGCTTTGGGCTTTGGGTATAATCGTGTGTGTTAAGTTATTAAAGTGCCTCTAATGTCTCAAGATGTACGGTTTTATACAAATGGTGCAACCTCATTTCAAATTGCAGCGTTTTTAATAATTTGATACGAACCAGGGTAGAGATAGCAAATACAGCAAACACAGAGAGAACCATAATATTAAAGTACTTATATAAAAAACTCTTATATAAAACAATTTTTTGTAATTATCTACAGACGGAAATAAAGGGCTGACCACCAAGAAGCTCTTTAATTCACACAGTAAAGAGCAACGACATTTGAGTCACTAACAGGTGAGGAAGTAAAAAACTGGCATATATATTATATATCTTCATCTACAGATATATACAGACATACACTCACATACACGATCAACTTTCCGCTTCATGCCCCATCGATTCTCGTTGCCGATAAACAGGGAAAGACATGACGTCCTGAAAAGGAACATCCATTTCCCGTTTAACGTTGTTTCAGCAAAGGCACTTGTCAGCTGTTCCAGAAAAACAATTACGTTAAGCACCTTTCTCTTCCGGGGGACTTTAATCATGTCTCTTCCTTATTTCCTGATATCCTAACTCAACCGTGGACAATGCGCCCGATCGCCCGGGGGGGTGGAGGGAAAAGTTTTCCGGAAGCAGACGCATTTGTTTCCATCAAAGAGACGCTCTTTCTCTATTAAGAGCTGCTTCGAGTTTTGCAGATTATCTGAAGGAATGGTCCCTGTTTAGTTGAGAAAGCAAAGGGCAATTTGTTGCCCTTTATAAATGACTAACCTAAACTGCGTATTGCAAGTTGAGCAGCTCAATTAACGGAAACTAGTTGGACAAAGTATATGTTAGTTAAATTTTCTTTAAAAATAAGCATTTGAAACATACTAACAGATAAAAATGGCATTAGTCCGTGTTTACCTTGACTTTCCAATAACTCAGTATTCTTTCAATTAGCGTTTTGTGTGTAAGAAAATGTGTGCAATAGTTTATAGGGCTAAGCGTATTACCCATTCACTTATTTTTTGCATCTGTTACCTTTGAAATCTTCATTTTTTTATCCCATCTTCTTTTAGCACATGTTGTAAAAAGAAGATACGATAAAAATGTCAAAGTCAATTTTCCAACGCCTACATGAAGACAATAATAAATGGCTTATAGATGCTTTTAGTTATATTTTTTATTACAGGAAACTAAGCTTAGTTGAAGTTGAAGTGAGTTTAAATAGACAAAGTATAACTGCATTATGTCGAAAGTTGTTTTGGTATTAGATAATCTCTCTTACAAACTGAAAAAGTAGTATTTTTGGCGCTCTAAGTGAGTTTTCTTCTTAGAAAACTGAGTAGATCACGTGGTAATCTTACAAAAATTCAACTGAGTAAATCTACACTTTCCGATATACAAAATTTTTAATTCTATTAAAGCCTACTTAGATCTAATCTTATTTTCAAATGTTTTATTTATAGTCGGAAACATTTATAGTGAGTTAGCGACGACACAAAATGACGCACAAACAATATTTGATCTAGAATACAACTCAAAATATAAGACACTTGTAAGCCACTAACTAGACAATAGACACTGCATTTTGTATTTTACAGGTAAAGTGACGAGTACTCAAAATATAGGCAAAAACGCACATGTTATAGAGAGTAACAAATTATAGAGAGTAACTTCATTAATCCATCCACTGAATGGATAAGTGTAGTTCTTTTGTTAAGAGCCTCCGCGATGGGCGCCAAAAGTAACCCAAATTTCCATTAAGTAACTTAAAAAAAATAATAGCCACTATAAACGGAGTAGTACTTAGCATAAATTAACAATAATTTTTAGACAGAATATAAGGTATACATTTCACGTTGGACACTAAATGGCATTTAAGTGTTCAGTTCAAGCTTCAGCGATAACTAAAAAAGGCTTTTCAATCAAGGCTATTTACTATAAAATGCAACTACCTTTACTTCATACTGTATCATTTAGGACACTTTTACGTATTTGATTTTAATCCGGTAAATAGCTTTTTACAGGATTGGATATCGTAAAGAAATTTTACAGTATTGAGTACCGGCACATCTTCAATAAATCCATTGTATCCATGGTAACCTGGAAATCGGTACCGGTAGAGGATACCGTAATGAAACTATTTGTCAAAAATATATTCGCCGCGCATAAAATTATTTTTTCCTCCTTTTAGTATGTATTACCTTTTAGTAGTAAGTATAAAGTAAAATGTTGTACATCATACGCCCAGTAACGTGTTACAGTAGTCGTTTCGAAATTCCTTACTCCTACTGTAAAACTATATTTACCGGACTTATAACGTAAATAACTATTACTAACCTATCCTTCAGACAGAGCTTGAGATCGGCCAAATCCTGCAGAGATCCCCTATCGGCACCCAATAGTGGATTTAGAGAGTTCCATGCAGCTGTGGAACTGTCAACACGAGGATTACGGAACACAAGAGGATTTGCAGACTAGGACAAACATAAAAGTCAGCAGTAGAAGAGCACGCTCTCCGAAAGTCACGACATCATTTTCAACGAGGTGGATATCTTATCTAAATGCAGTGTTTCTATCCGAGACTAACGAGAGAGGCCATTGAGATCTTTAGGCACGACAATAATTTCAACAGGAAGGAAGAAATTACGTTTTTAAATGCAGACTGGAAACCCCGCGCCACCACTACCCCCACCCCAGTCCCACAACTGCAGCGCGACGGACGAGGAATAAATACCACGGAGCTCACCACAGTCGAATCAGTCAACGTCGGGAAGTACTGGAGATCACTTCGCCGATTGCCCCATCGCCTTTGATAAATCTGCCGCAGGTGTAGACGAAACGTCAGATTGTATTCTGTTATAGTTTTCGACTAAAGTTTGAACTAAATCTAAATTACATGTACACATTTAGAATGTATGTAAATTCCGAAATGAAGGTTACAATTTAGCCACATTCTATAATTAAAGTCAAAATTTAGTTAAATTCCGTTCTTTAAATCAGAATTTATTTAAATTTTGAATACACAATTAAAATGTAGTTGAATTTCGAAATGATTGTGGTTTAATTGAGTTAAATTCATGCATAAGTCGGAGATTAGTTAAATTCCCATCCCAAAGTCAAGGTTTAGTTGCATGCCACGTTTAAGTTCAGAATAAATTTAAATTCTCTTTAGTTAAATTTTGAGATAGATAATAGTATATTATTAAACGAGCTTTTTATGATAGCCATTATTCCCTAAGGGGGACGTTCCCCCTCGCCTACGGCCCGTGACGCAAGTCTCCCGTGGGAATAATGGCCATAAAAAGCGAGTATAATACTACACTTTGTCGACGGCCATTGTCTAATAATTACAAATTATAAAATCCTATAGGTAGTGTAAAGAAAATAATTGAAATGTCAAAGTGACACTCGCGTTTGACGGCAAAACCGGTGCCACCAGTGCATTTTTTACGGTGCGACGTTTCATATTGCACTGTTGCCTACTCCTGCTGGTTGCCAAGGCAACATGTATAACTTAAATGGCGAGCGGGAATAATGATATTATTCCCGCTGTTTACAACTCATATATCCCTCTGATGCTATATGAGCCCTATTTAACTTTTGTCAACAAGCTGACATATCAGTGTATTATTAAGCGGGCGTGGACAAAGATAATTTTGAAATTCCGGGTTCAAAATGGAAGTCTAGTTACGTTAAAGTTAAGATTTAATTATTTTCCGCGCCATAAAAAATTGCGAATCAATAGTGGGAATTTCATCTTCGTCCTTTAAACGTCAGTCCTTTAAATACAACAATGTCGGGTGAGAATAGCAAATTTTACTCTCATATCAAATAATTAAGTTAATAATTACAATCTAATATAGCTGCTGTTTAATTGCATGTATATGTGGTGAATGCTATTAATGTAATTAAGTTTTTATAAGTGAAAGAATATCAAATTGTTGGCGTCGACTAACTTTTACAGTAAAAACCACATTATATTTTTGGCGCTTAACTATGTAGCGTAACTTTATCCACCGACTCACAGGTGGCAGCATTAATCCAAATCCTTCATAACATCATACCGTCTTTCCTGCGCCGAATTTACGAGTTCGGCAAATACAAGTTATAAGTATGAACTCTCACCCCGGCGTATTAGACAGGAGTCTACACGCCTTACTGACGAATCCAAGCTGCCAACCCCACAGATAGGCTCTGACAATCTGAGACCGTCCCAGTGGTGTCCCTGAATAACAAAAAATCTTTTCTGGGAATACATTTCCCATCTATGGCCCATCATATTCCACGTCATAACTATATCCGTATCTGAACGATTTTAAATACAACAACTCTGTATACATAAATAATAGTATATTATTAAACGAGCTTTTTATGATAGCCATTATTTTCGTTTGCTGTCGTGTGCATAGATACGTTTGCGTCAGACAATGCCCACGGCCATTGTCTAATAATAATTACAAATTATAAAATCTGTAGGTAGTGTAAATAAAATTATTGAAATGTCAAAGTGACACTCGCGTTTGACGGCAAAACCGGTTGTTGACGAAATTGTTGACGCTGCAGCATTTGATATTGCGTTGTTGCCTACTCCTACTGGTTGCCAAGGCAACATATATAACTTAAATGGCTGTTTCAACTCATATATCCCTCTGACGCTATATGAGCCCTATTTAACTTTTGTCAACAAGCTGAATATCAGTATATTATGAAGTGGTCGTGGATAAACTTGTTTTAACATTATTTGGTGTAATTTAGCAATTAGTCACTTTATGGTTAATGCTAATTAAAAAGAAGGAGCACTTTGTACAAACACATTTTAACGATTTTTCACAGGGCATGTCACAAAATGAAATCCGACGTTTCGTTTTCGAGTAACCATCACCAACTTTGGTTTTTCAAATACGGTCCTGATTTTTTGTACCTAACGCGATGAGGCAATGGGCGAAGTGATCTCCCGTGCTTTCTGGCGTTGACTAGTCAACGTCGGGAACTTTTGTACTCGTACAATGTCCACATTAAACTGATAATTAATATGTTAGAGAGGGGTAAAGTATTAACACAATATTTAGTTAAATTTATTCAAGTTCACAGTCCAAATTTATGCAAATTCTATGTTCAAAGTGGAAATTCAGTAACATCTAAATTAGAATTCCATTGAATTTTGTTGTTAAAGTCAACCCTAAGTCAAACATCGTATATAAATTTAAAATTTAAATAAATTGTGAGAATATAGTAAGATTTTAATGAAATTTCGTATTTGAAGTCAAGATGTAGTTGAATTTTTATAATAAAATCAAATTAGTTAATCTGTGTTAAAAATTAAAACTTAGTTCAATTCCGGATATAAAGTCAAAACTTAGTTAAAGATGAAATAGTATACTAGGTCCGTATTTAAAGTCGCAATGTAAACTGCTAACGGAAAAGATCGATACAGCAAAATTTGTTGTCATCTTTGGGGGTCTGTATCTCGGAAGTGCCTTATTCGAAACTTAAAACCTAAAGAGGTTATGAAAGGTCGTTTCTTCTAGAATCACGATGGGTGATTGATCTTAAATAAATTATACTCTAAAGAATATACAGGGTAAAGAAAAAAGCACTGCAAAATGGTTGCATTTCAATCCACTGCATTTGGTAGGTAGCGTAATTTCAGAACATTCATTGTTATGACATTTACTGGCGTTAGTTGGTATCTCGGGACATGTTCGGCAGTTTTCAGTTTTTTAGCCTACACAAAATAAATTACAGGGGTTTATCAAAAAGTTGACGCTTTTTTGTAAGTCACCCTGTATCGCGAGAACGCCGCAGCCGATTTTAATAAGATAAATGATCTCTCAAAGATATCTGGTTGCAAAATCAGGTTCGTAACCTCATGGTTAATGAAACAATTTTATTCTATTTTGTACAAGGATGGCAAAAAATCTAATAAAAAATTGATTAAAATTTTGTTTACTACGATGTCATAACGGGAGCCTTAACTTTGAGACCCTTTTTGTAATGATATTTAAGAGCTATGGTCGATATCTCGGAAAGGTTTTTGCGGTTTTTTGTTTTTTTTGCCTGCTAAATCTGCTACAGGGCGTTTACAGAAAGCTTGAACTTTCTTGTAAGTTACAATACAAGGTATGTTGAAATTAACTGGCAAATCCCTAAGAAAAAATAGGGCACAATGTTCATACAAACATACTCCGCAAACTCTTCGTCTCCGAGATACAGGATGTTGACTTTTTTTTTCTTTATAGCTCTTAGAATTTTTGAGATATTTAGCTCAAATTTTGAATATAGGTAACCATTTTCTTAAAAGTTTGAATTCTCTATTCAATTTAGAAATTTTATTGCCTCTTGCATCCTTGTTTTATCTCACACCGTTTTTGATAAATTTACAAAAGAGTCTAGAAATGCACATAATTTTTCCATAAGTGACACTCTTTCATCAGTATCTGAGAATTTAAATAGGAATGCAGAAAACAGACATCTCTTGCAACTGATTTAGTAGGCAAAAAAAACCAAAAAACCGACAATAATGTCCCGAGATATCGACCATAGCTCTTAAGTGTCATTACAAAAAGATATGGAGAGATTTGGATTACAAAAAGAATCTTAAATTTAAGGCTCTCGTCATAACATCGCAGTAAACAAAATTTTAATCAGTTTTTATTACATTTTTTGCCATCTTTGTACAAAATAGAATAAAATTGTTTCATTAACCATGAGGTTACGAAGCTGAATTTACAACCAGTTACCTTTTAGGGATCATTTATATTATTAAAATCGGCTGCGGCATTCTCGCGATACAAGGTGATTTACAAAATAGCGTCAACTTTTAGAAAAACCCCGGTAATTTATTTTGTAGGCCGAAAAACCGAAAACTGCCGAACATGTCCCGAAATTCCAACTAACGCCATTAAATGTCATAACAATGAATGTTCTGATATTACGCTACCTACCAAATGCAGTGGGTTGAAATGCAACCATTTTGCAGTGCTTTTTTCTTTACCCTGTATATCCTTTGGGAAATAACTTATTTAAGATCAATCTTCGGCCGCGATTCTAGAAGAAACGACCTTTCAAAGTCTCTTTAGCTTTTAAATTTCGGCAAAGGCATTTCCGAGATACAGACCCCCAAAAATGACAAAAAATTTTGCTTTATCGATCTTTTCCGTTAGCAGTTTATTTACACTATGGGTTTAAAGTAGGAATTAATTAAAATTTTGTGTTTCAAGTTGAAATAAACTTAAATTCCGGGATTAGTGTCGGTTAACGTAATTAAAATTTCAGTTTAAATCCGGAGCTTCAAGCCAGAAATTAGTTGTCATGTTTAAATTTAGAATTTAGTAAAATTCCGTGTTTAGTGTCGGAATTCAGTTCAATTAGGTCTTCGAAGTTAAAATTTAATTTATAAGACTGTAAAGGCTTTCACGGCCGGTCAAAATACAATATAAAGTGTTTTATGGGCTTTGGATCCGTGGTGCCATAGAATTTGTTCATGACGACTATAATTTTAATCGAAGCTTTTCCAAGTTAGTCCCTTGGAGTAATTTTTAACCAATTTTTGACTAAATACTAATCTGACTCGCAAAATATCAAATTCCCAATTGATGAGTTTTGGCCCAAATTTTAGTCA
Organism: Taphrorychus bicolor; assembly: GCA_951812265.1. NCBI lineage: Eukaryota > Metazoa > Arthropoda > Insecta > Coleoptera > Curculionidae > Taphrorychus > Taphrorychus bicolor. Next base: position 19,753,879 of record OX638306.1, on the reverse strand, counting down.
AGAAATGTAATCCTAAAAATAACAAATTATAAGATTTGAGTCAGATTTTAACATTTTTTTTTGTAAAATTGAGATTCTCCAAAAAGTAATAAAAATGTATTTCTAGACAATGTGGGTAATTTTTAATCGATTTTAGCCTTATTTCTAATCTAAATTTTTCCATAAACACCAAATTTGCATTTTTCAAACGCATAGGGTCATTTTTAACCGATTTCGGCCTTAATTCTTGATCAAAATTTGTCCACAATTTTAACATTTGCGTTGCAGAAAAGCGCGGATGGACAATTCTAGCACACATCCACAAAGTAACGGACAGGATCCGTAGGCTACTGGAAAAGCACAATGTTAAAACTGTCTTTAAGCACACTCGTACAATACAACAGAGCTTGAGATCGGCCAAAGACAGCAGAGATCCGCAGCTAATATTCGCTATACATTGGCACCACAAAACGAAGTGTCAACACGAGGATTACGGAACCCAAGAGGAGTGGCAGGCTGGGACAAATACAAAAGACGGCCCTAGCCGAGCACGCTCTCTCCGAAGGTCACGACATCCTTTTCAACGAGGTGGATATCTTATATCAATCGCAGCGTTTCTATCCGTGACTAACGAGAAAGGCCATTGAGAAAAAAAAATTCAATAAGGAGGAGCAAACTACGTTTCTAAATGTAGACTTGAGGCGAGTTCTAGTACAAATTTCAAGTGCGCCGAAACCCCGCGCCTCCGCTACCCCCACCACTGCGGCGCGACGGCAGGGAATAAATACCACGAAGCTCACTACAGTCGACTCAGTCAATGTCGGGAAGTACGGGACATCACTTCGCAAATTGCCTCATCCCCCATTGCGCACATGCCCTTTGAAAATGTCTGCCGCAGCTGTAGACGAAACGTCAGGAAGATATTCATTTGAACCATGGCTTCAAAGCCCGGAAAACTTATTAAATTGTAAAGTTTTATTTAGTGTCGATATAGATAATTCACAATTAAACTAAATCTAAGTCTATGTTTAGCATCAGAATTTAGTAAAATTTCGTATACAAATTTATAATTTAGCCTAGTTCCGAGATTGGAGAGAGAGTTTTAAATAAGTTCAATGTAAACATTTCAAAATTTCGAGTTTAGAGTAGAAATTTAATTGTTCTAATTCTATGGTCCATTCTATGGTTAAATTCCGAAATTAAGCCATTAAGTTTAGTTTAAATTCAAGATTAAAGTCACGGTTTATTAAAATTCCATGTGTAAATAGGAATTGAGAATAATTGTGACTACATGTTTAGAACTTCCCTCAAAGTCGGGTTCAGCTAAACTCGACTGGTATGTAATGAAATTAATTTGACAGCAATGCTATTCTTATGGGCGGGTTCAAGTACCAGTCGAGTTTAGCTGAACCCGACTTTGAGGGTAACTTGTACAGGGACAGCATTTTAAGTGTCTCACCCAATTTGCTCCTTTCCTATTCCAATTTGTAAAAAAGTTTATTCGTGCTTCCTACTTCGGCCACGAGAGGACGCCAATTCTTTATTTAGAAAATGTTTTATATGTCAAGTATGACACTTGTGACGTAAGGTTGATTATGGAATGATACAAAATTTTTATGCCAAATCGATAGAACCAAAGAAGCCGATTTCAAAAATACTTACATTCATATACCTAACGTCAATGGTTTCCGATATACAGGGCGACAAAATCATTGAATGTCTAGAATCATTTTAAGTGTCTCGCCCAATTTGCTCCATTCCTATTCCGATTTGTACAAAAGTTTATTCGCGCTTCCTACTTCGGCCACGAGAAAACGCCAAATCTTTATTTAGAAAATGTTTCATACGGCAAATATGACAGTTGTGACGTAAGGTTGATTTTTCTTAAATGGAATGATACAAAATTTTTATGCCAAATCGATAGAGTTGAAGAAGCCGATTTCAAAAATACTTACTTTCATATACCTAGCGGCAATGGTTTCCGATATACAGGGCGACAAAAATTATTAAATGTCTAGAATTATGCTACGAGTGTTTGGCGTCCCAATAAACTAAGTAGTAGGTGGATTAGCGGGAATTTGGCTATGGTTTTGTGGTCGTCCTGTTGCTCGTCGCTCGCCTGCTCCCTACTGAGTTTCGTTATTGTTTTATGTTAATATTAGTGCTTTTTTGTCATCGTGAGAACCTCTGCCCATGACGTGGACAATGGACACGTTTTTGAATATATTGTACAGGATTTCGGCATATCAAGAGCCTTGATAAAGATCACAATATATGGTCGAAACGTTGGCAATTGAAAAAAGCTGAATTGTCGTTATTTGTCCCCATCCCGCTAATCCACCTACTACTGTCTAGAATTATTTTTGTGTCTCACCCAATTTGCTCCTTTCCTATTCCGATTTGAAAAAAAGTTTCACTTCACCTATTTCTAAAATTTACCAGTTGTAAGTTGTACACAAGTTGTTTGACAACTGGTAAAATTTACCAGTTGTCAAAATCTTTTCAACGAATAGTAAACTTCTATTGTTTAAACGTTTTTTTGTATTTTTTGTTTACATTTTCCTTACTTTGCACAGCAAGACAAATTTATTGCTTGAATTTAGATTAAATTAAAACTCGAATTAAACACCAATTTATTGCATATCAAAAAAACTGTTAAAATTACATCCTAAATGCGATTTCTTTGATACCTTGAAACAAACATTTTGAAAACCAGACTCTCTAGAACACAAGTTTATATTAACTCTTCTCTTTGAATTACGATCAGGAATTCTTTCTAAGATTTACGACATACCATTAAGTAACACCCTGTATAAATTTAAGTATTTTTCAAATCAGCCTCTCTAGCTCTATCGAGCTAGGTTAGAAATCATGTATCATTCCATATAGAAAAATCAACCTTACGTCACAACTGTCACATTGTGAGGACAAAATATTTTCTCAATAAAGATTTGGCGTCCTCTCGTGACCGAAGTAGGAAGCGCCTATAAATTTTTTTTTCAAATCGGAATAGGAAAGGAATAAATTGGGTGAGACACTTAAAATGATTCTAAATATTCAAGGACTTTATCGCCCTGTATATCCAAAACCATTGACGTTAGGTATACGAAATTAAGCGTTTTTGAAATCAGCTTCTTCGGCTTTATCGATTTGGCATAAAAATGATGTATCATTCCATTTAAGAAAAATCAGCGCTACGTCACGACTGTCATATTTGACGTATGAAAAATTTTATAAATAAAGTTTTGGCGTCCTCTCGTGGCCGAAGTAGGAAGCGCGAATAAACTTTTTTACAAATCGGAATACGAAAGGAGCAAATTGGGTGAGACACTTAAAATGATTCTAAACCTTCAATGACTTTGTCGCCCTGTATATCGAAAACCATTGACGTTAGTTATATGAAAGTAAGCATTGTTGAAATCAGCTTTTTCGGCTTTATCGATTTGGCATAAAAGATATGTATCATTTCATTTAAGAAAAATCAATCTTACGTCACAACTGTCATATGTGCCGTATAAAACATTTTCTAAATAAAAATTTGGCGTCCTCTCGCGGCCGAAGTAGGAAGCGCGAATAAACTTTTTTTCAAATCGGAATAGGAAAGGAGCAAATTGGGTGAGACACTTAAAATGATGTTCCTGTACAATCGTGCCTTAGAAATTATAATGAGGCGTGAACTAAACTCGGTGTCAAAAAGTTAGAATTTAGTTTAATTGTGTATTTAAAATTGGAATTAAACTAAATTCCGACCTTAGACATAGAACTTAGGGTTTGTTTCTTTTAAAACATTTTTAATATCTGGCTTTAATTAGATCTTAAATAATTGGTAACAAAAAAGTGAACAAATTGCCACATAGTTGTTACTGAACAGCAAGTTGAGCGGAAAAAATATTTTTAGAAAACTAGTACAAGAATTAAATTGATTAAAGGAAGAAATCCAAGCATAGAGCTACTGAAAACGCAATTACAGTTACAAAAAAGAAACTGTCTCATATTGCCTGTAAAAAAATTATACTCAAAATATATGGCTTGAGAAACTTGAGCTCGTTCTCCTAATCATACAAAATTAGAAACAACTAATTTAAAGAATTGCTACTTTAGAATTCTTTTTGTCAAAGTATTATTTAAAATTGTTATGTAAACAATATAGGAACAATCCAAACAAGAAAAGGTTAGGAGAATTTCTAAATGTACCTCGGTGATGTACAAAATTGGTAAAGTTTACTTAATTAAGTCTAATACATGAAATTAAATTTTAATCGTTTAATCTATATATGTACAATCTATAATAAATATAACATAAATGTAATTTCGATGAAAGCTAAATCCACCTAAATAAATCAATAAAGGCAATAAGAGATAATAATTATTGGGATGAACCGCAAGTTTGCGTCATGGATAAATTTAAAATTTTGAAGATTCTATTTACCCAAGATTAAAGAGATAAAAGTGTAGCAACACAAGGATTAACAGTTTTACTGCACGTATCTGCCCAATCGGCAAGTTTTATTGATATTAGGTATAGAGATAATTCTTACTAAAGATCAATTATCTCATGCAGATACTTGTGAAACTTCTGTTGCACAAACAAATAGGCCTTTGTGTAAACGGAAGGTTATATTTAAACATTAAATAATATGAGAAATTTGCCTCGGCTGAGGTCATGTATTTCGATTTCCCTCATTTCTGGTTCCCAGGACGGCATCGGCACCAAGTTAGATGCCTCTCAACTCGAAACTTAATGCTTTCCATCAAACTATTTCAATATTCTGTTTTAGGGAGAGAGGCTAATCCTTGAGGGAAATTGCCTTTACGTGCTCCATGGATTTTCGTTAAAATTCCTAGAGAACTGCTGTCGTTAGTACCCCATCATCGAAACCATAATCATTCAATAGTCGTTATATCATACATTAATAACGATCAAACACAGATCCTAATCAGATAACGATAACATGAACAAGGCGAGCTATTATTACCACACACATCGTCGCTCGTATATTGTATTACCGAAATCAATTTGCCCCGGAAGGAATGGAATATAATAATGGAGATGTTTCGACCGAGTTCCGGAAATTATGAAATTGTTCTACCTAATTAAGACAATCGGAAATGTCGGCCGGAACCGCTGGAAAACTTTTAGTTTCCGAGTAAAAACTTTTGCGGGAGAATCCTTTTCTTCGTTAACGGATATTAAATGGAAAAGTTTTCTTGGATGCTCTCTAGGAGCAGGTTTTGTGCCATAGGACTAGGCTAGTTAATTCCAGATTTCAAGATAATGACTTGTAGTTTTAGGGAGACAAAGATGTCGTGAAAGAAGAAAAAATATTAGAAAAAATGCGAATTTTGTATGCAAAGCAAGAAGGAGTAATCTTTATTAAAATGAATTTACCAATTTATCCATAATTATTTATATGGGAAGAAATTGATTGAAATGTTTTTTTTTTGTAGAAAGGAGTTGCTTCCTTTGTAACAATATGTGAATATTAATTGAATCATTGAGATTGGATTACACTGTCCCATAATTACTATTTTAAAATTCAATATGTTTTATTAACCTAAAAATTTAATAATTGATATCCCTTTGATATGCATCTTCAACGCCTCCCTGTCTTAGGGATCATTCTGAAGAGTAAGGGATAAAGATTTCTTAGCGAACATACAGTAGTAGTCTGATATTTTTGAGAAAAATTAAGATTTCTTTAAAAGTATAAGCAAATAACAACAAAATAAGCAAATAGTAAATACATTTTTGAAGAAACAATAAACATTTTTCAACTTGCTAAGGGTTTGGACATAATTATCGATAAATAAATAACCAGCACATAAAATATGAAACTGCACAATATTGAAAAACATAACAAAAATGCAATGGAGAAATGAAAAAAATTTATTTCGCCAAAATTTAAATGAATATAGAGAATATGTGAGAAAAAATAAAATGAATCAAGAAGCGGTAAACAACAAATAATTAAACATTAAATAAAAGGGAAAACAATAAAAATGTTTGATGCAGACAAGAGACAAGAGAAAATTTGTCTACATCAAAACGTCAGCATAAGAAATTCGAAACAAATGATGAGTGGAGCAAAGAAAAGAAGAAAACTAAACTGCTCAACTTAAAATTCGGCACAAACAACTTTTCGAGTCATTTTCAATAAGCTGTAACTTTTTAAGCAATGAATTGTTTTAAATACAATTTGGACGGTCTCAAACCTCCTTTCTTCTAGATTGAGAAAGCGGATAATTTTGAAAAAAAAACGACACAAAAACGACACTTATTTGTCTTTATTATATAGGGTGTGAAACAAACTGGTGCAAATATTCCAGAAATTTGATGTTCTGCCATTTCGCAATGAGCTTTTTTTCCTTATCGTTTTCAGGTAAGGAGTAAGCCAACATCCATATCACGGGACGTTTTCGCCAGATTTTTTATTAAAGCACTCTGAATTTTTATACAGAGCAAAACATAAAATGTGTGAAATTCTTGTTGCTGATCTTTTTAAATCGTCGTAGTTCGGAACAGCGGTAAAGAATCTTACAATCTCACAGAATTGTGTTCCCCCATTTGTTGACATATTGTCTGCTGATTATTACTAATTCAAAAAAATTAAAAATAAGTGCCGTTTTTTCTAGTCTAGTCGACATTCAAAAAATATGATACCATTATTGTTGATACTCGTGATTTATAATAGCAATGTTAAATAAAATAACCTTTCTAGAGGTAAAGGGAAATTGAGCGATACCGTTGCAGATAACCAACATCAATATCTCTAGACGTTTTTGTCATATTTTGTTCTTAAGGTATTAGAACTTATACAGAGGGAATCAAATTTATCTTTAAAATTGCGTTGGTATTTTTTTTTAAAATCATCGTATTCGATTATTATTTATATCATTTGGATCGACAGCGTTATCTACAAATTGTTTCCCGACAAAGCAGTTTTCCAAAAGTGATTACTGAACTACAGGTACGGACGTGACAAAATTAGTATACGGGGCGAATCATAATGGCTGGTTGAAAATGAATTCTCATCTTCCTTGGCCGATTTTAAGGGTGTTATACAATTGTGTTACCTATCGAGTTTCGTTAAAAAGTTACAGGGTGTTGAAATTAGAATTTCAAAATGCATATGTATTGATTATTCCGAAAGCGTAAGAGATATGTGATTGAAATTTTGTACGTTTTGATTACTATGAAAGGCGCACATTTCGCAATATTTTTTTTCTTTCCGCCAGTGGCGCGCTTACCAGCACGTCGATTTATATTATTTGAAAAATAGTAGCACGTCATTGACTTTTTGCAAAATGAAACTTAGTTTTTTAACACCCGTTCTACTATAAAGACGCACCGTTTTTGATTAAATAAATAAATACCATGGTAATGTATTTTAGTAAGCCGCGAGTAATTTCATTTTGATGTAAAATCTAAAATATTCGATTATTTATGGCTTAAATTATCTTGCAAACCTATAGGATTTTAATGGGCATTCAAAAACTAAATTTAATTTTTCGAAAAACTAGTGACGTCCCACTTTTTTCAAATATATGTCGACATGCTGTTAAGCGCGCCACTGGCGGAAATAAAAATAATTATTTTTTGCAAAAAGTGCGCCTTATATAGCAGTCAAAACGTACAAAATTTCAATAAAATATCCCTTATGCTTTCGGAATGATTAATGCATATGAATTTTGAAATTCTAATTTCAACTTCTTGTAACTTTTTAACGAAGCTCGATAGGTCACACAATTCTATGACAGACCCCCTTTAAAATCGACCACAGTACATGAAGTTTCATTTTCGATCACCCATTATGACTCGCCCTGTATAATTATTTGTCAAGTCCGTACCTGTAATTCAGTAACCACTTTTGAAAATTTCGCAAGGTGAGAAATAACTTTCAAACAATAGTGTCGATCTAAAGAATAATAAGAATGATCCCTCAACCCGTGAATTACTACGATTTGAAAAAACTACTAACAATATTTTGATTCCCTCTGTATAAGTTCTAATGCCTTAAAAACAAAAAATGACAAAAACGTCTAGAGATATTGATGTTGACTATCCGCGACGGCATACTCAATATCCTTTTACCTCTAGAAATAGTAGATTATGCTACTAGGAGTAAAAGTGGGTCTTTTCGTGCTGAGCCCTGAGATTGACGGCCGAAGCGAAGCTGAGGCCTGCATCCTGACGAAGCACAAAAAGACCTTTTCACATTTTCAAAAATCACATTGACAAATAAATAGAACGACACGCATGACATTTAACAGACGAAGTCAGAATTCGAGAACCTATGCGATTTCGACTAATAACGATTTCGAGTGGTGCTCTCGAGCGCTTTGAGAGTATTCCTATCCTTTGTTTTTTCAATAAGAATGTAAAGATGGCAATATGCTCAGATCGGTCTATCTGCGCCACCATGACAGTAGCGGTGACTTTTGACTTTACTTTTACTGCCTAGGACTTTTTTGCTACTATTTTGATCTCAGGATTAGAAAGCCCACTTCAGGTGTGCGTATGGAGAAAACAAATGACGTACTTTTAGTCCGTTTGAGAAAAAAGTTATTTTATTTAATATTGCTGCTATAATTCCAGTATCAACAATAACGTTATCATATTTTTTAAAGCTCGTATACTAGAAAAAACGGCACTTAATTTAAAATTTTTAGGAATGAGTAACAATCCACAGACAATATGTCAACAAATGAGGGAAAACACAGTAAGATTCTTTACCACTTTTCCGAACTACGACGATTTACAAAGCACAGCAACAAAAATTTCGTACATTTTATGTTTCGCTCTGTATAAAAATTCAAAGTGCTTTAATCAAAATTCTGGCGGATATGTCCCGAGGTGTGGATGGTGGCTTACTCCTGACCTGAATACAATAAGGAAAAAATAGCTTATTGTGCTATGGCAGAACATAAAATTTTTTTCATTTTTGCATCATTTTGTTTCACACCCTATATAATAAAGATAATGTCTGTTTTTTTTTCAAAAATATTCGTTTCCTTAATCTATAGAAAATGATGTTTCAGACCGTGCAAGTTGTGTTTAAAACAATTCATTGTTTAAAAAGTTAGGGCTAATTGAAAATGACAGGAAAAATTGCTTGTGCCTAACTTTAAGTTGAACAGTTTAGTTAGGTTTAGTTAAACAGTAAACAGCCAATAGAAATGAACACATCACTTATTGGAGGTTCTAAAATAAGGAAAAAGTGTACAGAAACATGCATCGAAAAATGCTTCATTTACCACATACCGGGTATGAAAGGTGACGTCCTGAGGATGGTTCTTAATTAATAAATACGAAACGTGATCGAGATGAATTAATGACATTTGGTATGTTACCATAAATTTGTATGTCCTTTGTATAAACTAAGTAGATGTGATCACATTTGTCCAGGGGCGGGTGATACTAAGTGCGTGAATATTACCTAAAGTTTTTTGGCTGGAAAGCTTTATTTTATATGACATACGAAACATATCGATAAACAGAAACATTTACAAATTGCATGAAGAGTTCAGATTTATAGAAATAAAGAAGATCAGTTTGGGAAGGTAAAAAGGAGCCTGATTCAGGAAAAAGTATCACATTTTAGATTTTCACTACAATCTGTAAACTGTGCTTGCAAAAATTCTAAAAGGTAGTGTATGTATAAAATTTAATCTTGCTATAACAAGAACTGAAGTAGCTATGAAATAAAACCGATAAAAAAATCTGAAACTTTATCACCGTAACTATCATCTGTTTATCATCGTATCACTGTATCTTGGTAGGTAACTAAGCTTTTTTGAATACAACTTTACTACAAATTTCAGCATAAAATCAATTTCCCTAGGCGCGGTTTACGTTTCATCCTGGCTCACCCTGTATATTGGCATCATATACATTCAATTTTTGTGTATCTATTTACCTTTTTTTATAAAAGAAGGGGACATTTTTTGGCACCAATGTCGTGCCTATTTGTATTGTCAGAAAAACCTATGTTATAGACTGTGAAGGCTTTCATTGAAGCCGTGGTCCAATAGAATTTCTTCCTGACGTTTCGTCAACAGCTGCGGTAGACATTATCAAAAGCGATAAGGCAATGGGCGAAGTGATCTCGTTCATGATGTGGGTGGCACTTAGTGCGTCAAATTTCTTCCTTTGTGGGTTCGTTGCTAGCCCCCGTGCGGAGTTGTTAGTCTCCCATCGGGCGCATCCCCAGGTAGCGGATAGGGAAATGCTCAGCAGATATGCCGGGTAACAAGGAATTAAAATAATCGAGGCGGATCAAAACTAGGGCAGGACATGACGGAACTCAATTTCAGGTGCCTAACAGCGTCTGATTCAGATTGGGCGGCTGATTTCCACGGCTCTCAGTCTAAGAATCAACTGGTCAGCCAGTATTCTAAAAGCTACATCAGATAGAAGAATAGGTACATGGAATGTGCAGAGCATATATCAGGCTGGAAAGGCGGCTAACACGGTTAGGGAAATATCTCGATTGGGAATTGATATACTCGGGACTAGGGAAACACGATGGCCTGGTTCTGGGAAATGCGGAATAGAAGACCATCAGATTTACTTTGCTGGAGAGGATAGCCCTCAACATCGAAATGGGGTCGCAGTAATAGTCACGATAGAAGTCGATAGTACCGTGCTAGGATTTGTACCCATCTTTGGCAGTGTAGCTATAATGAAGATCAACGCAGAACCCTGCAAGTTAAATATAATCCAGACCTATGCACCAACGTTGGAAAGCACCGAGGAAGAGATGGATAGGGAGGGGAGGAAGAGATCATCCTTCTTATGGGGAATTTTAATGGCAAATTCCGATATGGGAAAGATGGTGATGTTGTCGGAAGATACGGGATGGGAGTGCGAAATGAAAAAGGAGAAGCACTTGTCCAATTCTGTTATTTAAACCAACACATGGTTTAAATAACCACCCATGCGTCTATACCTGGAAATCTCCCACTGATAACGAACGGCATATGGTAAGGAATCATATTGATTTTATAACGGTGTACAAGAAGTTCCGAAACTCGATAACATCTGTAAAGACCTACCCTGTTGCAGACGTCCCATCTGACCATAATCTGCTATTATCGACTTTAAGACTACGATTAAAGAAGCTAACAAAATCCAAACGTGTGGAACGGATGGATACCCAAATACTTAAGGACGAAAATATTAAAACCGAAACAAAAAAGAATTAAATATAAATATAGCTGAAATTAAAGAAAAAGCATATAACGATATTGAGCAAAAATGGGTGGAAACAAAGAACTCCATAGTGGAAACGACAAAATCCAGACTTGCCACAGAAGGGAGCAGAAAAAACTCCAAATGGATTACCGAGGCAATATTGGACCTTATGGAGGAGCGGAGAAAATATAAAAAAAAAACGAAGGAAGATATCGACAAATCCATAGCCTGATTATAAGAAAGATCAAAGAGGCAAAGTAGACTGGGTTGGGAGAGAAGTGTACCGAAATCGAACAACTGGAAAATCAACATGATCCGTTTAATTTACATAACAAAAATTAAAGAAGCTGACCTTGAGATTGACCAAAGGGTAGAAAGATGGAGGGAACACTTGCACACACATAGAAACTGGGCCCTCTATCACCACAGAAAAGGTTGCGAATGCAATCAGGAAGCTTAAAAACATCAAAGCAGCAGGGCCCGATGAAGTTTATACAGAGTTGCTAAAACCCATAGAACAAAAACACCTGTACATCATTACAGAGTTATTCAATTACATTTATGAGAGCGGCACAATTCCAGAAGAATGACGGGTCACAATGTTTATTCCCATACCCAGAAAAATCACAGCTAAAAAATGCGATAACTAGAGATCCATTAGTCTGATGAGTCACGTTCTGAAAACATTCCTAAGTCATACATGAACGTATTTATCCAAACTCGAAGAACATATCGGAAAGACACAATTCGGATCTAGGAACGGACTCGGGACACGGAAAGCATTGTTTAGCCTTAATGTTCTAATACAAAGAGCACGCGATGTCTTTGCCTGTTTCATCGACTGCGAGAAAGCCTTTGATAGAGTAAATCACACAAAACTACTGGAAACGCTCAGTCAGGCCTGGATAACAGGGACATCCGTATTATATCTAACCTTTACTGGAAACAGAGGACTCGTGTTTGGGTGGAGAGTGCGATCTCGGAGGAGTTTCAAGTACGCCAGGGAGTTGGACAGGGATGTGTGCTCTTTTCTCTGCTCTTTAATGTTTATTAGGAGCGGCTGTTTGGGGAAGCTTTGGAGAGCACTGATGATGGCATTTTGCTAAACGGTGTATTTATTAATAATCTAAGGAACGATAACGACACAGTCATAATTGGAGACACAGCTGAGTATCGCCAGAGAATAATAGACAGAGTAACAGAATTTTGCGAGACCTACAACATGCGCCTAAACACAAATAAAACATGTAATAAGGTTAGGATAATAAGCAAACACGATATTGATGGCCAGTTTTACGCAAACGGCTCCCAACTGGAAACGGTTACATCGATACCTGGGCACATTTCTTAACAACAAATGGGAACAAATAAATGATCTTTAGATCCGAAATGAGAAGAGTTGACCACCTTTTAATCTCATGAGAAGTGTGCTGTGCAATTTAAATATAGGCTTTCACCTAAGAGTCAGGTTTCAGTTAGATGCTACGTTTCCTCAATACTAACATTTGGGATGGAAGCTTGGACTGTGACTGACGCTGCATGTAAACGTTTAGAAGCAGGCTTAGAATATCATGGATTTACCGCGTAACCAACGAATCTATCCTACAGCGCATGAGAAAACAGAAAGAGGTCTCAAACGTAATCAAGGAACACAAGCTTTTATATTTCGGGCATGTTGTGCAAAGCCAGAAATATAACCTACTTCAGCTTATTATGCAGGGCAAGCTTGACGGCAAGAGAGGTCCTGGAAGACGACGATTATCATGGCTGAGAAATCTGAAACAATATACAGGAATGACATCTAGGGATCTGTTTCGCGCTACAGCAAATAAAATCAGATGGGCCATAGTAATCGCCAACGTCCACTGAGAATAAGAAACAAGAAGAAGAAAAGTCGGTTCGTTGCAACGGCTTGGGTTGCCATCTTCCGTTCGAACAATACAAGAGAGCTTGAGATCGGCCAAAGGCCGCAGAGATCCCCTATCTGAACCCGGAAATTACCGAGTTACATGAGCTATGGGACAACGGGAGAAGATGAAGAAAAGGCGGGATGGAGTAATCTACCAAACATTCACAAGTAACGGACAGGATCAACAGGGTACTGGAAATGCACAAAGTCAAAACTGTCTTTAAACCAACTCGCACAATACAACAGAGCTTGAGATTAGGCCAAAGACCACAGAGATCTCCTATCGGCACCCGGAATTTACCGAGTTGCATGCAGCTGTGGCTCGGTATACATTGGCACCACAAAACGCAGTGTCTACACGAGAATTACGGAACACAAGAGGAGTTGCAGGCTGGGACAAACACAAAAGTCAGCAGTAGCAGAGCACGCTCTCTCCGAAGGTCACGACATCCTTATCAACGAGGTCATTTTATATCAAACGCAGCGTTTCTATCCGAGACTACCGAGAGATGCAAGTGAGATCTTTAAACACGACAGGAATTTCCACAAGAAGCAGGAAATTACGTTTTTAAATGCAGACTGGGAGCGAGCTCTAGGACCTACTTCAAGTGCGCAGAAACCCAGCACCACAACTACCCCCACCCCAGTGCCTCCACTGCAGCGCGACGGCGTGGGAATAAATTCCACGGAGCTCACCACACCCGAATCAGTCAACGTCGGGAAGCATGGGAGATCACTTCGCCCATTGTCTAATCGCCAATTGTCAGGAAGAAATTCCATTGGACCACGGCTTGAAAACCCGGAAAACACTTTAGATTGTACTTTCATACTTTGAAAGTAAACGGTTCTTCACAGGCATTTTTTACTAGTTATCCTCAAACTAGCATGAACTCCAACATAGTATGTTATATACTCATAATAGTACATTAAGATACAAGTTTTAAAAAGAAACTCATTGTCTCACCAGTCCAAGTTTGCAGACTGGTGTGATTTGATCTGTGCGACAAAAACCTATAATATGTAACTTCTAATACCAGTAAATATTGGTAAGCAGCACGCAGCAAGAAATCAGATATGCTCCTTCAGAACTGCAAAACATTTAATTAAACGCTGCATTATATCGAAATAATTCATTATCGTTTCATTTTAAATCTTGATTAAAGATGACATTTGACTACGAGTATTACGAGGCAAAAACCAATATGGGTGTCTAAAAAATCCTCATTTTGATTATTCAGAATCAGGCGTCATAACAGCGGGGAAAACTGTCATATCAAAATCGAAATAGAAAAAATATTGCACGCGGCTTGTATAAAAAATCATAAATGTCTGACGAGTCAAGTAATTGACTTGACTCATCATCCACTCGTTCGGCCACGGACTGATTCGTCTCATAAAGTCTTGCATTACGTACTTGTTACATAAATAGTTGTTATCCACGTCCACTATGTTATGAAGGTTTAATAGGCCTTCTAACACAGGATTTTCAGACTTTCTACTTTTTCGCTTAATATCACCGTTGCAAAAATAAATTTGTCAAATTTGACATTTTTTAAAACCAGAAAATCACCTGCTCTCCACTCCTAATTTGTTGATTTTAGCAGTGGTCGTGAATAAAACGTTGAATTAAATTCTGGGATTAACGATCTTAAATCCTCTCGCAAAAATGTAACTCTCGGTTGCGTCTCGAGTGTACATTTTTTTCTCGTGTATTAAAGACTTGTTAATCCCCTAATATCAAAACCAACCTTTATTTAATCCCAAAATAATTGTTTTATATCACAAACATACCCCATAGAGGATAACAAAAGCTAGCAATAAACTCTGCACTTCTTCTTGTGTGTAATAAATTATATCGTAACAGCACAAACAAAATATTGCAAACCCTCACATTATGAAGCAATAGATTAGCAAGAATAACAAAGAAGGAAATTCCTTTTCGCTCATAATCGAAAAATAACATAATTCTCTCTGGCGTCATTTAATAAATGAGCCCCTAGGGAAAATACCTGTAACAACGATCATTACCGAGAGGAAATTAATTGAGGTTATTTTTCCTTGAGGCGCATTTGAATATTTTTTTCGTGTTCAACATAAATTAGTTAGAGTGTAATTTGACTTTGCAAAGGGGATTAGCTTTGCCTTGAAAATGTTTATTTAATTAGTATTAAAACCTCCTCTGGTAAAACTCAGGAAGGGTCAAAAATGTCTAAAGTATCGATTCTAATGAGCCAAGTTATTTGATGTCAAAGCTCTAGGCTTTATTAGAGCACACATAATGATACCGCATTAAAGTTCCACTAGGATATGCAAAATGACTTGCTTCTAGTTACTACTTTGACAGGGCTTTCGGGTAATTGATATTTCCTTTATGATACATTACGCTTTATATTTTATCCTTGAATAAACATCAGACGGCTTTATGAAAACCGGAGAAGGGGCGAAGTGAGACGAAGAGGATTAGCTCTAACAAAAAGCCGTAAATCTTGAGATTTCCGGACAAAATGAATCGTGAAAAGTTTTACCAATTTTTAACGTTAAGCTTTTGTTCCTCAGACCGACGCTTTTACCATCAGACTCAAAACATCTCTTCGGCAGCGTATACCGAATGCAAAAGTTTGAACGACTTAATAGGAGAAGATTGTCTGAAGGGCAAACTTCACTTCGTGAAGTTCGAATTTCAGCCGGAAAATTTCTCTTTGGAAAATGACAGATATTTTTTAGGGCCCAATTTGTTCCCTTGCGGGTGAAAGAAAGTTTGTTAAAGAGAATACTCTGCGAGCTTTTAGCGACTTTACGGCTTGATCTGATCGAAAATCTGCGTGCTCCAGTTCAATTAAAGGACTGTTCTGCGAATACTGCATTGATTTAAGGTATTTTTAGTTGTTCATAAATTATTCCACCCAGAAGGTTCACATACTATTATTAATGTGGCTAAAACACGTAAGAAATGGTCTTACATGGTTTTGCGTTTAAGAGTCTAGTTGCTGGGTAATTGTAGCATAAATCTTCGGAGGTCTGCAAGAGGCAAATTAGAATTACGTTGTGCGGAAGGAAAGTTGTGTTCTGCGTTTTGATATTTATCGGTCTCTTACACTTGATAAACAATTATTGAAACTAAGTTACAGACAAGGGACGACTAGCTTTCCCTAAATTCTCGATGACATTAGCAACACTTAAAAATAGGCAAGGGGATTGAAAATATGGATAAAATTAAAGTAAAGCGACGTAGATTCCCAGAAGTCAAAGAGAGTGAGTTGAGATAATGAAAAAATGAGAAGTCAGTACAAAATCAAGTAAAGGGGTTAGGGAAATACCAAGTTGAACAAAAATAGTTGTTAATTATTATTTTGATGAAGCAACGTATTCTAGTCATTTGACCAAAAATGTCTGCAATTTGGGTAGAATAGCTTTGAAAAACACGTAGAATAGACGCCCGTAACCGGATCTGTTGATTTTGTCCCTAAACTACTACGAAAAATAGTTATAAATTAAAATTAAATGACGAATAATTTTAGGAAAAATTGATGCAATAATAAACTTCTCCTTTGCAAATTTATTCGTCAATAGGTCCGATGATTAATGCACGATTTTTCGACTGTTTTACTTTAATAAACGATGCTATGATGCTAACTAGTAGTAGTAGTAGTACTAAACAATGGCGGGGGCCGAAGCCTTGTGACTAGGCTTTAGAGGGCCTTTTTACAGTCCCCCGGTTCACCCATCCCTACTCCACCAGGGCTCTCATTCACTCCATGAGTCGACCCGTCCCTGTAAGTAAGGAGAGTTCACAGTCCCAATTCCAGAATCGCAAGCTCTTCTCGATGAAGAAAAGCGGCTCCAAATGCCCTATGGCGCAGTTGCGCCCACCTATGGCACACTCCCAGAAAGTGGTGTGACGACTATTACTCTGCACCGCAGTGGGTGCAGAGTCAGCCATTCCTAGGAACTGCATGTACCCGTTTAGTCTGCAGTGTCCAGTAAGAGTTCCTATAAGGTTTCCCAGGCACTGCCGAATTCTCCCAAGAAGCCACAAGGCCTTGGATCTATCCAGGTCACGGTAGATTTCCTTGCTCTGTCTATACATTCCTGACTGTGTCCAGTTTGTCCCATGCCCACTCATTTAGAGTGTGAGAGATGTACCTTTTACTTACTCCTAGGCATGGCTCTGGTCCAGTAAAGCAGGTCTGGAAACCCCGCCTGGCCGATTCGTCGGCACGCTCGTTCACCTCGATGCCGCTATGTCCAGGAATCCATCCCAGAGTTACCCTTTTTGTTTCTGCCAGGGACTCTAGAGCATCCCTGCAGTTCTGAATGAGTTTTGACTCGTTCCGCTCCTGCAGATAGCTCCCAAAGCCGCCTGACTGTCGAAGTAGATGTAGATATCCTGCTCTGCTCCCTGTCTGACTTCTGTTCGTGTGGCAACCCCCTTCCCAAGGGGAAGCCCTCGCCCTCTACATGAACTGTTTTGTATATTCCGGCTCCTGACGACTGTGTATTAGTCATTCTTGATCTATCTGTATACCATACCTGATTATTCTCAGAAGGTTGCTGAAGCAGTTCTTCCTTGAATTCGTCCCTTATCGGGATATTTATCCCAACTGGTTGTTTCAGTCTCAGCTAACCGCTAATGATTAGACCATTGGCAACATACCACTCCCGCATAAGACCCAAATCGCAACAGGCCTGCTCCCAAAGGAATAATTCACGCCCACCGCAAGAGCCGAAACTCCCTCATCTGTTAGTCTACGAAATTTTCACTCATAAATGTTTTACCTTTAGCTCTAGTATTGCTAATCCAATTCATCACCTCTCTCAACTCTTCAATACCAGTGGGTAAGAGAAATAGCGACTTGCGTGAAGACGCCCCACTCAGGAAGTACCCGTATCTTTGACCTTCGACATCACACCCAGAATCCGCCTGTCCGATCGTGCAATAGTACTCATTCAACTGACGCGACGACAGATTTGAGCCACCCCAGCTAACACCCTGTTTCGGCTCAGTTAAAATTTTCCTATATATCCTTCTATACTTGTTAAAATATGTTAAAAACGCCGCCCATACAAATGTTTTAAATACCAGCAGTAAGTTCAGTTTAAACAGATTAATAAATACATACCAGTACACAAGTGCTGAATACCTTGGGTAATTGGTCTGATTACCTAGGAATGGCAGCACTTGTGTATCTTGGCGGTCAAGACTATTTCCTCCCTTGTATACCAGTACCATATAAGGGTACCGTTTATGCAGATATAAACACTAACCTAGAGTGCAACGCACTGCAATCCGTAATTCTTGATATCAGAATTTAAAAATACAAAAACACAACTTCTAAAGAGTTTTAAAACTGATGATATGCAAGATATAAGCAGTTCTTCACTACATTACTTACTGAGTCAAAAAATCAATAACAAGATAGCAATTGTCCTATTAAGCACTTAAAAACACTTTTAATCCACAACTTACGTGAGAAAGTCTTCTTCGAACAATTATACTGAGCTTTCAGAACAGTCCAGGACAGAGAATAGTGCAGTTGTGCAAGAACAAAATACTTTTCTGGAACCCACGGAGAAATAAACACAAACAATGAAAATAAAATCACGATAATTAACTGCACAGCAAGAAAAAAGAGCTCTGCATACGTACAGCAGATTTGTGGGAAAAAACAAAAAGAGACTGATCTAGAAACGGGGAGAACAACACGATTTTTGCAATCAAACATGTTTAACAATTGCAAAACAAGAGAAGATAATCTGCACACCACCGAGAATGAGCGGATAACTGAAGCACACTTATCCAGTACAGAAGACTACAGTTAAGCCCAAACGAACAACAAACAATTACTTTATCGAACTTTCATCAAACTTGCTGACCTACTTTCCTATCGATATATTTCCCAACCGGGAGACAACGATGTTTCACCTACGAAAACTGAACTTAAACTCCGATGAACGAATGCATTTGCATAGACATCAGCCAATCATATCAAGCGATCCATACCACTAATCCGTTGCGACGCTGCAGAGCCAATGGAGGAATCAGCAAACGCATTCCGACGTCTTCGTTACCTAGGGTAATAAAACTGTTGTCTGGGCTATTCTTGGATTTTATTACGACGGCTTTCTTTGAATACGAAGACATTCGGCACGATTTAAAACGTTTTCTGTTTAAAATCGCTTAGAATGCGTTTATTATTCGCTTCTTATATTGGATTTCCCCAACAGTTTACATGGGATTTTTCTGCCTCAAACTTTTATGCAACTGGGAAACGTGACAAGTCGGAAGCAATTTGTAAAAGACCAATGTCTTCTACATAAAAGAAGTTCTCTTAATCATAATTAAAATGATATTTTATCGTAAAAAACGTGCATAGAACAGCAAAAAAAAACATTTTTTTACAAAATTATTAATAAAAGTAGCCCAAAATGCCAACAAACACTTTAGCGCATACATTTGACAACCTGCATCTCAGAAACGGTGCGTCTGTGAATATGAGCATATAAGATAACTTTGTGTGACTTCGGGCTTTCATTACTCCCTAAAGTTTGACAACGTCTTTCGCGGACCCACCGTATATCCGCTGTCTCGGTACAGTGCTGAATTTTTTAGTTTGTTAACCTCTCCGAAGTTTCCAGCCGCTACTGGAACTATTACACCATCACGATGATGAGGCCTAGAAGCATGTTTCTTGACTTTTGTTGTACAAGGTCTTTTGCATAGATGAATCGTTATAAGAAAAGAGTTTCAATCTTAAATGATCGTTGGAACGCCCCTGTTGCGATTGCCCTGTCACAGAAGAGACTTTTAAGAAAGAGCTGATTCAGCAACCATCTAGGAATAATCAAGATTGTTATAAAGGGGATGTGTTCAATAAGGATCATTCAGGAACGCAGATAAGCTCTGGACCCAGGCGGAAAGGTGACGTCATTTCGACGTATTTTTTTGATAAGGATTTGTGACCAATGACGTCATGAGATGACGTCATAATGACGGGCTTAAGTCACAGACCGATGACGTATTTTGCAATGTCAAACGATGTTACTTTGTGACGTCAAAATCACGTCATTTTGCGACATAAAACTGACGTTATTCTAGGTTATTTGCTACGAACGGTTTCTTTTCGGGGTTATGTATTTTTGTCTACGTCAAAGAGTTAAGAAAACTTCTAAAATCCAAATTTTCTTACAACCTTTTTGACTTTGACTTGATAATAAGAAATAATAGGCTCTAAAAGTAACACAAATTAAAAAAAATTGACTCAAGTGACAGAAAATTTTAGCCTAAAAAACACAAAGTTTTTAAATTTTAAACAAAATTTTTAATGTTGACGTATTAACACAATTTTGGTCTGAAAGTAAAACAAATTTTCTTAACTTTGAACGTAGTAACTCGAAATTGTAGTCTAACTGTAACAGAACAAAGAAATTTTTACTTACCTACAAGAAATTTTGATCCGAAAGTAATCTCAAATTTTTAAGTTTTAACTTTTTATACTATTTAAATTTTTAAACTTAAATAGTAGATACTTAACACAAGAATTTTGTCTAAAGCTTAACACGAATTTTATGTTTAACTTGATAACAAACAATTTTGCCAAAAACCAAAATTTTGGTCTAACAGTAACACAAAATTTGGACATTAGTAAAAGGAAGGTGTAGTTTAAATGTAACATAAAATATTTTAATTTTGACAGTAACACGAAATTTTGGTCTAAACTTACCACATAATAAAAGCAATTTTATTTAGTAAAAAGAAATTTTTATCTACAGGTAACATCAAATTTTTAAGATTTGCTATTAATATGCTAAAACGAAATTAATAATTTCTACTTAGCAATTGGAAACTTTTGTCTAAAAGTAACAGACAATCTCAAAATGTTGCCTTCAATTGTTAGTCTAAACATAACAAGAATATTTTAATTTTGATCTTGTAACAAGTCATTTTGGTTTAAATCTAACCGAATTTGTTTAAATTTTGACCATAGTAACAGGAAATATGTAACGTAATTTAACATCTAAATATAACGCAAAGTTTTGAATTTTTACTGTAGGAACAGAAATTGTAGTCCAAACGTAACAAAAAAATAATTTGTTTTTGAGTTAGTAACAAGATATTTTGATCCGGAAATAGCATCTAAGTTTTAAGTTTTGACTTTAGTAATACGAAAATTTAGTCTAAAGCGTAACACGACATTTTTCATGTTTAACTTGATAACAAAAAATTTGGCCTAACAGTAACAAAAAATTTGGACATTAGTAACAGAAAATTTTAGTTTGAACGTAATACAAAAATTTAAAATTTGGACTGTAGAAACACGAAATTTTAGTCTAAACGTGTCTCATAATTAACAAGGGTAACATTACATTTTTAAGTTTCAACTTTAGTAAGACGAAAATTTAGTCTAAAGGGTAAAACCGAATTTAAACATTTCTACTTAGCAATGAGAAATTTTGGTCTGACAGTAACACAAAATCTCAAAATTTTGACTTGAATTGTTGGTGTAAACATAACATGAATTTTTTTAATTTTGATCTCGTAACAAGACACTTTGGTCTAAAAGTAGCAGATAATTGAAAAATGTTGTTAGTAACAACTTAGTAACAGGAAATTTTAGTCTAAACGTAACACATAGTTTTTGAATTTTGTCTGTAGGAACACGAAATTGTAGTCTAAACGTAACACAAAATAAAAAATTTTTTACTTAGTAACAAGAAATTTTGATCCGAAGGTAGCATCAAATTTTTAAGTGTTGACTAGTAAGACGAAAATTTAGTTAAGGTGTACAACGGAATTTAAAAATTGCTACTTAGGATTGAGGAATTTTGGTCTGAAAGTATCACAAAATCTCAAAATTTTGATTTGTATTGTTGGTCTAAACACGAATTTTTTTAAATTTTGATCTCCTAAAACATTTTGGTAAAAGTAGCGGAAAATTAAAAAAATTTGACCTTGGAAACAGGAAATTTTAGTTTAAACGTAACACATAATAAAAAAATTTTACTTTGATATTTTGATCCGGAAGTAGCATCTAATTTTTAAGTTTTGACTTTAGTAAGACGAAAATTTAGTCTAAAGCGTAACAAGAAATTTAAAACTGTTTGCTTAGCAACCAGAAATGTTGGTCTAAAAGTAACTAAAAATATCATTTTTACTTAAAATGTTAATCCAAACGTATAACTAATTTTCTTAATTTTGCACAATTTCTTAACTTATCACAAAGCCTAAACGTATAACAAATATATAAAAAAAATTATTTAGTAAAAGAAATTTTGTTCCGAAAGTAACATCAAATATTTAAATTTCGACTTTAGTAACATGAAATTTTTGCTTAAATGTAACACGAAATTTTTGGTCTGGAAGTAACACAAAATCTTAACATTTTGTCTTAAAATGTTGGTCTAACGTAACACAAAATTGTTTAATTTTGACTTGGTAATAAGAAATTGTGGTCTAAATGTAACACAAAATTTACAAATTTTTACTTTAGTAACGGGAAAATTTAGTATGAACGTTACACGAAAATTTGGTCTAGAAGTTACAAAATTTCTCATAAGTTTGACTTGAAATGTTAATCTACGAAAAATTATATATAATTTTGACTGAGTAGCAAGAAATTGTAGACTAAAAGTAACACAAAATTAAAAAATTTTGACTGTAGTAACACAAAATTGTAGGCGGAACGTAACACGATTTTTTTAAATTTTGGCTTGGTAACAAGAAATTCGTTGATCTAAAATTAATACAAAATTTTTACTTTGGTAACTTTTCGTCCAAACGTAAAACTAAACATAACATAAAATTACAAAATGTTTACGTAGTAACAAGAAATTTTGATCCGAAAGTAACATGAAGTTTTGACTTTCGTAACGCAAAAGTTTAATCTAAACTGTAACACGAAGTTTTTAAATATTGACTTAGTAACAAGAAAATTTGGTCTAAAAATAACATGATATTTAAAAATTTTGACTTTAGTCGTGAGTTTAAACGTTTAGTGACGTGAAGCGGTTACATCCCAATTTTTAATATACAAAAAGAATAATTTATGTATATTTATATTAGAGTTTTTTGCAAAAGGAATAAAATTTTATTTTATGATTTTATCATCAAATATATTGTTCTATTCCATATAAGTCAATTAAATATGTTAAGTGTATATTTATTAGGTACATTATGTATACACAAAAATTATTCTACTAAACATAACGTTATTATGACGTCACTAGGAATCGTCATTATCTCGTCGAAAAATTGACGTCATTTATTTGTCATTTTTGCGTCAGGTGACGTCGAATAACGAATGATCACCAAAAGTTGACGTTATAATGACGTCATGTTCCTGCCTAGGGAGACACTGGCAGACCCAAAAAGCCCAATGTTGTGATAGGTTCCTGGCATATGGACATCGAGGGAAATAAGTGAGTCAATAAATCGCTTTAATCCGGAATCACGTTTAGGAGTAAGCAAATAATAAGTAAAGCAAGTGAGAAAGAAGGAATGGGAGAGAACAAAGACAAACTAGACTTACTCGACATACTCAGGAGTATGCAGACAAACCGAGGAAATCTATTCCATCCCAGATAGAACTAAGGCCTCATGGCTACAAAGGAGAAGTCACCAGTGCCTGGGAGAATTTGTAGGGATCCTAACAGGATATTGTAGATTAAATGTTTATTTGCATCTCCTGGCAATGATCGGCATTTCACGATGCACCCACAATAGGTGCAGGTGAAAAGCAGGGTGGAGTCTTCATGCTACTTCCTGGGAGTATGCTTCAGGTTACTACTACTACTAAGAGAAAAACAGTTGCTCTACTCTGCGAAAACTATTCATTTCGAATAACTTTGTTTTGGATGTTAAGATGAGGTATTATTTCATTTGCACCGACTGGCTTCTCCACTTGCGCTTCTTCTTTCGGTTTGAAACGTAACGAAAGCTGTGTCCTTAATGTGAGGTCACTTATATATTTCGACAATTATATATGGTCCTTTCTAAGTCCGTTGCAATTTTGGGCATAAATTCTTCCGTCGCGAGCAGTAAAGCGAGATAGCATAGCCTTCTGGATATTTTCCAATAGCTGGCCAACCTTGAACAATATCATCCTCTTTTGGTAGCTGTTGAGTTTTAACTTCTCTTTTAGAACTTCGTGGGCACTTCTTATTCTCACTTTTAAGGCGGCGATATAGTCAGGAAGTAAGACCGCTTTTATTAGATTTTAGCCTGCCACAAATTAAGTCTTCAGATAATTTCGTTTCACGCCAAGTTGGCAGCACTGATGGCGTATAGCCAGTAAACACGTATTGTGAGGTGCGGAGAGGCAGTAGAAATAGTTGTGTTTCTCAGTTTCGCTGATTTTTGTCGACAAACATGGACACATACTGGGTTAGAGACTTGTTATGCCAGTTCTCAACTCCTCTATTAGGCTGTGGATCCAGTGGTACTCTCCTCGTTTCCCTTATTCCCAGAACATTCATTAAGTGGAATGTAAGACTGCTAGCGTGGTACTGTATCATTCTGTCTCGTGATTCAGTTTACAGTTTTCGGACCTTTCTCCGATGAACATAAGTCACAACGTTTGTACTAATCTAGATCCCCCCTGCAATCGACAAAGTTCGACTTAGTATTTAGACCTTCAAACAATTATCGTAAAATATTTTTTTACATGCGGGGTTATTCGAATTCGCCACTCATCATTGGGATCTCGTAAACCGTAAGAGATCGAATTCGATTGAAATGAAAAAATAATATAAAATAAAATTTCCAACATTTTGAAAAATTTTGAAGATGTTCGAAAAAAACTGAAAGTTACGAAAAAGGTTTTTATTTTTTCCTGAACTTGTTTGAAGCGATATTAAAAAACAAATTACACATTCTCATGGGCACATTTTCTGCTCTACAAGAAGGTGTTATTCAATCTTCAGTCCGACGTTGCAACTTTTCTGTCGCATCATCAACTTTAGTATTTTTTTAATATGGCGCTTAAATTTAAATGTCGAAGATTAAAAGCCCTTTTCAATACAAATTCAGCGATATGTAACACATAATATTTTCGTTAGATTTTATCTCATTTTTTACGAGATATTGCTTTTACAAAGAGTTCTGCTGTAAAAAATGGTAACAAGAGAACAAACTCACGATAAATATTTAATAAAAAAAATCTCTATGCATAAATTAATACATCGGTGGATATTCCCGAGAGCACGCCTGTTGTCGCGCGGTATCAATGTTGCAAACGCATTTATGATCTTCGCACGCAATTCCACTAAATTATCTATGAGTTCAGCATAAATTTTAATTTTTAGCTTACCCCACAAATAAAAATGTAAAAACGAGAGGTCAGGAGACCTCGCAGGCCATTCCACTACCCCTCCATTACCAATAAAAGTCTCACATTGCTCTTAAATTGTGAGGAGGTGCTCCATCCCTACTTGTCCTCCATTCCTCACCGTTTAAAATCCCGGCCCACACATTCAAACCAAAACGAATTAGGTTTATTATTTGTCTATTTTCTTTAGGGTTCTCTTCAGCCCAGACATGTTCATTATTTCTATTGAACATTCCACAATTTATGAATTTATAGTCGTGTGTCCAAATTATAAAATTGACAAAATCTGGTATTAAATTAGTTTGATGCTGTAACCAATTGCACCAAGCTAAACTTCTTTCAAAATATCCAGGTAGCAGCTACCCAAAACAATAACATTAAAAGGATATTCACGTTGCTATCACATTCCCTCACGCTACCCAAAAAGAACATTCTTTAAGTAATATGAAGGTAAAATGAGTTTAATGTTCTCTGGAAGAATGTGCAAAAACATGACAAGGAGGTTACTGAAAAGAAGGAGGAACTTAGTCAATTAAGTAAAATATGTATATCCCATTTATTAAATTACCAATAAATAAAAAATAATAGTGATAATAGAAGTGAATTCTGAAGTATGATAATATTTCACATGAATACCACATGTTCTTCTCCTGAAAGGCTTATTCCTGTCAGGTGCAAGGAATGTCCCAAATTAGCATAAATGGTGCATGTGTATCATATCACAAAAGGGTGGGTTTATCACATAATAATCATATGCCACGGAACATAATTGACACATTCTGAGAACCTGAAAAGGAGGTCGCGGAACACGTTTTTCTCATGTGATATTCAAGTTCCAAATGGTAATTTTTCACCTGAATAGCACATTCCATCTCGTCGAAGGCATATTCTTGTCAGATGATAAGAATGTAAAATTGCTAAGTGGGTAACATCCTCTTCGTCAATCCTGTCCTTATATTTTTGTGGTTTGTTTCTGAAATGAACCACATTCAACTAAATTTCGTTCTTATTTTACTCAATTTAAAGTACCTTGTTTTCATTCATGGAAAAGGCCTATAAGTAAGATAAGTAAGAATATTCTTGTGCAGGTGAAGAAGTTAATTGATCGGAGGATTGACCAATTTGAATAAGTGGTAGAAAAAGGGTTAACTCAACATCAAAAATTACAAAAATGATTGCAATTAGGAAGAAATAAAGTGAAAAGGGGAGACGAGCCAGATTTTTGGGGTCAAATCCACACTCAAATGGTCTTTTTTTTTCACGATCATAAATGTATTTTTTTGAGACAAGATTTAAAATAATAACTAATATTAATAAAATTGCAGAAATTATAATTGATAAATAAAAGATAATATAGATTACTTATACTAGAGTATCTAGATTTTTTAATTGGAAGTTAAAGATAATTAATTATATTATATAAGTAGTTATTTACCTTCCTCATCAGTAAATAGAGATATAAAGGAATAGTCATACTACATCAACAAAGTGTCAATATCAAGCTGCTGCTTCAAACCCAAAGTGGTGAATGGAAGAAAAGTGATTTTGATAAAGTCGAATTAGACAGATAAGTAAAAGCCTTGAGTCCTTATCATATCACGGATGATTATAAACTTCAAATACAAAATAATAGTACAAATATTTCAAGAAGCTAAAGGAACTTAGTTTCACTTGACATCTGTCAAATAAATAACAGAATAGCATATTTGTTTTGTTTGCTCTGTGTTTTTATTTGTCTCCAAGGCCTAGACGACATTCTAAATAATAATAATAATTGTACTTATAAGGGGTAGATACACAAAACTTGTATTATACAGGTTGATTGGTTAGCAAATTGCTGACGAACACACTTTTTAAAAAATAATTATTAATAAGTCATATTATGTTTCACGTTGCTCAATAATGTGCGATAAATTTTAATAACCCGTACCTATACTTTGTATAAAAGTGAATAAATCGTTAAAAATGAGATAAAATCTAACGAAACTATTAAGTGTTGCATATCGTTGAATTTGTAATGAAAAGGGCTTTAATTTTAAGCGCCACATATAAAAAAGTTGATGATGCCCCAGAAAATTCGAAACGTCGGACTGAAGATTGAATGAAAATGTGTGATTTATTTTTTAATGTTGCTTCAAACAAGTTCAGAAAAAAATAAAAACGATTTTCGTAAATTTTAGTTTTTGTTCGAATATCTTCGGAACTTTTCAAAATTGTTGAAATTTTGAAGTGCCATTACGACCTGCACCCAAGTGCGCAGCTTTTTTCGCAACTTTCAGTCGAATTCGCATCTCTCTCAGCACTGGGTTTTCCACTTGCTAGTGATTAAGTCAACTTGCACATGTGGGAAATCCTAACGTAACCAGTAATCTCTCTTCGGTGGCCTATGCTGTTTTTATTAGCACTAATATACAGGGTGTCCTCTGAGGCTCTAGATACTTTTAATGCATTCTATGACTGATTTTGAACAAAAAACATTCTATATACTTTTCCCGAATTCCCAACCGTTCATGAAATATTGGAGTTTCAAGTTACCATCAGGATTTATAAGTAGTTGCAAAAAAAGACATGACAAAAAAAGACTTCATCAAACGCTGCGTGAATCTTCTCTTAACTAGACTAGGTAAAAAAGAACATACAAATTTCAGAATATAAGCCAAATTTGCAGGACGAAAATATAACAAAAAAAATGGTAATTTAAAGTTTAAGCCGCATTGCATATAAGGATGGTAAACACCGACTTTTACAATTTAGAGATTCATGAGTGGTAAAGTAATCGAGAAGTCATGAATAACACAATATGGGCCGGCGACAGTAATCACTTTGGGTTTCCTGAGGGCATACATTTTTAATTCGGGTTTACCGCATTACTCCTGGCCACTTTCAAATACCATTAGCGCGACTATAATAGCTGTTTGTTCGGTGTTCTGTGGACCCCATTATTTTATTGGCTGAGAAACATTATTATTACAATTTCTGTTACCCACTCTTTGGATGATCCACTTTTTTTAAGTAAAAGTTGTAAAATAAACTGCTCAACTGAAACTTCGGCACAAGCAATTTTTCGTGTAATTTTCAATTAACTGTAAGTTTTTAAGCAATGAATTATTTTAAATAAAATTTGGATGGTCTGAAACCTCATTTCCTCTAAATTAAGGAAGCGGATACCTTTGAAAAAAAAAACGACACTATCTTTATTATATAGGGTGTGAAACAAAGTGTGCAGTGAAAAATGCAAAAATTTCAAAGTTTTGATGTTCTGCCATATCGCAATAAGCTATTTTTTCCTTATCGTTTTCAGGTCAGGAGTAAGCCAACATCCATATCTCGGGACCTTTTCGCCAGATTTTTTATTAAGGCACTCTGAATTTTTATACAGAGCAAAACGTAAAATGTGTGAAATTCTTGTTTCTGATATATTTAAATCGCCGGAACTCGGAAAAGCGGTAAACAATCTTATTGGGTTTTCCACCGTTTGTTAAGATATTGTCTGTGGATTGTTACCCATTCAAAAAAATTTTAAATAAGTGCCGTTTTTTCTAGTATACGAGCTTTTAAAAAATATGATAAAGTTATTGAAATGATTTCTGTATTTTACAGTAATCTGCATCACGATAAAATTATTGTTCATACTCGTGACTTATCATAGCAATATTAAATAAAATAACCTTTCTAGAGATAATGGGAAACTAAGTGATGCCATTTTTTGTTTTTAATGTATTAGAACCTATACCGAGGGAATCAAAATAATCTTGAACATTTCGTGAGTAGTTTTTCAAATCGTCGTAATTCGCGGACCAGTTGACGGATTATTATTATTATTCTTTGGATCGACAGCATTATGTGCAGATTGTTTCACACCAAGAGGGTTTTCCCCTCTCACCACTCTCACCAAGAGTGGTTACTGAATTACAGGTACGGACTTGACAAAATAAATATACGGGGTGAGTCATAATGGGTGGTCGAAAATAAAATCTCATATTCTTTGGTCGATTTTAAAAGGAGTCTGTCATACAATTGTGTTACCTATCGAGCTTTGCTAAAAAGTTATAGGGTGTTGAAATTAGAATTTAAAAATTCATATGTATTGATTATTCCAAAAGCACACTCCTACATAAGGCGCACTTTTTGCAATTAATAATTAATATTTATTTCCGCCAGTGGCGCGCTTAACGTGTAACGTGTAAAACCGTTAACGTTAACGTGTAAAAACTTAACGTGTTTTCAAGTAATATTACTTGAAAAAAAGTGAAACGTCACTGGTTTTTCGAAAAATTTAATTTAGTTTTTGAATGCCCATTAAAATGCAATTGGTTTGCAACATAATTCAAGCCATAAATAATCGAATATTTTAGATTTTTTATCAAAATGAAATTATTCGCGGCTTACATACATTACAATGGTTTTTAATTATTTACTCGAAAACGGTGCGTCGTCCTTAAAAAAATTGAAGAGAGGTCTTTTCTTTACAGTAGAATGGGTATTAAAAACTAAGTTTAATTTTGCAAAAAATCACTCACTTTTTTTTCAAATAATGTAAATCAAAGTGCTGGTAAGCGCGCCACTGACGAAAATAAAATTAAATTTTTATCGCAAAATATGCTATTTATAGCAGTCAAAACTTTCAATCAAATATCTCTTACGCTTTCAGAATAATCAATCAGTCATGACATATGCATTTTGAAATTCCAATTTCAACACCCTGTAACTTTTTAACGAAGCTCGATAGGTAACACAATTGTATGACAGAATGTCCTTAAAATCGACCAAAGAATATGAGATTTCATTTTCGACCATCCATTATGATTCACCCCGTATACTAATTTTGTCAAGTTCGTACCTGTAATTCAGTGATCACTTTTGAAAAACTCCCTTGTTGAGAAACAATTTGTAGATACTGCTGTCGATCCAAAGAACAAAAATAATAATCCGTCAACTTGTCCGCGAATTATGACGATTTAAAAAAAATGCTAACGAAACTTTTAAGAATATTTTGATTCCCTCTGTATACCTTAAAGACAAAAAATGACAAAAACGACTAGAGATATTGATGCTGGCTATCTCCGACGGCATCACTCAGATTCCCTTTACGTCTACGTCTACAAAGGTCATTTTATTTAATATTGCTATGATAAATCAGGAGTATTAAAAATTGTGTTATCATATTTTTTGAAAGCTCGTATACTAGCAAAACGGCACCTGTTTAAAAATTCTTTGAATGGTGAACAATCCGCAGAGAATAAGTCAACAAATGATGGAAAACACAGTAAGATTCTTTACCGCTTTTCCGAACTACGACGATTTAAAAATATCAGCAACAAGAATTTCAAACATTTTACGTTTCGCTCTGTATAAAAATTCAGAGCCCTTTAATACAAAATCTGGCGAAAAATGGTCCCGAGATATGGACGTCGGCTTACTCCTGACCTGAAAACGATAAGGAAAAAATAACTTATTGCGAAATGGCAGAATATCAAAATTTAGAAATTTTTACATCATTCTGCTTCACACCATATATAATAAAAATAGTGTCGTTTTTTTTCAAAATTATCCGCTTTTTTAATCCAGAGGAAATGAGGTTTCAGACCATGCAAATTATATTTAAAACCATTCATTGCTTAAAAAGTTACAGCTGAATGAAAATGATACAAAAAATTGTTTGCGCCGAACTTTAAGTTGAGCAGTTTAGTTAGGAGGGGGGTGCTCTAAAAGACGATCTAATTAACTATTAATACAAGTTCTTGGAAGTTCCATGACGGTGTCTGTCGTTGAGCAAAATACAAAATTTATCGCCCACTCTCCTTAATAATTTCACCCAGTCAGCACTTCACATCTTCTGATGAGGAAACTAGATATATGCAAAAGATCTTGACGTCGTGCCCATTAGTGTTTACTACACGTTAAGGGATTTGCTAATTAGTTCTTAAAGCGTTATAATAATACCTGTGTTTGTTTTAAATCCTATTAAACAAACTTAAAATGACTTTGTAGCTTTAGTTATGAAAAAAAAACCTACTGCAATTTTTAACATTCGGAAATTTTCCACTTTGCCTTTCTCTAAGGAAATCGATTAATATACTTACAGCTCTAGTAGTATTTTTGACAACCCCTAAAAGAGATGGACACATGAAATTACCTGATTATTTGATGATTAATATTACCTAGTAGGTGGATTAGCGAGATGGGGACAAATAACGACAATTCAGCGTTTTTCAATTGCCAACGTTTCGACCATATATTGTGGTCTTTATATATGGTCGAAACGTTGGCAATTGAAAAAAGCTGAATTGTCGTTATTTGTCCCCATCCCGCTAATCCACCTACTACTTAGTTTATTGGGACGCCAAACACTCGTAGCATTAATATTACCCTTACAGCATTGCCAGATTTCTTTTTTTGACTCCAACTTTTATCCATGAGTCTAGTTATTTCAAAAATCAACAAGTGCTGACCCTTGATTGTCCCTTTTCCATCTTAAACACGGTTCAGAGCACAAGGACGTGTGAGCCAGTCCTTAAATACATTTGTAGTGCTGTTTTTCTATTGATGGAAGTAGGATTGATAAACTTGCATATGATTTTTAAATTGCTATAGATTATGGTATTGTGACTTTAAGCTGTTTTGTTGTAACTTGTTGTAACATCAACTCTGTTTGCTTTTTTATCATCCGAATAAACCTCTTCTGATAAATCATTCATTACTAAATGTTACTTTGAATTTATCTTCAAATGATTATTGGTTTTTGGTGCCTTTGCCTGCTGTTGAAGATTTTATTTTCCGTACCTTACTTTTGAATTACTTTTTATCCTTTTGCCTATGAAAAAATTGATCATTTTAAATGTAATCATCTTCTGGATTATGAACTTAAATTTGAATTAAATTTTCGACAAGTCTATGGCAATCGAAATGTAAGCGGTAAAGGCCAAATCCTTCAAAAACTTTCAAAGAAAGAATCTGATAAAAATAAACCTGAAGATTTAATTGACAGTCTGCAGTACGAAGAAAAGTTAGATTTTAAGTTTGAGAAGGAAGGCACTACTAACTTACTGCTCTTATTGTAGATTTTGAAGGTACATCAACTTATTCTACCTTTTTGAGGATTAAGTCACCTTTGACACATCCTACCAACAGATTTAATCTTCTGAACATACATGAAGGAAGATGTTAAAGATTTAATAAAATGGTTCATATGCTACCTGTCTCAAGCTTGAATAAGACGTAGAGGATAAGATCAAGATGTTAATATTACTTTTAATAATACCTAAACCCTACAATCACCTCCTATCATCAATGTAAATGCAATAGTTATCTGTACTTTCAATAAACCTCTAATTTCTACTTGGGATGTCAAATTTCAACGTTTTGTCTACAACAGCGGTGGATTATATTAAATGAGGTAAGGAACGAAGTGATATCTTTCCTTCTAGACCTTGACTGATATGACACTAAACGCTCCGTCGTATTTATACTCTCACTCCAGCGTGGAAGTGTGAGTAGAGAGTCTACCCCACGGTAGGAGTAGGGATCCGCGACATCGGGTAAGGATGAGATTCGGCATGACATGTGACGCAGCACTCGTCAGATTCAGATTTTCAATATGAAACTGTGATGGCTTTCACGGGCGGACAAAATACAACCTAAAGTGTTTTCCGGGATTTGAAGCCGTGGTTTAATGGAATTTCTTTCTGACGTTTCGTCTACAGCTGCGGCAGACATTATCAAAGGCGATGAGGCAATGGGCGAATTGACCTCCCGTGCTTCCCGACGTTGACTGATTCGATTGTGATGAGCTCCGTGGTATTTATTCTCCCGCCGTCGCGCTGCAGGAGAAAGACTGGGGTGGGGGTTTCGGCGCACTTATAGATAGAAATATGTCGTAGAACTCGCTTCCAGTACCGGAATTTAGAAACGCAATTTCCTCCTTCCTGTTGAAATTGTTGCCGTGTTTAAAGATCTCAATGGCCTCTCTCGTTAGGCTCGCATAGAAACGCTGGGATTCATATAAGATATCCACTTTGTTTAAAACGATGCCCCACCCTGCAATTCCTCTTGTGTTCCGTAATCCTCGTATTGACACAGAATTTTATTGTGTTAATGCGGTCTTTGGGCCATCTACAGCTCTGTTGTATTGTACGACTGGGTTTAAAGACAGTTTTAGCACTCTGCTTTTATAGTAGCCTGTCGATCCTGTCCGCTACTTTGTGGATGTATGGTAGACTACTCCCTCCGCGCTTTTCTTCATCTTCTCCCGTTGTTTCTTCCTGGCGCTTTAGACGGCCGCCGCACGGCCCTATCGAACTCGTGCTGTATCCATTCAAAACACTCTTTCTAGATGCTTCATGCTTCAATTACCGTTCAAAATCAGCAGGCTCATAAATTCTTTTGGCTCTCATAGACTGGAGGACTTCTAACCCCATCCCAGTCCAAGTGGACTGAAGGACCACTACCCCCACCCCAGTCCCTGCATTGCAACGGGGCGGTGGGGGATTAAATACCACGGAGCTCAGCACAGTCGAATCACTCAACGTCGGGCACGGGAGATCACTTCGTCCATTGCCTCATCGCCTTTGATAATGGTTGCCGCAGATGTAGACGAAACGTAAGAAAGAAATTCCATTAAACCACGCTTCAAAGCCCGGAAAACGCTTTAGATTGTATTTCAGTATGAACTAAGGCCGTAATTTTTTCTTTGCTGTTGAAGTTGCGTCCGTGCTTGAACGTACCAGTGACATCTCTTGTCATTCAGCAATAGAAGATGAAAAAAATATCGTTACCTTCAGAGAAAATGTGTTCTGGTTGGCTCTTTTTGTGATTCGTAATTCTACTGTTGATACTGGGTTCAGTTGTGCCAATGAGATCTCAACGACATCTGTATGAAAACTTCAGCTCTCGATAGAAAATTCCTAAGATCTTTGGCCGATCTTGTTCTTGTTCGAGTCCATTTAGAAACAGTTTATACTCTGTGTTTTGCGGACATACGGTCCAGTCCAATCAAGTTGTTTTTCTCTGGCAATCAACATTTCATGGACAAACTGAGCAATTGAGTTCTTACTTACTAGATACTTTCCAATGGAAGGACTTTTCCAGAGATGTTTCTTTCTTCAAGTGAACCAGTTTACAAATTCTCTTAGCTCTAACAAATAGATTTATTAAGATACCCATTTTTTGGCTCAACTCATTGTTGAGGTATCGGTGAGTATGTTGGTTTTCTGAACAAGGTATGTGCCAGTTTCCTAATTGGTTTCCTTGATGTCAAAAGATCAAGAAAAAAACCGGCGTTCTTTCTTTTCTATCACTATTTCTATATAATTTCTTGGATTCGTTTTAAGTAAATTGAAGTGAGAATGCACTAAGCTAGACACTAGACAACAAATAATGTTACGGTTCATTCACAACCTGATAAATAGTACCCAAATTATTCTGCTTAATTATATTTTTCATTTAAAGTAACTGCACGTGGGTCTAACTGTGCCACTTTCAAAAGGGCGCTTATTTGTCAGCATGTGCAGAAATTGCAATATACGAGGAATTGTGCATACATGCAAATGGCACTATGGGACGTTGGCAGGTGCTTCCACTAGGGCATGCGAGAGATATATGTAAAGTGAAATCACGCCAGTTTTCTGCCGAAGTTGTCGCTTTACACAAACAGATGGCCGAGGTTCGTACCTATACTGTCTGGGGAAGACGTTCAGCAGAGTATCAAACTCATTTCTCTATCAGGCAGAGGAACCATAGACCGGTTCCGCTCTTATTGTAGCTCATCAGTACGGTATACCTCAAACCTGATAGAAATACGAGTTCGAGTATAACTTGGTCAGTGACACAGTGCACAGTGCTCAGTGACACAGTGCACAGTGCATATATGCACAGTGCCTTGAGTGGAAGTACCTGCCCTATTGGAAGCACCTGCCGTCGTCCGATGGCGCCGCTTGCATATATGCACAGTGCCTTGAGCAATAGAGGAAACCAAGTTATGCTCGAACTCGTATTTCTATCCAGTTTGAGGTATACCGTACTGATGAGCTCCAATAAGAGCGAAACCGTTCTATGGTTCCTCTGCCTGGATGACGTTCAAAAGAGTATCAAACTCATTTTTCTATCAGGCAGAGAAACCATAGGCCGGTTTCGCTTTTTGGAGCTCATCAGTACGGTATGCCTCAAACTAGAAAGAAATACGAGTTCAAGCATAACTTGGTTTCCTCTATTGCTCAAGGCACTATGCATATATGCCTGCATGTATTTCTATCAGGTATAAGGTATACCGTACTCATGAGCTCCAATAAGAACGAAACCGGTCTATGGTTCCTCTGCCTGATAGAGAAATGAGTTTGATACTCTGCTGAACGTCGTCCTGAGACAGTATAGATACGAATCTCGGCCATCTGTCTGTGGCAAGCGACAACTTCGGCAGAAAACTGGCTTGGTTTCACTTCACATACGAGATATTGTGTTTCCATCAACTCAAGCGAAACAAAGCGAGCAAAACAGCGTTCAAAAACCGATCGCGAGTTGGTTCACCCCGAAACAACCTAACGCTGAAAGTTTCGCGGTAAGAGGAAGGTATTCACAAGTCGAGACTTGTTTTGCAAAACAGTTGCGCGAGTAAATTTCGCAATGTGGAATCCGAGCTTAAGTTTAGGTATTCGGCAACCAGTTCAAGGAAAACCTTCGAGAGCTACCAAAGTGGATCATGTACTTGTTGTCCCCCTGTTCTTCCCGTTAACGATCTCAAAGCCCCTTTTCTTGTTAACGTTTTTGTTGCAAATATATTATGATCATTGATGTAGCCCAAATAGCTTTCTTCGTTGGTGGATTTTACGATGGTGTGGTCTTTTTCTCTCCATGATGTTGCATATCACATAACATAGTTTTCACAACAACAGACGGAAATATCTATATATTTTTATACGAGGTTCCTACGGCTAGAGCCGTTTCTCGCTTCTCAACTTCCATCTTCTTCGGTCTGCCCAACCCCCATCTTGTAGATCTCTTATATCCATAGCTTTCTCCACATCTTTCCTCCAACTTCTAGGTGGTCTTCCACACTTTTCTCGCTCAAGAGGAATCCACTGCCATACTTTCTTTGGCCGTCTATTTTCATCTATTCTTTGGAGGTGCCATTCTAATCTTTTGGTATCTATTGTACCTAGAATTTTACCTTCAATGTTCATCATCTGTCTTATGGTATCATTTCTCACGTAATCTAGTCTGGAAATATGACAACTTCTTCTCAAAAAATACATTTCAAGGTCCATCAACCTAAATTTATCTCTTTTATTTGTTTCTCAAGTTTCGGCTCTGTAAGTGCATATGCTTTCTAAGATCGTTTTATTGATAGTAATTTTTTTTTTTTTTTTCTGCTATTGCCCAGCTCCAAAGTAGTGAGTTTAGTTGTCGAATTACTCTCCTTCCTTGACCTATCTTGTTATTGATGTCGCCAGTACTCTTTCCATTGGAAGAGAGGATAACTCCAAGGTACTTAAATGAGGGGCAACCCTCGATCTTACTCATTCGGTCTTGATATTTATGGTGAGGCCCCAGTCTTCATAGCTCTCTTGAAGTTTGCGGAACGTGTAGTTGGCGTCATCCTCATCTTACAATAACTTGGTCATCCGCGAATAGTAGAGTATACAAAGTATCGCCACTAATACACACGCCCATCTTGCAACATTTCCGCTTCCAAGATATAAGGGCTTCATCCAGATATATTTTGAACAATAAGAGAACTAAAGAGCAGCCTTGTCTTAGGGCCTTAGTCACTTGAAATTCCTGGGACAGTCCCTTTCCTATCTTCACTGAACTTAAATTGTTTGAATATTATGCATTAACTGCGTTAATATAGGCTTTATCGATACCACTGTTCCTCATGCAAAGTCATAACTTGTTTAATGGCACTGTATCGTAAGCCTTCTGTAGGTCAACGAATATCAAATGAATATCTCTCCCTCTTTCGATATTTCTATCAAATTTTTTAATGTGAAAACACCATCAATACATGACCTTCCTGCCCTGAACCCATTCTGCTCCTCAGAATCTGCAAATTGTTGCTCAATCCTCCGTTTTAAAACTCTACGATAAAGGCGTGCCACTGAACACATAACACTTATTCCCCGATAATTCCTACAATCTCGCCTGTCTTCTCTTTTAAAGATCGATGTAATGACCGCATTTTTCTATTCATTTGGAGCTTCGTTGCCCTCTACACATTGATTGAAGATGACTACTAAGATGTCCAAAACAAGATTTGGCGCTGGCTTCAGTAATTCAATGTTGATATTGCCTGCGCCGGGGGCCATTTTGCTTTTCATCTGAGTTAAGGTTGTTCTTAGTTCTTCTGGTGTTAAGGGTGTTAAGTTTTCATTATTGGTGTCCACTTCATCTATTTGTTGGTTTAGTTGAATGAATTTTACTCGGTCTTCAGTTAACAGTCCCTTGTAGTGATTTACCCATTCTCGCACCCACTATGTTAATGAGATTTATTCCTGACGTATCTTTGACGTCCTTATTCCTTTTAATATTTTCCAAGCTTTATTTGCTCTGGTATTTCCTATGCACCTATCTACCTATTCGCATGTTTTTCTCCCAGTATTTATTGTTTGCTTTAATGACGTCTTTTTGCGTTTTTTTGTTCTTAGATCGGCAAATAAGTTTATCTTGGTGACTTTTTGTTATTAACCACACCCTATGAGCTTTTTCTTTCTCTTTTACCAGAGCTTCTAGCTTTGTATTCCACGAAAATATCTTCAATAATTAACATAACTGGTATTCGAGGTACTAAACCGTCGTACTACACTATTGTGAGTTCTAATGGTTGATTTCTGAGATTACTTTTATTTTGTTATATCGATGACATTTTGAAGTGCATGCGCATTTTCTGCAGCGCC
Source organism: Taphrorychus bicolor (assembly GCA_951812265.1). Classification (NCBI taxonomy): domain Eukaryota; kingdom Metazoa; phylum Arthropoda; class Insecta; order Coleoptera; family Curculionidae; genus Taphrorychus; species Taphrorychus bicolor. The sequence goes on along the minus strand of OX638306.1, from coordinate 19,715,587 downwards.
TTGAATTAGTACGCAAATTAATGCAAAACCTTGGACTTTGCAAACTTCTACGTTAATTACTAATTCCAGTGTACGTTTAAGTCTAATTTTGGTGGTTATGAATAACCTACAGTGCAAGCCTCTGCCAAATTCTCCCTCTTAATTTGCATTACTAAGTTTAAAACTAACTATAAAGTTGTGAATGAAGCTTTAGAGTTAATTCAAGTATTTCTAACTGATAACTATCCAGTACCTATATAATTGAAAGAATTGGATATCCGAAGTAATTAATTATAGACTCGAAAACATAATTCACAAAGGACCAATCATTACACAGTAAACAACACTTTGCTACACAGCATATTTCTTCCTGTTCTGAATTGTTTCCAAACTCAATTTTATCGAGTTTTTTTTACAGAGTGCTAGATGAAACAAACAACAACAGTCTTTTGACTGATTTGCCGAACGTATTTTGATGAACATAGATAAATTATTATTGTAAAAATGCTGAAACCGTGGATTTGTAGGTAAAAAATAATTACCTTTGTTGGGACTTTCACAGACCCATTGGAGACGTGTCATCAGTGACGTGTCCTTAACCTTCAAAAGGTTACTGTTGGTCCAGGTGGAGGCGGTTAAATTCGCGTCCCATCCAACCTCTATCTAGTGACCCTTTTGATTTCACTCCACTTACGACGTCATCCCTTTTTTGATCGGCCGTTCAATGGAGACGATTCGTGAACCAAGTTGGGGGAAGTTGTCAATAACCGTTTGAAACATTATCAGCAAGTTCAGAAGCAATTACAACACTTCTGGAAAAAGATGGTCGCTCATATACATTTCCGAGCTCCAACAAAGGAAGAAGTGGGACCGAATAAATAGGCTATGGGACGAGTCCAACGGCTGTAACCGGGCAATGATGGAATTACCAGAGTGACTGATGTGTAGATGCCGAAAAGATTGGTGAAGCGGTCATTTGCCAAGTTGGATTGGATTGCATCCATTGCCGATGGATGACTTAGCTAATGTCAAGGAACATGTTTGAAAGTACCTGCCTACTTCCCTAGTGCATGGTCGACCCGAAACCCCACTTTTTAGGTTACAAGGTTATATTGTCCGTATGTCAATTCCAATGTCCGTACAAAAAAAAACTTTAATGTTTTCGTTTATTATTTTTGTCTGTTTTTGTTCAGCTCGTCGAATGTTTATATTATTAATAGTCACCGGAAATTAAAGTTGATTAAAAGTGTTTCCAGTGTCTTAATGTTGTTGGTGCGCTGAAGTATTCGAACAGTCCACTAGTTATCTACAGCCTTTATTTAATAGCATAGAGGCAGCTGGTAATACCGGTTAAAAATACGATCATTAGGTCATTAAACAGAAACTCGGACCATTGAGGGTAAATATTTCAATTTCCAGTACACCGGGCATTTGGCCCGCAATTTTACGTAAACAAAATTGTGTTTGTATAACCTAGTAAATTAAATCATTCAAAATAATAAAGAGTAAAGCCGTTCAAAATAGGAAATACACTGAGTCAATACCTGTCTAAAAACATAGAAACACCATCATATATTGGAGGAAATCTGATTTATTATCCTAGCTATGGCAAACATATTTTCCTTAAGTATCTGGGGTTAGCCGGAAAGTTTTCGCGTTAAAAGGCGTATTTTCCATAATCGTTCCCCGGTTAACATCGATAAATCCATTTTTATAAATCAAAGTTCCAAGTGAGATCCGAAGCTGGCGTAAATCATCCAGCAGGGAAGAAAAGTTAGTTCCGCCTCCAATTTCTCAGCTACTCAAAACTTTGCCGACGAAAAACACGTTGATAGGATAGATTTCCACATGCCCGTATATACACGGCTTCGAGTGTAAAATTCGCAGAAGTTTTATTAAAACAAACTTTGTCTTTTGCTCGATACCCTTTTTTCTTCGGAATTTGTCTTTCCCCAGACGGACCAAGAAAGAGCACACAAAACTCTATTCGGCAGCTCTATAACTCAAATTAGAAACAGTTACGGACTCAAACAAGTCCAGAAGTTATTCGGCAAAAGGGGAAATATTGAGCAATAAATTCGAGGGCCATCCGGACAGGAAATTTACTTCGCGAACTTCCATTCGACGGCTTAATAATTTAAGAGAGCTTTCGATTCGATATAATTTTTAATCCGGACTTTCCTACTCCGGATCGCTTAAGTAGCCTGATGGCAAATCGATTTCCTCTCGAAAATCAATCACGTCTGGAAATATTGAGACAGACTCTGGACGGTAGAAATCTGTTCGTCAACTGCTTAAAAAGCCTCAGAAGGTGACCCTTGGGATCGAGGATCTTGTGGAGAATAGTAAAATCGATTATTGAAGGTGATAGGTCAAAGGTCAGTTAACCGTCTCAAGGCGAGCATTTTTCATTAAATTATTTAATGAAAGCTTCAACCCAAACACGCCTCTAGTGCTCCAAGGCATAATACTTCTGATTAATATTTAATCAGAATGGTAGCACACAATATGTAATTCTATTTTATTCGAATCGATAATTAATGTATATTTTTTTTAAGCGGACTAAAAGTACGTCATTTGTTTTCTCCATTCGCACACCTAAAGTGGGCTTTCCAATCCTGAGACCACAAAAGTAGCAAAATAGACCTAGGCGGTAAAAGTTAAGTCAAAAGTCACCGCTACTGTCATGGTGGCGCATATATAAACGATTTTCATTCACCAAAATTATTTGAATTAGATGACACCAGATAAACTTTGCAGTCCTCAGCCTCGCTTCGGCCGTCAATCTCTGGGCCCAGCACGAAAAGACCCACTTTTACTCCTAGTGACATAAGCTACTAAATATAAGCAAATGCACAAGCACTTTAAGTCTGTGCTTTGTCTCGTTTTTTTACATATTTCATTTATTGAAAGCCAAGAGCAAATTGTGGTGCTAAAGGACTATGCGGGGTACATCTATAGTTGGCAGACTCAATCGCTTCCTAACAATTACTTTTTAACTACCGTACGCCATTTATAGGGAAGAACCTGATAATTCTGGAAGGCAGATCACATTATTACATTAGAACAATTACATTATTATATTAGAGTATGCAGTAAAATATTATCAATCATATCAACATAATATGACGTTTTACGTATAGGTAGTTAGGGAGGAACGTGGAAGATTTTAAATCCTATGGTGTCAGTTTCACGCCATGAAGATTGTGTCCGGGTACCTGTCGAAGAGGGTGAAGTCTTAGTTTCGACGAAAGGGGACTCAAGAGTTGGATTCTTATGCCGGTCACTAAGCTAAGATGACAGAAATGAAGAAGTTTAACAAGACGAAAGCCTCTTAAGATAGCAAATTAATAGCCTCAACCGTAAGTTTAATGAATTTAAAAACAGTCAAGATGAGATAAAAGCTGACCGAAACTACAAATTCGACATTGTAAAAGCTCTCTAAGAACTTTCAGCTTCATGAATTGAGGTTAAAAATTGTCAAAGAAGAATCCCCAAAGATTTAGAGAAAGTTATGTTCAGGAAACATCAGGGACTATTAGAGACCTCAGCGTCAAATTGCCGAATGGAAGAGCAGAGCTGCTATCCAGAATAGAGCGCTCATGGCTCCTTTGGTAAAAAGAAAGGACGTCCAGGTTCCCATAAATGTTACTCGCACCACAACCCACTGATGCTACATCGAGAAGGAGATTCACATCCAGAGTTGTAGCGAGAATTTGCAGTTGCAAAAGCGATTGCAAGCATACACTGACCATTGCAGACGATTGCATTGTCAATGCTATTGAAGCCAGTACTCTAGCAAGAACAAACCACTAAAAATTATATAGCAGACTTTTCAGACGAATGGGAGGAACTCATTTAGGGAAGGAGAGACAAGGACTAACCAAAAGGGATAAGATTCAGGCTAAACTGAAGCTGCGCTACAAGAAGTATGGGATGAAGAAATATGAAAGAAGATCGAAGCCTATAAAAAACAGCAAAGACCACGGGGCAGAAAAGGAAACCAAGTCCGCCCTCAATGGGAGAAATTAGAGTGGCAGACTATACACCAAGATTTTCGTAGCAGAAGTATTTGTTAGCTTAGAAAGTCAGTTTTAGTGAAACATCATCGATGACGATAACGCAGTACAGCACAAAACTAGACGGCTAGATAGGATGCTAAACCCAGCGCTCATCACATCATCTGAATAAATTCGAGATATCTTGCAAAAACCTAGGCTGCCAGAATATGTTGTAACAGGAAACAAACTATACTCAATGCTGCCTGCTCACGGGGTAGCTGCCTTAGACAACATTGTTACGAAAACTACTAAGTGGAAGCTGCAGGACGCCATCCCATTCCCAAACATGTCATCCTGAAAGAGCTTAAGAACAAAGCAGAACAGCGACACGCCCTACCAAAGAGCATTTTGGCTTGAGGGCGCAGCAACCGACAGAGATGCCCCTCAAGCCAGATAAAGCTCAAAAGTCAAAGCTGAAAGTGTCAAGGCTGAGGGAGTTTGTCACCTGTACCAATTGAGAACAGCCACAATGGACTGTTTCCTCCACGACACAATGGAAATTAAGATAAGAGAGTTCGAGAGTGTAATTGAAGCCACAGTGAATGAGGTTAGGAAAGAAGTAGGAAAGGATGTAAGTCCTATCTAAAAGATATTATGAATAAGACTGAAAAAAAAGCTGAGAATGCAAATGGAAGCAGCTTCCAAAGTTAGTAAGAGTACTTTTACTTTCCATCAAAAAGTGACTTCGATTATGGATGCACTTGTAACAATTTGAGGCAGCTACGACTTAACGGCACTAACCCTAAGAAAGCGACAAACACAAAGGCCAGGTCTACCAAGCTTAGTTGACAAAGGATGCAGATAACCAAAGAAAGGTTACAGCAGTTTGAAGCAGACATTACTTGCTTGATCTACTTCCTTTAGTATTAAATGCTTCAGCTGACTTCAACAAGCGACTATCCCTGCAAAGCTTTATTATCTCTGATTAAATAATCGGAGACAATGATCTGCAGCATGAGCTAAGGTTAGCTAGTAAAGCTAGTAACTGGGGCATTATTCTATAGGAAAGGGTGAAAGTGAAAGTGAGAATTTTGACATCCTTGATTGGTCAAAAAATTCTGTTGGCGAATTCCATTGGCCAGCAATTCTCACTTTCACTTTCACTCTTTCCTATAAAATAAGCGTCCACGTATTTTTTTTGCACAAACAATTGAACAGCGCATTAGAATTTGAGGCTGGTAAACAAGAATCGAGAGGTGTCAAGTATCGGGCAGATAGGAAAAAAGTTTCTCCCGATGAGAATCGTGATCATGCCTATGAAAGTCAAAGCAATAAGAACAAGAGGAGAGTCAAAACCCCAGAACCCGTATTAAAATTGGAGTGTTACGGTTTCATTCTAGGAAAACTTTTTGATTATAGTTGACATTGTTTACATTTGCCATTTGTCAACGTTTGATGGACAGCTGTCCAAGTATGAAATGACTTCCTTAATATTATTTTCATTTACACATTTTTGCCACAAAAAGCAGAGTAAGAGGGCAGCCTTTTTTAATATTTTTCAGAATTGCTCTTCAGTTTGAACTTTGCTCTCTCGAAGTTAGGTTGAGTTTGTGAAACTATCAAAAATAGTATATTTTTGGAAAATACGTGGTCAATGTAAAGACATAGCTGACTTGTACTAAAGGGCAAGCTTTAAGCTGGAGTTATACTTAGTTATATATGGAAAATCTCACAAGCGGAGGGGGTACTCAGGCATTATGACCAGGGAAAAAGTACAAGTAGCAATCTGACTAAGGCTTATAAGGTAGCAAACTGAAGTAAGAAACCCATCATCTATAAACTTTACACCAATTAACTTAGCCACTAATTATCGCTTGAGTTGCGAAAGGATACATTAAGGACAATCCACATTTTCTCATTATACTAAAATGGATAATATGAGAATTGAAATGGAAATGCTGAAGACACATGAAAATAAAAGTCAAGACAAAGAGGGCATAAATTGTTGGGATCGTGAAGCCAAAGGCTATATAAAAATAGTGTTCAAAGTTGAGCAATGCCACCCAGAGTCTCATCTACAATGCTACATGTGTCCCAGCTGAGTCACGTCTGGTCTGGTTGTGTTTGGCAAGGTGTGCTGTCGGCTTTGCTAAATGATTCTCGACACTGGTATCCAGTGTCGAGATACCACCCATAGTACCATAGTAACACCTGAATAATGACGCTACCAGGCTATAGTAAGACGGAGAGGTTTGCAGCACTGCAAATGAACTCCAATTCCTCACAAGTTGGTTTTGGAAACTGCCAGAGGTCCAAATCTACATGAAGGTTTTCACACAGTTTTCGTGTAGATGGCGTTCTCTTTAAACGTGACTTGATGAAAAAAAAATAGATTCCAGTTAGAGAGAGCTCCATGTCATCAAATGTCAAACATCAAAACAAACATGACGGAGTTGAAATATCAAGTTTTAAACCAACAAAATTTACAGGCAAGTCTTCCTAAACAAAAACATTGGTTGTCACTTGCGGGCATAAATTGTTGGGATCGTGAAGCCAAAGGCTATATAAAAATAGTGTTCAAAGTAGAGCAATCCCACTGGAACTCAGAGTCTTATCTACAATGCTACATGTGTCCCAGCTGAGTCACGACTAGTCTGGTTGTGTTTGGTAAGGTGTGCTGTCGGCTTTGCTAAATGATTCTCGACACTGGATACTACCACCCATAGTAGTACTTAAGTAATGACGCTACCAGGCTATAGTAAGACGGAGAGGTTTGCAGCACTCTAAATGATCTCCAATTCCTCACAAGTTGGTTTTGGAAACTGCCAGATGTCCAAATCTACATTAAAGTTTTCACACAGTTTTCGTGTAGATAGCGTTCTCTTTAGACGCGACTTGATGAAGAAAACTAGATTCCAGTTAGAGAGAGCTTCATGACAGAGTTATCAAAACAAAACACGACGGAGATCAAATATCAAGTTTTAAACCAACAATATTTACGGGAAAACTCGTCCTCAACAAAAAAAATTGGACTGCCGAACAGAAACCATACTAGCAGGTTGTCCCTTGCATCCGGTAAATGACAATTTTTACAAACATACGGTTGCTAAAATCTGGCGTTGAGGATGTACAGAAAGTGTAGAAAATTGGCACACTCTAACTAGTCACTATGGTAACGATGAGCTAACCAGAGGATGTACCCAACCTGCTGGATTTGGATCACGTAAATGACAATTTTGGTATACAATGATAGAGTCCGAGGATGAGGATAGTGCTTTAGATGAAAAAAAGAACGGGGAGCAAGAATTGACTAATATCTATGTCTTTATAGCCAACATCAGGGAGCATGACCAGAACTTTAAGATATATAGTAGACGAAAATGGTATACTCTAGTCAATCACTATGGTAACGATAATGATAGGCCAACTAGTTGATTTAAAGAGCCTAATTGGGGATCTACCTTAAGACGTGGAACATTTTTGGTACTTGGATAATTTAATGCCAAATAAAGTGTAGATAAGTCAGATTTAACATATCACTGACCTAGTTAGACATGGACATAGCCAACAAACGCCAATATTTCTCTAAATATGCCCCCCCTTTTCGGACGGAAGTCCGTCGCTTCAAAGGGTCCCCTGATGTAATGTTGTCATCAGCGTACGTCATACAAGCGTCATAGCAACTTAAAGCCGGACCGGATATTGATTGTGTCGATGGTTTTTGGTTTTTGCTAGGTTGGAACTTAAGTTTTAGAAAACTTTGAAACTAGGCCAACTAAGGGCTCGGGGTACTAGGGCTCTAGCTAGGACATGGATGTAAGTTTGATACTTGATTGGATTGGAAATCAGAAATAATAAAAAAAATGACACTGACAGTTGTCTTGCAATAATTTGATGAAATACATCAGGACGTCACCGAGACGTTACTTCAACCGGAAGTCGTCATCAGTTCAAATGTTCCCACTGCTAAGAGGAGGCGCCAAAACTGTAAAACAGGAGGGGGTCTCCAGATTATCTCGATGTAATATATGCTCCGGATATACAAGGACGTATTTGCTGTGACAATCTGTAGTCGAACCTTCCGCGAGTTCTAGGAGTTTAGTTTCTGCGGGAAACTAAATGATGTCACCAGAAAGAGCAGTTATCCTCTACCAAGAATTATTGACAATACGTCTAAAGTGGTAAGCGGCTTGGTTTTTAGGGTGCATAGAGGAGATACTAGATAAAAAGAGAAGCGCTTTCTCTACCGTTTGTAGACTTCGGGCAGTTCAAAGATATCCCGTTTCGATTTTGTGATCCTCCAGCAATGTTTGAATTACTTATGAAAATGGTCCTGCAGAGCCTGAGCTGGGACATAGGCCAAGTGTATCTGGATTATATCATATCTGAACAATCATTTAAAGAGCATCTGGGGAACATTGATGAAATATTAAAGAAGTTTAGGAGAGAAGTGGAAGTTCTTTCAAAAAGTGGTTCAGTATCTGAGCTATATATTTTTTTAGGTGTGGTGAAGACCGATCCAAAGAAAAGCAGCTAAGAATTGGCCAATACTTAGAGAGTAATCTCAGGGGCAAAGTTTCCTTGAGCTAGACTTCTACAACAGGAGATTTGTTCAGGGATTCTTCGACATTGCCAGGCCTCTGAATCGACTGGCGTAGAACAAGCGGCCTTATGAATAGACTGAAAAATGTTGCAAGATTTGTGAACCTCCAAAAAACCCTTGTGCCCTTTGCGAAACTTGGTGTGCCCGCAACAAGGCCAGGAGTTTTTTATCAACACAAATAGGACTAACCCTGCTATTGAAGGAATACTGTCTTGGAACTTAAAGTGTCAAGAATGAGTTATAGCTAATTTTAAGTAAAGTGCAACTGAAATCTGAAATAACTATTGTGTGGCCAGAAGAGAGCTGATAGATGCTGTGAAGACCATCAAGCATATCCATAAATACCTCTATGGGCAAAATTTGCGCTGAGGGCCGAACACGCTGATCTTAAGTGAGCAAATGAATCATGAAGGATAAATAGTCAGATGGCTGCAGCGCTTCTAGGAGAACGACTTTAACATTGAACATCAAAAGAGGATGTTAAATCGTAATGAGGGAGTCGCCTTAAGTGAACCCAATCTTCATCATTGCTCTCGTCAAAAGAACAGAAAATATTATTAACGCAAGACTGCCGTAGTCTGTTGTGGGACTCTGTTCACTTGACTCAAGATTAGGGACAACATACAGGCTTGAAATCCCTAAAGTGAAAAGAAGGCAGAGTAAGAATTAAGTGGCAAGACCTTTCCAACAAATCTCAATCACTAAAGAAATACCGAGCGAACTGACATTCGTTCCTTTCGAGTGTCAGGGCCACACCCAGATCGAGATGGATTCCAAGAGCCCTGAAGAAGACGTGAAGTATACGTCAAAACGTAGGCCGTTTTTCGAGTTACAAGGGTGTTTCATTTTCCTAAACCTGCTAACCACCATAACTATAAGTAGTGAACATTTAGGTGTCAAAATAAGTTTGAACAAAATCAGGGAGTGGTTTTATTGGAAAGAGTTACACCGACATGGAAAATTGGTGTGACGATCGTCAGACCAGCAAATCAGAAATTGATGACTGAGTCTAGAGACAGTGATGGACTGCAAGTGACCCATGGTGAATAAGTAGTAAACACTTAGGTGTCAAAATAAGTTTGAACAAAATCAGGGAGTGGTTTTATAGGATAGAGTTACACCGACATGGAAGATTGGTGTGACGATCGTCAAATCAGCAAATCAGCAAATGATGACTGAGTTAGGAGATCAAATGATGCAGTACAACATTGGTGCAATTGTTGCTGTAGATTGCTTCTGTAGATGATCAGTGCCAAATCCAGCAGAATAACTCAAGCACTTTTCTACATTTTGCATAATGCGTTATGCAGGGTGATTTACGTTATTCGACACGGAAGATTATGGCTAAACTTTTAAAAAAATTTGTATATGGAATGGATAAGGGTCTATTGGAAGTATATTTTAAAATTATTGTCTTTGTATACAGTATAAAATTGATGAAAGTTTTATTTTTTTAAATGAAACACCTACTATGTTAATGTATTTTCGGTATCTACGGACAAAAGTAAAGGTAGTTTTATTAAGGTTTATGGCATCTAAACCGTACCGTTCTTCAGATATTCGTAATTTTGTGAAAATGCAGCATTAAATTTTAGCAGCATTACTAATACATGGAATTTTTTGCGGTATGTATTAAATATTAACTACTGTGTACCAAATGTAAAAAAATGAACACTAAATTATTACAAACTTCAAACAATAATAACTCGTTTAATTTAAATTAGACACCCTGTATTTTATAGTATCATTAGGTGCAGAATTTGGTTTCCTATCAAAAACTATTAAACATCCTATAGCTTGGTCGTTGCATTTTCTTGGAAAATTGATTTTTTCTGAATTTACGCTGACATAAGCGAATGTAGTAATCTAATTTACCTGTTCAGGTCTGTTCAGGTGTTACCTGATTTTGACAAAGCAAAATTTATTGTCATTTCTAGTTGTCACATATATTTATTTAAAGTTCAATATTTTTTTACTGTTATAATTGGTGGTTAACAGGCAGTTTTATTTAATGAAAATGCTGGTTTACACATCAGAAGAACGAGTAGATATGATTTTCATTCTAGGAGAATGCTTGCAAAATTGTCTTTTAGCATCAAGGGTTTATGTTGAAAAGTTTCCTAACCGAACTCGGCCGAATAGAGCCGTTTTTTAGAGGTTCAATTTAGGCAAACTGGTAGTGTTCAGTATGAAACAACTGCCAAAACGAGACCAGTTACAGAAAACCAAGAAACCGAATTAGCCGTTATTGGCTCTGTAGTTGAAAATCCCTATGTCGGGCAACGAGAAATTGCACAAAACTTAAATATTAGCCAAGCAAGCGTATCAAGGATTCTTCAAAAACATAAATATCACGATTATAAGATACAACTACATCAAGAACTCTCCGATAACGATTTTGGCCAACGAGTGGACTTTTGTATGAGGGTGTTAGGAAAAGTTGGAGAACAAGAAATTTTTTTTGAATCAGTTATATTTAGTGATGAGTGTACTTATCATAACGATGGTTCTTTTAACCGACACAATTTTCATTATTATTTTGATTTTAACCCCCATGAATTTAGAGTTATTAACAACCAACATAGGTGGTTAGTAAATGTATGGGGGGGGCATACTGGGACAGTATGTGATTGGACCTTATTTTTTTGACGAACATTTAAACGGAATGTCGTTTCTAAATTTTTTGAGAAATCAGCTTCCTGTGTTACTGGAAGAAGTTCCTCTAGATATAAGAACAACCATGTGGCTGTAAATGGATGGGGCACTTGCTCATTATCATCGTGAAGTCCGGGAGTTCTTAAATGTTCGTTTCCAAAATCGATAGATTGGAGCACAACATTGGCCACCAAGGTCCCCTGACATAACGCCTCCTGATTTCTTTTTAGGGGGATATGTGAAAGGAATCGTGTATAATACGCCACCAACCACAAAAGAAAATATGAAGGAACGAATCAGAGAGGCCTTCAGAAGCATAACTTCCTATACGTTACGCAAGGTGAGTGAAGGATTTAAAAACAGAATAGGTTTGTGTTTAGAATCAGACGGTCGTCATTTTGAACAAATTTTATAACTGTTTGTTTTTGTTTCTTTTATTCTTATATTGACTTGTTATTTATTGTGTTTCAAATTGCCACTATTATTGCACTTAATTTTTTTGTAATAGAGATGCTAGATGTTATAAGAACTCTTGTAATTAATGTTTTATTGTTTTATTTGATATTTTATTCTAAATAAAGACACTTTAACATTCAGATGACTGCTAGATAATCTTCATGATTATAATTTTGTAACTTATAAATTAATATCTGACAAATACGGGGTGTTCATTAGAAAACTTTGTCTAGTTGGTTGTGAAATGTCAAAGGAAAAGAATGGAGAAACAAAAGTCCATTTACTTTTCTGTCAAAATTGTATAGCCTCCTAAATGAAGTTTTCTAGTGAACACCCAGTACTAATGATAATAAATTTTGCTTTCTCAAAATCAGGTATTGTAAGAGGCAAAGCAGATTACTTAATTCCTTTATGTCAGCTCAAATTCAGAAAAAAATCAATTTTCCAAGAAAGCTCACAATATAAATGACCACAAAAATATCGTATTTTTTACAGTTTGGCGCCAAAGATCAATTATTTGCTATCGAGCTAACCTGAAACTCAATGCTAGTTCAATGTTTTACATTTTAATAACTAGTTGAGAACCATCGATCCACCATTTAATTTGGCACAAGTAAGAAATAGTGGACTTGGTCACTATTGACACAAGTTTAAAAAAAAAATCAGCACTCTCAAATTTTAAATTATTTGCACTGAATAGAGAGAAACTCAAATGCCCTTCTCAGTCTAAAACCCATTCGTGCAGTCATGTGAAAAAAAGTTATTCAATCAAGATATGAGTGACTCACATCACCAACAGTCATCCATCCATAACGTCCCAGATTAGTGCACGGTCGGAGATTTAAAATGAACTTAATCTTTTTATCGTTTTGCGACAACGAGGATTCACTCGCAACTTGCAGATTAGTAATTAAAACTCCTCGGAGTTTGCCTTTTTGCCTGAACGATCGACTGACTTTTCTAGTGTCTCGCTTCGATGGAGTTTGCCCGACTCGATTCTAACAACCTGTAACAGGCGATAATTGCAAAAAGGTCCCATTTATCCCGTCCCTCTTCGACCCCAAGCTCCCATAACGCCCCTACCTACATAGCCTTGTATCAGACCATAAAGTAGTATTTTTACGGCGTATAGTCTAAAACGTCTCGTTCCCATCATTCGAAAAGGGATTACCGATAACGATCCCGAGTATCAGGTTTTATATGTCGAGGAACCGGTTATTATTAAGTTATTTATTTTATATGGCGAACGTATTGGAGTTTGTCGTGTCGAGCATCGAACGTGACGAGTCACGAACGAAGGGGTGAGAAACGTAATTGCCTTGGAGATTCTGAAGGCTATATGGGCCAATTCCGAGGAGTTTATAGTGCAAAATGTTGTGAGGGAGTCGTATAATAATTGAACTTTGTTGGAAATGGAACATGTTCTAAAAACTTTATGAAAAAATATATTTTGGAAGGAAATAAATTTCTGCAAGTGTTTTTATTTCTGGAATATATTAAACAAATATAGTTTGAGAGAAAGAAGTAAGTAAGTAAATATCAGGACTCATTTTCGATCTCCAACCTCTCGTTCAACAAACCTAACCAAATGTACCTGAAAATCTAAAAAGTTTTTGGCGCAACAACTGGTTAGTTGATGGTCGACGATTTCTAATTTTATGTAGGATGTAGGTCAAGTGTGGTGATTCATATTCATCTGCGATGTCTCATATAATAACTCAATTAATTGTGTTTTATAAACTTGTAGCATACGGTAGGGCTATAGTGAAGAATATGCGTAACTTGTTCTCAATGCTCTTTGTATTTTGTGTTATAAAATTTGATTTCTTTTCTGTTCTTTCTCTTCTGGTTTTTATTTTTGACCACTTATCTGATGTTAATCCTTATTTATAGTAGAACGCCTGAACGCACCTTAGCTCCTTATCTATAAAAAGTACTACTGTTAAGCTAAGTACAAGCCGTTAGGTTAGTTTCATTAATAATTATTAATTATTTTATGGTAGGCAGGTGACGTTGGCATTACTTCAAAACTTCCAAAAAAATGCACAAATGTATTTCGTTCAAACATTCCAAGCACCCGCGACGTTGCTCCTAGTCGCATAAGACAATTGCATATAGGTATAATTCTTCGAGGTCAAAGCATCAGATTCCCGTCTAACTGGTCACTAGCCAAGTAAAAGTGGGGGGAAACCAGAGTTCTCTTAAGAAGTGAGGTCAGTAGACGACAGTTAGTAGCGACATAACTACTATGGTATTTAAAGGTTTTCGTGAACCGTCGGGTAGTATAGAAGCCCATTCTTGCCCAGCCAATATAGGAGGCTGTCCTCATAACGTCCGAAAATTTACGATGCAGGACTAGTTAGGATTCTGCAGTTTATATTGTTTGTTTATTTTTATTTAACTTTTATTTATAGCTTAATTAGAAAGTGTATTCCAAAAAATTTTTGATTGCGTATAATGCATTTTGTCCACGACCACTTCATAATATACTGATATTCAGCTTGTTGACAAAAGTTAAATAGGGCTCATATAGCGTCAGATGGATATATGAGTTGAAACAGCGGGAATAATGATATTATTCCCGCTCGCCATTTAAGTTCTATATGTTGCCTTGGCAACCACTACGAGTAGGCAACAACGCATTATCAAACGCCGCAGCATAAAAAATGCACTGGTGGCACCGGTTTTGCCGTCAAACGCGAGTGTCACTTTGACATTTCAATAATTTTATTTACACTACCTATAGATTTTATAATTTGTAATTATTATTAGATAATGGCCGTGGACAAATTATAGTATTATACTCGCTTTTTATGGTCATTATTCCCACGGTAGACTTGCGCCCCTCGCTTGCGGCTCGTGACGCAAACGTCCCCCTAAAGGAATAATGGCTTTCATAAAAAGCTCGATTAATAATATACTATTTTAAAACAACCTGGTTCATCCACTTGATTAAAGAATTGATTATTACTTTTTAGTCTTATTGGTATTGGCACCCTATTGTATAAAATTACCCCTATATAGAGAGTGTTAGCCCTAAATAACTCTAATCTGTGGTAAGTTAACTGGAGGTCACAGCCAAATCTAGTATTATGTTCATGAAAATAATTTTGTGTTCTCAGCTTGTGATTATTTTGCCGGATAAATTTAAGACTTTCAAAGATGAATAAGGATGGAAGGGTTAGGATTGATTGCTTGATAAAGGTGGGTTTGCAACTTTCCCTATATTTTAGTTCAAATATCGTTCTACTACATCTTTTCTGAATGATAAAGGCTATCTCTGAAGTACCACTCCATAAGGTGACGCCATATCTAAAGATGGACTCGATATTAGAGTAATAAAATAGTTTAAGCACAGTTTTGCTAACTATAGGTTTCGGTCTCTGGGGTGCAAAGCAGTTTTTTGCGCTCTTTGTGCAAACAAAGTTAACATGCTCCCTACAGTTCAGAGACATATCAATATACACTCCCAGTAGTTTATATGACTTAACTTGTTTGTTGGATTTACCATTTATTCTTATTAGATAACTACTATCATATTCAGATTCGCGATGATGAACCTGCATTCTATAGGTTTTACTAAGGTTTAATGTTAATCTGTTTACTAATAAATAGTTATTTAATTGTGACAAATTAGTGGAAACAATGTCCACCACTTTCGTCTTTGTTGGAAGACAGTAATGAGATGTCCTCTGCAAATTCGCAGTTAAAGTCAGCAACAATTTCCGATAAGTCATTAGTGGAGAGAAGGAATACTAAAGGTCCCAGGGCACAACCCTGCGGAAACCCAACGTGAATATCATCCAGTAAAGATGCAGCTTCCTGAGCGCTGGCGATTATTCAGGTATGGTTTCATTAAGTGATACCAGTTACCTCTCAATCCACACCATTCCAGTTTGTCTAGTAGGAGATGTCGACGCATTCGAACGCCTTGCTCAAATCTACAAATAGTGCCATTACGTTTAAACCTGAATCAATCATGCTATAAAGAATGTCAATAAAGCAGGAAAGGGCTGTCAGTGTGGAGCGAAAACCGTGCTGTGAATTTGGAGAGGAAGGAGGAAGGGGAAAGAATCCATCTCGGCCATTCTGTAAATTGTTTGTGAGGAGTGCTAAAGTGAGGAGAGGAGATCGGGAAATACCCAAAGAATCAACTATATGACACACTCACACCCACTTACACACCATACCAATGCTACAGAAATAAAGCACACCTCCAAAACGTTTTTGCACGAAATAACTTAGGGAGAGAAGTGAGAGCTAGAAAACGGAAAAGAAAATATACCCTACACACTAAGGCACGGGCTTTGCCTGTAGTGCCAAGAAGACGAAAAATAATAGCCACTTTTAATACTCATGAGAATAGAGGGGGCGCGATGATCGACGTTACATCTTCTAAAGATGAGCCCGCGGAACTATTTTTACCCGAATTAGAAAGAGGAAAAAAAAGAGCATGGAAGTATGAACAAGAAAAAAAGAATCAAGAAAGAAAGGGCCAATAAGAGGGCCGAGAGGGAAGATGTCAGGGCAACTCCAGCTAATGACGGTGAGCAGCAGGCAATTGAGCACAACTCTGAGCTTTTGTGTTAGTTTCTTAGAGTTTTGTACTAGAATGACATATTGGAGCGCCTTAAGGCCGGAGACAGAAGAGCCTTCCACCGGGTTACCAAAAAGGGCATGAGTGTGGAATGAGATAAATGCAAAAAAGCCCGCAGAGTTAAAAAAAAAACCTGAAATTCTGCGAAGATAACTCCCGGAGACATCTCCTACTACACCTATTATACCTCAAAAAAAAATAATCAATCGGACTGAAAATGCTTCAGTAGAGAAGCTTTTGGGACAGTTTTAACATCGTTTAAAGACAGTTTTAACATCTTTTCCAGTAGCCTGCCAATCCTACCCATTACTTTGTAACGTAATGTATGCTAGACCAGTCCATCCACGCTTTTCTTCATCTTCTCCCTTTGTTCTTTTCTGGCGCTCTACATTCATCGAACTCGTGTTTGCTGTATCCATTCCAACCAAACGCTCTTTCCAGATGCTTCATTTCTAGTTCCAATTCAGCTGATTCACATATTCAATTGGCTCTCACAGACAGAGCCTTTATGACTTCCCTTTTCTGTCTGGGATGATGATTTGATCATCATCCATGACCAAATCAGCTCCACCCAGATATTGAGATAGTATTGAGAGAGTATTGAGATATCAACAGCCTCCCTAATGTTATTTAAAAAATCTGTGTATACTGTATCAACACTTGTTGAAGTGTAGTTCCATGGTTTCACATTCCAGTTTATGTTAAAATTGCCCATAATAATAGTCCTTGATGTGAAAATTGAATCTTCATCAAGCAAATCACTCCAAAATTTGAAAAACTCATTTGTGCTACCGTTAGGTGACCTGTATATTGATCCCAGTACGAGTCTCTCTTCTTTTAAATGTAACTCGACAAATAATGCCCAAAATGTCACAATGTCAAAACTCTCTTCAAACTCACTCGTACAATAAAAGCGATCTTGGGAACGGCCAAAGACCCCAGAGATCTCATCATCTGTGATTAGCTGATCACATGATCAGCTGTGGCTCGTATACATTGGCACCACAAGGTGAACACAAGAAGAGTTGCAGGCTGGGACAAACACAAAAGTCAGAAGTAGCAGAGCACGCTCTTTCCGAAGGTCACGGTATCCTCTTCAATGAAGTGGATATCTTAGGTATACCAATTGCAGCGTTTCTATTTGAGACTAACGAGAGCGGCCATTGATGAGATCTCTAAACTCGACAATAATTTCAACCTAAAAGCGGAAATGACGTTTCTAAATGCAGACTGGAAGCGAGTTTTACGACATACTTCAAGTGTCCCTCCATTGCAGTGCGCCGGCGGGGGAATAATTTCCAGGGAGTTTAGCACAGTCCAATCTGTCAACGTCGGCAAGCACGGGAGATCACTTCGCCCATCGCCTTTGATAATGTATGCCGCAACTTAGACGAAAAGTAAGGAAGAAATTCCATTGGGCTACGGCTTCGAAGCCTGGAAAATACTTCAAGTTGTAATTTATACTTATTTAAAAAAAAGTTTAACATTAACACTTCTGGGAGTTAGAAAGGAAAGTGAACACATTTACCAGAAAAGACCGTTGAGCCTCATTTCCCCAACTTGTGAATTTTTTCACCCTCCCTTCTAATACTCAACAACGTCACTATTAAATACATTGTAATGAAGGAGTAGGGCTTCTCTGCCTCATGGTCAGGGCATCCACACGTCAACTGGACGCTCTGGGCTCAATTCCCAGTAGAAGCGTGGCTTTTATTTCAAAATAAATTATTATGTCTAAAACGCCACTAAAAATATCAATTTCAGTTCTGTAAAAAATCGCTTTCTATTGTCAGTTTGCAGTAAAATAATCCGAATGTAAGAGCGTTCGTGCAGTATGCAGAATTAAAACAAAAGCGAATGCCAAAAGGGCAAATGCAATTTGCAGCCTCCCGCCGGAACAAAACCGTGCTATTTCATTGGTAGACGCTAAACGGCGCCTTCTTATCTCGAAAATATGCTCCAAATCGCGAGCTCTTGGTTAGCTTCATTATAAATCCGACACTCGAGGGTTTGATTTATACCTACATCCAGAAAACTCCAGTCAGATTTAGAAAGAATCTCTGAAACGCTATTTAGATTAAAACGCATGATTTATCGGTTTGGAAAAGGTCACTTTTTCAGTGTTAAAATTGGGAAAACAGAGCCTTTGCGGGTTTCTTCACCCGCCTCGCGAACTTTATCATTAATCAATCACTTAATGCCTCAATCAATACGAAGGGGATTATAAAACTCGACACCCTTATCTCTTTGAAGCCATAAACAATAATAAAAGTTCAACGACATGATGGAGCTGCTTTGGGAGATGGGAGTCTTTGTTAAGTGAATACCTAAGGCTGTTGTCTTAAAAACTTTTAATAAGAAAAAGTTCATCGGGCTCAAGCAAAAAACTGACATTATAAATCACCTTATCAGTATCATAAAATCCCGAAGCTTATTTCGACAAGACATAATTTAGGGCGGCACTATATCGGGGATGTTGAAAAGTTTTAAGCGAAAAATATACCCCGGGGGGGAATTACCAGACACATCTCGAGCGTATGGAATGAGATTTTACGCTTTTGATGTTAACGAATGGAGCTATAACATTAGTTATGAACTTACCTTATAGATCCGTGCTGACAAGCAATTCTAAAGAGGTCTTACGTTTTAATCTGCCTGCCAAGCAGCAGCCATAACTTCTCTCCGCTGATCGTTGTGTCAGCTGCAATGATGCAAAACGAAAATGTTTTCGACATTTGGTATTCAGAAATAAAGAAGCAAACAAACGACGAGCTCCATTATCTGTGGGTTTAGTGTCACCTTACACTTCGTAAAGCCATTTGTTACCACTTCTAAAGAACACAATAGATTTTTCTTCCAATTGAGTAAGCAAAGTGAAAGGCAAGTTGTCCTAGAAAACAGCGCATTTTGTGAAATAAAAATGAAACTCTATCTACTTGAGAAAGAGCGACTAAAACTACAGTGGTAATAATAATGGAAATGTTTACAGCGACGAGTGTATAAAATTTCATGCTCACAACAAAAGGCCAAAGGTTGACTAATTGAGCTCGGCATATAAGAACAAGGACAAATATAAAGGAAAATTTTTGTGTTTAGGTAATTTATTTGCATAATAATCAGCATGTGACGTGATAATTAAACGCAC
Source organism: Taphrorychus bicolor (assembly GCA_951812265.1). Taxonomy (NCBI): domain Eukaryota; kingdom Metazoa; phylum Arthropoda; class Insecta; order Coleoptera; family Curculionidae; genus Taphrorychus; species Taphrorychus bicolor. The sequence goes on along the minus strand of OX638306.1, from coordinate 19,696,151 downwards.
ACGTAGGTATATGCATATGTATGATTGTTTTTAGGCCAGAGTTTCATGTGAACGATTTGTGCAAATTAACCTCGTTCCGTAAAAGAAAAATGTTAATTATACTAGAGTTTGCGTTTAGTATAGGTAGAGATTTCCTCACTAAATTGCGTTTTGGTGTTATTTTGTTACAAATTCAGATCACAGTGACGGTAGTAAAAGACATATCACTTAGTGTACCGTCATCCATTAAGGCAAAGGAGTTACCTGAAAACAGTTACATTAGGTTAATATGTAATTCGTGAGATGAGGAGATATGGTAACAAAACTGAGGACTTATCTATGGTGCGACGTTTTGTGACGAAATGGTCACTTTCTCAAGCACTATTAAACTATTAATAATAAACAAAGCATCTACTCTGTCAGACAATATTACAAACTAACACATACCTCAGATGTTATGGGTATTCCAAATATTACATTCATCGAATTAAACCACGTTCCAGCTGTAATTAAAGACCTGAAATACTGCATCGACCACCAACTGGAAAGTGAGGAGCATCCAACTTCGTCAATAGGAATCGAATTCCCATTAAAGAGTAAAGACTCTCTAATGAGAGTGTAGCCATAAGGTGGCTTGGTGTTTTATTGGTGCCTCAAAGTCATTCAAAATTCATATATTATTAGTTTGTCATATATGACATTTTCGGGTTTGCCGACGCTTTGAAAGTACGAGGTTTTCATTATAAAACTTCATCTAGCAGGCTATGAAATTTTGACTGAAAATGATGACATAATCAAAATAAATGGAATTTTGTTTCTCCATCCTTTTCATTTGACATTTCACAGCCAACTAAATGAAGTTTTACAATGAACACCCCACATTGTCAACCATCAACTCTGAATAAGAAAATAAAGGAGGGCATACCATCAGACTCGCCATCTGATAATGTTAAATTTCTTATGGCATACTCGTAGACTTCGGAGATAGATTTCCATCATTCGACTTTACATCAAATACAAAACTGGCGGAATATTTAAAAATTACTTGAACTTTAAAAGCGGGATTAGGGGAAATTGAAAATTCTCTAAAACTTGATTGCTCTTAAAGAATCTTGGACTAAAGCGTTTACATATTGGTAAAAAAGTAAGTCACTCAGTTCAAAGTTTTCCTGCAAAAAATAATTCTGATACTTTCACACATAAGAGTCAATGTTAGTTTTGAGTAAAGATGGTAGACAGACCGTTATGACAACACTTTGATTACAGGAACTCGAGTTGGGAGTACCTTCCCTTTGACTACAAAATGTGTGGAGTATTATTGGGAATCTGTCATTGATCTCCTTTCTGACGACCCTCTTGCTGATAAGAATCCAACTGAGAATCTAGTATATGGAGTCTACTACTCAGTATATGTAGGTCTACAAAGAACTCTAAGGGTGACGATTCGACCTAAATACCTGATTATTATCTACTTTCTAAGGGCTGTTAGCTTTTCTTGTAGACGTTGTACGTGTGCTCGTACGTGTACGCACGTACGTGTGTGTTTCTTCCTATGTATGACTTGCCACACTCACACAGGATCTGATATATACAATCTTTTTGCTGATTTGAATTTTCCGGTTTGGTTTTAGAAAATACACTTCTTAATGTATGCGTCAAACCTTGTCTAATATTCTGAAGTTCCAAATTTATGAATTCTTTGTCGCTGCGTATTGACATGAGGCGCCTATATAAAGTTTTAATTATTCCCATTTTTGTTGACGCATGATGGATTGAAAGGCACTTCAGGTACTGTTCAGTGTGCGTGGGTTTACGATAAACAGAGTTTCTTATATGACCCTCCGATTTAATCACCACTACATCCAGAAATGGCAGGAGGTCGTTATTTTCAGTTTCCGTAAAACTCAGGAACTCTTGAAACTGCCTGTCATTTCCGCCCCACACAATAAAATGCCATCGATATACCGGAGCCAGACTTTCTGCGTAAATTTTTCAATGGCGTATGCTTCAAACCACTCCATGTAAATATTTGCCGTAACCGGTGATAGTGATGAGTCCATCAGAAACTCATCTTCATGCTCAAAAAACTGATCTTTCTAAAAGTAAAAGCGTTTGAGGCAGCAACGCAATAAGTCCATCACCCCCTCCACAAGCAGTGATGTCCTCTCCTTCAAAGATGCATCCGCCTTCAGCCTGACCTCGACGATATCCAACGACTCCTCCAACGGCACGTTGGTGTAAAGTATTTCTACATCGAAACTCACAAATGTGTTCCTATCACCCAGTTCTAAGTCCTTAAGAATACTAAAAAAGTGTTCAGAATTTTGTACAAAGGAAGTTGTTTTTTCAACCAAAGGTTGGATGATTTGAAGGGGAATTCTACTTAGAGAACTTGTTGGCAAGTCTCTAGAGCTTGTGATTGCCCTTAAGGGCATGGTTGTTTTGTGAATTTTAGGTAACCCATAGAGATGCCCTATCATTTAAATTTAAATGAGGAAATCTTGGTTTTTGTAGCCCTGAGGAAGGAAATATTTCCGAAAGGTTGGTAGCCTAGAATCTCCTTTTACTACACAGCCCTGACCGCTAACCCAAGAAAGTCCCAACACTGTGAATAATTTCCGGTCAAGAACTTTTCACTCATTCATCAAGGATGGGGTTTTACGAACCCATGCATCAGAAGTATGGAACCAGAGCAGTTGTACTTCTCAAACAGTGGGCAAACCTGAACATCAAGGAGGGATCTCTACGCAACAGAAGGACTTTCTTGCTTCGTTGTAGGAAGGATGGATTGATACCAAGGCATATTTCGTGTCAGACCACTAAACTGGCCCCGCTCGTTGACATTGTGGATGGCAGGAGGGACAGAAGACAGAGAATTTCGCGCATAAGTCAAGAGGGAGGATGCTGAATTTGGAGATTCTCTGCAGCATAAACAATTTAAAGAAAACCAGTGATCGTCTAACACTAACGCGAGGTCAACTCAGGGACATTTTGTCTCCCCACATCTTTGATAGGTTTGCTAAGAATCAGCAGATGAGTGCCGAAAGGCGTATTCAGGCCGTCAGAGACACCAACTCGGAGAAATTTACACGACTTAAGCAGCAAAATCCAATTAATCGGATACCAGTGAGGCGTAACTGGACGAAAGACGTTCCTTGTAAACAGCTGCTTGCCAGCTTTGAATATGTTCTTGGATCTCTTTCCTCAGAACATGACATAATTAGAGCCAGATTCACTAACATATTGACCAATTTTTTTAATAGTCCTATCTCCAGTGTTACGGGTTGAAAATTATACCTTTGAGTTCTTTGAAAACTGCCGGATTTGGGCGTGGAAGGTAATGTCTTCTAATTACTCTTATTTTCATACAACAAAATTCACTGAACTTCTACTAGTCACTGGTAAAGTCTGAATAATAAAGGTGAAGTAAAAATCGTCCTTTTGTCAAATTTGTCATTGTTCCGTTGAACGATATTGCACATTTGTTGGATTCTTCTCAAGTGTAGAGATTTCACAAAATCGCCTTGTGCGGGACTGCATCGTTCGGTAAAAGCAGTAACCTCTCGCCACTTGGTACCACTTGGGTGGTCATTTCCTTCAAGAGGGACAACTCGTGGATCACAGAGAGTCGAAGACTGTTTCAAATACAAAACGCACTTGAAGTGCTACTCTTTAAGGCCACATACCAACCTCGGTAAGTCGATTGACGCCCTTATCTTTCTCATTCAATTTATCTAAGAATATCAGATAGTTATTTCTCTTTATTTTAGGCCTTTATTTCTATCCTCTTGGCATAATTGAGTGTCATAATATGTGTGCTTTGTGCCCCTTTCAATACAATGGAACTGCAGATAGCGGGTGTAGGACAATTAAACAGCTACTTCACAGTTGCAAATGCGCCAACGTTCCGATCTTTATTTAGATCTTCTTCAGGGCTTAATTCGGTTTGAGAAGCATGTCACCTAAGCTACATGTATGTCTTTTACCAGACATAACAATAAAACAATGATTAATCCACAAACAGGCAACGATCACACGAGTTCAGGACAAAACGAAACATCAACCGCCAGGGACAGAATAAACGATGGGACGTTTTCGTTTTTGACCATCGACTGATGAAGACTAAATTATAGTCGAAACGTCGGCCATTTTCAAATAAAGAAGAGGTGCATTATTTGTCCTAATCCCGCCAACTTCACCAACACCTTATAACTTAAGGACGCTAATTACAACAATGATTATGAAAAATTATAATTTAATTGGCACTCTAGATACATTTGGAGGGGTCAACTGATATTTTTCATAATATTTTTATGTCTTCAATTTTTTTAATAAAAAAATTGGAAATTTTATAGTATTTTGAAGTTAAAAAAAAGCTCGTGTTCCAAGTTGATAAAAAGTATCGTGAGCGAGAATTTCTTTTTGTATTTTCTTGGCAAAATTGAAACAGTACAGAGTCTTTGCTACATTTTCTAGTAGGCTCTGAATAACCATTTTTTTTTCTTAAATGACATCACAAAGTGGCAAAAACTGGATTCGCGAAATGTTTAATAATCGTCATGTAGACCATTGTTCAAAAATCTAAGTTTTATTTGTTTTGGTCAATTGTTTTTTCTCATAACTTTTTCCTTTTTGTGATATTATTTAACTCCAAATTTCAACTAATTGATTTTCCATAACCAATTACTAAATTTAGCAAAAACTGTGTAGTTTTGTTGAATAACATTTTTTTATTTATTTTCCTTGTTTTTTTTTATTGTTTACATCTTTATCACTTGCGACAAGAGCACATTTTAACTTAGAAATGTTCGAAGTTTTCGTTTTTGATATTAAAAATTAATAACAATTAGTATCGTAGCAGTCGACTTCCAAATGCGACGCCTTATAGTTTTAGTTAAAAGATCATTTTTACATCAAAAGATTGCCCATGTAAGAATTAACACATCACATATTGGATTAAACAATACTTTGATTCTTCTAGATAAAGTGCATTTGTCGCGCCATTTTTAAAGGGCCTCCTTTAACTATTATTTTTGAAAATGCCGATTTGCGTCAAATCAGCTTGAAATCATCTCTACAATTTGCTGTTTGTGTTTGTCTGTTTTGTTTCCGAACACCCTGTAGGTTGGTGTAGAAAAAAGAACGTAACATCGCCAGTGAAGAAGCTGTTTGGACCGAAATGAATGACATTTGACTCAAAATCTCTCCAAAATGCAAGTTTGGTGTTTTTTTTTTAAATGTCGAGCTAGGATTATGTACAAAGTTAGTTAGTAAAAATGACAATGCAACTAAAAATAAAAATCGAAAATTTTTGGAAAAGTCCAGGTCAGAATTAGGGTCAAAACCGGTTAAAAATTGCACAAAACGTCTAAAACTGCAAATTTTCAAATTTGGCGTCTTTAGATAAATTCAGTTTAGAATTAGGACAAAAATCGATTAAAAATGACCCACCTCTTTTAAAAATGCAGTGTTTTATGTATTTGGAGAAATTCAATAAAAGAAAAACAGAAAACATTGATTCAAATAAATAGCAAAATCATATGTTTGGCCCGAAATGAATGATATTTGACTCAAAATCTCTGCAAAATGCAAGTTTGGTGTTTTTTTTTAATGTCGAGCTAGGATTATGTACAAAGTTAGCAAAAATGACAATGCAACTAAAAATAAAAATAGAAAATTTTTGGAAAAGTCCAGGTCAGAACTAGGGCCAAAACCGGTTAAAAAACTGCACAAAACGTCTAAAACTGCAAATTTGCAAATTTGGTGTCTTAAGATAAATTCAATTTAGAACTAGGACAAAAGTTGATTAAAAATGAACCACCTCTTCTAAAAATGCAGTTTTTATGTAATGGAGGAATTAGATTTAAAAAAAAACATTAATTCAAATAAATAGCAAAATTATATTTTTGAGCCGAAATTAATGACATTTGATTCAAAATCTCTGCAAAATGCAAGTTTGGTGTTTTTTTCAAATGTCGAGCTAGGATTACGTACAAAGTTAGTTAGTAAAAATGACAATACAACTAAAAATAAAAATCGAGAATACCTGTCCAAGATAGGTTTCCAATCTCTTTTCTTAAAAAAGTATGTTGATGATATCATTGCCTGTTGATCAAATAAAAAGCACCCTTAACACTAAATGATTACCAGTGAGACCTACCTGGACCGTGAGACATGTCCAGTTTACTGTTGAAAAAGAAAGAGAAAATTCAGTTCCTTTTCTAGACAATCTTGCAATCAGAAAAAACACTCAGGAGATAATTTTAGACTGGTACCAGAAGCCAACTAATTCAGGCAGATATCTCAACTACTTTTCCAGCCATGGTCAAATAATCAAAACCAATTTAGTATTGAGTAACTGATTTTCAAGGTCACGTGACTTCAAGGTCATGAACGCGATTTTCAAGGTCAACGTCTAGCAACCTCGTCTGGAGTTATCTAGTAGGCTCATGGATGTTTCTGTGACCTTGAAAGTGTTACAGAATCCGCTTTGATTATCTACTAGCCCCCAAAACGAGAATAGAAAATATCTCACACAATTCTTTCGGAACACGTAATCTTAACAAATTGAGATTATTCTAATCAATAACTCTTACCCACCCCCCATTGATTACCACTCTCCTATTCAATTCACCACACATAGACGAATCTCCAACAGAGACTAACATAGAAGATAACAACTCACTCTCTGATTTTCAATTCACCAACATGAATCTTAGCTTTCCAACCACACCCAAGACAACCATGACAAATAAATATTTCTGCTTCACTTACATAAAATAAATACACAGTAAGATCACACAACTCTTTCGGTACATACCTTCAATTAAACTAGCTTAAAAAATTACAAATAAGTGGGAAGGCTTAATAACACATTAAAAGACAAGGATGAATCCTTGAAACAATCAGGAGTGGTTTATTGTGTACCCTGTTGAGGTTGCCCATCTGTTTATATAGGTCAAACTGGGAACATTTTACAGAGTAGGGTGGCCCCACACAAAAGTGATTGCAGATTAAGCAAGGGAAGCAGTGCTTTGTAACAGCATACCCTTGACACAGGTCCCCATATGAAGTTTGAGGACGTGACAATTCTAGACAGATAAACTAACTATCACAAGAGAATTTTCCTCGAGATTGTCAACATAGCTACTTATCCAAATTCAATAAACAAAAGAACTGACATAGAAGACTTGAGCAACATCTACCCTAACCTTTTAAAGAAATCTCAAAAAGGACGACCCTCTCATGACACGAGTGATGTTTCCGAAAACTATAATGATGACTCACTATATTTTTCACTAAAGACAAAAAAAAAATTCGTAAAATTCGTATTCTTAATACATAATAACATCAGTCACCACCATGGTCTTGGTTCACCAGACAATATGGTGAATATTAAGTGTAACCTATGAACGGCATTTAACTTGGTACTACGTTTGGTTCTCTTATGGCGCTGCTCTCTTTGCTTTCGTGACGTCGGGGACGACCAATAACAAAAGGAGGAACAAAAAATTAACATTCCTTGACAGGACCGAGTCTAAGTGCTAAAATACGTACAGCAGAATTAATGTGTTAAAACGAAGTTTGACCTTTGTAATAATTTATGGCGTAACATAATATTAATAAGAGATTTGACACATACATCATAGTAATAATTTTAATAGTTTTGAAGTTTAAATTTGGTGTCTCGTCTCTGTCCTGATCATGTTCATTCATGTGTTCATTTTTGTGGTCAGAATGATCCATTTATTATATTACTGATAAGCATGTGACGCTTTTATTTTATAATATTAATTTACTATCAAGGGTTATTGGGAATGTTAAGCACTGATTAGTTCTTGTTTGTTAATTGGAATCTCTGGAACTTACTAAAAGAAAATCGTTACTTAATACCTTACTCCAGAAAGAGCGAAAGGAGGTGAATAGTAAGTAATCGAGCAGGAGCACTAGCGGGCCGCCAGCAACAGTGAAGATGGGGTAGGTTCAATACGATATTAGTTGTATTATTTTATATCCCGATAGGCGCCACGTGATTTCCGGAAGACGCCAGGTCCTGAGAAGGATGTTATGCCGTACAGGAATATACCAATCACGAAATATATCCCTCTTTCACTACCACTTTCCTAACTACTCTGATTTAAATTTACTTTTAATAAAAAAAATTAAAATAAGAAACTATAAATCTCAATTATCTGCACCAGTCAAAATCCGCATGAAATTAAAGCAAAATTGTTTGAGGACAAATAACACTGTTTCTATTGATAGATTGGTTAACAAATTAAGGAAAGGCAATTCAAATAAAATTTGAAATGCTATAAAGCAATTAATCACAAAATTTTAGGTAATTGCAATATTCTCGAATATATGGTGAAGGAACTTTATGTATTAATGAATATGAATTATTACAAATCAATACGGCTCTCAATAATCAACTAATTAGGGACGGAGCTCAGGGTTTATGGCCATAAACTTACACAGGGTAGCTTCCGTAGCTTACCAATCTAATGACTAACGCTGTAATGTTAGAGTGATTATTGAATACCTGATCAAATCTAACTTTAAATACCTGAAAATTGAAATTTACTTAATAACGATAATTACTAAAGTGAGGAATCACGAGCCCTCAATATCTGTCCTCAAAATTACACAACACATTACAGTACTAGACATATAGGGTGCGGTACATAAAAGATTCGTAATCTGTACAGGCGTAGTGCTGTCCAATACCTAGCAAAAGTTAATTCTTTATAAATAAATTAAAGTGTGTGAGCACAAACAAATTGAAGATCTGAGAGAACTTACTACTCAGTAAATTGTCATAAAAATTGATCAAAAAAAATTAACAAGAATCGCTTACTTGGGGCCTCAATACTATCAAAAAAAAAATACTACTTTAAATTGTTATGGTGACGGCAAGAAGTAAAGTTAATAATTAAAATTGATAAGATAGAAAAAGTTACGTTAGTCGGTTCAACGCTCAGCCACTATCGTCGCCCATTTACAACATAACAAATTGGAAAGCTCTCACTCTAAACTATCCCCTTATCGCGGATCAGGGTGGTCCGGAAGAGCAGCTATCCGAAGGTCTCTGATGAGGAGCAGGCCTCCAGGAACGGCGTGGATGTTCCAAAAATGCGCCGACAAGGCACGTGGACGGCGGAAGAACGTCAAACGTAGAAGCCCGTTAATAAAAAAACGTGGACGTAGCAGAAGCCCGTCAAAAAAAAAACCCCTATAGAAACACGTGAATTAGCACGGAAAACTACAGAATATTCCATTAAATGGAGCTACACATACCTGCAAGGTTGACAAACGGGGCAAGGTGATGACGTTGGCGGCGTGGCTTGCTTTTTATCCCTCCAAGAGGTAAAGGTAGAGCGGCGTAAACCGACAATAATCCTCTCCACGAGGATCCGGAAAAACTTCAAAAAGCAACTACCATTTGGAATATGCCCTGGTCTTGATCCTCCAAAGAGTATTGAGATGAAAATCACTCAAAGTAGACCACGAGGACACTTGCAAATCACGGCCAGCACGACGGGATTCTGGCTCACGCACCAGAAGTCAGAATCAAAAACTCCAAAAGTCAATGTCCTGCCCTTTTATACCCACGAGTGACCTTCATAACCCTTCCGCAATGATGCCCAAAATGCCACAGACAAATATGACGTCACGAAGAGTAGCCGAAAACAAACAGCTGAAAATAGTAAAAAAAGGAGACAAAAGAAATGCGGAACAGCAAAACAGGAAGAAGTATCCCATTAGTAATGGCCAATTAGTCCAACCTCAAGGAAAGTAACATCAATCTCCACGAAATCAAAACTGACAATAAGTACCTTTTAGTACTCTGGTGACGTCAGAATACGGTATGGGAGAATTGGACGATGACAGACGGCGCCATCCATCGAAGGGAACGCTGTCGGGAGCTTCGCCGATATCGCTCGGAATATGAGTCTCTCTCGCTCTAGCTCGCTAAGATGTGGGAAGATGGTCTATGTCCGGGGCGCTCGGATGTAATTACCGAACTTCGCAATTGTCACTAATGAGTGATGGCTAAGTGACAGTGACACTATTTGGTAATTTTGCATAAACATAAACATAAGCAAACGAACCCCCAATCCAAATTTACAGAAAACCTACAATAACGATGGAAACACACACTCCTGGCCGATTGGCAATGGCAATTTCACCACAATCCTCAGATCCTCCAAGCCCAGGAAACCAATAAAAATAGAGGTATGTACCATCATGAAGGGGTCCCCAAATGGGAAAACTCAGCTTGAAATTCCAGCTAACAGGCGACACCTTCCACTTATAAAACAATGTGAGCTAATGCCGGGCTGTTCACACTCTTCTCAACCCAGAAAGGTAAACTCAGGCATCATGAAACAGAACGTAATAGAAGGCAATACATTCTCAGTCAAAAAGGGCAGATAACCAAGGTGATATTGGAAATTACTGAACTAGGTACACAATAAAACTCTGACCTAATGGGCGAAAACCATAATTACCCCAAATAAGGTAAGTGCATAAATTTCACAATGTTACAAATACTATTTTGTGCAATCATGATCTGATGCCATTGTGAAGGAAGTCACATATGTCGCAGTTCTCGCCTTTTAAGAATAACTAGCAGTAAGTATTTAATATCTTGTTAATTAGATAATCAAAGCATGCCCTATAAGTTTTATTAAATTTACATGAGCCACTCTCTGTTTTTTGTAGCCCTGAGGAAGGAAACAAAGAACCTTCTTTTACTACACAGCTTTGACCGCTAACCCAAGAAATTCCCAACACTTTCGTCAGAATCTCCCGTATCTTCTCGTCATACTGTGTGACATCCACGACGACGGTCGCATTTCCTTTGTCAGCTGGAAGGGTCTTGATTGATATGTCCCTCTGCAGTTTCCTCATGGCCAACTCCTTTTCTTCTGTGATATCTAGTTGTTGAGTGTTGAGTTCCTCTCTCTCTGGTCCCTGGATTGTCGTTGATTCTACAACACTTATTATGTCTAGCACTGGAATTAACTTTGGAGCAGTTACAAAGTTCAATCCTTTGCTCAGCAGTTTTTCTTTAGTGAGACTCAAGACGGTCGATAATAGGTTGACTATTGTTCTCTGGCCTTGTTGGTGGTGGTCGAATGTTGTCTCCTTTCTTTGAAGCTTCATAAGCTTGTCATTGTGCTTTTTGGCCAGCTTGTCTTTCAGTTTGATGCATGAATTATCTATTGTCTGGAAAATGGGTGGGGGCAGAGCACGCTTGATCCGAACACCATAATATTAAGTGGTCGGAAGCCAAAATTGTGCATAGAGAACAGCACTGGAAGAAACGAAAGTTTAAGGAAGCAGTCTTCATTGGAAGCAATGAGAGCGTCTTTAGTAAACCAAGTTGTGACGTCTCTTCGGTATGACATCCTTTGATACGGAGGACAAGTGCTGTCTCAAGTTTAATGCTCAGTTTCAGGTTGATGACGCTTCAAGCAGAGGTTCCATTGCTCGAACCGTCGTGGAAAAAATTTAATAAAGACAATGAAAGTGCAAGATGTTTCGTGTAATTTGTTCAGCTTCTTAGGGTGACTTTTACAACTAACAGTAAAACTTCAGTTGGAAGATAGAACACCAGTAATGACGATAAAAGAATTGTTGTAAACAATGCAATCTGCGTCATTACTGGTGTTTTATCTTCAAACTGAAGTTTTACTGATAGTTGTAAAAGTCACCCTTAGTGGTAGTAGTAACCTTAGTTTTAATTCATTACAACCTATTTTATGAAAATACCCACGACTGCAACTAAGAATTTGGTTTATCCCTGGCCTTATACCTAAAAATGCATATTTTGTTTGATGGGCTTTATGGAAACTTTCATTTTAAGATGATCAGAAAATTTTAAAATAATTTATGAAACATTTATGAAACAAGTTTTAATTCATTACAACCTATTTTATGAAAATACCCACGATTGCAACTAAGAATTTGGATAACCCAGGCCCTATACTTAAAAATGCATATTTTGTTTGATGAGCTTTATGGAAACTTTAATTTTAAGATGATTAGAAAATTTTAAAGTAGTTTATGAAACAAACAACAAACGATGCATTATTGATTACGCTAGAGGTAAAAGTTTATTTTGCTTTAATTTCAATTCGGTTTATTTAAATATTTCGTATCAATTTTATAATCAAAATCAAACCTTCATATAAATGAGTTTTTGTGATAATTACTTTTAGTCGAATTTTATTATCCCACGAAAACTTTCAATATTTTAAACCGAAGTAATGCAGAAACTTAAATGCATATATCTCTAAAAAGCTCTACTATAATTCTGTGGGTAAACTTTCCTAGCCCGAGTGATTAATGGATCTTTGTTCAGCAAAACGCGGTTTAAAACATACATTTTACAAGCTGGCATTTCGAGTTTTATTGATTTGCATTCAGTTTCTGTGCAGAATTTAATGCATAGTAAAAATTTACATAGACAACTTCCCAGTATTCAATGGCACTTTGTTTAGCATTTAATCAGTAAATAGGTCATGCATTTGACCTATGTTCAACTTTTCGCATGGCACAAGCCCAAAAAGATTCAATCGTTAACCAAGAAATTTGTCGCAAATTAATATTATTTATCATTCTGACAGTCTGGTAGGTGGCTCATTTGGCTGATTCGCGTGATAGAGCCCATTTCCTTGCCTGCCGAAGGCCGCAAATACACGGTGTGCGTTACAAATGACCTCCATGTAGAAAGGTTAAACGAATTTGTCGCTAGCCGATTTCCAAATTCGATTACATTCGGAACATTGGTTTTACGTGACGGGCTTCAAGATACATCTATAATAAGGTTTAAGACTTAGGCTAAAATAGACCGGGTGTCCCGTACGTACATGACCAACGTGTTACTGTGACATATTCTGGTCGAAAAAAAAGTGTTTGATCAAACTTTTACTTTTTAAAAAAGTGTCTAGTTCTGCTGCTATTGAGAAGTACATTTCTTTAAAAAAGTTTTGTTTTTGTAATATCTAGTGGATTTTAATGCAATTTGCTGTGGAGCCGTTTCTATGGAAGACTCAATTTCTGATAGAGAAGCGGCGTTTATTTGCCTTGTTGAAGTAATAAGTTCTTCAGATATTTGTTATAGAAACTACCAGAACTTTTTAACAAGTCGTCTGAATCGATTCATCTTTTTAAAACTGATTCCTTGAGAATTATTCAAAATTTTCTTTGTTAGTTTACCGATTAGTTATTGCCGAAGAAACTGCCAGGATACACATATGGTCAATTTCATTACGTATCAAGAGATAGGCTGTATTAGTAAATTTAAGTTTCTGTTCAGTGTCTACATTGTAAGGGTCAAGTCCATTATTTGCAGAAAATCTGTTTAACAACTAAAACTATGAATGTGGCAAGGATGACCAGATTTAGAAGGGATGACATAGATACCATCCGTCTGAGTGGGTTTGTGATCGATGAGCCTACTGACAAGTTTGGTGAGAGTAAGATCTAGAAAATTGAGGTACCTTAAATTGGAATGTAAATTTAATTCTAAGGTGGATGCTGTTCCAGCAGAAAAACCACTTTCTCTGGGGAGGTGTTCAGAATTCAAGGCAACCACATCTGTAACAACTTAGGATTTTCCTATTCCTGTCGGCCATTATAAGGTTGTCCTCCAAGGAATCCACAAGAACTGTGACAAACAACTGCCCTTTATCAGAACTTTAGAGATCTTATTGTTGATAAAATTTATTATTAAATTGGAAATAATTCTGTGACAGGAAAATGTTAAATATAGAAAGTGTGTCGGGTGTAATATCTTAGAGAATAACAAGTCATAATTATACAAAACCGGCATTTTAGGAAAACTATACCTACCTATAACGGTGGTGTAACAGTGGATAGATAATGTAAATGTGATATTAAATTTAAAACCTAAACAAATTTTCACATTAACCTAACAAGTGTTTTTGGGAGAGAAATGACGACTGTTCCTTACAAGAAACCTTACACAAAATATGCGATTTGTTTAGTCAGCCTTAACCGTACTGTGCTGCAATATTTAAATTTTGTGCGAAAAAATCGGTGAAAATTTTAACAAAATGTGAACAGTGAAAGACAGAAGGAGATAGTTAGATGCTACTGGCGGTGATGTGGGTTTTAACGATAAATCGAGTTAAAGATTCGACCGAATTAGATACAGTTATAAGGCTGTGAAGGCTTTCACGGCCGGTCAAAATACAATCTAAAGAGTTTATATACCTGCGGCAGACATTATCGAAGGCGATGAGGCAGTCGGCGAAGTGATCTCCAGTGCTTCTCATTTGACTGATTCGACTGTGGTGAGTTCCGTGGTATTTATTCCCCCGCCGTCGCGCTGCATTGGAGGGACTGGGGTGGGGGTAGTGGTGGCGCGGGGTTTTGGCGCATTTGAAATATGTCGTAGAACTCGCTTCCAGTCTGCATTTAGAAACGTAATTTCCTCCTTTTTCGCGAACCAGAAATTCGCGAAATTCTATTAAGGAACTTTAATGAAATGAAACTAATTTTATTCAAAGGGCACCGTCAATAAGCAAATTTGTAGATCTCAGATTAATCCTCGATCAATGAACGAAACGTACATACCCAAAGACCCCAAAAAGTTAATATTTGAACTCTATTCTAGCAGGCTTAAAATCCAAATCGGAAATACAAAAGGCTTAATTGTTTTAATAGCTAGAGTTGTTGCCCAATATGACTATCTTAGTTTTTTTTTTAACACGGATTTATTTATTTTTTTTATTTTACACTGATTTATAATAAATTGAAAGAAGGAGCAAATGCCAATATATAAATATTTACAAAGTTTTTGGTTTTTCTAGAATCTCACAAATTTTTTACTTCATCTTTCATTACCAAAATATTAGAAAATATTTATGGATTTTTCTTTTTAGAGCTGGACGCGTGGAATAAAACTGAAATAATACAAAATAAGGAAGCATCTGGCATTTGATACCTTGAACCCTAATTCATAATAATTTGCCGAAATTAGCTAATGAGACAACTAAGGAACCTATAAACATTTAAACGTTATTTGAGTTTTATGAGAGAGCAGACATTTCTTCATGTAATTTTGCATTACCAAAATGGATTTTTTTTTTATTTTCTTCCATTACCATGCTTTTTCGATACCAAAAGACAAAAAAAATTTCTTTGCACAAATGCACGGCTGGTATCAATCTGAAGTACTACAGGATAAGAAAGCCCCTAACTTTCATGACTTAACCAGTAGTCCATAATAAATTGAGAGTGCAAGAGTATACCTTAAAAGATTTCAAAAAAAATTGGAGTAATTTAATTTTTTTCTTCTTTTTAATTAGTGAAACACTAGAAAAGCTGTACTGTATTTTCATTGTACAACTATGCGCATGGTAAAATTCTGAACTACTGCAGAATAAGGAAACACTTGGCAGTTTACAACTTGAACACTAATCGATAATAAATTGAAAAGAAGAGCAAACTACACCTAAACACCTATAAAATTCACAAGGTATTTGGTATTTATCTACACTGCACAGATTTATTTAAGTAATTTTTCGTTACCAAAGCACGAGAAAAATGTTTCTCAGAAACGAATATGCTATAACGCAATTTATTTTTTATTTTTTTGTGTGCATGGTTAACTACGTTTTCATAATTAGAACACTAGACAAAAAAACTCTTTTTCCTTACTTGAAAATTAAGTGTACAACTTAAGTTCGAAGTACGACATAGTATAAAAATGTTTGAACTCCCCGTTTCATAACTTGAAAACTAATCTACAATAAATTAAAGTAATATTATTAAGACACCGATGTACCACTGAGCAACTTTTGTAATTTGTTATTTTATATAAATCAAAAAGAAACTCAGAAAACATGTAAACTTTCATTTAAGGATTAAATTTAAAAATTGATTAAGAAACTTTAAAAATTAATTAAAAAAATAAAAATAAGTGCAATTTTCTTTCTAGTACTGTACGGACGACATGACCATAAACTACCACAGAATAAAGAAGGACATGGCGTTTCATAACTTTAACACTAATCCGTAATAAATTGTGGGATGAGCGAATGTGAACACCACACTGCGATTCCTACGAAACTTTGCGTTCTATCGTATAAAAGTGAGTTCAGAGTTTTTACGTACTTAAAATGCTAAACCACACCACAATATGAGACAACTTTAACAATTCACTTAATACGTCATTTTTATTGAAAACGAATATGCAATAACGTAACTTTTTTTTCTTTTTTGAATGGTGTATCGTTAACTACTTTTTAATAATTAGAACACTAGAAGAAAAAAACTATTTTTCTTGGAAAATTAAGTGTACGATTTAAGTTGGAAATTGCACGTAGTACAAACATGTTTGAAATCCCTGACTTTTCATGACTTGAAAACTAATCTACAATAAATTAAAACGATATTATTAGGACACTGATGTACCATTGGGCAACTTATAAATCAAAGAGCAACTCCCAAGACATTCAAAGTCTCATTTTAAGGACCGAAGAGAAAATGTCCAATTTTCTTTGTGAACTGTGTGCATGATATCAGCATAAGCTCCAACAGCATAAAGAAGCACATGGCGTTTCATAACATGAACACTGATCCATAATATATTGTGGAAAGAAGGAAATGAGAACTTCAAATTTCTTACAAACACACCAACAAAGTAATTAAAATACTAAACAATACCACAGTATAAGAAAACTTCAACAGTTCACCTAATACGTCATTTTTATTAAAAACGAATATGCAAGAACGTAATTTATTTTTTATTTTTTTTAATGCTGTATCGTTAACTACTTATTTATAATTAGAACACTTGAAGAAAAAAACTATTCTTCTTTAAAAATTAAGTGTACCATTTAAGTTGGAAATAGCACGAAGTACAAAGGTGTTTGAAATCCCTGACGTTTCCTGACTTGAAAACTAATCTACAATAAATTAAAACGATATTATTAGGACACCGATGTACTATTGGGCAACTTATAAATCAAAGAGCAACTCCCAAGACATGCAAACTTTCATTTTGATGATCGAAGAAAAAATGTCCATTTTCTTTGTGAACTGTGTGCATGATATGATCATAAGCTCCAACAGCATATAGAAACACATGGCGTTGTGGAAAGAAGGAAATGAGAACATCACACTAAGACCCTTACGAAAGTTTGCGTTTTATCGTATAAAAGTGAATTCAAAGACAAACACACCAACAAAATAATTAAAATACTAAACAACACCACAATACAAGACAACTTCAACAATTCACCTAATTCGTAATTTTTATTAAAAACGAATATGCAAGAACGTAATTTATTTTTTATTTTTTTAAAGGTGTATCGTTAACTACTTTTTCATAATTAGAACACTAGAAGAAGTTGCAGCTATTTTTTTCTTGAAAATTAAATGTACAACTTAAGTTCCAAATAGCACATAGCATAAAGATATTTGAACTCCCTGATGTTTCACAACTTGAAAACTAATCTACAATAAATTATAGTGATATTATTAAGACACCTTTATTTTTGTAATGTCACTGGGCAATTCTTGTAATTTGTTATTTTATATAAATCAAAAAGAAACTCACAAAACATGTAAACTTTCATCTAAGGATCGAAGAAAGTAGGTACAATTTTCTTTGTAGAACTGTCACCATAAACTACCACAGAATAAAGAAGCACATTGCGTTTCATAACTTGAACACTAATCCATTGAAAATTGTGTTTTATCGCAAACAGTAGAAGTTTGCGTTTTATCGTACAAAAGTAGATTCAGAGTTTACGTACACAATATTAGACAACTTCAACAATTCTCTTAATACGTCATTTTTATTAAAAAAGATTATGCAATAACGTTTTTATTTTTTTTTGTTGTTAATGGTGCATCGTTAACTACTTTTTCATAATTAGAACACAAGAAGAAAAAAACCCTTTTACTTTTCAAGTTTAACAATTATCTTAATTCAAACTTTATAACTGTCAAACATCGTAATAACCGTAAATAATATGTAATCAAATCGTAAATAACTTGGATCTTATAAACAGAATCGTACGCATGCCCTTAGCTAATTTTTATAAACAGAAAAAAATACTAAAACAACGTTTAGAGATTTTTAACTTGGGCTTAATCCGCCAAAAATATTGATGGAAGAAGCGACTATTTAGTTTTCAGTATTGTACCATTATCAAAAATTTTATAATCCAAGTTATAAAAGATAATTTTAAGTTAATTTACTAAAAACTTTAGCTAATAATTCCTGGCATTTCGTAAGTAATTGGAATACAAAACAACACCAAACCAAGCCATAGTGAAGGGATAGAAAGTAGGTTTTCCAAGACGACTTTTTGAAAATTTAAGTACTTTGTTTAGGATAATGTTTTACAAAAATGCGTAAATTGTAATTAAAACTTTACTGCTAATAAACCGAAAACGAACCAATTTGATTTTGTTTCGCAAACTTTTTCAAAATATTTTTTTAACAAAGTAGAACGAACAACAAGCAGAAGCACGAGATGATATTTCATGATTATTTTATCTGCGATGGGATTAATTCCAGAAAAATTTAAGAAAAACCAGAATAGAAAGTTACCTCCAAATTAAATTTATCGTCATGATGAAATATTTTAATTTTGCTAAAGTATGCAGGCTTGCAGTATTAATGTGGGAAAAAGCATTTTTGAAATTTTAATATACCGTTAGATCTTCTGCCCCCATTTAAAAACCAATTAATTTGTAATTCGCTTAAACGCCCTCATGTTATTTTAAAATCTCATATTTTCCTCAGCACGTCCCTTCTCGTCGTTCAGACAGACCCAATAAATTAATTAACAAAATTACACCCCACATAGGCCTTTGAGACAGTTCGGGACCTCAAATTTTAAAGCCCCAGATAAAATTTACTGTTATGATCTTATTAAAAAACTTTTCGCCCCGTTGTGTTAATTAGATTGTCCCGAGCTTTTCGGGCTTTAGAGGTGTCGTAACTTTAATGAGGATATTGTCGTAGATGGAGATAACGACGTCGTATTATTATTACTCCATGAATCGACCGTAAATACACTCCACCAACTTCCATAATGACTCGAGGTTTACGTGGGCAAAGATAATTATTTATATGCGAAAAGTTTGGTATTGTTTCAGAGCAGCTCTATCTCTTGAATCTAAATAATGTTACATGTTCTGTCATTGTGCACAGTTCTAAGCCTATGGCCTCATTCTGTTGATCGTGAAGTGGTTCTCACATTAGTTTCAATTAAACGTACCTTTTAATAGGGAAGCTCCAATCAATACTGACAGCAGGAACCGCATCTTGAAGCAGCAACTTCCAGTTTACGTGTGCTAATTGGTGTTGATTTTCCAGATGGCGTGACGGAGTCAATTATAGGACATCACTTCCCGGCACTCACTAGCGTACGATCGTTCCTAATTAACTTGTTCGTATACCGTCACCTGAAAAAAAAGGTAATTTGTGAAAGAAAATCCTCATATGTGTTGTAAAGAAAAATGTCAATACTATTTCTAAAGTTTCCTAAATTCATAGAGATTTTCTTTAAAGAAATTCGCTCTTTAATGGGATTTTTGCGTTAGTAGAATACCGATTACTTAAAGGATCACCTTCAGCCTGCTATAGATTTGTTTGCTTATTAGCTTTTAATAACTTGTCTTATATGGAATAATTAGTAATAACTGATGCATAGGTCGAACAATTTTTGTACTGTCTTACAGTATGTTGCAGGTTTTGAAGCCGGGGTCCAATGGAATCTCTTCCTAGTGTTTCGTCTACAGCTGCGACAGACATTATCATAGGGGATGAGGCAATAGGCGAAGTGATCTCCCTTGCTTCCCGACGTTGACTGATTCGATTGTGAGCTGTGTTGCCAACACTTAAATTCGATTTTACTCACTATATTCTGTCAAAACGCTCTCATTCGCACTCCTGGTTGGAGCAAAATCCTCGCAAAAATCCTCACACATGGATATCTTCAGAAAGTTGTCCGAAGCTTTATTTGACGAAGTCTGTTGGTTGTTTTCTCGTTTTCAGTTGAAGAAGTTTCATTTGTTAATAATGATAAATACGCTTGATAGGTTCAGATGAATATAATGTTATGTTATTTGTTGTTAATCTTATTATTTGATATGTTAATTAAAAAAAATCTTGGTATATAGTAGTTATTATAATAAAATAAAGAAAATAAAACATTAAATTGTCAAAACAAAGTGTTTATTTTAAAATGTAGGAAATTAAAAAATAAATAAACCTAGCGACTATAAATAGCAACTAAGAACAAGAACAACAAAAAAGTTAATATTATCTTTTAATATAATATTAATAACAATCTAAAATTATTGCACATTCCATAAATTGGTTTCAATATTTTTTTTTTTTTTTTGAAGGAGAGGAATTAACACAGCCACCCTATCTTTTTAGCTCCGCTTTGGTATGTAAAAGTGCAACCACTGTATTAGTTTCAAGCTTGCTTCTGTGATCGCTTTTAGTACATTTCAGGGAACAGAAAATTCGTTCCACTGAGACATTTGAGAAGAGGAGAATTAATAGTAATCCTATAACAATTTTAACATTACTGAACATGGGGCTATTTGAATAATTTGTTAATTTAAATATAGCTGCCCAGTACTCTTGTGGAGATAAATTTTCATTTATATTTAATGAAGTAAGATCCAGCAGAAGATATTTCCTCCATTCATTATCCACAGTTTGAGGATCGATAAAATTATCTAAGAAAGAAAAACTGTCAAAATGAGCTGCTAATGAATTCCAGTTATGCGATTCTTTGGGATGCAAAACAGAAAGTAAATTATAGACTTCATCACTAAATTGAAATATTTTCTTAATTTCAGATGTCAGTTCTATATAAAAATTTACGCATGATTTATAGAATTCATTTAATTCTTCTTATTTACAGCTTTGTTTCATTACTTCAATCAACTGATGCGCGGGAACACCTAGATCCATTTTATCCAATGGTAAAAAGGGTTGTGAATTTTTATGATCCAGAGTAAACAAATTCGATTTATTAAAAGACTATGTGACCATATAATTGCTATAAACAGTTCTCAATATTTTTATAATTTCCTTTTCAATTTGTATAGTACATGCGCCTCATTTTGAAATGTTTTATTATAATTAGAATATTCAATATATAAGATAAGAATTCTAAATAAACTTTTGTAAATGAATTATCGAAACAACTGAGGATATCCTGGGTTATTTTTGGTTGGTCATCAAACACAATACCCCTAAAGTAGGCCTTTAAGGGCTCAAATTGCTCTAGAATGCGGTTAACACATTGTTCTAATGATAGCCACCTTGTAACACTAGGTGATAAAATCTTGTGAATTTCAGTTCTAAAAAATACTTGAAATTCCTTAAATTTTTCTTCTCTACAGACCTTGGAAGAAGCAAACATGCCTTCGAAGCGCATAAGTGGATCATGTGATAACTACACTTAACATAACAATATGAGGTAACTCTTTTTTTAAATTACTAAATACAGAATTTTTATCACCAACCATCATATTTATGGTATTAGGTGAAAAACCTACTAAATTAGTCAATGGAATATGTTTTGCTCTTAATGCATGTGTAGTGCATTAAATAAAGCATTAGCATCAGTTTGAGGCAATTCTACCATGTCAAAAAATGAAGTCAAAACCTCAAAATGTTCTGAATAAAATATAATAGTAAATCTAGAGAGAAAAAAGATCCTGCATTTTGAAATTTCTGACATAAATCATTTTGAATATTTGAGCCCAATACTTGCTTTAAAATATAAGTAGCTTTCGATCTCTTTAGCTTGAGATGTTTAGCTATATCGGAATCCGGGAATATATTGTAGCACAAATTTGTTAAAGTGTCCATTAATTGAAAAGGTAAATTATTTATAGCTAGCAAAGCGCAAAGTTTTAATTCGGCATTACGTAGAGGGTGAATAGCTGTTGAGAAAACCTTTTATATACTGGGTACTCCTTTTATTTTGTTTGTATTATCTAAGTGTTTTTTACTTTTTGAATGACGTTCCAAATCGTGGCGATGTGCAAATATATTTGTGTTGCAAATTCTACAAAATGCATAATCTCCTTCCTCCTTAAGCCAACCTCTAAACTCTGGTCTTAATAGCCACGATCTCCGAAATCCATACTTGCGCTTCCTATTTACCTTCCTTCGTTTTTCTTCAGAACTTTCTGATGTGCCTGCTTTAGGTAGACTAATGCCAGATTGTTCTTCATCAATTTCAATAGCTTCTTCATCAATTGAGGCTAATGATTGTGTTTTATCTAGACTTCTCCTCGACATTCTGTATATCCTTGTAGAAAGATATTTATTATTGATTGCTACATTTAAACGTTGCTTCATTCTTGGACCTTTGTTACAATGGGGTAGGAAATCTTGGTGTATGGTCCTATGATGATGGACGGAGATAGTTAAAACAAACAATATTTGTTGATCCTCTCACTTATAATTTTTCCTTTTTTCCCCAACATGACAGTCCGGTACTGCGGGAACCCCAGCGGTTAAACCATGACAGTACATTAACAGACGCCCTGTACATTAACTGTCCACAAAACGGTGTTATTAATGGTTTTAATTTTAAATTTAGATTATTATTGAAAACGACTCAAATCAATTTCATCGATGCTCAACTCGATCTAATAAATTGAATTGGGTCGAATGGTTCGCATGTGAAGAAGTGGTAGAGAGCTGGACTCGGTCATGAGGCCTAAGATCTTTATTCTATAATATATTTTTATCTTATGAAAAATTTTAAAAAAATTTGTTAAAAAATTTTCCCTACTTTATTTTACACCTATATAGGTGCATACACCTTATTTGACCATGATCAATAATTGGTACTTACGGCTTTTGTTATATACATATACGAATTAGCCATTTTTATAAAAGGCTAACTTGCAATTATCTATAAAAAGTTTCTGGTAAAAAATTCAATATCATTATATCATAGTCAAAAAGTAAAAATAAAAGTCAATAAAATCAAGTTGGAGGAAAGCGAAAATGAAAACCTAACAGTCAGCAATGTAAAAGTCATGATTGTCATGTCATTTCAATACCATTTGAGATCTGTAACCTGTCATTCTTGTCAACGAAGGGTTTAGAGTAAATAGAGTAGGTACCTATGTTTCGGATTGTTCCGAATGTTCCGATATCATTCCGACTCCCCTTTTCTGTCTGGGATGATGATTTGCTCCGTTATTGAGGTATCGTCAGTGTGTGTGTGTTGGTTTTCTGTAAAAAAAGGGTGTGCGAAAGTTTCTCATTCGACCTCCTTGATACTAAAATATCAAAAACGGTAGGCGTCCTTCCTTTTCAATTTCCATAGTGAATTAAATTTTTGAGTTGATGGAGTTGAGGTGTAAGAGGAAGTTTTGAAATTCCACCAATCACCATTCAAATAACGAAGGTGTCGTTCACGTATCGAATCCAGCTCTTTGGCCTCTCATTTGCCATTGCCAATGAATTGGCCTCGAAAATGCTCATAAAATAGTTGGCTATAACTGGACTAAGAAGGAGGAAGCCTGACCTGCGAAAAGGGAGCACTTATGGTCTGGGTAACGACTAGTAACACGTGTTTCCGTGTGATCATAAAAATGTGAATGCAGTTCACTGTTTCTCGTACTTATTGACGTTTAACGCAAATAGATGTTGAGGTTTCATCTTGCAATACTATGGACAAATATCGTTTTATATTTCTGCGAAAAGTGACATTTCTTTTTCTCTTTTCCACAGAACTCCATTTTTCAGCAAATGTAATAAAGAGAACTGTCAACAAATTTTAACATTAAAAATAGAGGGCGCCGAGGAGAGCGCGTTTCTTTGGACGAAGCTAAAGGTTTGATAAGAGTAACCACGGTAATATCGCAGAACGACTAAAGGAGATGGAAATTTTATTGTTAGATTTTATAACACCAAAAATTTCCATATTTCATAAACGAATAATATTCAGAAATCAGTAAGTTTTAATATAAAAAACTGACCTATTTTGTACTTGAACACTACTTGTTTTGAAAATTGTTAAACGCAACCATTAAAAACACTTGTTACAAAACTTAAAGCCACTTTACTCTAAGTGGTATAAGTTGGTGATGGAAAGGTTTCTGTTTCTACGTTATAAAACTTAAAGTTCCTTAAGCGTTAATTGTTCTTGTGTGCAACAATCGCCTACTAAATAACTCATTACTTAACACTTTATAGCCTTCTATTATCATTTTGTACTTTAGCTTACCTACAGTTCAATTAAATAAGACTACTGCTAACCGCGGCACTATTCGCCTTTTATACAAAAATACAGAAAAGCCTAGAATATATTTAGAAGAAAAATAATTGCTAAGAGACGCATAAAGAAAGGTCGTAAATATCTGCGTTCTAAACAAACAGAGCAAAAAATCACTCGTGTCCTTCCCATGTCGCAATGCCCGGATAGGCCGCCAAGGTCCGACTTCCAATGTTGCTCCGCCTCCCAGCGCCCGCTCTCCGTAACAATATAAACATGGAACTCTAATAAACTCTATATAAAATTTACTCAAGTTAACAAAAATTGTTTGTTGGGCAGAGCCCTTAGTATTAAAGGCATTTTAATATGTGAGAATGAATTTGCATAAAATCTGAGAAGGCTGGCACAGAAACAGGGCTTTGCTGCTTTAGTAAATGCCTTACATTTTTTTATCAAGGCCTCAGGGTGCTGAGTGCGCAGGCTCTGCTGATTTAGTGGCCACATCGGTCATCCTCACAGTCAGTGTTAATCATTTGCAAGTTTCTATTCTAGTTCTTTTAGGAGATCCTGAGATTAGTAACAAGCTGTTGGCACCCAAGAAGCAGCCAGGTTTGCCATTGAGCTGGACTCATATATTGACCTACAATTTGCCTGAAAAGGAGGTGGAGGTTATTCTAAAGCAAAAGGTATCCTCCTGCTGCCAATTGTTTTCCCTTAGACAGTGCAAAAGTTAACCTCGAAGTCGTAAGTGTCCTTACTTAATGTGGCTCATCGCAATATTTGATTAGCAGCTTTGCAATCACAATTATAGGATCATCTATTTCAGCAGTGGGTTACCTTCTGACAGACTAAGTTGGCGATTGATGCCAGTAAACCCCTCGTTTATTTTAAATAAAAATGGCGGCAATCGGGATGTTTGCCATGCCTACCAACCTTTACTGATATTAGAATTTTAAAAGGTACATAATAGAGAAAAAGAAATGTATGTTAATTTAAAATATAAAAATATTTTTTCAATAGGAAAAGATAGTATAAAATATATGCTCTTTTTCGCAATAGAACCACCCACGATTACTTTATTTCATATCTCATAGATAAAACTAGTTGGGCAGCTGTTATTGGTGATCCCAGATGTTGATGGATGATTGTACGGTGGATAGTTTGGTAAGGATCAATGAAACGACCACGGGATGTAAACCGTTATAACTGTCGACGTTTCGGCTCTAAAACAGAGCCATCCTCAGGACACTAAAATTGTGAAAAAGGCATTCCATAAATGCACCGAACTACGGTAATGACATTAAATTGAAATAACACATACCACAATCAAATTTAAAAAGCATTAAAAAGTTTACATAATACAAAAACAACCTAACAAAGAGTATTATTAACAAATTAAAACAAATGTATTAAAAATACAAAAAAACACACAATCTATACTCACATATAACACTTGCCACTTATTTTATGCCACTATATTATATGTGAGTATAGATTTTGTGTTTTTTGAATTTTTAATTCATTTGTTTTAATTTGTTAATGATACTCTTTGTTAGGTTGTTTTTGTATTATGTAAACTTTTTAATGCCTTTTAAATTTGATTGTGGTATGCATTATTTCAATTTAATGTCATTACCGTAGTTCGGAGCATTTATGGAATGCCTCTTTTACAATTTGTAGTGTCCTGAGGATGGCTCTGTTTTAGAGCCGAAACGTCAACAATTATAATGGATCACATCCCGTATCGTTTCATTGATCCTTACCAAACTATCCACCGTACAAAACTAGTTGGAATTGGCCTATTTCATATCGTCCATGTAAAAAAGTGTATGTGGTTGTTGTTTTCCATATCTCTTCAGCTAGTTGCAACTGCCACACACTCATTCTTAAGCTGTTAAGAAAACCGAAAATATCCCTCTAAGAATAGAAGAAAATATTATAATAGATTTCCCAACTTTCATTTAGCAGAACTCATTTTATCATTAATTTCTAATAAATTAGTTCTTTGTAGGACGGAGCTTTTATCTAGTAAAACTTTTAACCAGTAAAACACCTTGAGATTATTGCTGCCAAAAAAAAAAGTCTGTAGTGTGACAAGTCTGTAGTCTGTTTGATACCATCAAGCCTAGACATGTCGCCAGATAAAAATCTCTCATTTGCGTCCTTAAGCCGGAAACATCTGGATTAAATTAACACAAAGTCGCACACATTGGCCAAGCTGAGGAATGAGTTCAAAGGCATGTGGCCGCGTTTCTATGTTTACGACGTTTTTACGAATTCCTCTCGTTCCATGGTCGTGTTTTTAGATTCCGAAAGGAAATAGCTACTGCTAGACCCGAGCGCCGGGAGCCATTAAGCCAAAATCGATCCCTATCGTGCATGATGCAGCTGCAGTCCCAATACAAACAACATTACATTAATTGTATTCCTTAAATATATACTAAAGAAAAAAATAAATCTTTTTGGCAGAGCCTCGACGATTTGGTATGCAAAACTAAAATTCATAACACCCCTCGCCCTCTGTTTCCCGTCTTTTCTTTCATAGTTAACCCCTTCTTTCTTGATTAAATCCAGGAACCGTTCCACTCTTTCCAGGTAATTAAAGCCAAATGAAAAATGTTTTTTCCGGCTATCAACTTGCCGCAATTGCTTGTGCCCCTTTTCTAATTGTTTTTGTTTTCGAGGGTGGGGTGATGGGGGCGTCTAATGAAATGAGGAAATTAAGCCCCGAATTTCGATATTACGGCTCCTCGTGAATACCGCGTTGTAATGCGTTTGTTTTCTTTTGCTAAAGGGTTTTTAAACGGTTTTTCCAGAGAAGATTGTTGATTCTTTTATTAGTTTTAAGTACCTACAATAATTGCAAACTCAACAATGGCAGTTAAAGTAAATTTATTCAATATTACCATTGCTAAACTTTAATATTTTTGTTTTTGTTTCAAGACTAAGCATTTCTTATTTTCATACGAAAAAAATTGCTAGTAGAATTTTTACTTTTGAATTAAGAACACAAAAAAACACACATATTCTAGAGTAATTATTAATGTCCCCCTCCATTAATGATTTTTCTTTGCTTGAAAACTGCTTTTTTCTATTTCGTGAGGGAATGTGCACTTTCCCGCACGCATTCTAAAGTTGAAAGTTGTACTTTTCCCTCTAGTGCCAAAAAATGTACTAGTGCGGGAAAGTATTTTCCACGCACTAGTGCACAAATCTAACAGCGTTTTTCACTGACAGCACTAGTGCGCACTGAGTGTATTTCTATCCTTTGTTAATTTAAGCGAATTACTGAGACGGAAATACACTCAGTGTGCACTAGTGCAGCCAGAGAAAAACGCTACTAGATGAAATACATACCACTGCTGTTATTCGACAATCGAACACCATAACACCATATCAACAATCCGTTATTATTTTTTAATATACCAAAGTCATTTCCACAATTTGCCGAGACTTCAGTTTGTATCCAGTCATAAGAATTGCAAATAAAATGAATTCTTCCAACGAAGTCACTGAAGAGTTACCTGATGATGTTGTAGAGGCAGTTGCAGAAGCAAGTTTAGAGCTATTACCTGAAAGGTACGAGAAACAATATGCTTATTCCTTAGCATGGTGCCGGGGCAAGAGCATAAGGACCTATCAAGAGGAGGTGTTTTTGGCATACTTTGCTGAACTAATCAAGGTACTCAAATCCAATACGCTTTGGTCACGGTACTCAATGATAAAAAGTTTAGTAAAAATAAGACCGAACGTAGACATAAGCTGATTTTAGAAGTTGACCTATTTAAAGAAGCAAAATGTTGGAGTTCGAGTGCAGAAGGCAAAAACTTTCAGTAAAGTCGATATTACAAAGTTTATGCAAGCACCAGACAAAGTATATCTTATGATGAAAGTGGCGACCATTTTAGCTGTGGTTGTTGCTTATCGAAGAGAGGACCTTACCAATGTCACAATTGATGACACAGATGATAAGGGCAATCTTATCATCATAAAAATCTGGGGTTCTAAGAACCATTTTGCAAGATCCTTTGTCATCACCGAAGAAATAAATAATGGATACTTTTTGATGCTCTACAGAAAATACGTAAATTTGAGGCCGCAGAGCACTCCACATCGTCGTTTTTTCGTCAAATTTGTGAAAGAAGAGTGCACCGTCCAATACATTTGAGAAAATACCTTCGAAGATAGCAGACTATTTAAAGCTTTCCAATCCTGAACAATATACAGGGCACAGCCTCGTACACGTTCTTCAGGAACTTTCTTAGCTTATGGTGGAGAAGAAATAAACAATACTAAACGGCTAGGCGGTTGGAAGTCAACTTCTGTGGCTGAAAGTTACCTGGAGGAATCTACCAATCACAAAAGCAACTTGTGTAACAAAATTCTGAATTTGGGTGAATCAACTTCAACTCTGAACTTCAAACCAACTGTACGTTGGTGAATCTTCTGTACGTGAAGAAACTTTGAATGATCCCCTGGTGTCCCATTACTTGAAAGAAGAGCAGCTCAAATTGACAGCATTTGGCATCAGCAAAACATTTACAACATGCACATAATTGTTCCTTTACCATAAACATCAATAATTCTAAATAGTTAAAGGTGTATTCCTTCTGGACTTCTGTTAATTACAACCTAGTTTAAATAAAAAATTATTGGATTTATTTTTAATAGAAAACAGTAGGTACACTCATAGAATAGTTATTTATGTATTCAGAGCGAAAAGTACAACTTTTTTGCTCGGAGAGTGAAGTTTGACGCTCGACGCGAAGCGGACTTTTTGCTCGTATTGCATACAACGTTTTTTCTGCAAACGATCAATTTAAAACAATGTGAATCACAACTGAGCATAACAGAAGACACAATCTGAAAATTTAAATCAAAGTGACAATGACGTTTTAAATATTTGGTTGAGTGGTGGTAGATGCTATTGACAGCAAGCGAAAAAATCTTTTTTCTACTCGCGTGCGCAAAAGTTTACTTTTCCGCACGCATTTGAGTGCGGGAAGTCGTACTTTTCCGCACTAGTGCGGAAAGTTGTACTTTTCCGCACTAGTGCGGAAAAGTAAAAAACCTGTTTGTTTACTATTGTTGGTATGGAAGAACGTAATAAGAACCAGTAAAACTACCATGATTTATAGTTGTCAGGAATGGTGGCATTAGGTGCTTGGTATACCATCTTACTTATACCTGTACTGCATCTTAAAATTTTTTAACATCCTCTTTTACTTCACTCAAAAAAGGGAATGGAAAATATTATTTTTTTATAACTTTTTACAATTTACAATTTTGACCGCCTGTAACTTTAGAAGGCGTCCGCACCTTCTGTTTGGACTGACCGGATTGGAGCGAATCCAACGCTTTGTTGTTCTTCTTGACATATTTTTTCACGTTTCACCAAAGAAAGTCCTGTAGATTTATAAGTCTGGGAGATAAACCTTTTCGATATTGGATTTTTAGGTAATATGTGCAGTATATATATGTGCAGTAAATAGTAATATGTTAGGTAAATGTTAGTATAAAATGTGCTTTGGAGACAGTAAAAAAAAAAGTCCACTTATGGGACCAATTTCACTTTTGTTATGTTTGCTTCCTTTACAAGGGATCGAAATTTCCAGAATAATATTCAAATAATTGACAAAAGTTTTACTCTTGACAATTAGACTGATTTGATGATATATTGGTAATTTTGATACATTTTCGATTAGCGACTCTGAGATTATTGATATCCTTAAACTCTTGTTAAGAAAACAGAGAATGGGAATACTCTAAAGCAACTAATGGAAAACAACAGTATACTAGTACCCATTGATTTCAGATGAATTAGTGAATCATTCAAATTAATTATTCCTAGAATAAGAATGACTTATTCTTAGAATGCAACTAGAATATTCCTGGAACTGGATTTGGAATTGGAATTGGAATACTCCTGGATGTACAATCTTCCTATTTGAATATTCATAAAATATTCAAGGAATACAGGGTGATTCACGTTACTTGACACGGAAGATTATGGCTAAACTGCTAGATTTAAAAAAAGTTTTGTATATGGAATTGATGGGGGTCTAATGGATGTACCTTTTAAAATTATTGTCATTGTGTACAGGTGGTATCAAAAGTATAAAATTGATTAAAGCTGTATTTTTTTAAATGAGACACCTAGTATATTAATGTATTTTCGGTATCTACGGACAAAAGTAAAGGTAGTTTTATTAAGGTTTATGGCATCTAAACCGTACCGTTCTTCAGATATTCGTGATTATGTGAAAATGCAGCATCAAATAAATATTTAAAATTTCAGCACTTGGTTTCTTTTCAACCACCAAAATTGGCTGGTGGGCTAATAGTACATTGGGTTTTTTGCAGTGTGTATTAAATATTAAATACTGTGCACCGAACGTCAATAAATGAACACCAAATTATTGCAAATTTCACACAGTAATAACTCGTTTAATTTAAATTAGACACCCTGTATTTTATAGTATCATTACACGCAGAATTTAGTTTCCTATCAAAAGTATTAAACATTCCTACAGCTTGGTCTTTGCGTTTTCTTGAAAAATTTATTTTTTTCTGCATTTGAGCTGACATAAACGAATTAAGTAATGTACTTTACCTGTTACAATACCTGATTTTGAGAAAGCAAAATTTATTATCAATAGTACTGGGTGTTCACTAGAAAATTTCATTTAGGAGGCTATAAAATTTTGACAGAAAAGGGTGGCATAATGAAAGTAAATGGACTTTTGTTTCTCCATTCTTTTCCTTTGACATTTCACAACCAACTAGACGAAATTTTCTAATGAACACCCCGTATTTGTCAGATATCAATTTAGAAGTTACAAAATTATGATCATAAAGAGTCATGATCATAATTTTCAGCAGTCATCTGAATGTTAAAGTTTAGCATAAAAATTTAAAATTAAAAATTTAGCATAAAATATCAAATAAAACAATAAAACATTATATTACAAGAGTTCTTATAAAATTTAGCATATCTATGACAAAAAAATTAAGTGCAATAATAGTGGCAATTTGAAATACAATAAATAACAAGTCAACATAAGAGTAAAACAAAGAATAACAAACAGTTATAAAATTTGTTCAAAATGACGACCATCTGATTCTAAACACAAACGTATTCTGTTTTTAAATCCTTCACTCACATTGCGTAACATATAGGGAGTTATGCTTCTGAAGGCCTCTCTGATTCGTTCCTTCATATTTTTGTGGTTGGTGGCGTATTATACACGATTCCTTTCACATATCCCCATAAAAACAAATCGGGAGGCGTTATGTCAGCGGACCTTGGTGGCCAATGTTGTGCTCCATTCCTTCCAATCCATCGATTTTGGAAAAGAACATCTAAGAACTCCCGGACTTCACGATGATAATGAGCAGGTCCCCCATCCATTTGCAGCCACATGGTTGTTTTTATATCTAGAGGAACTTCTTCCAGTACAATTGGAAGATGATTTCTCAAAAAATTTAGAAACGACATTCCGTTTAAATGTTCATCAAAAAAAATAAGGTCCAATCACATACTGTCCCATTATGCCCCCCATACATTTACTGACCACCTATGTTGGTTATTAATAACTGTAAATTCATGGGGGTTAAAATCAGAATAATAATGAAAATTGTGTCGGTTAAAAGAACAATCGTTATGATAAGTACACTCATCACTATATAGAACTGATTCAAAAATACTTCTTGTTCTCCAACTTTTTCTTTCAACTACAGAGCCAATAACGGCTAATTCAGCTTCTTGTTTTTTTGTAACTGGTCTCGTTTTGGCAGTCGTTTCATACTGAACACTACCAGCTTGCCTAAATTGAACCAACAGTCTTTCAAAAACGGCTCTATTCGGTCGAGTTCAGTTAGGAAACCTTTCAGCATAAACCCTTGATGCTAAAAGAGAATTTTGCAAGCATTCTCCTAGAATGAAGATCATATCGACTCGTTCTTCTGTTGTGTAAACTAGCACTTTGATTAAATAAAAAACTCCCTGTTAACCACCAATTATAACAATAAAAAAATATTTAACTTTAAATTAATATGTGACAACTAGAAATGACAATAAATTTTCCTTTGTCAAAATCAGGTAACACCTGAACAGACCTGAACAGAAAAAT
Source organism: Taphrorychus bicolor (assembly GCA_951812265.1). NCBI lineage: Eukaryota > Metazoa > Arthropoda > Insecta > Coleoptera > Curculionidae > Taphrorychus > Taphrorychus bicolor. The sequence goes on along the minus strand of OX638306.1, from coordinate 19,663,780 downwards.
TAGATTAATACATTCGTTTATGTCGGCGCAAATTCAGAAAAAATAATTTTTTCAAGAAAATGCAACGACCAAGCTATAAGAATATTTAATAGTTTGATTTATACAAATACAAATTAAATTTGTATTTGTGTAAATCATATAACATTAATACAAATTTTTGAAATCTTTCTCAAGTCCGTTCCTTCAATATTTAACCGTTTCCAGACATTTGACACAATTTTAGACGTTGTCATAGATCGAAACCCAAATAAGATGGAGAACTGATATTTACCACATAGAGGCCATGGCGATTGCTGGGCCCCATTTTCACACACTCACATACGTGGGTCTCAGCGATCGATGGACCCCCCCCCCCACCCCACTCACATAAAATAAACAAGACTATAACGGTTGTTGAGCCTCAATTACACACATACGCAGCCCAAAGCGATTGTTGGGCCCCTTTCCTACACATACATACACGGCTTAGCGTTTGTTGGATCCCATTTTATACTTATACGTATGTATCCGGTTACTACACTTATACATATATATCCGGCTTAGCGCTTCTTAGGCCCCACTCATACAGTTAGATGTTGTCATAGATCGAAACCCAAGTAAGATGAATAAATGGTATTGCAGACAAGATAATAAAAATGTTAAATAGAAAATGGCTCAATTAAAAATTTGTATTAATGTTAATGATACTAAAATACACGGTGTCTAATTTAAATTAAACGAGTTATTACTGTTTGAAGTTTGCAATAATTTAGTACACAGTAGCTAATATTTAATAAATACCGCAAAAAATTCAATATACTAGTAGCCCACCAGCCAATTTCGGTGGTTGAAGAGAAACCAAGTGCTGAGATTTTAAACATTAAATTTGATGCTGCATTTTCACAAAATCACGAATATCTGGAGAACGGTACGGTTTAGATGCCACAAACCTTAATAAAACTACCTTTACTTTTGTCCGTAGATACCGAAAATACATTAATACACTAGGTGTTTCATTGAAAAAAATTAAACTTTAATCAATTTTATACTGTATACAAAGACAATAATTTTAAAATGTACTTCCAATAGACCCTCATCCATTCCATATACAAAACTTTTTAAAAATCTAAAAGTTTAGCCATAATCTTCCGTGTCGAATAACGCGAATCACCTTGTATATTTTGCTGAATATGGGTATTCGCCCTGAAAAAGACCAAATCTAAGTGGACATTTTCCTGGCATAAAGATAAAACTGATACTTAACACTAAAAATGATTGCTAACGTAGCTTGATGCCACTAGGCTGGTGAATCTCAGTGACACCTGCTGGCCACTTTTAGCACCAGACCCATACTTCAGATAGGACGACTTAATAATAACGTTTCAATAACATCTATGATGCTTTTATGCGGTGAGCAATGTGACGTCATTTTGAAGTCATTTGGTCACCGGTTTCAAACTGACCAACGCAAACTTAAATTAACGTCATAGTGACGCCTGCTAATGAGGCGTTTAGCTCTTTATTCGTTCAATTTTATACTTAAAACCTGAACAATTAGTCTTATATAATTTAACGAAATCTGAGTGATATTGTTTTATAATGGGCAAGGATCTTCTTCTTGTGGTGCCTTATTCTCTGCAAACGTTGGCGATTATCATGGCTATTATTATTCTATCAGTTGCCCGTCTAAATAATTGTAAAGATCTCATCCCAAAACACTGGGGCAGGTTTGACGACTTGACACGACTTGAGACGAGCCATGACTTCCTTCTCCTTCCTGGTCCTCTCCTACCGTCGACCTTTCATTGTTCCTCATAATATGTCCAAAGTACTCCATTTTTCTTGTCTTCACTGTGAATGTTACTTCTTTCGTGTTACCCATTCTTCCAAGTACTTCTTCGATAGTTACGTGCTCGATCCATGAGATGCGCAGAATTTTCCGAAATATCCACATTTCGAACGCTTCGAGCTTCCCCATCAAGGCTTCTGTCATGGTCCAGGCCTCAACGGCGTACAGAGGGACTGGAAGGATGTAACATCTGACTATTCGTATTTTCAGTTGTAGGGCAAGGATAGCGGTGGTAAATATTTTCAAAAAGTACTTCTTGTATATATTTTATTATACGCAAGAAGTATAAAGACGGCAAATAATTTCACCAAAGAAAGATTGTTTATTGCATTAAACAAAAAGCTGGAAGATAAGGCATCGGCTGAATCTGGTGACATATAGGATGGTTTCAAAAATTTTTTAGAATAAAACGCTACATTTGAGACTTTATAGAGTTTTTAAATCTATAAATTCTTTATCGTACAACCGATATAAAAAAAAAACAACTTTAAAAACAAATGAAGATGCAAATAGGTCTATTGCACACAACGTACAAGAGAGAATAACGATATTGCTAAGGGGACTAAACATGCAAAATTGTTACACGAAAAAGACTATCTTGAGGGCCTTTCTTCTTCTTGATCTCAGCTTCTCCTTCGGAGGTTGCTGATCATCATGGCTATTCTAACTTTAGAGGCAGCTGTCCGAAATATTTCGACAGATGATTGGTAAAACCAATCTCGCAGGTTACGTAGTCCCACGTCCCACGATCTTCCCCTGCATGATGAACAACCTCATCTTCTTACTATACTATACATAAAAGGAACTTCAGAGAAACTTCGAAGCATCGCGAAATAGTACAACATAGGAGCGGTTTTCAAGACTGAAAATACATTAAGAATCATACTTTCTAAAACCAAACCGGAAAGTTCAAATCAGCAAAAAGATTGTATATATCAGATCCCGTCTGAGTGTGGCATGTCGTGAAAAGGAGAAACCAAGCGTCCTTTGCATGTAAGAGTTCAGGATGACAGAACTCAGATGATAAGAGGAGAAACATCAAAATCTGGAATTGCAGAGCAGTCTTGGTCCGAACACCATAATATTAAGCGGTCGGAAGGCAAAATTGTGCATAGGGAACAGCACTGGAATAAAAAATTTTAGAAAACAGTCTTCATTGGAAGCAATGAAGGCGTCTCTAGTAAACCAAGTTGCGACGTGTCTTTGGTATGGCATCCGTTGGCGACGACCCCGCCAATAAGAATGGTGGGCGTGATTAGCTGTGTTAGTACATAAGCAAGTAGCCTCGAGCTTATAATGCTCAGTTTTCCTTGAAAACGAGCAGAAATTCCACTGCTCGAAACGTCGTGTACAAATTCAATAAAGACAATGGAATTGCAAGATGTCTCGCATAATAGTTCATCATTGTCTACCATCTTTAAACAAACACTAAATTATTTATTACATATTGATGAAAAAAATTTATTGGAACCAAACAAGTTGGAATTTGAGTAACTAAACATCTTTGACTTACAGTGTAAACACAATTTATTAAAAGCGTAAGCACGATTATGTTCAGTTGAGTTCTGAGGCAGAATGTCACAATTCCTTTGTAAAATCATATTTCGGCCAGAAACCGGAACGAAAATCCCTAAGTGACGTAATAGTTTTCAGTCCCCCGGTATTTGTTCCAGTTTACTCAGTTATAATGAAACCGCGGAAAGTAGAGGAGAGTTTCCAACTTCCCCCAGTAGTCGGAGTTTTCCGATTTAGAAATGTGTATTGCGTGGGAATTTTGCCCCAGTGTCGGTTCGTTTTATCACGATTGTTTTTTGCTTTTCCTGTCTGCCTCAGGAAGTAAATTACCACCTTAACTAGTTAATAGTTGACAAACCGAAAGAGCTGTAATTACAAGCCGAAGTTAATAGTAATTATAATTATTATTTACGCAAACCTCCCAACCCACTGTATTTGCTTGAGGTATGCCAACTAATGGAGATTTCGTTAAAAATTGCCGTACTAACGACTGGAATTACCTTGACGAGACTGCCTATTTGTCAAAGGGCGATGGGGAAATAGCAATTTCGTGGATAGCCTGTCTTAATAGCGAACTGTAATTTTCCCGTCAGAGATCTGGAATAACTTGTTTAGTGAACGCAAGGAAGAAGCCAGTCTGCGAATAATTTCTAAGCTTTTTTCCGTAGTTATGTTTCACGAAAGGTGGTGTTAGGAAAAACCTGGAGATTTGGAAGAATTGAAGCACTGAATTTTTGGTTTGGGCGAATTGTCAGGAGGTACTGAACATTAAAATAAATACACGTAAAAAGCTAAGCTGCTGACAGCAAAAGCAAGTGTAAATTCAGAATGTAAAGAAAGTAATCTGACCTAACGTGCGACGAACTAATCTGAATTGCTTAGGGTAGTTTTTTTTTTTATTTTGAGAAATTAAAACTGAATTCGCAAAACAACAATTAACAAAAGATAATAACGAGCAAGTTTTTTTTATAAAGAAAAATTTTTTGCTTTTGCTACGTTACATAGATCGTTTTGAAAATCAGAAATTTTGACAGACGACATATAGGATTTTCAGGTGGAGCACGATAATATACGCGGTACACTGATTGCACCACGTAATACGAATTGCACATTGCCACAAACTTTCAAATTACTAAGTTCCATTTTAACAAACTAATCAACCTTAAAAATTAAAATTAAGTAAGCATTTATATGCTGAACTATAACTTCCCTTTCTTCTTTAACTTGTCTAAGATTTGTTGATCTTTTAATTCCTAGCGCGCCTCTGCATCGTTTCTTGTGATCTGGACTGCTAACTGTCTCCCCATCTCTTCGGCGGTCTTCCCGGTGGATGGTCTCCTGCAAGTTTTCGTTCTATATTACGATCCGTCAGACATCCTATTTACGTGGTCATACCATTCTCTTCTTCTTTGCCTTCCCCATCTTACTATGTCCTGTGTCCGCTTTGCTCTCTGATGTCTAGGTTACTTACCCGATCTCTTCTGGTTTTGCCGGCTATCAATCTCAGAACCTTCATTTCGGCTACCCGTATCGTACTTTTGGTCTTATTAGTGTCTTCTCTTGTTTGTATTCCATAAGTCATTACGGGTCTTATGCACGTTTTATAGATTTTAATCTTGCTGTCCACACGCATATACTGATTATTCCAAATAGTATTTCTCAGGCATCCCGCGATTACTGCAGCTTTGTTAACTTGACTTCTTATATCCTTTGCTGAGTCGTGGCTGCTGGATATGTCCCCACCTAGGTATTTGAATTTCCATAACTTGCCGTATGGTTCTTTCCTCAACTATGAGATTGCATCTAAAGGGTTCTTTGGAGATGGCCATGCTTTTGGTTTTGCAATTGGTGTATTCATATTAAGTCGTTGGCCCACTTGGTACAATATAACGAGCTTTTAAAGGTCCTATTCGGTTTCTACCAATATTGTCCACATAGCATATCATGCTATTAGGTTACATATTTATTCTGTATCCGTTGTATAAGGATTTTTCCTAAAATTGAGCTAGCCTAAAATTTTGTCTGCGTTTTTCCTAAAATTGAAGCTACTCCCAAAAATTCCAACTCTGCATTTTTAGACAACGCGGGTCAATTTTAACAGATTTTATTACTAATTCTAAAATGATTTCTCCAAAAGCTCCGAATATGAAGCAATTCTGGCCCTTCAAACACTTCAAATTTCTGAAAACTAACCTGAATTAACGTCATGTTCTTGAAAAATAACAAATTTGCTTTTTGAACCATTTTGAGTTAAATTTCATTTATTTTAGTCTTAAAGGTTATTTTACAAAAAACATCTCAACAAAATCACAAAAAATTGTATTGTGAGACGATGGGGGTAATTTGTAATTTTAGACCTAATTCTAATCTAGATTTTTTTTCAAACATTTCAAGTTTGCATTCCTATACGCTTTAAGTCATGTTTTAATTGATTTGGCTTTATTAGTAGATAAACAGAATTTTTCCAATAACTCGAAATTTTTATTTTATTTAGAATAGTTTTTGAACTTTCTCGAAAAATATAAATTTTCATTTGAGACGTCTTTACAAAAAAATTCACTTGCTTTGTGGCAATGTGGGTCATTCTTAACTAATTTATCCCTAATTCTAACCTTAACCTCTCCAAATATTCCACAATTTTATTTTTTGACGCCTGTATAATTTTTTAACGATTTTGGCCCTGATACTAACCTGAATTTTTATCTTAAAGTCCAAATTTGCTTCTCTAAATGCTTAAGTAATTTTTAGCTAATTTGGGCTTTATTCCCAACCTCTGTTTCTCCAAAAAAATCCAAATTTGCATTTTTAGACGCTCTAAGCCATGTTTAACCAATTTGGGCTCTAGACCTACATGCAACATTCCCCAAATTCCAAATTTTAATTTTTCAACGTTGCTTTATCGGTGATAAATCACTTTTAACCAGTTTTTGGCCCTAATTCTAACTTAAATTATTCTAGAAACTTTTAGTTTGCATTTTTAGACGCATAAGTAATTTAACCGATTTTGGCCTTAATTATGATCTGAGTGTTTCAAAAAATTTTAAATTTGTCGTTTTACACACACACGTGTGGTAGAAAGTACTGTGAGTTAAAGTGTTTTATACAAACAAAAACGTGTTTGGAGCACAACAAAAATTTTTTTCATAGTGTGAATTTTAGTTTTCTGCTGTCGCTACTACAAAATGTCTAAATATGATGTAAATCTGAAAATTTGAGGTTAAGGTTATGAATGGAAATATCAAATATCTCTCAAACCCCCAAAAATTGCAAATCTGCATTTTCAGACAATGCGGGTCAATTTTAACAGATTTTATCACTAATTCTAACCTGTTTTCTCCAAAAGCTCCGAAAATGAGGCAATTTAATAAATTTTAAACTATTTTGGCCCTTCAAACACTTCAAATTTCTGATAACTAGCCTGGATTACCGTGATATCCTTGAAAAAATCCAAATTTGCACTTTGAAGCATTTTGAGTCAAATTTCAATTATTTTAATCTTAAGGGCTATTTAAAAAAAAAACACAAATTTTACTAAATCTAGTTTATACAAAATCAAAAAAACTTGTATTGTGAGACGATGTGGGTAATTTTTAATTAATTTTAGAACTAATTCTAATCTACATTTCTTTCAAACATTTCAGGTTTGCATTCTTACACGCTTTATGTCATGTTTTAATTGATTTGGCTTTATTAGTAGATAAACCGAATTTTTCCAATACCTTAATATTTTTATTTTATTTAGAACAGTTTTTGAACTTCCTCGAAAAAACACAAATTTTCATTTGAGACGTAGTTACTAAAATTTCCCTTATTTTGAGTCATTTTTTACTTTTAATTTAGCCCTAACTCTAACCTTAACCTCTTCAAACACTCCACGATTTCATTTTTTGAAGCCTTTGTAGTTTTTTAACGATTCTGGCCCTAATATTAACCTGAATTTTTATCACAAAGTCCAAATTTGATTTTTTAAAAGCTTGTTAAGTAATTTTTAGCCGATTTTGCCCTTATTCCCAACATCTGTTTCGCAAAAAAAATCCAAATTTGCATTTTTAGACGCTCTAAGCCATGTTCAACCGATTTGGGCTCTAGATCTACATGCAACATTTCCCAAATTCCAAATTTGAATTTTTCAACGTTGTGTTATCAGTGGTAAATAATTTTTAATCAATTTTAGCCCTAATTCTAACTTGAATTTTTTACTAAAGTTGAGTTTATACAAAGTCAAAAAAGAAATGCAATTTTAGACGACGTGGTTTATTTTTAACCTCTCCTAAAGATTCCAGAATTGCATTTTTTGACGCCTGTGTAATTTTTTAACGATTTTGGCCTTAATCCTAACCTGAATTTTTACCACAGTTTTTAAATTCACCTTTTTAAATGCTTTAATTATTTTTTAGCCCGTGGCGGAACTTCACCCACCGACTCACAGTTGGCAGCGCCGAAACTTCAGCCACCGATTCACAGGTGGCAGCATTAGTCGAATAGTTCATACCATCACACCGCCTTTCCTGCGGCGAACTTGCCTGCAAATTTCAAGTTCTAACTATGAGCTCTCAGCCCGGCGTATGAGTCAGTGGTCTACCACGCCTTAATGACGAGTCCAACGTAGACCCTAAACAATTTTTAGCAGATTTTGGCTCTGATCCTACGTGCATCATTCCCCAAACTCTAAATTTGAATACTTTAAAGATGTATTATCGGTGGTAAATGATTTCTAACCAGTTTTGGTTAGCCCTAATCCTAACATTGCTAACTTGAATTTTTCCAGAAACTTTAATTTGCATTTCTACACGCTATAAGTAGTTTAGCAGATTTTGGCCTTAAACATGATCTGAGTTTTTCAAAATATTTAAAATTTGTATTTTTACACACACACGTGCGGTAGAAAGAACTGTGGATTAAAGTGTTAGTTTTATCTAGCTAATGCGTGCGATAAGAGAGAAGGACATCGTATCAAGCCTGCGCAACAGTTTACTAAAGCGAATTTTACACACACGAAAAACCTCTTTGAAGCTCATGTGAATAGAAGTATAAAATATTTGTGTTCTCCCTTTTCGTATAAAAACCTGATGGTACACTGTATATATTAATGCGTACTATTAGCCTATATATTCTGTCTCTTTTTAGCACCACGGGCAAGAAAAAATATATTGGTAGTATTAATATATATTTGCTGTTTAAGTTTAACATATTTTATTTAAAATAGAAGTCAAAAATATACATTTTAATTAAAAATTCATTTAGTTGAATTTCTCACAAAAAAATTGCATATTTGATTCAAGTTAATTAAGGTTTATTTGGACAATAACAAGAACATATTTACTTAGAGTAAATACATATTTGTTTCATTTTATAAAATTTCCTTTTTGTTTTGCGATTTTAATTTTAAAACTTTGTACTTCTCTATTTAAATTAAATTTTTGTTTTTTTTTTACCTGAATGGCAATGTTTAGTTAGTAATCTCCAAGATAAGAACTTATGCGTGGATATGTGTCTGCTCTATTTGTTTGAATTGTTTATTTATTACTGAGATCCTGTTAAAAAAATTCAAGAACCTACTTATAACGTACATTTTCTTGAAATCAAAGAAAATAGAAGCACGTATACAGAGTGGTTATTTTAACTTGAGACAACGAGGTATATGTTGTCTCAAGTATTACTGTATATGCAGAGTGATCCAGAAAAGTGTGACGTAATATATAATGTATCATTTTTAAATAGGACACCCTCTATTCTTAATAGATTTTGATACACCTTCTATCTTGTACTAGAACCTGGATTGTTGCCTACAGTAATTTAAAAAAAATCATCGATCAACTGAAAGTATCTCGTATGGGATATTATTTATGATCTATTCACAAAAGTTTGACATCTCGCTAGCCTTGGAAATTTAACTTTGACGTTGTTTGCCAGTCTTCTTGACATTCAAAAATGAAAATTTAGTTGGCATCTAAGGGACCAAAAACTCCTGAATGGTAAATACAGGGTATCCGCACAACAGTCGGCAATGACATCAAGTTCTCAGGGCCCAGTGAGAGCTCTAAGATCTATCAGAACTTAGAAAAAAATGCAGAGTGTCTTATTTAAAAATATTATATTAAATGATGTCATACTTCTCTGGTCCAACCCGTATACGTACGTGAACACGTATGTAAAAATATGTGCCTTCTTCACAATATAGGCCACTGATGGAACAATTTTTTTAACCTACTAGTTCTCGATCAATATCTGACAGTTTCAAGTTAAAAACACCCTGTATATTAGAGGAAACGTGTGGGCTTTTAAGTTTATTTGCGATCCCATGGTCTATTTGCAGATATATCGTTTTTATCATGTGAGGTTTTTGGTTCATATGGAAGCAGTATCAATATCATAGCAAGCAAATATTCTTCAATTTAAATATTTAATCAGCTTTAAGAATAAATAAAAGTCAATATTATTTTAAGGATACAAAAACCCGTAAGTGAAATGTGCAATAGGAAAGTTATTTAAATTTTTAGAAAGTAATTAAAATTTTATTAAAGAGTTATGTTGGAATATGAGGGGATAGATAGCGACTAAGACGTAAGCACAAAAAAATCATAAAGCTCAAGTTTAAAAGTTTTTATATATATATTTTTTTATTCTAATTTCAATGTGGTTGAGGACTACAACCGTTCTCGTTGTCATCATGCTGTTCGATATAATATCAGGAAGCCTAAGGCCTAGCTGCACAAACAGGGTTTAACCTTAACTCAACTAAACCAGGACTAAAGTATGAAATACAAATATTTTTGTCACATCAATATAATATAATGTCCTCAGAGGATAAAAATTTGAAATATCTGTGTTGATAAAACTTTCCATTCCAAAATGAAGAACTTTTCTTTAACGCCTAAAGAAATCAGTTGGGTTAAAAATAATTACCTTTGGATGGCTCCACCAACCACCTACAATGTCATTGAATGCATCCTAAAAACTCATTCGCGATCACTCGAAAAAGTCCTTCGGCAACTCCGCGCGTTTATAATTTTGTCGGCGATCCTGTCGGGAACTTCGGGAATACAAATCGGGACGTCCCCACTCCGAGACCAGTGAACGCGACGAGTAAACTGCGGCCGATGTTCCGAGACCGAGCGAAGTTTACAGGGCGCACACTCTTCACCCCTAACTAACTGTAGGATTCCTTCCGTGGATCCAAAGAAGAAGAGCTGGACGGCAAAAAGAAGCGTCGACCGTAATTGGGATTCCGGTGTTAATTGGAAAAATAACGTTTTAAAAGTTAAGTGAGAGATCATGTGAAACGTCTCTCTGGGTTCACTCAACCAAACGAAAACAACCCTTAAATGCTCTATTCGATTCAGTTTAGTAAAGTAACTGATCTAAAGGCTCTTTGACACGATTTAATCTGGTTGGTGGTGCAAATGGTTGAAATACAAATGACCGGTCTAAACTAGTAGTCATTGAAGATGATCGTCGAGGATAAACATTAAACAAAATTAAACCGGATTTTTAGATATTTTCTATCACTTTTAGAGAATCACCTCTGGTAATTTCCTGATCCGCGTAAACTTCACTTTTTTCAGTAGCAGCAACTAGAGGACAAAAAAAACTGACTTTGGACAAAATCATAGTCTTGGTTGATAGAAATTAGCTGAAAACGAGTACAACGCTTCATAGGTTAATCTTGAGAATAACAAAGTTTCTAAAAGAAAGAGACTTCAAAAATTGAAATAGAATATTGCTTTAATTAGAAAAAGTCAGCTGAAATCTTTGAAAATAGCAAAGTTAGTAGATACCTTGAGAACAGTTAAAAATTAAAAAAAAATGGACTAAACCATCGTTTTTGCTGGAAGAAGTTTGCTGAAAAGGAGTACAAACTTCATAGGTATATCTTAAAAATAACAAAATTTCTAGACATCCCGAGAACGGTTGGAAGTTTCCAAAATTGGAATAGACCGTTGTCTTAATTAGAAAAAGTAAACTGAAAACAAAAACAGTTGAGGTATTTCAAAATTGGTTCTATCTAACTAAACGATCGTTTTTCCTGGAAAAAGTTAGTTGAAAACAAGTACGAACTACATGAGTTGATCTCTAAAAATAATAAAGCTAAAAATGTCTCCAGAACGGTTGGAGGTTTCAGAAATATGGCAGTACCATCGTCTTAGTTGGAAAAAATTAGCTGAAAAAGAGTATAATCTCCATGGGTTTATCTTTAAAAATAATAAAGTTAGAAATATCTCTAGAGCGGTTGGAGGTTTCAAAAATTAGACTAAGCTCTCGCCTTAGTTAGAGAAAGTGTGAAGACGAATACGAACTTCATGGGTTTATCTTTGAAAATAACAAAATTAATGAACCTGCAGAACCGTTGAAGGTTTCAAAAATTGATTTTAACCATCCTCTTAATTGGAAAATCTTATCTCAAGGGCTTATCTTTGAAAATAATAAAGTTTGAAACATCTCCAGAACGGTTAGGGGTTTAAAAAATTGTACTAAACTACTTATCATCTTAGTTGAAAAAGTTACCTGAAAACAAATCCGAACTCATGGGTTTATCTTTGAAAATAGCAAAGTTAGAAATGTCTCCAAAATGGTTGAAGGTTGAAAAAATTGGACTAGACTGATGTTTTTGTTGGAATAAAAAAATTAAAACTAATACAAAGTTTATGGGTTTATATTTGCGCATAACAAAATTAGTAGATGCCTCGAGAACGTTTGGAAGTTTTAAAAACTGGACTGTACCTTTGTCTTAGTTGAAAAAAGTTGCTAACCTGAACACGAATACAAACTTCATGGGTTTTTTTGCAAATAAAAAAGCAAATATTTTGATTACAAAACATGGACCGGATCATCGTCTTGGTTGGTAGAAATTAGCTGAAAACGAGTATACGCTTCATAGGTTTAATTTGATAGTAACAAAGTTTCTAGACGTCCCGATAACCGTTGGATACTTCAAAAGATGGAACAGAATATTGTCTTAATTAGAAAAAGTCAACTGAAATCTTTGAAAATAGCAAAGTTAGTAGATATCTTTCATAACAGTTGAACAAAAAAAATTAACTGAACCATCGTTTTTGGTGGAAAAAGTTAGCTGAAAACGAGTGCAAAGTTCATAGGTATATTTTGAAAATAACAAAATTACTAGACATTCCGAGAACGGTTGGAACTTTCAAAAATTGGACAGGACCATCCTGGAAAAAGTTAGCTGAAGAAGAGTAGAAACTCCATGGGGATATCTTTAAATATAATAAAATTAATGAATTTGCAGAACACCTTGGAGGTTTCAAAAATTGATTTTTACCATTATCTTAATTGGAAAAGCTGTTTTTTAAAAAAATAGAGAAAAATGAGTTCTAACTCCATGAGCTTAGAGCTCCAAGCTAATATTATCTTCAGAACGGTTGGAGGATTCAAAATTGGAAGCTTCAAAAATTGGTATAAAATGTTGCCTTAATTAGAAAAATTCACCTAAAATCTTTGAAAATAACAGAGTTAGTAATTATCTTGAGAACAGTTGAACATTTTATAAAACTGAACTGAACCATCATTTTTGCTGCGAAAAGTTAGCTGAAAACGAATACAAACTTCATGCGTTTCTTTCTGCAAATAAAAAATTAAATATTTTGAGAACGTAAGTTAAAAATATCTCTGTAACGGTTGGAGATTACAAAAAATTGGACTGAACTATCATCTTAGTTGGTAAAAGTTAGCTAAAAACGAGTACGAACTTCATGGTTTTTCTTTAAAAATAACAGAATTATTGAATCTGCGGCACAGCTCGGAGGTTTCAAAAATTGATTTTTATCATCGTCTTAATTGGAAAAATGTTGCTAAAAATTGGTAGTAATTCCATGGGGTTAAAGCTCCTAGCTAAAAATATCTACAGAACGGTTGGAGGATTCAAAAATAGGATTGTACCAACGACTTATTGGAAAAAAAATTGCTGAAAAAGTAGAAACTCCATGCTTTTATCTTTAAAAATAATAAGATTAGAAATATCTCTGGAGCGGTTGGAGGTTTCGAAAATTAGACTGGGCTCTCATCTTATTTAGAAAAAGTAAGCTGAAAACGAATACGAAAATAATGCGTGGGTTTATCACTGAAAATAACACAGTTAATGAATCTGTAGAATAGCTTGAAGGTTTCAAAAATTTATTTTAAAAAAACTTAGCCAAAAAATGCGTACAAACTCCATGGGCTTATCTTTGAAATTAATAAGTTCAAAACATCTACAGAATGGTTAGAGGTTTCAGAAATTGGCCTGAACTATCATCTTAGTTGAAAAATTTTGCTGAAAACAAATTCGAACTCAATGGGTTTACTTTGAGAATAGCAAAGTTAGAAATATCTCTAAAATTGTTAAACATTTAAAAAATTGGACTAGACTGATGTCTTTGTTGGAAACAGTTATCTAAGAACTAATACAAAGACCATCGGTTTATATTTGCGCATAAGAAAATTAGTAGATGCCTCGAGAATCGTTAGAAGTTTCAAAAATTGGACTGGACTTTTGTCTTAGTTGGAAAAAGTTAGCTGAACGCGGGTACAAACTTCATGGGTTTTTCTTTTACAAATAAAAATTTAAATATTTTGAGTACGTGTTGGATATTACAAAAATTTGACAGAACCATCGTGTTGGTTGGTAGAAATTATCTGAAAACGAGTTCACGTTTCATAGTTTTATTTTCATAATAAGAAAGTTTGTAGATATCTCGATAAAGGTTGGAAGCTTCAAAAATTGGAATAGAATATTGTCTTAATTAGAAAAATTCAGCTAAAATCTTTGAAAATAATAGAGTTAGTAATTAACTTGGGAACAGTTGAACATTTTATAAAAGTGAACTAAACCATCATTTTTGCTGGAAAAGTTTAGCTGAAAGTGAGTACAAACTTTATGGGCATTTTTATCCAAAAAAAAATTAAATATTTTAGGAACGTAAGTTAGAAATATCTCTAGAATGGTTGGAGATTACAAAAATTGGACTGGACCATCGTCTTAGTTGGTAAAAGTTAGCTGAAAGCAAGTACAAACTCCATAGGTTTATCTTTGAAAATAGCAATTACCTTAATAAGCAGCAAGCCTGACTACCTTGCATTGTACTAAGGACGTTTTTGCGAGTGTTATAAACGTCGAGTAGCCTCAAACCTGAAGACAAGGAGCCCCAAAACTGATTTAATCAGAGTTTTAGCTTCAGTGTTCAACTACAATTGAGCTTATTCCAAACTCGTCCAATTGAGTAGCAGGCAATTTGGACGTGATTTGGTAAAAAATAAATTTCATAAAAATTACGGAATAAAAGGAAAATAGCCACGTGCAAGTGGTGGGCTAAATAACATTCTTCAGATTTTTTACTGAGGCATTACTAAAAAATCAGGGATTGACTTTATTTTCAACCTATTGGACTTGACTTTATTTCAAGTCAAACTCATTATTGTTGTTTTTAATTGACATTGACTTGAAAAATTAAAAACTTGACAAGTCGTTACTTGACTTGACCTGACTTTTTCATAACAGAGCTTGAGTTGATATCAAGTATTTTCAGACTATTTGACACTTGATCGAAAGTAGTTTATGAAGATTTGACGACAACAAACTCTGAAGTTCATCAATGAGTTTTTGAGTAATTTGAGTACTTTTTAGTTGATTTTGGCCCTAATTCGGGACTCATTTTCTCGAAAAGCTTTAAATTTATAAATTAGGACGCTTTGAGTCACTCTTAACCGATTTTGTTGACAATCTTTTTTTTAATTTTTCTACATTTCAACATCAAATTTGACTTTGATTTTCACCTGTATTTTTCCAAGAAATTCAAATTGGCTTGGCATTCAAATTCATTTGGCATTAACACCAAAAACTTTAAATGCACATTTTTTCGGTGCTTTGGTACATTTTTATTTTGACCGTAAAGATCCTAAATGTTTCCAAAAACTTTTAATTTGCATTTTTAGATTGTTTTCAATAATTTTTGATCGGTTTTGATATTAACCTGCAGTTTTTCAAAATTTTTAAACTTTCATTTTCAACGCTTTAAGTATTTCCTAACTGATTTTAGCCTTATCATAACCTTTTTTATCTATCTAAGTTTTCTCTAAAAAGTTTTAATTGGCATTTTTACATGCTTTGAGTAATTTTAAACTGTTTTTGGCTATAATATTATTTATCACAATAACTCCAAAAATTCAAATATATATTTTTAGATGCTTTGTGTCACTTTTAATCGATATTGACCTACATTTTTCCAAAAACTTTTTATTTGTATTTTTATATTGCCTTGATTTTTTGATCCGTCTTGATTCAATTCTTAACCAACAGTTTTTCAAAATTTTTATTTAATGACCCCTTAAGTATTTTTTAACTGATTTTTAATATTTAACTGATTTTCAGTAACTCCGAAAACTTCAAACATACATTTTTATATGCTTCAAGTTATCTTGAAGCAATTTTGACCTTAAAGAACCTGCATTTTTCCGAAAACTCTTCATTCGTACTTTTAGATTACTTTCTATCATTTTTGGTCAGTTTTGATATTATTCTTAACCTGAGTTTTTCTAAAAACTGTTAATTTGCATATTTAGATTGCTGTGAATCAGCTTTGGCCAGTTTTGATTCTATTCCTAACCTGCAATTTCCAAAATTTTTAAATTTTCATTTTTAAACACTTTAAGTTTTTTTTAACTAGTTTTGGCCCTTATCATATCCTTTTTAAAAAAGTTTTAATTTGCGTCCTTAAATACTTTAAGTGATTTTACACTAACTTTGGCAATATTTATAAAATGAATTTTTCTAAATATTCTTATAAATATTGTTCTATTTTTAATAAATATTGGAGTAATTTTTAATAAATTTACGGGATATTCATTATAAAACTTCATCTAGCAGGCTATAAAATTTTGATAAAGAAGGATGGCATGATCAAAATAAATGGACTTTTGCTTCTCCATCCTTTTCTTTTGACATTTCACAGCCAACTAGATGAAGTTTTATAATGAACACTCCGTGTATATTTTCGTAACCCATGAAAACTACCTGTTTGTGTTACTTACATTAGGCAAAGTTGCTGGTTCAAATTCAAACATAATATAGGGTCACATATCGATATCAGAGAATCAGTCACATATCGATACACTAGCACAAACAATCAAGCATACGACTTTTAAAAAAATAAATTACTTTGTATTTAAAATTTGTAAGTGTACAGCAACCCATAATAATGTGGAAGCTAGAGGTTTATTTATCACGTCGAAAAGGGTACTGCAAAAAAGGGTCTTCAGGTATGGGAGTTATATGGCCACTTAAGATGACTCGGTGTTATTAGATCATAGTAGACACTGCATTCTGCTAACACAGCAATTGTAATACTATAAATGCAGGTGTATTCAGTAATGTTTTTCAGTCTTTAAGATAGTCTATACGAGTAAACTTCAATGTAACTTCAACCTTTTATAAATAAAATCAATTTTTAAAAACAGAAGTTTCATTAACAAGGACAAAATTGGCGCAGTCGGTAGGATCCTTTCGGAAGTTCGGTTCGGTTTCGAGAAAGCACACGGAAATCGAGTGAAGTTCGAAGTGAAGTTCCATAGTGAATGTTCAATAGTGAACTGTGAAACCCGGTGATCCGAGGAAAGTGAAACCAGTGACCAACATCCTCTGTGTTTACAGTTAAGAAAGGATTCGGAAACCTCGCAGGACATCTTTTAACTCCTGGCCAACATCGCTTTCTGGTCCGCCACAACGAGAGAAGCCAGCAGGACACATTAGCCGTGCTAGTGTCCACTACAGGCAGTACTACCCTAAGCAGTGCAACTACCTAGCGACGTACCGTTTGATACAGGACGAGATACTGGGAGACAAATTGTGAGTCGTTTGTTTCTTATAGTTGGAATGCCTGTTAGTTAGGAATAACCAGTTAATGGCAAATGAATAAGTTTAGTAGTAAATCTAAACGAGTATTCGATATAACCTATCCAAGAGGAATCACTAGTTTAAGTAAAGTCACAGAACCAAAACCTCAAGAAGCTTCGACTTCAAGTTTAAACGATTTGTATTCAGAAATTGCTGCAAATTGTGTATTACAACCGATAGGAAACAACACTATTAATTTAGGACATACATTAGAAGTAGGAAGTATTAATCCCACTGTTGAAATGGCTGATGCTTTGAGATCTACCGTTACTCTTCTAAAAACGTTCGATGGAACCCCTTCTCGACTAGAATCTTTCATTAATCAAATCAATACATTTCATGCACGTTACTTTAATGCTGACCCATCACAGCAAGAATATGTACTTTTGGCAATAAAATCAAAAATATTAGGTGCTGCTGAAGATTTCCTTTTAACTCGCCCAGATTTACAAACCTGGAACGACATTAAAAATGCACTTCAACAAAAGTTCAGTGACCCTGTCACCAGAGCTAACCTACAGCAACAACTAATATTCCTGTCTAAAAAGAATGAATCCACTCAGGACTACATTCAAAAACTTAAGGCTTTAGTTACAAAAATAAATACGAAAATATGTACTGAAGTAGCTAATGCTGAGGCAAGAGCGATACTGATTTCACAAAACGAACTTACCGCGACACAAAATTTACTAGCCAATATTTCAAGCGAATTACGAACGTTATTGATTGTTCAAAATCCACAAAATTTGGACAGTGCAATTGATATAATAACTAATTATGAAATTTTTTAACTAGCCAAACCACTTTTAAGAATAACTATCTACAAAATCACAGTAAGCCAATTAATAGGCCTGTTAATCAAGTAGCTTCAAATACTCAGAGATCCTTCAATACACCAAACCTTCCAAGACCCCAAAATCAATTTTTCTCAAATTACAGAAATCAAAATAATCAACCACCCAATCAACAAAGACCACAAATTCGACCACAAAACCAACAACAAAATTTACCAAATCAAAGAAGCGTTCCAAAACAACAATATCCACAACCAATGTCCGGTGTAAGTACTGTGAAACGAAATCTGACCCAAATAAGACCTCAATTCCAAAATAGACCGCAATCTTATTTCCAACCAACGGGAAACCCAAACTTTACCTCTCAAGAATTAACACATCTTGAAAACGAAGATAATGGTTATGACTACCAATTTGAATCTGACAACAAATACCCTAATGAAGACTACTACCCTGAAGTTGAAAATTTTGAAGACTATCCACCTTCATCTTCATCATTACCTTCGGAAGAAAGTTTAGTCGAACAGCTTGAAAATTTTCAATTACAAGCCTCGGACAAAACCAACCCTGTTTAAGCCTAAACAGTATGCAAATTAATCAATTACCCTACATTGAAATACCAAATTACAATATTCGACTACTCATTGATACTGGATCGCATGCCTCTCTTCTCAGACCTTCCATAGCAGAGACATACTTTCCAGATTCAATTAAACCATACATAAGCACGTTACAAACATGGCGCAGGTGCAAAAAAGGCTACAAGTAAAGCAGAAATTCCTTTGTTTCTTTGTTTTGGCATAACAGAGCCAATAGAATTTATACTTTATCCTTTTCACGAGTATTTCGACGGAATTTTAGGAATAAAAGATATCCGTAAACTAAAATTAAGCATCGATGTAGAAAACGAAAGACTAGTGAACCGACATCTAAAAATCCCATTTCAGTATAGACAAGACTTTGATCATTATGTAATTGAAATCCCACCAAAAACTATTCAGAAAACAACCTTTAGAACCAAGTTACCTAATAATACCACTTGGACAATGCCCTATCACTACGACGAAGATATTGAAATTCAACCAACACTGGTATCAGTTACAAATAACTCTTACACACTTGATATTTTCAATCATTCTGATAAAACCATTACTATTGAATGCGACACAAGGGATGATCTTCCCTTAGAACCAATAGATCTTAATAATTTTGAAATTTTTAATTTTGAAATAAATAACCTTGTAAATAAAAAACAATTGATTAAAACTGAAAAAATTGATTTTGAAAATCTAATAAGGCATCAACATTTAAACCAGGAAGAACGAGCTCAACTCTTTAAGTTAATGAAAAATTACCCCCAAGTTTTACATAAACCCGGTGACAAATTAACATTTTCCAATAAAGTTAAACATGTAATCAATACAACAGATGAAATACCAGTTCATTCAAAAAGTTACCGATATCCCTATGTTCATAAAGACGAAGTAAACAGGCAAATTAATCAAATGTTAGTAGACGGAATAATCCAACCTTCTAGTTCCCCATGGAGCTCACCAATATGGATCGTACCAAAGAAAATGGACGCCTCAAATCAGAAAAAATGGAGACTAGTCGTCGATTACAGGAAACTGAACGAAAAAACTATCGACGATAGGTATCCTTTACCAAACATATCGGATATACTGGATAAACTTGGCAGATGTCAATATTTCACCACCCTCGATTTGGCTAGTGGTTTCCACCAAATCGAGATGGACCCAAACAGTGTGTCAAAAACAGCCTTCAATGTAGAGCATGGACACTACGAATATACAAGGATGCCGTTCGGGTTAAAGAACGCACCTTCTACATTTCAACGAGCCATGGACAATGTTTTACGTGGATTACAAGGAAAAATTTGCCTTGTATACATGGATGACATTATAATATATTCCACCAGTCTTCAAGAACATCTAGACTCTTTAAAACAAGTTTTTGATCGTCTAATTTCACACAACATGAAAATTCAGCTAGATAAATCGGAGTTTTTACAGAAAACTGTTGAATTTCTAGGACATGTCGTAACCCCTAATGGAATCAAACCAAACCCGAAAAAGATACAAGCAATAAAAGACTTTAAAATACCAAACACACCAAAAGAGATAAAATCTTTTCTTGGCCTGGTCGGATATTACAGGAAATGTATTAAAAACTTCGCTAAGATCACCAAACCATTGACAAATTGTCTAAAGAAAAACGTAAAAATAATTCATGACAAACCATTTGTAAACTCCTTTAATTTGTGTAAAATTCTTCTAATGAATGATCCGATTCTTCAGTATCCCGATTTTCAAAAACCCTTTATTTTGACTACAGACGCATCAGACTATGCAATCGGAGCTGTTCTATCACAAGGACCTGTTGGAACTGATCTTCCTATTGCATATGCCAGTCGAACCCTTAACCCTTCTGAAAGTAATTACTCCACCATCGAAAAAGAACTTTTGGCCATCGTATGGGCTACTAAATATTTTAGACCCTATCTTTTCGGTCGAAAATTCACGATTGTGACTGATCACAAACCACTTCAGTGGCTTTTTTCAATAAAAGAACACAATTCGAAATTAGTCCGATGGAGATTAAAATTACAAGAATACGACTATACAATTCATTATAAAAAAGGAACTCAGAATTTAAACGCAGACGCACTTTCGCGCCCTCCTAAAGATTTGAACCCCATTGATTACGTAGAACCTCCATTAACACACATGTCTGCTGCATGTGAGACTAACCAAGAAAACGATAACGAATATTCCTGGCATGATAAAATTAAACATTTCTTCGAGTCACAGGAAAATCTATTCGAAAACCCTAAAAAAATTACATCAATTAATAAACATACTTAAAAAAATAAAATCACAAACGCCGGTTCAACCAAGAATAGAATCAGAAAAATCATTTAGTACCGAAACGGCTGACGAGTCTGACACAAACCTGGAAGTTCCTCAAATCGATAGGAATCTGTTAAAACAAGATAAATCAGACACAATGACAGTTCATACATCACAAGAAAACCCTATTTTAGGAGCACCTTATGTCAACAAAAGTCTAAATACCTTCAAAAACCAAATAATATTCAAATGGACAGACAAAGAGAAAGCATATACCACTTCAAAGAAACTTTTCGAAACAAAGACAAGAATAACTGTATTTATAAACAAGGAACCAATCACGGAAGAAGTCCAACAACTTTTTAAGGATCATTTACCGCCAAACACTTATTGTCTACATTTTCCTAACAAAGAACTAGAACCAGTAATTATTCGAATCTTTCAAGAGACATTCAAGGCCAATTCCTATAAACTTTTTATTTCCAATACACTATTAGAGGATGTCACCAACGAAGACGAACAAAAAGACGTAATCGAAAGATACCATACTACGAAAACATCCCATAGAGGAATGACTGAAAACATAAAAAACATAAAACAAGTATATTACTGGCCAAGCTTAGAAAGGGATGTAATCAACTACGTGAACACTTGTGACATATGTCAAAAGACTAAGTACGAAAGGCACCCCTATAAGGTAATATACAAACCCACACCAACTGGAAGTAAACCCTTCGAACATATATACATGGATACTTATTCCATATCAGGTCAGAAATTCCTGACAATAATCGATAATTTTTCAAAATTTGCTACCGCATATCCTATAAACGAAACGTCAATTGAAGTATGTCAAAACTTGATTAAATTATTTTCACACCATGGTACTCCGCATAAAATAACCACAGATAACGCAAAAACATTCAAAAGCAATTTAGTACAAGACTTATGCAAGACTTATCAAATTGAGCTACACTTTACAACGCCATACAACCCAAACTCAAATTCTCCAATTGAGCGCTTTCATTCAACACTCAAGGAAAGTCTTGTTGCACTAAGAAATGACCACCGAACAAAAACAATCCAAGAATTAGTTGATATTGCAATTTTAAATTACAATAACAGTATCCATTCGTCACACGAATATACACCTTTTCAAATTCTTAAAGGAAATCTCAACTATCAACTAAATTTTGAGAAAAAGCTAAATCAAATTCAAACAGATTACGTTCATGAATTAGCTGAAACCTTTAAAGAATTAAATGATAAAATAAACTTAAAATTGAATGCGAAAAAAGCTAACATTTTATCAAAATTAAATGAAAAACGAGAAAACGACCCCGAGATACCAGAACTTACAGAACAATTACTGACAACACCCCTTAAATTATCAAAAAACCTAAAACCCAAATATAAACCAGTTATATTTAAAAACCAAAGACATCCTAAAGACATTAAAAGACGATTGTAAATTTCAGAGTGACACAATGAAGATCGTGCTAGTACTACTCCCACTATTGGCCAACGCTCAATATAAAATTGAAGAAATTTCAAACCCCTTGCTGCCAACCCACGAAGGAATAGGCTATGTTTTTACTAACTATTATCATGTGTATTATCATATAAATTTAACCAACATTCGGCATAGCTTAGAAATAACTGAGATGACCCTTTTACAGGTAAATCAAACGATAAGATCATCAACAGTACCTTTGTGCAATCTTTTAGTTACTAGAACAAATGCCTTATCGGATCAAGTAAATTCAATTAAGAATTTTATTACTCATTACACTACTAACCCAAAACTGAGAACCAAAAGAGGATTATTTAACATCTTAGGTAAAGCTCATAAATATCTGTACGGAACATTGGATGCAGAAGACGGCGAACGCTATGATAACTATATTAAAATAATTCAAGAAAATCAAAATACCTTACATGACGACATTTCCTCGACTCACACAATTGTTAAGCAGTTAACAAAGGACATCGACATTCAACTATCTAACATAAAGTCGAATCAGCACGAATTGCAAGAGCGCGTTAAAATTCTAGCTCAAATGTCCCAGTCTATGTCAACCACCATTTATATAGTCATATTACTCGACAACCTGGAAAACAACATTCGCATTCTTAACGAAATTCGAAACAATGTGCAAACTGCAATTAACTTCGCAGAAACAAACGTGTTACATCATAGTATTATAAAGTACAAGCAATTACAAACAATTATTCTCAATCTGAAACCAGAAACTCGAATCCCTTTTGACAACATCATCAAATATTACGAGGCAATTCACACTGACGTAACAATAAAAAACGACTTAATAATTTTTTATATTGCAATCCCTCTGATATCAGGAAAACCTTATACATTGTACAGAGTTTACCCTATTCCGATTAATAATCAGATAATAACTCTAACTAACCCGTACCTAATGAAGTCCTCAGATGATTTCTTTAATTTAAAGGAGAAATGCCCAAAAATTGAGGAAATATCTCTCTGTTTAGAAGAATCTTTAAATTTAAACGAACCGTGCATAATGCAAACCATCAACCTAACGAATCATTGTCCAATGGTCCCAATAAAATTCGAAAAATCCTCAATAACCCAGTTGAAGGACAATTCAATTATAGTAATACCTGCCTCAACGGAAAAAATTCAATTCCAATGTCCAAATCAAGAATCAATCGAAACCATAGGTCAACCATCTTTAATTTTACCGTCAGACTGTATGACGAAAATAAAAAATAAAACTTTTGAATCTCAAAAACCAGAAACAATCAATTTACGTTTAAAGCTACCAGAGATCAGTTTTGACGAAAAATTAATACAAGATATTGAACCTTTGCAATTAACGGAAATTAATTTAAACGACATTCACCAAGACTTAGAGAAGTCAAAACGATTAATTGTACATCCTCTGAAGAAATTTGATGTTATTAGTTCTAGCTTATCTGTAGTGTCGATATTAATTATTATTGTATTTATCATTATAATTATTTCAATATTCTATTATTACAAGAAAGGTAAAAATAATGTGAAGGTGGACATAAAACTAAAACCCCTCGAAAATTTACCCCAATTTTCTCAAACTTAGGGAGGGAAGAGTTATATGGCCACTTAAGATGACTCGGTGTTATTAGATCATAGTAGACACTGCATTCTGCTAACACAGCAATTGTAATACTATAAATGCAGGTGTATTCAGTAATGTTTTTCAGTCTTTAAGATAGTCTATACGAGTAAACTTCAATGTAACTTCAACCTTTTATAAATAAAATCAATTTTTAAAAACAGAAGTTTCATTAATAAGGACAAAATTCTTACATTAGGCAAAGTTGCTGGTTCAAATTCAAACATAATATAGGGTCACATATCGATATCAGAGAATCAGTCACATATCGATACACTAGCACAAACAATCAAGCATACGACTTTTAAAAAAATAAATTACTTTGTATTTAAAATTTGTAAGTGTACAGCAACCCATGATAATGTGGAAGCTAGAGGTTTATTTATCACGTCGAAAAGGGTACTGCAAAAAAGGGTCTTCAGGTATGGGATATCGAGCGTATTGTAAACATATATATTTCTCTTTTTTTTGCGAATTTTTGATAGGTACGTTTCTAGCGTATTAGAATATATTGGGAAATAAACTTATTCTTTAAACTAAACGGCACCTTAACGTATTTTATAGATTTAATTAACTGAAACATGTATTAGGGTGACTTTTACAAGTATTAGTAAAACTTCAGTTTGAAGTTAAAGCACCAGTAATGACGTAGATTGCATTGTTACCTGACAGATAAACAATCTACGTCATATCTGGTGTTTTAACTTCAAACTGAAGTTTTATTGATAGTTGTAAGAGTCGCCCTTAGTAAAGTTGTCTGTTAATGGATTTGGGAAGGTTAGGTCAGGATGTTTTGTAATTAATGCCTTTTGGATTTTTTATTATTTATCTTGTTTCATAGAACTCTCTTTTCCTTGTTGTTTTTTGTTTTTAAGTTTTTTGTTTTAGTATAGTCAAAAGAATGGTCAGTGTGTTTTGTTATCGCGGTCGTATTTTTCTTGTCATATTTGTGTCCGTTTGTTCTGTTTTTCAGTAGTTGGCCGATGTAGCTGCCTTGGCAATTGTTACAAGGAATTTCATATACAACGTTGAATTTCTTGTCTTTTTATATTTTATCTTTAATTTTGGAATAATTAGTGTTAAGAAGATTATAGCCTTTATGACTAACAATGATATGTTTTTTTTTGGAATACTTTTGTATATTCTCTGACAGATTTTGTATATATATGGGATAGTTATGTATTGGCTAGGAGGAAATTACTTGATTTTTTTTAAATTTTTCTTTATTATATTTGCAGATTCTGTTTTAAAAAATTTTATTCACAGTTTCAGAAGGATAACCATCAGGTATTAGGATACTTTTTGATTTTTTTAATTGTTTCCTGTCTAAATTCTGGATCCGTTAATGCAATGGCACGGTCCGCAGTGCCTATTATTACGGATTTTTTTTTGGGAAAATGGGTGTTGGGAATTAAAATTAAGATATCTGCATGACCAGGTAATTTTTGTGTACCAAATAGCCTTTATTGAGGTTTTGGAGAGAATTAATGTTAAGTCTAAAAAATTTATTTTTTGTTGATTTTCTATTTCCATTGCCAACTTAAGTTTCTGGTGATATGCATTAAAATTGGTTAAAATGTAATCCTTTTCGTTTTCCGGAATGGCTAATGTACAATCATCCACACATCTGTTAAAGAATGGAATTTTAAATCTTAGGTCACTTATTGAATAACTTCTAATTCCTCTAGTACTAGTTGGGCGACCACACTAGATATTGATAGTTCCATTGCACATCCTTCAATTTGTTGATAATACTTATTGTTGAATAGGGAATATGTTGAGGTTAATGTTAATTTGATAGCCTCAAGAAAGTCGTTAAGTGGAATGTCTGTAAATTTACTGATTTCATCCCACTTTTTAGTAATTGTTTTTGCAGCGATATAGGAAAATTTGTGTATATGGACACTACGTCTAGAGATATTAGTATATGCTTCTCGGGTATATTTAAATTTTTGAGTTTTTCTTTCAAATGCCATGAGTATTTGATGTAATGATCGTTGTTTAGTACGCTTTTTCTTTAAGGAATTTAGAGAGCCTTAAGGAATTAAGAGAGCTTTTCAAAGGGGAATTGAGTACATGACACGATTGGTCTTAGAGGTACATTCGGTTCATGTAATTTTGTCAAATCGTAAATATGGGGGAGTGTTGCGTTTTGAGTTTTGAGATTTTTTGCTATATTAGGGGATATAAATTGGTGGCTTTACCACTTAGTGATAAAGTCGTTGTTCTTTTTTTTGCAAAATATTGGTTGGATCGTTTTTCATTTCTCGGCAGGTAGTACGATCGTTTAATAAGTCGAACATTTTTGTGTTGCAGTCATTTTTGTACATCAAAACTGTTTTGTTTGTTTTATCAGATATTAATACAAGAACATCTGGGTTGTTTTCTAAAAACTGTTTTGTTTTATTCAATTTCTTAAATAGTAAATTTTGTTCTCTGTTTGGTTTTTTACTACTAAAATTGGTTTTAAAATTTTTAATTATGTTTGACATTGCTGGATTTTTCAATAGGAGTGGCAAAATTGGGTCCAAATTTAAGAATTTCTATGACGTTATTAGGAATTGTTTTATTTGTTAGGTTTTCTACCCAAGAATCGGTATTTAAGGTTCCGGATTCAAGCTGTTTTGGTTGCAATAATTCTAATTTTTTAATATTGCTGCTTTTTATATTTTGAAATAAGCTGTCTTGTATCTTTCCATTATACTGTAAGATGGCTTCCACAGTGTTAGGTAGGAGATTATTCTTAAGCTCGGTAACCAAAAGATCAATTTTCTTAGTAGCGTTATTTATATTTTTTGTGGTGTCGGTGACAAAATGGTTAATAATTTTAGTTTTGAATCTCAATGTCTCAGTCGTGTGCCAGTTGGTTAAAATTAAAAACAATATGACTAAAGTGAAAATTTAAAAATATGGGCGCAAGGGTGTTAGTTTTGCATGTTAAAAGGAACACTATTCGATTCTTCAGTCTTGCAATCTTCTCCATAAGATATGAGAGCTCGTTTAACATTCGTGGCACCTCCACTCCATATGTATTCTTTAGGGTCCTGTAGTCAAGCATATTTTCACCCATGCTGCTTCATTTTTGTAAATGACGGAGGAACGAGGACGAAATATTGGATTTATATATTTCTTTCGTTTATATACTAACCTGAACTAACCTGACTATTTCGAAAAGTCTAACTTTGCATTTTGCGCCAAATTTTATATATTTTAGCAAAAAGAGAATTTTATCAAAAACAATATATCAAAAGATTTGGATCAGTTTTGCCTTATTTGGTTCTAAAACCGAGTTTATCCAAAAACGTCAAAATTTGTGTTTTTAGAGAATGTGGGTTACATTTAATCACTTTTGATTTTAATTCTAACCCTGCAATTATCAAAAAATTTTAAATTTCAATCTTTAGACGCTATGAGTCATTTTTTAACCAATTGTCCCAATAATGATCTGAATTTTTCAGAAAAGATCAAATGTGTAAATTTACTTAAGTCAAGTAGCTTGAATGTCCTCGCAAGTCGTCAATCGCTAATTCTTAACCGGAGAATTTTGAAATACAGTGAATAATTCATTTCGGTTTATCTATTTTCTTACAAAAATATATTTGCTTTCCTTACAAAATTCACATTGGATGATTCACTCAAAGTGATCAACCAAATTGAACGGTGCCAATGCGCTTTAAGTCGGTTTAATTTGATCCGAAAGAGGGTGGACTTTGCGTGACCGAAAACTGGTTACTTGATCATCATTGTCATGAAGTCCCACGAGGAAAAGGATTTCTCACTTTGCGTTGAATCAAAAATCGACTAAACTCTGCATTTAAACAATCATGGCTTAGTATGAGCCAGGCCTTAGGATAACATTGCACTACTGATTGTACACTCCATGATTGTGCAATTAGTCATTAGTGTGAAATTACAGGCTGCGGCTAACACGAGATGCAATTTATAGTCACCCATCAATACAAACGTCCCTCGAATTAGTGGCCAAATGACAATACTTGTTTTGAAGCAGAGATCGAGCAAGAATAATTATGTGTTGACACGTTCGACATTACTCCCTGTCGATTTTAACTATAACACTCCCATGCTTATCGCAAAGTTAAACCTCATCCCCAGTTATCACTTGGCAGACTTAAGGTCGCTTTACAGTTTACAATTTTCCTCATCTGCAACTTTTCTTGCTGCAAGAAATTGCGTGGCGCGTTTTACATTTTGCAATTTTTTTTTCTTTGACAATCAAACAGTTTAACCAACATTATAGAACTTGTGGATAAATGTGTGAATGCTTTTTTGGATATATGTAGTTATAAAATGAAAGATTAATGAGGTATTTTAAAAAAATGTTAATATCAGGAAAGAAAAAGAAAATAAACGTTTTATCTATTGTTGTAATTGCATCTGCACTACTTAACATTGAAAATGAGCAGCAGAGAAAACGCCAATGGTGGGTTAAACCCTGGCTTAATAGAAAAGGAAATATTGATCTATCCTTGGAAATCACAGCTATAGATGGCATGACGGTTTATTTAAATTTTTTAAGAATGGATAATAATATGTTCAAAAATGTCCTTACAAAAATAAAAAAGGATATAACAAAACAATGGGCTTTGATCGACAGGATGGAGGATTCTCCAATTAAAGTATAAAGACAAATCAGAATAAAGCTTGATACAGAATAAAGCTTAATATATAAGAGAATGTGTGAGAACTGAACAAAAATTATTGACTATCCTAAGATATTTAGCAACAGCGGAAAGCTATAAAAGTCCAATGTATAATTTTAGAATTCATGAGAGCAATATTTCACTCTTTATACCAATTGTACTAAAAGCTATATATCGGGCACTGAAAAATGATTACGTAAAGGTGATTACAAGCTGTTAGGTTTAGAGGCTAATACACTTTAAACATTTTAAGTTCCTTCTACATCAGAAGAATGGCTTAACATAGCCCGAGACTTTGAACAAAAATGGAATTTGCCAAATGTAATTGGGATATTGGATGGCAAACATATTGTAACTAAAGCTAATTCAGGAGCAGGGTCTGCCTTTTAAAATTATAAAGGCCAACATAGCATAGTTCTGATAACACTGGCTGATGCAAATTGTAATTTTGCATATATAAATATTGGAATAAATGGCCACATATCAGATGGAGGTGTGTTCTGGGAAAGTGATTTGTCCAAGGCATTACAAAATAATTGGCTAAATATTCCAGAAGATCGACCACGCCCTGGCAGAACATTACCAGTCCCTCATATTATTGTCGCAGAAGTAGCTTTTACTCTCTCAAGCCATATTTTAAAACCATACCCATTTCGACGTTGGAGTAAAGAATATAGAATATTTAACCACACGCTTAGGCGAGCAAGAAGTGTTGTAGAAAATTGCTTTGGTATTTTAGCAACTAGATTTCGGACTCTACCGACCACCATTTCATTAGAATCTGAAAAGACCAAATTGATTGTTCAAGGAAGCTGTGCATTACATAACTACATACAAAAAGAAAGTCCTGCAGGATCCTCTAATAAAATATCTCCTGAAGAAACAGGCAATAGATACAGATTCGTTTATGGACTAAGTCAACAAAATGGAACAAAACCTATGGCCGAAGCAATGCGAATTACACAGGAGTTTAATGAATATGTAAACAGGTGTGGGGCAGTACCATGGCAAGAAGATTATTAATTATTTTCTTGTATATATATTTTTTTAAGTTAATGTAATTACTACGTAGTCTTAAATACTCGGTTAAATATATCTATACAACGCTATTAGCTGCTGTCTCTTGCTCTAGCCCTCTTGGTTTGGAAGATTAGCTGCATAACTCCTTCTTTAAACTCATCTAGGAGACCTTTATGGTGGATTTTTGCTAGCTCTGCACTTATTATTCTAAAAAATTTTATCGTGATCGCGAAAAGAAGTGGCAATGGAATCAATTTTCTTTTCCTTATTTTGCTTACTATTCAATGGCTTTGTGGCTTCTTCTAATAATTTGCTCGCACTTGGGTCATTTCGACTTTTTGATGTTCCTAACCTTTTGTTTTTCACCTCCTATAGAGCAGCTAGATGTAAGCCTTGAGCTCGGCCTTGAGGCCTGGTCTTCTGACAAACCAGTGGGTGATATTAATGGGATCTTAATCTGGAGCCTTTCTTTTCACCTCATCTATACTTCTTTCAAACAAAATCTGGCTCCGTTCTGATTCCTACATATTTAAAATAATAGTATAATGTTAAAGCAAAAAATATAAAACTATTAGGTACCCCTATATTGCTCCTTGGTTGTTGAAGGTTCGATTCACCAAATGGAGTAATTAGCCCTCCTTGATTTACAAGGAAATATAGTTTTTCAAAAATGCCATTTGGGTATATATATGTCATCTGGCAAACTTCCCGAAACCCTGCTGTTTTAATTTTTTAGTCTCATTGAAATACTGAGTTCTTAAGCTGTGCAACTTTGTTTGAATATTTTTGGCTGACAAATTAACGAACAATTTAGCATTCAGCCTTATGGCTATATCAGCTACTGCCTTACTTCTAATGTTTTTGTTTTATATTCCACAGAAGTTGTTAAGTATAAACATGGATGTTATTGGTACATGCCAATTAATATGTACGCAGCATTTCTGGATAAAGTAAATGAGTCTCTAAAATAAAAAGAAGTAGGTACTTCTTGTTTTGTATAAATAATTAACATTTACTATCTCACTGTGCACTTACTTCCTACAAGATGTTTCCATTTTGTGGCAAGCTGCAAGTGCAAGAAAAATTGCAACAATTGCAATTTTGACCTGAAATGCGTATGCGTGCAATAAAAATTGCAAAATATAAAGCGGCTTTTAGGCAATAAACTGCTAAGGCATCGAGCATCAAGCAGAACTAACATAATTAAAGGGTTTAAAAGAGTGAAGAAAACTTTTACGTTTACACCTAAAATGAATTCTTCAGGATTAATTTGAGAAAGCTTTGTAACTGAAATTTTGTTAATTAGTTAGGAAAGTCAGAGGAAAAAAGGTAACTCTCACAATGATAAAAATAAGTATCTAAACTGCTGGCCAACCGCTTGGTACGACATCTCGCCCCTATTCCGAAGCTTTTTGACTTTAAGCCACAACACACGGTCTCCAATTTGTAGACCAACCCAAGCTGTAGTGATGAGGGATAGATCCCGAAACTAGTATGCAGTTGGGTTGTTCGACAAATTGGTGATCACCTACTCGTTACACTTCGTTTTGGTTCCGATAACCTGCGAGGTACAGAGCAAATGGACTGCTTCTCGAACTGAGTGCCATTTGCCATGCAGTATTAGATCTAATACGCTAGTGGATAACGCCTGCCCTGTGCAACATCTCACCGCTATTCCGTAGCTTTTTGGCTTTAAGCCACGACACACGGTCTCCAATTTGTCGACCAGCCAAAGCTGTTCTGATGAGATACATACCTCGAAACAAGTATGAAGATGGGTTGATCGACAAATTGGTGACCATCTACTCTTTACTCTTCGTTTTGGTGCCGATAACCTGCGAGGAAAAAAGCAATATGGGCTGCTTCTCGAACTGAGTGCCATCTGCCATGCAGTATTAGATCTAATACGCTAGTGGATGTCGCCTGCCCTGTGCAACATCTCAGCGTTATTCCGTAGCTTTCTTGCTTTACGCCACGATACACGGTCTCCAATTTGTCGACCAGCCAAGGCTGTACTGATGAGGGGTAGAAACCAGTATGCAGATGTGTTGATCGACAAATTGGTGACCACCTACTCTTTACACTTGAGACGACTTATCCTTGCACTAATTTATGTAGTAAGTTTAAATAAGGTAAGCTATTCAGGTTTAATTGTATATGGTGGTAAATAAGGTGATGTAATTTTGCTTAAACTTTTTGTTTGCATAACTTTCAGAAAAAAAAACACAAATTGTGCATGAATCTATGCTTCATCCTTATAGATATTTAAGGATACCTATAGGTAACCTATAATGTGTTTTCATGTAGTAAAAATCATCAGGTAGAAGTTCTAAATGCGTTTCTTCGGCCATAGAATTAATAATAGAATAAAATGAATAGAGGATAAATCGTTATAATTATTCTTTATCTAGTTTGGTTTTTGTTATGCTCTTTGCGCGTGGTTGATTAAAGATAGAAATATCATATCGGCAACCTTGCACTGGAGGCGGTCATTAAATTTGCTATGATAGTAAAGATACGAAGTTGACAAAATTTTGAGGTTAGTTTGTTTTTTTTTTATTATTTTTGCCAAATTTTGTACCTTGTGCCCATACTGTGTCTATTTTTTTATGAATATTGGTACAAAAAAGTAGAATTTTCATCAACCCATTAACAAAAGAGGTAGTATAATGTCATGTCTATTTGATTTAATTCTCGATCAATCTTGCCACTCTTCATCAATCCTGATGATTCTGTTCATGCACGCTTTACTTACCTTACCCCTATTTGCACCAAACAAATTTAGGTAAACCTAAAGTTAAAGACCCCTTAGCCGTAGCTATTAGCATGAGGAAGTAATAAAGAAAGCCCTAACTAGATGTACTTGAAATCTGTGTGGTGCAAATGGCAGTTAATTTCATCATATATAAGTGAATTAAGTTAAGAGTCACTAGAATAGGTACCTACATATATTTGCTGATTTTGGACAATAAGATTTTAATTACTTAAAAATGCAACCAACCTGGGGAATAAAATTTGGCAATAACCCTACTGATAAGTATACACTCAGCAACTGATGGTAACTCTTTGGTTCGCTGAAAGCCCACTCTTTATACAAGAAGCCTTACAATTCATCATTATCCTTATACATAAAGTTAGCTTTAGCTTTGTTGAAAAGAACTTACTGGTATGAGTAAAAGCCCTTTTTGGACACAACATGAACACAAACAATTGAAATCACTGAATGAAGCTGATTTACTATCAGCTTCAGCTGATGAACACAGCAGATTTTTTTGAATTAACTTGATTCTGCCCCTGAGAGTGAACTCAGAGTCATCTGTGTTTTCTCGATATGTTTAATACTCGGGACAGGGTGACTTAACTATAAAACTGGCCACAAGGAAAAACTGCATGGACCATTTTTGAGTCAGTTGTAGAATTGTGGTTCAACTGAACTTGAGTGGTACTTGACCAAGAAAGTTATTCTATAGAAATGGGTAAAAAGTTTTGAACCTTTAGGGTTGCTTAAAAATGGGTGAGAATCAATTTTGCTTGGTCCCTACAAGGGAAAAGTGAAAATGAAGGGATACATCGCAATAATCATGTGCAATCTCCTAAAAGTCAAATTGTAAACTGTTAAATCAATAACAAAATTCACACTTTCATGTGTTCAAGTAAATAGACTTTTATTCTATTTTTTTTTCAATTGTAAATATATTATTTATCTTTTAAGGTAGGTAGACACATATCAATTACTTAGTAACAATTTAAATATAAGATTTGTTGAAAGACGTAACAACTTTTTTTATGCGGAAACAAATGGTATCACTAACACTTAAGTAGGCATTCACACATTACCAATAAGCATTTTATACTTAACTAGTTGAACAACATCTTTGTTGAAACAAAACACGAATTATTTTTATCTAAAAATGTGACACTGTAGCAAAGGGTATGTATTTCTTCCAATGATGAGATGATTCAAATTCAAAAACCTATGTGTAGGAAAAAATATGTACCAAAAATAGGCTCTACTGTACAATATAGGTCATCGTTGGAAACATTTATTCCTCACTACTAGTTCTCAAGATATCTGACTGTCTCATGTTAAAAAGTCCATCCTGTATACAATACCTATGTTTAATGTAATATAGTTAACTTTATTTAAAAACGTATTTAATAAATATCAATTTTGAGGTTATTTATACCTACCTGTTCTTAATTGACCCTTTTACATTTGCATATTGAATAACTGTGTGGGATCCTATTTGCGTTCTCCCCTTGTCTTCCTATAGATAAAAAACCTTTCCAACTATTGGTGATGTTGATTTTATCTAACAAAAGCTTGCAAAACATGTTTGTCCCTTCTACCCTTTTGTGCAGAAACTAAACACGAACAGGTATGTAGTAAAAAAAAGTTCCTCTCACTCTCTTAGTTCCTCGTCTTTCAGCTCTTCCATACCCTGTTATAAAATTATAAATCTTTTGATTCGGATAGTCCACATTAGCCCAACATTTCTTTTCATTTCCTAATATGTCTGATGATTTTTATTTCTCTGTTACCATGCACATCATAGAACTATTAACTATTTAACTTATTATAACTTCTTGAAATACATATTCAATAATATCCACTTTAAAAAATGCTTTCTAATAAATAATTATTTAAAAGCAGAATTATTTTAAAATAATTTTAAATTGGATGAGCGATCAGCTGATATTGTTTACATCCTGTCCCCTGTCCTGACTTAGCCAGTAGTTATGAATAAACACCGCGTCGATTTTATGAATGAAGTATGCCCGATGCCCATACTGCCATGTGTGGTGCTCCCGAAAACCATTCCATTTGCAGAGGAGGTGAAATATCTGGGCGTAACCCTAGAAAAGACACTAAACTGTAATGCACATATTATGGAGAAAATGATCAGCAGGGCTAAATAGTCCTTCTAGACATGCAAAAGCTACTGAGGAAAAGCTGGGGATTAAAACCCAAATTAATGCACTGGCTGTATGTGACGGTCATTAGACCAATGATCACGTTTGGGGCCAATGTCTCTCATTCCAAGGGTGGTCAAAGAAGTGCGAGGTGCAAACTGAGTAACTTGCAGCGTCAGGCCTGCCTGGCCATCAGTGGGGCATTTTGCCATGGCTACTTTAACATTGGCCATGGAAAGACTTCTCGTGCTAATCCGGTTCCACAGTTTGGTGGAGAGGTCAGACAAATGGGAGTATATAAAGACTCCACAACCCACAGGGGGGGGGGGGGGGGAGAGATTACTTTGGAACCAGAGACACTGCAGGCTGACTTAAGCGGCCATGCTTTGCTGGTTGTGCCTTCGGACATGATTCCCCCTGTCACCTACACTTATTCAGCTTACAAGGTAAACCTCTCTAGGTTTACCTTGTAAGTAAATAAACTAAGGCTCCTGAGTGGGCACCATTGCTGGAACGCGGATGGTGCGTAAACTCCCGATGGAGTGGGAGGTAGGGCGTAAGGCGTTGGATAGAGGTACAGACTCCAGGAGAGTCTGGGAGAGCACGCGACAATATTTCAGCCGAAGCTCCATATCATTGAAATATCTGCCACGTCGATAAGCAACTAAAACTGGAACAAAAATATCCAAATATATTCGGACAGTCAACCGGCTCTTGACTCCAGCAGGATCTCTTCCAGAACTGTCTGGAACTATATTGGGGAGCATAATACGCTAACCTTGGTCCGGATTCCCTTAAGGGAAATGAAATCGCGCATTCTCTTTGAAAGGCCATTGAAATCTTTAAACACGACAACAATTTCAATAGGAAGGCGGAAATTACGTTTCTAAATGGAGATCGGAAGCGAGTTCTACGACATACTTCAACAACTAAGTGCGCCGAAACACCGCAGAACCACTACCCCCACTCCGGTCCCCCCACTGTAGCCCAACGGCGCGGGATTAAGTACCACAAAGCTGACCACAGTCGAATCAGTCAACGTCGGGAAGCATGGAAGATCACTTCGCCCATTACCTCCCACAGCGGTAGCTATAGACGGAACGTCAGCAAGAATTTCCATTGTACCACAGCTTCAAAGCCCGGAAAACACTTTAGATTGTATTTTGAAAACCTTCACAGCCTTAATCAAAAAACTATAAACATATTCTTGGCAACGACAAATCTACTATGTTCTATGTAGGGCTAGACGTTACAGTATAGGTATACTTCGGTCCGACTATAAACTGACTCTTCTTTTTTTCAAAAAATAGAAGAAAGGTCGTAAAAAAAAAGTCACATACTCACCACTGGATTTTTGCACCCTCAAACTTTTAAGCCCTCCACTTCGTGTCGGGTCTCAAATCGTTCTCGGAAACAAAAGTTCCACTTTCCTCCCTTGTTGAGCAAATAACTGTTACTTGCAACACACAAATGGTAAACGGATTATAGAGAAAGAGTGACAAAAGAATGTATTTTTAAATCGAATTTTATTTGAAACTTTAAAATGTGACCTGCCATAAGCAGAGATAATAATCCCACCTGCGGCAATTCCCACGATTAATAAAGTTATCAGCAACTTGTGGCATTAGTTCGGAAGTTTTTAATTGAAAAACTTTTCCGCCGTAAATACCTAGTGAATGGCGGAGAATGGGCGGTAATATTTACTAAAACCCTAAAAGTTTGACTTTTAAATTATGCAAATGGTCCACCCATTATGTAGCGTTGCGCTATTGTGTTCGTAACATGATCTATTATTCGAGTTGCGTCTCTTGCAGACCAGATTATCAAGTCCGATGGTGTTGCTGGAAATAATTAATATGTCGATTGAACGAGTGAAATATTCAAACCGATTCCATATAATAATTTATCCGGGCTTTTATGTTAAAAATTGATCGCGATCCCTAGAGAGATTCGTCAAACTAACCAGTAATTGATGCCGATCAATATGCCCGCACTTTCTTCATTCGCTTTCGCTTTGGAATAGCCTCGGTCCCCAGACAATTTTTATAAACTTCTCTCCACTTTGCCCTTTCTCATAAATTTTGGGAACTGACGCAGATTTTTTCGTGCGGGAATATCAAAAACGGAGCGTTGTTACACGATAAGTTGCGAGTACCCCGAGACCAAGTTAAATCTGTTTCTCATAACTCAAGGGAATTAAGTCCTTAAATATTCCCTGGATGTAGGGCAAAAAAGCCCGGACCCGCCGGATTTAAATGTCTATATAAAAATGTATTTTTGTGTTTTTCGGGGCGGCTAGGTCGCAGACCTCATTCTTCCAGGTGAATAATCGTTTTTTAGTTAAAGACTGGACTTTAAAAGCTAATCCCAATCAATCTCCTAAAGCCCGGAGGGGACTTTATCTACAGAAAAGAGTCTCTCTTAGCGGCTTAACTGTCCCGAATAATATTAGGATTGTCGCTCGTTACACAGTTAAAATGCGACAAATCAATTTCATGCAGATAAAATTTTATTAAATTGAGTCGGTTTATCGGACTTCAACAACGAACGTTCGCTTTTTGTTCTGAATAGGGATGAAAATCCCCATTTTTGTCTGTTTTGGGCGTTTCAATTGGCTCAAAAAGGGTTTTCTAGGACGGAGTAAAAAGGCAGCAATAAAAAAGACAACACAATAATTAAATTGATAAATAAAATTTTAAAACTAACGATTAACAATTATATTCTTGAATAAAATTTCAGTTACTAAGTTTGTTATATACGTTTTGGTTCATACTCACAGACGATTATGTGAATTAATTTACCATATGTAAATATATACTTTATTAAGAGGTTTGCAAAGAGGTAACACCAAGAACACCATGACACCAAGAACGTCCCAATAAACTTCACTGCAGTGGCGGCTGGTACTAGGGTTTCCAGGTTTGCGCAACAACCAAAATTTTGCGCTGCCGATGATTTTTTTATCCTTATTTTTTATATTAACTATACAGAATAATGAATATTATGTATATTGACAATATACAAATTCATTATTAAATATTGTATATGTCAGAAGAATTAGCCCGCGAAACAATAAATTTCTATAAAATCCAATGCGATTTTAATAAAATCCGGACCGCGATATTTTAGAAATATATCAGTATCGGCATTCGATATATCGTCAAAAATATCGATAAATATCGAAACAACAATGCTTTTTCTAAGAAGCTAAGAACTGTATGTTTTATCAATTTGGTACAAAATTACCCAAATTATCTAAAAATGCAAATTTTGATATTTCTTGAGAAATTAAGTTTTATAACTAAATAAAGTAAAGCTAATTTCTAATTGGTCGCTTTTAGTAAAAATATTTGATGGCCTAAAATAAAATAAAAAATACTTAAACGCTCAAAATAAAAATGTGTTTTTTTTTTGAGACGGTCCGATTAGCACTGCGGCAAAAAATTGTTTAATCATGACTTAAAGCATATGATTGAGCCAAAGTTGCTTGAAAATAACTCAAAGCCTTTAAAAACGCAAATTTGGAATTTTGGAAACATTCAATGCAAATTTGGAGACATTCCGAGGGCTAAACTGGTTTAAAAATTTCCCAAATTCTCGCAAAAACCGACATTTTTATGTTTTCAGAAAAATTCGATTTTAAGACTAAAGAAGGCAAAACTGATTTCTAATTTTTCGCTTTTAGTAACAATAATTTTTTTATCAAAATAAGTGAAATTTATGTATAAAACCTCAAGATCAAAATGTTTTTTTGTTTTGCGAGAAAGTTAAATTAGGATTAGGTCCAAAAATCTTTGAAAAATGACTCATACATATAGAAATACAAATTTGAAATTTTTGGAAAATATTAGATTATGATTAAAATCTAATATTGGTTAGAAATACCTCAAAGCCTTTTGAGGAAAATTGGAAAAAGGAAATTTGTAATTATGGAAAGATTCAATGCGAATTTGGAGAAATTCAGAGACTTAAGTCTACTATCGATTAAAAATTACCGAAATTGTCTAAAAATGCCATTTTCTAATAAAGAGCATGAGGGATCTGTAGATGCAATATATTACACCCGATACGAGATTCACTCAAGGTACCGTCGTGGGACGGGCGGGGATTACGCTCAAATTGAAAAACAAGAATTCGATTTAGATTTTGGGAATTCGAAAATAGCAGTTGTTCCTGCAAAGTGGCAGATCCCATTTTGACAAAAACTTTCGATGTTTGAAAGAATATTATTTACTCAATCTTGGGAATTACGATAAAGTTCTCACTGTTCTAAGTAGGGGGGGAGGGGGGGAGGGTTAATTTGAAAACTTCAACTAGTTGCCTTTGAAATGTAAAAAGAAAAGAATGAAGGAACAAAAGTCCATTTACTTTCATTATGTTATCCTTTTCTGTCAAAAATGCATAGCCTTCTGGATGACGTTATCGGTCGCCTTCCCCTCCCCCTTTTTATTTTCGCCATTTTTTAGATTTCTTTAAGATTTTTGTTTGACTGATTGATAAACGCAAAGAGACAACTGAAAATTTTCATTTTGACAACTTTTGAAATCGATCTCGAAAGGGGTCTATTTCCAAAAATATTGCACCTTGGATCTATTGGAAATTGCCACAGTGGGACGTAAAAGAGGACATCAAGAAGAGGAAAAAATAGTTGGATTCACTCCGATGGGTAGAGACCTTCTTCAGTTACAGCGGGTCAAAGATGAGAATAATTGAGAAAAGGGCCGAAATTCCCACACCCCTTTTGGACCTTTTCGGAAAAACTTTTTTGCTGTTTTTGATCGGAATGGCACACTTGCAATCCCCTAAAAATGTAGCAAACTCAATTCGAATAAATTTAACCTCTAAAGAGTTTTTTTTAAATGGTCAAAAAACGCGATTCTAAAATGCTTTAAAATCGACCTCCGAAGGGGTCTATCTCCGAAAATATTACCACTACTTGAACTTCCTCGAACTTCCGATGGTGGAAGGTCAAAGAAAACATCAAGAGGAGGAAAATGCAGTTGGACTCACTTCGATCAGGTGGGCAAAGTTGAAAAATGAGAAAAAGTTGAAATGCTCCCCCCCCCCCCCTTTGGACATTTTCAAATAAAATTTAACTAATAACCTAAGAATGTAATAAACTCAATTCGAATGAATTTACCATCTAAATAAGTTTTTTTTAAAATTTGTCAAAAAAAAACGACCTTAAAAGTGCTTAAAATCGACTTCCGAAGGAGGTCTATCTCCGAAAATATTGTACCTACAAAACGTCTGATGGTAAGAGGTGAAAGAGGACATCAAGAAGAGGAAAAAATAGTTGGATACACTCCGATCGGTAGAGACCTTCTTCAGTTACAGCGGGTCAAACTTGAAAATAATTGAGAAAAGGTCCGAAATTCCCCCACCCCTTTTGGACCGTTTCGGAAAAATTTTTTGCTGCTTTTGATCGGAATGGCACACGTGCAATCCACTAAGAACGTAGCAAACTCAATTCGAATAAATTTAACCTCTAAAGAGTTTTTTTTTAAATGGTAAAAAAAACGCGATTCTGAAAGTGCTTAAAAATCGACCTCCAAACGAGTCGAAAATATTGCACCTACGGAACTTGCAAAGCATTTAAGACAACCAAACGTAAATACTGTTCCTCAAAAGATGTTTACAATGACCCAGTCATCATTAAAATTCTCAAAATGTGAATTCAATAACCCATAATTTACAGGGCAATTTTGAGAAAATATTTTACCAGAAAATTGAGTCATGATTTGGGGAAAGCTATGAAGCTTTTAAGCAAGAGGAGGAAATGACATAATTTCTCAAAAAATATCTATAATAGCCAAATTATACTAAAGGTTCTCAAATTTTTTGTAATTGCCATTCACAATTTTGGCAATTACGGCAATCTTGAAAATTTTATTAATGTCTGAAGCATTTGAGACAAACAAAATATAAAGGTTTGTTTTTTAAAAACGCTTACAATGACCCAGTTGTCCTCTAGATTCTCCAATATAAAAACCATTCACTTATTATTGCCGTCAAGTAGGCGTTGGAAATCTGACTTTGACATTTTTATCGTATCTTCTCAACATGTGCCGAAAACGGATAGATATAAAAAAACTGAAGCTTTCAAAGATAACGAGATGCCAAAAATATGTGAATAAGGTATATTACTATTCTTCGTAGTATACAAAGCAATTGTGTGAAAAAGATTTAACATTAAACTTGAGATAATTGTAATAATGTGTGGTAGTGAACCTTTCAAGGAAAAGAAAGAGGTGAAAGAGTTTCTCAGAAATGTCCTCAATAGCCAAATCATGCTTATGTTTTTCAATTTTGAGAAATGGCGTAATACCTGTTGCTGATTTAAAAGTTGCAAAGCATTTGAGTCAAATCATACGTAAATATGGTTTCTCAATAAATGACCCATTTATCTTTAAATTTCTCAAATATGAATTCAATAATTTATAGTTATGAGAAAATATGAGAGGGGGCAATTTTGACAAAATAATTTACCAGAAAATTGAGTTAATTGTTATGATTTGAGGAGACTGTAAGGCTTCTAATTAAGAGGAAGGAATAAAATAATTTCTCAAAAAATATCCGCAATAGCCAAATTATACAAACATTTCTCAAGATTCTTGCAATAGTTCACTATTCCTATGGTAATTTTGAGAAATGCGGTAAAGGGTGTTGCCATGAATTAAAAATAGTAAAGCATTTGAGACAAACAAAATATATTCTCTAAATTTATTACAATTAATCATATAATATAGAACAATTGTTCGAAAACAATTTATCAGAAACTTGAGATCGTTATCATAATGAAAAGTTATTTCTAAGAAAATTTTTACTATAACCCAACCATCCAATTTGTCAAATTTTCTGTGAAAATCCACAATTGGAGGAACAAGAGGAAGAAATAAAATAATTTCAAAAAAATATGTGCAATTGCCAAATTACACCAAAGTTTCTCAAATTTCTAGTAATAGTTCACCATTCACATGCCAATTTTGAACATTTCAGTAAATTATG
The DNA here is from genome assembly GCA_951812265.1 of Taphrorychus bicolor. Classification (NCBI taxonomy): domain Eukaryota; kingdom Metazoa; phylum Arthropoda; class Insecta; order Coleoptera; family Curculionidae; genus Taphrorychus; species Taphrorychus bicolor. The sequence continues at coordinate 19,622,148 of OX638306.1, read as the reverse complement.
TTGTCATGATTAGAGAAGCGTTTGAGAAAATGGTTTATAATGACCGAATTGTACTTTAGATTCTCAAATTTATTGCAATTGTACGACTAAAAATAATAAGTAAAAGAAAAAAAGGAAAACAATAACTTCTGGGAACTTATAGGTATATATACGGTAGATCATATGTACTCTTGGTTGAGGGATACAGACAGGTTTCTACAAACCACTGATCCTATTAAATCTAAATATAAACAAATATTAAACATAAAAAAAATAAAAAATGAGCGCATTCCTAAAACTTAAATCGTCGAAAAAATGCTTGGATTTCGATGGTAAGGGGCGAAAGAGAACATCAAGAAGATGAAAATGCAGTTGGATTCACTCCGATTGGTCGAGGCGTTCTCAAGTTACAGGTGGTCAAAGTTGAGAAATGAGAAATAATCGTAATGTTCCACCCCCCTTTGGACATTTTCAGAAAAAAATCGATTTTCTTTTTGCATTTTTTTCATCGGGATGGCACGCTTGCAATCTTTTAAGAAACTTCCTAACAAACACGATTCGAATGAAATTAACCTCTAAAGAGGTTTTTTTAAAAATGGTCCAAAAACGCGCCAAAAAGTGCCCAAAAATTGATCTCCGAAGGGGTCGATCTCCAAAACCATAAATTACCAAAACTGGGCGTGACACCTTAAAAAAAATTTTGCAAGCGGCGCCTTTCCTTCTACGTGCAACCCCCTACATTTTATACCACAATACCGCCGAAATGAAATTCAGACGTGGTTGCATAGAAGGATGCTCCTAATACCTAAAACCCTGGACATCTATGCAGATTGCAGACCAACGATGAAGTGTTAAGTAGAGCTGATGTCGTCCGTAAACTGTTTGGGATCAGAAGATAAGAAAGATATCATAGCTGGGGCATGTTCTTAGAGAAGATGCTATACAGAAACATTCATCTTATAATGTAGGGTAAAATTGAAGGCCGTAGAGGAATTAGAAGGAAGCAGATGTGATGGCTGAAAAACATTCGTTATTGGACAAACTGCCTAGAAGGTATTCAGTTTAGTTGAAAACTGCAAACAATTCACCCAAGAAATTGCCAAGAAGTATTATAGAAAGTTTTGCTAATTTTTTTTTATTACAGTTGTTAAAAGAACTATTAGGAACAAATATGATTTTTTATAGGCATAGGCTGTGTTTTGCCTATAAAGCCATAGCTACAATGGGGACACTGAATGATCCCCATGTGGAAAAGGAAGAGACCCCAAGCTATCAAGTATATACCTCCAGCAAGGGTTTTGCCAACTACAGGGTCACAGAATAGCCATATATTATTATTAATGACATAGAGAAGCGAAGCCTCACATCGGAACCTTAATCTCCGTGCCCCTAATTTTCATGACCTTGAATGCGTTAGCTCCGCCCACTTTTGTAGTTAGTACGCCGAGAAAAAAACACATAATAAAATAAGTTTGTGGATAAAATGGTGGAAAAGATATTATTGTATTGAGTGAAACTGTTGAGGAAATATGTCAACAATGTTTATTGCTCTCTTCAGGGTTAAGCAATAATTTTTCGTTTGGGATATGGCCAGTGTCAAAATAAAGGTTGGATTTTAGCGACATTAAATGACATTTCATCAATACATAAATCACATGTCATCAATACATAAAGTGCAATGCTTGTCTAAGGACACCATTTTCTCTATTTTAATTTGAAGGCCTCCGAATATTGCTTCGTTATTTAGACCAGGTCTGCAAATAAACTTTTGAGTTACCTTTTGAAGCCTGCTTGCTGTAGGCAAAAACAACAATTTTTCCATAAAATAATATGCAAAGGGCCCCAAAAAAAAACAAAGTTAAAGCAAATTGCTTGTATTCCCGCGAGTAGCCAAGCTATTGATTTTTTTTTCTTTTAAAATAGCTTGGGCTTTGTCGATTTGGGCTAATGGTTTGCGTAAAAATTTATCGCATAGGCTTTTAAAATCATTGAGGGTCCAAGATCTAACATTTGTTTAAACTCGTTTCTGCTTTTTATTTAAATTGTCAATTTTCTTCTTTAACTTTTCTTTCCTGGGAGAATTGACAGTAAATGACGTCGAAGTTTGGACATCAATTGATTGTGCCACGACCGAAGATAGCGGACGCGAGATGTTTCTATCTGAAAGTGAAATGTATGTGCCCTAATATTCGTAACTCAAATATATCTAAGTCGCTATGATTTATTAGGAACTGTGGCATTTATATACCTGAGACATATGGCGTTATTGAACAACTCGAGATTATTGTTGCATCGTCAGCCTCGTGGTCCGACACTGGTATAGTTTCTTGCATTTTGGGTTTACTATCATCTTTGTCATTTAATTCTAGAAAAAGTATTGAATCTGTGTGAGAAAGCATTACAATAAAATTATAGCTACTAGTTAATAATATACTATTTTGATATTTACCTGGTACAAAATGAGATTTTTGCGTAGTGCAAGCTAGATGTCTTGATCTACTTATCTTGGTCCATGTACCTGCTTCAGATGAAGTTAAAAGATTAGGATATTTTACATACTATTAAAATTAATTCCAATTCAGTAATCAAAAGCCTATTTAAAGTATTGTCATTGCTATACTTATTTCAACTCACTTGTATTAGATGATTCTGAGCAGGGGCTGAATGAAGTTGGTGATGCTTCAGCGAACAGAGTTTTTCTGCTGGCAACTTTAGAAATAAATTTGGGTTCAAAGTGTTTTTCGCATAATCCATATCTTTTGTGTGCAATTTATCAATATTGCACTTCAGTAAGTCTTTCCTTCCACGTGCCTCTAACCACAACTTAGCTCTAAATAAAAATGTAATATTATTTTATATTGAGTAACAATTTGTCAGTTTTACAGTCTTCATAAACAGTGTATGAAACTAGGTACAGTAAAAATTGACGCTTCTGCTACAGACTCCTCATATTTAAATACTTGTAACAGGCTAAGCTATAGAAATATGGATACTTTAACTTACCTCTCAGAAATTTTAGGCAAGTGAAAAACACTTGTTACAGTTCCAGAGAAAGAGCAGTGTCTAAAAGCGCAACGCGACTATTTTCGCTTTAGTTTAGTAGGTTCTGAAGCCATATCCTTATCCGGGGATGGTAAATATTATGTCCGTTAAAAACACCGTTTTTTTTTAAAATACAGAAGGTGATAGATTATACTTACCTCTTTCATATTAAGTGCAGATAAACACACTTTTTTTATAATTAAAACAAAATTTACTTATTTTGGTAAGTTCGATTACATTGAAAATAACTTTGATTACGTTAGAAACAACGCTTTTTTCTTTAAAAATCTTACTGCTGGTAGTAGATTAAACTTACCTCTTTCATATTAAGTGCGAGTAAATGTTCTTTTGCAAGATCTGAAAACAAAAAATTAAAAAAAAACTGACTGAAGGAAAAAAGTTACAACTGTATTCCAAACTGCAAAACGGATAAATGCCAAAATGCAAAACGTAAATGAAGAAAAAAAAATACCTCAACTAATCTCAACTGCCCTATCTCAACAAACCAATGAACTTGTAGCTTGTAGCGGCCATTAGGATATAAGTTCCTTCAAACTGAACTAACCTGAACTAATCTGACCTAGACTAAACCAAACTGAGCTAACTTAAACTAACTTTAACTAAATCAAAACCTTACCTCAACTAGCTCAAACCAAACTGAACTAACCTGAAATAACCTGACCTAGGCTAAACAAAACGGGTCTGGTCAGGTTAGTTAGTAGTACAGTTATTATTATTAAAAATTTGAGGCAAATTCAAATTTTTCCCAAAAAATATTAAGAAAAGTAATGTATATATAATAGGATCCTACACCAAGAAAAACCAAACAATAGCTTGCAGAACAAAATAAGGGTTATGGATGCACAAAAACTGAACTGAAATGAAATTCTTTTAATCTACAAAGCTTTTTTTATTTCATTTCATTAAATAATTAATACCAAAAGATGAATCAAATTGAAATTATTTTATTTATTTTTGTCTTGCAACCTATATAAAAGCAAATATTAAATGACATTCATGACAACCACAGATCGTTTTAGTGCTCCTGCGGCTATGTATAATTGAAAAATTTAAAGAAAAATGGAAAACTCAAGAAATAATTTGGACTAACATAATTTCAATTAACCCAACCAAAAAAAAAATAACTAAACTTAACCTATCCTTAAGAAGGACAGAAATAATACAACATGAGCAGAAGGCAAAACAAACACAAGTAAACGTGAACTAACCAAAGCGAAGGAAAAACAACTGAACTCACCTAAAGAAAGGAAAAACAGAACTGAACTAACCAAAGGCAAAGCAAAACTGAACTAACATAAACAACAAATCCCACATTTATATGCAGCAATCAACATGCTCCGTAATGGCCCCAAAGAGCTGCTGAGACAAAAAGCAGACGCGGCCCTAACGGGCAGTCATAAAAGGCAACTACAACTGAAATGATCAAATCAAAGAAAAAGCATAACTGAACTAACCTGAACTAACCAAAGACAAAGTATCTAACCAACAGAGTCCACACTTAATGTGTAGCAAGTGACAAGTTCTGAAGCGGGCTTAAAGGCCGCTGCAACAAGAAGCAAGGGCGGCCCTAACGGGCCCCCATAAAAGACAAGTGAGACTGGACTAATCAAATCAAAAGAAAACATAACTGAACTAACCTAACCAAAGGAACAACAAAACTGAACGAACCTGAGCTAACCAAAAGCAAAGTAAAACTGAATTAACCTAACTAACAGTTCGAAACGGTTAGTTCCCGTACGGGCTAACGGAACTAACTAAACCAAAGGAAAAACATAACTGAACTAATATAATGCATACCAACTGCTTCCGAAAAGGCCTAGTTCTGGACATTGAGAGAGGAACTGGCAACCTAGCTGGAATAATAGGTGATACCCGAAAGACGAGTGTCAAAACCTGAAAAGAAAACCCCCAATATTAGTAATTTATTAATGTCAAAAAAAGTACAATTTTCTTTAATTATTCAAACAAAAACACACATTTACCACCACGTAATCTGAAAGAGGTAGGGTTAGTCTATTACGTACAGTAATTAAAGAAAAAGCAGCTATTTCCAACGTAATCAATGTTATTTTGAATGTAATCGAAGTTGCCAAAATAAGTAAAATGTTCTTAAATTATTTAAAAAAAAGTGCATTTATCTGCAATTAATAAGAAAGAGGTAAGCTTAATATATAACCGGCAGTAATTTTTTTCAAAGAAAACCAGTTTTTTTGAACGGACATAAATTACATTTCCCCCTTCATCCAAAAAAACACTAGAATCTACATCCGATTGTTTACTATATAAAATCTTTAATAAAGCAGAATCCTGTAAATCGCACTCTAAAAAACACTAAACACAGAGAAATTGCTTATTTAGCTAGGCAACGTCATGTTGTAACAACTGCTCTCAGTTTCAGAATGTATACCGGGCTAAAGAGTATATGGTTTTTTCAATCTGTTCCCGAGGTTTTGAATAAAAAGGGGTGTTTATTCTCAGTGTAATAACTAGTAAAAGTGGGCGTGTTCTAAGGTCACAAAATTTACGGACATGAAAATAGCCAGTTTTCGCTTCTGTATCAGATAGATAATAACATGCCTATTCTGTGACAGGGTATTGTTTTTTTTTCATTTATAACCACTGTAAAGCTTGTTATATTTCCTCATCTCTATTCCGCAAAATTAGAAAGTACAGTACCGACTGCCTCCCTTCAAAAAAGATACTACACATATAGCACAATGTGTGAAGTGACTGTGAAGTAAAAATAGTTTTTATATATCTACTCTACTAACGTCATATTGCTCGAATTTTGTGCAAAAAATTTACAATAAGGAATAAAATCAATACACTTTTTTACTACTTCATTGCTAAGTAACATTTGTATGTAAGTATTCTGTAGATAGTTTATATAAAATATAAATACTTAATTGTAAAATGTATTATTTATTTAATATTTGGACCCTCCTATAACATTTCAATAACTTTACAAAATTGATTTTAAAATCATCCTGTTCTAACAATTGATTAGCACGACAATCTGGGATGTTTGAATCTAAGCATTTACAAAAAATAAGGTATAACATAAGCATACAAAAAATCTAATATCTAAATACAGTGCAAATTAGTGTTTTATGCAGAAAGGTTGCAGGTACTTATTCTATTCTATAGCTGTCAACAGGCCTAATCAAAATTGCAGATATACCAAAAGACTGTAAAGAGCCTAATTTTGTGTAGCTTAAGCCTATGTGAGTGGGGCTTTGCCCTAGGCTGGGTGAGTCTTTACGAATGGCAAGCTAATGTACGTGGTGAGGATGATAAATGTAAAAACTTAATTTGAAATAGTAGAAGGAGTGGGAATCTTAATTTTGAGGGCCTCGATTACGATCAACTTAAAACTTTAGCCTTAAAAAATGATATTAACACTATTTTGGTATAGAGCTTGGCTATATAGAAATATCGAATGGGCATGTAAGAATTTTGCAACCACTGAAATCAGAGGAAGAGAAAAATTTTCTTAATTTTTTTAAAAATCTTTGAAACCCAATTGGCATCATCGAAACAGCTACCAAACGAAAAAAAAACTACTTTTGGTGCCCTACTAATTTTGTGTAACTTAAGTCTATGTGGGTGGGGCTTTGCCCTAGGCTGGGTGAGTCTTTACGAATGGCAAGCTAATGCACGTGGTGAGGATGATAAATGTAAAAACTTAACGTGAAATAGTAGAAGGAGTGGGAATCTTAATTTTGAGGGCCACCATTACGATCAACCTAAAATTTTAGCCTAAAAAATGATATTAACACTATTTTGGTATGGAGCTTGGCTATATAGAAATATCGAATGGGCATATTAGAATTTTGCAACCACTGAACTCAGAGGAAGAGAAAAATTTTCTTAATTTTTTTAAAAATCTTTGAAACCCAATTGGCATCATCGAAACAGCTACCAAACGAAAAAAAAAACTACTTTTGGCGCCCTACTAATTTTGTGTACCTTAGGTCTATGTCGGTCGAGCTTTGCCCTAGGCTGGGTGAGTCTTTCCGAAAGGCAAGCTAATGTAGGTGGTGAGGATAATAAATGTAAAAACTTAACGTGAAATAGTAGGAGTGGGAATCTTAATTTTGAGGGCCTCGATTAAGATCAACTTCACATTTTAGCCTAAAAAGATGATATTAACACTATTTTGGTATAGAGCTTGGCTATATAGAAATATCGAATGGGCATGTTAGAATTTTGCAATCACTGGAATCAGAGGAAGAGAAAAAATTTCTTCATTTTTTTTTAAAAATTTAAAATCCAATTGACTTCATCGAAACAGCTACTAAACGAGAAAAAATCTACTTTTGGTGCCCTACCAGACCTCCCGACATTGGGAAGTACTTGGGCAAATTGTTGGATGTTTTCAGCTAATCTGAATAGTTCCTCCGCACTTCGTATTTAAGTCCAATCGCGAATATTCTTCAGCCATGAGGTTCATCAGCGGTGCTTTCATTATGATCTAAAATTTTCTGTATCGATCTCAAAGAAAATGCGACAGGAACGATACCTTTCTAATTTTAATGGTCCTAAACAGCTCCCGAACGACATCAACTCTACTTAACACTGCTTTAGTGATCTGTATAACTGTCCAGGATATTCTGAGCATGCTTCTATGCAAACACATCTGGGAGGCTTATTTTCGGCTACTAAAATTTAAAAATTGTTAACATGAGGGCTCTCTGTATATCCGAGCTCATTGCGTGATGTTGCCAAATTTCTCTTTGTCCCTACTGCGCCACCTGGCGAGCCACAGGCAACGCTTAAGTTATAAATATTGGTGGATGGTCGTAATATTATATATTTTCAGTGTACTTATATTTAATTTTTGTAAAGACATATTTATATTTTGCAAAATATAAATATTACTGTGGAATAGTTAAATACTAAGAAAAATAAAATAAAAATTAGGATGTACTAATATATATAGGGGTATACTTTAAAAATATGAGCACTCTTATATCACACAAACGGCGCCTCATATATGTCTATCTCGAATTTAGGAAGGTTTTTGTGGTCTTAAATGCTCACATTCCATTGGAGTATTTGAAAAATTAGCTCAACAATCAAACAAAATAAGGTATTCCTGTGTTCATACCTAAAATAAAAATCGTAATAGCAATCACGTTCACCAAAATAAAACATTTGCAACCCCTGGCTAACTTATAACCTTTTATTGCCAGCCAAAAACGGTGTTAAAAATACACAAAATTCATTAAAATAAACAAAAGATCCCAAAAAAATGTTATCAATTACCAGCTTTCCGAATGCTTCAGCGACTAGAACAATAATTTGCCCAAACAATTTGGAAAATACGAATAAACAGCCACTATTGTGTTATCATCGTATTAAAAAAACAAAAAACACATTTTTAACGCATGAAACACTGTGGAATATTAATATTTTCCCCTAAAACATGTGGCATATTCGGATTAAATGTTTATCGGCTCGTGCGCGTAATTCGGATTAAAATTGCTTTCTTTTGTAAGCGTACAAAGCTGCCCTTCGATAAGTACTTCATGTTAAGATGAATCGCCCTATAGTAGCGTGGTTCTAATCTGAAATAATAGACCACAAGACCCCAAACGAATAAAAGTGTAGTTTCCAATCTATAAATCAATCTAGATTAGGCAATAAATGTCTCGGTTGGAAGCTTTCCTCCTGCATTAGTATAATAAGCTCGTATATTTCGAGCTGTTGTGTAGAAGATCTGAAATTTTCATCAATGACATTGGTAATGAAATATTATTGACCAAAGTTTGGTTATAAAAAATTTCCACTATGAGGATTCATTTTCATTCTTCAATGAAACTTGAAGAGAAAACAGTGGAATTTTATGTTGAATCTCACATCTTGTTACAGGACTATATTTATTATTGTAGCAGGTGTCTTCATTTGTAACAATAGCTTGCTTAAACTAACCGTTATTGTATCTCCATTATGACACTATTATCTCCGTGAGAGCTAATCACTTTTTTATTACAAGTATTTACGATTTTTGCACAAATTTGAGCAGTAGTCTCGCCGCTAATTTGTTTTAATTCACTCAAGACGGAATTGTTAGGAATTTTTTTCGAATATTTTGAAAGTTAACATTTTCCTGAGACCCCAATGAGTTTTTGTGTAAACTCAAGTCAAAGAACAAAGATACATAAATAGTTATTTTATGTTCATTTTGTCTTTGCTTACTTTGTTCTTTTTGTTTTAAATTATTTTTTGTTTGAGTAATGAGAATAGTATTTTTATTTGGGACCCTGCCTGCCTCGTTTTGATTATAAACCCAGTCTCTAATTCTTTTAGAACTAATCTTGGTGCTATGCTAGGTGGCGATGGGAATATGGGAAAGTATGCAAAGTATAAAAAACAGCATAAGAAGGGGGGAGGAACTACCAATTTTAAAAAGGTACTAAGAATTCAAAAATGGATTTTACAGTTTTAGATTAAGTAACTGGTTGGTGGGTGATTTGGTGATTTATTATGATTTTGTGGTTCATCTTTATTTTGTCATAAAATTTTTACTCTACTACTTAATATCTTTTAGGGTGGCTTCGACAAAGTGATGATGGTGAGGCCTTCTGTACAGTTTGTAAAGTAAGCCTCAGGCCTCACAAAACTGACCTAGAGTGACAAGCAAAAGGCGAATTTCAAAAGTGATCAATAAATGTACCGGTTATATCTACCGGTAGATCTGTGGTAATTCCGGTTACACCGGAACTTAAGCCATTTTACGGTCAATTAAAAAAGGTTTGATTCACCAACGACATTTTTTTTTAGTAGCTGTCAATCTCAAAGTTTTCACGGCTCTCAACGGCAACTCATCTTGTTTTGTTTGTTATTATCGTATTACTGTTTTTCTTATAGTGAAATCGACATTATTAAGATAATTTTTATTTGCAAAAAGTTGTTTTGTTAGTTGTCCTAGTCTTAGGTCCTTAGGTAAAAAAGTATAAAAAATTATTTCTTGTGGAAATCAGGGACATTTTTAACGTGCGACACATAACATGCGCATAAGATCGTGTGCATTGTATAAACCAGTTTTAAACAAACTTGCTTATGCCCTTCTAGATACCTATTACAAATGTTTTGAAGAATTAGGCTAGAACCAGTTTTTCAAATGCAACCATCCTATTTAAAAACCGGCTTCCACGATTTCAATGACGAGTCGTCCATTACAATTTACAATTACTATTAATTGTTACCAACTCCAAAAATAAACAACCCGATGTAGTAGGGAGTTATAAAGTTTGAATTTTGAAATTTTCATTAAATTTCAGACTGTACATACACTGTAAAAACATTTTAGCGTTATGTTTGTTTATAGAAAGGCCACGGTCACGAACTGTCACTACTGGCATTTTCTCCTTTAATCTACCGAAATTCCACTTCTCTAGACCGGTAGATGCGGTGAGCTACCGGTAGCGAACCGACAATTCCACCGGTTAATTTAGAAACGGTCACTTTCTGGTATATGGGAAAAATTGGAACGAAATGGTAGCTGACCGGTTTAACCGGTGGATCCACCGGTGAGTTTTGGAATTCGCCCAAACAGGACGATGCATAAGGGAATTCGAGATTGACGCCGAGCAGTTCTCAAAAAACTTTGACAAATACATTGTCAGTGATGAAACCAACACAATTCAATTTTTACCAAACTCAGAGAAGGATCTACAGAGTTAATCTTAGTTAAGTGTGTTGCATATTCTTTGCACTTATGATGCAATAAGGCTGCCGAAGTACTGCCGTCAAACATTGATTTTCAATGTAAAGAAATTTACAATTTTTTCAGCAATAGCCCTCTTAGGCGTTCGGATTATCAAATTTTTTTTTCTTTATGAAATATTAATGAAGCAAATAAGTATCATAGATTTGTTCAGTTGAGTCAAACCCGATGGCTTGCCAGAACCAATGTCATCAAAAGAATTAAAGAACAAGTCTTTATCCTATTCTTATGTCTGTAAATGTGGTAAGTGGACTCTTCCAAAAGGAAAATTTTTAACATATATGTCGAATTATTTCAGTTGCTTTTACTAAATTTAAAAATATTTATTAAACCAGTATTTTTACAAGACCTCCAAGAACTTCGTGAAAACAACCTAAAAACTATTTTAGATCTCCTTGATAATCCATTATCACACATAGCTATTGAACTATTAGACTTTGGCTATGGTTATAGAGAAGCTATAAACGAATACCCTGTGCAACCTGATGTCTTGTATAATGTGAAACTTAGATGTAGAGACTTTGTGAAAAGTTTATGTGTACAAATGTGTCAACGTATACCTGATAATGTAAGATTATTTAGTACTTTAAAATGGCTTTCCCTAAAAATTGCTTAAAAAAGCTGGGGAGGTCAAAAATTGAGGAACTTCCGATTACTGTTTTCAACATTTCTAATTATCCCAAACTCGAACAACAATGGGAAAGTTTATGTTATGTTCACTGGGAACTAACCGATGATGAATCTACTGAAATATTTTGGGCAAAAGTACTAAATTGTCGAAACGCTGGCGGAGAATTGGTATTTAAAGAGTTGTCAACACTTGTTTTAAAATTGCTTGTTCTACCATTAAGTAATGCAGTTGTAGAGAGAGTTTTTTCAATCTTCAACTTACTAAAATCAAAAGTTAGATATGGTTATATCTATCAGTCTTAGCTGCCATTTTGCGAATACGAGTAACATGCCATGTTAAAAATACATGTTGTAGAACATTTATGCCTTCAAAGGACATGTTTAATTTGTTTAATTAAAATATGCATGATCAGAAACAAGCTGTAGCGGCTGTAGATGAAATAAATGAAACTGATGGGGGTGAGTTGCAAGATATGCTTGCAACTATTTCAGAAATAGGAGAGATAGAAAATTGTAATTGTATTTAGGTTTTGTAATCAGCTAACAGCTTAGTTCGCGGTTCAGTCAGGTTCTAAACATTAAATTTATTCACGACTATGCGCATGCCCACGTGATGTTTGATTTTGTTGATTATACTCCGTCAAATAAATAGTCCCGAATTAGTTAGGAATTCGATCCGCGAACTAAGCAATTGTGGCCGTTTCAGCATTATAGTATTCTTATTCTCCGCTTGTTGTATTTTGTATTGTGTGCAATAAATGTCTGGGTTTTTGAACAGTTGATGCAAATACCGTTTTTTTACCAGAGTTTTATTCGTCTCATTATGTGTAAAATTGAAATTATGTTACGCGAGTACGTGACTATCGGGATCTACATGCAACAGTATAGTATAGTGGAGTCATCACTGCCAGAGGAGTTGGGCGATATTGGGCGACTTTTTTTAGATAAGTTTGCGACATTGCCTCCTTAGAAGTTGGTAACACTGAGTCGCAGTCAATCGACGCTGGTCTCTCCTGCCGGCCACAACAACCACGCTGCCGAACAACCACTGCCCACGCAACCTTTCCACCGTCAGCCGTAAGATAAAACTCCGTTGGTAAGACTTGGTTTACCCGTTCTCGTCTTCATACCGTTTCCGATTTACCGTTCGATCTCTCTGTAGCGCAGTGAATTGTCTGCCTGTTGAGCTAGTGTGTAAGTCGACTCAACTAGCAGGCAAATAAAGATACTGGTAAGCCTTGGTGTAAGTTAGGATTTACCGTATCTAGTCTCTGCTCCTACCTCCCGTATTACCGTCCACCGTATATTATTGCCTGCCTGTTGAGCTCGGGTGTAAGTCTACTCAACCAGCGGGCAAATAGGGATACTGGTACGGCCTGCTGTAAGTCAGGACTTACTGTATCTAGTCTCTTTCTTTGCCTCCCGCATTTGTATTTTGTGCCTGTTGAGCTCAGGTGTAAGTCGACTCAACTAGCAGGCACGTAGGGATACTGGAAAGACCTGGTGTTAGTTAGGGCTTACTTTATCCAACCACGTCTCGTACCCTCCGGGCACGATCTATGTGTTGAGCTCAGGTGTAAGTCGACCCAACTTACAGGTAACCCGGGGCCCTGGTAACGCCTGGTGTCAAGTCAGGATTTACTGCGGCCACCTCCTCTCTTCGATTTCGATTTCCGATTACCGTTTATAGCTGGCAAACCCATGATGGCCCAGAAACAAGTTGTGAAATTTCGCATAAATGCCACTTCTTCCTTCCTATTAAGTTTGATATACAAATATTGTTACCTACTTTTCAATAGAGAAATGTGTTTTAATGAAGAATCAAAATGAAATCTCTTAGTGAGATATGCTTGATGAGTCCTGTCATGACTCACTTATTACGTATGTACCGGCGCGGTTGTCTATCGACGTTCGTCGTTTTTAGGCTCCCGTAAAAGCCTTAAATATTTTGCGTTGTAGTGTGTTTTAAAAAAGTGAGAATTGTACAACTGGATACCTAAACCCCAACTGTACGCCCACTAATACCTGGAAGTGCTACACCACCCGGAAGTGCAGCAATCCTTGTGCAATAACTAACTAGGAAGTGCAGTGATCTGTATGCGATAGCTGGATGATACAAATAATCTGGTACCTATCGGACTGGGCTCATCTCTATAGCATAAGCAAATAATTGTAAATCGTAGTCTTGTGTGACCTGATATTTGAACCACAAAAACAGCTTATCAATATCAAGACCCCACGGTTTGCGGAATAAAGAAATTTTACCATTGGGAGAGTCAGAGCATCGTTAACGCTAGGGATCGATACGCGTGGTTTCAAATGTTGCAAAACTAAGGACTTTACCAACTACTGTTGTATTTATTGCAGCTCAATTTACCACCCCTGCTGCATGGAAAGATACCCGGAAGTGATCAGACTAACGGGATATAAAATGCTATGTAGCAGCGCGTGCCAAGAAAAGCATGATGATTTGGATAATTTGGATAAGGATAGACTGCCCAAGATTCGTGAATTAAAGAGAGACTTGCAAGATAGAGACCGAACAATTGCACGACTTAAGAGGAACTGCCAAGTATTCCCGGACGACGTCTCAGAAAGAGAACAAGAGCTGAACACATAGCTGGCCTCATTGAGGCAAGCCAAGAAATTATTGGATAGGGAACTGACGGAACTTAATAAGTCGATCAATGGTGAATGAAATTAAAAGGGAATCTGAAAGGCTGGAAAGGGAGGGAGCGACGACGGAGAGGAAATATGAGGAAACAGCGGCGTTAAACGAAGAATATCTGACAAAGCTGAGGGAACTACAGGGCTGCGTCAGCATGAAGTCACAAAAGGACATGGACAAGCAGCGGTTGGTCGAAATCGGTACTCAGACTGAGCTGGAAGATTGGAGTGAAGAGGATGAACTCGAATCCGCAAGACTACTCAAACATATATTATCAACGTACGGAGAGAAAGATACACAGACTATTGAAACTGAGACCATTGTGAATTCCAAGCCCATCAATAGACAACTCTGTCCTTCGGTGAGATTGCTGACTGAAAACAATGTACATATATGAGAATCTGCATAGTAAAAAAAAATAAAAAAATGCAAGGTTTTGCTTTGTGGCGACTTATGCATCACAAATCTGGGTGAACCACTAAGAGCCAAACTGGGTGAAGGATACAAGTATGAAGTATGGATCGAGAGAGAGATGGATGTCATGCAGAGATTGGCTGACAGAATGTTCAACGGCATCCCAACGTCGCTGAACCTGAAAGAAGTTCTCGCCATAAGCAAATTCACGAACTTGGTGCTCGTGGTTAAGTGCGATTTGCGATATGTGGCTAAGGTGGCTTATGTTAGGCTGTGCAATTTTATTGCGAGCTACTCGAGTCTGAAGAGAAACACCTCATTGAGGCTCATCACTGATGTTAGAGGCCAACACGGTTATAGGCACACTGTCCAATCCTTGTGTGAACTGTTGACTTTGTATGTGAAAGCAAGCTCGATCTATTCGAGGATTCGGCTGGTGGTCAGGTCGGTTAGGACAACCATTCTGGACAGTTGCAGGGAAAACCCAAGGGAAGACTGGGAAGATCACAATAAGGAACAAACTGAAGAACTTTGGAGGCGATTAAACAGTCTTAGAAGACCAAGCGATGAAAGTTCGGACAGCAGCACCAATATGGATGCGAGAGCGAACATGAGCACTGTAGACTTGACCGCGGCGGATTTGTTGACACTGACCGAGGTTGTTCAGGAGGTTAACCCTGAGAACTCCAAAGAACATTTCTTAGCGAGTCCGCGGGGGACAGTTGTCCAGTGAGCGGGGGTTTTCCTCTCGATGGCCGAGTGGACGCGTCCTCTCTTGGGGTACCGGTTTTGGCAGTTTCTTGACTGATTGCTGTCAATGGAAACGCGACAAGGGCACACCCTACCGACCAAGGAACAATGTGTCCCACTTTGAATCCTCAACCGAATTTGGAATTGATTGCTCAAAAAGACGAAAAAAAGCATCGCAAAACCCAACATCAAACCCCTACCAAAAATCGTTGAAA
Source organism: Taphrorychus bicolor (assembly GCA_951812265.1). Taxonomy (NCBI): domain Eukaryota; kingdom Metazoa; phylum Arthropoda; class Insecta; order Coleoptera; family Curculionidae; genus Taphrorychus; species Taphrorychus bicolor. The sequence continues at coordinate 19,606,697 of OX638306.1, read as the reverse complement.
TCAATGTTCCTGGATATTCGAAGTTTGCAGAATAAGCTGGAAGAAGTGGAAGCTATCATCAACGAGCGTGATCTCGATGTTGTTTGTTTATGTGAGCACTGGCTCAATGAGCAATCGGAGGAGAGCTGTAGGATTCAGGATTATACTGTGGGGGGACTCCAGAACCACTTCCAGGGGCGGCGGCTTGATCATATATGTCAGGAAGTGCTTGCAGTTTAAAAACATTTTGGGCATTAATGCTCTCTGCACAGAGGGTCAGTTGGAGATCACTGCGGTTGAACTGACGGGGATCGGTGTTGTGATTGTATGTGTTTATAGACCACCGTCTAGTGATATAGACACATTTTACCATAAGCTTAGTGTAGTACTTGATTTGTCCTTGAAGCAGACGGAAACTGTCTTCATATATGGGGATTTTAATATTGATTTGATGGACGACAACAGCGCGAGAACTCGGGAATTCCTCGAGGTGGTCGACTCTTACGGCTTCACGTTTCTTGTAAGGGATACCTATACTAGATACTCTAGCTCCAGAAACAGCCGTCTGGACAATTGCATCACCAATATTAGGAGTGAGTGTTTGGTGGTTGGTTTACATTGTCACTTCTCGGATCATATCGCCATTTTTACCCATAATGCTTTACAACAGGCGGTTAGGAATGGGGATACAGAAATAGTTTACTTTAGACCGATTTGCGACGCCGCGGTGCATGAGTGTGTCTCGGAGTTGCTGCTGACGGTTTGGTGGGTTTATCGCAGGACGATACATTTAACTTGTTTCTGGCGCATGTTGGAGAACTTTTTGAGAGGCACTTTCCTCGTAAAACAAAAACCGTCCATAAAAACAACAAACACAAAAAATGGTTCACAGCCGAACTAAAATATGAGAGAGACAACCTGACATTTTTGACAGAACTACAGAACTGCCATAAAGACCTTGACATTCAGAATCATCTAGAGCGTGTGCGCAGAAGATATAAGAATAATCTAACGGAAAGTAAAAGAAATTTTTTATCCGAACAGATTTCTCGATCAGCTAACAAACCTAGGATCATGTGGACGATCATAAATGGCCCTTCCAGGCGATGCTCGCCGGGTGCTTGTTCGGTCACTGCGGATGATTTTAATGATTATTTTGTGAATATTGCAAAAAACTTGATATCTCAGGGTCAACGCACACACTCATTGGACCCAATTGTAGAAGCATCTTCACAGGTAAGTTGCGAAGAGAGCATATTTCTTACACCGGTTGACCCTACCGACATTGAGATGATCATTTGAGGTCTGTCAAATAGTGGAGCACTGGATGTTTTTGATTTTAGCAACAGAACCTTAAAAAGCACAAATGTGGATTAGCAGAGCCACTTGCAGAAATAACAAACAAATGCTTTGAAAGGGGAACTTTCCCTGACAGGCTAAAGGTAAGCCGAGTCATACCGGTATTTAAAAAATGGGACGAAAACGACGTTAGTAACTACAGCCCATATCAATCATCCCAGTCATGTCAAAAATCATAGAGTCAGCACTGGCGAGTCGTTTAACTAATTTCTTGTATCAAAAAAAATTTTAGCATCATCGCAGTACGGTTTTGGGGGGGGGGGATTATGTACAGTGGATGCCATTGAGAGTTTGGTGGGGTACGTATCGGAAGCTTTTGAGGAGGGGCAGGCTGTTTCATCAGTCCTGTGCGATCTATCGAAGGCCTTTGATTGCGTGTCGCACCCGATAATGCTAAAGAAATTATAGTTGTATGGCATTAGAGGTAGGGCTTTGAGTCTGATTGAGTCATACTTGTCAGGACGCACGCAATTTGTTGCTGTGGGACGATGTACACCCATTCATCGGCGGTGAGATCGGGAGTGCCTCAGGGTTCTGTCTTGGGCCCTCTATTATTTATAATATATGTTAATGATATTTCCACCCATATGACCGATTCCATTCACACGGTGCAATATGCCGATGACACCACCTTTTGTTTTAGAGCGGCCGCGAGTGGCGCTGAGGGTGGGTGGACAACTGATGTGAGTGACAGAGCTCAGGAGTGGTTTGAGGCGAACGAACTCCATCTGAATATAGAAAAGACAAGATAATTCTCTTTTTCTCTCAGAGACTATGCGTCTGATCGGGAGTCGGCTACATTTTTGGGAATGGCGCTGGACGGGAGACTTGACTGGAAATCTCATGTAGCACAATTAATAACAATATTGGCTAGTACGATTTACTTGCTTCGTAGGATTGCTCAGTACGCCCCATACTGTGTAGAGTCTATGCTCATACTGCATACAGTCGAGGATCCCTTACGGGGTCATGTTTTGGGGACGATCCACAGAGTGGATGAGAGTATTTATCCATCAGAAGGCAGCAGTAAGAATATTGAGAAATTTAAGCCCAATAGATACATGCAGGGATGCATTTAGAGAACTAAAAATTATGACACTGCCCTCACTGTGCATACACTACTCAGTAATGTATGTCAGGGGCCGGCGGGGTTCTCTTGGGACCGTTGGTTCGCGGCATGAGTATGGAACTCGTCATGGCGGTGACCTTGTTCTTGTACCGCGGCATCGCCTTGGTCGGACTCACAAAAGCTATGTTGTCAGAGATATTAAATTGTACAATCACTTGCCTCCTGGTCTCCGTGATCTGAAATTAAGCACACCTCTATTTAAAAAGCAAGTGAAGAGCATTTTGATGGATCTGAGCCCTTACAGCATCGAGGAATTTCTGGGGGTGGACCTGTAGGTATGCATTTGTTTGTCCATAATTTTATACATGTCGTGCCTTGTTTTGAACTTTGTACTGTTTAGATATTTTAACCTATTGATGTATTTTAAATTAAAAATTTTTATATTCTCACTTTTTAAGGCAGAATCGTTTTTTGACGATGCTGATGTTATTTGACAATTTAGCAAATAAAGAACTTATTATTATCATTATTATTATTATTATTATTATTATTATTATTATTATTATTATTATTATTATTATTATTATTATTATTATTATTATTATTATTATTATTATTATTATTATTATTATTATTATTATTATTATTATTATTATTATTATTATTATTATTATTATTATTATTATTATTATTATTATTACGTACTTACAAATCTATCGTCTAAAACACATTTCAAGGAAAACAAATAGCGTTGGGCAGTGAAGGGTTTCACGGCCGGTCAAAATACATTCTAAAGTGTTTTCCGGGCTTTGAGGCCGTGGTCCAATGGAATTTTTTCCTGACGTTCCGTCTACAATTGCTGCAGACATTCTCAAAGGCGATGAGGCAATGGGCGAAGTGATCTCCCGTACTTTCCGACTTTGATTGATTCGAATGTGGTGAGCTCCGTAGTATTTATTCCCACCGTCGAGCTGGAGAGGAGGGAGTGGGGTGTCGCTTCCAGTCTGCATTTAGAAACGTAATTTCCTCCTTCTTGTTCAAATTGTTGTTGAGTTTAAAGATCTCAATGTCCTCTCTCGTTAGTCTGGATATTAATAGATAAGATATCCACCTCGTTGAAAAAGATGTCGTGACCTTGGTGTTGCAATAAGAGGTGGTCAAAAGCATTAAAGCGCGAACTATATAAAAACCCGAAACGGTAAAATCATAGACCTAAAATAAGTGAAAATATGGAGAAAATAAGCAGAAAAAAAGGCAAAAAATGGAAGCAAACAAAAAACCGGAAAGAAAAGTAGTAAATAAAAACATCAAAAATTATCTGTATAAAAGAAAGAGCATACGACAAAAAGGAAAATTAAAAGTAACGTAATAGAGAGGAGTGGACATTTCAAATGAAAGGTAAAAGAAAAGTTATCAAATATACCTAAAAAAAATCAATAGGGGAAATAAAAAACCGCTGAAAGCAAAGCCACAGAAAATCTAATAAACGAAGAATAGGACAATAATAAGTGCGAGTGTATGAGAAAACAATAAAAAATGCTAAAGAGGAAGGGTGAGCAGAGAAAAATGAAGAAACTACGATAAGTAAGCTATAAACCGCACAATAGTAAGCAATGGAAGCAAGTACATTGTGTCATGAAGTGCTCTGCTACTGCTGACTTTTGTGTTTGTCCCAGCCTGCCACACTTCTTGTGTTCCGTAATCCTCGTGTTAATGCTGCGTTTTGTGGTGCCAATGTAAACCGATCTAGAGCAGCGTCAAACTCGGTAAACCCCGGGTGCCGATAGGGGATTTCTGCGGTCTTTGGCCCATCTCAAGCTCTGTTGTATTGCACGAGTGGATTTAAAGATAGTTTTAACATTGTGCTTTTCCAGTAGAAAGCCTTGAAGACAAGGATTTTCTAATTTTACCAGCATATATAGGAAAAGCCAACAATAGTAATGTCAATATCAGATTACGAAGGAAAAATCAGGACACTGTTAGATCCCACCAACTAAAAAGAACACTAAACTTGGTGGCAAGGTCGTAGGGTTTGCCAAAAGTCCACATACCGAATGTGCCACTGAGACCCATCTTGAGCACCATAGGAAGCCCGACCAAACGAAATCACAAAACACCTCACGAAAGTGCTGCAACCTAAAATAAAAGACTTCACTCATTTCGTCGAAAACACTGCATACCTGGACAACACCTTTGTTATTTGGAGCCATGGCGAGGGCGAACTTCAAAACTTCCTCTTACATCTCAACTACATCAACTCACTATGGAGATAGAAAGCAAGGACGCCTATCTTCACAGAAAGGAAGAACGCCTACCGTTTTTGGATGTTTTAATATAAAGGAGGCCGAATGGGAAGCTTGCCCACACCGTTTATAGAAAATCAACAGACACTGACTGTCACTTCAATAAAATCATCATCCCAGGCAGAAGAGGAGAGTCATGGTCCGTGAGACCAAGAGAATTTGTGAGCCAGCAATTAAAACTGGAAATAAAACATCAAAGAGCCTTTGGTTAGAATGGATACAACAAGCACGAGTTCGAGAGGGCAGTCCGTGCAAGGAATGTAGAGCGTCTGGAAGGAACAACGGGAGAAGATGAAGAAAAGCGCGGATGGATTAGTCTACCATACATTCACAAAGTAACGGACAGGATCGTCTGGCTACTGGAAAAGCCCAATGTTGATACTATGTTTAAAGCCACTCGTACAATACAACAGAGCTTGAGATCGGCTAAAGACCGCAGAAATCCCCTATCGGCGTCCGCACTTTACCGAATTCCATGCAGCTGTGTCGTAGTGTACATTGGCACCACAAAACGCAGTGTCAACACGAGGATTACGGAACACAAGAGGAGTTGCAGGTTGGGACAAACACAAAAGTCAGCAGTAGCAGAGCATGCTCTCTCCGAAGGTCACGACATTCCTTTCACCAAGGTGGATGTCATATATCAATCGCAGCGATTCTATCCGAGACTAACGAGAGAGGTCATTGAGATCTTTAAAAAGTCTCTCCACTGAAGCGCGACGGCACGGCGGGGGAATAAATACCACGAATCGACATTCGAATCAGTCAACGTCGGGAAGCAGTTGAGATCATATTGCCCATTGCCTTATCGCTGTTGATAATGTCTGCTGCAGCTGTAGACGAAACGTCAGGAAGAAATTCCACTACACCACGGCTTCAGTCCGGAAAACATTTTAGATCGTATTTTGACTGGCCTTCACCGTCACACTCGGAATATCACTAAAGACAAATTTACCAACATAAAACGAAAATTAGAGATATCGCGGAAGAGATAGCAAGGATAGAATGGAGTTGGGCTCACCACGTAGCCATGTATGATGACAATAGATGGAGGCGAAGAATTTTGGAATGGAGACAACAAGAATCCTGGAAATACCTCAAAGAAGATGGGTGGATGATAAGACGACATTAATGATTGTGGCAAGCAAACAGTGGAACAGATTGCCGAATCACACTTCTAGAAAGTAGAAGAATAATAACTCGGCTAGGTCGTTTTAAAGAAATATTCAAAATTGGTGCAGCTTTTGAATAAATTATAATTTTTAAATTTTGCTCATCCAGACCTGCGCTGTCGACTCTAATGATAGTTAACTAAAAGAGGTAACTGACATTCAACACGTGATGATTAGGATAATCGGACACATCTATTTTAACATTATTTTGAGTAATTTTTAGTAACTTCTCTCCCAACTTTTGTTTAAAACTAAAATCAATTTCTGATTCGCCACTTAACTCAACAACACTCACACGCTCCTTAGCAAATCAAGACTATGTATGAAACTACTTTTAAGTACAACCTGTACAAACAATATCACAAAACCTATTTTATCCTGGGTTATCATGGTATACTCGTGAGGATGTTAGGGACAAAAATGTCAATGTACCTATTATCCCTACTCAACTCAGCTCGAAAAGAAACAGAGCCACAAATCAACGTGAAGACTATAAACGTTAGTTTTTTAACACTTTTTCCCTGCAGAACAAAAACATAGCGTCCCATTAGGGATAGACCAGAAAGGATAAACAAATAACAAAGGAATATCGAGCCCTATTCATCAAGTGGCCCAATGGGAGGCTGTCGGCTTGAGCAGTGCTTATATAGTTGCCGAATGGATGTCTTATTTCTTTTTCGGGCGAGCCGTTAACGCGCGCTATGGCCTCTCTTAGGATTTCCTCCTTTATACATTTCCATCAGAAATGCGGCTCGGGGAGATTTACCGACGACGAAATATTATTAAGAGCTTGTAAGTAGCATGAGATCCTCACATTTTTTGCTTTTGGGATAGAGAACACTTAGAGGGAAAATGAGTAGACGTGTTCGTTAAGCTATTGAGGCTCCGGGCGGAACAATAAGCTAAATGGGCGCTTATTCTGGTGTTTGGGATGAAAAACGGTTTCGGAGAAGATGTAAAATAAAAATGCTTAATGAAATGCTTTTTTGCAAAAACATTCGTCCCAATTAGAAATTGAACAGTAGTGTGTAATTAGAGCTAATCGTCGGAGTTAACTAAGATTGTTTTCAGGACCTATCTTAAATTTTGCTTCCGCTTAAATGCGCAGATTTCTTTTGAAAATCACTTGCTCTAGTCTTTCAAAGCCACAAGCTGCAATAATCCTTGTTTCAGCACTACATTTTTTGGTACTACTGACCAGCTGCAGGTTTCAGCCTCATATCTAACGCAATTATTCGAGTTAATTTTAGGAGTTTAAATGTCATCCATAGTGTGCGTGACCTCTAAATGCTCCTGTTAAGTGACAGTGATCTTTTATTTTCCATTTGATTGGCGCGGAAACTGTTCTCTAATATCACAATATTAATGACCATTCTTACGGTAGTTTTACGTAGAGTTTAAGCTAAATGCCGCTAGGACTATTATATTTCTTGACTTAATCCACCACTAAAAGAACACTATGCTTAATCACTGTTTAAGATACTATTTTACAAAATTATGTAGCCAGAGATTCCTAGAATTCCTAGTAAACATTTGGTGTGGTGCAAGTGACGTTGCAGTGATGAATGGAACGTGTCATCAAAGTTCGCGAAAGAAAGACGAGAGGAGGACACTTTTTGACTATTTTATCGCTACTTCTCAACATTCTGAAAGGAAATTGGTATAAATATATGAAGATTTTAAAGTAACAAGATGGCAAAAATAAGTGAATTAACTATACTAACAAGGATTAACGCAAAGGAAAGATTGTCGACGATGGAATTGCGAAAAAGCTGCCAAGTTTTGGAACGATTATACAGGACCTGATGATGAACTATGGCGGATGATGAACATTCTCTGAATAGAAAAGGAGAGACGTCGGGAGACGTGGAAAACTGAACGAGAAAACGATGAGAAGAGGAAATGAGATTAAAACATAAATGGTAGTGGTGTTTATTGAGTGAGAGGAGAACAAAAACAACCTCTAAGATTGCAAATTCGATCCCTATTTGAGTCTTTATGAAGGATATTCACTGATAAGAGGCTTGGTCAACTTATCAACATTCGTATCCAAAACACAATATGAAGGCACAAACATTTTTTTTGTAGAAATACATTTCACCAAACCGGCATCAATACTTATTGATGCCGGTATATAAATACATTTTATCAAACCGGCATCAATACTTATTGATACCAGTTTGGTGAGATGTATGACGAAGCTATGAAAAGCATATTATTTTGATGTTTTAGGTGTTTTTTCAGCAGCTCAGCTACAGAACTATAAATTTTGCTTTGGAGCTTTTGTCTAAAAGCGACAATTTAGAAATATACTATAAATATTTATCAACATCAAGTTCCGTCTGAGTTTAAATAAGTTGGTCCGCCATATTACCCTGGGGGAAAATCATGTCAAATGACGTAATTCTTTAATGGTAAATAGGTTGGACATTGACAATTGACATTGCCTGCTGGATGGATTGTTAATAGTGCCCTTACATCATCGCCAGATTTCTTTAGGTTCCAATATTTATTCATATGATCATCCAGTTATTTCCCTAAACTTTAAGCTTTTTGATTAACAATGGCTTAAATTTTCATGTTTTGCGGTTCTTTTTGTACTGTTCATTCCCCACCTTGATGGACCCCTTCCGTCTTGACCAATTTTAAGCTCATGTGCAATATGCGTTGACCTTTAATTGTCCCTTTTCCAACTTGACATGGTCCAAAGAACAAAGGCAAGTGAGCCAATCCTTAAAAAACGGTTGCAACTGGACCATGTTGCCTGTTGCAAACTCCTCATATTTTGGGGTGAGTTTTCAATTAAATAATTTTGATTTAGCTAAGCCTTCCTTGTTTCATTTAAGTCCAATTACCAATTTCCAATTCCGAGTCCAGTAACTTGGACTTAGATATTTGGGAATGTTCTCCTCACCTAAAATATCCAAGGGACATGGCTCTTGTCCAGCCAACTTTCAAGCCCTTCGAGCAACACCTTACCATACCTTGATGGTTCATCTTGAAGTACCGTAAAAGGGGGTTACTTCGACACGTATAATATAATGAATTTTTTTCAGGTTTCTTGGTGTTTTTTAGGTTATCCAATGCTCTGTTAGTGTTTTTGTCCTATTTAATATATTTTTTTATTATAATTGCTTTGTTTTATTTGTTTATTTATTTTATTTTTATTTTTTTTTATCTTTTTTGTTATTTTTTAGGTTTTTTAGTTTTTCTCTTTGGAGAACATGGAAAAGGCTTGATGCTGTGAAAAAAGGGCATGTCTAAACTACAAGCTAGCCAGAAGTTCAAAGTGCCGAGAACAACGTTAATTGATAAACTTCAGGAAACTCATCCTGCAGCGCCGGGTCGTCCATGCGTGTTGACTCGCGAAGAAGAACAGTTGTTGGCAAAAACTCTTGGTGTCGTAAACGACTGGGGCTTTCCCATGACTCACGAGGATATTCGTCAGGTTGCAACAAAATTTGTGACGAAACAAGGTAAGAATGTTCCGGAATCGAAGATCAACAAGCCAGGAATGGATTTTATAAAAAAATTCGCTCAGAGGAACAAACTGACAACTCGACTGGCTTCCAATATCACACGTCAACGAGCTGCCGTAGGTAAGGAGCAACTTCAAGGATTTTTTGAGAACATAAGAGACATCTTTGAATATGCGTCACCTTTAGAAAATGTTTACAATTATGATGAAACGAATATCACTGATGACCCTAGTTCGAAGAAAGTGTTGGTGCCCAGAGGAACCAAGAGAGTCAAAAGAGTTCAAGATCACGCGAGTCACATCGATCAGCATCATGGGTTGCGGATCAGCTAATGGGGACTTGCTTCCTCCCATGGCCGTGTATAAGGCACAACACCTGTACGAAAATTGGAGTAAGGGAGGTCCTGCAGTCACAATTTATCAGGTGACGCCAAGTGGATGGTTCGATATGAACACATTCGAACATTGGTTTTTTGATGTTTTAATTCTTCACATTAATGCTAAGAGCACCCCTGAATAAACAATAGTTGTGATTGGAGATAATCTTGCGTCACACTTTTCTCCTCGCCTTGTCGAAGCAGCTGAAGAAAATAATATTTATATGACGCCCCTACCAGCAAATTCAACGCATTTGATGCAACTTCTGGACGTCAGTTTTTTACTCCCATGAAGCGAAAATGGCGCAAAATTCTGGATTCATGGAGAAAGGAATGTCGTCGAAAAGGAAGTATCGCGAAAGAACATTTCCCAAGGCTGCGCTAGATCGATTGTGGTCCCATATTGAAAGCACTTCTGCCACAAATCTTCAATCTGGCTTTACAGCAACAGGGCTGAGCCCCTTTAATCCAGAAAAAGTTTTGGCGAAAATTCCTGGCACAAAGCTGGATTTCGAGAGAGTGCTATATTCGAGTTTGTTAGAATTTCTACATGAGGCTAGGGGATATTCCAAGGAACCGACAAATTCTCTCAAAAGTGGAAAAAAGTGCCCACAAGACCAGGACAGTAGATGCAAAGACCAGTTGAAACAAGCACTCTAACACGTTCAGACTCACCAATGAATTTACCAGAACTAATAGATTTATCAGAAATTTTTTTTGATGCAACTCCAACTACGAAGAAACCAAAGACAAGACTCCCCATCAAACAAAAAAGCAAAAACCGTTGACTCTAATAAACCTGGACCGTCCAGAGCTCGCCGAAACAAGACAGACATTGTCGACACTGACTCCGATTCTTCCTGCTCTATATGCAAATGATCTTACGCAACCTACACTGACAGCAATGAGTGGATTTGTTGCGTTTCTTGTTTAAAGTGGGTGTGCGGTATTTGCAATGATGGCTCCAAGGACTCGCAATATGAATGTCCTTCATGCAATTGTTGTTGCATTTGTTTGGTTCCATACTCCGAGTACACAAATAAAAAGTCCTGGATCAAGTGTGTGAACTGTGGAAAGTGGGTTTGTGGACACTGCAACAAGGGATCCAAGCAAGCGAGATACGAGTGTCCCATATGTTTCGACGAAGACTAAATCCTTTGTTTTCATGTTCTATATATTGCTGTTGTTACTTTATTTAAGGAGTTTTCGTTTAGTTAGAAGAATTTTATTTTAGTTTTTCATTTTTATATCCAACAGCATCATATCAATTTTTTGAGAAGAATAAACCGTATTTTCGTTTTTCTGTGTTTAATTTGCCTAATTATGGCTCTTTAAACCATTTCTCAATGCTTCTAATTAATGATGGTTTAACTAGAACCTAGGTAATAACCTCAAACGTCAATAAATACTGTCCAATTTTAGTAATTTTAGTTTGTTTTACTTTGGCTTGACCACCTAATATCATCTATATTCTATAATAGTTCTTTCAATTTCAATATTATAGTTTTCTCACTAATATAATTTGACTGGCGCCCAACTGACAGGTTTATTTATATCATGCTTCATCTTTTTCATTAGTACGAACCATGACCTAGCTCTCAACAAACCCAAAGCTGCCGTTCGCCTTGCATGTAACTTTGCTAACCTTTTTCTCTAAAATATGCCACAATATAGTTGAGTTTTAGTTACCACCCATAACTCTATTCCTCAATTTATCAAACTCATCATATACAAAAACAAAAGTATTCACCTAAAAGTAATGCTCCACATATTAACAAAGGTATCACTTTTGAGTTCTTTCAGTTATGTTGCTTATTTATCTTGACATCTACTTGATGGTCAACAATACATTCATATCCATTACGTAAAGTCGTTACAACTAATGCGTTCACATTTCATGTGCCGCACATATAAGTCCCCTAAAAGCTTATACAACCTCGGTTAGAGTGCTATTCGAGGAACACATTCGGGGATAATAGAAGCTTACTACAGTGGAAACGATGACCAAATTAATCTGTCAGCCGTCTTCGTTCGTCCCACATCAAGAAAAATGACTCGACATTAGCTCTCAGAAAATCTTAATTTTAAATATTAACATTCGGAAAACGGGAGCACTTTGTTCGGGCACATTTCAGCGCCCTCTTGCGTTGATAACAATGCATACTCGCTTGTGAATTATGAATACTTTTCAGTATTTCACCTGGCTCGAGTGCACAATATTCCTAAAGGTCCCTGAATGATTTATGCGGTAAATACCGAACGCATTATTCATGCAAACACGTCAGACACGTGACCCGCATGGAAGTTTTAAATGTACTACAACGTCTTTTTTTCTGTTTACGAGATATTTATATGAATTTAGGACGACTTTCTGCCAGGTAATGGAAACAAGTTGCTTCGAAACAAAGGAAAATCAATGCCGGTTATGTACTTGGGTAGAGAGAAGATTGAATATTTTACCTACAGTTTGTCAGAGTAATCAAAAACTTGTTTTCCCTACCAACATTTTGCTATTTATAAAGCTGCTACTTTCTGGAAAAACCATTTTGCAAAAACTAAGTTTTATTAAAATTTTGCGGAGACGTTTCAGTAATATACCTCTTATAGAACTTAAATGCAGAATCTTGTAAGGGTAACGATGACCATTTTTAGGTTTCCTTATAAATCCCTTCGTTGATGATAAGTGGTAAGTCAGAAACCACAAGCGAGCCGTCTTTTAAAACTAAATGTTCCATAAAAGTCATGGAATTGTTTCCGTGCCTATTATAAACTTAATTTTGTTCTTGTGCACAAAATTGTGTGTTACCTATGCACAAAATGTTTCGCTAGTTTTATCAAAGATAGAGATCGCTCAGATCTTTCAATGGCAGATTCATATATCCATGCTATGATATGGCATCGGCACTCAATAGTTATCTTCCATCTTGTGAACGAAAGCAAGAGAATAAGTTAATGGCTGGCGTTTTGGGATAAGTTTGTCACAAATGAAGATAGTGCCGATGGACCAGAGTGCCAAAGTGATTGCTAAAGTAAATTTAATGTGAAAATGAATGCGCCAGCCCTTACAAAAAAGAGGCGCCTCTCAAAGAAAAATACATAGCCTTGACAGTTCATCTGTATCAGTGATTTTAATGAAAATTGCTTCACTGTTGGATACAAGTGACAATAGGAAAGGTACATGAATTTAACGTACACTTAATTTACAAAAATTAGGTTATTAAATTAATAAATCTTACTTGTAATTTAAGTAACAAAATTAAATAAAGTAAAATATTATAGGAAAAGATTAATTTGTGGTTTTACACCGTTTAGTACTAAGATAGTCAACATAGCTGACTTCATGTGTTTCAGCACAATCCGACATAATTCCTTATAAACACTAGAAATCGCATAAGTGTTATTAATTCCCATAAAAAAAAAACTTGCAAACCAATATAAAACATTGCCGTTTTAGTATAACACTTCTTCTATAGTTACAACACTATTCTTCTTTATTACGTTACCTAAAGTTCCCAAAAGCTCACTGAAAGACAATTCAAAGTGTTTTCCGGGCTTTAAAGCCGTCGTCCAATAGAATTCAAAACTTCCCCTTACACCTCAACTCTATCAACCCAAAAATTCAATTCACTATGGATATAGAAAAGGAATGACGCCTACCGTTTTTGGATGTTTTGGTATCAAGAAGGCCGAATGGAAAGCTTGCGCACACCGTGTATAGAAAACCAACACACACTGACTGATACCTCAACAATGGATGAAATCATCATCCTAGACAGAAAAGGGAAGCCATAAATACTCTGTCTGTGAGAGCCAAGAGAATTTGTGAACCGGCTGAATTGGAACGGGAAGGATTCGGAAATGAAGTATCTGAAAAGAACATTTGGTTGGAATGGATACAGAAAGCACGAGTTTGATAGGGCCGTCCCTCCAAGGAAGGGAGAGCGCCAAAACGGAACAACGGGAGGAGAAAAGGGCGGATGTTCAAGTCTATCATACATCCATAAAGTAACGGACAAGATCGGCAGGCTACTGGAAAAGCACAATAGTACTGAAATTGTTGGGTAATCGGTCTGTTTAAGTTCCTTAATGTGTGGGAATGAGAAATATTTGATGAGTGGATGGGAAGTAGGATCAATTGAGACTGATGGGATACTTATGTCCATATTGGTGAATTGGAAATTTAATTCTACCATGCTAGAGGCGGCTGTCCATATTCGCGAATGAAATATTGCTGGTGCTGTTCTCTGTTATGTTTTGTTTTGAATCAATGAATAAGAGTTTGTTAATTCAGTTTGGAGGGTAGGAATTTTTCAAGAGTATGTCTTTAAGTTTTCTCAAATTCTTAAGTTTTAATGATTTATGAGAAATTATCTCTATTCTTTTTTTAAGGGTAAGTATAAGGTTAATTTTAGTTTTCTGGCTATTAGAGGAGAGAACATTAAGAAATCTTCCTGCGTTTGTAGGTTTTTGATACCAATGAAAGATAATTTTCTGGGTCGATTTTCGTTATCAAAGTATCTAGAAAAGAAACAGTTCTGTTTTCTGATTTCTTTTCTGCTTTAAATTTTATGTATGGATGGTAACTCTTGAGCAGAGAGAATGTGTTGTTTAATTGGTCCTTTGGAACAGCAGTGATAATATCGTCTACATATTTCTTAAAGAAGAGTGGTTTAAAATTTAGTTTACTCAGACAATGGTCTGAGTAAATAAAATTTTAATAAATTAATTATTAAACTAAATCCATCCCATACTGAGAGACGATGGGGGATAAGGTCACCCCCATGGGGGTGCCTGAAATCTGTTTGTAGAATTGTTTGTTAAATGTGCAATAAGTAGTGTCTCATATAGTCGTTAATATTTCGTTGATGTTGCCTTAGCTAAGTGTTGTTATTTCATTCATGAATCTGCAGTGTCTACTGTACAGGGATGTCATATCGAAGCTCACCAGCTCATAAGCTGTAGATAATTGTAGCCCTTCTGCAAACTCAGCAAATTCAAATCTCTTGAATAATAGGAATTGTCTTTATTGTATGCTTCTGTAAGAATGCACCTTTGGACAATTCGATAGAAGTGAAAATAGCGGGTGTAAGACAGGAATAACTACTTCACATTTGTGAAAGAGCCAACATTACTACCTTTATTGAGGTCTTCCTCAGGGCTAAAATATAAATACATAAATATAGCAAATATATAGTTACGAGTGCCTATAACACAGATAATTTAGTTATAAAAATCCGACATTACAACATCGTTTCTTCGTGAAACTGGAAATGTTTTATATTCATTGGAATGTTGTTCCTAGTTGACAAACTTCGCATATTGAAAAAGGTACGCTGGATACCGCAGCTAATTGAGATGCACGATTTATAATTGTGATTACGTAGTGTTAATTTTAGTCATGTTCTCTTGTCTGATTTTTATAACTCAATTTTAATCATGTTCTTATGTCTGATTTTTTATAACTAAATTATCTGTGGTTTTAGGCACTTGTAACTGTATATTTGCTATATGAATGTATTTATAGTTTAGCCGTGAGGAAGACCTCAATAAAGGTCGAAACGTTAGCTCTTTCACAAATGTGAAGTAGTTTGTTCTGTTCTACACCCGCTATTTTCACTTCGGTCGACCTGATTATAGGACGCAAAACGTATATGAAGTTTGGACACTTGCTAGTTTACTATTAGGAGCATTGATTGAAGAGACAATCGGTCGGAGGCAAATTTCTGCTTTGTGAATTTTAGGGAGACCATAAAGCTTGAATGTATATTTTCATACTAATCGATTTTTCCAACGAGACTACTACTTTTAAAATTGGTAACCAGTCTGTTGGAGTGTGTTGCAAGGCATTTGTTGGGTCGGAAGAAAGCAGACTGTAGTGAGCAGTGTCTGAAACTATTTGCATTGGGAGCCGTTCATTATGATTTTTGTCCATAATTACTGTGACGTTCCCTTTATCAGCTTTCACTAATATAAGCTTTTCGTGATTTTTTAGAAAGATTTTCGATTTTTCATACATTATGATTAAAACACAATGAAAAGACTGTCTTTCAACACACTCGTACAATACAACAGAGCTTAAGATTGGCCAAAACCCTCAGAAATTTCCTATCGGCACCCGCAGTTTACCGAGCTCTATTCAGCAATTTCACAAAACGCAGCGTCAACACTAGGATTAGAGAACAAGGAGGAGATGCAAGCTTGGACGCACACAAAAGTCAGCAGTAACAGAGCACGGTCTTTCCTAAGTTCACGACATCCTTTTCAACGAAGTGGACATCTTATATCTGGAAGCGAGTTCTACCACATACTTCAAGTGCACCGAAACCCATTGCTACCACTATCCCCACCCCAATCCCTCCACTGCAGCGCGATGGCGGGGGAATAAATGCCACGGAGCTCACCACATTCGAATCAGTCAACGTGGGGAAGCACGGGAGATCACTTCGCCCATTGCCTTATCGCCTTTGATAATGTCTGCCGCACCTGTAGTCGCAAAGTCAGGAAGAAATTCCATTGGACCACGGCTTCAAAGTCCGAAAAATACTTTAGATTGCATTTTGACCGGCTGTGAAGTCCTTCACAGTGTTATAACTGTCAAGGCCAGTGTAATAAGTGCGTGAGCTGCTCGAACTGCTCGACCAGATGACGGTGACATTCAGAATGAATGACAAGTGACAAGTGACGTGTGTGAAGTTAAGTGTTAGGCAACCCAATATAAAACAACGATGATTCCTTTTAAAAAACGTTGTTTATTCTTTTGTGATAAAAATTAGAATCTGTTATCATCACGAACATTTAATAAACATTATTAGCAATATTAGTGCCCAATTGAAGGCTTTTTATGTATTCTCTTAATAATTGCATCTCATCATCAATACAGTCCACTTGATATTCGTTGGTCCAATAATTGAACCCTACCCCCCACCTGGTAGTTCGAGTTTGTTTTATTCATGTTCCATTTCCTTACAAAAATGTGACTGCTTGATTTGTTGAATCTGGTCAAGTGCAGTTTGCATTTGTTGGTTATAACTTGATTTATTCTATGTTGTATCTTAATCTAATTTGCATTGAATAATGGCTCAATCTCTATTAAAGTTTAAAAGTGAAAAAACACATTTGAAATCAACTCTTACTCGATTTGCAAACTTCGTTGATAGATGCAACGAGGATAATATAACTGAATTAGTAATTGAATTGGAGTCTCGTTTGGCAGATGCAGATTCATTGCTAGAAAAATTCAATGAGGTCCAGTGTGAAATCGAATACCTTGAAGTTAAAGAGTCTTGTGATAACAAAAATGAAGGTGACCAACTCGCACAATTATGTGAAACAGAAAGGTCAGATTTTTAAAATAAATTTTATAAATATACGTCTATGCCTAGATCTTACATCCAACTATTCAATGGCAATAAAAACAAAGCAAAAAATGATGACACTCAAGCTCAAGTAGCATTAATGGAAATCAAAAGGACATAAATGTACGCTTTCCTACCATAGAGCTACTAAAACTTTATGGTGACTATGGTAAATGGGATCAATTTCGTGATATGTTTATGTCTTTAGTAGACAGTGATGAGTCCTTGGATAATATTAAAATCATGTAATACCTTGAGATTGTTGAAAACCTAGAAGTAACGAGCACAAATTACTCGGTTGCTTTGAGTCCATTGAAATCTCGTTATGAAAATAGATATATTATTGTAAAAAATCATATATCAGCTTTAGTTGATGCTCCTGTCATACATCCAAAAAACTGCTACTCAGCTATACGTTCTCTAACTGATGCTTTACAAAAGCATATAAGATCTTTAAAATCATTAGGTGAGCCTGTCGATAAGTGGGACACAATTCTTTTTCACATTATAGGTAAAAAGTTGGACTCAGTTAGACAACGTGAGTGGGAAACACCGCTAATAAATAGCAGATTGAATAATAAAAGATTAAATTTAGAAGATTTAATTTCTTTTTTAGAGAAACGTTGCATTTTACTTGAAACCTTAGAAAAAGAAAAGAAAAATGTTGTCGAACCCACTAGAACAAATACTTTTAATAAAAAGTTTTCTGGATATGTAGGTAATAATGACCATAAGTGTTCTTAATGTAAGTTAACAAATCATACTATTTCTGAGTGTGAGAAACTAAAACGATTAAATACCAAAGCATGCTTTAATGAAATAAAAAAGCTAAATTTATGCATTAAATGTCTTGGAAGTGGTCATCGCACATTTCAGTGTAAAGCTTCTTGCTGTGATAAATGCAGTAAGCATCATCATACATTTTGAAAGTGAGCAAGACAAAATAGCTAACAGCGTTACTAATATTTTTGAAAATAATGACAAAAGTAATGTATGCCTTAATAATAAAAATACTATGATATGTTTTGCAGAGGCTGAAACTGCTAATCATTTTAAAAGTGTCAATGTTGAACAATTACAATTGTTATCGTCCACTGCACTGGTTTTGGTAAAAAGTATTTCTGGTGAATGGATAGAGGGCAGAGCTTTGCTTGACAATGGTGGTCATCCAAATTTTATATCGAAAAGATTGTGTTCTAAACTAAACCTTCAGTATTCAAATATAAATGTTCCTATTGTAGGTGTGGGAAATTCTCTCACTAACATAAAACAAGTGTGACTACTTCTATTAAGTCATTGGTATCAAACTTCGAATGTAATTTGTCTTTTCTAGTTCTAGATAAGATTACAAACAAAATTCTTTTGATCCTAATATTATGAATATTCTTGAAAATATGTCTTTGGCTGATCCAAAGTTTTATAGTTCTCAAGAAATTGATATTCTATTGGGGGCAAGCATATTCTATGAATTATTGGGCTCTCAGCAAATTAAATTGGGTTCTAATTACCCTGTACTACAAGCCAGTCGTTTAGGATGGATAGTGTGAGGAAGCATATCTTATGCTAAGTCAAGTTTTTCTGAATCTTTAAGCTGTAATTTGTCCATTCAAGGACGTAATAATGAGTGTTCCCTAAAGAATGCTATTGAAGAGTTTTGAACATTAGAAAAGATTTCACACAAACGAAATTTTACTGTGGAAGAACAGAAATGTGAAGATTTTTTCTCTCAAACTGTGAAACGTTCTGAATCTGGTCATTTCATAGTAACTTTGCCAACTCGTGAAAATGTCAACAAGCTTGAAATTAATTTGAATAATGCTATGAAACGATTGCATACTGTTGAAAACAGACTTTCAAGGAATGAGCATTTACATAAACTATATGCCGGTTTCATGAAAGAATATTTATCTTTGGGACACATGGCTAAGTTCACTCCCAATCAATATGAGAATGATTTGCGTGGAAATAACATTTTCTATTTGCCTCACCATTGCATCTTCAATGAAGAATTAAATAAGTTTCGAGTAGTCTTTGATGGTTCCTCAAAATCTTCTGGTCTTAGTTTAAATGACACTCTTATGGTTGGTCTTACCATCCAAGATAATTTATTGAACATTCTTCTACGTTTTCGATGTCATTCTGTGGTGATAATCGGCGATATCGAGAAAATGTACTGCATGGTGCACGTGAGTCCACATCAGAGACATAACATAAGACAGTAACATATGAAACAAGTTGTGCAACATTTCAGGCAATACGAGCTTTGCAGCAAGTAGTATTGGAAATCGTGAAAAATATCCAGATCTTTGTCAAACCATTTTAAATGATTTCTACGTTGGTGCTGATAATGTTGATGATGCATTGCGCATAAAAGAGGGTCTTTCTCGAGTTCCTCAAGATTATGGATTTAAATTGAGAAAATTGGCTTCAAATAGCCCTTTGGCGATTCAATCAGACAAAGATTGAACTACTTCAGCTTATTCTATTAGTGACAAGGAAACTCATAAGGCACTAAGTTTAATCTGGCCTTCTGATAGTGACACTCTGGATATTCTGTATCGAAATTAGAATGCACTGGTGAAACCCTCACTAAACGCTCAGTTTATTCATTAATATCCAAACTGTTTGACCCGCTGGGACTTTTAGCTCCAATTACTATTAGAGCAAATATTTTTATGCAGACTTTGTGGCAACTAAAACTTCAATGGGATGATCCATTATTTGATGAAATTGCTATAGTTTGAAGACAATTGATATCAAAATTTTCTTCTATTAGCAACATAAAGATTGCTCGTCATATTCTGTTAGCAAATCCGATTCATATCGAAATACATGGTTTTACAGACGCATCTCAACAAGCAAATGCTGCTTGTAGATACATCAAGGCTTCTGATTCATTGGGTGCCCGTCAGTCTACTCTATTTTGTTCAAAAACTCGAGTAGCACCTCTAAAAACCATATCTTTGCCCCGCCTTGAACTAGGCGCAGCAGTACTTTTAGCACAAACTATTCACTTGTTAAGGAATCAGTTAGATTTTCTGTGATGGGTGTGTTTTTATGATCAGACAGCACCATAGTTTTATCAAGGTTATCTTGTCCACCAAATACATGGAAGGTTTTTGTGGCCAATAGGGTGTCTGAGGTACAAATTTTAACCAGGGAAGCGGTATGGCGTCATGTTCCAACCAATTCCAACCCTGTTGATATTGCTTCTCGGGGTATTCAGCCTGAGGATTTATCTGGCCATTCTTTATGGAAGACTGGACCATTGTGGTTACTAGGTGAACCAAAAACTTGGCCTGAATCTCCTGAGCCCCTAGGAGAAAGTGATTTAGAACGTCGTTCTTATCAAGTTTCACTCCCGACTGTATTTCCTGATACACTTATTTTCGAGAGATATTCAAATTATAATACACTTCTTCGAATTTGTGCTCTTTGTCTAAGATTTATGAACAGCTGTAAAAAAAAGAGGCAATATTGCTATTGCAACCTGTACAAAGAACTTGAACACACTCGAGGTGTCTTATGTAAAGTAGCTCAAAGTCAATCATTTAATGATGACATAGTATCTTTGCAAAAGTTCGAAAGACTACCAAGAAATTCAAAGCTAAAAGGTCTAGATCCATTTATTGATGGAAATGGAGTCTTACGCATAGGCCGACGACTTGATCAATCAAAATTAACTGATGAAAATAAGCATCCTATAATTTTATTTTCAAAGCATTCTCTAACAATTTTACTTATTTTAAATGAGCACCATAGACAATTACACGCTGGTTGTAAACACTTTTAGCTTCATTACGCTAACATTGTTGGTTCCTAAATGGTAGAAGCTGTGCGAAGTGTTTTACAAAAATGTGTTACATGTTTTCGTATAAGTCCTAAGCTTTTAATTAGAAAACTGGCAGATCTCCCTTTGGATAGAGTTGTCGAAAGCCGAGCTTTTTTAATAGCTTTCGTAGATTTCGGCGGTCCATTCAATATTAAAAACAGCATACTGCGCAATAAAACAATTATTAAAGCATACATGTGCGTGTTTGTCTGCTTCATAACGAAGGCCGTACACTTGGATGTCGTAAGTGATCTTAGTACGGAAGCATTTATAAAGTGCCTAAAGCGATTTATTGCACGTTGTGGTATGTGTAAAAGAATTTACAGTGACAATAGTAAAAATTTTGTTGGTTCCAGCAATGAAATAAAACGTATATTCCAAACGTTGGACAATTTTATTAAGTCTCCTGAAATCATCAATTTTTTAATTCAAAATTAAATAGAAAGGAGATTTATACCACCCCGTTCACCACATCGCGGAGGTTTATGGGAAGCGGCGGTAAAACGAGCCAAATTCCATGCTGTTAGAGTGTTAGGAAATTTAACTCTTACTTTTGAAGACTTGCAAACTGTATTCGTTCAGATTGAGGCAATCATGAACTCAAGTCCTTTGACGCCTTTATCAAACGATAAAAACGACCTTTCTGCTTTAACTCCCGGACATTTTTTAATCGGCCATCGCCTTACTTTAATTCCTTAACCAGACTTTACAGAGGTATCTGAGAACCGATTGAAACAATTCGAAGTATTGAATCGTGCCGTCCATCCATTTTGGCAAAGATGGAAGAAAGAATATTTTCAAGAATTGGAACTTCGTACGAAGTGGCAGACCTCTGACAGTTGTTCAATTGACGAAGGATCATTGGTAATCATAGCTGATGAAAACAGTCCACCACTTCTTTGGAGGTTAGCTCGAGTCATTCAGTTGCATCGAGGACCTGATGGCATTGCCAGAATTGTCATACTCCAAACCACTACTGAAGAAACGACAAGAGCAATCCAGTAATTGGCGGTTCTTCCTATCGATCCATAGTCTTCGTTTGATGGTTTTGTTTTGAAGGACATGTTCTTCAACGGCGGCGGGATGTTAAGACCAGTGTAATAAGTGCGCGAGCTGCTCGAATTGCTCGACCAGATGACGGTGACATTCAGAATAAATGACAAGTGACGAGTGAGGCGTGAGAAGTTAAGTGTTAGGCAGCCCAATATAAAACAACCAATGATTCCTTTGTGATAAAAATTAAAATCGGTTATCATCATGAACATTTAATAAATATTGTTAGCAATATTATTGCCCAATTGAAGGGTTTTTATATATTCTCTTAATAAAGCTGTTAATTACATCTCATCATCAATACAGTCCACTTAATATTCATTCAAAAAGGTCCAATTATTGAACCCGACCCCTATAATAACTAACTAAACATTTTCACAAGTTATAACGGGCTTTACAAAAACTTTCATAAACAATGAGGACCAACGCATTTATTAATCTGTTAGTCTTAGCTCATAAAGTTTTATAGGTGTTACAGCCAAAAGGTTCTTGTTACTTTCTTTTAAAACCGAAAGTGTTCTGCTATTTGTAGAGTCTTTTAGAAAACGACAACTACTTAAAGTTTACATATAAAACTTGCAGAACCTGCTATAAAGCTAGATAATTATTATAAATCCGATATTATAGATTCGATATAAAAAATCCGAAAGCATTCATGAATGTTAGTTGGTTGGTTCTAATTTTTAGCAGCAAAATATACAGAGTGATTCACGTTACCCGACACGGAAGATTATGGCTAAACTTTTAGATTTAAAAAAAGTTTTGTATATGGAATGAATGGGTCTCTATTGGAAGTACATTTTAAAATTATTGTCATTGTATACAGGTGGTCCCAAAAGAATAAAATTGCTTAAAGTTGTATTTTTTTAAATGAGACACCTAGTATATTAATGTATTGTCGGTACCTACGGACAAAACTAAAGGCAGTTTTATTAAGGTTTATGGCATCTAAACCGTACCGTTCTTCAGATATTCGTGATTTTGTGAAAATGCAGCATCAAATTAAATGTTTAAAATCTCAGCACATGGTTTCTTTTCAACCACCAAAATTGGCTGGTTGGCTAATAGTACATTGGATTTTTTGCGGTGTGTATTAAGTATTAATTACTGTGCACCGAATGTCAAAAAATGAACACCAAATTATTGCAAACTTCAAACAGTAATAACTCGTTTAACTTAAATTAGACACCCTGTATTTTATAGTATCATTAGATCCAGAATTTAGCTTCCTATCAAAACTATTAAACATTCCTATAGCTTGGTCTTTGCGTTTTCTTGGAAAATTGATTTTTGCTGAATGTGAGCTGACATAAACGAATTAAGTAATCTTCTTTACCTGTTACAATACATGATTTTGAGAAAGCAAAATTTATTATCATTAGCACCGGGTGTTCACTAGAAAACTTCATTTAGGAGGCTATAAAATTTTTACAGAAAAGGATGGCATAATGAAAGTTAATGGACTTTTGTTTCTCCATTATTTGCCTTTGACATTTCACAACCAACAAGACGAAGCTTTCTAACGAACACCCCGTATTTGTCAGATATTAATTTATTAGTTACAAAATTATGATCATAAAGATTATTTAGCAGTCATCTGAATGTTAAAGTGTCTTTATTTATCATAAAATATCAAATAATACAATAAAACATTATATTACATGAGTTCTTATAAAATTTAGCATCTCTATTACAAAAAAAATAAGTGCAATAATAGTGGCAATTTGAAATACAATAAATAATAAGTCAACATAAGAGTAAAACAAACAGTTATAAAATTTGTTCAAAATGACGACCGTCTGATTCTAAACAAAAACGTATTCTGTTTTTAAATCCTTCACTCACATTGCGTAACGTATAGGGAGTTATGCTTCTGAAGGCTTCTCTGATTCATTCCTTCATATTTTCTTTTGTGGCTGGTGGCATATTATACAGGATTCTTTTCACATATCCCCATAAAAAGAAATCGGGAGGCGTTATGTCAGGGGACCTTGGTGGCCAATGTTGTGCTCCATTCCTTCCAATCCATCGATTTTGGAAACGAACATTTAAGAACTCCCGGACTTCACGATGATAATGAGCAAGTGCCCCATCCATTTGCACCCACATGGTTGTTTTTATATCTAGAGGAACTTCTTCCAGTAAAATTGGAAGCAGATTTCTCAAAAAATTTAGAAACGACATTCCGTTTAAATGTTTGTCAAAAAAATAAGGTCCAATCACATACTGTCCCATTATGCCCCCCATACATTTACTGACCACCTTTGTTGGTTATTAATAACTCTAAATTCAAGGGGGTTAAAATCAGAATAATAATGGAAATTGTGTCGGTTAAAAGAACCATCGTTATGATAAGTACACTCATCACTAAATAAAGCTGATTCAAAAAAATCTTCTTGTTCTTCAACTTTTTCTAACACCCACATACAAAAGTCCACTCGTTGGCCAAAATCGTTATCGGAGAGTTCTTGATGTAGTTGTATCTTATAATCGTGATATTTATGTTTTTGAAAAATCCTTGATACGCTTGCTTGGCTAATATTTAAGTTTTGCGCAATTTCTCGTTGTCCGACATGGGGATTTTCAACTACAGAGCCAATAACGGCTAATTCAGTTTCTTGGTTTTCTGTAGCTGGTCTCGTTTTGGCAGTCGTTTCATACTGAACACTACCAGTTTGCCTAAATTCAACCAAAAGTCTTTCAAAAACGGCTCTATTCGGTCGAGTTCGGTTAGGAAACCTTTCAGCATAAACCCTTGATGTTAAAACACAATCTTGCAAGCATTCTCCTAGAATGAAGATCATATCGACTCGTTCTTCTGTTGTGTAAATCAGCATTTTGATTAAATAAAAAACTTCCTGTTATTAACCACCAATTATAACAGTAAACCAATATTTAACTTTAAATTAATATGTGACAACTAGAAATTTTGCTTTATCAAAATCAGCTAACACCTGAACAGGTAAATTAGATTACTACATTCGTCTATGTCAGCGCAAATTCAGAAAAAACCAATTTTCCAAGAAAATGCAACGACCTAGTTTTTGATAGGAAAATAAATTCTGCATCTAATGATAGTATAAAAGACAGGGCGTATAATTTAAATTAAACGAGTTATTACTGTTTGAAATTTGCAATAATTTAGTGTTAATTTTTTTACATTTGGTACACATTAGTTAATATTTAATACATACCGCAAACAATTTAATGTACTAGTAGCCCACCAGCCAATTTCGGTGGTTGAAAAGAAAGCAAGTGCTGAGATTTTAAACATTAAATTTGATGCTGCATTTTCACAAAATCACGAATATCTGAAGAACGGTACGGTTTAGATGCCATAAACCTTTACCTTTACTTTTGTCCGTAGATACCGAAAATACATTAATATACTAGGTGTTTCATTTAAAAAAATTAAACTTTAGTCAATTTTATACTTTTGGGACCACCTGTATACAATGACAATAATTTTAAAATGTACTTCCAATAGACCCTCATCCATTCCATATACAAAACTTTTTTAAAATCTAAAAGTTTAGCCATACTCTTCCGTGTCGAATAACGTAAATCACCCTGTATTATATCAAGTAGTACTCTTGTAATAGTTAAAACTGCAGCTCAGACAGGGGATTTTCCGAGTCAGCCTCTTCTTGTAGATTATTCACTTTTACTGCTTTTAACATTGAATATACAAAATATTCAATACACTAATTTTTTCAGATTGAATGACCAAAGAATGAATATGACTTAAGGTCAATTCCAGAGACTCTGAACAACATAACGTCATAAAAATAGATTGAATTTTTACAAGGGTCGTACAAGATATAAAGTCTTATGATTAAATTTAGCTCTCATGTTTATTCGTAATCAAACCGACAACCTGAGCTTTATTCAAAACATTTACATTTCTACAATTTCAATTTGGAAGCTAAAAATGTCGTAAACTGAGCTCTTTCACATGAAAAAGCCCGCATTCGAAAAGTGCATAAAAAACTTTCGGGTAGCTAGTTTTCCGAACGTTACATCGCAATTCACCGGAGCGTGTCCGCAGAACAGAACCAGCAACTCAGTATTTTTATTTAAAACAAAAATTCTCGCAATATGTCCAAGTAGTGTTTTTAAACGGAGTACTTCGCCATTGAGCAAATATAATTTTCCGCAGCTGCCATATTTTCTGTGTGTAGTGAAGTTGAAAGTTAATTGAATTTCCCGAAAAACAAACATTTCCTTTTAACAATTTCAGGCGATGGCTCCTCCTCATCGGAAACTCGTTCTCGTTAAAAACCTGTTTTACATATAATTAAGCGACCTGTCCAAACACCAATTACGCTACATTATTTTGATACCCAAAGCTTCCCCTTTTTCCGCTATAAAAATATCAATTTTTCCTTGATGTGATTGATTCAGTACCCCGGCTATTTCCGGGCATTTATCATCGTAGGGCTCCCTCCTTTTTTTAATCTCTGGAACAAACAGTTTCAAATTAAGTCATCGACAGGATGACATATAAGGGCAATAAATGCCATAGAAATCCTGGAGGGAAGCTCGTTTCCCGAACTGGAACACATCAATTTGGAATGATTATTATAGGAGGATCTTAAAGCAACGGCAACCGTCCTGATGACAGTCATTTGTTTTGCGAAAAGAATCTGCTAAATATTTATGATGGACCTTGTCATATCTCGCTTTAGATGTGATTTTATTTGTCACAGGAAATAAATCTTTAAGCCTTTGTTCCTCACCATCATCAAACCAAATTAATCGAGAAACAATCGCATTTGCGGTATCGCATTACCAACGTAGTTGATATATTTGAGAATCTCAGTTTGTTCGTTTATTCTTCACAAAGAGCAGCTTCTATACCTACCTTCTATAATCCATTCGGTTATTTTTGGCAACAACCCATGCCATGATATTTCACCAGTATAACATCGACAGCGATTGTTTGTTTACTTGTCGCCAAGACAAATTTGTCAAGATGTGTCATTAAAATTTCGCTGTTGCCGACTTTTTATACACACTTAAGGGTGCAGTTTGTAAGCTAATTAGTTATTAAAAAACTTTTTCTTAAGAAAAAATACCCAAGGTAATTAAAGCGAAAAAGCGTATTTGTATTAAGAAATGCTGGAGGGGGGGGGGGGGGGGGCAAAAGCAAGAAAACGTATTAAAAAAATAAATTGTTTTATTTGGACACTCAAAAATTACTCGCAAAGCTTTCGTAAAGTGGCCATTATAACATTGTGTGAAGTAGCAATAATTAGTTGCTAAATTGTTTCACGCACATAATATTGTTGATGTGTACCGATTTGCATGAATTTTATATTGTACAACTAGTGTCGAAAATTGCAATTTTCACATGAGTGTGACGGTTTGGACACGAGCCATAGACGAGTGATATAACGTCACAAGAGTGTGAAGAGTGATTTTCGTACGTGTTGCACACTACACTTTTTCTACGACTGCGATTTTGCTTCATAAATGATCATTCGTATCATAAAACAATAAATATGCAAGGCGTGTGCAAAGCAATCAAAAGCGTGCGCAAAGTAGACTTTGCACACGTTTCTGTATGGGAACGTACGCAATGTGCCCTTTGCACGAGCTGTTCGCACTATGCGATTTTCAACGGTAGTAGGGCGCATTTGTTGATCTTCGAGCCAGTAGATTTTAAGTATATCAATTTTTGCATTCTTTTTCTATTTCAATTATAATTTTTTATTTTTCCCTTGAGCCGGGGGGGGGGGCAAGTGCCCCACCCTGCCCCCACCGTGGCTACGCCCATGGACAGAGACATATAATTTTTCCTGTTCTTCCTTAACTGTAGTTCCACCTTTCTTTTAGTCCAAAAAGCAAACTTCTTATACATATCACCACAACTACGTTCACACTATAAACTTATTAACCTCAACTATTATCGTTGTGAAAGATTCATTTTTAAATGCGTTAATAAAATATAATATTTATGGAACGTAGAGCCCCGGCCCATTTTTTTTACTAGATTCTAGGTTAGTGATCATTAATCAATATTATTAAAAGTTTGAACTAATTAAGCCATCTGGCAACTATGTGAGCAAGAGAGTAAACAATAACCTTAACCTCAAACTGATTATTAATCACTGTCACTGTCAGTCATATTATACCTGGTGAAGTATGTCAGATTTCCAACGCCTACTTGACGACAGAAATAACTGAATGGATAATACAACTCAACTAAACAAAAGGTGACTTTGGAATTTTTATAAATTGGATTCATCATGATGGGCATATTTATTTCTTTTTGAAACGGTTCAAATTAATTCGAAACCCTTTTAACTTAATGAAATATGCTTATTGATAATAAGAATAATAAGAAGATGGCCATCATATCCACAAATATTAAGAAAGGAAAAAAAGTCATTATAGCGGGTATTGACAAATTATATTACATTAATGCTGATTATACCCCCTAAGGTGCCTTCAATATTGACAATGATCTAAAATATAAAATGTTTCATTTCAAATAAAATTTTCGCCATTATCATTAAAGACTTATCATACTTTATTTATACTTATTGGATGTCTAGCCATGTAGAAAAAAACAATATCTACTTTAAAACCGAGGAAATCCAATAGAGTTTTGTACAGTGTAAGAGGGAGAATATAGGAGTATAGTAAACAGAAGAGCTAACATAAGAGGGAGGAAATAATATTTATTTACAACCATGTATGGAATGCTACCATTACAAACCTCATAGGAGGGTGGGAAATCACCTATTACCTACCTTTAAATTAAACGTAAGTAATGGGTTTTTAATTCCACTCTAGGGCGGTAATGGATTATTACTACTTCTCCTTTCCGCCTTCATTTCATATCCTCATTTCTTGGTCCCTAAAGTTTGATAGCCTTGTACAATAATTACAGAATTTTAAAAATTTTGTATTATTAAATTTCAAAATGTGATGGACAATAGAAACACAATGAAAATGACAAACTAAATCACACAAAACTATTTTATGGCCGTATTCGCCGTAACGTTTTAAGTAAGCTTAAAATTTAAAATAACTTAACCTCTTATTTTCGTATGCGTCGTTGTTATTAGGCAGTTTTGGCTGGCTTAAGTTTAAATCCACAATATTAAGAGCTCAAGGTACTACTACGTTACATAACATTGCAATAGCCATGAATGGTGATAATCTCTTACCCCCTGAAAACATCAACAATGAACAACTTGATTATTTAATCGACCAGGTCTCACCAGGTCAACATTGAACCAATTCTGATCTGTAGAGTAGACAACATTAATCATAATATTGACTACAGAAGAGATTAGATAAATAATTTTTTAATAATATTTAAAAATAATTATTTAAAAAACCCGTGAAAATATAAAGGAGTAGGAAAAAGGCTTTATTCGAGTTGTTATGTTAAGTTGTAGGATCTACAAAGACATACAAGGGCCACTTAAGAAATCTTAAAACATCCTTATTAACTTGCAATTTTAGAATTATTAAGTTTATTAGAATTATATTAGTTAGAATTATAAGGTTAATTAGAAAACTTGACATCTCAAGTTTCTAATTTGATATGTTTAAATTTCGAGTTTAACATCACTAAATCAAGAAAAAAAATACTTCTTTTAAGAATTTTTAAGCAGCGTGGGCCTCTATCCCTTTTAAGATTTTTTCTGTTGGCTAAAAAGCATTATACTCTCAGCAAAAATATTACCAGCGTTGTTTATATATTTCATTCTGAATATGCATAAATGAAAAATTGTCTTATTTTTTCAATTTTTCTATTAACTTGAGGTTCTCTAAACAAATTTAATATAATCATTTAATTATTTATTAACATTAATCTTCTTTTCTCAACTGCTATTTGTAATTGCAACAATTCAATTCTCATGTTTCTTAGCATTTGCGGTTAACTCTTGTTGTAACTGTTCTATCTCTAATTTCTGTTTGTTACTTGAGAACTCCATGTCCCGAATTACTTGTTCAGTTTGTTTCTTTAATCGTGCAAGATGTGTGTGCAGTAAAGTGTCATATTTTTGGGCCACCGAACTGGAAGTAACAGCTTTCACAACAACCATTGGTCTTCGCCTGCTGTGATGTGGGATGTTTTCCCAAAATTATTGGTTTTTTCACCGAGCCTTTTACAATAATTAAATTATCAGTCACTACAAATTCTAAAATATTTAGATGGCTGCATTGTGTGGTTAACAAAGCAGAGTTCTTTGGTTTCTTTAGAACTGAAGGTGTACACATTTTCTAGGTGTATGGAGTTTCGGTCTGTGAATCAAATACATCATTATCATTACTACTTGATGTTTGAATAAAGCCGTGAAAACAAAATAAACAATTACGTAATTGAATTATGCAATAACCAAATATGCGCAAATACAGACCAAGACTAAACTAAGGCATATTTAACAGGTATCCGGTAACTGGTTCCAGCCCCACCAGTATTTTTTTTTTATTTTTAACCACATATGTAATGATGACATTTCTGTCTTTTTAAAATCTTGGTGATTTTAAAAAGAAAAAAGATTAAAAAAGGCCTCATTACTGGTCTAGGATGGGAAGTAGAATGCACATGCAAACAAAGCGCAGAAACTTCAGGGAATTATTGAAACCCCGATTGTTGGTTATGCTCTATACCAAAGCAACCATCAAAATTCCGCCTCTTGAGAGATTTGAGCCGGAATATTATATGAGTAAATAATATTCAAAAACATTTTTTGATGTTATGCAGAAAGTGTGGTTGAAAATAAAATAGTATACATATACTCGATGGGAAGCTTCATTAGTGTCTTGAGATTTTATTTATCTCGACGCTACGCGTCTCGATAAATAACACAATCTCTGGACAGTAATGAAAGAATTCCCATCCCGTATTGTAATATACTATTTTATAAATTTAATGAACTGGCAGGAAAACAGTGTGTGTTACCACCGCATGCGAGTGGTAACACACACATGGATGGCGGACGCTAGTGCACTACTTATCACACTCAAATAAGTGTGACATATAAATGCAATTTTCTTCACGTTTCTAGATAAAAAAAAAAATATTATTATTCACAATTTCGATGGGTTCCTTCTCATTTTGATGTAAATCAATTTTTTCAGACTTCTCAAGTGGTGTGTTTTCAAGAACTGATTCGTTGGTGGAATCGAAAGCGTTATCCAACCCGAAAACAGTTTTCTTATTTATTACGGATAGGACTATGTTGTCAATATCACTTTCAGTATCATTATTGGGTTTTGCTATCTTTGGGGGTAGACCTCCACCAGTCAAGAAAAATTCCTTCCTCACCTATGCCACTCTTTTCTTCAAGTCTTTCTTTTTGTTGCTGTACAGTTTCTTTAAAACATCCGCATTTCTGTGGATCTTTGATGGGCTCACAAGATTGAATTCTTTAGCTATACGCAACCACAAATCATCACGTTTTTTTAAAGAAGCACGGTCGGTTTTTTTATCTTCTAAATTTGGGCCATATTTATCACCAATAAACTTAAATAAGAATGTCTTCTCCGCGGACGAAAAATTAGTAGAACGTTTATAATTCATCCTTAGTAACAAGCAGCACTTGACGAAATGACGTTACAAACTAATTTTTGACGTGTCCAGTTTCAATGTTGCCACATTAAAGACCTTCTTAATCAAGCCTGATTAGTAAACAGACGATGCATACTATTTTTAAATTATGTCGATTTTCGAATTAAATTAAACCCACTTAAGAGGAGTAACGCAGAATACGAGCATTAGCAATAATCACTGATAAATTTGATTGATTGTAGGCGTTCATGTAAATTTGTATTTCCGTACCGGCTCCGGAGTTCCCACTAGTGATCTCTTCAGCTATTACGGTAATTGGTTGTTAAACGGCTGCAACGGATTGTTGGGAACTTGAAGAAAAAAACAGAAGTCGACCACGTAGCACCAGAGGATAACATGTTGCCAGTTTTTGTTTTACTCTCCATCGAACTATCTACGTAGCCCTCTAGAAGTCAAGACCGTGGCGTCTTGACTTCCATCCGCCCAATCTTTTTAACTGAAGAACATTTGGACTGGCGTTCCCTAGCAACTTGGCTCTCTCAAAGGGTGACGAGTAAAACTTTCACATTTTTCCAACTTCAAGAAAGTAGCAATTTTTTTTGGAAAAATTTTATTTGTTTTTGAGTTTCCACAGAAACTTTGTCTTCCACAAAGCAACATCTACAATTTTCATTTAACCAATTCAGAGGTTTGACAAGCTCCTGAGACTCCTATGATTAGTGCTACCTAAAACAATAAAAAAAAATAAACAAAAATAATAGACACTTAAAAGAAAGAGCGTGTATGTCCGAAGCCGAATAACGCAATACCTAAAGCGATACAGTATTCGTCCCTAACTAAAGTTGAGCAGTAACCATAATGCGGTTCCCTTAAAGTAACAGATCAAAAGCGCATGCGCAGATGTCAAAAATAAGGAAAATTATATTACTGAACTGTCGCATGGAACGGCCGATAATTCTCTATTACCTCTAAATATTGAGTTTATTTTAAAAACATTGAAGTTTGCATTTTAAGGCGTTTTACGACATTGTCTACTGGTTTTCGCTCTAAACATTTAATTTTACGAAAAAAGTTGAGTATTGCATTCTTAAGCATTTTGAGATGATGTAGGTAAGGTTTTCTACGACTTTTCCGCCAATTTTTGCCTCAAGCATTGAACTTTACCGGCAAATCACTAATCTTGCGCGTCTAAGCATTTTAAGCACGCTTCAAGGTGTTTTCTATCGCTCTTGGCTTCAAACATTGAATATTATTTGAAAAACAACTAATATTGTGTTTTTTTTTAAGTATTTTAAGGCGTTTTAAGGGTTTCTACGACGGCGACGTTTACTACAGATTTTTGCTCTAAACATATTTGTATTTGACACATAAATGTTTTTAATGCATTTTTAAGTATTTTGAGACATTTTGGTACTCATTGATACTCAATATTGAATATCAATGAGAAACGTGAACATATTGCATCTTGAGTCATGTGAAAACGTTTAACGGCGTTTACTGCTGATTTTACCACTGACGATTGAATTTGTCGGGTTCAATAAAAGCTTATAATAAAAATTATTGGTTACCATAATAACCAGAATAAATAAATAAAACCAGGATAAACAGGCAAAGCAGGGTGAGAACTTCTTGCTCACGAAACAACAGACGGCAATGGTTTCACTCTACAGCTCACCCCAGAAAGATATTTCAATTATCTTAACGCTCACTTCTAGAGGAATAAAGAGACTGCGTGGCGAATTTTAGAGATAAAAGTTAGCAGAGCACACATACTATGCGAGGGGCAGCTTTGAGTAGGTGGAGAGCTGCTAGGTCATGGTTCGATATGACATAAAAAGGCAGAAGTTCAATGCAGTTAACTGAATTAGACCTGTGAGTTGGGCACCACTCAGTTTAGGTTACAGATTATGGCTATAACATGGAAATTGCAAATATTATTATCGAAAGGAATAGATGTTCATTTGTTTAGGTGATCAAACCAAAGTAAAACCAACAGGAATTATTAAAATTGGGCAATAATTTTTTTGTACTACGATGTTAGTTCTTACCTATGGTTAGTACAGGTACTCATTGGTTAATAAATCTACTCCTACCAATTTGAACATTTGGCCACCTTGCAGGGCTCTCTCACTAGCTGAGGTAGAGGATCAGTGCAACACATGGGGAATACTGGACGGTTTAAAACCTAAGGGCCATCACCGTCAATAACGGCTCCATTTTCGGCAAGGAGGCTCAGTAACTGGACGGTTTAAGAGCTAAGAGGCATCACCGTAACTAACGGCTCCACCTTTCGCAAAGGGGCTTAGTGGATGGTAGTTGTAACATCCAAAAAAAAGTATTCAGTTTCAGCACTCAAACATTGGAACTGGGAACCCGACAATGAGGAATTAGAAACTAGGACTTAATCAAACAATGAAAGGCTTAGATAATTCTAAATTAATTAAAGAAAGTCTTACTCCAAAACAAAACAAATTTACTGTAGCCACATGGCCAGGCTGTAGCCATTTAGGGACATGCTCAGGTCCAGTGTGCCCTGGACAGTGGTTGATTTTTTTCTGCTTCTGCTCTGAACATCTCATTAGATTTTCTTTCTTAAAAGAAAACGCTACAACTGAAAGTTAGGCTTGCTGTAGACTCCCCAAAAATTTATGCCATACCTCAAGTACAGAGCTTCAAACTCCAACCAAACAAAAACTATTTCGATTCAAACTAATTCCCTTCACGCAACTTCTTGATGTCTATCCAAGACTTCGAATAATAAATACAAGTCCTGAAAACAATCACATTTGCTCGTAATGGTTTTTTTTAAAAATGCAATAAAATAAAATTTAAAAAAATTTCAATAAATTAAAAATTATTAGGTAAATGAATACCATGATTAATTAGCAATTAATTAAATTGATATTAACAATTTTCACATTTCTTTTTGCGTCGAGTTTTAAAATACTTCTACTTGCATCATTAAAAATAGCACAAGCTTTTGTTTTATTTGAATAAAATAAAATATGTAAATATAATCCATTAATGCCTCTTAAATAAAACATACACTTTCAAATTTTATTTAAGCTTTAATTAAGGAATCATTTTGTAAATTACGTTTCGTGGAAATGCACGTCTTGAGGTTCTCCCGCCTGCACATGCACGTATACTCTCTGTTCAGCGAAGGTTCAATATGACGTCACATTCCTCATCTCATTTCATTAGAAAAAGATCGCCAAAAACCAAGCGTATTATTAGTTCTTATTAATAATAAAACCGCCAGGTAAAGTCAATTTGGCACTTAATGTCAAAATGTCGTAAAAATTTAGAAATTTTAGATTAATCGTCATCATCGGCAAAAGAGTGTAAAATTTTGTGAAATGGTTACAAAATTCCTTGGCGCTACGGTGAAAATGAACAAATTTTGAAATTAAGACTCATTGACTAATTTCAGAGAGAAAAAGTGGCACGAAAAACCAGTAGATGCAGTGCTCAAGGTAAGTTTCTATTTGATGTATTTTTGGAGACTAAATACCATATTTTTACAGTTCAACTGACATTTTATCAGAGACCGACGTTTTTTTTGTATGATGTTACAATTTGTGACGTAATATTTAACCCTCGTTGAACAGAGTATAGTTACGTCAACTTTGTATCTATGTCGTAACTTAAACAAGCATATTTTCGTTCTCTAAAATTTATTTCGTACCCAAAATCAATTGTTTTTCTTCTACCGAAACTTTTAATATCCATTAAAAGCATTTCTTCGCAGCTGTTTAAAGTTTTTAGAGTTTTCGAGATTTCTTAAGCGATAATTAATTAATCATAAAGAGAAAAGTATTTTTAAATCTGCTTTAGATTTATCTGAGCTATTAAAGAAAAACTATGCAACTATCATGCTCTAATTATTACTTAGATAAAAATTTTGAACTGAGATTACGTTCGCCCACTCAAAACTGAAGTTACGATGGCAGCGATTAGCCCATAGGGCAGGGGTGAGATACCCTGAAACGGATCTGCCTCCTGGATGTGATGTATGATGATTGATGTGGCCCCAGGAGACGCGAAATCTTGGATACTGTCTTCTTAGAGTAGATGTCTAAAAGGATTAATTTAGCTTCCCTTGAGTGTTTAGTAGATTAACGTTGCCAAAGTGCTAATTGGGCGTTTAGTGATAAAACGTCTTTGATTGCAATGAGATGTTATCCCGGGGGTCGTCATTTTAACGTCCTCGGTGGCAGTCATCAATCGAACGGCTAGAGCCAGCAATAAACAGCCTCAAATTCCCTTCGGGACCCTCTGATGAATAGAACTCTCGATATCCTGCCACGCCATTTATGTACTATATTCCTGCAGGGCCGACAATTCTCCCGTTTCGAAGAAATTAGGATCCTCCTTCTTTTAATGGCACGAAAAGGGGGCTTATAACGTGGAGAACCCAATTTTGAATTTCAAATCTTGTAATATCGGATAAAGCCGTGCCGTGTGGGTAAACTGCCCTAAAGTGAGGCAGTATATTCCGTCCGGATAATTTACTATTATTGCCTGCGTCGTAACGAGGTAAAATTCATATTTATACACTCAGGAGGTGGTGCACTTTGAATTATTTAATATGATAAACCCATTCACATATATGAATATATTTTGGAAGCTCTGGTTTATTAGGTAAATGGGGGTTAGGGCCGCAAGGGCTTCGGTTCAGCGATAAAGCCGTTTCGGATAAACGAAATTTAGATTTGCAGGTTTTTGTAGTAAACAGGAAAAATCTGAATATAGAGACTAGAGAGGATAAAAAGGATCAACAAATTGATATTGTTAAACACTCGAATATAAGTACTGCAATAAAAAGTAATTTTCAGTCAATACCTCAGAAACTTTTTTCTACGACATTGCCCTCATCAAACTAATCCACGACAATGCTCTCATCAAACACGCTAAATTATTACGACACTAGAGCCTTGTTTGGTGATTAAATATTGACTATACTAATAATTTCGGTCTTGGCTGCTTGACTATAATCCAAGTGGTTATTAGCTTTCTTAATAACTCCACGGGCTAGTATTTTGCGCAGTTAAGAGATAACGGAGATAATGGCTTCATGAATAACTTAAGTTAGTGCCTCAATATCCCAAGCCCGCGATCCTAAATGAAAAATTTTCATAGAAATTAAATCTTGTTAAGAAGGCCTTAAGGAGACGGTTTGCATCTGGGTTTTGCTTCATTTTAGTGGTCTGGGAATGAATTTCAGTCTCTTTCTCTGGAAAACTCCCGGAGGAATACCTTCGACCGTTTTTAATTTTTTTTTGAATGACATTTAATAATAAATACGAAATCGTTCATTAATATTACTTGAGTTTTCAAATGTTTAAAAGTGGGGTTATTGTTTTCTATCATATGTTGTATTTTGTTTATACGTATGGAAAGACGTGGTGTTTTGTTTTTTCTTATTTTCAATTAAGATTTAAGAATAGATTAAGTGTCAATATTGCTTATTATCTAAAAAAAATACGATGCTTTTCTTAGTTTTTTTTACAACAAAAACAAAAGTATAATAACATATTATACAACAAGCATTTAATGCGAGTCGTTATTCTCGAGGGTAACGTTTGAGCCCACGAGCGAAGCGAGTGGCCCAAGTTGCCCGACAGAATAACGCTCATTAAATGCATGTTGAATACTGTACTTTATCCGCGACCAAGATTCCGGGCTTTTTTCAAATATAGTAGGTTATAGGTGCCACAAAGATAATTCACGATTTCAAAATCACGACTGGTTTCGGTAATCGATGGCGCGGCGTTTGATACGTCAGATAGATGACGGTCTAGTCGCCCGTGTTTCTTCATTTCATTGCTATGAGGGCGGACGGTAAATTACTTCATGGTGTGGCTAATTTTAAGTACGAGGTGTTCATTGTAAATCTTCATCTACAGGCTATGAAATTTTTACAGAAAATAATGACATAACAAAGTAAATAGACTTTTGTTTCTCCATCCTTTTCTTTTGACATTTCACAGGCAACTAGATGAAGTTATAATGATAAATATTAAAATGAACATCTCGTATTTTTTAATGAAAAGTAAATTTTTTAGTGGAAAAGGGACACTGTAACCCACATTTGTCTTAATATTTCCTAATCATCATCATCATCATCATCATCATCATCGTCAATCGGCCAATGGGGTTCACTGCTGGACATAGGTTTCCCGTAGCTTCCTCCATCCTTGCCAATCTTTTGCTGCCTCTATCCCGTTGTTCTTTATCCTTTTGATGGCGTCTGCCCATCTAGTGATCAGTTGGTGGACGGTCTCTACCTCTGTATGCGCCCTGGCGCGGTCTCCACTAATATATCCTCTTTATCCAACGATTGTCCGAAAGTCGCGTCACATGTCCGGCCCAGTTCCATTTTAAGGTTGTTGTACGGGTAACCGCGTCCGTCACTCCGGACCTTTCCCATAATGTTATAATCCTGTCTCTTAGCGATATACCTAACATCGACCTCTCCATTGTCCTCTGGGCCATATTTATTCTATTTGTAGTGTTCTTTGTGAGGCTAAGTGTCTCAGCTCCTTAAGTAAGCACCGGCAGCACGCACTGGTCTCATACTATTCTTTTTACGCACATTGGAAAATCTGATTTAAAGATAATGAGCAACTTTCCAAAGGCCGCCTATGTTAAGCCTATTCTTCTTGATATTTCACGAGTTTCTTGTCTCTACCAATAGAGATTTCGTGACCAAGATATTTATAAAAGCTTACCTACTTGTTCCATGCTTACTCTGTCTATCTTGATTGCCTCTCGATTACGATAAGTAAATAGTGTTGATTTTGAGTCCAACAGAGCTTCATGCTTTCCTGAGTCTCTGTAACACTTGGCTTGCTCAGTCTATACTATCTGCGATAATTAAGATATCGTAATAGAATATATCCTAATAGAAGCATAATTATTTGAATGAACCAGTTTCATCAAAAAGAGAACTACCGATTTCATGTCTAGGGTGGTTTTCATTTGGAGTTGCCAGTTGCCTACGACATGTTTCGTTTCCATGACCACTCATGAATAATGAATATTATTCACAAGTGAATAAATGTTAGCATTAATCTTGGGAATGTTCAAGAATAATGTGATAATTATAGTATGGTCCTGGATAATAACTATTTTTCGATCATTTTATTACTGAGCTGTTTGTTCTGATTACTTATTATTACATATTGTTTTAGTACGTTGCTATTTTGTCTTGTCGTGTCGGAGGCACCACCTTGTCAAATTAGTAAGAACGTGCCGAAATTTTCTGTTTTTCAATTTGATCAAAATTCTGCTGAATGTGAATTAAAACTAGAAGAAATATAGGAAACTGAACACTGTGCGATACAGTAGCGGTTCGTTGCATTTTAGATTAAGCTTATTTAGGAAAAAATGCATAACCAGTAGAGGGTGTACAGTGCTTTTCATTAACTTTGATAACATTTTGATTAGCTGTAAATTTTTTGTTTTTAAAGATATCGAAATGAACTGAAAACCATATTGCATAGTTGACTAGCACGTTTTTCCCTGTTGGAAGAAAAAAACAAAAGACCAATGATTTCGAGAGATCTTAAACCTAGCTTATATTTTTTTTAATGGAATGCTCTGTATATTATTGGATATTTGGATTCTACTCAAAATTCCAAGTATATTTTATAAAGTCAGCAATTATACAATAATTTCTTCGCCGACGTTTCGTTTAATCTATTTAAACATCTTCAAGGCTACAATGGGGAAGAAAATTGGAATATTGGTGGCTATTTCACAACTACCATACAAATACACACCTCGAAATTGTTGTACCTTACTCGAGTCATAAAAATTAAAAATAACGTGAGCATATCATTTGAACTAGGCACAACATATGGTGGAACTCAATCCATGGAGGCGCAACAAAATACAGATTAAAATTTGAATTAACATTGCTTTTTAAATTAAAATTAATTTACAGCGAGTTTTACAGTAAACTTGAGTAAACATAAAATAATAAATAAAAAACGAAGTACATTTGAGCGGTATTATTAAACAAATAGTTTTAAAAACATGTAAAATTATCATAAAAATTATTCTAATTGTCTGCCATTTTCCTCAACACAACAAAATACTAAGGCTCGATTGTTGAAAATCGCATATTGCGCACACAATAGCGCACACTTTGCGCACGCGCTTATACAGAAGCGTGTGCAAAGTCGACTTTGCACAAGAGAGAACGTTATTTCCATCTCGTCCAAAATAATATTGATGATTGATAATAAGCTGGACAGATTGATAATTTACCGGTGAACATTTCAGATGGTGCTCCTCCTCACAACGTAATTTAAGTTTAAAACTACCTTAATGTGGAATATTCAAATGGTTGGATAGGAAAAGGCGGAACAATTATGTGGCCACCAAATAGTCCAGACTGGACACTAATGGATTTTTTTCTTTTGGGGGGAGGGGGGGGGGGGAAGGCGCACATTAAAAATATGGTGTATAAAACAACATGCGATAATACTGAAGAGAGCTAAATCATACAATTAGAGTGTATGAAAAATGTGTTGAGGAAAATGGTAGACAAGTAGCGCAGTTTTTATGAAAATTTCACATGTTTATAAAACTATTTGTTTAATACCACCATTCAAATTTACTGCGCTTCGTATTTATTATTTTATGTTTATGCATATGACCGACTTATACGGACGCCAATTTCTCAGAACCAATTGAAGATAGGTTTAGGGTATGCTTTATAAAATATACTTGGAATTTTGAGCAGAATCCAAATATCCAATAATATACAGAGCGTTCCATTAAAAAAAAATATAAGTTAAGTTACGATCTCTCAAAATCATTTTGTTTTGTTTTTTTTTCTTCCAGTAGGAAAAAATTTGCTAGGCAACTATGCAGCTGATCAAAATGTTATCAAAGTTATTGAAACGCACGGTACATTTCTAAATTGCCTCACCCTGGCTTCCGAGGATTGAGGAAGAAGGGCAGAAGGTGACAATAAGGATGATACAGAGAATCATTTTGAGGAGTTTGAAAAATAAAACTAAACTTTTGAGTAGAAATTTTTTTTTATCTAAATCAAATAAGATTTTTAAGGGAAATAAAGTGATGAGAAATAAAGAAATGGCAAACATTTTTTTCTTTTTATTTTCCGGAAATGAAATATATTATTTGACATTTTGACTGATGATGCGGCTGACTGACGGAGTGGCCTATCTAGTTGAAAAATGGGTAGAAGGCTTTGAAGAAGTCGCAGAAGTAACAAAATGAAGCCTAGATTTAGCTACGATAAAATGTGTAACCAATAGAGTTTGTAAATTTTTAAATGGCCTGACCAGAGATTATTTAGGAGTTATCAAAGATTTAGGAGTTATCTACAACAAAGGTATGGGCCTTACATTTGTTTTCTTTTTAGACAGTTAGAAACTAAACATGATAAAATACAACATTCTGAAAATAGTTTAACTTTCTTATGTAAATGTAGAGATCACGACATTATTCCGAAAGGTTTTCGTTTAACACCACTACATACAGATGACAGAACAATTAGCATTTTTAGAAAGGGCTAGTAAATCGATATACAATTCCGAATACAATTCCACATACGTAGAAAATTCACTTTAGAAAATGACATTAATGTAATGAAAGATAATTTATTTTCAAATGTTGATTTTAATGATTTTATTCATATGTGGGATTGTATTCAAAATAGCTATTGCACAAAAATTTAACAAACATAAAAACATACAGTGAAAGAAATTCAACAAACTAGTTAACTACAAAATAAACAAAGAATTTAGATACTTAAGAAACAATAATATAAACACTAAGACAGTAATAAGCCTATCAAACAAAAACCTCACTAATGCTGAAAATTTTGTACTTTCTAAAGGTCTAAATTTTTCTTCGACACCTAAAAATGTTCCTAAGCGTGATATTATTTCAGCAATTGAAGAAACAGTTTAAAACTTACCACAAGAACACCAACAAGGGTTTAGAATTAGATCAAAATTAATTTTAGAAAAACCTTTTGACATTAAACAAATCCCATCGAGCGAAAGGCATATCAATTATTTAAAAAAAGATAATAATATTAAAATACTTCCAGCAGATAAAGGTAACGCTACAGTTATAATGAACTGTATTACTCATGAACAAAAAATTGAGAGCCCTTTAAACTCTTACACCACTTTAAAAAAACACAAAAATAGTTTCACTGATAGAGTAGTGGTCAAAACATCGGCTCCTAGCTAACTATCTATATAAATCCTACCCTCAAGGAGTAGTCGATTTATTTTTCGTAATCCCATGACTTCATTAAAATAAATAAGTCCTCCAATATGTAAAATGGATTTTTTATGTTCTGCATCCGCTAGTTACCTGACCCAATTCAGCTATCAATATAAAATACAAAACAGTATGTAACTATGTTTGCTTTGAATATGGGAACAGTTAGTGCATAAGTCCTAATCTGTAGGACATGTAGGATATTTCACTAAAGCCCTTTATAAAAACTTAAGCTGTCTTTACTGGGCTCCCTAAATTAGTTATTTAATCAAAGACCACAAAAATTAATAATTAAGAACAAGTTTTACGTTTAACGTAGCGTTAGTTTACTCCAGGACTGCCAGTGCCGATATAACCCGAAGCACTAAAGCCTTGTAAATATTTTACCTAAATGGTGCATAAAGGCTTATCGAAATATCCAAGTTATAAGACGCTTCTTGCTTGTAAAGAAATTGATTTTAATTCCCCTTCGACGTTGAGTTGAAAATACCAGCAATTTCCTCTCCAAAGAGATTACAACGGCGTAAAAATAAACGTTTATGCTGTCACAACTTCGATTTCTATTTTTAATTTACAAAACGTGCAACTCACTAGATCTCTCTGCATAATCTACAAATCGCAAGTAATCCCTTCCTTTCTCCAAACAATCCTTGAGATAAATTAATAACCGCATTCAAAGGAAGAATTTCATTTGTGCCACGTCTCGCCATTCAGAAAGAAATTCTCCAGGGCGAATTATGTCAGAAGCACAATGTTGAGTTATTACACCCACTTATTATTAGACAGTATTACAACTAGTACAACTAGTTGCGTAAGTTGGCTGTTAATTGGACAGCTTTCTCCGGGAAATTTCATTTTCAGCCTTCCTTCTCAGAAGGAAAACAAAGGAGGTGAAGGATTAGCTAATAGATAGTAAGTAATTTTGAAACAAGTAAAGGTAGGTGCAATTTTCATATTTGCACAACACAACAAGT
This sequence comes from Taphrorychus bicolor, assembly GCA_951812265.1. NCBI lineage: Eukaryota > Metazoa > Arthropoda > Insecta > Coleoptera > Curculionidae > Taphrorychus > Taphrorychus bicolor. Next base: position 19,563,936 of record OX638306.1, on the reverse strand, counting down.
GACAGCTCTTAATTAAAGTTGTCATTCCTTTTCGGGTGTATGTGAAATGTTAAACCCTCTCGGCGAGCTGGACCATATTTCTCCGACAGCGTTATGACTGGCAACATCCAGGAGAATTGTGTGTGAACTTGGATATTCAAAGCTGTAAACTTTTCGGTAGGTCCAGGACCATGTATAAACGTCACGGGTAGTTTGCATGAATAATGAACTGCGGTGTTTACCTTATAAATCATTAAAGTACCTTTTGCGGGGTCCAGAGGCTCAAACTAGACGCCAGCGCCGGGCCTAACTTATTTTTGGTTATAATTACGTGCAACAATAATAATGCGCATTTTGGAGCTCTATCTTCGAGAGCTAGAGCCTCACCGCTCGCAATATTTTGTTTGTATAATTTCGTGTTGCCTAGATGTAGTGATAAGGGAAAATTTCTGTTTATGAACTTAGCAGCACTCCGAACGATTCTGCGTGATAAACTTCATTCGCATACATGAATACGTTTGCGACTAGATTTTGGGGCTTATTTGCTAAGAGGATTTACGTCTTTAGGAGAATTTCCGCATTCTACACGTTTGGCTTAATTTAAATTTCTCGTCTTTGACTTGCAATATTCAAGGCACTCGAAAAGGTCCAAGGGCACAATCTAAATCACTTTTGGGCGAAATCAAACAAAGACTCCCCGGTCGTAAACAAGAGACGTCCTCGAGAAGTCAGAAGTGCCCCCTAAAAAAGAGAGATATAATAATCAGCCAAGCATGTTATTTATGTGACAAAAGTAGAAAAGAAAATATGGGGCGCTTTACTGACGGACGTAAAAATCCTTTTATTTTTAAATAAAACGAGAAATAACAGCATGTGCTAACGCGAAGGCTTCGATAGGATAAAAACGACGAGCATTGCTTTACTTTCTAGCAATTTTGGTGCAGAGGAATTTAAACAATATTTCGCTTTTGATTGACAAATTAATTCTGGAATAGAAACCCACTTTTAAAAGTGTTTTATGAACGCAAACGTATAGTGCGGCAATTGCCAAGTTTACCTCAGTTATTCAATCAATCAAAGTGTTTTGTGTTAGTTTGATAAACACTCTTAACTCACGTAAAAATCTAGTGGAGACTTTTAACCAACAGCAAGTATTACCCTTTAAAGTGAATACAATGAAACAATCAGCAGATTTTTCTGCTGATGGTTTGCAGCGCAATGTACCCAGTGAAATGTGTTCTAATTTAATCATAAGGCAATCAAGTTTGTAATTGCTTCACATCACGCCATTATTTACATTATACCTATTTAATGTTTAGGATGTTGATAAAAAAAGAAGATAGTATGGATAGGAAATAGACATGTTTCATCGAGTCACCCGCCAGCCTTAGCTGAAGTTTGGACAAGGTCTTTCGAGCGGAGGTTGAGAAGAAAATGGTTCAAAAGACGGGTGGGAGTCAAAAAGAATAAGGCTGAATACAAAAGAAAATATTTTAACCGTTGTGCTTTTTTTATTGAAACTAACTATTGCGAAACCGCAATATTGTAAATAAATGCTAATAAATCTAGTTGTAATAATCACTTCAGAAAATAATACCACAGGCAGAACTTTTTATGGTTTAACACACGAGAACAAGTAAAAGGCGTGGTGTAGTTGTTAACGCACCTACTTTGTGAACATCGGGTCGTGTGTTCGAATAACATTGGGGACAAAATTTGTTTTTAATTTACTCGGCATGGTAGTTAATTTCCTACAAGCGCATGTGTGTTAACTTTGTTGTCTTCTGTAAGTTCAAATAAATATGAACGTAAGTTAACCTTTACAAGCGCGCACGTGCAGGGTTGGGAATCTACGCGACTTTACATTTTCGACACGTCGAAAACGTTTTCTACGTATTCTTCATGTCGAAAATGTAGAATAGAGTAGAGTGCCTAAAAAAACGTATTTTTTTGACAATTGACAGCTATAGGTCATTTATCGAAGACATAATTGTCTTATCATTTGTCAATCTTGTCAATCGTGTCATAAGTAAAAAAAATCACAGGGTGTTAAATCACAAGACCTTGCAGGCCACACTACTACAGTTCTTCGACTAATAAGCCTGTCAACAAAAAATGTCTACAAATAATTAATTGTTTGTTGTGTACTATTCTGTAAGTTCATCATGATGCAATTGCTCGATAAATGGTTCCAAATTGTCCGTTCGATACCTTTCTGTTAATGTAACTACAAAAATAAATAAATAAAATGACGTTAGGTACCTACTTGAAGTGTCCTAGTGATCTGCTATCTTCAAAGAAAATTGAACCAATCAGTCGGCGAGCTGTGATTCCTGCCCATACCTTTTTTAGCGTGTAGTCCTTTCTCAATTATTTGATGGGGGTTTTCACTACTCCAAGTTCACATGTTTTGCGAGTTCACATAACCACTTAACTGAAACCATGCCTCATCACTAAATATAGATTTTTGGGAAATGTTCTAGTTATTATTCATATCAATTTACCAATGGCAAAATTGCAGTCTTTGGGGAAAATCAGCTTCATGCCATTCTTGCACTACTGTGAAACGATTATATGGGTACACTTGCAGATCTTTATGCAAAATTGCATGGGTGGCACCTACAGAACAGCCTATTTAATGGTGTAACTGTCGAATAGAAGTACCAGGTGCATTTTACATTATTTCTTGTGCCTGTGCAACCACATCATCGGTACGTTTCTTGTTAGATCCAGTGCCTGGTCTTCTTTGTAAGCTACCTGTTTCTGTAAGCAATTCTAGAACATGCTCCAAAGTTTTCTTGAACTACATATAGACCACAGGAAAGTTTGGAAATTCGGCCTAGAAATCCTCCATGCAGTTTCGAATGGAATAAACCCATTCTCAATCCACTTTGTTTCTAGTTTAGTAGTAGCTCTTCGGCATAAAAACTTTATATTCTAAGGCGAAAGCCATGTTGTTCAACCACAAAACAGATTTTATGGCAATAAAAATTACTGTTTTTAGCAAAACTTTGCTTGTTAAAGCTCGAAAACTTCAACAAAAATGTGGGAAACGGGAAAGTTTACCAACAAGGATAAAACCAAAAAAGATGGCCGCTAATAACGTCGAAGCACTGAAAGCTGGTTGGACAGGGGCAATGACAAATGTGTTTTAATGCCGAGTCAAGTTACGACGTGCGTAAAAGAAGTATATCTCTCTTTCTTTCTGTCAAAAAATCATAGCTGGCTAGATGAAATTTTATAATGAACACCCCGTACAATAACACCTAATGACCTGACTAAAACAGTTGAAGAACAAATCTACAGAGCCCTAAAAAAAATATGAAGATTGAACATCACATTCCTGAAGAAACTAGGAGGTCTCTCACTCCACACCATAGTAAACAACCACATCAATTTAGGTTGCATAAAATTCACAAAACAACTATGCCCCTAAGGCCAATCACAAGCTCTAGAGACTCGCCAATAAGTTCTCTACGTAGATTTCTTCTTGAAATCATCCAACCTTTGGTTGGAAAAACAACCTCCTTTGGGCAAAATTCTGAACACTTTGTTAGCATTCTTAACGACTTAGAGTTGGGTGATAGGGACACATTTGTTAGTTTCGATGAAGAAAGCCTTTACACCAACGTGCCGTAGGAGGAGTCGTTGGATATCGTCGAGGTCAAGCTGAGGGCGGATGCATCTCTGAAGGAGAGAACATCGCTGCCTGTAGAGGGGGTGATGGACCTTTTGCGCTGCTGCCTCAAAGGCTCATACTTCCAAATTAGATCAGTTTTTTGAGCAGGAGGATGGGCTTCCGATGGGTTCATCACTATCACCGGTTAGGTCAAGTTACATGAAGTGGTTTGAAAGACACGCCATTGAAAAAGCTACGCATAAACCCAAAATCTGGATCCGGTTTGTCGATGATACCTTTATTGTGAGGGACGAAAGTGAGAGGCAGTTGCAAGAGTTCCTGAATTATTTAAATAGTATAAGACCAACTATAAAATTCACAATGGAAACCGAAATTAACTACTGTCTGCCATTTCTGGATGTACGGGTAAGTAAATCGGAGTGTCATAAGAGAACTTCTGTTTACCGTTAACCTACGCACACGGGACAGTACCAGAACTTCGTTTCGAACCATCATGCATCAACAAAAATGGGAATAATTAAACCTTTATATAGGGGCGCCGTAACAATATTGAGCGACAAAGAATCCATAAATTTGGAACTTCAGAACATTAGACACGGTCTGACGCAAAATGGTTATACGGAAAATACTATCTTTAGGGCTTTTAGGGTATGTAAAAGGCAGAAGCCTCGGCAAAACTGCGAGGACCAACCTCATATTTTTACAATACCATACATAAAAGTAACTTCAGAGAAACTTCGAAGCATCGCGAAATAGTACAACATACGAACGATTTTCAAAACTGAAAATACATTAAGAAAATTACTTTCTACAACCAAACCGGAAAATTCAAATCAGCGAAAAGATTGTATACATCAGATCTCGTGTGAATCTTACCAAGAAGAAACCAAGCGTCCTCTGCATGTAATAGTTCAGGAACACAGAACTCATACGATAAGAGGAGAAACATCAAAATCGGGTATTGCAGAGCACGCTTGATCCGAACACCATAATATTAAGTGGTCGGAAGCCAAAATTGTGGTAAGGAGCAGCACTGGAAGAGACGAAAGTTTAAGGAAGCAGTCTTTACTGGAAATAATGAGGGCGTCGTTAGTAAACCAAGTTGCGACGTCTCTTCAGTGTGGCATCCGTTAATACGGCGGACAAGTGCTGGTCGCTTGACGCGCGACGGTGGCGACGATCCGGCCAATAGGAATGGTTGGCGTGGCTAGCTGTGTTAGTACATAAGCAAGTAGCCTCGAGATTAATATTCAGTTTCACTTGAAAGCGAGCAGAGTTTGTAAAAACTCGAAACGTTGTGTAAAAAACTCAATAAAGACAATGGAAGTCCAAGATGTTTCGCTTAATAGTACATCATTGTCTACCACCTTTAATCAAACTAATGGTTTTGTTTTATCAATTCATTTTCATCAGAAAAACGGCGACTATCGGAGCAAAAATTTAATTATTACGAAATATCTGATGAGATGGTTATTGACGATGTTGTTTTGGGATAGAAAATAGTATTTAAAATTTGCAATATAAAATTGCAAATATTGTTCCGTATTTAAAATAACGAAGCTGACGAAGGGCCCAGAAACTCGAAACGTACGTCTTAAAACATATTTTTAAACGAGCTTCAAAAGCCATAAAGAAAATCCATAAAAGAAAATTTAAATTTTTTTCATTTTTTCTTAAATATCTCAAAAACCAAGTTTTTTTTTAATTCTAAGTAAACTTGATATGTCCATTTGATTCATGGACAATCTTCCCAATTTCAACGATACTGAATCTTGCATTCTAACGCAAGCCAAGTCGTATCATCACATCATTCCTTAATATTTGTTTTATTTTTAGAATAATAGTAAAACGTAAAGCTACTATCGATATAGATAACACACAGCACGTTTTATTCACCTCATTCGCTACTAGTTGCTGAGTGTCACACAGGTGGTAATAACAACCTCTTTTAAAAAGATGTTTGCGTACATCGAGCTTATTGGGTGGATAATTGGTTTTTACTACTTTCTCGCGGTCTAGTCTAAAAATGTTTAATCAAAGGTGGTATATTTCTTAACAGGTTTAGGGCTAAAATATAAATGTAGAGCACAGTTTTTTCCAAGTCCATTCATTTCAGCTCCTCTTGCTCGTTGTTTCGCCTTCGTCTGCTTTAATGAGGTTGGCCAGAGCAACTAAATCTTTCTGGATTTCGCCCCGATGCCATTCCAACTTTTATTAAAATTCCCGCAGCTGCTTATTTAAAACCGTATATTTCGCTTACGGCAAGGAAATTTTAAATAAGTGATCTTATTTTAGATTTTTACGTTTTCGTTAAGCTGACCGAAGGGCTTTTAGCTTACAGGAGGCGGAAGCAACAACGCCAATATTTATTCTTGCGCTTCAGGCATGATATATGTATGTCGTCCTAGTTTTAGTAATAACAGTTGTCGCTTCTAAGGGGTCAATTACAGTTTGGAGTAAATTGCTGTGTGCGCTAAGAAGTAATATTTTATATTCGACAGGTGGGACGACACTTGAAAGTTGGGTAGTCAGTTGTTTAACCAGAGTTAAGTGGCGTTTTGTTTGCAGCTTAACAGCCTTATGTGAACAAAACAAGGACGTACTATATAAAGCAGAACTTGTTTTCGAAAATACTCGCGATAGGTTAATGTTTAAGGCCACAAAATGCATTGTTTCTACTACCGTGCTTAATAGGCCTTGCCCGCACGCAATATAGTATGGAAAATGTCGCTCTCCCACACTAATTAAGGGAAATAGTATATTACATATCGGGGTAGGAACTCGTTCATTACTGTCGAGAGATTTGATAGTTTATCGAGACGCGTTAATCGAAAGTTCCTACCGAGGGGTGTATACTATTTTATTTACAACCCACATCATATGAATTTAAATTTTTCGTATAAAATATTTATAATATTTTTAACTATTAAAAATTACCAGTAACAATCTTATCTAGTTCGATGCTACCATGGACACCTTTTCAATTCTATAAAGACATTAAACTTTGGGGGCCAAGAAATAAGCATGAAAAATGAGGGTTGAAAGAGAGGTAGGTAATAAGCCATTACCGCCCTTGGGTGGTAATGAATACCCACTACCTACGTCTAATTTAGAGGTAGGTAATAGGTAATTTCCCACCCTCCTATGACGTTTGTAATGATAGCATTACATATATGGTTTTAAATAAAAATTTTTATTTACAACCATATAGATCAGGATTGATTTGAGATACTTTTTTTTGCAGCAATTATATGACGTTTGTTTGTAAAGCAAAATTAATATCTTGCAATCATAGTCAACGAAATTATGATAAAATTCATCAAAATATCAAATATTTGTTACAATTCAAATTACAAATAAAATGTGGAGCATCCCAAAATCTATAATCACGGTTTCTAAAAACTAAGGCTACAAATTAGTCACCATGTAAATGGAAATAATGAATTAGAAAACTTTTACGCTAATTTTTCATTCACATGGAAATTAGTAGAGCCCTTGGTATATTCGACAATATTAGAGGAAAATGGTGTTAAATACGAATCAGCACTTTTTTTAAAATATTCTGTAAATAATTTTTTTCTTTTATTTTATATTGGGCAGGAATATCACTATCAGGTTGTACTACAAACAGGGCAAAACGATTTTGGTTTTTATTTATACATTTTTGCAATATGACCTACAAACAATGCACCGTACGTATGTTAAAGGAAGCAACTAAAAAAATTAATATAATTGACGGCTTTGCATAAGCCTTTTTTTTCTGTTATGATCTTGTTCGGATTTTGACTTAAACCAAAATTGGTGTAATGTAACGAAACACGTTACTTATTCGATCATATTTTGTCTTGTGTAGCTAAAATGTGTAAAAAAAAATTTGGGTTGTAGCACAGTAATATATGGACAATATTTTACATAAAACGTATGTATACATTATAACATAAAGATATTTGTAATTATTAATAACACAATTTTTGGTTTATACCTTCATGTGCGTAATATATTTATATTTCAAGCACAAATTACTTACTTTCGACCAAAATTGGTTACATTTTGCAGATCAGTGGTTAATTTAGTCTATTTTGTTATCTGGGTGATCACTCCAAAATAGCTAAATATAAAATTTGTCAGATATTCAGCTGTTTTATATATGAAATTATTAAAATTTAGAGCTTAAAATTTCCTAATAAAACAACACTAACAAAATCTATTGTTAATCAGTGATAGGCAAGATAGATTGTCTTGTTTTATCGGCAAAATGCATTATTCAGATTCAAGTGGATTTTGGCTAGGCCAAAGACTGGCCTCATCCTAGTTACAGCTTACAGGACTCGCATCTCGCATCGCCAAACAAACCAAAAATGGAACGTAAACATCACTATTTTCGTTCCCAAGGGCCGTTTTTTCCCGAATAAAAGCTACATATTTTTTCTGCTCCAAAATCGAATATCCGCAAATTTAAAAAGATTCGGCGATAAAAAAGACGAAGCATCAAAAGAAAGGTACAAGGGCTTTGTGCACGGTGCCGGACTCTTATTACTTACACCGAGCGGGCTTATGTCATTTTTATTGAAATAGATGTCTGCGCCGAATGGATATCTCCGGGCTGTTCCCGCTTCTCCTCTCCGATTATCGGGAATCGGGGGAAAAATGTTTATGTTTCATACATGCCATGTTTTCCAGATGCGCCGAAAAAGATTGGGTTTTTAAGCTTTGGAACGGGAAAGTCAAAGGAACAAGGCTGCGCCGCGGGAAATAATGTTTTGGTTGGAATGGCTTGAAAGATATATAAAATTTTGATGCAAAATCGACCAGTGACTCCAAATTTTTCGGAATAAAAAAATTGTTTATTATTGAGGTTTATTAAGAAACTCTTGTACTTGCGTTAAGAAAACTGCTTTAGGTAACTAATTTCTAAGGGAGATCATAGTGACTTTTAACCCATTTTGTACTGACTGAAAAACTTTATACTACTTGGAGGCAACAATTCTTACGTACTTACGAGAGAGGAGGGAAATGCAGTAAAACTTTATGAATTTATTTCTAGGGTATTCAATAATTCAGCTTACAACATTATTGTTGTAAGCTGAATTGAAAAATAAAACAGATTGCTAAGATAATTTCTTTATCTTTATTGTCTACCGTACACAACATCATCTATTTATCCACGACTTGAAGAATCTCAGTGTAGGAGATATGGGGTCTCTAAGAGATGTGGACAGAGAAAACAAATGCTGATAATTATCTAAAAATGGTGCTATTTTTAAGCCATACATTTTTTATATAGCAGTAATTTTTTGGAACCCACTGCTTAAAAGAGGGCCAAACTGGAGGATCTCTCCACATGCAATATAACACCTCGTTGAGCGGTCAATGCAACACTGTCAAAAAATTTTAGATTTTCTCGCATTACATCTCGATTTATTGATTTTCTAGCATGGCAGCCGGTTATTGGTTTTTGTCGATCACGGGATTAATTTCGACCCATTGAGGGGATTAATATGACATATGAAGGATATCACGGTGGATTAACTTAAATAGACCTGGCTGAGTCAGAGCTCTCCCTTTCACCATTCATTTGGTCCCAAGGCGGTACTACATACATTTTGGTTCATAATTCTAATTCCTACTACCGCCAATAGCCTAGACAGCCTATCCATTTCCACCTATTTTGACCTATATGCCGCGATTTTCTTGTAAAGTTATTTTTTCTACGACTTCCTCGAAAATGAACAAGTGCACACTACGAACTACCGTTGAAAATCGTATATTGCAAACAGCGTGCGCAAAATGCACATCGCGCACCCCTCATACAGAAGCGTATGCAAAGTCGACTTTGCACACGCCTGATTGCTTTGCTCACGCCTTGCATATATTTTATTTATTAGCATATATATTATTTTATTAATAGCAGTCCTAGAACAAGTATAGTGTACAACACGTACGAAAATCACTATTCAATACTAGACTAGGGTCGAAAAGTGCAAATTTTCGACACTAGTTGCACAATATACTATTGTTGCGCGTCTTTGAGACTTAGTTTATTTATACTATATCAATCCCAACCAACTCAATGAGTGGGAAGTTCGGAGCCTGTCAACTAGATGGTCTTCCGGAAATAGAGTAATAACAATGTAAACTTTGACAGCTGGTTAGTCTACAAAAACGAAAACATTATTACGACTATTTTACTGAAATAAGTGAACAAGGATGGGTATAGTTTATACATATAAAGTGATTGTGCTGACGTAGAGAGGAAAAGAAAGACGTCGTTTGCCATCGAGTTTTCATCATCATTCACATCAATCAGATCAAACCTTCTCCAAACCGCAAAAAAGCAAAATTTAATATTCTGCTGTGACGATATTATTTTGTTTGTTCATAGGCAAGTCAATAAAGAAGCGGCTAACGAGCCTTCCAGGATTTCTGATTGAACTAGATTCGCTGTGGAGAAGCGGATACTGCCGCAATTCAAAACTAAAACTCATACATATACGAAAGGAAATAGCAGCATTTTTTGGACTGGAGGCAAAAAGATAGGGCAACATATGTAAGCACGATACATTTTTGGCCCATGCCATGGCGATACCTGTAACAAACTGTTCGAGTTAAGTGAAGTCATCTTTCCTGTGATCATAATATCAACAACCTGGTGATGAATATGAGCATGTTTGTTGAAGATATTGATGACTCAAAGTGTGTTGAATTTGAAAAAAAATTAAGATCTTCTAAAGTTTCTGACAAAAGCTTTACCAAATTTTGAAAAATATATCGCACATAGATTTCGACGATTGTCTGCAATTTTATTAGCAAATTCTGGAGCCGATTTACTAGGACGGCACATGGAAATTGGCGACCAGGTTTCTTCGCACAAGGTTAGGTTAAGAACTCCGTCGCAAATAAAATAGAGAGATATTTCTCATAAAATACTTGGTATTTATAGGTAGTGAAACAAAAAATACTAATGCTTTAATTTCACAACTAGGACCTGACATCAAGTGGTATGAAAAATTCAGGCAGAGCCCAATACACTTATTATTGTCACGAAGGTGCAAAAAATACCAAAATTCTTAGAGATGGTCGGCCGATGAGCAGTATAGTCACCAAGAACTAGTTGACTCATATTAAAAAAAAAGCATACCTCTCAAATATGTTTAGATTAGAGTGTACTTCAACTCATTGACATTATGGAAAAAAAGGTGCATTCAGTTGGCGAGAATCTGCTGACGATAGAGGAAGTTTGCAAGGGTGAACAAGAAGTCGTTTTAGACGACTTCTTTGTTTCGAGTCTGGAGATCGTTACGCCAGAAGGAGTAACGATCACGATTGAGAATCACCATTAAAAGTAACAAGTTTGTTTAAATGTAGAAAAAAGGGCAGCAGCACCTTTTTTGTTCTTGTAAGTCTTTTGCACCAATAAGGTTCACAGATTTAAAAAGTACGTTTAGTTGAGTATCGCGATATGGGTCAGTTCTATCAGAAGAATCGGTAGCATCCATTTTATAAATTTTGCGAGTTTGTTTTGCAGTCCCAATTTACTAGAATAGGTTTATTTTTTCAGAGTTGTAGAAAATAGAAATTTACTTAGACTCTCATCTTGTCGTTTAAAACGCGAGCTCCCTTTTCTTGAAACGCCTCACTTTTATTTAAAAAATCAGCATAGGGCCCTTCGGGGGAGATTGCAAACTCTTCGGTACCCAAATCGTAAAAGCTCAGTTCATGTGAACTATTATCAGCACAACTTTTAACTTTTCTGATTCTATAATACGGAAATAGGGTATATTATAATGCAGCAATTAGTAGTTATTGGCAGATATGCAGCAACAGCTCAAGCGCAATTTGGTTTATTTTTACATGTAAACTACCAAAAGGAAACCTGAGGTCCATTCTGCACTTTTTTGTACCCCGCGTCTCAACACCTAAATTATATCATACAGTCAACTCGCTATGCAGGTGTACGGTAGGAAGTAGAGCGGCGTGCAAAAAAGGGTAGAATGGACCTTATATTTCCTTATGAGAGTTTACATGTAAAAACAAGCATTTCTACTATTAAATTAGTTCAACTGATGTGATGAATTCAACTGAGTTTACGGTTTGACTACCGCGGTTTTCGGTGTCTGCCCCGAAGGGTAACAAGAGTCCCCCGAAGAGAGTCAAGAAGAAAAGTTAAGAAGTGTGGCTTTTTTATAGTTTTATTATATTAGTTAGACAACATAAAATACTAAGATACTTTTGGTACCAGACATTAAGTACACAACCTCTGTTTTTAGAAATGTTATTGTTCTTAACAAACCTTGAGTTTGAGAGTTATCAGTTAGTATTCACCTAATATTTTCCAATTTTCTCAAGCTTAAGGCCTTTCTTACTTGGGTGACTTGGTACCTGTCTATTTTCTCTTTCCAACGCATCACTTATTCTTCCACGCATTTTTTATTCTGTGATCATGATGTTATGTGTGATATCACACCAAGACACATTTTGCTGCGAACTTACAGGTACTGGGAGGATAAGCATCTGGAAGACAGTTTGGTACACTAAAGTAACAGTACGCGGATTCCTATCTACCTGTTTGTTTTAATTATTCATTCAAATATATTTTAATTTTATTTATATGTTTTAATAACTCTATTACTTCAAATGTTTTACAATCTAAATTTTTTTCCGGGCTTTGAAGCCCTTGTCCAATGGAATTTATTCTTGACGTTTCGTCTACAGCAGCGCAGACATTATCAAAGGGGATGAGGCAATGGGCGAAATGATCTCCCGTGCTTTCTGACGTTCACTGATTCGACTACGGTGAGCTCCGTAGTACTTATGCCCCGCCGCTGCGCTGCAGTAAAGGAATTGAGGTGGGGGTAGTGATGGCGCGGGGCTTCAGCACACTTGCTGTATGTTATAGAACTCGCTTCCAGTCTGCATTTAGAAACGTAATTTCCCTCATCCTGTTGAAATTGTTATCGTGTTTAAAGATCTCAATGCCCTCTATCTTTAGTTTCGGATAGAAACGCTGCATTTGATCTAAGATATCCAGCTCGTTGAAAAGGATGTGGTGATCTTCGGAGAGAGCTCTGCTACTGCTGACTTTTGTGTTTTTCCCAGCCTGCAATACCTCTTGTGTTCCGTAATCCTCGTGTTGACCCTGCGTTTTGTAGTGCCAATATATACGGAACCACAGCTGCAGGGAACTCGGTAAACTCCGGGTGCCGATAGGGAATATCTGCAGTCTTTGGCCGATCTTAAGCTTTGTTTTTGTTTTGTTAGATCGAGTGAATAAAAGACCAAGTTAACTGGTACTGTAATTTATTTATTGTACATATGCTAAACCAACTGCCCGCTAAACTAAACTTTCTTTTTCCTGGCCCGTTACCTCTGTTGACACGAGTCGCGCCCTCTAGCAACCCTTCTTTACCGGCTGTGTTGCCAATGCTGCATACGTTACCAACAGAACGTCTCCATTATTTTAATAAGAGAACTGGGCCAAACTACCAACTAATGACACTTTAAACTACTAAGGACAAAGTCTTCCAAATGTTTTGGTTTCCTTATGATTTGGGTAGGCCTACTCCCAAGATCACCGTCCCTGTCTCTCAGGCCCTTTTCCCTTTGCACCTCACTTCCTATATTAACACTACTACTGTTATTTGTAACACTTGTTCGTATATCTACAACTTGCTCATCTATCTACTATTTTCATTCAGGCTCATGTTCTCCCTAAAACTCCCATCAAACACTTCACGACCTGTCATCTCCGTCCCACCTGAAGAGTGGTTTGACCTTACCTGGGCTTCAACCCCATTATTGTAATAGGGCGCTGGTATAAGTGCCAGCGATACTTGCGATACTCTATTCTCGTCGCAACCGATTGGATTCCATAGGACCTAGGAGTTTCCAACTTTCGAAGAATTTTAGCATATTCCCTTAAATCTGTCACCCATACAAAGTCACCACTCTTCAAGTCAGACAAATTTCCTGTCCTATGTCTTTTATGAAACCGAGCTGCTGTTTTCTTCCTATTACATGTTTCAGTTCTAACTACAAAATCTAAATTTATCTGAGGCTTCAACTGAGCTGGCCAAATAGGCAATGGTGTCCTCAACTTGCGACCCATCAACAACTCTGCTGGACTATACCCACAATTTAAAGGTGTTAATCTGTAGCTTAATAACGCAAGATCTAAGTCATGTTTATTTTTCTTCAATAAGTTTTTCGCTATTTTAACCGCTGGCTCCGCGCAACCATTCGACTGAGGAAAGTGAGGACTGCTCGTAATGTGCTGGAAGTCATATTCTGTCGAAAACTTTTTAAACTCTGATTGAAACTGGGGCCCGTTATCCCACCTCACTATTTCAGGGATACCCTACCGCGAGAACAGCTGTTTCAACTTTCTAATTATTACCGCTTCTATTAAACTACACAGTGGAAATATTTCGAAAAATCTAGAAAAGTAGTCAGTCACTATCAGGTACCTCATTTCAAATGACGTTTAACTTGCACAAATCTATACCTATCTTCTGCCATGCGCCTTCCGGGAACTTCTCCAGCATGAAGGGCTCCACATTATTTGTCTGATTTTCAACACACACACTGGACAATTATGAATCAAATTTTCAATCTGCGTGGAAAGACCCAACTACCATACTGAGGCTCCAGCTTTCGCCCTGCATTTAGCAATCCCCAAATGACCCTGGCGTATCAACTGCAAACATTTCAACTGCAAACCCTTAGGTAAAAATCCCTCACAATATGATATTTCAAACCGGTATTGATAATAAGGCTGTAATGCCTCAGGAAGCTTGCACATTCGGGGCCACTTCTTTTCACGTTTTCACGATACTCCCGCAGACCAGTACAGACTAGCCCTGTTCCTCTTTAATCTCATCTAGCACATACCTTTTTATTGGCAATGATTCAATAACAAGGCTAACATGAGCCTCAGTTTCTTCTACTAGTTCATTGTCCTGTGGGCCTTCCGCAACTACTAAATCCTTACCTGGATTATAGTGTACCCTATAATACCGCATTAGCCTCATTCTAAATCTTGAAACCTTGGAGACAAATCATCCAGAGGTTTTGTTTGCAAAATCTGAATAAAAGGCTTGTGGTCAGTTTCCAATTGAACAGTTAAACCTGTAATATATTCCGAGAAGTAGTCACAGGCCCATGTTAAAGCTAATGCCTCCTTCTCAATCTGTGCATATCGCTTTTCAGCTCCAGAAAGGAGACGTGAGGCATTGGCAACCACTTCCTTATTTCCCCCAGGCGTATGCTGAATTAAATAGGCTCCAAGGCCAAAAGATGAAGAATCAGCCGAAATTGAGATCTATTATGATGGATCGAAAAATGAAAGACATGGACTATGTTGTATTTGTCTGATAATTTGTTTAAAAGAATCTTTTTGCGCTATATCCCAAATAAAGGCGGCACTCTTTTTCAATAATGCTGTTAATGGCTCTAAAATTTCAGATCTATGAGGCAAAAGCCTAGCACTATAATTAACCGTTCCCAAAAATTGCATTACCTCAGTTTTATTTTTGGGCTCAGGGAACTTTTGAATGGTAATTATACTCTCAGGATCAACCAAAACTCCCCTTCCAGATATCACATGCCCTAAATACTTCAGTTCTGTAACGCCAAAACAGCACTTCTCCCTATTAAGAGTTATACTCTCCTGTTCAATCCTGCACAAAACTTCGTGTAATATTTTATCATAAGCTTCTTTAGTAGGGGCATGAATCAGAATGTCGTCAATGTGACTGATTACCCCCTCTATTCCCGATAAGATTTTATTTACTAACATTGAGAAATACTCTGCTGCACAGGGTATCCCAAAGGGCAGTCTTTTAAAAATAAACCTCCCAAATGGAGTAATGAAACAAGTTAAGTGCTGTGAACCCTCATCCAACTTGATTTGGTAGAACCCAGATGTTGTGTCTAATTTAGAAAAATAATGTGATCCTGCGATTTGTGTCAAAATACTTTCCACTTTCCCTATAGGGAAATATGAACGCAAAACTGCCCTATTCAGATGAGTATAGTCAACACAAAGTCGAACACCCGAACCCTTTTTAACTACCACTGGTGGACTTACCCAAGGAGTGTACTCATCAATCGGTTCAATAATATCCAATTGGATACCAATGGAATTGGTGCCATGCGAGGGGTAGACTGTGCAAATGGTTGAGCCCCTTCCCTCGGTCGAATTGTCATTTCTGTTTTTAATGTACCAACATTGTTCAACAATGGTTGAACAATTTATGAAATTTAGCTGTTAGGTCTGATGTTTTGCCCTTGTCCTTAAGCAGGTCAGGGTTAGAAATAGAAATTTCATTGTTATTCTTATTTTCCATAAGAGAGACATTGTTGTCATGCTGAATCATTTTTAAGTCATCAATTGAGGTTCTCCCCAAAATGGGTCGGCTTAGATTGTATATAATAAATACCTCTGTATTCACTTCTCTAACACCGTCCTTACCTGGACACCTCAGTTTTGTAAAAATTGAACCAGCAGCCTAATGCCAGAGGCTCCGGTTATTGTCTTATTTGTAGGAACAATAAATTCTCTTAACTCATTTGGAACCAACCTACATGGAATACATGTTAAATCTGCTAAAGTATCAATTAAAAAATCAAATTTCCTTTTTAAAAGACTAACAAAAATATTCTTTATACATAACCCATTCTTTTACTGACAACCTATTTATGGATATTGATCCTAAATAATTATTATTAACTTCAGTGTGTCCCATTTCATTATTTGAGATTAACTCTACAGCTCTAACCTTTGAAGAAAGGCATACCTTAGCCCAATGCCCGATTTTGCCGCATTCTCTGCAAGTAGCATTTCTAGCTGGACATCTAAATCTCTCATGAAGTTGGAGCCCACAGAACCTGCATCCATCGCCGTCCCTTCTCTTGTTGAAAGGAATTTTGGGAGCTCCGGCAACAGCGCCTTGTCTGCGTGTACCTGTCAGCGAGGTCGACGCTCCAAATGACGGTCCCCCTCGCACCCCCTGACCTTAAGGCTGCGATTGTTACTGTTGCTGAGGATCAGGCCCCCGATAAATGATGGCTACTGAAAGGTCCTTGCGTTCTTTCATTTCTGCACTGGCTGCCTGAATTTCACTGCTTTGTGCTGCTTGAAATTCTGCCTGTTTTGCTGCAACTATGCACTCAGTTAGTGTTAATTTTTCCATTAGTTGAAGCCTTTCACTAGTTCTCTTATCTGTCATCCCAACCACAATTCTATATCGCATATTAATTCGTCCTTCAATCCCCCAAATTCACAGTTTTCCGCTAGTTTATGTAGAGTTGTAATATAACTTTCTATCGTTTCCCATGTTTTCTGGGTACACGAATTGAATTTAAAACGTTCAAATATGAGATTCCGTCTTGTGATAAAATATTTCTGAAATCCATTCAAAGCTTCTGCATATGTTACTGATGGCTTCGGCTCAATTTGCAACAAAATGTTTTCAGATTCCTCGCCCATCAAGTACACCAGAAGATCAATTTTCTGCTCTACGGACTCGCTCAGGTGTCCCGCGATGCTCATATATCTTTCCAATCGTTTGCACCATTTCGCGCCACGATGTTGGATTAGTAAAGTCAAAACTTTCCGGCGTTGAGACGACAGTTGGCAATTTTACCGCCAATTCTACGGGAGATTTTTGCGATTCGGAATCCATCTTGCTTCCAAATTGGACTATGAATCCCGCTTTAAGCCCTGACGTCGTTTTCTTTTTTTGGGGAGGACACCTGGCACTTGCACCTCAACTTTTTAGACCACTTGCTTTTTATCGTTACTTTTTTACCGCTGCCACCATGTTTTGTTAGATCGAGTGAATAAAAGACCAAGTTAACTGGTACTGAACTTTCTTTATTTTACACATGCTTAACCACCTGCCCGCTAAACTAAACTTTCTTTTACCTGGCCCGTTACCTCTGTTGACACGAATCGCGTCCTCTAGCAACCCTTCTTTACCGGCGGCTGTGTTGCCAATGCTGCATACGTTACCAACAGAACAGTTTTATTGTACGAGTGGGTTTAAACACAGTTTCAATATGTGCTTTTGCAGTAGCCTGCCAATCCTGTCCATTACTTTGTGCATGTACGCTAGACTACGCTTTTCTACATCTTCGCCCATTGTTCCCTCCTGGCACTCCACATTCCTTAGACAGATAGGCCTACCGAATTAGTATCCGCTGTATCCATTCTAACCAAAGGCTCTAGACTAACCAAAGGTTATAGTTAATTTGACCGACAAAGAACTCTCAAGAGACGAGTTGAGCGTCCTGAACAAGGAGGAAATTTTTTTCCATTACACCATCTAGGAAATGTGGAGAGCGGAATTCGGCAGCACCAATTCAGACGGTTGAACAGGCAAGGATGGAGACGTAAGAAATTCTACAACGCGCACAACCACCACATAACAATCACACCTTAGCAGAAAGAAAGGCCCTGAAAGCCTTGAACGAAGACAATGATATCCTCATTTTACCAACAGGAACATCAGAAAAACAAGAAAAAATCAAGACACCGTCAGATCCCACTACCTACAAGAATCTAACTCGTTATCCAACCGTCCGGATTCTGAGGGCCACATTTAATCAAGGACGTGGCATCGAATGAAATGACTAAACTTCAAAGACAAGAAGCCTTGCCACTATACAGTTTGCCAAAGATCCATGAACCGGATTTGAGACCCATCGTGAGCACCATGAAGTCACGAAACCCCTCACAAAACTACTGCAACCTAAAACAGGAAATACTGACAGCTTTATACAAGACTCCACTCATTTCGTCGAAAAACTGCTTTCTTTGACTCTCTCTTCAGGAAGAACTCTCGCTAGCTTCGACGATGTTTCGCTCTTCACGACGGTACCTATCTTGGAAGCCATGGAACATATTAACCAAGAATTTTACCATGATATTGCCAAGTTGTTCCAACACTGCCTAACCACTACATATTTTCTATGAAGGAAGATTTCTACAAACTAACTGATGGTGTAGCTATGGACAGCCCCGTTACTCCAGTAATGGCTAACTATTTTATGGACATTTTCGAAGCCAAGTCGTTGGCAACGGCAAGTCAGAGGCCAAAGTGCTGGTTGCGATACGTGGACAACATCTGTATTATTTGGAGCCAAGCCGAGGGCAAACTTCGAAAATTCCTGTTACACCTCAACTTTATCCACCCAAAAATTCACGTCATGGAGATAGAAAATGAAGGACGCCTACCGTTCTTAGATGTTTTAGTATTATCGAGGCCGAATGGGAAGCTTGCGCACACCGTTTATAGAAAACCAACACACACTGACCGATTCCTTATTAACGTATCAAATCATCATCCCAGGCAGAGAAGGGGAGTCATAAAGACTATGTCTATGAGAGTCAAGAAAGCTTGTGAGCCGGCTGAACTGGAACGGGAAATGAAGCATCTGAAAAGAGCCCTTAGTTGGAATGGATACAGCAAGTCCTAGGATACAAGCTGTCCAAAGAATGTAAAGCGCCAGGAAGAAACAACGGGAGAAAATGAAGAAAAGCGCGGATGGACTACCGGTCCAGTCTACCGTATATCCACAAAGTAACGGACAGGGTCGGCAGACTACTGGAAAAGCACAATGCTAAAACTATTTTTAAACCCACTCGTACAATACAATGGAGTTTGACATCGGTCAATGACCGCAGAGATCCTCTATCGGCACCCAGAGTTTACGGCGTTCCATGCAGTTGTGGCTCGGTATACATTGGCACAACAAAACGCAGTGTCAACACGAGGATTACGGGACACAAGGGGATTTGCAGGCTGGGGTAGACACAAAAGTCAGCAGTAACAGAGCACGCTCTCTCCGAAGGTCACGACATCCTTTTCAACGAGGTGGATGTCAATCGCAGCGTTTCTATCTGAGATTAACGAGAGAGGCCATTGAGATTTTTAAACACAATTTCAACAGGAAGGAGAAAATTACGTTTCTAACTGCAGACTGGAAGCGAGTTTTACGACATACTTCAAGTGCGCCGAAACCCAGCGCCACCACTACCCCCCACCCCAGTCCTTCCACTGCAGCGCGACGGCCGGGAAACAAATACCACGGAGCTTACCACAGTCGAATCAGCCAACGTGGGGAAGCACAGGATATCACTTCGCCTATTGTCTCATAGCCTTTTCTTGAAAAATTCCATTGAAACACGGCTTTAAAGCCCGAAAAACACTTTAGATTGTATTTTGTCGGGCTGTGAAAGCCCTCGCAGTCTTATTAAACATTAAAACAAACAAATATACCGGAAGTTTTCCCTCAACTCATAACAGAATCAACGATCAGTCAATCAGAGATAGCTGAAAAATATTGAAAACTTTCCGGTTAATATGTAGAAACTTATGAGCAAATAATTAGCTCCCCTTTTTCGAGCCTTTCTTTATCGAATGCGAAGCAAAATCCTTGAAAACCCCCGATACAATGTCGAAGTTAAAAAAAAAACATTTGTTTCTTGATCAGAAAGCAGCGAACCTATAAAATACTTAATCCCGCTTAATAATTCAATTAAAACCGGATCAAACCGACTCAATAGTCAATCGAATGTCGGGCATTAAGCCGAAGAAAGCCCTTCGTATTCCGCTTTTGATTCGAATTGAACAAAAGGAATTCATAATAGTGCAAGATTAGGTTTTCTTTCCCGATCCTACGGATGGAAATTTTCTATGTGCATATGAAGCAAGCGGCCCTGATGAGAAGACAGAAAATCCAATTTAACAGAACAAAAGCCGACTCATATATGCGTCCTAATCTTCGAGTCTACGGGTTTTCATTTTCTTCTTGAATGCCTTTTCACGTGTAAAATCTAATTTAGAAACCGTCGAGCGGACCGAAAAAACTCACTTTTATAAGACTGCATCTTAAAAATTTGTATAGAAATTAACTCACGTTTCTTGCCAAAGTGTAATAATTCGCTGAGAAACAAATAGGGACACTAATTACATTGTTTGGAAAGTCTCTCAAGAAAAAACTGTATACAAATTAAAAAAGTTTTTCATGATGTTTGCTGCTAACAGGAAATTTTACTATTGTCATCTCTGTCACGTCTTTGTCCTCAAATAAAATTAAAGGTGACACCTTTCTCTTTGGTGCCGCTGAAATTCACAATAAAACAGAAGTTTGATTATGTTTGGCGAAAGTTTGCAAACTTACATCATTGGCTAACTTTCCAGTAACAAAGTTGGGCGAGGGAAAAATGTATACGCAGGGAAAAGTAGAAACTTCTAAACTCACTTGCATTTACGGATGTATAATATTAAAACCGGACTATTCTTGCCACTCTACTTAACCTAATGGAAATTTATCCCAGAGACAAAATTATATTCCTCGCAAGGAAATTGACTATTTCCGTGAATTAACGTGCACAAAGACACTATTACTTAGATATCCTGCATGCATGTAAGCAACAAATGACAATTAGCATCTACAAGATTTAATAGCAGTAATTACATGGAAGTTTATTGCCATCGCGGGATCATGCTAAAACTGGATTTCTAGTTTAATACACGTAGAGCTCGTTAAGTCCTGGATTCTGATTAGGGTAAGTCTTGTAAAGTTCCACATTGTAGTATAGCGAGTAAAAACGCGTTAAATTTGCCTCTAAAGCTTGTACCACGGATTTTGTGCTTGTTGATGATGTTATAGTGTGACTTTGATCAGTCACATTTGTGTAGTAAAGTGAGGATAATGCAAATTTTATTGAAGTCAAGAAAGAATATGAATGGTTTGTTATGAGATTATGAGCCAAATAACCTTCTGGTTAGTTGTCCTGTATAGTTTGAGCGTTTGGAGGAAATAAGTAAAAGCCCTACTTCAAAGTTCTCCATGAAATCCAGTCTATTATAATTTGAGAACCTTCCCGAAAGAAGAGGACAATTAAGATGTTCGGCTACCCGAGCTTTCATTGCTCCAAAAGTTCGTCCAACATGTGAAGTAGTTCAATTTAGTTCATAGATCTCATCCCCCTCCCCTTGTTGGATGGTTTCTCCAACCTTTTGAAAATTATTATTTGTCGGGGATAAAAGTGTCACAAAGGAGCAAAAATACACAAAAATTGCATCATTTTTAGAAATGGTCGGCCGATGACAGATTTAAAGATCAAAGCTTGCAAATTTGTTCAACCTGTGGGCACATCGAGCCGTTCAAGCAAAGTTAGGAGGAGCCGCGTCGGGGCTGGTTGGAGGTCGACATTACGCCGGAAGTACGAACGACCACCATCAGGTTTAAACGTAGCCCGCTGTTTAAACGTAGAAAAAGAAGTCTAGTCTGGGGACTCACGAAGGTATCACAATCTGGGGACTCACGAAAGAAGAAGGAGGTCCAGTTTTGGGACCCGCAAAAGGAGTCGGAAGTCTGTGGAACTCGCAAGAAAAGTAGTTTTTGGGGCATTGGTGAACAGACGTCGAGAGGATGTCTGTTCACGTCGAGCGTCGTTACGCCGAAAGGACGAACCAGTACCAACCGAGACCACCAGTAGAAGCCTACAGTCAAGTTTCGTTGTAAAATCTAAGAGAAATGCGGAAGCACCCTTTTTTGCACCCATAAGGCCGATTTAGAGCTACGGGGTCCGTTCGCGTGAGTCGCAATATATGGCCCTTTTCTACCTACAATTTTGGTAAAAACAACTGTGTACTTGTTTGTTTATTTCTGTAATTAACTTGGTTGGGGCCAATTTACTAACTAAAATCAGTTACTCTTAAGGTAATAGAAAATAGAAAACTCTGCCTGCAGCCTACTGGGTGGATTGAGTAGCCCAGTAGTGCTGTTGCCGGTCCCCAGCCCGGAAAAAAGAGGAGGGTTGCAACGAAGGGCCAGCAACTCATCTTCCGGAAAAATCCCAAACCGCTAAAAAATTCGATCAATCGCCTTGGAAACAGGACGGATTAAAAACAAGACGAACGCTAAGGAAACGGACACTGAGTTTGGATACATGGAATATCCAGGGAGAAGAAATCTTTCAGGAATTAAGGCATAGAAACATAGACATCTGCGTTCTCACGGAGACGAAGAAGAAAGACAGGGGGGATGAGAGAATGGGAAATTATATCAATTTCTACAGCGGAGTATGCAAAAGTGCAAGAGCTAAACAGGAGTCTCTATAGCCGTTCACAACAGACTCAAAAATAATATAAGGAGCTGAACTACCTAATCCAACGAACTAACTCAAGGTTAAAAACACATGACGTAAGGGCTTATCGAGGAGCAGAATGTGGAACGGACCCACAAGAGGTCTAAAATCAATAATTGACTACTTAATCCAGCAAACTACAAGGTTAAAAACACATGACGTAAGGGCGTATCGGGGAGCAGAATATGGAACGGACCACCATCCATCTAGTGATGTCAAAAATAATAGTTAACTATAGAAAACTGAATAGTAAGACGGAATACGGCAACAATAACTCGTATCGAGAGGAGGAAACAAAAAGATACAACTTGGACAGTTTGAAACATGAGTCTACACAATTCTTATATAAATTAACGCTTGCCGCGAAATTGAAAAGAAGAACTAGGGAAGTTGCTAGTTCAGAAGCAAAATACCAAATAATTAAGGAGAGCATACATCAAGCAGCCAGCGACGCGCTGGAATCCAGGATACCAGGAAAGAAGGCAAAGCCAAAAGCTGGAATGGTGGTGGTCAGGAGAGATAAAGGAAAAAATAAAGGAAAAAAAGCGGGCCTACGGAAAGTGGCTACTCACCGGTGATGCGGAAGATAGGAAGACATATGCACGAATCAACTGAGAAGTTAAAAAAGAGGTGAGAAAGGAGGAAAACGAGATGTGGGAAAGAAAATGTGAAGATATTGAGAGATTAATAGAATTGATCAAAGATAATGAGAGATAAATTAAGCAATATGGGGGGAACTAAAGTAGCGCAAGCGTGGGGTGCGATAAGAAACCTCAGGAAGGAGAAGGAAGGAACGAAAGGTTTAAATTTGATAAAGGGGGAAGAATTGCAAAAGCATTACAGACAATTATTAAATGAACATTGAGCACAATTTAAACAACAAATTTGAACGGTCAAAATACCGCGGCCATTTAAATTTTCATTGGGCAGGCTAGACCTTTAATTAATAAAGAAAACAGCTGAAGGAATAAGAGTAGAAGAGATAGGCCTAAGGGAGGTTAAAAGAGCGTTGAAATTTATGAAAAACGGTAAGGCTCCAGAACCAGGAAATATGCCCATTGAACTAATAAAACCTGGACCAGAGATTTTATTAGAAAATCTAACAAACATCTTTAACGAATATCTGATTAGAGGAGCAAAAAAGTCCACAGGACTGGAATACGTCATATATCAGTCCAATATATAAGAAAGGTGATAAAAAAGATTATGGGAACTACAGAGGAATAAGTATGACTAGTACAATGGGAAGGCTGTATGGTAGTATAATAAAGCAGATGATAGAACTGGTGTGGGAAGAGATAGAGGAACAAAGTGGTTTTCGAGCAGGAAGATCGTGCTTAGATAATATCTTCACTCTATAACATATAACAGAAAAAAGACCTGCTCACCTCGTATTCATAGATCTTGAAGAAGCTTACGATACGGTGCCCTGGATAGAGCTTTCAAAATCTTTGACAAAGATTGGCCTCAGAGATGATTACATAAGTGCAATTTGAAATATATATAGGAACTCACAGAGCATGGTAAAAATTGGCAAGAAGACGTCCGAGCCATTTAAAGTTACGAAGGGTCTTAAACAGGTATGCTGCCTATCACCAACACTATCAAGAAGTATATACGAGAAGCCCTGGAGACCTGGATGAAGAAATGTGCAGGAGTAGGGATCCAAATAGGTGACAAGTGTTAACAACTCTCTTCTTTGCCGATGACCAAGTCATCATTACAAATAGTGAAGAAGATATAGATTACATGCTAAGGAAGGGAGGGGAAGAGTACGAAAAGTGTGGAATGAACATGAACATGACAAAAACTGAGTATGTGAGCATAGGACAAGAGCAAGAGGACCCGACCCTGCACCTCAGAGATATAAGGAGATGCAGAGAATACAAATACTTAGGATGCATAATATTGAGGGCATAATTGGAGAAACGAACATCAACCAAAGATATGCCCCACAGAGTACAACAAGGCCAGAAATGTGTAGGCATACTTAATTCACTACTTTGGTCCAATCAGCTCACAATAAACACGATAAATGCAATCTACAAGACAACATTAGAGCCAATACTGACATATGGAGAGTGCTGCTGGCAGATGTTGACAAGGGCTAGAAAGACGATGGAAGCTGCAGAAGTGGATTTCTTAAGAGGTGCATGCAGAGTGTCCAGGATGAAAAGGATACGAAATGAAGAGATTAGGAGACGCACAAATAGAGTCCACACGACCTCTGAAAGGATTGAAACGAGACAATTAATATGGTATGGATACGTCAGAAGAATGGGGGATAGCAGATGGCAACAACAGGCCCTGAATTATGTTCCAGTAAGTAGGAGAAGGAGAGGAAGGTCGGCGCAAACGTGGATGAAAGGGATAGAGGATGCCATAGATGATAAAGCCGTACATGAGGATGAATGGAGAAACCGAAGAGGATGGAGATCGGAATGCGGGATGCAGCAGAAGCTGTAGGACCCTCGCTTATATAAAAATATGGAAAATGGTTAGGTGGAAAAAGTTTACGTAGATCCTTTTTGTTGTTATTTCTAACGCTAGCCCCTTCCTAGCTTGAAACGCCCCATTCTGTTTTAAAAGATCAGCATAGGACCTAAGTTTTGATTTTTTTCACCCTGTCCTCTTTTTCGAATTGGATAAAAGTCCGGCAACTTTCTTTAAGTTTATTCCAGATTTTACATACATAGACTTAACTACTAAAGTAATACAAAAACCTGCAAAATTATAAAATTGAGCAATCTGTATTTATATTTTGGATTAAAGATACTGGTTCATTAGTTTTTAACTTTTGACTCGTTTTTGTTCACCTTCTCGGGTAGGATAAAAATCCGTAACCTTTCGATTTGACATGTTTGAGGCCAGAAGACATCTAGCCGCAATTTTTCGGATTTTCATCCTATTCAAGAATGCGGACAGGATTAAAAATATAGAAATTTGAAAACAAATGGTCAAGTATCTTTAATCCAAAGTTTAGCCTCCGTGCAGGCTTAAGATTCACTTTTAAGTATTTGGTAATACAAAATTTTTTAAGAGAAGGAAGAGATAAGATCGAATCTGGTAGGTATTGGTATTATGATATTTCACTGTTTTTTGAAATTTTTAATGAAGCATCAATATCTGATCTAGTAGTTTTAATGCAAAAAAATGCGGATGATTTTTTTATTTATGAGCATCGACCTTGAAGGGACGCTGCGTTGTGGCCCAAAAGAGGTTTTTATGGATACAGACAAAACGCAGATACAGAATTGAACTAGTCTGACCAAAAAAACCTAACGGAACTAATCTAAGAAATGGAAAAATAAAATTAAATTAAATTAACGGAACCAACAGGGCTCACACTTATGTGCCGCTGCGCCCAAAGGCAGTCCTTACGGGTTGCCCTAAAAGACAGGTAGCAAGTAGAGATTTAGCCTCATAGGCATAGTCATAGAGATTGAAAAACTCTGTAAATTTGTATTTAATATTTGCAACGAAATTTTAAAGAAAGACAGGCTAAATTCTGACCAAAATGACGTGCTACCTTAAAATGGGCATACGTCTATTCTGTAGTGGGGCTCTGCGTAAAATGACAATAAAATACACAAAAAAACAAAAGGAACATCTATGTGATATTATAGATGAACATCACATTGTGATATAAATTAATTTCGCAACAGATGTTTAGCGTCTGTTGCAAAGATGTGGCTGCTCAATGTCACAATTCGATATATAAAGAATATCTCCATTATTACTCATTCAGGATTATTTGGCATCTTATTAGCCATGAAATGTTCATTTGTTCTGTGCCCATCTCCCGTTTGCCAATGACAAGAAGATCGGAAAACAATGTGAAAGTCGAATATCCAAAGCTAACGAGATGCAAAGCTTTTGCGAATAACTAATATATACCGCGACGACTCTTGCTTGCTGGGTTATAGCAGTAAGTAAAGCTACAAAAATTGATTGGCTAGTTCTTAAATTAAAGAACAAATATAATTTTTTACGAGTATAATCTCATCAAACGTTTTACTTTTAATTGAGATATTTAATTCGTTGCAGGTTCAGCCAATCGCTGCAAATTAAACTTTTAGTCGACCGCTTCACTAATTTGGGACATTGACAATTGTGTGCACCGGGTTTTGATGTAATTAGACCATCACGTGCCCCGGTGTGGCTCGATACCAAAAGTTCGAATAAACTGGCCATGTAAACAACGTTCTATTTAAATTGCGATTGTTTACGAACCTACCGTGGCCCAACTGATTAGGTCGTGACACTGTGTAATGCGGGTCCTTGTGGAAAAATGGCATTCTCATCGATCAGACGCGGGTCTGACTGGAATTGGTCCACTTGAGGATTCCCATTAGCTGCGGCCCATCTGTGATAGCACAGATTGCCTTATAATTGAAAACTCTACTGGCTGAGTGGTGGGCCCTGAATATGCAGTGTAATTGAGCACTTGTTCGATTTGAGCAAGCCATTAAGGACTTTAAGGAGGCTTTAAAATAAGTGTGGGTCATACAATGATGGATTATGAGTTTCCTGAAAGATGTTTTAATAACTAACAAAGCGAAACTTAATTCAGTTCAACTCAAGTTATTTATACGTATTACTTATATACGGGGGGTGTTCATTATAAAACTTCATCTAGTTGGATGTGAAATGTCAAACGAAAAGGATGGAGAAACAAAAGTCCATTTATTTGGATTATGTCATCCATATTTGTCAATATTTCGTAGCCTGCTAGATGAAGTTTTATAATGACCACCCCGTAGTTGTTTTTCGGAAGATGTTTATCTAGACAGCTAAGAGTATCGGATTTGTAGAGGCAGCCCTTTTTACGAAAGTTTTAGTTCAAATCTGGGAAATTTTTCATCATTCAATTGGTACCAATGGCATGGCCGTCAAAATTTTAGAGCAGACATTTGGCTTATGTTTTTTTCTTGTGTTCTGTAAAAATTTTGAGAAAGAGAGCATAATATTCATTGATCGATTCGATTCAAAAAAGTGGATGGAAGAAAAGTTCTCAAAGAACGTCAACAAATTGTACATTGGAGAATAAGATTTTGTTACAAGAACCTTCAATTATTAAAACAGAATGATACTAAATTTTTTTTTGCATTAAATCTGGATAAACTCATGGATAAATGAGAGCCAAGTTTTCGAAAATAATCCTAAAGAGGTTACTTCCCAATTCAAACAGGAAGGCAAACGGTTTACCACTGTAAATGTTAGATGTGACGAAGCCTTTTTACCAGAATGCGACTTAAGTCTAGAAACCAACATAAATGATCGGGATTATCATAAAACCATAAACGGAGGAATTTTTGTTAAAATGAGTAAAATAAAAATTGATTCCCTCATTAGGATTAATGAATACCAAATGTGTAAAAATTTATGGTTGCTATTGACAATGCAGTTTATCACTCTGCTACAATCAATAAACCCCCAAATATATCATCAAAAAGAGAAGTTTTATAGCAGTCGTAGGTACAATATATGAAAATTTTTACTGAAAAAGAACGTTTGGACCTAATAATCTCACATACAAGCCCAGACTGTATGCAATGTAAAGTAGATGAGCTTTTAAAGGCGGACGGACATGAAGTATTGAATATAATCCAATGATTTGCCTTAGGCTGACTGAAAAACTTTTAGCACTAACTTGTTGCTTCTCAACTTGATTTCTGCAATAGTTCAATTAAAAAGTCAAAAACATATAGCAGGCGGCAGTCCAGCAGTGCCCCAAAAAGTTGTAGAATTTCATCAAACACGCGGAGAATGAACTCAAATTGATCTT
The DNA here is from genome assembly GCA_951812265.1 of Taphrorychus bicolor. NCBI lineage: Eukaryota > Metazoa > Arthropoda > Insecta > Coleoptera > Curculionidae > Taphrorychus > Taphrorychus bicolor. Next base: position 19,535,370 of record OX638306.1, on the reverse strand, counting down.
TGAATTATGAAGGTAAAGGCGGTGCAAGTGGATCTGGAATACAATATGCAAGTACAGCAACCCATATAACATTAAAAGATTATTCACGTTCCTATCACATTCCCTCATGCTACCCAAATGAAACATTCTTTAAGTAATATGAAGGTAACATGAATGTAATGTTCGTTGGAAGAATGTCGAAAAAGTGCGTTCTTGTCATGACCACATATCAGGTACTCTTCGGTATGAGAATATCACATGACAATTAGGTTACTGAAAAGAATTTCTGAAAAGTAGAGCACTTGACGGAATATAACTGAAAGTCCTGAGTACTTGTACATGGGGTCACCGGACACGTTCTTTCCATATGATATTTAATTCCGAATGATAAAATTTCACATGAATATCACATGTTCTTCTCCTGAAAGGCTTATTTTTGTCAGGTGCTAGGAATGTCCCAAAAGAACATAAATGGTGCATGTTTATCATAACACAAAAGAATTTGTTTATCACGTAATAATCATATGCCACAGAACATAATTGGCACGTTCTATGAGCCTGAAAAAGGGGTCGCGGGACACGTTCTTCTCATGTGATATTCAAATTCTAAATGATAATTTTTCTCCTGAATTTCACATTCCATCTCCTCGAAGGCATATTCTTGTCCGATGATAAGAATGTAAAATTGCTAAGTGGGAAGTGGATCTGAAATGCATAATATTGACTCAAAAATAACTGAATCACAGTGTTCAAACTCCCTGTCAGGTGGTGAAGAAATTACTCTTATGGTCGTTGATGATGCAGACAGTGAATAAACTGAAAATATGTCCTGTAACAATTTTATAAGGTGGCCCGAATTTCAGGGTGACGATTGAGATCTTGCAGACTCCCAGCAATACAGGTACAGTCAAATAGTAGAAAAGTTATTAGATTATTTCCTGAACAAAATTCCATTTGGATAATTGATAATTTACTATTTGATAAAGATACCAAGTACCAATTTGTGCGTATAGAGGGAGACAATTTGCACAATTTTGCCACAATTTAACCAATCAATGTATTCATTACGTGTTTGTATTATACATTTAAACTAACATTTAGCTTAACGTTTCATGTACATATATTTTATTTATCAAAGTTAAAAGTGTACTTAAGGGTGAACCTGCTTAGATTTCCAATTTGCAAGAAGTTTAAATAAATGAGTCCGCCTAGTTCACTTTAAACTTTGATAAATTAAGTTTAGTACAAATTAAAGTTTAATTGATTATTAATTTCGAGGTATAAACTGGGCATTAGGGTTTCGAAGATTCTAGAATTTTATCACGGTTAATTTTGGACGCTCTGTTTAGGTTAGACACTGAGGTGCACACTTTTAAATGAGGACGCTTGCTTTTAATGGAGATAGAAAAACACTGATGTAGAGTAAAGAGCTTAAACTTGAAGGAAAGGGTAGTGACAAAAACAGCATTACGATATCATTTATCCATGAAAAACACATTTGAAGACTTCAAATATAATTAAGAAAAAACTGCTCAAATTTTAAGCAAGATCATCTTGTAGCAACCTCAAAACAGTTTCCCACCAACAATCAGGTTTTAGTTGGTTAGTCTCTCTCTAAGTGAATAGAGGAAATAATTGGACGTATTATTATTGGAAACTGGTTTCTGACTGACGTGAAATCAGGCCTTTTATATTGATAGCTAGTCAAAAAAGACAAATGCTAAAGCTAGTAAATTTGAGGCTGAAAGATGGAGAATCTTACTCACACTGAAAACACCTAACAAATGATAATATGTTGAAGGAAGCAGTGAACTAGAATTAGGATGAAACTATTACTCAAAAAATTAGACACAATTATTAGACACCCACTAAAATTTTCTTTTTAATATGTTTCAAGTCCACCTCAAGACTCTTTAGAAGACATAATGGAACCATGGCAAATCAGACAGACACACCCTTTTACTTTCACAAGCATAGGTATACCGCAAACCCCATGCAACCAGTGCATTTTGTATCACTCACGCAGAGCAGTAATCATTTATTTACTGTTTTAAGTACTGAGCCACTCTTTTGTCACTTGAAGTCTACACGCCACCTATAAACCATTCACTTATTATTGCCGTCGATTAGGCGTTGGAAATCTGACTTTGACATTTTTATCGAATCATTTGAACATGTGCCGAAAAACCGAGATAGTTATAAAAAATTAAGGTTTCAACGGTAACCAGATGCCAAAATTAAGTGAATGATGTGTACCGTGAGCCTCTCAACTAAACTGCTCAACTTAAAATTTGGCACAAACAATATTTCGTGTCATTTTCAATCAGCTGTAACTTGTCAAGCAATTTATTTTTTTAAATACTATTTGCATGTTCGGAAACCTCATTTCCTCTAGATTAAGGAAGGGGATAATTTTGAAAAAAAAACCGACATACGACAACTTGACAAATTAGTCTACGCGGCGAGTCATAATGGGTGGTCGAAAATGAAATCTCATATTCCTTGGTAGATTTTAAGCGGGGTCTGTCATCGAATTGTGTTACCTATCGAGCTTCGTTAAAAAGTTACAGGGTGTTGAAATTAGAATTTCAAAATGCATATGTATTGATTATTCCGAAAGCGAGATATTTTATTGGAATTCTGAGAATTCTACATTTCTCATTTTCTTCATTTTATGAGAATTATTCCTTCCACAACGTTTTAACTGTTGTAGAAGGCGCTCATTTTGTAATAAAAAATTATTTTTATTTCCGCCAGTGGCGCACTTAACAGCACGTCGACATATCTTATTTGAAAAGAAAAATTGAACGTCATTGCTTTTTCGAAAAATTAAATTTAGTTTTTGAATGCTTATTAAAATACTATTGGTTTGCATATAATTCAAGTCACAATTAATCGAATATTTTAAATTTTTCATCAAAATGTAATTTTTCGCGGCTGTACTTACATGCATTACAATGGTTTTTATTTATTTACTCGAAAACGGCGCGTCGTACTGAAAAACTCGAAGAGGGCTCTTTCCTTTATAGTAGAATGAGTATTAAAAAACTAAGTTTTATTTTTCAAAAAATCAGTGACGGGTTACTTTTTTTCAAATAATGTAAATCGACGTGCTGGTAAGCGCGCCACTGGCGGAAATAAAAATTATTTTTTATTGCAAAATATGCGCCTTCCACTACAGTCAAATACGTGCAAAATTTCAATAAAATATCTCATGCGCTTTCGGAATAATCAATACATATGCATTTTGAAATTCTACTTTCAACTTTCAACACCCTGTAACTTTTTAACGAAGCTCCATAGGTAACACAATTGTATGACAGACCCCCCTTAAAATCGACCAAAGAACATGAGATTTCATTTTCGATCACCCATTATGACTCACCCCGTATACTTTTTTTGTTAAGTCGATACCTGTAATTCAGTAATCACTTTTGGAAAACTCCCCTGATAGAAAACAATTTGTAGATAATGCTGTCGATCCAAGGAATAAAAATGTTATTCCGTCAACTTGTCCGCGAATTACAATGATTTGAAGAAACTGCTAACGAAATTTTCAAGCATATTTTGATTCCCTCTGGATAAGCTCTGATGCTTTAAAATAAAAAAATGACAAAAACGTCTAGAGATATTGATGTTGGCTATCTGCGATGGCGTTTCTCAATTTCCTTTTAGCTCTAGAAAGGTTATTTTATTTAATATTGCTATTATAAATCACGAGCATTAACAATAATGGTATCATATTTTTTGAATGCTTTTATAATAGAAAAACGTCACTTATTTTTAAATTTTTTGAGTGAGTAATAATCGGCAGACAATATGTCAATAAATGAGGGAAGACACAGTAATATTCTTCCCCACTTTTCCGAACTACGACGAATTAAAAATATCAGCAACAAGAATTTCACACATATTACTTTTCGCTCTGTATAAAAATTCAAAGTGCTTTAATCAAAAATCTGGCGAAAAGATTCCGAGATATGGATGTTGGCTTACTCCATACCTGAAAACAATAAAGAAAAAAATTTTTATTGCGAAATGGCAGAGCATCAAAATTTTGCAATTTTTGCACCAATTTGTTTCACACTTTATATAATAAAGATAGTGTCGTTTTTTTTAAATTATCTGGAAGAAATGAGGTTTCAGGCTTTGTAAATTGTATTTATAACTATTCATTGCTTAAAAAGTTACAGCTGTTTGAATCTGAGACGAAAAATCGCTTGTGTCGAACTTTAAGTTGAGCAGTTTATTTCATTGCAATATTTGTCCAGAAAAGGCCTGTATATATTCTATTATCTTAATATTGACAAAGCTCCTCAGTGTAGTGTTATAGTGATCATATATGATATTGTAAGGGCTTGCTTAGTACAAATCTAAGGAGTCATCAAGTTGGATGTGAAAAGTCAAAAGAAAAGGATAAAGTAAGAACAATTAATCATTTTCGCTTAACTTTTCAGATATTCCATTCTTTTCTGACAAGAATTTATATAGCTAACTTACAATGGGTAGTACATGTGGTTATATAATGGAATTTATACAGGTGGCAATAACCACCTGTATAAATTCCATTATATAACAATTAATGTTTAAGTATACAGAAAAAGCGAGAGAGCAAATATTATGTAGAATTTGCTGCACACAGGGTATTTCAATGAATTTGAGATTTTTTAAACCATTAAAAGTCGCTTGATTATTTACATAACAGAGAACTAGGTTGGATACTACTGACTATGGATTGCAAATTGATCCAATGACAGAGACCCATTTGTGACTATATCGGCATCTGCCCTTGGATTCCATCGGCAAGCTATGAAACTTAATAACAGAGAACTAGATTTGTTACTACTGACTATGGATTGCAAATTGATCCAAAGAGAGAGACCCATTTGTGACTAAATGGGATTCTGCCCTTGGATTCCATCGGCAAGCTATGAAACTCAAAAATTGATTTTGTCAATTGAATTCAGAGCAAGGAAGAATGGGCGTTACGCATTACATTCCAGTTGTCTCAACTCAATTTGTTTTGTCAAGCAACTTTATATTTTGCTATATTTCGTCGTTTTTGTTATGTGTCCTGTGTTACTTATGCTTTTGGGACATATTTTACTGAGTTTAAGTGAGCTTTCATTGTTTGTAAATTATACTGAACAGCTCTTGGAAACACCTGTTGATCTGCAGTTACGATGCGTTTCGATATTTTTGGAAGATTAATTTTAAACAAAATTTTATTATCACTCCACCACAAGTAGTACTTTACTGCATTCGACACTTCCAGTATTGCTTTCAGTAGTTGGATATGCATGCCAATATCGGTGTACTTGTCAGATACAAAAGTCATCTAAGGCAGACTTATATACATATCCATCATCAAACCAAATGTTGATCTGATAATTATGTGTGTCTCACCATTCAGTGCTAGGTAATGAGAAAAGCACAGAAAAAAAAACAAAAGTAGCTAATAACAGGTGGTAATAGACCTGATCTTTTCATTATTTATATTAATATTTATATAAAATGATTATTATTTGTAGAACTACTTGATCAATGACTACCAAGGCGTTTCATAGTGATAGCATGTGTATGTATATGTAAAACTGTGTTACACCCTTATTTCACCCTATTGTAAAGTAAGACGGTTTTTGGTGCAATTGGGCAGATTTCTTCTTTAACGGCTCTCTTAGGGTTTTATTATGTCTAGTTTGATATTGACATTTTACCCCATTCACTCTGAACTCGATGCAATTTGGGTTGCTTACCCTATCTTCCGTCCTTGTTTAGTTTATATAGATTTATAAGATAAGTTATTATAGTTCGTACACTATAATTTTACTTGCGCAGTAGGTCTTCTAAATTTGACATTTTGCCCCCTGTATATTATGACAGACATTGTCATATATTTTAGGTTATATTTATGACTTTAGGGGTTATAACTTTTAGGTTCATGGTTGCTAGGTCGAATTAAATTAATGTAAACCATCTGATTAATAATTTTTAATTTAATTTTATAAAACATGCATTTTGACGAAAATTGATTTTTATTAAAAAATAATAATTATAGTTCATAACCAATTTAGTATTGATTGACTTTATCATTCTACGAGAAGGTAGACACAGTAAATTCTTGTTGTAATTTCCGAACATTTACACTTTCTGGTTACGTTAATATGTGGAAATTGTAGCTGGATTAGGTTGGGTTCTGGTTCTGCAGTGAACAAACTCAGCGTATCTTTCTCTTTCGTTTCAATCTCCAAACCCATGCTATTCTAGTTACTAGCTAAAACTGTAAAAGTCATAATTTTATCGAAAATTGCACCTACCTCCTGCCTAGCTACCAATTTGAGTCAAAGAAATCAGTATTGTAGTTTACTTAGATTATTAGAAGCTGATTTTCTTGTCAGTTGGACACTATTTACTTCTCATGTCACATATTCACGATTTGCTCAGTATGAATAATACTCTTGATGGTAGGTACACAATTCTGAAGTGATCGGGTCTATTCTTCCTTCCGGGTAGCCAAACAGAAGTGAATACTTTACGGTAGATCTTCAAATTAGTAGGATTTATATGGAAGCACGCCAACTTGAAAAGAGGAAACAATTATGACAACGTCCAATTTTTTAAAAGCGATTGCTGGTGGCCCCTTTGAAACTGACACTAAGCTAATTTCATAGGTATACAGATTCCTTGAAGACGCTTGGTTGAATGTTGTCAAAAATCAATTTTATTGGAAAATTTTGATTTTGCACATCGTTATGGACTATGGTTATGAACTCGGCTTAAAGAAGCAGGGTGGCAAACAAGACCTAACAATTCAGAAGAGCCAATCTAATGGAAAAATATCATGGCTCTATTTGGGTCAATTCGACTTTATGTATCAGGTGATTAATTGGGTAGGAGGTCCTTGTTCCTTGCTCAAGAATAAACGTCATTCGGAATTTTCGGACCTTCTCGATTTCGCCCCCATAGAGTAACGAGAGCGAATTTTGGGGTTCTCTCCCTTTGAGACACGTGGTAAATTCTTGGAAGAACTAGTCCTGGAGATAACAAACATAGTTGTCTTGTAGTTGCTTTAATCGGTCTTGGCCAATTGAGTGGTACAGAACTTGTGCCAAAGACGAACGGCATTATCCAAGCCGTGTCGGTGGTAACAACCCGGAATGGTGGCACCGTTTTGTTGGTTCAACAGTAGTTGTTATGTGATGGGTTATGCGGGAACAGGATCACGAAATGACGAAGACAACTATTTGAATTAGTCTACGTTTCGCAGATATATTTCTGCATCCTCAGGACGCTAAAATTGTATGTATTATATGTGCGAATGTTACAATTCGGATTTGTCTTCCTTTTTCTTAAATTTACACAGCACTTTCGTACAACAGAATCTGGAGTAACCATATTCTGGAGTAGGCAAGCACACACACTTTAAAATTTTGTTTAAAATAGTGAAACCACACAGTTAACTTCACACACAAACAGACAGACAACGCTAACAATATAGGTTTATTCAAGATTCAATTATTCAAGAATTGTTTAGACTTTGGGTTGTTGTTTGAATTTAGGTGGTTAGTGATAATATTAATACACTTATTTCTAGATTCTGTTATCTTAACGGGATCTCCTATCTTTTCAATGGTATATTTCATGTCTATAATTAAGTCTTGGATAGCTGGATACTTGGGAGCTTGGATACTTGGGAGTAGAAGAGCAGCTCTTTCTGCCAAGAGGAGCTCAACTTCGCACTTCCTGGCGCGTATTCCGTTAATATTCCAGGACATAATGGTGAGAGACTCCGGGTATCTAGCAACTATCACCAGAAAGCAAAATAATAACTGGATTTAAGCAAAATTAGTTGGACAAATTTTGACGCTAAACACATTCTTTTGGACCTTGATTTCGCTTCACACAAATCTCGGATCTAGTAACTTTTCAATTGTTATTAAAGAGTGCATTTACAATGCTATGGGTAGCTAGATAAATATATTCCTGATATACACAATAATAGCAACGATTTTATTGTTATAAATTTGTACACACCACATAAACTTATTACTCAGAATGTAAACATCGTCATTCCCCTTCAAATAGTTGTAGGTAGGTATTGAGTTTACTGTTGCAGTTTGGAGCCGTAAGGGAAATATGTCGATCCCGCGTTTTCCCAAGGAGAATTTCCAAAATGGCGAACGAGCCCCTCGTGACATGTAAAGGCGACAGGATTGTTGTAATGCCGGTTTCGGAACAATCGAATACGAGTACATTGTGTAATTAACGAGGCCTAAAGCGACAACATCGCCTATTTGATTGAGCCCAAATTGCTATTTGGTTGAGGGGTTAATGAAGTCCCTCTAGGCAAAAAATGGCTGCTTTGTTCTGCATTAAAAATAAAGAAGAAACCTCTTATATAATCCTTCTTGAACTTCATTAAATATGAAAATTTATAGGACGTTTTCCTGAGAACGTTCTGTTACAACAATAAGTCTGGAAGTCGGCCATTAAAAGAGGTGAAATATGCGTTCGACGGCCACTTGTTGAATCGGCATGGCATCCATAATTTACGTCGTAAATTGTTAACATTACTGCCTTGGGAAATTCAGGGCCGTTCCGGTGAAATACGGGCCTCCAAGCTCAAAATGCGCTCGTTTTTACGATGCCAGTTTTGTAAACATAGTTAGTTTCGCGCTCTATCGACACTTCAAATGCAGAATTTCGGTTTGCGTATTGGACCGAAATATTGGGGTTTTAAATTTTGGTCTGTCAACCAACAAATTGCAATTAATTCCGGTACACATAACTCCCCAGATGAATTAAATATCGCCAACCGCTGACGTGCGGTAAAAATTAAATTCTAAACGTCCGTGAACGTTTTCGCTGAATGTTTTAATAGCTGTTCAAAATTATAAATCGTTGGTAGTTTTTAAAATATATTTTTCAATAGCAGTGACTAACGGAAAGAGGGTTTAAAGATTATTCCAAGTTGTATTGTTTTGCTAAATGGGTAAGATGAATTCTACCGCGTGTGAAGGACATTTTAAAGTGTCTTAATAAAAATACAGTTTGTCCCAAGCTACGTAAACCTACTTTTATAAAATATAATAAAATACCAATTTAAAACGTATTTTTTTGGAGTTTGAAAGCTTGATCTAAGACCATCTTCTGGCATAATTTATGTCTTAAAAGATTTGGAAATTGATGAAATGAAATGAAAAGATTTGAAAATTGGAAATTTTCAGATTTTTTTTTCGATAGAGCATTCGATAGTGTTCTTTCTAGAAGAGACACGATAGAAAGTCGTTGAGAAAAGTTGCTTAGATTCAAAAACAAGAGCACTATACCAAATTTCAGAAACTTTGACCTACTAGGATTTTTCAACTTCAAGTCATTCATAAAAGTTGCTTAAAATGAAAATTAAAGATTGACATCCAAACTTGAAAATCCTAGGCCAGTTTTGATCACTAAAATAAGATTCTTTAAGGTATTTTAAAAAACAAAGTTAAACAGCGATGGCTCAATATACATATCGCTATTTCCAGAAACGGGCATTCAGTAAACGTAATTGAGCCACAAAATTCAAATACACAATTAAGATTATTAAATATTGATGCACACTTCGAAAAACAAAATCGCTTTGCCACTGTAGGTATCAAGTTAAAAGGTTTTATGGAAGCCAAACGAATTTTCAAGTTTTGGTGCAGGTTAATAAAGCGAATAGATCAGTATCCATCGCATATGAAGGAGATATTTATTACCTAAAGAGTTTTCCGGACTTTGAAGCTTTGAAGCTTTGACGTTTCGGTTTCGAGTACAGCTGCGGCAGACTTTATCAAAGGAGATGAGGCAATGGGCGAAGTGATCTCAACCAAGTAGTGGTAGCTAGTTTTGTCATGAAGTATGTCGAAGAACTCGCTTCCAGTCTGGATTTAGAAGTTTAATTTCCTCGTTCCTGTTGAAATTGTTGTAGTGTTTGAAGATCTCAATGGCCTCTCTCGTTAGTCTCAGACAGAAACGCTGCGATTGATGTAAGGTATCCACCTCGTTGAAAAGGGTGTCGTAACCTTCGAAGGGAGCGTGTTCTGCTATTGCTGACTTTTGTGTTGGTCCCAGCATGGCAACTCCTCTTGTGTTCCGTAATGTTCGTCAACACGAGGATGTGCAGAGTGTCAACACACTGCGTTTTGTGGTGACAATATATACCGAGCCACAACGGAATAAAACTCGGTAAACTCCGGGTGCCGATAGGGGATCTCTGTGGTCTTTGGCCGGTCTCAAGCATCTTTATTTTATGAGTGGATGCAAAGCCACTTTTAACACTGTGTTTTTTCAGTAGCCTGGCGACCCTCTCCCTCCCTACTTTGTGGATGTATGGCAAAGTAGTCTAATCGCGTTTTTCTTCATCCTCTCCCGTTGTTCCTTCCTGGCGCTCTACATTCCTTGGACAAACTACAATCCTTGAATTTGCGCTTGTTGTATCCATTCCAACCAAAAGCTCTTTCCAGATGCTTCGATTCCCGTTCCAATTCAGCCAGTGACAAATTCTTTTGGATCTCGTAGACAGAGTCTTTATGAGTCCGCTTTTCTGCCTGGGATGATGAATTGATCTGTTATTGAGGTGTCGGTCAGTGTGTGTTGGTTTTGGGTTGATAGAGTTGAGGTGTAAGAGGAAGTTTTGAAGTTCACCATCGCCATGGCTCCAAATAACAAAGATGGTAACCAGTACTTGGGCATCTTATTTGCCGTTCCTAATGCCTTGGCCTCGAGAATTTCCTTAAAATAATTGCCTAATACTGGAATAAGGGGGCTGTCCATGACTACATCATCATTTTGTTTGTATAAGTCTTCCTTCCATGAAATATGTAGTGATTAGGCAGTGTTGGAACCACTTGACAATATCTTGTGGAAATTGCTAGTTAATATGTTCTATGGCTTCCAAAGAGTCAAGTAATGCAGTTTTTCGACGAAATGGGTGGAGTCTTTTATAAAGCTGTCAGTATTTTCTATTTTAGGTTGTAGCAGTTTTTTGAGGTGTTACGCAATTTCGTAGGTCGGGCTTCCTATGGTGCTCACGGTGGGTCTCAGTGGTTCGTCCGGTATGTGGATCTTTGGCAAACTGTACAGCCTTGGTGGTAAGGCTTCTGATTTTAAAAGACTCCACTCATTTCGTCAAAAATTTCTTTGAATCTTTCTACACAAGAATTCTCGTTAGCTTCGTACCCATTAAGGGTTTTTTGAAGTATATTATCATCGGATCGGACGTACCGAGATAGAACTCTCTATTTTATTCAAAATGGACCTGAAACTGTATGTCTAGTGTGGGCAGGAATCTTGCATCTTCATCTTCAGTTGTGAGCACGGTTTCTTGTGACTGATCCAATTCTACCCATTTGAATTATGTGTGAAGTGTACTGTGAAGAACAGGTCAGAAATTAGGCTGAAACCAGGCACATTGCTCTGAATGTGCAGTGGACTATTTCATCCTAGCTGCTTAGAATGAGACTGAAAAGAACAAATTAAACTGTCAGAAACTAGGGTGGTATGTACGGTATCTTGTCAGAAAATAAAAGAACATCGCAAATTTGAGATAGGAGAACTGACGAATAAGATTCATAAGCTTGAAGACATGTTGAATGATAAAGATAAGACAGAGACTCGACTCGGAAAAGACTCAAAGCCATTTGAAGATATGGTATTAAAGGCTGAAGCACTGCTTCAAGAAAAAATAAGCGCCTAAAGCAAGTAAACATACCTTGAGGAACGGCTTACGTTGTCTAATTGGCTGAATAGACAAATGATCACTAGCATAAGAGCTTTGGAATTGAAGACTGCGGTGGTTTCGAATGATTTGAGAGAAGAAATTGATGAACTTGAGGGGGACTTTTCGGTGCTTACTGATAAATTTAGCCCAACTGGGACCAAGGGCTATTTAACCTTTATGTGCACGCATGATTTCAAAACCTATTCTGCACCCGTAAATACCCGGGTACCCCCGTAATAGTTTTTATTACTTCTTAAAATATTTCTGCTCTTTCACGATAACTTAGGCCGAATTGGTGATGGATGACAACGTGATGTTTACACGTATTTTCACACGAGCAACAACAGGATTATTTGTCGAGCCTAGCGCAAGAAGAAAATAGTGATAGTGAGGCTGAAGAATGTAGACTCCGAAGATGAATGGGTACCAATTAGATCAACAAGTGAACTAAATAATATGTCGGATTGTTCAGACGTCGAGGACGCCTACAATGAAGGGAATATTGTAATTGAGGACGAACTTATTTCAGATGATAGTGATGGAAATGAAGATGCCAGTTTAGATGTCGCAAACCTCATGCAGCACTTGAACAATATGTTGCCAAAGACGGCACAGTATGGAAAAAGTCAGTACCTACAATGACTCGATTTCAAAAGCTTAACATTTTACGTCAACATCCTGGGCCTGTGCTATCAACCAAGAATCTGTCAGTCGCTGATACTTTCAAGGGCATCTTTCAAGGGCATCACCGATGAAATGATAGACATTATTGTACGCGAAACCAATAGAAAAGGTGATCGAGTTCACGCAAAATGGAATGCAAGTAATCCATTGAAACCTACCAAGAAATGGACCTATGTAACCCCACAGGAACTATATTCATTTATTGGGATTCTTGTTACAATGGGTGTACATCGTTCGAATAGTGAGCACGTCAAAGCTTTGTGGAAGTGTGATTCGTATCCGCTATACAGGGCCACAACGTCGATCAACAGATTCCGAAATATATGTAGATTTATTCGCTTCGATAACGAAAACACTAGAGAAGAACGGCTAAAAGCAGATAAAGCAGCTGCTATTTCTGATATCTGGCTGATGTTAAATGCTAACTTATCCTCTAAACCTTCTTCAGCGTCGTTTGTCTTTACATCCGGTCACCACAATTGAAGAAATCATTCGTGTCGGTAGAGCTGTGGAGGAGACCGAAATTCGGACACAGAGATTTGTTCCCCCGCCTACTGCCTCTCGACATTTACTGGAACCAGGGTTAGCATACCGCAAACCTGCTCAGGTATCGGCCTTTGAGGCACCAGGACTAGAGAATGCGGTCGACGTTGGGTCAGATCGAGATAAACTTCTTTGTTGGAACTGCCAGCAAAAGGGCCACGCTTTCAGAAAGTGTGATCGTCCTCGAGAAATGTTTTGTTTTTCCTGTGGATTGAAAAATGTCACTTCAAGGAATTGCCCTAAGTGTGCAAAAAACGATCGGAAGGAAAGACCCCAGGCCTAGGATCCTTTCCTGTTGATACTGTTCAGGCCAATCCTCATCATGCCATTCTGGACTATATTTTGGCTCATGCCAAGGGAGACGAGCGACCATTTTTGGAAGTAGCCATTCACGGTCATAATTTCTTGGGACTATTAGATAGTGGTTCTTCCCGAACCATTATTGGATCCTGTGGGTGGTCTATTCTGGAATCGCTGTGTAACTTAAGTGAGTCTTCTAAGCTTCCTTGTCAAGTAGCTAATGGTCAAATATGTGAAAGTTTGGGTGTCGTGCGTGTTCCTATCCGTCTTCGTGATCGAGTCTGCATCATCGACGCGTTGGTTGTACCTTCATTACCACATGCTCTTATACTCGGCATAGATTTTTGGTCCCGAATGAAGATTATTCCCGATTTGTATTCCGACGAATGGAAGTTTCGAGACCACACCACCGCCAGCTGCAAAGTTCAGGTTAACGCTATAGAGCCGCTGGATGCTTTGCCATGTGAGGAGAGAGACTTGTTGGATTCCTTCTTGAGAGAGGCTTTCAAAGTTACTTCTGGGAGTCTCGGATGCACGTCCTTGGTGGAGCTTGAAATAAAGACGAACTCGCCACCTATTAAGCAACGCTACTACCCCGTATCGCCAGCTCTTTTAAAAGATGTTTACTCTGAACTTAACCACATGTTATCTGATGGCATAGTGGAGCCTTCTGAGTCTCCTTGGGCGTCGCCGATTGTCATGGTCAAGAAGAAATCAGGTGGTTGGAGATTTTGCGTGGATTATCGGCGCCTCAATCAAGTGACCATTCCGGATGCGTATCCTATTCCCTATGTTAGTACCACACTGGACAAACTGAGAGATGCTCGATATTTGAGTACCTTAGACATCAAATCCGCGTATTGGCAAATTCCCGTTTCAGAGACTTCGAAACCGTTAACCGCCTTCACTGTACCTGGGCGAGGGTTGTTTCAGTTTCGCAGAATGCCTTTTGGGCTAACTAATGCTCCTGCCGTCTGGCAAAGATTGATCGATCGTGTGGTAGGGGTGGATTTGGAAAGATTTGTATTTGTTTATTTAGATGATGTGATTATTTGTACTCAAACATTCGAGGAGCATTTGTCCGTGCTGAAGGAGGTTATTAGACGTCTTCGTAATGCTGGTCTTACTCTTAATCGCGAGAAGTGCAATTTTTGCAAGAAAGAGTTGAAGTACCTCGGTTATGTGGTCAACTCTTCAGGTCTTCTGGTAGACCCAGGGAAAATTGAAGCCATCATGAATATTCCTCAACCGAAGACAGTGACAGAGGTGAGACGAGTGGTCGGTTTGGCCTCTTGGTACCGTCGGTTTGTGCCAGGTTTCAGCACCTTGTTGGCTCCTCTTACGGCTCTTACACGTAAGAATGTTCGATTTGTCTGGAGTGAGGAATGTGAGTCGGCCTTGAAGGGTCTTAAGGAGTATTTAATTAGTGCACCCATTCTTTCTTGTCCCGATTTCAATGTTCCTTTTGTTATACAGACTGACGCTAGTGACTACGGTCTAGGAGCTGTGCTCACACAGGTTCACAATGAGGAAGAGAAAGTCATTTGTTACCTCAGTCGTTCTCTGACCAAAAATGAGCGGAAGTACTCGACTACTGAGAAAGAATGTTTAGCTGTTCTTTTTGCCGTGGAAAAACTTCGCCCATACATCGAGGGTACGAGATTCACCGTTATTACCGATCACTATTCCCTCAAATGGCTTAGTAATATTAAAGATCCCGTTGGTCGTATAGCTAGATGGGCCGTACGTATGCAACAGTATGATTTCGAGATTGTACATCGTAAAGGAAAAGACCACGTTGTTCCAGATGCTTTGTCTCGATCCGTTCCTGTAGTACCTATTGATTCTGTTCTGCTATGCTCTGTTGAAGATATCACTGACCCTTGGTATAAAAAAATGTGTTCTCGGGTCAAGGAGCAATCCTCTAAGTATCCCCAATGGTTTTTGGAAAGAGGGAAATTATGGAAACGAGCCAAGCTGCAATATCCTCAGTTAGCTTCACCTGGAGAGGACTGGTTGCTTGTTGTGCCACGAGAGAAACGAATGGACATCATGAGACGGAATCATGACCCCCCGTCGTGTGGTCATTTGGGTGTGACAAAGACTGTTGCTCGAATTGCCCAAAAGTTTTATTGGCCCAATATGCGGACAGACGTGGGTCGTTTTGTTGCCAGGTGTCTAGTATGTGTTCAGACAAAACCTAATCAGAAAGCTGCTGCTGGACTCATGCAGAGCATTCAGCCTTGCCTGAACCGTCCGGGATTATTAGCTAGCATTGACTTGGTGGGTCCACTACCGAGATCAACTTCGGGATTCACGTACATTCTGTCTGTCTGTGATGTGTTTAGCAAATTTGTTTTGCTCTTCCCTCTCAGAACTGCAACCTCAAAAACTGTCCTCAAATGGCTTGTTGACCATTTCATAC
This sequence comes from Taphrorychus bicolor, assembly GCA_951812265.1. Lineage (NCBI taxonomy): Eukaryota > Metazoa > Arthropoda > Insecta > Coleoptera > Curculionidae > Taphrorychus > Taphrorychus bicolor. The sequence goes on along the minus strand of OX638306.1, from coordinate 19,519,693 downwards.
TCGTCTTTGGCACACGGGAAATATTATGTGATAATGGTCCTCAGTTTCGAAGCGACTTATTTCGAAAAACTATGAGCGAACTTAACGTAAGGCTTCGGTACACTGCTAACTATCACCCCCAAGCGAATCCTGTGGAGCGTGTTCACCGTGTTGTCAAGACTATGTTAACCAGTTACGTGGGGGACGATCAGCGTAAATGGGATCAATTTCTCGGTAAAATATCGTTTGCGATTCGTTCTTCGTCACATGAGGTGACCAAGTTGACCCCAAATTTTATTATGTTTGGTAGAGAAGTACAGCTGGGGATATCCGATCTTGATGTTTCCGAGCCTCCCATTAGGAAGTTTGACCCTGTGGCCCGCTCGGAAGAATTAAAAAACGTCTTCGGAGATGTTCAGGCTCGTCTTACTGAAGCCTACAAAAGAACAAAAACCCGCTACGATTTACGTAAGCGAGCGGACACATTTAAGGTGGGAGAACAGGTGTGGAAGAAAAATAAAATCTTGTCGGATGCATCCAGACAATTTTCTTCTAAGCTTGCACCAATGTTTACGGGGCCCTTTACCATAACCAAAATTGTCTCCCCATGGTGTTATGAGTTGACCCATCCGTCAGGCAAAATCTGTGGTGTATGGCATGCGAAGGACCTTAAGGCACATCCTCCTGACGCGGAGTAGTGGACAAAAGCCCTGATAGTTTTAATTTTCTTAGGGCTTCATATTTTCTGTGATTTCCTGTTTTATTATTGTAGCTTCTTTTTATGTTTGTCATTTCCTAAATAAGTTTTCTAATGCTAGAAAACTTATTCTCAGGAAGGGGAGGTGTGTTACGATTTTTATTGTGTAATGTTATTTCGTTTAGTCCGGTCCTGCAGAGGCAGCGGACGACTATCAATATTAGGGTTTAATTAGTTGAACTTTTGTGACTCTTTACAATTTAAGGGAGATAGGCTGATTTTCTATAAACATTAATTTATATCTCTTGATGAACTTTGTAATATTGAAGATGATGGAAATTTAAGTTAACAATTTTTATTGAATATTTGTAAATAACAACAAAGGTGTAAAACGAAACGGGAGTCGTGATTGGCTAAAAATAGTGAACATGTTGTAACGTCATGCTACTCTCTTCCAATCAAAATGGTGCAAAACATTTAGTACAATTTTGCTACAAAATAGTACCTTCAAACAAGTCTTCTCCTTTGACCTGACTTTCTTTTTTTTTTTGGTCTTGCTTACCACTACAAAATTTCCTTCTAGAAACTTCTTCATCTTCTGGCTCTTGGCTAAGAAAGCTGTGCTGAAGATTTCGCTCTGCGGATTTTTGAGAGTGTAAAAGAGTGTTAAATTTCCAGTATACTAGTGAAGGTTGATACCTTATAGTCTTTGACTGATTTTACCATACGGAATAATTTAATATCTCACTCCATTTGAAAAAAAAGGAAATTTGCCAAGTGTAGATCACGTGGTAATTACCATCAGGCCACCCTCTAACCCCAGGTACGTAGCACGTTTTCATTGCGATCAATAGTATCGATCTAATTTGCACCATATGATTTTAATCCGTCACCGTTAAATTATTGCATGAAATATGATTACCTTTTCATTCATTTTCATTTCCGGAATTTGATTTGCATGGGGCCATTTCTATCCAGGCCTGCTTGCTACTGCTTGATACTGCTCCATACTGCTTGATACTGCTCCATACTGCTTGATACTACTTCATACTGCTTCATACTGCTCCATACTGCTTGATACTGATTTATACTGCGTCCTGCATCCTGCTTCATACTGCAGTAGACGCTGACTGCATGGTCTGAATCATCCCTGGTTGCTTGACACCACTTTTTGCGTGCACAGCTCATTCGCTTGGACCTCTGGAGCAACACAGGAAACTCAGGTGGGTTCTTTCCAGTTTATTTACGCCGTGGAACACTCGTAGTGAATAACTGAGATACGCACACTAAGAATTGAACACTTAATTTATCATAACATCTGTGTAAGCCCTCCATATATATATGAACGGTATTATTTTTTTGTCTAGAAACTGGTGTGCATTATTTAGTTTTACTTGACTTCAAGTGCAACCCAACTTATTCTACAAATCACTACCTTTTAACTGCTATTTCATAAAGTTTACGCTTCATGTGGAGCACACATTACACTTAACCTCAGTTACGCGCACACCTTTGTTTAATGTAAATTAACCCACACTTAAATATTCACTTCGGTTCTATCACGTTAAGAACCAAATTTCCTACTGGAAGCAATAACAATATTTGGGTTCAAATTCTTAAGTGATTGTAGAAAATCAGCTGCTAGGTGCTAGGTACTATCAGTTCTCTACCTGTACTTAAAGGGGCCCTGACCCTCGCCCGATAGTTTAAACCTTTATATTAATACCTCATTTTTTATGAGAAAGGGTCATTAGTTTATTAAACATCATTTTAATTGTTGACGTTTTTGTTTATTGTTTATTCCAATTTGAGTCCTGGTAATTACAGCGTTATTTTATTTTCCCGTTTTTTGAGGCTTCTGTCAATTAAGTCGACTTGCTGATCCCACTGTGGGGCTATAAAATCGGGTGGCGCCTTTTATAAAAATCTACTACCCCACGACCCCTCTTCGGCGTAAGGTAGTTAGCGGGTATTTTGCCTCAAAAGGTCAGCAAGATCTTGAGAGTAAATTCAGGCTAAAAAGGAAGAAAATAGTAACAGAGCTAATAATAATCGTAATCCACCCAACCTTGCTACGCAATACCAATCACGCACGTAGCAATGGGGCGTCACACCATTCTCTGTGTCTTGCATTCAGCAGCAATCGATTGGAATGAAAGCAATTTTTGGCCAGTTTTTCAAGTTGTTTGTGGCCAGTTTGGCAAGATTTGTTGTCACTGAAAAGAGTTTTTTTCACAGGCACTATAGTCTCCAGATACATAGGTAAAACATGAAAGAAACTGGTCTTAGCAGATCAAACATCCATCGCTGTCTGCTTACTGGTCTTGCTTATTTGCTATAAACATTTGTTCCATCAATGAATGTTAACTTGGATTCATGGGTCCCTCAAATCAACAAAATGAATGAGTTTGGACTCTCTAAAATCCACATACAGTGCAGAACAACCGAGACCAACGTCGAGAAGTTGTCAATGTGTGGATTGGCATTTTGGGGCCCGCTGTATTTGGTTTTCCAATGAGATTTTGTCTGTCATAGAAGAGTCCAGCACTTAGCAAGGTTTTTTTACATGCAGGATGGGGCCTCGCGTCACACATCACTGCAAAATAGACACTTTTGAAGTAAAACATTTGGAGATAGACGAATTCACCTCAATAACAACAACAACGAACACCCTTAATTGGTGACAAGAGACAAATTGTCATGTAATCGTGGTTGTCGCATTGCTAAACTAAAATGAATTAGACAACCAGCCATACACAAATTGGAATGATTTTCCTTTTACTAATTATGATAATTATAAACGTAACTTTTACTTACCTATAATTTAAGAACATTGTCGTCAGGTTTTCAGTTAATTTTCTCTGCATTATCATGTTAATTACTACATGATAGTCCCTCAAAATAAATAAGAAAGGAAAATCGGCTCTGAATCTGACATACGAAATTATTATGTTGGCGACTCTGCACATGCATGGTGGGGGTGACGCGCCAAATTCAAATTTTTGCACTTTTCGAGGCGTTTTTCCAAAAAATAACCAAAACTGTGGTATTGAACAAATAACAGGATGATAACTGACTATAAACTCTACAACTTTACTCTTAAAAGTTTTTCAATCAAATCAACCGTACAGGCGCAAAAAAATAAAAACCGATTTCCCATGTTAATCTCCTATATCCACGGTTCTGCTCGACACCCGTTATATGTTTTTCAGTGAAGTGAAAGTCTACTTCAAATGGTCCTGAGAATGCAATAAAACCATTGCAAAACGCCGACAAATTTCGGAAATAAGACTTTCATTTTCATCAACCGACCCCTCAAACCCATTAAAAAATTTGGTTGGTGCTAAACAGTACAACTTTACATCTGGGTCGATATATACATCAGTTTTTTAATGTCAGGGAGCCCGAATGTTTTACATAGCGCTTTTAAATTTTCAGTGTCTTAGGTTACAGGTTGCATCTTTTGGTTTGTTTTTGGGCAGTTTGAATTATCCTGGTATCGTCTTGCTCAGAGAACATTGGTTGCTAGCGGGAAAAGCTTTCTCTATGCATAATTACGTGGTAATCGATACATATTAGCTAAGTTCAGTTATTCATCTGCCAGGACTCGGACCGCTCGAAAACTGGAAAAGTCGTTCGGTTATTGAATTTCCGATGTAGGGGAGTATCAAAGAGGATTTTTTTGCCGTTCGGTATTGTTCCGTCCGTTTGCTCCGGCTGTCATCTTGTTCCTCGTAGATTTTCAGCCGAGGAAACAGATGACTTTTGTGTGCAAATGTCAGGAATGTCAATTTATTCCTTGATTATTAAAATGTTAAATTAATTTTTAAATAGAAAAACCATTTTTCTGATTTATTATCTTAAAATATTAAAAAAAGCCTTACGTGGCCCTTCTACGCCTTCGTAAGTTTGTTATTTGTTTGGAAAGTTGCGTAATGGAACGTCACTTAATTACATTAAGGCACGTTAGTGGTAAGGAATTTAAAGTGTACCTTACTAATTACGAAATCCAAAGAGCGGAGACTGGTAAGTTCATTAAAATCCAAGGAAACTGAGGGGATTGCTCCAAAGAATTATCTCTAGTTTGCACCATCAATTAAATTAAGAGTTTTTTTCTAGACTATGAATTCCAAAATGAACTGGTTAATCAATACTACAACTTATATACTCAAAACATAATAACCAGTGCTAATGACGCTTACTCTGAGGCTGAGGAAGAACAGGTTGCGGGAGCTGAAGAACAGAGTGTTATCAACTCGAAAAAGATTTGTTAAACTCATCAGGTAAAAAAATATGCTATTTTTTTCAGGTCACAACTACACCATTTCAACATATAATTCTGAAAACGTAAGATTGATTTTAGAAGTCAAAACTTTAATTTTAGAAATTGTAATTTATATTTCAGAAGTTTTAGTTCTGAAATTAAAGTTACGACATCTGAAATCAATCTTACATTTTCTGAAATAGAGTTGAATATGATGTAAATGAAGTAAAAGTCCTTCTAATTGCTCTTGAGTGTTACGTCATTACTCTTCCATGTTACTTTATCTCACGTTAGACGTATGAGACAAAAGTTTTGCGTCACCCACATGTGTCGGAAAAGAATATTGAAACTTGACATTGAAATTATCACTGGCAATATCAAATCTGCTTTTAAATCGAAAGATGCCGCGCAAAACATTCTTCGAGGGTGAACAAGTGTTAATATTGAAATGAATTCAATATTTCCAACAAGAAAAAGAGGCGGGAAAGAGTTTTACACCTTTAAATGCAGTACATAATGTAAGTAGGTACTTATTATCGTTAAAATTGACGATTAATTACGGCATATCTTCTTTGGGAGACAAATATAAGCGGTGTGGTTGAATGGTGGGTGCAAAACGGCAACGGAAAGGTAAAAAACAGGAAAAATATGCATATGCGTATTATAAAATATTCCGATAGGCAGCTTCATAGATTTTGCTATAAGTTACCGCTTTGCTTCCATTTAGTCCTTCAAAACGGACGCGGCGATTCTTGTTAAATCGGATCAAGAAACGCAAAATGCTTAACAACATTTATTATTCTACTTATTCAAATGCAGTGTAATAAATGTATGTAAACATATGTGATAAAAGTAATTACAAATATTAATAATTAAAAAAATCTGATAATTATTTTTCTAGAGGGTAGCAGAGGTATTAGGTATGTCCCTAGCAACAATTCAGAGACTCGTAACTAATGGAGCGAGTAAAGATCATACTGCTGAAGAGTCTACATTGTGTAAAAAAAAAACACCACAACATCAAGTCTGCGAGCATATAATAAGGGGACGAATTTATGCAGCAGGTACAGTACAACAATCTCCATGACACATATCGAAGATTATTGAGTTAATTTTTTTATTACAGGTGACATCCAGTCTTTGCATAACCACCTGCAAAATATAGATCAAGTTATAATTCCTTGCAGTTCCCTGGCTTTGTGATTGAAAAAACTTAAGTTTAAGTGGACGAAGTGTATAATATTTAACCGACTTTATCTAATGGAACAACCAAATATTATACATAAAAATATAAGGTTTTTGAGAGAGTACCTATCGGTTTTTATAGATGAAACATGGGTGTTTAGTAAAGGTATATAAAAGCTATTAATTAATGCTAATCTATTTTTTAAGCATCATTCAAAGGAGCATTTAGGACAAGTTGGCAAGATGGCACTATAAACACTGTTTGAGAAAAGTCTTTCTCAGAAGGAACACGATACATAGGTTTGCATGCTGGTTCAGAGAATGAGTTTATCCAGAGTGCCAGGCAGTAAACAAAGCGGGAAGTAAATCAGGCGATTACCATGACTCGATGAACTCTGCAAATTTCGAAAAATGGTTTTGTGAACAGCTTGTGACTAATTTGGAGGAACCCTCACTGATAATTATAGACAATGCTTCTTACAACTCCATGCAAGTAGCCTCCTTACCACTCAATGCAAGGACCCCATCAAATCTGGTCCAAACCTTGCCTAATAGAATGGTTGCAGCAGCATAACATTACATTTTCTCCCTTTGGTACGAAAGCTAAGCTTTTAGGTATAGCAAAAAAGAACATACTGGAGAAAAGATATCGGTTGGTATTTTACATTATAATAATTGTAGGATTTCCAAAATCGCTCTTTTGTTGTGACAATTAGTAAATTTAGTTTTGGTGTTTTGTTTCCCTTCAGAATAGATAAACTAGCACTTCAAGATGGCCATCGCGTATTAAGATTATCTCCTTACCATTCTCATTTTAACCCCATCGAAATGGTATGGTCCCAGTGTAAGCGTTGTTGTGATTCGAAAATCAATGCTGTTCATCGAATCACAAACGAGAGCATTTTAAATTTATGGAACGAGTCGTGGAAAAAGCACGTTTTTCAATTTAAAAAAAAATTTCTTAACTTACTAACAACACCCTTTTTACAGGTTAGTGTGTAGGTAGGGAGGTGTTACAGGAACTAACCTGAGTTATGAAAAAACTATGTTTGACATGAAGACAGTGTATCCGAGGAAGAATTCGATAATTAATAACAATTTATTTCTACAGCCATTTTTCGCAATGTTGTTTACTTCTCTGTTTGCTTCTAGCAAGTTCTTCTCCGTTAGAACATTTGTGCTTTGTTTAAAATAATTGGGAGTTTTTTAAAATATTACATCAACGTATCATTTTTTTTCTCCCAAACCTGTTTTATTTATTTCTCTGCTACTCGCCATACACACAGCAAATGTGATGCTTTTGCGTTATCTACAGTGCTCCAAAACAATTAGTGCGCCACTACAAACTTATTTTTGTTTGAACTTGACCACTATTTTTGTATTTTTGAGACTAACTTGTTACTTGTTTTATTTCAGCTGTGTACTTGCTTTTTTAAATTCTCTGTGCTGCGTCAAAAATGTTGTACCCACCTTTTAATACAGATTGCTGTAAAGCAATATTTGTTGTAGATGTGTTGTATATCATATTAAAAAAAAATGTTAATAATCGGAATTTTTTTGAAGCTATCTGTTTAAGCTGCTTGTGATGTTTAACAAAAATAAAGTGAAACAGTATTTCCGGTTAGTTTCATACCTACTAAGTCCTGACGTGATAAGGAAACCAAATAAATAAATGTTAATTTATTATTACTTACATAAGGCAGGTAATTTATTTAGTCGAATTCAATATATACTCTACATTCATAATATACTAATAACCCACTTATTAAAAATAAAAAATATACTGGTTAACTTATCCATTAACGCCGATTAAGAAAATACGTGCACTTACCTATAAAAAAGCGTCAATTTGACTTTAATCATATGTATCAAATTAAGACATACCCTAAAATTGTGGTTACGTAGTAAACGATGACGTAACACTCAAGAGAAATTAGAAGTACTATACTTATTCAAATTATTGCTTCAACAGTTTTACAAAATACCAGTACCAGTGGAGGCAGCTCGATTAACACTAATGTTAGCATAACCACATCTGAAAAAATTTAGACTGATGTAAACATTCGGCTCTTACGATAAAAATTTCAAAAATGTTAAGTGATAAGTGTCACCGTAACATATCCTGGACCCATTGTGATTCCAAATATAAAGGATTGAAGGACTACTTGAAGGACTATAAGTCAATAAAAAAAACATAATTATTCTTCTGGAAACAATTTTAAGTTTTGGCAGTATTTGGAGATAATGGATAAGTTACTTGTAAAAAGACCTGAAATAACAACACCTTTTACTTGTAGCAGCTCAGGTGGATTGGTCAGTAACACTTCTTCAGCAAATAATATTTTGGGTAACAATGAGGAGTTATTGGAAGAGTCCTATTCACCAGCAACTGAAGCTGTTGGATCTGTGCCTTCAAGATCATCATACTCTGTAATAGCTGGATCAGCATTTGGAGAAGTAAAGGAAGAGAAAGAAAAAGCCTGAAGAAAATACAGTTGAACGACGGCATAGAGAAAAAATACAGCGACAGGATAAATTTTTAGATTTGTTTGAGAGCTTTGTTAATGCTGCAGAAACAGAACATCAACAGACTGACTGAATTAGTTAATCTTTATTTATTAAGTCTGTATGGGCTACAAAAAATATAGTAAGTTCTGAAGTGAAAGGTAAGAGTGAAATCTTTATATTTCGCAAAATTTTTCCTTGATTTTGTGTTAACTTTTATGTGTTGGCAAGGGCTGACTTCCTGCTTTTTCAAGCCCTCACTAATATACCTAATTAAAAAAACAAAACAAAAATTTTTTTTATGTGTTAAATTGTGTTAGTGTTAAGGTTTGATGATTAAAAAACTATTTTATTCTGTTCCACTGGATATTTTTATTTTTACTACTGCTATGAAAGGAGGAAGTTAACTTTATAATCTGAGGCTGTTCATAATTAAGTTTCTTTTGACCGTGCCTTCTCTTCTATTTTCATTTGGTCCACCATAATTAATGCCTTTTTGCAGCTGTTGTTCCTCTTGAATTTCTCTATCGAGCTCGATTATATCTTTTGCTTCGTCATCGTTTAACGTTCAAAAGTTGTGTAATATGCATGCACTGATTATTAGTTGACATATCAAATCAAGTCGACTTGTTTCTACAAATTTTAAACGTCGAAATCTTACTTTTAGGTAAGCAAATGTGTGGTCAGTATAAATTCGATTTTGACTTAACTTAATGTTAAAGTATTTTTGTCTGTTGCTCAGTTGTCCAAAGTCTTTAAAACAACCATCATACAATTTGATAGACTCTATGCCAAGTCTTCGCTAAGGTGTGTGTCGTCAGGAAACTCAATAAGTTTGTTATTAATTTTTTGGGACAAATCTGACATATAAAATAACCTTGTATCATGGCAGGGTTCAGGTATTCTAGTGAAAACATCAATAAATTGTTTTTTCTAATTTTGACATATAAAGTGGCACTTTTCAATACTGATGACAGTGACGTAACGTCCTACTTTTCGTAACTAGTTACGAAAAGTAAAATCTTTCGTAACTAGTGATGAAAAGTTGGTGTCACCACCAGTTGCAGGTTTCGGCTGTGGCAAACCATTGCTATAGTTTTACGGTATTAAGTAGATACAAAGTGGTTTAAAAGTAAATATTGAAGTTTAATAATAATAATTCTCTCTCTAAGTAGGTATTTGTAGTCAAAATTAGAAAAAATCTTGTATGAAACACGTGACGAAAACCCTTTTTTGTGAATCTCATTCAAATTGCGGGAACTCGCTGCGCTCGTCCCGCAAACATTCATTCGCTACACAAAATCGGACTTTTCGTAACTGGTTACATAAATAGCTATTTTGTGGTTGCAAACCCCTTGCAACAATACTGAATGAATTTTTTTCCTGTTATAATATGAGTTTGGATAGTCCTTGGGAGGTAAGATCCTAATGTAGGTACCGTCAACAATTCATATAATACCTAAATTTCAAATATTTTAGGTTGATAATAAATTCTGCTTCATAATATAATTTACCACTTGTTTACCAGAAAGTTCATTTTTTTCTTGAAACCAAGTACCTGTTTCAATAGCTTTAGTTGGAGACGGCCAGTTAATAAACTTGTATTTCAAATTTGCCTCTAATAACAGTTTATTAATTCTTGATATAACGTCCCATGCAGATGATTTGCTAACACCAAATCTTTGAGCAACAGATCTGCAAATAAACTCAATTTTTTCTCCTTAATTGCCATCATGCCAGTACTCACCGAATGCTTTCCAGATTGGCTAGATAGGCACAATAAGGTTTGCTTGCAGAGTGGTGTTTGAGGGTGACCAACACATGTTTCTGAAGGAACCATCGCTTCCAGTTTTTGTAATAAAACTTCAAATGTGTTTGGATTCATTCGAAAATGCATTTTAAATTGCCTATCACTAAAGTTGGGCACTAGACTCTCGGCAAAATTCTTCACTTTTTCTATACTGTTATCAAACTCGTCCTCTTCATTATCATCAAAAAATATATAATTTGCTACTTTAAAAATAAAAGGAGCCATGTTCCTGCATAGTACACTCTGTCTTCGTCCACATCCACCGAACCCACTCCCGGCCACCTCATCTCACTAATTCCCATGATGTTTACTTTCATTCTTCTCATTTCTTTTGTTGCGTTGTTGATATTTCCAGCTTGTGCCATCGTTTTAACATTCCAAGTACCAATCCTTATCTCCCTGTTCACTTTCATTACACTGCTCAAAACATTTCCTCCCGGAGATCCGATCGAGGAACTATTCCGGACTTGTTTTGTTGTGAGCCTTGCCCTGATGATTTTTACTAGGACTTATCCATTCTGGATCTTTAATGAGGTGGTTTGTCCAAAATTCTTCCTCATCCTTATGTCGTTGATTACTTGATTGTAATTCATCCGCCTTTGGGGCCGATTTCTCAACCCCAGGACAATAGGGTGCCCTTACTCTTGTCGGCTCATCCACCCGAAGCTGTTGGCTGACAAGAGGGGATTACTTATACCGGTAATCACTCGGTCGACAGAGCCTCGTTAGTTGTCTAGCAGGGTGCACCACGTGCAGGTGAGGTTGTCAGTTGGTTAGGCTTTTACATTGTTCTGCCTACCCCTTACACCCCCTTTAAACTTTAATCAATGTCAAATGTATACAAGCACTTATCCTTCAAATATGATACTACTTTTTTTCTGAATTGGACCGGGTTATTAATATTTGTTATTGACCTTGGCAGCCACTGATAAGCTTTGACTGTACGATAGTAGGGGCCCTTCTGGAAGAAAACTGACTTGTGTTGTGGAGTTGCCAGATCTCTCCCACTTCTGGTATTTATTAACATGTCCGATGCATGGTTCTCATCATTTCTGCTGAACACCATATAATTTCTCTTAACAAACATCACCAAACTAAGAACATACAGGAAGGGCACAGTTAAAATATTTGGCTTTCCAAAATATTGCTTACAACTAATTCTAGGATGAAGACCAAATATCGATCGTATCAGCCTTCTTTGTGCAATGAAAACATCTGTAGCCCCGCTAGAAGAGCCCCAGTATGAAATGCCATAATTTATTAATGACTGGATACATGCAAGATAGAGAGTTCTAATGGATTCCATAGACTGAACATCACGAAGTCTTCTCAAGAGGGCGCAGTAGCTATTGAGTCTTGATACAAATTTGGACGTTTGCTCGTACCAATTTAATTCGGGATCAATAATAACGCCCAAGAATTTTACTGATTCGCTGTGAGGAACTGATTTTCCTTGCATATTTACATATAAAGAATCAGGCTGCGTGGTTTTTCGAAAAAAAAATCATTCCAGTTTTTTTGGTATTTAGCTTCAAAAAATTTCTTTCACACCACTGACACATTTCAGATGCGGCCAATGATGAGATGCCTGAGAGACCATCCGTTGTTTTATTATTCAAAATGACTGAAGAGTCGTCAGCATATTGGCACACTATAGATTTGCTAATATTACCTGACAAGTCATTGGCATAAAATATGAAAAGAAGTGGACCAAAGATTGATCCCTGGGGGACACCCTGTCTGAGTTCCTGCATTTTTGAAAAGTATGTCCTCCCATTGTAGTTTACACAAATGGACTGTGATCTGTTTCTCAAGTAAGAGACAATTAAAGAAGCGCATACTCCCCGCAAGCCAAATGTTTCCAACTTATGGACTAGAAGATCATGATTGATGGTATCAAAAGCTTTAGATAAGTCGAACACACCCTGTCATTTTGATCAATATGTTCGACTATAAATTTAAGAGTATTGAAAATTGCCATTTCAGTGGACCTTTGGAGAATAAAACCAAATTGATGATCTGCTAACAACTTGTTTGCTTGTAAAAATTTGAGAATTCTGCTGTATTTTGTGGAATACAAGTGCAATATCCAGTAATTCCACATATAATTTAATAAGTCGAAAAGAAATAAAAAAGGATTTGGGTACGCTTTTAAAATAAGACAAAAACGTCAAAGAGTTGAAACCCTTTTACCAGCTTGTGATAGGCTACCAAGAGTACCAAACATAAATCCTACCCCAGATAAGTCCTTCAAGTCAAAATTTAAATAAGGGACCAATTCAAGAGGACTCAGTATCTTTGCTTAGTACAGAAAGTCCTGATAATATACAATTTGGTTGCAGTAGAGAGATCTCTCCTCCTCATGTTTCTGTTCATTATAAAAATTCATCTAGCAGGCTATGAAATTTTGACAGAAAAGGATGACATAATCAAAGTAAATGAACTTTTGTTTCTCCATCTTTTTCTTTTGACATTTCACAACCAACTAGATGAAGTTTTATAATGAACACCTCGTACATTTAGTTAGAAACTAATTACGGTTGGCATACTGTAGTTTTAATTTGAAGGTTGTTAGTGCAATGTACCACATGTACTGATTTTGATTAAGGTCAAGAATTATCACGCTTGGGTTTGCCAGTCATGTCCCCAGGCAACCAGAAAAATCCTATATAGGATTATTGCTGATGAAGTGGCCATGGGTTATAGCTGGGACGGGGTCAGGGAAAAAATGGCCTTTAAGACCCTCAAACTTTCAAAATTGATTATATGTACTACCATTTTCCTTTAAACGATATTCAAGTTTTCTAATATCTTAATTTACAGAAACGATCAAATGACCTCCACAGAGTCAAACATTGTGGATCTTATCAAAACGTGACTTGTGAAGGCAAAATACAGGGAGCTGTTGAGGGCTAAATCAACAATTGCTAATGAGCCATTGTTGGACCAACAAAATGATGATTAATTATCATGGTTGTACTCTCCGCGCAGTTATGTTTCAATAAATAAAAGTTTATTTTTTTTTTGTTTATTTTTTGTGAACAATATTATGAAAAGAATGGGATTAGAATATACCTGAGAATTTGAAAAGCAAGTGCCATACATTTCTTCCAAACTAGTGAAGTGAAAGTGTATAATACAAATGTATTATACATTGTATTATACCGTTTAATATGGTATAATTGTTAGTTTATCATTAGTACTAGTAGTGAATTTAACGTTTATGATATAGTAATAATGGGCAGGCCTGGCAAATTTCGACAATAATACAAAAATATTTTGGTGAAAAAAATGATGAAAATGATAAAAATTCCGAGAAAAAGTGCAAATTCTGCTCAAAGCAATTTGCAATAAATTACTATAGAATGGTGAGGCACCTGCAAATTTGTCCTAAGCAGAATTTGCCAGAATCGGAAAGAGGCCATATAAATCCTGGATTCGATAGCATGCGTGCATTATTTTATATAGGTATTTATTTGGGACAAAAGCAACGTCATGTAGAAGGGTTTGAACTAGAACAGCATTTTGAAAATAATGGCTATTAAATCCTGCGTTGAGAGTGGGCTGAGTGGGCCACACTGGTTACTCTTAATCAAAAGGAAAAATTGGATTTGAATTATAAAAATAACACCTTAATTTATACTACTAATATCATACATTCTCTAAATAAAATTTATCGTTTTGTTAATTTTTAAATGCAATAAGATCTCGCTTTTACGCTCTTATCCTAAGCCTAATCCAGTAGTAAAAAAAATCTCGCCATTTTTTTGAATTTAATACTGTATAATACAATGTATTTTACTTTGTATAATACAATGGAAAATAAAATACCGTATTTTCTCAACATTTCTCTCAACTTTCTCTATTCCAAACACATGATATTCATGTAACAGTTTTAACATGCCCAGGAACATGTAAAGAACATTCACGGAATGTCAAAATGTAAATCGGTAACACATTCCAGTTACATTCTTTTCATGTCCCCAATGCTTTTTGAGAAATTGCAAAGAAGGTGCCTGACACTTATGGAATGTTCAAGTCTGATGATAAACTCATGAAAATGTTTACTGGGTATATACTGATACCTCCGGTACCAAGGAGTGTATCGGACCCGTACTACCCCAGCTTTTAATCAAGGGTAGTACCTTTCTCGTGATGATTCGCACTTGGACTTGCATTCCCTGTGAGCTGAGCAATGACGGTGCATATCCAGCATCCTATATTGCACACGTAGTGCTGAGATTTATATACACTTACCTCCGGTACCAAGGAGTGTATCGCATTCGTGCTACCACAGTTTTTAAGCAAGGGTAGTACCTTCCTCCAGTTGGTTCGCAATTGGACTCGCATGCCCTGTGAGCTGAACAATGACGGCGCATATCGAGCATCTCATATTACACACGTTGTCATGAGACATATACTGACATAGCTCCGGTACCAAGGAGGGTATTGCACTCGTACTACCACAGTTTTTAAGCAAGGGTAGTACCTTCCTCCAGTTGGTTCGCAATTGGACTCGCATGCCCTGTGAGCTGAGCAATGATGGCGCATATCCAGCATCCCATATTGCACACGTAGTGCTGAGATATATACTGATAGCTCCGGTACCAAGGAGTGTATCGGATTCGTACTACTATACAATCAGAATATTCACAATCCATTGAGGTCCTTCATGCTGGGTTCTGAAGCCCGGGTTCCCTGGCTGCCCCATTGTAACTACGGCTCTGGGCTCTGGGTATTGGATAACTTAAATGGATGGGGCGTCAGTACGTAATAAAGGTAATCCTTTCTCATTGTTCTTTGTGGCCGGCATTTGCCAAAAAAAGAAAGTAAAATAACATAATCAGCCTTATGCAGTAAGCTCTTGACTTAAAGTCAATATTGACATTTCGTCAAGAAATTGAAATGAATTCAAGTTTTAGTAGAAGAGTTAAGCTGTAAGCAAATTATTGAAATAATTTGAAAGTCGAGGTTGACAAATGTCAATAATTTTAACAGGAGCTTGAAACGTTCACGTTAAGATCTTGAAATGCATTTCAATTGGTGCGATTATGTCAAAATTTCCTCCAAATATTTATTTGCGAGTTAACGGTTTTTAAACAGTGGTAATTTGGGGAGTGAAACTTGATAACAATTGCCATATAACAAAGAAATGGATTTAATTCTGTTTATAGAGTTGTTCCAAGATGAAATTCAAAGGTGAGTAAGTACCTATATCTAATTATTTGACCTTTGGCAGTTAAAGTTGTAATAATTGATGGGTCACTGCTATATAGTTTTAAAATTTAGTACCATAATGCCATACCAGTTTATGTACCTACAATAAATAGTGTTATCAGTAGATAGGTAAGTACCTAGGTACCTACCTATTTTCTTTTAATGTATTGTATTGTGCTCAGGTTAGGTTAAATAAAAAATGGCTTATAAACTATTGTTTCTAGACACCATTCAAATCTGCAAAGACGAATTCTGAGGGATAGGAGTAACCCCTTAACATTACCAGATACAACTTTTAGAAAGATATTCCGAATATCTCAAAATTTAGGGCAGTGGCTTCTAACACAAATTGGTCCACATATGAGGGATTCTGCTAAGACAACCAGCATACCGAAAGCACTTAGGGTAAGAGACTATGGACTTTCACATCAATGCTTATGCTCTTGTATGATACTATCTTACACAACTTTTTAAAAAACTGTCTTATGTGAAAAGTTGTATGTGTGTTATATGAGTACGTGAGTAACAGCATTATCAAGTGTGGTACACTAAGCCTCAATGCGGAAACAGTAATTTTATAAGGGTGGATGTGATGGCCATATCGCACGAGAATGGAGCTTCGATCATAACGCCAAGGCGGACTGCTCAACCGGCCGAGTAGGATATGGACAATCCACCTTAGTTTTACAGTCTATTTTAATACGACTAACTGAGGTTTTGTCAAAGTTTAATAGTTAAAATTTGTTAGTTCTGACATCTCCCTCTAAGCTTAATTAGGCTTGACTACATTTTCTTAAAAATTGTTTGTAGTTTCATGTGAGGTAATGCTGTACTTCTCCAATTTCTTGTTTTTAATCGTAATTTTAAATTTTTGTCCATTACAACCAGTACATGATCAATGAGCAATACGCGTTATGGACAAAAATTAACAGTGAGTATAAGAAAAAGAAATTTAATAACACCAACCTAAGCCAAACTTAAAATATGATTGAGCACATGGGTATAGCAACTAAGTGTAAACTTTGGAAACATAAATTTGAGTACTTAGCACTTTAATTGGAACAGGAAATAACAAAGTACCTTTATTTTTAAACTATAAAGTAAGCAACGTTTATCTACTTTTTTCCATCCTTCATATGTCTTCTCTACCCCACCTAAGGCATTAACACCTGCCGCCACTTTCTCCCAGGCCTCCCTTTTCGCCTCGGGAGTTCCTTTGCCCGATTTGAGACAAGGACTTTCCTGAATCAAGTCTAACAATTTTTTATACTGCTCTGGAGTGGCCTTCTTAGGTGCCATTTTTTAAACCAAAGCACAACAGCTCAGCAGCACATCAAAAACTCAAAGTCACTGGAATTTCCAATTAACGACGATTACTAAACTAACTAAACTTACTACCGGTACCGGCAAATGGAGATAAAATAAATTAATAAAATAAATAGTAATTATCGAATTTTAAGGTTATAACAGCATGGCAAGATCTTATTTTTGACAGCTGACGTATAAATGCAACGTTGCCAAATGGTTTATTGAAGTTAATTCCAATCAATTTTGATTTCAATCAATGGGACTTACAGCATAACATTTTTTTTTAATATTGAAATCAAAGTCAATATTCCTTGAAATGATTTCAACATTGACTTAAATATCAATGTTTTTACTGCATAAGGCTGAATATCACGAATGCTTATACCGACACTACATAAGCAAACTTTAATAAATAATAATGACAAACGAAATGGCATATCTTTTTCTCTACGTCTGCAAAATTACAAGTTTTTATAATGACTTTATAATTATAGAAGATATCCATCCTTGTTCACCCAATGGAGTAGAGAAGTAGAAATATTGTTTTTGTTTGTACAGAGTATACAGCTGCAATTATTTTTAGTTTTGCCGTGACATTTCCACCGTTGTCAAGTTTATGGTCCCCCATGAAGTTGACAGGATTGACAGGGTCCCCCATGGCCCTCTGACAGAAAGGGACCGAATTATCCATCCATTGATTTACTTGGCATTAATATACAATGGTATAACTGAGCATGTAATTGTTTGTGGTGACATTACTATTGAGTTTTTAAATGATAAATGCCGACATAACAGGTATAATCCATTCGGTTATTTCTGTCGTCAAGTAGGCGTTGGAAATCTGACATATTTCACCCGGTATAACATGACTGACAGTGGGTTAAGGTTATTGTTTACTATTTTACTCACATAGTTGCCAGATGGCTTCATTAGTTCAAACTTTTAATAATATTGATTAATGATCACTAACCTAGAATCTAGTAAAAGATGAGCCGGAGCTCTACGTTAGCAAAAATATTATATCTTATTGATGCATTTAAAAATGAATCTTTTACAACGATAATAGTTGAGGTTAATAAGTTTATAGTGTGAACGTAGTTCTGATGAAAACATGCATAGAAAGTTTCCTTTTTGGACTAAAATAAAGGCGGAATATTGGAAACTTTAGCCAACGTTATAGTGGGCGATTTTTGGGGGAGGTCTCTTCTAAATTGGAGGTAGCATTTTTTAATGCAAATTCGTATTTTTGCGTTAATTACGCACGATTAAGTGTACAAAAAGTCGGCAACAGCGAAATTTTAATGACGCATCTTGACAAATTTGTCTTTGCGACAAGTAAACAAACACTCGCTCTTAATGTTATACTGGTGAAATTCCATGGCATGAGTTGATTCCAAAAAATAACTGAATGCATTATACTTGCGTATTTTACTGATATCATATGGATTAAGCATGCATGTTGACAGTCCGACTAGAATAACTTTTCATTCTGAAACCCTTTTAGGGTGACTTTTATAACTATCAGTAAAACTTCAGGTTGAAGTTAAAACAGCAGTAATCACGCAAACAATGCCATCTATTACCTCGCTTTTATGGCGTACTGAAATCGATTTGAATTCACTTTTGGTATTGAATACTTCATGAAAACAGGAAAGCAATTCGATTTGAGTCCAATGTCGATACACCATTTTCTGGGATCGTATTAGGTGGTTCTTCATGGAAACAGATCGAGATCGTACTGAACTGACAAGTGTAAGTTTAAACAGACTTGGCGAAATAGCTTTGACAAACTTGCAAAATAACGTATCAATTTTAACATATCCGTTTGTTCTTTTATTTAAATTTTTGAGTTTGTGCTTGTTTAGTTTTTGATTTTGAAGTTTGAATCTTTTCTTTTGAACAATAAAAATGTGGAACTAATCGAAAATGATGTCAAATACCACTAGAAACATTTGGGAGAACATAGAAGTACGGACCATGTGTGATTTTTCAAGACCAAAAAATCTGCCAACTTTTTGATGGAAAAAGATCAAAAAATGCTGAAATTTACAAGTTGGTGGAGGCGCGTATGAGGGAAAAAGGGCTTTGCAACAAATCAGGGGAACAAATTAAAAACAAGTGGAAGGCACTGAAAACTGCCTACATTAGTTGTATAAAAAATAACACTCTAAGTGGGTCCCAGCGAATTGAGTGTGACTATTTTGCCTTACTGGATGAGATTTTGTGTAGTTGGCCCTCTACATCTGTTGATGGTCAGCCTGTTGAGATTGCAGTGGATGTGGATGCAAATATTTCACCTGAAGAGCTCTCAAGATACATTAATTCACCTGAAAATCAAATTAGTGAAGAGAGTGAAAGTAACATATATACCCACAGTACTCCTCATTCTCAAAAAAATCAGGATACCAAAAAGGGCAAGACATCGGTGACAAGAAGGGGAAATGATAGCATCTTATTTTTTGAACAACACAAAATTCTGATGGAAGAATTTTTAAAGAGACAGCAAGAGCCAGAAGAAAGAGCAGCCAGGGCCAGGACAGATGATTTGGAAATGATCCTTAAAACATTTTCTCAAACGGTTCAAAATATTATTCAAGTTCCTGCAATAAATCCACAGATAAATCCATTTGGAATGCCATTTATGGTGTCTACCCAGGTTCCAATGAGTTCAGGAGCATCACACTCCACAATACACTCCAATTCAGTAAGAAAGCGAGGTTTGAACATCTCTAGTGATAAAGGAGAAGCACCTTGTAGAAGAGAGAGAAAATAAAATTTAAATAATTGAGATATGTAATAATATTTAAGTGGGGTAGCCAAGAGTGTGAATATTTTTTGGTGAAAATGTAGTTTGAATTGTCCTATTTCTCATTTATTTGTCAAGTGTAATCCATATGAAAATAAAATATTTTATTGTTTGTTGCTTCTTTAACCTGCCAAAATATGATTGGGTGTTAATTCTTGGACAGAGGTTATGGAAATGTTCTTGAAATAATTAAATAATGGATGGATGTAATTGTTCCATATATTTAATCGGCGTCTTGACGTTTCGCCCTCTGTTTTAGGGCTTTTTCAAAATGGGATGTTATAATTTTTTTAACACCTATGTAATAGCATATGCTTATTACGTATATTTAAGTAGCCTATAATCAATTAACTAACCTTGGAAACTTCTGCTCAATGTTAAAAAATTATTAATTTATTTGTGTGGCTTGGATGGAAAGTTGCCAAAAAATTAGTAGTGAAGTATGTATGTCTGGTTGGAATGTTAAAGAATTTTTTCCCATTTTTGTTTATTTACGAGCTTTTTTGGGATTTGTATGTTATATTGAAGTTTGCTCAAGGATATGAGTCTGTGATAGATTTGACTTAGATGTTTTATGTCTTGTTTGTTATTAACGGTGTTTCGCTCTCCCTTGATGCATATCATCTCCTTTATTGTTCAGGTTTGAAATTATTTAACTCTAAGTCAACTGTCTCAAGTTTATTATGTTGTAGTTGTACCGCTACATGTTTCGCCTAAAAAGGCATCATCAGGCCTAAAATATAATTATAAAACAATTGCAACGCAAGAACAACCAGAATTACACTCACCCCAATCACAACACACGTTAAAATAGTTAAAAATTCTAAAACACGTTCACATATTACAAACTGGCTAGAAGACTAACAGTGGCAAATACCTGAAGGTCGTTCGTCGAGCAAAGTACGAGTACGCCGGTGGGGGCAGGGACGTGGATACGCAAATCATTTTAGATTATTAAAAATCAAAGTCGGTTCGAAATTGAAGACGTCATTGATGCACTCTAGTATGGGACTCTTTTTTGCTTTAGTTATTTTCATGTTTTCTAAAAGGTTAAGCTTATTCGACTTTCACATTCATGAAGGATTTTGAGATTACCCGGAATTGAGGCTTTATGGCGATTATCCAACAGGTGATTTGCCTGTTGTCCTCCTTTATTGTTAATTTTTTCTAGTTACTATCCGAGTCCAAAATCTTGGCATTGCGAAAACTAAATTCATGCCCGAACTTCATTCATGAAGTTTTTCCATGAAGTTCATTCATGAAGAGTTTTTATCAGCTGAGAGATACTTTTTAAGGCGAAAACACAAAAACGTGAAAGTTTTTTACCAACTCTAAAATTGTTTATGAAATCATCATCTGTAAAATGTTTCTGTACAGTTTCCTCCCACCATTTTCAATTTCGCATCTTGCGCCACCATCGCTTTCCTTTGTATAGTTTTCTCTTACGAATTTTTCCACCACTTTGCCTAAAGTTTAATATGTTAAAGGCACTACATTCCCGTCTGTGTTTCAGCCTTGCTGTTTCTTCTTCAAACATAATAAAAGTTACACTTATTAACATTTGTAATATAGCCACAATCAACATTTTTTTTCGGACGGACACTAGACGAAAACATATTTGTGACCTAGAAAAATCAAGAACAATGCAAATATTGCAAGTAATTTTATCAGAATGTTTAGTAATTCTGGCGATTATAAAACATACCAAAAAGCAAGTTTCTCAAAAAACAAAACGTTTTGAAATCGATTTGAATAGGGATTTCAATTTTCCATGAAAACGAAATTCTAGTATTGGACTAAAATCGATTTGAATATCTTACATTTTGTCATGAAAACGTAATATATGTCACATCTGGTATTTTATCTTCAAACTGAAGTTTTACTGATAGTTGTAAAATTCACTCTTAGACTGCTTAGTCTGCTCGAATCTTGACACTAGTGCAATACGGTCGGTTGTAATTTCTTCAGATTCTGTAAAGAACTATTTACCGGACTAAAATAAAGTACGTAAACGTGTTCTAAATGATACAGTAGGAAGTTAAATAGAAATAAATCAAGTATGGGCCCTTTTTGATCGTACAGGCAATTTATAAACGCTTTAGTAATGTTTCTAAAAGTAGACATATTTTTAAAAATTGTGTCTTGGAAATATTTACACCACTTTTACACAATATATAATTGTTAGTCGGGATAAAAAAAAACCTTTGTATGCAATAAACACCTAAAAGGGTACATTTTGGACAAATTACCATGCATCGAACTAATTTTTTAACACCTCGCTTTACGCTGCTCGAAGAAACTACATCAACTGCATAAAACAAAGCACCCTCTGAGCAGCCATTTCTACACGAATCCCACTTCGGGGGTGAAAATGACGTACGGTCTACATTAGGGAAGTACGTGAAACTATTGCAGCTTTTCTCACTTCTGAAACCGTCGAATTCTTGCACCGTCAGTATTTATAGTTCCACTTTTGGCGGTCATAAATCTACGCCTTTCCGCCTCTATCTTTCCATATTAAACGCCACTTCCATTACCCGACGAGGGTCCAGTTCGAGAAGGACAATGTTACATGCTTATCTGTTTTGAGGTTGGTAGTTAAAAGGCAGCTTGTTCTGCCATAGCGTTGCATATTAAATTTCATTTGAGAACTTTTCACATGCGGATAGAATGCGAGCACTAAAACTTCTTTATAGTTGAGTGTGCCATTAGCAGAGCGGTGTCAGTTACTACACAAAGTAACGTTTAAGTTGCTTAATCTTAATAGAGAAAGACAGGCAAGTTTGCATCTAAAATTTCGTACACGCTAAATCTTATTTGCCGGTTTCTCTTGTGGTAATTCGCTAGTTTTGCTGATGCTTCTTTCCGGTCCGAAAAAGGGCATTTGTTTCTCCATCAGGAGCGTGAATCCTTGTAATCTTTTACACGTGCAAAAACACCCTGCAGGAAAAACTACTGTTTTAGAGCGGAAACGGACGTCCCCGGCAGGAAAACCTAAAACGTTTATTTTTCCAGGTTTTCCAGTTGGTTTTTATTATTTTATCTGAAGAAAGTTTTTAATCGTTTAGACGCAGTGGTTAAAAAGCGATCACGCGAGAATCGAAACAAACTAAATAATAATTTCAAAGTTCACAAAAAGTTTCAAGTCTCACGAGCGGGAACTTAACTGCTGCATCTTTCAGCAGTACGGAGGCAACGGAAGCAAGTAATGACTTCCTCTCCTTTCCATGAAAGTTTCCGTTCTATAATGATTTAAAATTACATACAGGAAATCCCATACCATTTAAACTTGTTTCAAAACAAAATTGACGTCTGAGCGGTCCTCAGTAAAGGGCCCGGCTATAAAATTATTGGCGCAGAAATAGGAAGAGATTTATTACGGCCCCTAGAGACAGCAGTCTCACATTCAAAAGAGTAATATTTATTTTTTTCTGGTTTATGAAAGAAAAAAGGCGTCTCCTTGTGTTTGTGCATGGCATCACATGGTACATGGGAGAAACGGAAATTAGAACAACCCTGACTGGAGGAAAAAGGGCGCCTATTATATACGTCAGGGCTTCCGGTGGCTTTCGCAAGTTTTGCCATTAATTCCACTACGTATGTACTGAATTGCAAATGTGCTGATACTTAAAAAGATTTACAGCGATTTTATTGCCGCGAATATGCCCCTGTTTACGCCCATGGTTTATCTTCCAGAATTGAGCCTATTGGAACGTAACAAGGGGGTTTTATTGTTGGCTTGAAGCTAAATTGTGAACATTATTCAAAAGACAAACAAAAAGTGTCTTCAAAGGTTACAATCATGTCTTAGTAAATTTACTGGTTAACTAATAATATTAGAAATTATTTGTATGCTTTGTGTCCTTTCTAATGCAATTGAACTGTAGATAGCGGGTGTAGGACAAATAAGAAGCTAATTCACAATTGCGAATACGCCAACGCTTCAATATTTATGTAGATCTTCTTCAGGGCTTTCTGTTCAACAAGGCCGCCAGCTTAGTCTCGAGATTTCTCCATGTCTTAAGTACTCGCAGAGTTTGTTCACCGTGCGCCTGTAGGATGAGTCGAAAAAATCTACTATTTTATGACACTATACAGGGTGATTCACGTTATTCAACACGGAAGATTATGGCTAAAATTTTAGATTTTAAAAAATCCAATGTACTAGTAGCCCAACAGCCAATTTTGGTGGTTGAAGCGAAACCAAGTGCTGAGATTTTAAATATTTAATTTGATGCTGCATTTTCACAAAATCACGAATATCTGAAGAACGGTACGGTTTAGATGCCATAAACCTTAATAAAACTACCTGTATTTTTGTTTATAGATACCGAAAATACAATAATATACTAGGTGTTTCATTTAAAAAAATAAAACTTTAATCAATTCTACACTTTGGAACCACTACAATGACAATAATTTTAAAATGTACTTCCAATAGACCCTCATCTATTCCATATAAAAAACTTTTTTAAAATCTAAAAGTTTAACCATAATCTTCCGTGTCGAATAACGTGAATCACCCTATAAATGTTTTATTTTTTAATATAATTTGTGAAAACCTTTCAGAAGCAACTGTTTGAGAGGATGCAGCAGGTTAAACTTGAATACACCGCTTCGGTTTTGTGGAACCATTATCAATTTTTTTTCTTAGAGTGGCTATATTGGCTTTGTTCATTTTTGGACAGAGAAAAAATATTCGTTTCGATCACGTATAACAACCCTGCCATGACTTTATCTTTAAGGTACGTTTACATACTGACATTTATTACATGATATTTATGTCAGATAGTGATCTATATTAGTATAAACAGTTATAAAATTTATGTCTGACATATATGTGTTAGTGTCTGATAATAACTATCGACATATCTGTACAATTAATGTAATAGTTATTTAGTTATAAAGGGCTGAAAGTATACGATTGCGGCCCGTGGACGAAGTTTGATGCCCGACGCGAAGCGGAGGGCTTTAAAGAGGACAAGGGCCGTTATCATACTTTCGGCCTGAGGTGCGTACAACGTATTTCGCAAAACTGAGGTACTATTATTGCGTTGTGCTAAGCAAAACAAAGCAAAGCAAACTTTATAAAGATAGAGTGAAGAAACGATAAGCACTAAGTGAGATTGCGGAAAAATTTGGGACCACGTTAGAAGAAATAACTAGAATGTTGCGTAATTTAAGAAATCAATCTAACAGTGAATTGAAACAAACTAGTAACAAAAAATCAGGGCAAAGTTCAGATGAACTTTATACATCAAAATGGCCTTATTTTAAATCGCTGCTATTTCTGCAAAGTGGTTTACGTTGGTGAAGATTACCAACAGGAAATATAGAAACGCTAAGTAATAAAACAAAAATTATTTATTTGATTCATTTATTTTACATTAACTTGTATTGCGATGGAACTTCTCCTTGTGGGCTAACAAAATACTCTCGAAACTCTTCTCTAATTTCTTTTACGATATTTGAGTAGTTGTGCTTCACCGATAACATATTTCGAGACTCTTCATGTCTCCAACTTCCCGATAGTAGTTCACCTGTGTCTGGATTTTCTCGATCAAATGTACCTTCAGGAGCATATATCTTTGCTGAAGATTTTTGCGATAATAAATAATTGTGTAAACAGCAGGCAGCTAAAACGATTGAAATTATTCATTCCGGAGCAAGAAGTATTGGTTTTCTGAGTACTTTGAATACATTTGACAGAATACCAAGAGCATTTTCCACGACCCTTCTTGCTCTGGAAAGTCAATAGTTATAAATTCTCATTGAACCATGACTGTTAAATGAATATGGTTTCATTATATGTCGTTGCAAAGGAAACGCATCATCTGCTACAAAGACTAGCTGTAAAAACTCCCCCATCAGAAATCCTTCCATTACAGCCAACGGTAGTAATAAGAAATTGAGAGTCTGCATCAACAACTGCCATTAAAACAGTACTATGTTGTCGCTTATAATTAAAGTAATAACTGGTGCTTGCATAACAATATGTTTGCCTTCGATAGCTCCCAAACACTTTGGAAAATTCCATTTTACTTCAAATTTCTTGCCAACCCTCAGCCATTCTTCTGGTGTGCTAGGTGCCTAAAAGACAAACATGTTGTTTAGAGTTTATTGTGTCCAGAATCTGAAATTCTAATTATCATTTTCTATTCTAGGATGGTAATACGCCGCAAAATGAAAATGAAAATAAGACACATTGTGACAGTGTGCACGTGTCTGCAGCAAGCTGAAGTGAATAGTGTTGTTAATATTAAATATATAAACCATATTTCCCAAAGAAGAACTCCCCAGATTTCTAGAAAGAGAAGGAAAGATTTAGAAGATAGTGACGCAGTCATGCAAAAAGCTATACACATGTAAAATGAACAGGAGGATCACTACGGCAGATATGTAGCAAGTGAACTAAGAAATCTTTCTTCAGAATGTTTACGTACGAAGTTAAAAAGAACATTTCAAAAGGCCATACTGGATATAAGTGAGGAAGAAAAGCGGCTCAATGGAGGTACTGCCTACAGTAATTCAAATTCAGTGGGTTCATATTCTGACCATACAACTCATACCAGTATCAGGTTCAGTGAGTTCAGTGAGTTCGCATTCTTCTATTCTAGGATGGTAATACGCCGGAAAATGAAAATGAAAATAAGACACATTGTGACAGTGTGGACGTGTCATTGCAGCAAGCTGAAGTGAATAGTGTTGTTAATATTAAATATATAAACCAGGAAACTCCCCAGATTTCTAGAAAGAGAAGGACAAATGAACAGGAGGATTTATACGGCAGATATGTAGCAAGTGAACTAAGAAATCTTTCTTCAGAATATTTACGTACGAAGTTAAAAAGAACATTTCAGAAGGCCATACTGGATATAAGTGAGGAAGAAAGGCGGCTCAATGGAGGTACTGCCTACAGTAATTCAAATTCAGTGGGTTCATATTCTGACCATACAACTCATACCAGTATCAGGTTCAGTGAGTTCAGTGAGTTCGCATTCTTGTATTCTAGGATGGTAATACGCCGGAAAATGAAAATGAAAATAAGACACATTGTGACAGTGTGGACGTGTCACTGCAGCAAGCTGAAGTGAATAGTGTTGTTAATATTAAATATATAAACCAGGAAACTCCCCAGATTTCTAGAAAGAGAAGGAAAGATTTAGAAGATAGTGACGCAGTCATGCAAAAAGCTATACACATGTAAAATGAACAGGAGGATCAATACGGCAGATATGTAGCAAGTGAACTAAGAAATCTTTCTTCAGAATATTTACGTACGAAGTTAAAAAGAACATTTCAAAAGGCCACACTGGATATAAGTAAGGAAGAAAAGCGGCTCAATGGAGGTACTGCCTACAGTAATTCAAATTCAGTGGGTTCATATTCTGACTATACAACTCATACCAGTATCAGGTTCAGTGAGTTCAGTGAGTTCGCATTCTTCTATTCTAGGATGGTAATACGCCGGAAAATGAAAATGAAAATAAGACACATTGTGACAGTGTGGACGTGTCACTGCAGCAAGCTGAAGTGAATAGTGTTGTTAATATTAAATATATAAACCAGGAAACTCCCCAGATTTCTAGAAAGAGAAGGAAAGATTTAGAAGATAGTGACGCAGTCATGCAAAAAGCTATACACATGTAAAATGAACAGGAGGATCAATACGGCAGATATGTAGCAAGTGAACTAAGAAATCTTTCTTCAGAATATTTACGTACGAAGTTAAAAAGAACATTTCAAAAGGCCACACTGGATATAAGTAAGGAAGAAAGGCGGCTCAATGGAGGTACTGCCTACAGTAATTCAAATTCAGTGGGTTCATATTCTGACCATACAACTCATACCAGTATCAGGTTCAGTGAGTTCAGTGAGTTCGCATTCTTCTATTCTAGGATGGTAATACGCCGGAAAATGAAAATGAAAATAAGACAAATTGTGACAGTGTGGACGTGTCACTGCAGCAAGCTGAAGTGAATAGTGTTGTTAATATTAAATATATAAACCAGGAAACTCCCCAGATTTCTAGAAAGGGAAGGAAAGATTTAGAAGATAGTGAAGCAGTCATGCAAAAAGCTATACACATGTAAAATGAACAGGAGGATCAATACGGCAGATATGTAGCAAGTGAACTAAGAAATCTTTCTTCAGAATATTTACGTACGAAGTTAAAAAGAACATTTCAAAAGGCCATACTGGATATAAGTGAGGAAGAAAGGCCGCTCAATGGAGGTACTGCCTACAGTAATTCAAGTTCAGTGGGTTCATATTCTGACCATACAACTCATACCAGTATCAGGTTCAGTGAGTTCAGTGAGTTCGCATTCTTCTATTCTAGGATGGTAATACGCCGGAAAATGAAAATGAAAATAAGACACATTGTGACAGTGTGGACGTGTCACTGCAGCAAGCTGAAGTGAATAGTGTTGTTAATATTAAATATATAAACCAGGAAACTCCCCAGATTTCTAGAAAGAGAAGGAAAGATTTAGAAGATAGTGACGCAGTCATGCAAAAAGCTATACACATGTAAAATGAACAGGAGGATCAATACGGCAGATATGTAGCAAGTGAACTAAGAAATCTTTCTTCAGAATGTTTACGTACGAAGTTAAAAAGAACATTTCAAAAGGCCATACTGGATATAAGTGAGGAAGAAAAGCGGCTCAATGGAGGTACTGCCTACAGTAATTCAAATTCAGTGGGTTCATATTCTGACCATACAACTCATACCAGTATCAGGTTCAGTGAGTTCAGTGAGTTCGCATTCTTCTATTCTAGGATGGTAATACGCCGGAAAATGAAAATGAAAATAAGACAAATTGTGACAGTGTGGACGTGTCACTGCAGCAAGCTGAAGTGAATAGTGTTGTTAATATTAAATATATAAACCAGGAAACTCCCCAGATTTCTAGAAAGGGAAGGAAAGATTTAGAAGATAGTGAAGCAGTCATGCAAAAAGCTATACACATGTAAAATGAACAGGAGGATCAATACGGCAGATATGTAGCAAGTGAACTAAGAAATCTTTCTTCAGAATATTTACGTACGAAGTTAAAAAGAACATTTCAAAAGGCCATACTGGATATAAGTGAGGAAGAAAGGCCGCTCAATGGAGGTACTGCCTACAGTAATTCAAGTTCAGTGGGTTCATATTCTGACCATACAACTCATACCAGTATCAGGTTCAGTGAGTTCAGTGAGTTCGCATTCTTCTATTCTAGGATGGTAATACGCCGGAAAATGAAAATGAAAATAAGACACATTGTGACAGTGTGGACGTGTCACTGCAGCAAGCTGAAGTGAATAGTGTTGTTAATATTAAATATATAAACCAGGAAACTCCCCAGATTTCTAGAAAGAGAAGGAAAGATTTAGAAGATAGTGACGCAGTCATGCAAAAAGCTATACACATGTAAAATGAACAGGAGGATCAATACGGCAGATATGTAGCAAGTGAACTAAGAAATCTTTCTTCAGAATGTTTACGTACGAAGTTAAAAAGAACATTTCAAAAGGCCATACTGGATATAAGTGAGGAAGAAAAGCGGCTCAATGGAGGTACTGCCTACAGTAATTCAAATTCAGTGGGTTCATATTCTGACCATACAACTCATACCAGTATCAGGTTCAGTGAGTTCAGTGAGTTCGCATTCTTCTATTCTAGGATGGTAATACGCCGGAAAATGAAAATGAAAATAAGACAAATTGTGACAGTGTGGACGTGTCACTGCAGCAAGCTGAAGTGAATAGTGTTGTTAATATTAAATATATAAACCAGGAAACTCCCCAGATTTCTAGAAAGGGAAGGAAAGATTTAGAAGATAGTGAAGCAGTCATGCAAAAAGCTATACACATGTAAAATGAACAGGAGGATCAATACGGCAGATATGTAGCAAGTGAACTAAGAAATCTTTCTTCAGAATATTTACGTACGAAGTTAAAAAGAACATTTCAAAAGGCCATACTGGATATAAGTGAGGAAGAAAGGCCGCTCAATGGAGGTACTGCCTACAGTAATTCAAGTTCAGTGGGTGCATATTCTGACCATACAACTCATACCAGTATCAGGTTCAGTGAGTTCAGTGAGTTCGCATTCTTCTATTCTAGGATGGTAATACGCCGGAAAATGAAAATGAAAATAAGACACATTGCGATAGTGTGGACGTGTCACTGCAGCAAGCTGAAGTGAATAGTGTTGTTAATATTAAATATATAAACCAGGAAACTCCCCAGATTTCTAGAAAGAGAAGGAAAGATTTAGAAGATAGTGACGCAGTCATGCAAAAAGCTATACACATGTAAAATGAACAGGAAGATCAGTACGGCAGATACGTAGCAAGTGAACTAAGAAAACTTTCTTCAGAATATTTACGTACGAAGTTAAAAAGAACATTTCAAAAGGCCATACTGGATATAAGTGAGGAAGAAAGGCCGCTCAATGGAGGTACTGCCTACAGTAATTCAAGTTCAGTGGGTTCATATTCTGACCATACAACTCATACCAGTATCAGGTTCAGTGAGTTCAGTGAGTTCGCATTCTTCTATTCTAGGATGGTAATACGCCGGAAAATGAAAATGAAAATAAGACACATTGTGACAGTGTGGACGTGTCACTGCAGCAAGCTGAAGTGAATAGTGTTGTTAATATTAAATATATAAACCAGGAAACTCCCCAGATTTCTAGAAAGAGAAGGAAAGATTTAGAAGATAGTGACGCAGTCATGCAAAAAGCTATACACATGTAAAATGAACAGGAAGATCAGTACGGCAGATACGTAGCAAGTGAACTAAGAAATCTTTCTTCAGAATATTTACGTACGAAGTTAAAAAGAACATTTCAAAAGGCCACACTGGATATAAGTAAGGAAGAAAAGCGGCTCAATGGAGGTACCGCCTACAGTAATTCAAATTCAGTGGGTTCATATTCTGACCATACAACTCATACCAGTATCTATAATAATCCAAGTTCAGTGAGTTCAGTGAGTTCACATTCTGAACATATAGATTTATCTAACCATACAGTAAAAGTCAGTCAACAGCCTCTGTTAAAATCTCTAGCAAAATACTTTTGCACAGAAACTGAGAGTACTTATGTAAATATCTAGTATGTATTTCTGGAATAAAATCTTACTTTCATATAATCGTTTTTCAGTACTGAAAATATTTCCCTCATACTTCTGGAATAATTAAACGGCTTGTGTACTTTGGTATTCTGAATAAATAACTCAGACTGGCGTAAGACTCACCTGCAAAAAAAAACATTACTATCAAGTTTTCAAATCTAAGACGGTGTAAAACAAATGCTTTGCAGCCAATTATTATTACTATTTAACCTACTCACCAAAAGACAAAAATGTTAGTGTTACGGCAATTTGCTCTCGTACACTGATTGCTTTTCTGAATTTGGTATCTTGTTTTGATACACGAGGCGCTACTTTGTTAGCCCTCGCTAGCCGTTCATATGAAAGTCTGAACATTCATATGAACAAAGTTTGTAAATTGTGTTTGATCTTCAACACAGAGTTCACGCCTTAACTGGCTATACGCACCATGCTCTCCGCGTCTTAAAATCCACTCTCGAACCCACACAGAGCGTTTCTTCTTCTTTTTTTTTTCATTTCCTTTTCTCAATGTGCTCAAAGTGACCACAATTGCTGCACATTTTCTTTTTGAGATTTTCATCTCGCAGTACAGAGCACTTGTAATAATGTAAACTATTCATACATTTATTGCAAATTGTAGAAATACAGGGTGTTCCGAAATTACGCCACTGACTGTATTTTTCTTAGAATTTTTACTCCCTGTTTAATTTATCAAAAGAACTTGTTAGAGAACTTCGTATCTCTAACTGTTTTCGAGATATTTGCGAAAATATGGAAACGAAACTTTCCATCAAGCGAGTCAGATGCATTATGAAGTATCTAATTCCCATAGAGATTAACTTGCGCAGTAAGCTGCGATACAATGTGTTTATTTATAAACATAAACTGTCACTGTCAGAAAGAGTAGAATCAAAAAAATTCAAATTATTTTCTTTTTGTAATGGAAAATTATACCAATTGGGAGCTTGCAGATATGCATTTCGTTTAAGGCTATTGTAACGGACGAGCACTTGCTGTCCAACGAGAGTATCAACGAAGATATCCCAACCGAAGGCAACCGGGACGAAGGATATTCTGTACCCTTCATAGAAGATTAGCCGAAATGGAAATTTCCGTAATGTTACAGCCCAGGGCAGGCTACAAAACGGTCATGACTATTTAAATGTGCTAAACCATTTTGAAGATGATCGCTATCGACTAGCATCCGAATTGTTTCCAGGCTGGTTCGGTGTTCCAGCAACAAGTGTATGCTCACGAAACCTATTTGTAGTAGAATTACCTACTCGTTCAGATTTCAAGAATGTTATCAATTGAAGGTTTGCATCCTTATCATTTTCAAAGGGTGCAGGAGCTGCACGAGGCAGCATTTGGGCCAAAACTAGAGTTTTGCCATTGGGTTTTGCGTAACAACATATTGCAGAATTTGATGTTATGGTCAGATGAGGCAACGTTAACAAGAAACGGAGTTTTCAATTTTCACGATAATCACCATTGGGAAATCGAAAATCCACATGTAGCGCGCAGAACCAATTTTCAGCATTGATTTTCAGTTAACTTGTGGGCTAGAATTATTGGACCTATTGAAATACCTCCCAGATTAAATGGAAGAGTATATCTAAGGTTCCTACAAGACCAGCTGATAAATTTGTTAGAAGAAGTGCCTCTTGATGTGAGAGCAAATATGTATTTCCAGCACGAGGGAGCTCCGACGCATAGTAGTCGACTCGTACGAGAGTGGCTAAAACAGGCCTATCCAGAACGATGGGTACCAAGAGGTGGGCCCATAACTTGGCCACCTCGCTCGCCTGACCTAACTCCGTTAGATTATTACTTCTGGGGTAGATTATAAAGCATTGTTTACCGCACCGAAGTGAATTCTCGCGAGGAATTGTTAGAGAGAATAAATAATGCAAGTGGTGACTTAAGGCAAAATGAATTTGAAATTAACAGAGCCTCTCATGCAATAATAAGGCGAGCACGGTTATGCATTAGAAAAAATGGCGGTTATTTTGAACATTTGTTGTAGGTAACCAGTGTCCTTCATAGTAAGTGGTTGTATTTTAAGAAAGTTTATTTTTTTTATCAATTCAATTAGTAGGTATTAGTTTAATTATTATTAGTAATATTTAGATTACCGTATCATACATGTTTGTATTTAAAAATTATAACTTTTTTTTACGATTTTAACTAAACTTTTTTAAGAAGAACTTTGAAAGAAGTTACATTTTGACTGTGATATTCAGACAACACCGTAAAAATTACACTCAGTTGTCATTTTAAATATGTTGGTGCAAATGGGGATCCAAGATATTTTCCTAAATATCTCGAAAACGGTTAGAAATACGAAGTTCTTACAAGAGCACAGCTTTTCTTCCAAAATAAACAGGGAGTAAAAATGCAGAAAATTCAAAAACAGTCAGTGGCATACGATAGAAAAATTTGGGAGGGTAAAAGGGGGCCTAACCCCAGTAAAATACTTTTCTGTAGATTTTGAATGACAATTGGTAAGCCCATCTATGTAGAGCATAATCCATATTCTAATTTTGAAGTGATTATCATAAAAACTGGAAGAGCGATGGCAAAAACGACAATTAGATTTTTAAAGTTTAACACCCTGTATCTTCGTAATAAAGCCTTTTAGGTCCCATGTTTATATAGACCTTTTGTCATGTTTTTTCATCTAGAATACGCAGTTAAATTATTGCATGCTAATTTCGGAACACCCTGTATATGCGATGTCCTATACATATATCAGCTTTAAATCCCAAGTAATGTATATAATAATGTAAACAATCAAGGCGACTTTATGTCGGACATTTAACATTTATGTCTTGACACAAGTGTCAGATGTAACTTTATTTAAAAAAATCGAGAAAAATGTGAATTTTTTTTGCCAATTGGCAAGCCAAAAATGGCTGTAGTAATTACAAAGCGTTATTTAGATGCAGAGTTTTAGAAAATAAGCAGTTGGAAATTGCTTACAGTGAGAAAAGCTCTAACAAGCTAAAGTCTCATTTGAAAAATTTGAAATTAGGAAAGACGTAATTAGTTTGAAACAATTTAAGTTTTAGATTTACAAATCTATTAAATAAAAAATCAGACTTTTCTTACCCCAAAGCCAAGTAAATTGGACCTCCCAATTAAACGACAAACCGCAATTTCTGAAAACCTTCCTTGTAAAGGGTTTTACAAATAAGCCAAGAAATTTAAAATAGACTACAAAAATCAATTTTCTCAGAGTGGTTCTCTGAAAACTTTAGCTATTTTTAAAATAACTTGATTACATAGAAGCAAATTTAACGTTGACATATCAACATTAGCACACTCAAATTACTGAATTTCTGAGAAGTGAAACCTATGGCCTACTCAAAAAAAAACAAAAAATATTTTTTCTCACGTTTAGAGTTATATTATTAGATGATATTTAATAACAGTGTGGTTACAGAGTTTTTATACGTAGTGCAGTGCACTTGTTAAGGACCCATGTATTACCTTCCGAACGTTCTTTACTCAGTATTAACTGCGAACAGCACTATACGGCAAAGGGATGCCGAAGCGAAAAGTGAGTTTATCAACAAAATTGCGACTTTTGACAATGTCAAAACCCCAACAGTGACGTTTTTTTACCACTTTTTTTTATCTCTCTTGTGCCTTGAGTCTGAATCATTACGCCTTTTAATTTATCTCTCTAAAAATTTTTTTGAAAAAAAAAAATACATAAAGTATTATCAAATCAACAAGCTTATCTTAATATACACAGCACTTCTCTATCTTATGTCCAAAAATTAAGAAAAAAGTCCGTCATCAGGAAAATAGAAGTTTTCGTTTTACAAAACCGAAACGTTGTATTTATTCAATTTTCCTCGTCAGAGTTGTACTCTTCTCAAATAATTGACTAAAAATATTTTCACAAATTTCGACCATCTTGTAAAATTAAAAACTTATATCAGTTTTGTTCCAAATATTCCGAAATTTCTCAAACCTCTGCATGTTTAGAACCTCCGCTTTTATCATTACATTACTAACAGAAGAATCAATAAACCTCAAAGCTCCTCTGGTTTCTGAGAACTCATTACATGGAGGGAAGTTTGGGACACATTGTACAGGGTGACAAAATCATTGAATGTTCAGAATCATTTATAGTGCCCCGCCGAGTTTGGTTTGTGGATCCCGCCAAGTTTGGTCCTCTCTAATTTCGAATTGAAAAAAAAAAGAAATCCGAATCTGTATTTAAAAATTATTTCAAATTTAACAGTTGTGTCGACGAGCTTTTTATGAATATCTTCGAAAGCAGACAAAAATTCGGGAACTTTAAAATGTCTGTATCTTAAAAGTTGTAAACCATTATACTGTTTAAGAAATATCAACATTACCTCACCACTGTCCATCGTCACCACTGTGACTGTCGCATATCGATGTTATGAATAGAACATCCCTAGTTAGATTGAGGTTAGGTTGGGATGTAACTTGAAGTTGATGGGTTCCGGGATTTTGGGGCTCGGAATAATAAAGATTCACGTTGTTTAAGAAGGGGCTTTTTTATTAAAAATCACACTACAAGACGTGGTGTCAAGTTTACTAAAATAATAATAAGTGTGCAGTGGAATAATAATAAGTGTATAGTCTGTATAGTGAATAATAAAACTAAGGATGGAGGGTATTTTCAAACCACCCAGGAATCTGGTTTTTGACCAGCATGTCCATATAAATTTGGATAATTTTCTAAGAAGCCTAAATATTTATATGAGGGCTACAGGACTGGATAAGAAAGATGAGGAAACTAAAGTGGCCATCTTTTTGAACTTAGCCGGGGAAGAAGCACAAAAGAAGTTCATGACCTTCACATTGGCGGAAGCTGATAAAAAAAAGTATGACTTGGTTACAGCAGCTTTTAAGGATTACTGTAAGCCTATGCGTAATGAGACCTATGATCGGTACAAATTTTTTACCAGGACTCAAGTTGAGGGTGAAAGTTTCGATCATTATATCACAGAGGTAAAAATGTTAGCATCTATGTGTAACTTCAAAAATTTGGAGGACTCTCTAATAAGAGACAGGATAATTAGTGGTGTATTGGACTTGTCACTTCATGAAAAGTTTCTACAACAACCAAAGCTGACTGCTAAACAAGTTGAAAATATCTGCAGAGCCACTGAAATTAGTCATCAACAAGTTATGGATTTTAAAAATGAGAAAGAAGTTGATTCCTTAGGAGTAGGGGTAAGAAGCAAGCTAGGAAGCAAGGGTGGTCCAAGTAAGAAGATGGATAGAAAAGATAACAACCGGAAAGGTACACAGGTTAGTGAAACTTATAATTGCTTAAAATGTGGACATAAACATAAGAAACAAAGTTTTCCAGCATATGGTAAGATATGTTCAATCTGTTCAAAGCCAAGTCATTTTGCAGTAGGTTGTTTTGAGAAAAACAAGATATTTAATAGTAATCCTAGAGGTCAAAATAGAGGTAATAGGAATATTAGGGGAAATTTTACTAATCGAAATGTACATGCTGTTCAAGAGTCTGTCGATAGCTCTGATCGAGGCTCTTATCCTAATAATGAGTTGTTATTTATATCAGTCAAGTATTAACAATAAACTTGTTACTTTAAAACTAGACACAGGGGCTAGCTGCAACTGCATGCCCATTAGTTTATATAAAATTTTAAAATTACCAATGAATAAGGTGAATAATACTGACTTAACTATAGTAACATACAGTAATGATAAAATAAAATCGGTGGGTAGTGTAATAATAGAATTTCTGACTAAGGAAAGGAAGTATAATATAAAATTTTTACTAGTTGATAGTGCTAGTGTACCCATCCATTGGCTAAATGCATGTCCGAAGCTGAACTTAGTGCAGAAAGTTGATTCAGTTGAGGTCTATAAGAATAGAGAATCCTTTATTGAAACTAACAAAGATGTTTTTGAAGGTACAGGTAAAATGCCAGAGTCCTATAAAATTGTGTTGAAAAATGATGCTAAGCCTTTTGTAAGTGCTTGCCGTAGAGTCCCTGATAAAATAAAACCTATTTTAAAAAGTAGTTTAGATGACCTTGTCAAAAGAGGCATTGTTTGTCAAGTAAATGAGCCCACTGAATGGATCAACAACATTGTTATTGTTGAAAAGCCTAATAAGTCTTTGAGAATCTGCTTGGATCCAGTTCATTTAAATAAATTAATTTGTATCGATCAACACCCAATTCCTACTTTAGAGGAATTATCTTTAAAATTAAAAGTAATGTGTTTTTATACTGTTCTTGATTTGAAGGATGGATTCTATCAGGTCCCATTGAATGAATCAAGTAAAAAATATACCACTTTTTCTACACCATTTGGAAAATACTGTTTTCAAAGGTTGCCATTTGGACTAAACATTAGTCCAGAGGTATTTCAAAAAATTAATGAACACATTTTTGGTGATTTAAATATAGGCATTTATTTTGATGATTTTATAATAGCAGCTGACAATGAAGAAGCTCAAGATAAATTACTAAAACGTGTCATAGAGAGAGCTAGGGAGTTTGGTATCAAATTTAATCCTAATAAAGTACAATTTAAGGTTAAGGAGGTTAAGTACATGGGTCAAATTTTTTCTGAGCAGGGTATGAGGCCTGATCCGGAGTATATTGAAGCCATTTTAGCTCTAGAAATTCCTGAAAATAAGAAAGAGTTATTAAGGATGATTGGTATGATTAATTATCTTACTAAATATATTCCTAACTTGTCTGAATTGATGTCTCCTCTTAGAGAACTAATTAAACATGGTGTTTCTTGGAGGTGGACTTATGAGCACACTAATGCCTTAAACAGCATTAAGAGTTTAATTACTAAAATACCAAATCTTAGAATATTTGATCCTAACTTAAATATTGAAATTCAGACTGATACTAGTCGGGTATCGGTGGTTGTTTACTCCAGTTAGGACAGCCAGTAGCATTTTGTTCGAGGAGTGTAACACAGAAACAGAATGTAAATATCGACAAATTGATAAGGAACTCCTAGCAATTTGTTATACGTTGAATAAATTTCACAATTTTGTTTATGGTAGAAAAGTCACTGTTAAAACTGATCATCTTTCACTAGTTTCAACTTCTAGGAAAGATTTTTACAAAGTTTCAAGTCGAATTCAGCGTTTAAAATTAAAGTTGCTCAACTATAATGTAGAGATTGAATACTTACCAGGAAGGTTTATGTATATAGCTGACCTACTTTCACGTTCTTTTATTAGGAAAAGTGACAATGACACGCCAGAGGTAGAAGTGGTTCATTTGTTAGACATACATCTTCCAATTTCTGATGAGAGACTTAAAGAATTACAAATCGCAAGTAAGAATGATGAAATTATAACCAAAGTTAAAAACTTTTGTTTACACTCGTGGCCTAATAAACGTGACTTAAATGACCTTGAACTTAACAAATATTATAAGTTGAGAAATGGTTTATATGTTAAAGATGATTTATTGTTCCATAATGATAGATTAGTTGTCCCTTTGAAATTGAGAAGACGAATGCTAGAAAAATTGCACATAGCCCACTTAGGCATTGAAAAAACTAAGTCTCGGGCTAGAAAAATTTTCTTTTGGCATGGACTATCAGCTGATATTGAGAGATATATTTCAAAATGTGAAATATGTTTAAAATATTCTAAAAAACCTCCCAGTGAACCTCTGATTCAGCATGATAGACCCAGTATTCCTTTTCAAAAGGTTGGGGCTGATATTTTGTATTTTGCTAGTCGCAATTATTTAGTAGTGGTTGACTACTATTCAAATTGGATTGAACTACATGAGTTAAATACAAAAACATCTACTGAAATTATCAACCACTTAAAAAGATTATTTATAACATTTGGCATACCTCTAGTATTTGTTTCGGATAACAACCCCTTTAATAGTTTGGAATTTCATAAATTTGCTAAGGAATGGGATTTCAAAATTGTAACATCAAGCCCAAGATATCCTAAATCAAATGGCTTGGCAGAAAAGGCCGTTGGTATTTGCAAAAACTTATTGCGCAAGAGTTATGAGTCAAATAGTGATGTATATTTGGCATTATTAGAATATAGGAATACTCCTCTGTCAGGAACCCAAATATCTCCTGCTGAGTTAGTTTACTCAAGAATAATCAGATTGATTTTGCCCACGTCTGCTAAGATTCTTTAAAGAAATTTAAAAATAAATGATAGTGACGTTAGGAAAAATAGACTTAAAGATAAAAAACATTATGATAAATCTAAAAGACCTGAATTTGCGTTAGGAGATAGTGTAAGATTCAGAAAAGAAAACATTGGTTACTGGTTACCCGGAGAAGTAGTAGGGTTTAGTGAGTTTCCAAGATCATACTTGATTCGAGACTCTTTTGGTAAAATCTTCAGGCGAAATTCAGTTTTTATCAGACCTTCGCCTAATCAGGTTCCTACACAGTGTTCTAATACTCCCTTCGTAAATAATTGTAAGGATGAACCTTATGTTTTCCTTTTGCCGGAAAATCAAGATAGCTCTGTTAGTTACGATTTAGTTGATCGGGATAATGTTCGTGTGGATAGGAATGTGAGTCCACAGGTGGTTAATCGTTCTGGTAGAGTAGTTGTTAAGCCATTGAGATACAGGGACTGAGTAGTGGGTATCTATGTGTATGACTTGTGTTGTTTAGTATTTAGTTTAATATAGTTATTAAGTTAAAATAAGCTTTTGTAAAAAAAAAGTATTGATAAAAAGGGGGATGTCGCATATCGATGTTATGAATAGAACATCCCTAGTTAGATTGAGGTTAGGTTGGGATGTAACTTGAAGTTGATGGGTTCCGGGATTTTGGGACTCGGAATAATAAAGATTCACGTTGTTTAAGAAGGGGCTTTCTTATAAAAAATCACATTACAAGACAGTGACCACCAAAAGTAAAGAGTATTATGTCTTTAGATGCACATATACATATAAGTATTATGTCTTTAGATGCATATGTGCCATAATATACGTATAAAAGAGAGTTAAAATCTGCGTTGCGGCACACGTTGACCTACTCAATAATTCAGATCACAATAAAACCTTATCGAAAAAAGCCGAAGTTTTTGGATCATTTTGCGAGAATATGACAATTCTGACATAAACATCTAGTTAAATGCTTAATTAGTATGAGTTTGATAGTATTGTGTCTACTGCATTTCCAGCTACAAGGTCGCTAATCGCTTATTAATTATTATATTTCAAGCTGTGCTAACTGAAGTCACGTGGGTAGTTTCACGCGATTATATAGATACAATTTATATCGACACACATCAACTCCAATATGGAAGTGTTTAGATATCGGCAAGGCCTTAATATCTCATATAGTTTTAAAAAAAATATATTTTACAAAGCAAGGAAAATAGTAGTCGCCGTTATATACATTCTTTCATTATTTTTTTTTACAATCAATTCGCCTTTGAACTAGAGTGCGAATTTTACGAAACAATTTTCTTAATGAGCAGACCAGATTCACGTCCGTTTTTCATCCGGAAGAACGCCCGAAACGAAATCCGAGAAAATATGATTAAAATTCCGTATTTCAGTCACATTGTTACCTTTGCAAGTCAAAAGGTTTCTCTTATTTTCCCGGTCGCATTTGTCTAAAATTATTACGCCGCCGATAAATTTCCGAATATATTCTTCTTTGTTCGAGAGGTGCCGGAGTTTTTTCGCAAAGTTGGTAGAGTTTTCGCTTTGTTGAACTAATAATTTAAACGTGAGCCCGAGCACGTGAGATAAATTTAGTATTTTACAGATCGAACGCCCTTCGAGTTATAGGTTGGTATGAGCAGTCTTTCCTCACGGGAACTGGGGCACGCCCGTTTAATATTCAATTGTAAGTCCAAGAAGAGCAGCGAAAAAAGTCTGTCCGTCTCCTGCTATACTGAGAGCCCGACGATAAATTGTGGTTCATTTATTCGCATTTTTCGCATAATAGAAGGCCGGGGGTGGGTTTATGTAACGGCTCGTCCCAAATACCCGTTTAGATAAAC
This sequence comes from Taphrorychus bicolor, assembly GCA_951812265.1. Classification (NCBI taxonomy): domain Eukaryota; kingdom Metazoa; phylum Arthropoda; class Insecta; order Coleoptera; family Curculionidae; genus Taphrorychus; species Taphrorychus bicolor. The sequence continues at coordinate 19,478,814 of OX638306.1, read as the reverse complement.
ATCATTGTTATTCAGCGCCCCCCAAAATATAAACAGCCTCTCCGGAAAAGTGCGAAAGACCGCTTCGAGTTGGTATACAATAAAGCTTTTTTACAAAAACCACTTTGTATTCATAGCCGAGAGAGTGATAATATATCATTTTCATAGGGCAATTTAGAGTTATGATAGATTCGATGGATCTTTATAGAAAAGAAGACAAGGAAACTGGTAGTTACCAATAAAAATATTCAAGAAATTTTGGACGTAAAGTGAAAAATAGTTTATTGTTTTTCTAAAACAGTTTTTAAAAGTGCAGATATTTTGAAATTGCTTACTCAAATACTTGGACTATAATTTGGTGTCTATCTCAAAGCTGAAATGTCGCCTATTATTACTAATAAATTATGACAGTTTAAATAAATTAAATAATGTGATGCATAATTAAAATCGACCTGCAGTACTCGATAAACACAGCTAATAAAAAAGGGTCTTATAACGTCGCCTGTGTGTGTGTGCCCAAACCTTCAATTTATGAGGACAAGCTCCAAAAGGAAAAGACTGACCTACTTATTTCATCAGAAATCCCTGGACAGGCGTAAACTCCGAATTGATACGCTACGAAATAGGGACCATGTCTTCACATGCTATACAAAATTAATAACTGATGGAGTTCACTAGGAATAATTCGAAAAATAGGTAATTATCAAATCAAGTTATCAAATTATTATTTCAGTTTTCCAAGCAGCGCGTCCTCTTCCAAGAGCCTTCCAGAGTAAAAATGGACAACTCGCACCACTCGCACAGGGATTGCTGACACGTGCAATAAAGTCCGCTTTCAATTTCTGTTAGTTTTTCCCATAGTCAACTAAAAGCAACAATTATTCGATGATTTTTCAATTTACCAGTTTCACAAAATGGGTTCAGTGTAAAGTAGTTCGAAAAACCACTGTTTAAATTAGTCAAATGTTTCATGAAGAAATTTTATTCAGATTTGGATGTCCTAAGATTTTAATTTCTGATAATAAAAATCTCAGTTTACTAGTAGGAAATTTAGACACTTTTTGAAGAAAATGAATAACATTCATAAATTAACTGCTTCGTATACAACGCAAGCTTGTTACCCCTTTTTTGTTCTCTTTATTTTATTACAAAGGCAAGGAGGTTACCAAACACAAAAAGGTGGGTGATCTGAAATAAAAGTTAGTCGTTGTCCAAACTAAGTTATGGGGCAAAACCCGACAGCTAGCTAGCCTCAAGCCGGAGAGTGGTCGTGGGGTAAATCTGCTAAATAGCTTATTTGTTCTAAAAAAAAGGCGCCAACCACTTTTAAGGCCCCTTTGAAACTCAGTACTATTTTCAATTAGTTGCTAATACCGTACAAAGAAAGCGGGAAAGAACGAAATACCATGGAAAGAAACCCAACGTAATTAAAAATCAATTCAATTAGATTAATCGCAACCTGTATACTTCAGTACAATGTAATATATACTTTCGTAATAAATAAACAACTATACATTTGCTCGATGATACCAATAGCCCTACATGACACATAACGAATACGTTAAAAGGTGAAAAATCAATAATCAGCTGTGGTTTGCTTGGGTTATAAGTTTAGATATTTATATTTAGGATTATTAAGTAATATGTGTAATACTAATAAAAGTGAACAATATTCAATGTTCAAAGTAGACACCAACCTTGTAGAAGGTTTTAAATTATTTAAAATCAAGCAGACAAAATTTGGGGAATAGTACCCATACCGGCCATATACGTATACGTCTGGTTTACATTTCCGTGTGACGATTAAATGTGTTGTAGTGCTTAAATGTGTTGTGGTGCTTTCTATATACTTAAGACTTAAGGTAAAATAGAATGCAATTAGCACTTATTAGGTGTCCCTAACAGGTCATGTTTAAATTATAGGTACTACTTCTGATGTTAAAAAAAAAACGGTAAATTGGCTTCAATAGGTACGGTCCACAAAATGTGGTTATGATTATGGTTAAAAGAAAATTAAATGGAATGGACCCACCTGACTTCTCCAGGTCTCCTACCACTCACAAGCAGTATCCTAAGTTGTATTGTGCCAGCCAGATACCTCGAGAGGGAACTAGGGCCAGAGTGTCCAGGAATTGTCTTGACGAATTGGAGTTCTAGGATGTTTCGAGAAAGGGGTCCACTCTTTCAAGTCGATTAGAGCATTAAGGACGTATCAAAAAAATAATGAGTCAGGAAAGAAAAACAAAACTCCTAAAAGAAGGCTTGAAACAAAGGTACTGGTCTAGTCGATGCTAGGTCGTAATATGGAATATCCAAAAAGTGGAAGTGGGTAAGTGTTAAAGAATATATCCTCAAAGTAATAAAAAATCAATGGTATAGTTAATTAGAATAATTTTTGCAGTAAGAAAAGTAATAGAAATTCACATACTTGAGGGTGACGGGTGGCCTTAAGAGAAAACCATGTGCTGGTATGAACTATGGTGGGTTAGTTATTCAGTTCACTAAACCACTCAATAATTACAAATCGGTCACTAGACTAGATAAGGCAATTTTATAGCCAAGATAAAATTGAGGGTAGTTCTGATTTTTTTCTAAAATCCGCTAGGCGAAACCTGTGGTTCAGCAGCCAGCCAAGAAGCTCACAGAAAAAAAAAGAAGAAGAATGGCAAAATTGCCTTCCAGAATCCTCAACCCAAAAAAAACTAGGGCCGTACAAAAGTACAAAAAATGGTATGCAAATTTCTGCAAAAATTTCCGTTGGTGGCAAATGGTGAAGTCACGACTTTTAGTTATCCTTTAGGGCCCATCAAGATGAAGGGTTTGAGACCTTCCAATAATCAATATTATCGACCTTAGCCATAGAAAACCACGGCAGGGCCAGATTAACCAAAATTAACACTTTGAGCAAAATAAAAACCTAACAAGCTAATTGAGTTAAAAAAATAATAAAACCCTTAATTTGCATAAATTATTGGAAAAAGAGTCGCCAAAATTACACAGTGTGATGCTTCTGAAATACTTCAAAGAGAACCGATGGAAGCGATGTCGTTACCCATAGATGTTTAAGATTATTATTGAAAGTTTATAAATATCAATCTGTCAAAACAGAACAGAAACAAAAATTAAGATTTCGAAGAATATTGATGATAAAAAGTATCCAGGTGAAACAAAAACTCACCTTGATGAAATGATAAATAAAGAAAAAGAAGCGAAGTATAGGAAAAAGAATAACCGACCCGATTTTTATCTTCTTCTGTGACATGACAGTCTTTACCGACTACGAGGGATTGTCAAGGAGCAGTGCCGCTGCGCAACTGGACATATGGTTCCTACATGCTTGCATAAGAGCGCAGACCGCACTCAACTTGGTAAAGGCTTCGAAGAACGTAACTTCACAACACAGGGAGCCATTAGAACTTAATATCCTCAAAAAGGAAATTGGGAAACACTACAGTATAATACATTTTCTTGGTTGTAAACTTAACATTTTTTTTTTACCAAATTGTGAACGACTAGGCAGGACAATATCACGTTAACAATTTTTTACACTACGTGGAAGACAACATCTTCGAAAAGAGAAAATATAAAAGAGTCTCTAAAAAGCTCAGTAACTTCATCAAACAAGCAAAAATCCAACCTCATCCATCAACATAATAATTCTAACAAAAAAATTTTGTCTTCCATGATAGAGTCAAGAATCTATCAGAGGTGCAATTCAGGGGGGACGACATGACCTTACTGAGTCGTGGCCTTAAATTCTGCATCTCGTCTAACTTAACGGATGAGGATCTAACCTCCTTCTCTTTAGAGTTGGTGCAGCTATAGAAATGTTGTCCAACAACCCTGAAATTAAGAAACAACTCCGTAATGACATACATAACAAACTATACAGTTTCAATAGGCAAATAGGGAGAAAGGTACACAAGGCCACAGACAATCTATCCTCGACTTTAACGGCAATTAAGAGAAAGATTAAAGAACACTTTCTGATTATTATTAAGGCGGATAAAGATGACTTCTTTGTTATTCTAACAACTACCTTATACCGAAAAGGTAGAGAGTTTCCTTTCAGCCAACAATTTTGAGATTATCCCTAATAACCCAATCAATAAATGCAAGAGACAAATCACTAATATAATCAGAACATTTTCACCTTTCTTGGAGGGCCTTTAGTCTCCCAAATCTCTCTTCCCGGGCAAGCCTCTAACCCCCCGACTCTATAGCCTACCTAAAATTTATAAACTAGGTAACGCCATACGACCTGTGTTAATTTCTTGAACACACCAGCCACCTGAGTCTCAAAATTTCATACTAAATCTCATAAACTCATTGACTTCCTTAGAACCTAAAAATGACATAAGGAACTCATTCGATTTTGTGCGCAAAGTGAAAGATCTGCCAATAACAACCAATTATTTTGGTTGGTATTTGCAGAACAATGGTTTCCTTCGATGTAACCAACCTGTTCACCATGATACCCAGAAATGAATCTGTCATTATGGTGAAGGACACATTGGGAATGTGGACAGCATGTCTACTAGGTGGAATACCCCCACCTGGTAGACATGCTGTCCGTACTGGCCCAAGATTTCTCCAGTTCAAGGGGAAATTTTTCAAGCAGAGAGATGACTTGACAATGGGGAGCTCCTTGTCACCCTTTCTTGCAGAAGTATACATGGGCTTTCTTGAAAACAATTTAATACTCACCAACAAGAATACAGAAATTTTCCACTTGTTCAGGTACGTCGATGACCGTTTTTTGCATCCTTGACACGAGCCCTGAAGGGGCCGATTTCTTATTGGAGAAACTCAATCACATCCATCCTAGAACAAACACTAGAGCTAGAACATGAACACTCTCTAAATTTCCTGGACTTAACCATCACAAAGACGGACGCCGGGCTTGACTTCTCCATCTATCGAAAGCCCACCCAGACAGGCAGCAGACCACGCCATTCCACCTCCATCTAAGCACCCCACCCCACACAAAATGGTAGCTTTCCGGTGCTTTGTCCACAGACTTCTTAATATCCCCTTGTATGCTAGTGGTTTCAAAAAGGAAGTGAACACCATTAAACAGATTGCTTCAAAGGACATGACCCCAACATGGTGAACATGCTCATTTCTAAATGCAGACACAAAGATCTCTCCAAACAGGCTTACGCTGGCACACCAAAGGAAGCTGATCCAGGAGACTTTATTTTGATCCCCTTCATTTCCGACAAACTGACCCAAGACATTTCTAAAATATTCCACCGTTGCCTGCCCAATGTGAGAATCTCCAGTTCAACAAGGAACTCCAGATAATCTCGCATTGAAAACTCTAAAGAAAACCTCCAAGAGTGTTATCTACAAACTAAATTGCCATGACTACCTGGCATCATATGTGGGTCGCACATTCCGCTCTCTTAACATATGCATCACAGAGCACATAAACAAAATCACGTCTTCTTTTGGGAACCACTTAAGAGAGCATAGTTTTGTTAGAATACGTTTGATCCTCAAACGGATTCTAGAATTCTTCATCACATCACTTTAAAAAATATGATCAGATTGGATTTCACGGAGGAGAAGGGAGATCGACCGGGAATTGAGGAAACATCCCGAATGCATAAAAGATTTTTGAATTAAATAAATAACAACAATGTACATTTACCCCTTTGCCGGAAACAACAATATAATAACGATGTGATTGGTTGCCGGTCTGGGTCTCTTTGTCGAGAGGGCGAGGATCTATGACTATGCATCTGAACTTTCAACTGGATCCATTCTCGTCCTACGAGTTCCGGTTCTGATTACACCCGATGAATGGCAGTTGGCGCTTTAGCCAACCTAATAAATCTGAAGAGCAAGATTTGACTTTCAATTTTTGATAAAAGGTAACACTCCAACAAAGAGGCCACTTCCAAACATTATATAAAAAAACACAAATACCACTTACAAATCCTCCTGGGACCTAATAGTATTTTAACAGGTTATAGATTGTCGTGCCTGGTACGTGTGGTCCCTTATTGTCAATTACAGGTTTGACTTTCAATTTTTTTTAAAAGGTAACACACCAACAAGGAGTCCACTCCAAACATTTTATAAAAAACCACAAATACCACTTACAAATCCTCCTGGTACCTAATAGTATTTTAAAGGTTTTAAATTGTCGTGCCTGTTACGTGTTGTCCGTTATTGCCAATAACATGTTCTTTTATTAGCCTAAGTGTTAAATTATATGCGTGTTGTTGGCTGCTCCTCGGGTAACTTGGCGCCATGACTCCTCACCCTTCACTTCCCCCCTTTTGACAGGTAAGTTTAATTTATCTTTTTTACAAAAACTATGTCGATAACTAGCAATATAGCCACAACTTTAGTCGTCAATAGACTTTTTGGCGCTGATGATGGCTTTTTTGCCGGAACCGTTCTGTCAATAAAGGATTTTTAAGAAAATTGCACGAACTATGCACCTTCTCCCCTCTATTATACTTCTTTCCACACACCTATTTGTTTGCTACCGTGCACACGGCAGTTGACTTTTGAACTTTTGAACAAGATATTAAAACTCTAAATTTGCATACATTTTTGGAGGGTTGCCAAAATTACAAAGTGTAAGTCTGAAATGTTTCAAAGAAAATCAACGAGATTAATATCATTATGGAGAATTCATAGAGGTTCAACAGTACGAGTGGAAGTTTATAAATATGAATCTGTCAGAACAGAACAGAAACAGAAATTAATATATTGAAGAATATTGATGATATAGATCCGAGTGAAAGAAAAACGCACCTTGAGGAAATGTTAGCCAAAGGAAAAGAAGAGAAATATAGGGAAAAGAAAATCGACCCCATGGACACCGAAAGTGTAAGAGTAGGTGGTCACCAATTTGTCGATCAACCCATCTGCATACTAGTTTCGGGTCTACCCCTTATCAGTAGAGTTTGGCTGGTCTACAAATTGGAGACCGTGCGTTCGCGACTAAAAGCTAAAAATCTAAGGAAGAGCGGTGAGATGTTTTACAGAGCAGAACCAGGCGACATCCACCAGCGTATTAGATCTAATACTGCACGGCATATGGCTCTCAGTCAGGTCAAAAAGCAGCCCATTATGCTCTGTAGCTCGCAGGTTATCTGGACCAGTGTAATAAGTGTATGTAAGTGATGAGGGGTAGACCTTGAAACTAGTATGCAGATAGGTTGATCGACAAATTGGTGACAACCTACTCTTTATTCATACATTAACCTCTTCGTATAAATCGCAAGGTAATCAAGTTACAAAATAATAAAACTTTAAATTTGCATGAATTTTTGGAGAAAGACTCGCCAAAAAAAAACAACGAGAGCGAGGTCGAGTGGAAAGTTATAAAAATTAAGTTGTCAGAACAGAACAAAGAATTTAAGATGTTGAGAATATTGTTGATAATATATTGTCACGCTGAATTGTTGTGTACGTATTTATTTATGTGAAATTACTATTATTCACTGGGCGTTATTTTACGCTTTAAATGGGTATCAGGTAGTCGTTACCTCCTCCGAAGGGTTCTATGCTGATTTACTCACTGAATGAGGGCTTTCAAAAATATGGGCTGTTTATATATAAATAAGAAGATGGGACTCAAGAACGGGAAGGAAGGGACGAAGAAGGAAAATGGGAAGTAAACTTCTATTTTCTGTGCCTTAAAATTACCCTAACTAATTTAATAAAATGACTAGTACGAAAACAAACACCGTTATAACAAATATGTCTTACCTAAATTAAATGTAGAGGAGGACCGTAACGTGCCAACCAATTTAGAGTACTTCGGGGGTACTGGGCGACCTATGCGTACCCATCGCTTCTTTTAAGACAACAAGGGTGGTTCTTCCTTGCACTATGTTAACCGTCGCTTCTTTTAGGACAACAAGGGATGGTTCTTTCTTGTACTGGGACGATAACAAATTTTGGAAAACACTTAATTACTCTTCGACGGGTAGTCGTTCTGACGTAACGCCTCCAAAAGGATCAACCCGAACTTCAAATCTTGGAATCTTGCCTGCGTGCAAGCCACCGAACGAATCCTCAAACTAGACTCCATAGAGTCCTCAAAAACGACTCCTTTTTCTACTTTTAAACAATGGGCTGATATCTGATGGTGGTCGTTCGTCCTTCCGGCGTAATGTCGACATCCGACTAGCCCCAACGCGGCTCCCCCCACCGACTCATAGTGAGTCCCCCCAAAAACGGACTCTTTTCATGAGCACCCAGACTAACACTGTCGTTTCTCTCTCAAAAACGCTCGTGCTAACTTTCTTTATTGTCAGCACATTTTTACCAAACGATTGCAACCTTCTTTTCCATGACATCCATGAGCAGTTCGATGTACCCACATGTTGAACGAACAATGAACAAATTTGCAAGGTTTTATTTTAAATTTGGGTCAACTAGTGCTTGGTTACTAAACCGGTCATCGGCCGACCATTTCTAAGAAAGCTGCAATTTAGTGTCTTTTTGCATCTTTGTGACAATATAATTCGAGTGAAAGAAAAACGCACCAAACGGACGAGGAAATGTTAAAAAATGAAAAAGAAAAGAATTATAGGAAAAAGAAAACCGACCTAATGGACACTGTGAACAGTGAGTAATATGAAAATTTGGACAGATCGGTAAATTGCAAGAAAGATTATCTAAAACACCTAAATGTGAAAATTGGACAAGAGTTGAGAGAGGAATTTACAGTAAGGCGAGAAGTTCAACGAGAGAACAGACCACAACTGATAATTTAGAAAAATTACAGAGTCCTACGATTTTTACTATCAATCAAGGGAAGTTGCCTTGAAGCAAATAGAATTTTTGTAATAAAATCACATTTCGATTATTATTTGATGTATCATAGTATATAAATCCTTGTTAAGAAGGCATTCCTACCTACAAATTATGATTTTCAGTAAGGAAAAACTGCTTTTAAACTAAATTTGTTTTTTACACAAAACCTTACAACAATGAGGATAGACTAGGTATAATAATAATGTCATTTTCACTAATTGAATTCTCTCAAAAATCGTTAGATATAGGTATAGGGTATGCTACATAAAAAATTTTTAGAATCCCGTAAAGAACTGCATAAAATCACAAAAAAAAGGCGTTCCTATTTAACAAATTTCGACTTTATATCAAAACTTTTTTTGGGCCACTCTTTATAAATAAAAGTTGGTTCAGAAATTGCTCAATTAAAAACAAAAATCGACGTGTTCGAACAAATTTTCGAAAAATATACACCTAATTTTTAAATAATTATATGTCATTCATTTGCCGCTCACCGTATAAGGCAGATACTTATGCAGTCGTCAGTTATGTACATAACTCCTACTGACGAAGACGAAAACAATGGCGGTAATATGTTGTTTTTTTCAGTGAAATAGCTTCCCGTTGGCTTGGCATCGATGTTTCAAGTTTCTTCTTGTAAAACTTCTAAACTGCAATCAAGCATAAAACGCCAGTACCAGGATAAAATGAAAAGCCACGTGTCTGGACGAATGTATCCAAAAGGAACTTATATACTGGCTCTTCATGTAAATTCTCTTACCTACAGATACACAATATGAAGGGATTTCAAACAAGGCGTTTTGACACTTTTTTCGAGCATATTTATAAAGAAAAAAAATTACAGGTAAAGCCGAATGGAAAATGTGATTCAAAGAAGATTTAAAACTGGAAACTCACCCTGACAAACAAGGCGATTAGGGTAAAGAATTTTTTAACTTTTGGACGGATCATTGAGCACAGTCCGTTGAAATTAAAAATTAAATTTGTTTTATATAAATATACATTTTAAGCATATATAACATCTAGACACTCATAAGCATGAACGAAAATATAACATCAAACCGGACCACAGTTGGTGTTTTACTAATTTATTTTTTAGGTTGAGAACATGGTTATCGAAAAAAGTGGTGGGTGCCATATTTACCAAACTTAAAAACAAAAAACTATTCGAACTTCACTATAGTCTCATCTGTAAGGTTTCATGTAAAGATGGTCAAACAAGGCAATATTGAAACACAGATCATCTCAGCATAAGTCCGACGGCAAAGGCTCCAAGAGGGATCGAAACGAAAAGACCAATTACCCATAATTTCTATTTAATTCTATTCATTTCTATTCAATAAACTACGAATTATTGAATTGTAAGAAAATTCTTGGAGGAGAAACATCAGCAAAATTATCCATAGAGCCCTGCACAATGTGAATCCTATAACTGACACATCAGGCCTATATATGAATGATTTTACGTGCACTTTAAAAACGTGCATTAAAACAGTTTTTATTTTTTGCTCCAAAATATTGTACATAGACAATAAGTTTATATGACGGAAGCCCCTTAAAATTGACCAAAAAATTTGAGATTTAATTTTCAACCACCTTTATGAATCCACCCTTATTGCATATTTGCCCTTTATATTTTTTGCCGTTCTGGTACAATATGGAAAGGAGATATTTTATTAGTCCTGAATCTACGTTAATGGTTTTAAAATCAATAAACTTTTAGACTGAATTTATTTTATTGGCAAGGCCATTGAAGAAACACACAGTAACTTATAACAAAGCGTAAACTTTCTGTAAAAGCCCAGTAACTGTCTGTTTTCGCAGTCCACAAAACAAAAAACTGCCAAAAACGTTCCGAGGTATTGACTAAAGCTCTTAATTGTCATTACATTAAAGCCTTAAAATATATAAACACCGCCATGACGTCAAAGTTATTGTTGTATTTAATAATATTGATCGTTACGTTTTTTACCACTCTTGTACAACTTGAAATAGAAATGTTCTACGGGGTGTTCATTATAAAGCTTCATCTAGCAGGCTATGAAATTTTGACAGAAAAGGATGACATTCTTTCCTTTTGACATTTCACAGCCAACTAGATGAAATTTTATAATGAACACCTCGTATTAATCTTAATAAGTCTATGTCGGTAATTTTGCGAACAATTATCCTTTAAAAATAATTTATCTTATTGAAATCGGCAGCGGCATTCCCGCAATACAGAGTAACTTACAAGAAAGCTCAAACTTTTTAAAAAACCCAGCAGTTTATTTAAAACAAGAAAAAAATAATAAATAATAAAATAACAATGAAATGAAAGAAATAACTTCTGAAAACTTATAGGTATACAAGGTGCACTATACGTATTTTTAGTTGCAGGTGACGAACAGGTTTCTGCAACCAATTAAAACTTACTAAACATCCAGATAAAAAAAATTTTAATTATACAAAATGAGCGCACAGTATTCGGATTCCTGAAACTTAAATCGTTCAAAAAATGCTCAGAACTATCGACAATTTTAGTCGAGACTCCATTGAAGCAAGATTTCCTCCACCAGTAACAAATAAAAATAAACTAAAATATTTTAATTCGACACGTCAGTGCCTGTCGTGTTTAGTGTTGTTTCTACTGTCCATTTTTTTGTTTTGGTTTTACTCTCCATTTGTGCTGGTACTCTAAACTCTATTCACATAATTCAACCTGAAAAAAGGTCAGTAAAACCATCTGCGAGTGACCGTCCGTTTTGATGTTACGTTGTCATGTGTCTAGAAGTTGTATGTATTTTAAATTAATATTTTTATAAAACAAATTTAGCTTTAATTTCAACGGGTTGTCTAACCATGACCGCTTATTGTAAAATTAATTTTAAAAATATTTATAGCTCTGAAGAAGATTGCAATAGACAATCAAAACGTCAAAATATTTTAAACGCGAGTTGCTTTTATACTATCTCAACATAAACGCTACTACAATCCATATAAGAAAAACTACTGCTGCCCAGATTGTGCACCTTTCTTCAGGTGTAAATATCCCTAAGCAGAATCAACTAAACTCTGGTCAAGTATGAGCCCATAACACCGTGTTGGCAGATTTATACTTAGCAAAAACATTCGCCCGATAATCGAGTTTCGAGTAACAATTAACACCTCGCCCAGTAAGAAAACGTTGCTTAGACGGCTTATTATTGTTCAGTATAACTTCTGACTGAAACTGACACATTGGAAACTTTCTAATACCTTTTACAGTAAACTTTAAATTGAAGCCCGTAACTTGGCGCATTTCCTAAAACTTAGTTCACTCAATGAAGTGTTTAAGTAACCAGACGCTTGTGTTGCTAGCTGCCGCTCCCGGAGCAGCAAACAACTCCACATAGACAAACCTATTTAAAGTTTTGTCCTGCAGGACGCGCAATTTATCATCGAAACATCCTTATATCGCCCCCGACCCTTAAAACACAATTATCGCCCTCCGCCCCCCATTCAGAAAAATACGTGACCCAGAGAAAAGAGAATGCTAAAGGGAAAAGGGATCACCGTTTTTATCGTTGGGACGTAATGAAGTTGGCTCCCGAATACCTGTGCGGCGGCTTAATGGATGCCGAGACAGGCGGCGAGCATGTGGCTCAATTCCAATGGATATTAAATTGAGATGCCATTCCGCGTTGCCCCGACTGGCAAAAGGACCTTCCAGGGGTGGAAGAAGAGGGCTGGAACAATTAGCGAGTGTACGGGATTCCGCGGATATTAGTGCGCCGCCTGTTCAAAGCATGTTTTCTAGATTGTCCGGAGGCTTAAAATCAAATACAGAGAACAATTAGAAATATAAATATCCTGAAGAAGGTAAACCAAGCACCAGCATCTCGAGAACTGTTGAGCTGGGAAATATCGGCGATAGTGTTTATGTCAACCTAATTTTTTTGTAGCATGTATGCTAATGGAAAAGCTCACCATAGGCCCTTGGTTCCAGTCCAAATTTTAAAAAATACCGGCTCTGCTTACCTTGATACAGGTACTAGAAAATTCTAGCACTGTTGGCTCAACAATGGCCTAGCTGCTAACACAGAATGAATATCAGTCACCATAGTGGATGATGTTAGTATGACCCCATCCGATGCATATCAAGACGGATATCTGTTAAAAAGGTAGAAATAACTCCAAGGACTATAGAGCAAAATATACTTGGTATATCGCTAAGGTTCAAAATTAGAAACGCTTAGAAAAGATGTAAAATGAAATTCAGGGATGTGATGGAGAATATACCGAGGATGGGACGGAGATGGGATGGCCACAAGCATGGAAAACCCTCAAAAAGTATGGGTAGAAGAAAATTTCTTTAAAATGAAAGACAGTGGCAGGTAAACAGTGGATGAAATTAGCCAAGGGTCGAGAATGATGGAAACAATTCTAATAGGTACACATTCAGAAATGGACAGGCAGAGGTTGAAAAAGAAAAAATATCTTGCGTTTCCTTGCCCTCATCTGGGGTTTTGCTGCTTCCGAGAACTTCATGGGTGAGTCCTTCAGTGACGGGCACTGATATAGGTAATAAGGGTTTTTAGCTTCTACACCATGTAGTTTGAAGTGGCACTGTACGCATTTGCCCACACACTTCCTTCCAAAACTTTTCGTCATGTTTAGTCTGCTTGCTATTGTTTGATAAGTGCATTTGAACACTTAATATTCAAGAGATTTTTCAAAGTTGTGATAATTCGTGTCCACGGATTATGGCTAACTCGACACTGTCTGACAAAACTAGACAGTAAGGACTCCAAACTTAGCTTACTCTTTAGTAGATCTGTGTCAGCTTTTGTCCTAATTTGTACCTAACCGAAAAATCAGTTTATTCTATCATTGGAAAGGGGTCTTGATAGGAGGTTCAATATGAGGTTTTTCTTACTAGCAATACATATAATCGATGCGCATGTTGTAACCATGCACGCTAGCGGTTCCGTGGGAGTTTTCAACCTTATAATTCTCCTCGGAAAGTTCATAGTTACACGCACTACTGCGGAAGACTTACAGTAACTTCGAATCGGAATGGTTAGATGACAAGTAATTTTGGCTTTTCAAAAACTGTTTTTTTTTTGTATTTGCTTCATTTCCACTCTTCATTTTCTTCATTGTCAGGGCCACGAGGGATGGAAATACCTCTGCCAAGTTTTCTTTAAGATGACGGAACCATTGGAGAGGGAAAATTTCTTATCACAACCACTTTCTCTTTATGTGGCCGAATTACCACAGAAGGAGTACTTGTATCGGCTGACTTTAAGTTCAGGTTCACTCAACCAATCAAACGCCGCCTTCGAGGTAGTCAAGATGCGACTCAGAACTGGAAAAGATGATTGACAGGTCATCAAATTTTGTTCAAGGTCTAGCAGGCAATGCCTGTTACTTTAATTTTAACTGCCTACGTTGCTATCTGAAAGTAAACAGCAAAATCAGACAGCAACGCGACCTACAAGATCTATCGTGCCTCAATATCAGAGTTCATTCAGAAGACCCAGTCCTTTTGGAAAGTCTATTATCTTCTTGAGTGAGATTTCGTAGAAGTCCTGTGGTCGGATGTGTATTCTTTCGAAGTCCTGAAATCTAAGTATTTCCGGTTTTTGTCTTCAGTTTCAGTCTCATCATCCTCCATGGACAGTCTGCATTCGGCATTGTCTACCAGGCTTATCATATGCATATGGTGTTTTAATCGACAGTACCTAGTGCATAAGCCGATAGAGGCTCAGAGTTGTTGTCTATCGAAGTTTAATAAGTCTTTTATCCTTTTCTCGCAGGGTCCTTGTATGAACGCCTTTGAGTAGACAAGGCCCCCGCTGCCTATCTAGTAACGTTTTGTCTGTTCTTCCGCCATCTGGATTATTGGCCTCCTCAACAATACCTCTCTTGCGATACTCAAGACCGGTTCAGGCCCTATGAAGGTAGCACTCGCCGCTTCCCTTGCAAGAGAATCAGCGATTTCATTGCCCTCAAGGCCTTTGTGACCTCGAATCCAGACTAAGGTTACCGTATTGTGCTCCCAATGTGGTTCAGTATATTTCGAACTATACAGACAGTTCTCGAAGAGATCCTGCTGGAGTCAAGTGCTTTGAGTGCCACTTAACTGTCCGAATATATTTTGATATTTTTGTTTGCCCAGTTTTGATTGTTTATCGACCTGATAGATATTTCAATGGCGTGGAGCTCCGCCTGAAATATTGTTGCGTACTCTCCCATTCTCTTCTGTGGTCCATACTCTAGTGCTGGAAGGCCTGCTTGCTGGGCAAAACCGTTCCATTTAGAGGAGGTGAAATACTAGCTAAGACACTAAACTGGAATGCACATACAGAAAGAATGATCAGCACGGCCTGATGTGCTGATCTTAGCAGATCTCTGCTTAATCTGCATGGTTACAACCTGTGCATCTACTATGTGAATTGTAGCAACTTCCTGACCAGCAATTTCTCAAGACCTCTTGCGAGGGGTAGAAAAAACTGATCTTTTGATTACAATGGACTTACCAAGGAGAGATGTCAGTAAAATTAAAAACGAACAAAACCTGACACAGATCTACTAAAAAGTGTGCTACTTTTGGAAGCCAGTTCAAGGCCTAATCAGACTGAGGCTATATTATTGTTAACGAAATTTTATATCACTATGACCCAAAGCTTGACCAGAAGAAGCCCCGACAGGTCTTTTCAAGCTCAAGAGTAAACTATGTGTTCAAGGTCATCAAGACTTCGAATGCATAATGCAGAATGCGAAAGATTAGCAACCACATAGAAATGAGCAGACCGATTTATGTGAGCGACAGCGGACAGTACCATCTACACAATTCAAAGTTTATTGTGATACGGACGGACCGTACTAAGGAAAACCCTGCATCAGTAAACCCAATACTCATGAAGTTGTCAAAAGCAGCAATACTACAAATAAGGAAAAAGGGATGCAGGATCTTCTTCTATCTTAAGCTATGTATTCCTGGATGTGGGTCTATCAGAATGTTTCTATCTTTCTCTGTTCTTCGCCGATCTCGTCCACTGTTTGCCTGGCACTGTCTTCGACCCACCTCCTTTAAGATTTTTCCATGGCTTTTCATGTATTATTTGATCTACAATCGGAATTTTTTTGTGTCTATCTGCTGTCATCATATATGGCTATATATCCAGCTCAAACTATGTCTGTCCATTCCAGAATGTGGGTCTATCAGAGGTGTTTCTATCTTTATCTGTTCTTTGCCTATCTGGCCCCACTCTTTGCCTGCCACTGTCTTTGATCAAATCTTCTTCAAGATCTTCATCATCCCGTGCTTCTTCTTGTATCCTTTGATCAACATTACTTTTACACTTTCTATTTTGGAATTTAAGTGTAGCCTTTTCTACTTTTTTTGGGGAGTTCTGATAGCTTCAATATTACACAATACCACTAATTCTGCTCGCCTCATTATCAATTTTTTTCTATTGAACTTTTTGCACCCACTACTTTCACAAATGACCCATTGTGTTTGCTTGGGTAATTGTCATTTCTTTGCTCTCTGTGTCAAACGTTTTCATTGTGTTCTTCTCTATTCAAATGGTGTCTCGCATCTCTTTCGACGAGTAGGATCATGCATCTTATATAAATGGCAGCGTTTCTATCCGAGACTAACGAGGAATATCATCGGGATCTTTAAACACGACAACAATTTCAACAGGAAATAGGAAATTACGTTTCTAAATGGAGACTGGAAGCGCGTTCTAAGAAATACTGCAAATGCGTCGAAACTGCACTACCCCCCCCCCCCTGATCGGCCGTGAATGCCTTCACAGTCTGGTTGATATTGCTTCATACCCAATAAACGTAAGAAATGACACAGCACATCTAGCCCGTGTATGGTGCTTATGGCTGCATTCATCTGTTACAGATGAATAATCTTCCATAACCCAGTGAAAAAGTTCACCGAAAGATTGTGTGAGATCATCAGAGACTTACTAGAGCCCGTCAGTTGGGTTCACCCTGATGATCTCACACAGGGAAATAAATCAAAATTTAAAGCGAAAAGTCCACTTAAGTATGGCAGGCGAGTCTTACTGGCGCCAACTCTTTAGCCAAGTGGGCATTTTGTATTGCACGTAAGGCAGATATTGACCATGAATCGTTTTATCGATTGATAAATGTATCTACTTCACATCAGTCTAACATCATACTGAATGCTATAAAGCTTGAAATCATAAAATGATTCTGCCCCTAATATATACATAAGATATGACCCAGCACTTCGGTTTCGAGTGCTATGCGGAAACTCTTAAAGGATGACAAAAAGGCCAAGTGATATCTGCAATGTTGCCAAACGTGAAGATTTATCTTAAAATTGAAATAAGTCATCTTGCGTGGTATAAGGTGCGACTAAAATGAGTTTTTGGAGAACAGACACTACAGAAATTACTGACCTAGGCTAACCTAACCAAGTGGCCCTTCTTGAAACAGCAAGGCGGTCCTTACAGCCGCTTTACTCCCCACGTGAGGAGAAAAAACACAGTAATTAGTTTAGGTTAGTTCGGTTTTACTTTTGGTCAAACCTAACCATCTAACTAACTAACTAACCTGAACTAACTAGTTGAGTTACCCATCCAGGTTCGTTTATGTTACTTTAGATAAACTGGAACTCGTCCATTGCGGCCCGTTAGGTTGGGCTTTTTCTCTTCGTGTGGGGAGCAAAGCGCCTCGTAAGGGCCCCCTGCTATCTCATAAAGAGCCACTTTGTTAGGTTAGTCTAAGTCAGTAATTTCTGTTCTTTTAAAACTCATTTTAGTCGCACCTTATACCATACAAGGTCACTTACATCCACACTAAGATAAATCTACACGTTTGGCAACATTGCAAATATCATTTGATCCTGCTGTCATCGTTTAAGAGTTTTCGCATAGCTCTAATAAACCGTGTGATGGCTAGTGTTGAAAGTAGATTAGTTTTAACTATAGAAATTTAAAACGATATATTTAATAGTATATTAGAGTACTCAAAGTTGAATTTTCAAAGCGTTTGTAGAAACATATATGTTTTTCTAATGATGTGTAATAAATGACTTTACCGAATTTAAAGCAATAAAACGATTTTTTTTTTTATTCTAAATGCCTGTCCGACTGCCCCTTCGCTGCCGTCCTTCTAAGGTAATGACTTCATACTTTTTTTGCATTTCCCAGTTTGGTAGCTCATTACTTAACGTTGCGGGCTGCCATACTTTCCAGTCAAGACTTAATGGATTACTCACGTAGGAAGCAAAATTGCAACGGTTTTAAAAATTACTCGGGTAGTATTTACTTCAGGGAGAATATTGGCTCTTGAGGTTACCCATCCACGTTGTCTCGAAGAGAATATAACATGAAAAATGATATTCTCCATGTTAAGACCACGGGGGCAAAAGACAAACATTTTTCCCGACTGACAGCAGGCGGGTTCGATAAAATCCCGGAGACTTCATAAGCGTTGCCCGTCCTGCCCTGTTCCGGGGGAAAACGCATTCCAGGGGGGGCGATTAGAACCGATATCGGATTTTTGAGATCGTCGATCTAAATATCCGACGGGGGATGATGGCTTCATTTAATACCCGTCGCCGGTTCAAAGGGGTCGGATTTGAGAATTTTATCGAATCGCCAGACCGAGTTTTACAGTTCGGTGGATATCAAACAATAAAATATGAGGTGAGGTATTGGACTTTTTTTTATTAAAATTCTTTACAAAAACTGGTAACTGCGGTGGTTTTTGAAAAGAAAGATTATTAAATAAAACATGTACTATACAGGCACCTAGAAAATGGTTCTAGGCAACAAAATTGCAGTTCGAGGTCTAAAAAATAAAATCACGGCTGTTTCTACTAAATAATAGACGCGAAGTCTGTAGTTAAGTAAAATATTGGTCGGTGCTTGTAAAGTTTATGTCATCTCCATTTACATTTTTTTTCTTTACAAATAATAGCTCATGGTCCAAGGAAAAGATTAAAAGAGGAAAAAATTTTGGGTGTGCAGCGTTTCACTAAGAGTTACACAAAAAAACAGTGACCGTAAAGATTTAAATGTATTTACAGTGATGCCAAACGTACATAGGGATGAAATAAAATATACTTATATGTGCTAGTTCTTGTTAGTTCAGGTTAGTTTAGGTTAGTTCAGTTTTACTTTCCCTTTGGTCAAACTTACCAAAGCGGCCCGTAAGGGGCGCCCTGCTATTTCATAAAGAGCCATTTGATTAATTTAGTCCAGGTCAGTAATTTCTGTGTTTTCTCTTTTATTAAAACTCATTTTAGTAGCAAATTATACCATGCAAGATCGCTTACTTCAACACTAAAATAAATCTTCACATCTGGCAACATTGCAAATATCATTTGGTCCTTCACTTGGTTAGGTTAGTCCAGGTCAGAAATTTCTGTATTTTCTGTTCTTTTAGAACTTATTTTAGTTGCACATTAAGTTATTATATTAGTTAACATTAAGATAAATGTACACATTTTGCAACATGGCAAATATTATTTGACCCTGCTGTCATCGTTTAAGAGTCTTCTCATAGCAATCGAAGAGATTTTTTAAATTTTGACTATAATTTTTTCGCTCAAAACTGGCACATCCAGTTTTCTTTTTTATTTTAAGCTGTTCTATATGTACCAAGAAATTCTTTTATAATAAAAAAAAAGCTTAAAAATCGAGGAGTTAAAAGTTAACAGACCCCTTCTCTTTATAACTTTTTGTACTATTTTCTGTGACAACATGAAAAAAATCAATTAGTTCATAAATACCCCAGAGATACCAATTCCACGATATTGGTACAAATTTGAATTGGAATACGTTTTACTTTCCTGTAGCCACTTTTCATCAACTGACTTCATTCTGGATTATATCGATTTAATCGGCAACTTTTGTTTCATCATAAGCAGAGCCTCTAGTTCGATGTATTGTTTTTGTTGGACTTTTTATTCCTACCACATTTACTGAAAAAAAAAATCTAACCAAAGAAAATGTTAAACTGAAGTAACCTGACCGGACAGCTGCACTAACCTGATCGGACATGACCTAGCCTAAGTGGCCATAACCGACCACGGAACCCAATAGTTTTTTTTTTCCAAAATAATACAATACTCCTTTGTGGCATCGTCAATTTTTCCATAGAAGAAAAGGTTTAGTTTCCTGTCTTTTACCCACTACTATCTGTCCATCTAAGTTGAACGACGATTCTACATGTCCACAGAATGTAGTGAAAATATTAATATTTACCTCCCATATGAACAAAGCCCGATTGTCATATTCAAATAACCCTTCTAGATAGTCTCTTCAAAGCGTAATCCTAATCCTGGTTCTGATATGAAACGCATATGTATACGCGAGCAGACATAAATCGGGGGCGAAAAATCAGCAACAAAGACAAATGGCGCTTATTGCCGACTATAAAATGGCCGTAAATCTTTTTAAGCACTCGCGCATTAGCAATGCTGTTTGAGTAATGACGGGGTCTTGTATTTGCCAAAATACCGGCAGAATGGATGGCGGATGTAGCTTCTTCAATTCCGCTTTAGATATCGTAATAAAAACGGCATATTTTGGCTTTCGGTCGACGTTGCTATGCCGGTTTTTGATGCCTGCAGTTTAGGCTTAGAAATAAGGTAAAAAAAATGCTCGAAATTATATTTCTTAAAGCTTTTCAAGTTCATTCGTTTATTCAAAATGAACGACTTTATTTAAAAAACGCCAACCCTTCAGGCGATGACTGATGTTACTCTTCTTTCAAATTTAAGCGTATCTGCATGTCTCGCTACTGGCCGTGGCATTACTGGTCATCCGCGGTTTGTTGCGGCGGAAGCCTGGCATGTAGCTCAAATTTCACCATCACATTTCCACAAAAATCGTAAAACAACACACTGACCAATAGTAGGGTGCTCGTAACGTCTTTCTGAAGCACTTCAGGTGTTAGTTGCCATAACTTGATGCCAAGACTGACCAACAAGAGTAACTCATTCTCACCAAACTATTGAGAAAAATAATGAGTGTTTTGTGGTAAGCCGTCCCCTTTTTTCCCCCCTGTTTTATATTGTTTATTACATATTTTTTATTTTAATATTAAATAATATAAATGTAAGCCTGTCTTTTGGTCTCACGAACCGTGTCACTTATGGCTCATATATTTTGCAGTCTACTGCCCAATAAACATTTTTTGTTATATTTGAGTAACCGCAAATATTATATCACTTGAGTATATAACTAAAAGCTTTATAAAAAAGTTCGCATTACCTCTTGCACACCCTTACATACCGCTTAAAGAGCTTAAATGGGCCAATTTATAGAGGTTGCGGTAACATTGATTTAGTAACGTTATAGGACTTAAGGATTTATAACTATTATTATGAACAATTTTCGAATACTGTTATATAACTTTGTTGGCCACCCTTACATAACTGAAAACTAACTGCGAGTGTTCACAACTCTTCCGTGACCCTTATAAACATTGCCTATAAAGGTGTTCGTAAAGTAATGGTTGTAGGTTGTACAAATGACAGTACGCGGGTACAAAAATATCATGCTTTCTCTTTTACACATTGAACTTTTAAATAGCGACCGTCTCATTTTTATTTTCGTCACAGTAATTGGTTACCACAACTTTGCCTTGCGTTATCATTTTATTGTTCCTCATTCTTGAGTCTTCCTAAATAATGTGCCTGAATGGCGTGTTGTTTTATCGGATATTATAGCAACAATATTTAATGAGTGGTAGTTTTGCGGTTCCATAGATGAAAATTTTCCTGCAATCCAAGTTTTACTGTGAATATATGCGAGATACTTCAGTACAACTCACGGGCCTTAAATATATATAAGTTTGGGATTATTTATATGAGTTTTATTTGAGCCTTGCCTAATCAGTGGCAGTCAAAACGCATACCCAATCGTATACCCTAAGGTAAAAGACAAGTTTAGTGCACGAAAGTTGTTCCTTTTAACTTAAAAGCTCATTAAATAACCCTCTTATACAATATGAAAGCCAGTTTGTATTTGTTTAAAGACTAAGATCAAATCTTTTCCGGATTTTAAAACTATTAACAAGTAAACATGGCGGACTAAACGTGACACCTTTATAAACTATTTGAGTCCACTACATCACCTTTGGTAAAATAGTGTCTACTGTAAAACCGTTATATAACATGCTCCTTGGGAAATTGCTAGATGATAGGCTCTGTCTAATGTCTCGTATAACGAATAGATTTGAGGGTTTGACTTATTCTACTTTTTTGTTTAGCAATGATTAATCAATTATTAAACACTGAAAATTGGGATACTAGAGACAAACGACAAAAGTGTATGACACGTCGATCCGTCGAATCGAAAAATTTAAATAGTTGGCGGCAGTGCTATCGAAAACGTTATTTTTACGAGCTTATAGCCCAGTAGCCACTCCGAAATTGTCATGTGTCATTCCTAACTTCATTTTTAACGAATTTTGATTGAAATAAAATTACGACAATAATTAGTCTCCTTGGGAAATTGCTAGATGATAGGCTCTGTCTAATGTCTCGTATAACGAATAGATTTGAGGGTTTGACTTATTCTACTTTTTTGTTTAGCAATGATTAATCAATTATTAAACACTGAAAATTGGGATACTAGAGACAAACGACAAAAGTGTATGACACATCGATCCGTCGAATCGAAAAATTTAAATAGTTGGCGGCAGTGCTATCGAAAACGTTATTTTTACGAGCTTATAGCCCAGTAGCCACTCCGAAATTGTCATGTGTCATTCCTAACTTCGTTTTTAACGAATTTTGATTGAAATAAAATTACGACAATAATTACGTTACTCTGTGGAAATTAAAAATAAAGTTACTGTCTAGGGCCAATTTCTTTTATCAAAATTGCTTTAGGAGTTTCTAGAAGTGTCCTGAGATCCATAGGCAATATACTTGGCAACCAAACATTTATAATTTCCATTAACTATTTCAACGGTCGCTGTGTGATATTAAAATATGAAAATTAAACCGTTAATTTTTTCTACATTGATTATTCTCTTCAGTTTTATCGTCAATAAATTCATTCACCCAATTACTTATTCTGCATTCGTCTTCATTTAATTCACAAACCCTGGCGAAAAATCAAGTGAAGAATTATTGATATCCTGATTAAAAATTAGTTCCTCATTATCAGAACATGACATAGGTTCATCAGAGTCTGCTTTTAAGTGTGATGCTTCATCTCTACACAAATTGACAACACTTATTATTGGTGATTCCACTGAGCTGACTGAATTTTGTTTAAACATGTTTTTAATTAATTACAACAAATTCATATTGGTAACCACAATGTAACTTAAGCATATATAATGATGATTTATTGGTCTTTTCATCACACAAGTTTTATGATGCATCCTTCCATCACCTTCAAACTTACAATTTTTATAAAGGTAATGTATTCAACTATTATATATCTCGAGGTTACAGTTAGGTGAAGGAGCGCTTTATATAAAGCTGCTATATAACTTTTGGTAACCAACCGTTGAAGTTTTATAAGGAATATTTATACAAGGAAGTATCTGAAATGTTTTCATAACTTTTTTATAACCCTGTGAGTTATGGTGTTGTAGTAACACTTTTATAAACTTTAAGTGTTCATTGGTAATCTCATAAATCCTTTAGGGGCGCTTTTTGTTCCATATGCACCCTTATATGCTCGTTATAAAACTTATAAGCCTTTAAGAGAATGCAAAATGTTTATTGGGTGATGAAATCGCATCGAAACGTTTAGCACAATAGAAGTTTGAGGAAAGGAAAAAACACTGTGTTTTTTTTTGTTACCCATCACCAAGGACCACACCCCAAGAACACCCCCCATATATGCAGCAAGGACCAAGAACGACGCACGTTTATACGTCGCAAATATACAGGGTGATTCACGTTATTCGACATGGAAGATTATGTCTAAACTTTTAGATTTTAAAAAAGTTTTGTATATGGAATGGATGAGGGTCTATTGGAAGTACATTTTAAAATTATTGTCATTGTATACAGGTGGTCCCAAAGGTATAAAATTGATTAAAGTTTAATTTTTTTACATGAAATTCTTTGGCCAATATATATGACAAGTGAAACGTCTTCAGGTAGGTGTAATTTTGACTTGACCTTTACGCCTTTATTTATTTATTTGTTTTGGTTTGGGTTGTGTTGATTAAGTAGAGTTCCAAAATTCACCTTTGGAGGTTTCTGATTTTCCTGTAAGAATCAGTGGCGCTTATACCCACCCCTACTCTCCGAGCCTTTGAGCAGGGGGTATTTACTTAATTTGACAGGCAACTTGACAGCTCGATTACTCGGCACACACTCGATTATTTCATATTTGTTTATTTACATATTTTGTTGCGAATTATTCCTTTCACTGGTCTATCAAGAAAAGTGCGTGGGAAATATTCTCGGAGAATATTCTCCAAAAAGATTATTTCAAGAAGTTTCCATCTCTGCTTCAGACATAGAGAGTAACAAAAATGAGCAGCAACATCGGAGGAAGTTTCATTCTACCAAATTTGCAGAATATACCGAAATTGAGTCCTCTGATTCTAATGGGTCAATTGATGAACATAAACCGATTCACCCAGACAAACATGACACCAATTCAAATATGTCAAAAGTCATAACTGGAGTGGTTGAAGAATCTGAAACACCTAGTATATTAATGTATTTTCGGTATCTACGGACAAAAGTAAAGGTAGTTTTTTTAAGGTTTTTGTGAAAGTGCAGCGTCAAATTTAATGTTTAAAATCTCAGCACTTGGTTTCTTTTCAACCACCGAAATTGGCTGGTGGGCTACATTGAATTTTTTGCGGTATGTATTAAATATTAACTACTGTGTACCACATGTAAAAAAATGAACACTAAATTATTGCTACATTCAAACAGTAATAACTCGTTTAATTTAAATTAGACACCCTGTATTTTATAGTATCATTAGATGCAGAATTTAGTATCCTATCAAAAACTATTAAATATTCCTATAGCTTGGTCGTTGCATTTTCTTGGAAAATTGATTTTTTCTGAATTTGCGCTGACATAAACGAATGTAGTAATCTAATTTACCTGTTCAGGTCTGCGCAGGTGTTACCTGATTTTGACAGAGCAAAATTTATTGTCATTTCTTGTTGTCACATATTAATTTAAAGTTAAATATTTTTTTACTGTTACAAATGGTGGTTAACAGGGAGTTTTTATTTAATCAAAATGCTGGTTTACACAACAGAAGAACGAGTCGATATGATCTTCATTCTAGGAGAATGCTTGCAAAATTGTCTTCTAGCGTCAAGGGTTTATGCTGAAAGGTCTCCTAACCGAAATATTAGCCAAGCAAACGTATCAAGGATTCTTCAAAAACATAAATTTGGCGAACAAGAAGATTTTTTTTGAATCAGTTCTATTTAGTGATGAGTGTACTTATCATAACGATGGTTCTTTTAACCGACACAATTTTCATTATTATTCGGATTTTAACCCCCATGAATTTAGAGTTATTAATAACCAACATAAGTGGTCAGTAAATGTATGGGGGGGCATAATGGGACAGTAAGTGATTGGACCTGATTTTTTTGACGAACATTTAAACGGAATGTCATTTCTAAACTTTTTGAGAAATCAGCTTCCAATTTTACTGGAAGAAGTTCCTCTAGAAATAAGAACAACCATGTGGCTGCAAATGGATGGGGCACCTGCACATTATCATTGTGAAGTCCGGGAGTTCTTAAATGTTCGTTTCCAAAATCGATGGATAGGTAGGAATGGAGCACAACATTGCCCACCAAGGTCCCCTGACATAACGCCTCCTGATTTCTTTTTATGGGGTATGTCGAAAGAAATCATTGTATAAAACGTCACCAACCACAAAATAGAATATGAAAGAACGAATCAGAGAGGCCTTCAGAAGCATAACTCCCTAATGTTACGCAATGTGGGTGAAAGATTTAAAAACAGATTACGTGTGTGTTTAGAATCAGACTGTCGTAATTTTGAACAAATTTTATAACTGTTTATGTTTGTTTCTTTTACTCTTATGTTGACTTGTTATTTATTGTGGTTCAAATTGCCACTATTATTGCACTTAATTTTTTTGTAATAGAGATACTAAATTTTTTAAGAACTCTTGTAATATAATGTTTTATTGTTTTATTTGATATTTTATGCTAAAAAAAAACACTTTAACATTCAGATGACTGCTAAATAATCTTCATGATCATAATTTTGTAACTTGTCTAGTTGGTTGTGAAATGTCAAAGGAAAAGAATGGAGAAACAAAAGTCCATTTACTTTCATTATGCCATCCTTCTCTCTCAAAATTTTATAGCCTCCTAAATGGAGTTTTCTAGTGAACATCCAGTACTAATGATAATAAATTTTGTTTTCTCAAAATCAGGTATTGTAACAGGTAAAGTAGATTAGGTACTTAATTCGTTTATGTCAGCTCAAATTCAGAAAAAAATCAATTTTCCAAGAAAACGCAAAGACCAAGCTATAGGAATGTTTAATAGTTTTGATAGGAAACTAAATTCTGCATCTAATGATACTATAAAATATAGGATGTCTAATTTAAATTAAACGAGTTATTACTGTTTGAAGTTTGCAATAATTTGATGTTCATTTATTGACATTCGGTGCACAGTAGTTAATATTTAATACACACCGCGAAAAATACAATGTACTATTAGCCCACCAGCCAATTTTGGTGGTTGAAAAGAAACCAAGTGCTGAGATTTTAAACATTTAATTTGATGCTGCATTTTCACAAAATCACGAATATCTGAAGAACGGTACGGTTTAGATGCCATAAATTTTAATAAAACTACCTTTACTTTTGTCCGTAGGTACCGAAAATACATTAATATACTAGAGGTTTAATCAATTTTATACTTTTGGGACCACCGGTATACAATGACAATAATTTAAATATGTACTTCCAGTAGACCCCCCATCCATTTCATATACAAAACTTTCGAGTAACGTGAATCACCCTGTATATCACTGTCTTCAATAAATGTCCCATTTTGGTTTTTCCAAAATTTGTCATACACCTGAATGTTTAAAACATCCCTGTTTTTGTAGTTGCGTTACTAACAGAATCGTCTAGAACTTTTCGCATTTACCAAATTTCATAGCGGTTATAGTTCAATAGATCCCATTATATGAAAGGTCAATTTAGGACATATTATATTGTTAAGCATTCTTTTGAAAAGGGATATTAGATTAATGTGCTGCACGTGTCCACGCTTTCTATGAATTCAAGTTAATTCCGCCAGAGGGTGCGTGCGAGTGCAAGACGACGAAAATTAACGACGATTGATTGATTGTATTTGATGTTTATTTTATTGATTGATTGATTTTATGTTATGTTTTAGGGAAAAGTCAGTTTTTGAAAATAAATGTGACGAATTTATTAGTTGTCTGTTTTAATAAATGTGTTTGGAGTCAAGCAACAAAAGCTCTACATGTATATCGAATAAGAGTGTCATTAGTTATATAAAAATAAGTATTATTAAATTAGCTTCTCTAGCTCTCTCAATGTAGCTTAAAAGGCAAGTACACCCATTAAATATAAGAAAATCAACGTTACTTGACAACTGTAACGTTTCAGTTGACTGCTTTAGAAATTCCTCCCTGTCCTCAACTCCCATTAAGGTCTTAGTCTACAACTAAGGTCTGAGTCATCCTGGTTGAAAGTGCATTGTGAAAAGCTGGTTGATATTGCTTTATACTTCTTTTATAAATGGTAGTGCATAGGTTTTTCCCTTGATGTAACATCTCCTCATTGAAATGACCTTGCGTATCTTTTCTTTATTCTCACATCATAGACGCATCTCATTTACGACTCTAAAATTACCGACAGTCGAGACCAGATACCGGAATTGAAATTTTAATAACAAGACCCACAATCAGATATTGATTTGCACTATCTGATGCGCTAATGAATATTTCGTCTCGGGTAAAGTTGTTTTGTGGCCAAAGCTGAACGGAATGTAATCCACGTTTACCGATACAAGAGATATCTGAATTGCCATCAATTATTACACGCACCCTTTGCCCGGAATACGTCGGAAGTTGATAGAAGGGCTAAAGTGGATCAATCCGGGCCAAATCATCGTTCGTGCACGTGACGGGCGAGAGGCACGAATTCACAATGGGTGTCAAGATCCCGGATTCTCGCTCTTGTTTTGATTACGATTACATGTTAAATATTAATGGAGGACACCCCACAAAGTGCGGTAATGTTATGGGCTTAAAGGGATTCAATCAAGTGCTGGCAGTCGCTTTATTAAAAATTAATCCACAAAATGATGTAGCGCGTAATTTTTGCAACTTAAGACCCCTAATTTTCGCTAAAACCTTTTTTCTGCTTCAAAAAGAGATTTCTTACAGACCGCTGGATACTAACGATCAGGGCCAGTGAACAGTTACGTGCTTCTATAAAAGGGTTTCAAGGAAGGATCTCCATTTGTACTTATCATGCACACGGCCTCTTTTTTTCGCAAACCTTTATACTCAAAATTTCCTTTTTCTCGCAAATACAAGAGAAACCCTCCATATCCAATAACCCGAAACTTTCGAGCAAACTCCTCGCACAATGTAAAAACTATAGCAGAAGCTCTCCAGTACTCAATAATCTGCTGTTATTAGCGAACGAGACTTCTTCGACGAAGTAAGACCGAAGACAAACAAAAAGATTTTTATTGCTCCATCAGAAACGCAGGAGCGGCCTCCCTTTCTGATGGAACAAAAGACCCCGCTTTCAATCCTCATTTCGTTACCTAATCCCGGTGTAAATGAATCGTGAGTACCTGATGCTAATAACCAAATTTTAATCCTGTTAAAAAGTAGTTTTTGAGAAGTTCTTTGCCCCAAATCACGTCCGACGGGGGAGCTTTCAAGAAGTTTGGAAAGCTAGAGAAGTCGAGCTCAACGAAGTGCTAAGTGAACTAGTTTTAAATCGAAATTTATAATTGGATTAGACATTGTCGTACTGCTTTCCTGTGCAGGATATAAACTTCTTGTGGATTAATAAAAATTCATCAACAGCTAATTAATCATTTTATAAATAAAGAATTAAGTATTGCTATCTCGAATTGTTTCGGTTTAAAACTGTTTAGACGCTAAAACAGTTTCGAAATGACTGCTTTCGACACTGTTTTTGGAATATTGCGTTGTAATGTCAGTACTAGGAAATAGTTATTTATGTATTAAGAGCAAAAAGTACAACTTTTTTGCTCGGAGAGTGAAGTTTGCAATCACTCGAGAGCAAAAAAGTTACTTTTTGCTCGTAATGCATACAACGCTTTTTCTGCAAACGATCAATTCTAAATAATACAATACAACTAGATATTTAGAAGTAATAAAATGTGAAAATTTAAATCAAACTGACAATGACGTGTTAAATATTTGGTTGAGTGTTGGTAGTTGCTATTGACAGCAAGCGAAATAGTTATTTACGTATAAAGAGCTGAAAGTATACCATTGCGGTCCGCGAACGAAGTTTGATGCCCGACGCGAAGCGGAGGGCTCTAATGAGGACAAGGGCCGCAATCATACTTTCGGCCTGAGATGCGTACAACGGTTTACGCAAAACTGATGTACCATTATTGCGTAGTGCTAAGTTTTATCTCGCTCTTTACAAACGTTTTTTAATATGGCATGATTATCCATTAAGACACCGGCAAGCGGATTGCGACAAGCCGATTGTTAAAAGACCGTTACCAGGTAAACGTCTTTATTTGATTGTCAAACAAGTAAACTAAAAATTGTAATTCTTCTATTCGAAAATGCGTTCCATCGATGACGAATTATCGGTAATCATGAATCTTCCAGCGAATATGTCTGAAGCTGCCTAAGAAGCATTAACCGAGTTGTGCCCAAAAACATCAAGGGAGCGGTATGAAAAGGAAATTTTGAAAAAAGCCATTGTTTTTAATAAAATTATGTCTGTTTATTTGTGTGACAGGCGGACTTTTTCTTGGCGGGCGGTAAAGTAGAACTTTCCGCCCGCATTTTTTACCGTATTACGTATCAGTTTTGCGTAAAAATATTTTTCGCTTGCTGCCTTGGGCAACGCGCGTAAAAGTCAACTCACAGTCTGATCCTCAAAAAAGGTTAGGTTTTCGTTTGTCTAATGAAAGCGTAAAACTCATCGTTATTGGACGTTTGTAGAAAAAACTTAATTATTTTCTTGTATATTACCTATTACGACCGGGAGAAATCAGTATTAATGCTAATTTGAAGTTACTTAATGTGCTTACCGTGAAGAGAGTTGATTTCGTATCTAGTGCGAAAAGTAATCATTTCTAGCATGAGAGTTCTGTTGCACAAACAAAGCGTTGCAGAGTTCAGACATGCAGTTGAGGGAGGAAAAGACCCTTTCCAAGCGAGGTGGAAACAATATTGTTTCTACAAGCGCAATGTTTTTTTTTTAAAAAAAAGAAAATAAACATATAATATTGTGAACAATTGCACGGCCGGTCAAAATACAATCTAAAGTGTGTTTTGAATCCGTGGTCCAATAGAATTTCTTCCTGACGTTTCGTCTACAGCGGAAGACAAAGGCGAAGTGATCTCCCGTGCTTCCCGACGTTGACTGATTCGAATGTGATGAGCTCCGTGGTATTTAATCCCCCGCCGTCGCGCTGCAGGTGAGAGACTAGGGTGGGGGTAGTGGTAGCGCAGAGTTGCGGCGCACTTGAAGCACGTCGTAGAACTCGCTTCCAGCCTGCATTTAGAAACTTAATTTCCTCCTTCCTGTTAAAATTGTTGTCGAGTTCTCAATGGCTTCCCTCGTTAGTCTCGGATAAAAACGCTGCGATTGATATAAGACATCCACTTCGTTGAAAAGGATGTCGTGACTTTCGGAGAGAGCGTGTTTTGCTACTGCTGACTTTTGTGATTGTCCCAGTCTGCAACTCCTCTTGTATTCCATAATCCTCGTGTTGACACTGTGTTTTGTAGCGCTAATGTATACCGAGCCACAGCTGCATGGAACTCGGTAAACTCGTCCTCCTCGTTGAAAAGGATGCTGGGCTCGGCCATCCATCCTTTTCATAATGGATGGATTTCATAAGAATGTTACAATTTACAAGTGTATACCCCAAAATAAACATAAAAAAGCAACCGTCAATGCCCAACCCTAATGTGGAAGCTCAAAAATAAACAAAACCTTTTTTCCCTGTATGATTTCTGGACTACATGTGACAGATACTGACAGACATCAGCTGTTAAACTGTCAAAAATTTAGCCTCTAGTTTTAGTACTGAATTCACAATTAATAATTTTCTGAAAGTGGAAGGAAATTTATTTTCTGCGAAATATGTTTGGTTGGACTCTTATTGATTTTAATTCGCGCGAAAGATATGTGACGTCAGTTGTCGCGGCGTAGGAACAGTAAATAGGACTGGCGCACAGAGGGGTATTTGGGAAATCTGAGCGGCCAAAAGTGTATTATAAAAACCTTAAAGCGCACAAAAACAAAAGGTGGCTATGATCTGTCAAAAGACCCACAAATGTCAAACAATGCTCCATTGAGTTCATGCACCATCCTAACCCTTGTACGACAAGTCAAAACGTGATGTTTGTAAGTAGAGTTTCGCGACGTTTTATATCTAAACATATTTCACAGTTTTTTCCTACTTTTGTTTGAAACATTTTAATCTAGTTATGGATTGTAACCAAGCAGGTAAGTGTGCATGTACACTGCTCTCAATTTTTGGTTACCAAAAGTGTCATACTTAATATATTTCTGGCGATTCAAATACAGTCAATTTTTCTATATTTTTATTTAATTAAATCGATTAATAGTTGTACTTCCGGGAACTTCCGGACACTTATTTTATATTTCGTAAAAAGTTTATAGACTAGGGTTTAACGTACCGGTAAAATTGACTACAGATAGGCGCCGTTTTACGAGGTAAGGGCCATTTGCACCAAGCAATTTGCAAGTTGCTAATAGCTATGGTTTAAGGGTCCTTAACTTTAGGTTTACCTAAATTTGCTTGGTGCAAACAGAGGTTAAGATTGTTAAATGCTACATTTTGGTTACAACTAATTTTTCTTTTGTTTTAGGACCTTCAAATGTTACAGTTATAATTCGGAGACAGTTATTTTCTATCACGCAGCAACAGAATATGCTTAATTTTAGTAACAAATTAAATTTCCTAGAAAACTATTTATTACACTTAGATGACTTCTCTGATGAGTTGGTGAAATAAATCAAGCATAATTTTTCCCATTTCAAATCAGAAATAAAACAACGTTGGAGTAAAGCACGGAAAAAAGAAGAGGTTTTTGTGCTACAAAACAAAGAATGGCTTGCGGGTACGTTTAACGTTCCAAAAATGATAAATCAACAAGGCAGACCATCGAAAAGGTTTAGTGAATCAAGTGAGAGGAGTAAAAGGAGAAAAACTGAAGAATTAAGTAGAAACATAGAATTGGAAGTATTAACTTTTGCTACGCAGGCAAAGTTGGGAGAAAGCGGAAAGAAAGATGCTTCTTTCGTTCTGAAAAATCTTATGAGTTCGCCGAAACGAGCTACTAAATATAAGAAAGCATATGTTCTTTTTCAACAAAAAAGCACAACTATATCTCACATGACTCCAACAGAGGCTCTATCAATGTTTGTTGAAGCGGGGCTATCTAGGAGACAGTATGAAATAATAAGAAGCAGCCGTAAAGATATATATCCCTGTTACAGCATCCTACAAAAAGCGAAACTAGAGTGTTACCCCGATAAAGAAGCATATCGGGTAACCGAAACTTGTGCCGAAGTAGAGCTGCAAAGTCTAATGGATCATACAGCGCCACGATTGTTGAAGCATTTGAAAGAAGTGTTACTGCGACTAAATGCCGAAGAGCGAAATTCATTAATTTTAAATTCCAAATGGGGTTGTGATGGAGAACAACAAGTTCGGTACAAGCAACAGTTTGAAAATAATTCACATTCCGATGCAAATTTATTCCAGAGTTCTTTTGCACCCTTGCAACTTATATGCTCTTTGAACAATACCGTGATTTGGCAAAACCCAACACCATCATCTCCGCGCTATTGTCGCCCCATAAGATTTAGATATGTCAAAGAAAGCAAAGATTTAACAAACGAAGAAATAAGTTATGTTGAAAATGCTTCAAAAGCTTTACACGAAACTAGAGTTACTATGGTCGAAATTACATATTCTGTGAAGCACATAATGATGTTCACTATGATTGATGGAAAAGTTTGAAATGCAGCCACTAACACTACTTCCACAATGAGATGTTATATCTGCGGCTTAACCTCCAAGGATTTGAATAATTTAAGTTTAGAAAAAAATGTAAATCCACAGGCACTTAATTTCGGTCTTTCTATTTTACACGCCAGAATCCGTTTGTTTGAGTCTATACTGCATCTTTCATATAAGCAACCCGTAAAAAAATCGCAATTGAGGACAGACATTGAAAAAACCGCAGTAAGGCAAAAGAAATTGGAAATACAAAACAAATTTCGTGAAAAGCTGGGCTTGATAGTGGATGTTCCAAAACCGGGCTACGGTAATACAAATGATGGCAACACAAGTCGAAGATTTTTTGCGGATCATGAGCTAGCCGCAGAAATTACAGGAATTGACGTCAATTTAATTTATCGTCTAAAAGTCATTCTGGAAACGTTACCAAGTGGCCACAAAATAAACTCAGATATTTTCTCTGCATATGCAAAAGAAACTGCAGAGCTCTATGTCAAGCTCTATCCGTGGCATCCAATGACTCCTACAATGCATAAGATTTTAATACACGGGCCTGGGATTATCGAAAAAGCATTGCTTCTTATTGGTCAATTATCAGAAGAGGCTGCTGAGGCACGCAACAAACATATCCGTTTATATCGCCAAAATTGTGCACGAAAATTCTCAAGAGTAACCTGTAACATGGATGTGCTTAACCGGCTATTATTGAGTTCTGATCCTTTTATAACAGGATTGAGACCCGTGCGTAAAAAGAAAAGTAAACCGTTTTTAAATGAGAAGATAGTCATGCTAAAATGGTATTATATATATTATATAATATTATATATATTATTATTATAATATTATATTTTCTGTATTGCAGCTATACTTAGGCAAGCCCCAGAAAAAAAGTAAAAGTACTGGTGTAAAAGCCCTCAGTTCATTTGCTCTTTCATTTTTTTATATTCAAATTTCCCGCAAAATTCACTCTGCAATGCGTCAGCCTATTATTGGTCAGATTTAACAAATCAGGATCATTGTTATGAATGAAGCACCAAAAAAAAAGTGCCGAAAGCTATTTGGACAGTTCAATTGAAGTCAACGTAATAGAAATTGTTTGGGCAGAAGAAAACAATACATTATTCTAGCATCTATAAATGCAACTTAGGACTTATTTTTATCCAAAAAGCATACAAAAAGAGTATAATTTTAGGTTCGAGCATAAGGACGGAGTCGAATATTTTAAACCGTTACAGCCTCGGGAATAAACTACGGATTACCGGTAGTCTTGGTGTTACTAGTGGCTTGGAATTGCTTTGCAATCCACGGCGAAAGGTGGGAAACTCGCCCAAACTTAGTTAAAATACGAAAGTCCCTTACACAGTTACAAAGAAGAGTAACGACGTAGTCTGAAGGACGCAGGGGACTCTCCGGGAACAGATAAAGGTTGTTATTTTTTGGGAGCGACCCCGTGGCGAAAAATCAAAGCCGTCGGTCAAGTAAAGCTCTGAAAGCCTTAAACGAAGATAAAGATATTTTCATTTTACCAGCAAATAAAGGAAACGCAGCAACAGTAATATCAACATCGGATTACGAAGGAAAAATCAGGACACTGTTAGATCCCACCACCTACAAGAAGCTAACTCGTGATCCAACTGCCCGGATTCTGAGGGACCCCAACAATTTAGTCAAGGACGTGGCATCGGATGAAATGACTAAGCTTAAAAAATCAGAAGCCAAATCAGTTTACCAAAGATCCACAAACCGAATATGCCATTGAGACCCATCGTGAGCACCATAGGAAGCCCGACCTACGAAATCACGAAACACCTCGCAAAACTGCTGCAACCTGAGGTAAGAAATACTGACAGCTTAATAGAAAACTCTTTCTCCAAGAAAAAAAGAAAAACCAAGAATTTCCAAGTTGATATTGCCAAGAACAAGATATTGCCAAGTTATTCCAACACCCACTAACCAATACATATTTTCAATGGAAGGAAGATTTCTACGAACAAACTGATAGTGCGCTATGGGAAGCCCCCTTAGTTCAGTAACAGTCAACTAATTTATGGAAACATTTCTGGTTCGGATACGTGGTGACACCTTTGTTATTTGGAGCCATGGCGAGGGCGGACTTTAAAACTTCCTCTTACACCTCAACTCTATCAACCCAAAAATTCAATTCACTATCGAGATAGAGAAGGAAGAAAGCCTACCGTTTTTGGAACAAGGAGGCTAAATGGAAAGCTTGTGCACACCATTTATAAAAAACCAACACACTGACCGATACCTCAATAACGGATCAAATCATCATCCCAAACAGGAAAGGGGAGTCATAAGACTCTGTCTGTGAGAGCCAAGAGAATTTGAGAGGCGGCTGATTTGGAACGGGAAATTAAGCATCTGGAAAGAGCCTTTGGCATGCACGAGTTTCAGGAATGTAAAGCGCCAGGAAGGAACAACGGAAGAAGATGAAGAAAAGCGAAGATGGACTAGTCGACCATACATCCACAAAGTAACGGACAGGATCGGCAGGCCATTGGAAAAGCGCAATGTTAAAGCTGCCTTTAAACCCACTCGTACAATACAACAGAGCTTGATATCGTCTAAAGACCGCAGAGATCCCCTATCGGCATCCAGGGTTTACCGAGTTCCATGCAGTTCCACCGAGTTCCACGAGTGGCCCGGTATACATTGGCACCACGGAACGCAGTGTCAACACGAGGAACACAAGAGGAATTGCAGGCTGGGACAAACACAATAGTCAGCAGTAGCAGAGCTGGTCATGACATCCTCTTCAACGAGCTGAATATCTTATATCAATCGCAGCATTTCTATACGAGATTAACGATAGATGCCTTAAACACGACAACAATTTCAACAAGAAGGAGGAAATTAGGTTTCTAAATGCAGACTGGAAGCGAGTTCTACGACATATTTCGAGTACGCCTCGCGCCACCACTACCCCCACCCCAGTCCCTCCACCGCAGTGCGACGGCGCGGCAGTGATATAAATACCGCGGAGCTCAGCACAGTCGAATCAGTCAACGTAGGGAAAGACGTGAGATCACGTCGCCCATAGCCTCATCGCCTCTGATAATTATTTTAAACCGGAGAAATCGGTTTAACTTTTGTAAACAGTTGAGGCACGCTTAACGAAATACTTGACCGGTACAACTTAAAACGCAGATTTAAGTCTAGTTTAAAGTAAATACAACTTAAACTGCTATAAGTAGCATCGGTGCAAGCGGCCCTAAACATCACCTTCCTTAAGTGCCTCTTAAGAATCGGTTTTGAATACCGGAGATTTGGTTTCGGAATTGCTTTGGAATAATTCTTCGTCATGGTTTCCGAATGTTTTCAGGATGTGCCACTCCATGACTATTTCCTTTCTGAACATAAACATCGACGCAATGTAATAAACTAAACAGCATAATTTTTTTAGGCAACCCAACGTATACATCGTGTACAGCCCCCTGGTCGGTGCTTTGCAGAAACTTTCTTTACATAATAACCCATTCCGGGCAACATGGTTTTCAGCTAACGGCCGTAAATCGCCCGCGTTACTTTAAACTTCTCCCAGAACTAACGGAAACCCTTTCGCAGCTCATACAAATTTTATTCATGACCCTTATTTATAGAAAAAGTTCGTCGTCACGAATTTCTGGGCCCGAAAAGCCCTCTTTTCCCATTTTCGGGATTCCATCACAAACGAGTTTGTGTTTGATACATTATTAAATTTGCGAAAGTTTTGAAGGTTTTAAAGGTATTAGGGCCCCTATATGTGCGCGATCATGTACTTTTATTAAAAAATTGTTTTCGGCCTGCTCGAAAATGGATGATTTTTATCGGGAATTTATTTATGAGGGCGGTAGAAAGTTAGAATACATTTATTTACGAGAGGGGTAATCAAATGGTAAAATTTAAATTAGCATTATAAATGAGGTCAATATTTAGTGGAGCCCATGAGGAATGTATAAATTGAACTTTAATATACGCCGGTATGAATATAAATTAGGCTCACAACGCATTATTAGCTAAAACCGTTTATGAATTGTTAGTTGACATTATTTTACGTTATGTTATGCGAGGAGCGTTTACAATTTTATTACCCACACTTTTACCTAATTACAGATGTTCAATTCAGTTTTTGAACATCAAAATGACTTTTTGTTCATAACGTTTTTTGTGTTCTGCCTTTTGATCTTTTTAACTTGCTCTTTTTGCTCTCATGCTATTCTTTTTCTTCTTGATGATAAACTTGTTAATTGTTTTATTATGGTATATTCGTTTACTAATGCTGAATATTCTGACATTCACATTATTAGTGGTGAGTGCAGGCAATTTTTCGCAGAGCTAGTACTCTCAGGGGGTTCATAATTGGCCACTTCCAAATG
Organism: Taphrorychus bicolor; assembly: GCA_951812265.1. NCBI lineage: Eukaryota > Metazoa > Arthropoda > Insecta > Coleoptera > Curculionidae > Taphrorychus > Taphrorychus bicolor. The sequence goes on along the minus strand of OX638306.1, from coordinate 19,441,450 downwards.
CAAGAATATTTTAAAATGTCCATTTTAATATGAGAAAAATTAGTAGTTTGCTCCTCGAGTAGAATATCACAGTTTCAGTTAAAAGGTAGATGAGAGGATCAAATTATCAGCTAAAAAAAAAATTTATTTATCAAACTGTGGTCCAAGATTGTAATAGACCTAACGCTTAAACAACAGACTTTTACAGACGGATTAGCAGAATTTATTTTTTGATTACTAATCTGGGATCGTTAAAAAATTGACTGCTAAGAGGACTGGAAATAATTCTTTTTGTAATGCGAAGTGGCATTTCCTTAGGAATGTTCTACAAATTCTTTTAACTTTTTGCAACCCCTCGCTATAATATCTGCAAGTTCTGTAACGTGAGGTCACGCGTGCACGTCCTTGGCTTCCTCGCAATAAAATGCCGCCCATTTAATTAAAATCTAATCTTCTTAATTCCGCTCAAGAAAGCGAAATGCATAAATTACGATAAATTCACGGTTAAATAAATCACGATCCGTTTGAATAAAACGCTTGGTGTTGGCACGACTGGCAACTATTTTCCGCAGGGTGATTTTTACCCGCTTAAAATAGTGTTATTTGCCGTTCAAAACAATCCCAACGTCAAAGTAAATCAGACAGGGACCGAAATAAAAAGAAGCGAGTTAAAGCCGGTTAAATAGAGGGCGCATCGTGAAACATTTAGTGCTGGGCTGTTGGCCACACTGGTTCCTATTTATTTCATCCAATATTAAGGCGGACCGAACGAGAGATCTGAGGATTCGGTTCTACGTATATACAAAATTAGCTACGGTCGTCTCCGATTTTTATATTTCTTGTTTTTGCCTCTTTGAATTTTTACCTGTAGAGTAAGGAATAGTTTACACTATATAACGATCCATGAACAGATTCTACTAAATTGTAAAAAATTATTTATGATGGTTTTATGAATGTGGTTATTAATTTGACTTAATTTTTGAACCCCAGAACTCACAATATTCACAGAATTACACTTTCGGTAATCTTCTACTATTATGTGTGTCCCATTAAACGTACTTTGTGCAAAATTAATAGGTCATACAAACGACATAAACAACTCAACTTAAAGTTCGGCAGAAGCAATTTTTGTGTCATTTTCCTGTAACTTTTTAAGCATTGAATTGCTATAAATATAATTTGAACAGTCCGAAACCTCATTTCCTCTAGATTAAAGGAGCGAATAATTTTGAAAAAAAAAACTGACGCTATCTTTATTATATAGGGTGTGAAACAAAGTGGTGCAAATATTGCAAAATTTTGATGCTTTGCCATTTCGCAATAAACTTTTCAACATCCATATCTCGGGACCTTTTCGCCAGATTTTTTATTAAAGCACTCACACAATTTTTGTACAGAGTGAAACGTAAAATGTGTGAAATTCTTATTGCTGATATTTTTATATCGTCGTAGTTCAGAAAAGCGGTAAAGAATCTTACTCTGTTTTCCCTTATTTGTTGACATATTGTCTGCGGATTGTTACCCATTCAAAAAATTTAAAAATAAGTGAGGTTTTTTCTAGTATACTAGCATTCAAAAAATATGATATCATTATTGTTAATGCTCGTAACTTATAATAGCAATATTCAATAAAATAATCTTTCTAGAGGCAAAAGGAAATTGACTGATGGCGTCACAGATATCCAACATCAATATCTCTAGACGTTTTTGTCATTTTTTGTTTTTAAGGCATTAGACTTTATACAGAGGGAATCAAAATATTCTTGAAAATTTCGTTAGTAGTTTTTTCAAATCGTCGTAATTCGCGAACAAGTTGACAGATTATTATTTTTATTCCACGGATCGACAGCATTATCTACAAATTATTTCTCACAAAGGGAGTTTTCCAAAAGTCATACTGAATTACACGTACGGATTTGACAAAATAAGTATACGGGGTGAGTCATAATGGGTGGTCGAAAATGAATTCTAATATTCTTTGGTCGATTTTAAGGAGGGTAATACAAGATGTTAAAATTATAATTTCAAAATGCATATGTTTTGATTATTCCGAAAGCGTAAGAGGTATTTTAATGAAATTTTGTAAGTTTTGACTGCTACAGAAGCCATACATTTCGCAATAAAAATTTTTTCCGCCAGTGGCGCCCTTTCCAGCACGTTGATTTATATTATTTGAAAAAAAAGTAACACGTAACCGATTTTTCGAAAAACGAAACTTAGTTTTTTTAATACTCATTCTACTATAAAGGAAAGAACCCTCACAGGTTTTTTAGTACGGCGCACCGTTTTCGAGTAAATAAATAAAAACCATTGTAATGCATGTACGTACAGCCGCGAAAAATTACATTTTGATGAAAAATCTAAAATATTCGATTAATTATAGCTTGAATTATATTTCAAACAAATAGTATTATAATTGGCATTCAAAAACAGTGACTTTTCATTTTTTTTTTAAATAAGATATGTCGACGTGCTGTTAAGCCCACTATTCGCGGAAATGAAAATATTTTTTTATTGTGAAATGTGCGAGTTCTGTACCAGTCAAAACGTACAAAATTTTAATAAAATATCTCTTACGCTTTCGGAATAATCAATACATACGAATTATATTTCGGCGCCTCGTCCTCGAAACCACAAAGTTTAAAGGCGAAAACACCATTCTTTACGTCGTATACTGTCAGCTGTCATCCGCGCTTTCGCGCCCATAACTGACAGCACCTATATTCATAGGCTTTTTTGTGCGTTAGGAATTACCACGTTTTATTTTCTAGACAATTCTTTTTCCATTTTTAGATAATTACAGGTAATTTCAGTTGGGAAAATTATGGGCAAACACAAGCACAAGTCTAGGAGTAGATCTAGGTCATAGTAGGGACCGAAAGAGGCCTAAACGAGACCTTGGGAAAGAAATAGATGAGCTTACAGCATTGCTAGCTCACGGTAAATATCGGGGTTTAACTGGAAAGGGCGGAACCCACTCATCGAGGGGACGCTCCGTGGAAACCTCCACGACTTCTGGAGAATCTAAAGCGAGGACAGAAAAATCTCCATTTGAGAATTTTGGCAGGAATAAAGTGGCCTCAAAGAAGTCCAAACCATTGCCTTCTCCGAGGACTCCTCCAAGTTGTAGCACTGCACCTAGTAGGTGGTCATTGCCAGCTAGGTCGTTCTCTCCTCAGGATACCTTAACAGAGGTAGTTCTGATGAGGATGGTAAATCTCCTTCATGTAGTAGTTTAATAGCAAGCGATATGGAGTCAGGCATGGAAGATGAACCATTAGCCGCTACACCTAGTATTAATGAAGGTAGGTCAGGGGACAATGTGCAAACTGACAAGGTGAACCCAGAAATCTTACACTGTTTGGGGGAAGACGATAATGAAGAAGTATCCATAAATTCGCACCCTATAATTGAAAAGCGGTGGACCAAAATTTTGACTAATGAACTCAGCACTGAGGAAAGAACTCAGTTGCTCCAAAACAATAGACTTCCTGATGACCGTCCTTTGCTGGCTCCTCCCATTGTAAATTTAGAAATAATGACTGCTTTGCCTGAGTCAGCAATTAAAAACGACAAATTTCACATTCACAGACAACCTCAACTAGACAAAGGCCTTTCTTCCTTAGGGCAAGCCTTAAATATTGTTTTACAGGAAAACTCTTCATCAACTGATAAATCAGAGTTAATAAAACTATTAGGAGTGATGGGAAAAATATTAGCTGACCTTCATTATAGGTTGTCATTGTCATGCCGGATCCTACTTATACCTTGCTAAAATAAGCTGGTAAAGGACTGCTCTGCCAAGGAGCCTGTTGGTAAGTTTCTTTTTAGGGAACACTTAGATGAAAAAGTAAAAGCAGCCAAGGCAATGCAGAGGTCTGTATCTGAGCTACGAAATTCCACCCCTTCATCCTCTTTTAAAAAACCTAATCCAAACACTAATAATAATATGTCAAAGACTAGGTCTTTAAACTACAGGAGCCCGCCTCGGTTAAAGGAGCAACCAAGACATCATCAGAGGGCCAATACCTCCCAAACGAGACCATATCAGCGAAGACGATGATAGAGGTAAGTTTACCAGCAGGGAGGCTTTGTCATTTCTTGAAGGAGTGGGAAAAGATAACCAATAACAAATTAATTCTCAATTGGTTAGAAGGATTCAAAATCCCCTTTTGGGAAGAACCTTTCACACCCTTATTTAAGCCAAAGTGTGCTGAACATTCAACGTCTTCTTTAGATGAGTTGTTATCAGATCTTCTATCAGGTGGGTTTATTGAAAAATGCTTACCCTCCGCGAATCAATTTTTATCATCTTAATTTTTGTCTACAAAGGCAGATAGAATCAGTAAAAGGTTTATATTAAATTAAAAAACCTGAACAAGTTCTTGCATGCCCCCATTTCAAACTGGAGGACTATCGGACATCTTTAAGGCTGATTAGTCAGGATTGCTTTATGTCAACAATTGACTTAAATGATCCCTATTATGCCATTCCTATTAATAAAGACTACCGTCGTTATTTAAGATTTATGGTCGGTTGTGACACTCTGCCATTTGGTTTATCAATTGCCCCCTTTATCTTTACAAAGATCATGAGGCAGGTGGTTACATATTCACGGCAGAGACACATATTGTGCGTAGTTTATTTAGATGATTGGCATATCTTTGGGAAAACAGAATGGGAATGTAGGGAGGCTGTTTATTTTACAGTCAACATATTAGAACGACTTGGCTTCACTGTCAACTATGCAAAGAGTCAGTTGACCCCTGCAAACCAATCAAAATAGTTGGGCTTTCTTTTTGATAGTGTTAATATGACCCTCCTAATTCCAATGGAGAAACGAGACAGGATTGTACTTCTCCTTAAAAAACTCATTAGCTGCAACCAATTAAGTATAAGGGTTTTTGCCTGAGCTCTTGGATTGTTAACATAAATCTGCCCTGCAGTTAAATATGGTTGGTTATATACCAAAAATCTTGAAAGAGCTAAATATCTTGTCTTGCTCAAAAACTAACAAAATTATGATGACATCATGCTTCTCACCAGGGAATGTCTACAAGACCTTCAGTGGTGGGCAGATAATATTATGTCTTGCTTTAATAATATTAAGAGAGATGCACATGATATAACTATTTTCTCTGATATCCCGACAACTGGATGGGGAGCAGCTTGTGAGAATCAACGAACACATGGGTGGTGGTCAGAGGAAGAGATGGCAGAGTACATCAAGGTTTTGGAGCTGAAAGCAGCCTTTAATGCTTTGAAATGTTTTGCTTGGGACCAAGTAGGATGTTCTGTTTTGCTAAAAGTTGACAACACCACAGCCATTTCTCACATTCAAAAGATGGAAAGTGTACGTTATCCTCGTCGGCTGTCTCGCAAGGGAAATTTGGCAATGGTGCGAAGTTAGAGATATTTGGCTTACAGCATGCTACATACCATCTAAAGATAATTCTGTAGCCGATTTCGAATCTCGAGTGCTGCCCACGGAAACGGAGTGGGAATTAAATTATGAAACTATTAAATTAATTTCAGAAAGTTTGGACATCCGAATATAGATTTATTTGCGTCAAGTGTTAATAAAAAATGTGATAAATATGTATCCTGGCTTCCTGACCCAGATTCTCAGGCTGTAGAAGCGTTTAGCTTAGCATATTCTGGGGTGACATTTTCTTTTATGCCTTTCCACCTTTTGCTCTCCTTCTCAGAACAATAAGACAAATAATATGTGACAAGGGTGAGGGAATTTTAATAGCTCCCTAATGGCCGTCGCAGCCATGGTTTCCCCTCCTTCAAAGGATTCTCTCGGAGCCTCCAATTCGTTTTAAAACTAGAACCGTGTTAATTGTAAACCCTTTTTTCAGAAATCAACTCCCTGGTTTCCTGGCGGCATGGAAAGTCTCTGCCAAGCATTTAGATTAAAAGCTGTCCCAGAATCCCGCATGGCTTGGTGGCTCTTCTGTCAGGAAGAAGGTTTATCTTATTTCCCTGCAAGTGCCAATGAATTTCTACGTCTCCTTCAACAGCAGTTTGATCAGAAGCCTTCCAAATATGGGACATTTAATTCCCATAGGTCCGCACTTTCTTTATTGCTAGGATCTGATGTAACAGACCAGCCAATCATTAAAAGATTTCTAAAAGGTATATTTAGACTTCGACCTACGAAGCGAAGGTATAATTGTATAATTGTACATGGGACCCATATATAGTTTTGGACTATTTGGAGAACTTAGGAAAAAACGAAATGCAGTTTTTACCAGTATTGTCGAGGAAGCTAGCGATGTTACTAATATCAATTTCAGCACAGAGACTCCAGACACTAGCGTGTATTAGAGTGGATTAAATCCTGGTCTCACCTGAAAAAATTCAGATCTTAATTCCTGACCATCTGAAGACTACTTCTCCAAATTCGATTCAACCTTGTTTACATATACCGTTTTTTCAGGATAGGCCAAACCTTTGTGCAGCATCGACCTTGCTAGAATTTATTGTCGAAACAGAACCTTTAAGGTCTAGTAGTCAGGATTATTTATTTTTGTCAAAACGGAAACCTTATTTAGCAGCATCAAGTCAGACGATTAGCAATTGGATTAAGAAGACCCTATCGGAGGCAAAAATTGACACTAGGATATTTACGGGCTACTCGGCAAAGCATGCCGGAACATCTGCCGCATTCAGAGCTGGTTTGCTCCTGAGTAATATTAGAAGAACTGCAGGTTGGTTAGCAATCAAAGGTTTTTCACCAGTTTTACAATCGTCCGCTAGCCACGTCAACAGATTTTTCCAGGTGTATCTTGGAGAAACATTAATCATAAAGTATATGCTTATAATGTTTTATGTTCCTTTATTTGTTGTGAAAAATTAAGATTTATTTTCTGTTTATTTTATTTGTTCTGTTGAATATTACTACTCAACAAAGATGAGTAGTAATTCTTCGGACGAGGCGCCTCATATAATTACAATCGAACTTCACAAGTTCGTTTGACCAGGTAATTTTGTAGTTATAATTTCAACGCCCTGTAACTTTTTAACGAATCCTGATAGGTAACATAATTGTATGACAGACCCCCCTTAAAATCGACCAAAGAATATGAGATTTCATTTTGGACCATCCATTATGATTTGCCCCGTATACTTATTTGTCATGTCCGTACCTGTAATTCAGTAAGCACTTTTGGAAAATTCTCTTGGTCAGAAATAATCTGCAGATGATGTTGTCGATCCAAAGAATAATAACAATATCCCGTCAACTTGTCCGCGAATTACGACGATTTAAAAAACTGCTAACGAAACTTGCAAGAATATTTTGATTTCCTCTGTATATGTTCTAATGCCTTAAAAACAAAACATGACAAAAACGTCTAGAGATATTGATGTTGGCTAACTGTGACTGCATGACTGAATTTCCCTTTGCCTCTAGAAAGGTTATTTTATTTAATATTGCTATTATAAGTCACGAGCATTAACAATAATGGTATCATATTTTTTAATGCTAGTTTACTAGAAAAAACGTCACTTATTTATAAATTTTTTGAATGGATAACAATCCGCACACAACCTGTCAACAAATGAAGGAAAACATATCAAGATTCTTTGACAGGTTTTCAAACTACGACGTTTTACAAATATCAGCAACAAGAATTTTAATAAGAAATCTGGCGAAAAGGTCCCAAGATGAATTGTTATAAATAGTTCTGGATGAAAAGTTTATTGCGAAATGGCAAAGCATCAAAATTTGGCAATTTTTGCACCACTTTGTTTCACACCCTATATAAGACAACCCTATATATAAAGATAATGTTATTTTTTTTTTCAAAATTATCCGTTTTTTTAATCTAGATGAAATGAGGTTTCAGACCGTGCAAATTGTATTTATAACAATTCATTGCCTAAAAAGTTACAGCTGATTGAAAATCACCCCAAAAAATTTCTTGTGCCGAACTTTAAGTTGAGCAGTTTACTATACTGCAAGAATCCAATTATTTTCTAAATATCTGGCTATTTTAATAACATGGAAATTAGTTCAAAGACATTAAATCCTTCATTCATAAATTAAAATAAAGAGTTTTTTCCATGGCTGGAACCTTCTAATAAAACTCAATTCTATTTGCTAAAGTGACAGATTTCTTTGGTAGATATAAAGCTACAGAAACTTCTTTTAACAAAATAGAAGTAACACTTTTAGTAATTTTTTTTTCACCAAACTTCATTAAATTACCACATTATTTGTGACCACATAATAGATGAATGTAAAACATTTTATTTACTTAACGTCATCTAAGAGTCTTCAATTATAGAAAATATAAGTCATTGAGTACTTATACTTTCAATAATTATGGAAAAGACCTCTGTAGCAAATTCTTAACTCTCCAACGTATCAGTGCAATCTGTTGAAATTTTTATTTTGATAGTGAATACCCAATAAAAATTAAATTGTTGAACTGTAAGCATACTCCACAACTTCTTTTACATATTTATGGATAATTGAGGCTGTCAAATCCTGATTAGAGAATATGAAATCACTCAATTGTTACTTTAAGACCAGATTTGAATACGGAACATAGGGCAATATTTTCCTTTTCTTCTACTTAGTTTGAAAACTTATTTCTTGAAAACTTAATTTGAAAACTCAAATTAGAAACTTTTTAATAATAAGCATGGAAATTCATGTTAAATGTCAGTGTCAACTGACTGCTTCTAACTTTTTGTATGAGATTTAAAATGTAGACACATGTTTAAGTTGCGTTTTTGCTTAAAATGTGTTCACACAGAAGTGACAGAAAGTAGTAACTGAGGAAGTCAATTTAGAAAATTTGAGAAGAAATAACTTGAGTGTTTACAACATCGTCGATAGGGTGCAGGGCAAGTAGTAGTAATAGTAGTAGAGATTGGGGGAAACGAAGCCTTGTGACTAGGCCTTAAAGACCCTTTTCCGATCCACCCATCCCTATTCCACCTGGGCACTCATTCCCACTACGAGTCAGATCCGTCCCTCTAATGAAGGAGAGTATCCCGTCCCATCTCAGATCCGGAAGCTCTTTTCGATGAAGGAAGGCGGCTTCCAGTGCTCCCACCTATCACTTCCCGAAAGTGGTATGACGACACTTCCCCTGCTGTACAGTGTGTGCAGAGTGGACTGTCCACCATTCCTAGGAGGTGCATGTGACTCTGTTTAGTAGGCAGTGGTCAATGACGATCCCTATAAGGCCTCCCAGGCACTGCCCAGTTTTTTCAAGTAGCCACAAGGCCTTGGATCTATCCGAGTTAAGGTAGATTTCCTTGGTCTGTCAACATATTCCTGACTGTGTCCAGTTTGTCCTTGTAATCTCCCATGCCCACTCATTTATGGGGTTAGAGGCGAACCTTTTGCTTACTTCTAGATATGGTTGCGTTCTAGTAGAGCATGTCTGGGAACCATGGTTGGCCTATTCATCGGCGCGCTCGTCTCCCTCCATGCCCCTATGTCCAGTTATTTTTTCTCTGCTACTGACTCTAGAGTATCCCTGCAGTCCTAAACGAGTTCCAACATGTCCTGTTCCTACAGGGCCGCCTGATTGTCGATTGATGACACTGTTACGACCCCAAGATCTCTAGTACGATGTATATTAGTGGTAAGACTTTATTTTCGTAAACTTTATATATTAGGAAAATTTGGCCGAATTTATAGTTTTGTCAACTTGGTGAAATTTGGCTGACTTTATTTTGCCTCATTACGTACAGCTACTAGTATTTTGGAACAAACCCTTGCTGTAGCCCTAATTTATTGAGGCTTCCCTTATATCTGAGAGGCATCCTGTTGAGCTTGTGAGCAACAGGTGGCGCACCCACACCTATTGCAGCCGAGCTTTATTTGAATAACTTCACAACCTTAATTTGTTGGCAGCAGCAAGTGTTCGCTTAAGTGGGCTTTTAGCAACCAATTCATATTACACCATTACTACACCATTTCCACACCACACACTTCCCAGAAGAGTAACTATTGTGTATTGATAATTTTTTTTTATTATCAAAGTATGATCACACCACGTCACAGAGTGCTTTCATCTTTCTATTGTCCTTTTTGGTAAGAATGAAATGTCTCAGAGTGTTTACAACATCATCGATAGGGACATGGCAAGTAGCGTTAGTATTAGTAGACATTGGGGGAGCCGAAGCCCTGCGACTAGGCCTTACAGGCCCTTTTCACAATCCCCCGATCCACTCATCCCTACTCCACCTGGGCCCTCATTCCCTCTACGAGTCCACCCGTCTCTCTTATGAAGGAGAGTATCCCGCCGCGTCTCAGAATCGGAAGCTCCTCTCGATGGAAAAATGCGGCTCCCAGTGTCCTGTGCCGCAGTCACGCCCAGCTATAGCACACTTCCAGAAAGTGGAATGGCGACTCCTCCCCTACTCCACAGTAGTTGCACATTGCACTATCCATCCCATCATCCCTAGGACGTGCATGTGGCTGTTAAGTTTGCAGTGTCTAGTGAGGGTTCCTATAAGGTCTCCCAGGCACTGGCAGCTTCTCCCAAGTAGCCACGAGTCCTTGGATCTATCCGGATTACGGTAGATTTCCTTGGTCTGTCTGCATATTCCTGACTGTATCCAGTTTGTCCTTTGCCCATCCATTTAGGGTCCCATGCCCACTCATTTAGATTCTAAGAGACGTACATATTGTTTACTCCTAGACATGGCTCCGGTCTAGTAAATGACGTCTGGAAACCATGGTTGGCCGATTTATCGGTGCGCACGTTTCCCTCAATGCCCCTATGTCCAGTAACCCATCTCAGAGTTACCTTTTTTGTTTCGGCCACTGACTCTATAGCATCCCTGCAGTCCTGCACGAGCTTTGAACCCGTTCCGCTCTTGCAGATGGCCCTTGAACCGCCTGACTGTCGGAGTAGATGAAGATGTTCTGTTTATAACGGCTGCCCTTCTCCAAAATTTTTGCAATAAAATATTAGTTTTTAATTCTACCAGTGACTTTAGTTACTTTTTTTTTCAATGGGTATATTTCTTTTTGTTCGAAAGCAAAGCAACCTTCCAAAGCACAAAATAATTTTTTTAAGCTTCCAAATAGATTCTTCTTTAACTATAAACTTTATTTAAAATACGTAGAGCCAAGTTCATGTGCGCGTAGCGTTTTTAAATTTACCAACAATGAAATATACAAAGTTTATAAACTGCAAATTTACGTTTTAGTATATTACACAATCTCGGAGAAATTCAAAAATGTATAATTTCTTCATAAGATTTTAACAGTTTATGACTTGAAAACGCAAGGGATTTTGTCAAAATTATTTGCAAAATTAACTGTTATTTCGACTGGCTCTATCGCGTTGTGTGTATAACCAAACTATGCAGCTTATCAATGATTTCGCATTTAGCATTTTTACCCATGTTTTACAACAAATGACAATATCTCATTTGTTTTTTTTTTCATTGATTTTGACACATATTGAGCTAATATATATAATATGCATAGATAACTAGAGACCGGATTATAAGCATTACGCTTATTCCCGAATCGTAAAAGCGAAGTTAAAATGAACAAATTTCTATACGAAATATGCAAAACTCAGTTCATTGCAACATACTTTTTCATGCTTTTTTTGCTTATATGACGGTTTTATGCTTACTTAGGGAATGCCGCTTATTTCTGCTTTTTTTCGAACTTTTATGCATATCATTTCAATTATTTTAGCAATTACCAGTAATAACAAGAGATATATAATTTGAGAACTAAAAATAAGATAGGTAGTTCCGAACCTGATGGTGTTTTAACTTCAAACTGAAGTTTCGCTGATAGTTTTAAAAGTCACCCTTAACCGTATAGCCGAAGCTATACGACTGGAGTATCAGTTAGTCAATAAATTAATTTCGGGTGGCAAGAAGACATTTTTGAAAGCCCCATTAAGAGTACAATATTTTAAAGAGAGGTTGTCTGATACTCCTTTACTAGCTAACATTAACAAGATGGAGAACATGGTTAGATGCTGCCATGTACCATGCAGATAATTTAACTGAAATTAAAACTCTGGTTTTGGAGTTTGAAGGTGCCGAAAGTAAAGCAATTCAAGAATGTCGGGAAGTTTTAGATGTACCTGAAGTGGCCCGCAATTTGGCTTTTATTAAAAGCTATTTTAAATTTGTGGCTCAAAGTATAACGTTGTTGGAAGAGCAGCAGCTTCCATTAGTGGAAGCCGTGAATATTATTAAAAAAATTGAGGCTTCATCGGATGGCATTCCAGGATCTATTGGTCAAAAAATTGCATCAAACCCTTTCAAAAAATGCCGGTTTCCAATGTTTGCAGAAAATATCTAAGGTTTTGTAGGTAATGTCCAAGAATGTTGAAATAGATCCAGCTATTTTACTGAAGTTTAAATATGCACCTATAACTAGTGTGGACGTAGAAAGGAGTTTTTCCGCATAAAAGAACATTTTGGCAGGCAGACGACATAATTTTACAATGGAAAATTTGGAGAAACATTTAGTTATCAATTCTTTTAAAAATTAAGGCAAAAAATATAAATCTACATAAAAACATGTAAACATATACAAACATGTACGCATGTACGTATAAACAAAAATTACTTAGTATAAATAAAATATAATACTCGTTATGAACAATTTATTTATTTTTTTTTATTAGTATTAAAACTTAATGCTTATTTCATGCTTTTTGAAAAATATTGTGCTTATTAAGCGCTTTTTTTCATATTTTAATGCTTTTTTAAGCACGTTTTTTCCACTTTTTTCATGCTTTTTTATCCGACCTCTATAGATAACACACATTAACACATATTGAGACATTTTATATATTTGAAAAAATAACAGATGATCTGGATAGATACAAGACTTCAAAAAATTTTCCTGTGAAAATACAATTTAAAATAATTTCTACTAAATCCGTACTAAAAAGCTAATTTAAAAAGTTATAATAATGATTTATTAAAAGCATGATCCTCTACCGAAATTACCTTATTTTAGACCTATTTTAGCATTATCAATTATTATTAACCAATCCATAATTGAGCTATAAAATAACCGGTCACCAAGCATTAGCATACCTATTTTAATATTTATGGACATTTTTATAAATAATGCCCTTTATTTGGAACGTAACAAGCCTACTACTATTGGTATATTAATACAGTAATTACTGATACTGATTTCTTTAGTAGTTAATAAGCAGTTAGGCGTAGTTGGGATACCTCAGTTAGTAGGTATTTAAAGCACGCATTAAAGTTATTTAAATAATACATAAATTATAAATAATAAATCAGTGTGAAAATTCCACACTACTCGAAATGAAGGAAAAAGTGCACAAAATAATTAATTGTTATAATCAAACTAAAATCAATACATTACAGACATCCCTATTTCTCTTACATAGAACAACTTATCGGTTAAACCTAAACATGCCTGTTTCGCTTCCAGCCATTTCCAGTTTTCCCAATCCCAAAGTTGTCCCGTTCGTTTTTTCCAATTTTGCCGGAGCCAATGTTTGATTCTTACAATTCGCCACGATGCTCCTCCATTTCAGATGGAACAGAGAGGGAGGGGAAGAGAGAGCCTGGTTTAACAAAGGCTTAAGGCAAATAATAGATCTCATTAAGGGTCTCCAAAGACCAATAAAGGAACCTAAATTGAATGTCTTTAATCCAATTAACAAAGCTTTCGAGTTTTTATTTTTAGCGAGAAGTGTGCTTTCCTTTTACCTACATGCCGGTGCTGGAACTAATTAGACGAAAAACAACACTTTTATCCCTTCTTTTTATTCGCCTTGCATTTGCACGATTCAATTTAGGCCTAGTTGCTTTCCCTGAGGAATAATACGTTGTTTGAGCTTACAAGGCGATTGAGGCAGGGAATTTTCTAATACATTCCTACTGGGGGCTTAAATCGCTGCTAAATGAAAGCAAACAGCAAAATTTATAACCCCACTCTTTGCCAAGTCAGCCACGTAAAAGAGATAATTTATGGGCTTCATTATTTGGAAAACAATTCGTACAGGTGGCGGCATCTGGCCGCGTGTGGGAAAGCCCAATTAGAGGGGCAGAGCCATGTAACGACGAGCACTTTATCATCGATTTCTTCGGGGACCGGCCAATTTTGCATAGATGGCTTTCTGTCCTTTATAAAGCCGTTTTATCAGGCTGCTACCTCCGTATATTTTTATCTGTTTGAGTTTTCAATGGGGCTTTCAATGGCCTAAAATCCCACATTTTGGACAACAGTTATATTATTTTATCCTGTTTTTTTACATATTGTTGCTGGAAAATCCAAAAGAGCCCTACTGAAAATCCAGACCCAATTTGCGAAAATGGCCACATAATCTTGACAAATGTGCGCATTAATGGAGTTGCCTGGACGCACAGTTAAGCAAACGTGTTTGTACGGTAAGTTTTTGGGTAAAGCTTTTTTGCAAACAAAAGGGAACGGATTACGTCTGGCATACTTGCTTAGTAGGGTTGGCCCTTTTTCCCCTCTCAAATGTACTGAGGAGATCGAGGTACGTTGTTGTTTTGGAGTTGTTTTTTGTTCGACTGGATGGGAGACAATGGGGATTAACATCCATATAGCCAGTTCGTGTCTAAATGTAGATAACATCGGCAAAAAATTATGTATTTTCTGCATCTTTTGAGTTTTGTTACTCAAAGTAGTGAAGGTTTTCAGGCCGGTCAAAATTCAATCTAAACACAAGTAGCATTCTAAGCCATAATTTGGCGAGTGTTCTGTAATCCTTGCTAAATTCGGTGACCATTTGTTTAAAAAATTTCCCAAAAAAGCCAATCTACTACGAAATTATTACGGCACCTTTGCAAAAATGGGGAACTTTTATTTCGGCATTACTCGGCTTATCTGACCAATATTTAGGCCAGTATTATGGCCGTATTTCTGCAAAAAATGCTAGATATTATATAATTAATAGCTAAAATTTGAGTGATAACAAATAGCTTTTATGACTTAAAATGTTCCTACATTTTGATATCTAGCAAACGAACTGTGCATGGAGATTCAAAATGCCGACATGACATTACTGATTGTTGTGTGTGGATATATTCTCCATAGTTTGATTGTAGATTTTGCAGCAAATTGTCGCAAATAATGGACTAAAACCTTAGTGCCAAAGCAAATTTACTGTAAATGTAGAGGAGATAGTTGATAAAAGTCAATGCGACAAGGTATTTTTAATTATTTTGCAACCTATCATTTACACTAATAATAATAAATAATTGATCTTAAATTTAATTTTATGATTTTTCGCTTCCTCTACTACACACGTTTTGAAAACTCATTCTATCAAAATGCTTTTATGGTAACACTAAAATTATATTATATTAGTATTATATAGTATTGGCCGCCCGGTTATTGCAGATATTTATCGAGGCTACAATGATCGTCAACAGGCTACGAGCGACCGTTCCGTCATAAAAACCAATCAGTGGCCAAAAAAAAGCTATCTCGGCCATGTCGTTTATTTTGCGCCCTCTGACGACTCTCAACGAAGTAAAATGTAAAGTCGCATGCTGCCACGTCTTTTAATGTTTTTGTTGTTACAAAAACTTTGCATTATAAAGTAAATAATAATAATGAAAGTAAAATAATTATTTTAATTTTTACTTTTTGAGTTTTATACTTCCAGTTTTATTTATTACCAATTCCGTAGTAGATCATAGACTTATATGAAATACCTAGCTTAATAGGAATATAAAAGAAATCTTTCACTAATAAATTGACGGGAGGACATTGTTCAAAAAAACATTTGGGTTAAACGATTCGTGAAATTCTAGTAGAGTAGCTATTTATAGGTACTTCCTCTTACCCATGTTGATGAAAGTTACCGAAGTTACAGAATAATGATAACGGTTTCTGGAGTTTCTCTTTCTGTGCTGATCTTACAATAATATTCCGTGGCTACATAAATTAGCTATTCTTTCAAAATTTTTTAGTCATTGTGGCTAACACAAGTTCTAGCTATAGTTCTGGTTAAAACAGCCACAAATTTACTGCAACAAAGTAGACATTTTATCTAGTAACTATTCGACAATTTCAACCAGAAAAAAAATGTAATGTTACCAAAATTTTTGCCAAATTATTGCCATTAAGATAAATGCTACTTTATGTCCTAATCTTGGCAATAGATGAGATTTTATGGCAAACTTTTTTGCCCAAAGTGTATCTTACATAAATGGCCAAATAATAACCAAATTCTTGCTTTTCTTACAACTTTATGATTAACTTTTGGCCATTAATGCTATTTTGTTATACAATGCTACCTGGGAAGTCTTTTCCGGGCTTTGAAGCAGCAGTCCAATGGAATTTCTTCCTGACGTTTTGTCTACAGCTGCGGCGGACATTATAAAAAGCGATGCGGCAATTGGCAAAGTAATCTCCCATGTTCCTCGACGTTGACTGATTACAATATGGTGAGCTACTGGAAAAGCAGAATGTTAACTCTATCTTTAAACGCACCCCTGCAATACAACAGAGCTTGCCGTAGGCGAAAGACCGCAGGGATTCCCTATCCCGGAGTTTACCGAGTTCCATGCATCTGTGGCTCGGTATACATTGGCACCTCAAAACGCAGTGTCAACACGAGGATTCACTCTGATCGTTCGAGGTGTTTTCAAGTTACAGGCAGTCAGAATTGAGAATTGAGAAAAAAGTCATAATTTCCAAATATTAAAGTCCAAAGGGGGTATCTTTGGACATTTTCGAAAACATTTCGGAAACATTTTTTTGCTGTTTTTGTTCGGAATGGCACTCTTGCAATCCCCTAAAGACGTAACGATCTCAATTCGAGTAAATTTAACTTCTAAAGAGGTTTTTCTAAAAATGGTAAAAAAAAACTCGATTCTAAAAGTGCTAAAAAATCACCTCGGAAGGGTTCTATCTCCGAAAATATTGCACCAACTGAACTTCCAATAATGGGAGGTGAAAGAAGACATCAAAAAGAGGAAAAAACTGTTGGATTCACTCTGATCGTTCGAGGCGTTTTCAAGTTACAGGCAGTCAAAATTGAGAATTGAGAAAAAAGTCATAATACCCCCCCCCCCCCCATTTGGACATTTTCGAAAAAAATTCGGAAACATTGTTTTGCTGTTTTTGATCGGAATGGCACAATTGCAATCCCCTAAGAACGTATCAAATTCAATTCGAATAAATTTAACTTCTAAAGAGGCTATTTAAAAATGGTCAAAAAAACGAGATTCTAAAAGTTCTTAAAAATGGACCTCCGAAGGGGTATATCTAAGAAAATAACTTCCGATGGTGTGAAGTGAAAGAGGAGAACAAGAAGAGGAAAAAACAGTTGGACTCACTCCGATCGGTCGAGGCGTTCTGAAGTTATAGGCGGTCAATGGAGTTGTTTGTAGTAGATTGTAGTAAAATGGTTAGTAGGTGACAGCGGAAATTAACCGTTGTCTAGACAACGTGGAATTTCCGCTGAAAATTACACTCCTCTTATAGCAAAATGAGGCATGAGGGAAATATTCGTCAAAATTCAACAAAAAGTGGGCGTGGCACCTCGAAAAATTTTGGCGGCATTTTTTTCTCCTGCTCCCCCCCCCTTCCCCCCCCCCCACAATTCACAGGAGGCTAGATCCGCCACTGCCACGATACATATTGGTTTTGTTGGATAACTTCTTTCTCAGTTATACAGGGTGCGGAAACCAAACCGACAATTTATTCATTTCGATTTGTCTTATGTAAATCGTCTTATCTAAAAAACACTCTTAAGGCAGTTAGGACGCTTTGAAGATCGCCCTTTGGCATTGTTTTTTTATAATTTCTTAGACTGTTTTTTAGTAATTAATTTAAAAAAAAACATATGTCAGAGATAACGTAAGAGGAGTTGCAGGCTGGGTCAAACACAAAAGTCAGCAGTAGCAGAGCGCGCCCTCTCCGAAGGTCACAACACCCTTTTCAACGAGGTGGATATCGTATATCAACAAAATGCAGACTGGAAGCGAGTTCTTTAAATACTCTAATTGCGCCCAAACCTGGCGCTACCACTACCCCCACCCGAGTCCCTCCACTGCAGCGCGACGAAGGGGAAATAAATACCACGGAGCTCACCACAGTCGAATCAGTCAACGTCGGGAAGCACGGGAGATTACTTCGTAATTCGTTTTTCTGATGAAGACAACAATAAAAGTCGAGAGGGTGAAAATGGTAGAAAAATATTCGAACTAAATAACCGCAGCAATTAGCAAATTTTCAAGTGCTTTAAAAATCTCCTGAAAAGAATCTTGAAAAATACTGAAAACTTTAAAAAATGGAACTTGTGGAGGTCAAGAAAAACAGCCACATTCAGCGGTACATCTCGATTTGTCCTGTCGCAGGAAGGGCGCCCACGTAAGCAGCTGAGACTGAAACAGCCATTTGGGATAAACATCCCAACAAGCAACGAACTCAAGGAAGAGTTGCCTCCTTGAATATAACGAGTCGAACTAACCAACTCGTTGCTGACTCGTGTAGTCAGCAATTTAGATGGATCAAAAATGGTTAATACACAGTTGTCAGGAGCCGGAATGGCCATGTAGAGGGCGAGGGCTTCGCCTTGGGAATCCACACGACGGATTTCGAGACAGAGGTGTTTGCAAAATCGAGGTGGCTACACGAACAGAAGACAGGGAGCAGAGCAGGACATCTACATATACTATGACAGTCAGACGGCTCAGCGAGCCATCTACAGGAGCATAACGAGTTCAAAACTCGTTCAGGACTACAGGGACGCTCTGGAGTCACTCGCGGAACCAAATAGGTTCTTGGACACAGGGGCATCGAAGGAATCGAGCGCGCCGACGAATCCTTACTGGACACTGCAGACTAAACAGGTACATGCACCTCCTAGGAATGGCTGACAGTCCACTCTGCACCCACTGTGGGGCAGGGGAGGAGTCGTCATACCACTTTCTGGGAGTGTACCATAGGTGGGCGCGACTGCACCATAGGACACTTGGAGTATTTTTGTCATCGAGAGGAGCTTCTGACTCTGAAATGGGACGGGTCGAGTAGTGGAGGGAATGAGGGCCCTGGTGCAGTAGGGTCGGGTGGATCAAGGGACTGTGAAAAGGGCCTCTAAGGCCAAGTCGCAAGGCTTTTTTCCCTACTATTATTTACTACTACAACTACTAGTTACAAGTTTTTGAGTGATTTAAGAACAATCTGAAGTGAATCTTAAAAAATACTCCAAATTTTGGTATGGTACTTACCAAAAATTTACAAATCAAACACACTGTATATTATTTCTTTCTAGAATCTGTAGGTAGGTATGTAGGTAGAGTGAAACACGTTCTGACTTGATCTTATAATATTCTCCGCATGTCCAGTGATTTAAGAACAGTCTGAAATGTATCTTAAAAATTTCCAAAATTCGACACCTTATTTTTGAAACACATACACTTTGCAAGTGGAACCCTGTAAATTCTTGTTATATTAGAATCAAAATCGAAAGAACAATTTCTGAATTGACCATTCTGTACTTTTTTTTCGCAGTCAAAAATTGCTCCTTAGCAGTTTTTGAGTGATCTAAAATACTTCTAAAAATAATCTAAAACAATAAGATAGTCAAAATTTATTATCGTATTTGTTAAAGATATAAGAGGTTGTAAAAGAAACATCCTGTATATTTTTGTTTCTCAGAACCTAGAGGTCAAGAGCAACATTTTCTTAATTGAAATTCCTATAATTATCTTCAGCAATTTCCAATAAAATTCATTACTCATAAATCCAACAAATAATCGCTTGACAATTTCTAAATAAAAAAAGATGTTATAAACATAGACATATGCAGATATAAGAAGAGGAAAATTTTCCGAACTGAACATTCAATACTTATTTTCAGCAGTTTTCAAGTGGTTTAAAAATCTCTTAAAACGAATTTAAAAAAAAAAACATACTTTGCACTATAAGTTTCAGATAGGACACCCTGTATGTTTTCGGTTTTTCTAAGATTTGAACGTCAAGAAAAACAAATTCTTAACCAAAAATTTTGATATCTATCTTTAGCAGTTTTTGAATGACGTTAGAAGCTTCTGAAAATAATCTTCATAAATACTTAAAATTTAGCACCGTATCTTCCAAATATAATAATTTGTAAATGAATTACCCTGTAAATTTTTATTTTTATACAATCTGGATTTCAAAAAAAACAATTTCTGATTCGAACGTCCTATAATTATTTTTGGCTGGCTTCAATTAAATATAAAACGTTAAATTGTTAAACAAATTTTATAAAAAAACTTAAGACCTGGCATTATACTTCTCAAAATACAAAATGTTTCTAGATACAACAAATTTCTGTTCTCGGTTTACTAAGAATCTGGAGGACAGGAGAAAGAATTTCTTAAATTAACTTCCTTTACTAATCTTTCGCAATTTTTGAGTGACTTTAGAATCTTCTGAAATAAATGTTAATAAATTCTTAAAATCTGGCAATGTATCTTCTATAGAAATATAGCAATTTTCAAATAAAACATCCTGTATATCCTTGTTTCCTTAGAATCAGGAGTTCAAGAGGGATAAACTCTTAATTGCATATTCTGTAATAATTTTGAGCTGTTTTCAAGTGATTTAGGAATCTCCTAAAAAAATTCTATAAAAATACCCAAAGTTTCACTTTTTTTTTTTTTTTCAAAAAACCTAGAAACTTTGAGATAGAACACACTATATGTATTCTCGGTTTACTTGGAGTCTGAGAGTTGGAAGAAACTATTTCTAAAATAAACATTCTTTATTTAACTTTAGCAGTTCTCAAGTGAATAAAAATATTAAATAAATATATATGAAAGTGAAAGGGAACACCATCTAAGGTGTTTTCCGATCTTTGAAGCGTGGAGGAACGAAATTTCTTTCTGACGACTCGTCTACAGCTGAGGCAGACATTATCAAAGGGGATGAGGCAATGGGTGAAGTAATCTCCCGTGCTTTCCGTTACGCTGAGAATTGAAATTTCCAAATTGCTATATTTTTTTAGAAGATATATTACCAGATTTTAAGGACTTTTTAAGATTAAATTCAGAAGATTCTAAAGTCACTCAAGAACTGCGAAAGGTAAGTAAAGAAAGTTAATTTAAGAAATTGTTTGTCCTGTCCTCCAGATTCTAAGTAAACCGAAAACAGGTCTTAAGTATTTTTATAAAATTTGTTTTACGACATTTCTTGTTAATTGAAAACTGGTAAAAATAATTATAGTGTCACGAAATATGAAAATATGGGGGTATATTATTTAAATGATAAGAAGATGGGAACTTATTTATGTGAAAATTACTATATTTGACTGGGCGTTAATTTACGCTTTAAATCTCTAATCTTTAAATGGGTACCGGGTCGTCGTTACCTCCCCCGAAGGGTCCTATGCTGATTTTCTCACTGAATAGGGGCTTTCAAAAATATGGGGGGGGTTTATATTTAAAATAAGAAGAGGAGATTCAAGTAAACTTCTATTTTCTGTGCCTTAAAATTACCCAACTACTTAACTGAAATGACTAATATGAAACCAAACACCGTTATAACAAAAGGGTCTTACCTAGGTCAAGTGTAGAGGAGGACCGTATCGTGCCAACCAATTTAACGTACTTCAGGGGTACTCCTATGCGTACCCGTGGCTTCTCTTAGGACAACAAGGACTTCTAGGGCAACTTTCTTCCTTGTACTCGGACGATAACAAATTTTGGAAAACACTTAATTACTCTTCGACGGGTGGTCGTTCGTCTATCTGACGTAACGCCCCCAAAAGGATCAACCCGAACTTCAAAAGAATCTTGGAGTCTTGCCTACGTGCAAGCCACCGAGCAAGTCCCCATCGCTAGCCCAAAAATCCTCGAGCTTACTTCTCTTTTCGTCAGCACTTTTTTCCAATGTATTGCAACGTTCTTTTCCATGACGTCAATCAGCGGTTCGAAGTACCCAGTTGTTGAACAAATTTACGATCTATGATTTATAAATTTGGGTCAACTATTCCTTGGTTACTAAACCGGTCATCGGCCCACCATTTCTAAGGACGCTGCAATTTTATGTCTTTTTGCTTCTTTGTGACATCCCCCCCTTTTAGAAAAAACTGGTCCCCAGTTTTCAAAATCGATCCACCAAAAATTTCTGTCCCTGAATTAAACGAAATGTGGTCCTTCTCTACCTTGTTAAGTTACCTGAACTAACTTAAAAGCTAACAATTTTAATCGCCAGAACTCAAAATGTTCCTCGTCATTACCAACTTCAAAACAGTAAAAAACAAATTAATAAAAGTTAAAAAAAAAGATACTAAATGTGATATAGTCTAAATACCTATTTAGATACATAAAACTTCAACTACCGATCTATAAAAATAATTAAAATTCGTTAACCCTTTGCGAAAAACAAAACGATTCCAAATGTAGATAAGATAATGAAAATATTTTGAAGTATCGAACTAAATAGAGTGTATCTCTAATAATTAACAGAGTTTGACTGTCAGAATGTGTTAACCAAACTTTACTAAAATGTCGATCTAAATTAATAACCCTGCATGTTCCCTCACAAATATTAGTCCAATTGTCCGATTGCTTGCTCACACTTACACTGCCCCATCTGCGCTAGCTGCATCCCTGGATTGCCCCTAATCATTGATGCTGCTTCCAAGACCGGTTTTAACTATCGGTCTTCTTCTGGTATGTCGGTTGCTACCTCGCGGCCTAGTTGAGCTATTGCCGATCGATGGGTTGACCATTGAGCCCCGCATCCCTTTGTTTTTGACTGTAAAGGGACCTGCTCTTTGGTTCGTCTGCCCAGGACTTCGGCTTTGGCTAGCTCTCTCCGTTGTAGCTCTGACAAGTTTGTGTCTTGGGGGGTGGCTTGGGTTCCAGCTCTGGTGCTCTTGGTGCAGTGGTTTGTGTGGCTTACATCATAGCGTCCATGGGAACATGCAAAAAGATCTGTGTTAGTATATGGTTTCTAGCTCAATATCTTTTTTACTATTTTACATCTAACTTATTTTCCTTTACTTTTAACAAAAAAAAATCCTAACAATGTATCTTTACTCTCCCCTTTTCCTAACGCAAACTAAACATGTTATTTAACCTAGTAGACTCGCCCGAAACATGCAGCCTCATCAGTTATTTTACTAAATTCTAAGAGGGTTTACTATGCTCTAGAATGTGAATTTATCGTACTATGACTCCAACTTGATGGTGTCGATAAGATTTACTTTGCTGAACCAATTTCTTTTTCTTCCTTATTACGATATTATTGTACCTGTATTGTTCGTCGTACCGCTTTCAGCTGTACGTCGAAAAATACTAGATCGTACGCCACCCTTTTTTTTTCTCTGCTTTAACCCGGGCATCTTTTGTTCCCAAAAAAAATTTTTAGTTCTGTCTGTTGTATGTTTGTCTGTTTAGGGGGGGGGGGGAGGAGGGGGATGTGTGGTTATCGTAGTGAGTAGCATTTCGTTCAGGTAGGGGTTATGGGGTACGGTAAGTTTAGTTTTAGTACCATGTACGATTAGCTCCGTCATGTCGGTTAGTCAGTTGAACTGTGGCAACGTTTGAGTGGTAAGGTCCCATCCCCTTTTTCTCCTTCTTCCAGTTTGTAGCATCAGTTTTGCTTTCTGTGGCCCCTTTGCTTTTTCCTTCTGTGTCCCTATAATTTCTAAGTCAAAAATGTTACCTCTTTTTTTTCTGTTCTCTAACTTCTGGTCCCTGATTCGCCTCTGAGTTCGTTTTGATAATATCTTTAACCTATTTCAGCGATCTCTTTTTGGTGGGGTTTGATTTTGTAATTTATACTTAGCAAATTGTTTGTCCTCTCGATTACTTATTTTTTCCTTAAATTTCTATCTAGTCCTAAGCCTAAGCCTAACCTTCAACGATAGACGCCTGAGGCTATACTCAGCGCAGTGTTAGGTCCTTTTATTTGCCTAACTCTATGTAAATCTCCCTGTTGAGCCCATTTTATTTTATATATGCTAATCTTCTAATTTAAACTATCCCAACTGCTATACTATCCCCGCTTTTCCTCCTTCACTAGTCTACCTGTTTTTGAATTTTATCCTGCTTTATACCTTATTTTCCCTTCTTGCTCTATTAAGTTAAATGTATGTTTAGATTCTTCTTTCTTAGCTTTTGAGGGTAAGTCGAGGTTTTTCCTCGTTTTATTTCTAAGTCTAACGATCGTTATTTCTATCGCTATATAATATAATCGGCACCCCTTCGCTCTTTTTTTTTTCTTTTTAAGTTTTTATCCTATTTTACTGGTATTTCTATCATTTACGTCTTTTAGCAATAACTCTATTTTCTAGTTTTCCTACCGACTTCTCGCATAATCTTTCCTTGCTGTGTAGTTACAGTCAGCTTGTTGGTACCTAGATCTATGTTGGCTTTCACTGAGTTCAAGAATTCCATTCCTAAGATTAACGGGTATGGGGAGTTTTCGATCACTCTTGCCTCGCATCTAGTTTGGACTGCTCCGATTTCCAATGTAAAGTTTGACTTTCCTAGTACTGGTATGCGATGGCCTCCGGCTGATATCAAATGTCCCATATTCCTGTTGCGGTTTATGTTATGCGCTATGTCCTTTCTTATAACATTTTTCACACTTCCTGTATCTACAATCGCTTGCGTGTTCCTTCTATTATTTACTCTTACATCTAGCAGTAATGTAGTCAGTTCTGTAGTTCGTCTTTCGCTTCTAGCCCCATTTATCAAGGCGACCTGGGGAAACTTTAGTTTCGTCGCCCTGACCCATTTGGGCAGGCTGCTGCATAATGCCCTATTCCATTGCATGTATAACATCTTGGTCGATTGTCTCTAGTTCTTGTGTTAGGTAGTGTACTACTGCGCTCAAAAGTAGTCATTCTTGGGCGGTCGTATCTGTTTTCTCTCATTTCTTGTCTTTCTTGGGCCCTCTCACGTATGTTCTCTTGAGCCCTTTCGCCATATCTGCCTCTTCTATCTTCCTGTGGTGGTTGAAATTGATTACGGCTCGACTCCCTCGTGTAGGACTCATCTCTTTTTCTCGGGTAATGCTCTTGTCTTACGTTTGTCCTTCTGTAGTCCCTCGGTGGTCTAAAATTTGCCTCTCTTTCCATGTAGTGTGTTTGCCCTCTGTCTACCTCATTAAATTGTACTCTTTGGCTTCTTGCCCTACTATCTGGTACTGGTATACCATCGATAGCCCTCGCAATCTGTTTTGCTTCTTCTAAGGTTCTTGGTCTTCTATTCGGGTTCGTAAAATAATAATACTCCGTTGCTGCTTGCTCGGAAAGTCCATTCTGAAAATAGTCTAAGAACAAATCTATGTCCATATCTTCATCGTACTGTGAATATAAATCTAATATCTCGTAGTAATACTCCAGTGTTTTCTCTGTTGGGCCCTGCCTGCGACTTTCTAGCCTTTTTTTGGCATCCCATTTAGAGTTTTTTCCACCCCACTCTTTCACAAATGCGGCCTTTAAGTCGTCCCATGTGTCGTCTTTATTGTCTTCCTCTCGCGCGTACATTTTGTACCATGTGGCTGCGACTCCCATCAAAAATGTCCCAAAATAAAATATTTTCAGTTTGTTTGGCCAGGCGTTTGCGGTTGCGCACCTCTCAAACTTGTTGATAAAACTATCTCCCGACTGTGTGCTTGGGTTGAATGTTTCTGGATTTATGAAACTTGGAACTGCCGGCACTGTGCCCTGCGGTGCTGATTGGCACTTTCCTAATGTAGCGTCCATCTCGCTTTTACCTATAAATACTTTCTCGTCCTCTGATTCTGAACTCTCTCTGTGGGTGTCGATTAATCTGCTCGTTTTTCTCTTATCGTTTCCTTCTTGATTTGTGTCTGTTGGTAGTTTTACAATCTCTACTACTGTCTTCTCTCCCTCTGGAATACTTAGATCGTTCGCTCTGTTTTCCTCCTCTATCTCTTGTTCGTTCTGTTTATCTTTTGTTTCCAGTTTATTTGACAGGGATCTCGTTATTCTTCTTGGTGTGTCTACGTTTGGGGTACTGGTGGACTCTTTTCTAGTCTCTAGGTGATTTTTTATCGTCGCTGTATTAAATGAAAATTCAGTGTTTTCTCCCGGCGGGGTTCTCGACAATTTTGGCGTTCGCTTGAACGCGGTTTCTTCTCGTTTCGTCGGTGTTAGTTTTATTTTCAAATTTAGATTTTTTGACATTGAATTAATTGTGAGTATCCGTATAGTAAATCCAAAAATATATAAGCGTGTTATGGTACTAAAGAAATATCAACTTGCAAGACATCAGAAAACAAACAAAACAATCAAAATGGCGAGTTCTTGTAAAACTCTTAAAATTTGCGAGTAAATTAGCGGTTAGGTTCCATTCAAAATTACTCGGTCCTTTTAAAATTACTGTCGAATAACGGAAAACACAAATTTACAACTGGATATGTGTACCTTTTGCCCTAAAATGCTCCGAGAGGACAAACATTGCTTTAAACAAAAGTTACTTGGTGGTTTAAGAAGCAACGCTCTGTATACTAGCTTGGTTCAAAATAAAAAACAAAAAAAGAATAAATTTATCAAAATTCTCGTCGTGTCAAACGAAATTAGTTTACACTTATATTAATTTGAAAGTCTCAAGAAAATTTAGAAAAAAAGAATATTTTACTTGCAAAATGTTTAAAACAATGAGACCTTCAGTTATACTTCATTTACATAAAATCAAAAGCAAAAATGATGGTAAAATGTATCGAAATATCGCGCTCTTTACCACACTAAAATTTTCTTTCTAAATTCGTTTTCAGAAACAATGGTGTTTCTTCCTACTACTTTACTGATGACATTGCGCAACTTTTAATAATAATTACTGGTACGCTTTTCAATAAAAAATATTCCTATCCCTGCAAAGCTGAGTTCTATCCTCCTATATTATATAAAAAAAAAAGTACTAAAGCGAGACGACACCTCTAATAGGATTCCAAGAATTTTCTTTAGAACTTGTTATTGTTCAATACCCAAATTCTAAGTGGAGTATGATTACTCTGTTCTTAGTAGTTTTTCGCAATCACTAAAACAATAGGCCTGCCTCAAAAGAAAAAAAAATAAAAAACCACCTTTTACGACTTTTAAAAATGTTCGCAAAATTTCTACAAAGAATGTTGACCTGAGGAAATCTGACCTAATTAAATTTTAAGGCAGTAGTTCATAGAAGTTACTTGACCCTGGCTCGTATTAAATTAATAAAAACACAAATAAAATAACAAATCAGCATATTTGCCTTCGGTTTGCGCTCTCCACCATGTCACGAAATAAAAGTTGGGGGTTTATGTTTAAATGATAAGAAGATGGGAACTTATTTATGTGAAAATTACTATATTTGACTGGGCGTTAATTTACGCTTTAAATCTCTAATCTTTAAATGGGTACCGGGTCGTCGTTACCTCCCCCGAAGGGTCCTATGCTGATTTTCTCACTGAATAGGGGCTTTCAAAAATATGGGGGGGGTTTATATTTAAAATAAGAAGAGGAGATTCAAGTAAACTTCTATTTTCTGTGCCTTAAAATTACCCAACTACTTAACTGAAATGACTAATATGAAACCAAACACCGTTATAACAAAAGGGTCTTACCTAGGTCAAGTGTAGAGGAGGACCGTATCGTGCCAACCAATTTAACGTACTTCAGGGGTACTCCTATGCGTACCCGTGGCTTCTCTTAGGACAACAAGGACTTCTAGGGCAACTTTCTTCCTTGTACTCGGACGATAACAAATTTTGGAAAACACTTAATTACTCTTCGACGGGTGGTCGTTCGTCTATCTGACGTAACGCCCCCAAAAGGATCAACCCGAACTTCAAAAGAATCTTGGAGTCTTGCCTACGTGCAAGCCACCGAGCAAGTCCCCATCGCTAGCCCAAAAATCCTCGAGCTTACTTCTCTTTTCGTCAGCACTTTTTTCCAATGTATTGCAACGTTCTTTTCCATGACGTCAATCAGCGGTTCGAAGTACCCAGTTGTTGAACAAATTTACGATCTATGATTTATAAATTTGGGTCAACTATTCCTTGGTTACTAAACCGGTCATCGGCCCACCATTTCTAAGGACGCTGCAATTTTATGTCTTTTTGCTTCTTTGTGACAATAGGACGTTCGATTCAGAAATTGTTTTTTTGAACTCCAGATTCTATGAAAATAACAATTTACAGGGTGTTTCATTTGAAAATTACTATATTTGGAAGATACGGTGCTAAGTTTTAAGTATTTATTAAGATTGTTTTCAGAAGATTTTAACATCATTAAAAAACTGCAAAATAAAAAGATCAAAATTTTTAATTTAAAACTTTTTTTTGAGAACTATAGTGCAAAGTTTTGGGAATTTTTTAAATTCGTTTAAGGAGATTTTTAAATCACTTGAAAATTATTATTTTCATTAAGCCCCACATCTTCAATTGTGGATTTTTTTTTTTTTTTTTAATAAAAATCGCCAAATTAGTGTATATGACATTATATACATAAATTATGTTTACGTTTGTGTGTCGAATATAAAAATGCTGAAATCTACACGGCGATCTTTTAAAAGTAAACAAGTTAAAATCAATTCCAGTTACAATAATAACTGCTGTCATATGGAAACTATTTTAGATGAGTTCCCTCAAAGGAACTTAGAACAATACTAAATTTTCACACTTTCAGTATGTCTTTTCGCATAATCGGTCGACGCAGTTCCCAACGGACTTTTTGTATATTCCTAACAAACATCAATTACCGCTAAATCATAAACATCTCGTCGTAAAAAGACAGTAATAACACTACAAATATCTCAACAAATGCTGTAAGAATTTAAAAGTTTTCCAACAATAGGAAGCTTACGCTTAGCTAAGCAGATTTATGGCGATTAGAATGATATGAAAATAATTGAGAAGTTTCTATTTTGGGATCCAACAATAGCAAACTTAATCATTTCTGCCTAGCCAAATTTGAATGAAACCACGTTTCGGTCCAAGAATAGCATCGTTTCGAAAAATATTCGCGTCTCTGCGCGTTAATTCGACGAGATTGAGTTTTGACGCGCACCGGAACACCGCAAACGACGTTACGCTGAGAAAATAAAATTTAACGCCTGGAATAATCCGGGAACAGGCCTCTGGATACTGGGATAATTGGTTGTAAAACCGCCTTCGCTTACGATATTTAATAAATCCCGATTTGCGTTAATTGAAACGAAAAGCAAGGCCCGCGTTTGAAAATGCGACAGAAATTAGGGATTAGCTGCAAGTGCTGTTTTGGTTTTCCCTACAAGTGGCTAATTTCCATGGTATTTCTACAGAGAAGAGGAAAATTGAATTTGAGGAATCATCGCCGCTATCGCTCTAAAGAAAATTCTATGTCGGAGCATTGAAAAATTCTTATTGGCAGGGGCGAATTTGTTCTACAACACTTGTCGGGGATCTGAGGAAGTAATAAAAGAACGCTCCCTTCGGCAAATACAATATCGCTGCAATTTCCCGTTACAATTTAAGTTTATGAGTATTATAAAATCCCTGCTATGCACCCGGCGGTGATCGTAAAATCATTGCTCGGCCATTATCAAACCGCCGGGGAATTCCCGTACACTTGAAAGAGTGCCATTCTTATTAAAGCAGGATTTTACTGTTGCAGTTGCCGTTATTCTAAAGCTCTTATTCCAAAACTTATTACACGTCTATGAGTCACCTCCGTGGCACCGTGTAGTAATCTGGCGGCAGGATCTAATTGATTATGGGCATATACGCAAGAAAGGCGAGTTTACGTGTTCTTGTTTTGCAAATTCGAGCTCATTCCGCAGCACGGTCACGATTAAATCCCGGCAAAACAAGGTTTTACCTAGAATAACGTTTGGTCTAACCGCGGAGCCACTCTGGAGATAATTAAATGAAATCTGACTAGCTAAGTTAAATTTTCTACGTGCCGGTCCTACAAGCACGACTTATTTTACGCCCTCGACAATTGCGGTTGACAACCTGTTTTGCTGTTTTTCGATTGAAGCTCACTTTTCAAACTGGAGGTAAAACTAGTGGTGTGTATAACTGATACATTTCTAGAAACAAATGAATCGAAATAATCGAATAAAGCATTTTAAGGTTCAAATTAAAAGTTATTTAGAGTCCCTGGACAAATTCAGCTCAGAATTAGGACTAAGATCAGTGAACTAGAAAATATGGACAGAGCCAACAAATGCCAAAATTTTCCTAAAAATTGGCCTGTTTTTTTGGCCGCAAGCCGGGCACTCTCAAGGTTCCCATGACGTAATGTTTCCGTCAGCGGACGTCATGAAAACTTCATAACAACTTAAAGATGATGACATCCCAGTAGATCTCCTCCAAATTATCAACGAGAA
The DNA here is from genome assembly GCA_951812265.1 of Taphrorychus bicolor. Classification (NCBI taxonomy): domain Eukaryota; kingdom Metazoa; phylum Arthropoda; class Insecta; order Coleoptera; family Curculionidae; genus Taphrorychus; species Taphrorychus bicolor. Next base: position 19,411,177 of record OX638306.1, on the reverse strand, counting down.
AAATATTGATATCTTAGTTAAACTTTTTAATGAAATATACAACAAGGGGGAAATACCAGAAGAATGGCTGAAATCTGTATTCATAATAATTCAAAAAAAAACACCAAGCCAGGCGGTGCAACGATCACAGGCTAATAAGCCTGATGAGTCACACACTAAAGGTGTTCCTTAACATTATACACGCTCGATTAAGAAACAAATGCGAAAGTGATTTAGACGAGACGCAGTTTGGCTTTAGAAATGCCCTTCGTACCAGAGAAGCAATGTTTGCTCTCACTGTTCTTCTGATTCTATTGATTATGAAAAGGCCTTCGACAGAGTGCAACACGAAAAGCTCATAAATATATTGAGAGATACTGGTGTTGATGGAAAAGATTTAAGTATAATTAAGAACCTGTACTGGAGACAGAAGGAAGTCGTTCGAGTCAATCGAAGATATACAGATGAACGTCAAATCCAACGAGACGTTGGACAGGGATGTGTCCTGTTTCCACTGTTGTTCAACTTATATCCTGACAAACTCTTTAAGGAGGCATTATATGAAAGAGAATTTGGGGTCAAAATCAACGGCGAGCTGACTAACACCATTCGCTATGCTGACGATACGGCTATTTTATGTGTTGATCTTCAGGGTCTCCAAAGTCTCATACATTCTGTTAGTGCAGTGGGACAGGAAATGGGACCGAATATAAATGTTGCCAGGACAAAGTTTATGGTCTTTAGCCGTCAGCCATTCCTCAACGCACCACTACAGATAAATGGACAGAACGTTGAGAGAGTATCCAATTTTAAATACCTCGGATGCTACAGCACCGAACAACTCGACCCGGATAGGGAAATTAGATGTAAGATTGAAACCCGTACAACGTTCCGGAAGATGAGATCACTGTTTTGTAATGACAGCTTATATATAAAACACTTTAGATTGTAGGATCATCTTCACTCAAAACATTATTTTGAGTTTAAAGACTTTTAATTGTCGTTTTGTCTCGTGTTCCTTTCCTGTTTAAAGGAGTGTTCGACCAATCAATTAAAATTTCAAAGCAGGAATTTAAGTTCTAGAACTTGAACTTCTATTGGGGTTTTTCTTGAAGGTTACTGGTTTTTTCTATAATTTCTGGGGTTTCTTTTTCAAAATACATATATAGAGTTTTCGTGTTAAACCGCTACACTGGAATTATTGATCCCTGAGTTCGCAACAATACAAATACAAGTTCAAATTAAGATATGGCCAAAATGGATTAAAAATTACTCAGAGCGTCAAACAATGAAAATCAAAGTTTCTAGGCAAATTCAAGTTAGGATTAGGGCCAAAGGTAATAAAATATTTACATAAAGCGTCTAAAAGTGCAAGTTTAGAGCCTTTGAAGAAATCTAGGTTAGAATTAAGATGAATTTCCGAAGCAAAAATGGCCCATTTTATCTAAAAATGACAACTTTGATGTTTTTGAAGAAAGTTGGGCTAAAATTAAGACCAAAATCGATGAAAAATTACTCAAAGTGTGCAAAAAATATAAATAGGGGGTTTGCAAAAAACTATATTAACATTATGACCAAAAACGGTTAAAAATCACTCAGGGCGACGTCACATACAGTGGAACGGAACGGAGCGGAAATGTCAATAATGTCATTACACATGTCAATAACGTCATTACACATGTCATTAGCGTCATCACACATGTCAATTCCTATTTTAGCTTTTATCTGATTGGTTTAAATTCAACGGTCAAATTACGCTTTTAATCAAATTCCGCTGTATGTGACGTCGCCCTCGGTGTCTAAAAATGCAAATTAAGAAGTTCTCAAGTTAAGAAGACAATTTTAGGTTATGATTCGTGTCAAAATCCTATCCAAAATGTTCCACGGACTTAGAAACCGTGGTCCAATGGAATTTTTTACTGACGTCTACAACTGCGGCAGACATTATCAAAGGCGATTAGGCAATGGACGAACAGCGATAAGCAGTCACAGGATGCCCCTAAGCAGGTCAAACAGTGGAGTGTGACGAGGATGACAGCATCTCTTAGTTTTAAAAGCTGAAGTATAACTTATATATATATTCTTGAAAGAAGACTAATAAAATGCCCAACAATATAAATTTCTTCCTATCTAAGAATCTATTTTTTTCCTTTCTGCCACCGTAAATTATAATTAGTTCCCAGCGGAGAGACCTTTATTCGACGATTTATAAACTTTCATTGTTTTCCGTTATATTTCTTCTCCTTTTTCCTAGAGACCTACTTCGTAGCTCCTTCGAACCTACTTCACATAAATATCAGGATTCAACTCTTATTGCCGCGACATAATTTAGGATTTCGCTGAGTTTCTTTTTCAGTTGAGCGAGAAAACGATCGGTTTTTCTAGATTATATTGGAAACTTCATTGGGGACGTGCGTTATTGTAGTTGTTTCAGAAAACCGATCTGAAAGCGCCCACTCGAAAAGCAATTTCGCTTATTAGTCGCATGCGAATCAAAGTATCGTTCAAGAGCTGGGTAACGAAAGGGCCGAAGGATTAAAAAGGGCTTTACGTTCCTCGTATGTGCCCTTTATTTTTAACGCGAAACCAGATAGTTTGTATTTCGAAAGAGGGGATGTTTTGAGATTAGGAGATACATTGATTTGATATTTATAAAGGCGAAACTCTCCCAGTAAATAGTTGAACGTTGATTCAACGTTAAAATAAAACCTGTATCCAAACGTTTTTTCAACGTAGTTATGTCCGGTGAAACGACGTTTTTATCAATCTTTCTTAAAACGTTTCATCAACGTTTGCTTAAGACGTTTAATCTACGTTTGGTTAAAACGTTTAATCTACGTTTTATTAAAACGTTTAATCAACCTTGCTTAAAACGTTTGTTCGACGTATCTATCAACCTTACATAAAACGTTAAATCGACGTTGTCATCTATTTTTTTTCCATTTACATTATTATAATTTCTGTCAAATGAGTTTTACCAAGGTTTGAACTTTAATTAAAACTTATTGGATAAAAATGAGTGAACCTGTTTAATGAGTTTTAATTTTAGTTTAAGACAAAAACTGTAAACCAAAAATGCTGTTAAAAATATACACAGCGTTAATGTTTAATTAAAAAGCACATACAAAAAAGTGTTTGACCCCAGGTAGAACTACGTCGTCACATGTCACATCTACAAGACGTCCATTTGTTGACGTCTCTACGTATTTAATATATCAAACTTCGCATTTTATCATAAAAAAATTCATAAAGTATTTTAAACATGTTTTATTGGAAATATAATACTGGTGCTAATTACAATAATTAGTAAAATAGTTATATTTTATAAATTCGTTTTTGATGATATATATTGTTGCAATTGTTGTCGTGTTTAAATATCTCAATGGCCTCTCTCATTAGAATCGGATAGAAACGCTGCGCAGGATATAAAATATTCACCTCGTTGAAAAAAATTTCTTGGCCTTGAAAAATTTCCATAAAATTGTTGGCTATTACTGGACTAAGGGAGCTACCCATATCAGTTTGTTCGTAGAAATCTTCCTTCCATTGATAATATGTAGTGGTTAGGCAGTGTTGGAAGAACTTGGCAATATCTTATGGAAATTCCTTGTTAGTATGTTCTATAGCTTCCTTAATGGGTACCATCGTGAAACAGCATCGACGCTAATCATAATTTCTCCTGGAGAAAGAGTGAAAGAAATGTAAATTCTCGACGAAATGAGTGAAGTCTAAGACTAGTTATTTGTATACTAGCAAATAGTATACAAATAACATTGACGTCTTCAAATTTAACTTCGATGATTACTTCTCTCTCTTTTAATCTTTAAATTAAACGATCAAACGAACTTACCAGTTGTAAAGTTCAATCGTAATTATATGAAGTGTCTCGTCCGAAGAGATCACTAAGTAGTACTGCCTTTGGTGCTACTCGATCACACAATGTAAATAACAAAATTGACCGACACTGGGTGTCATGTCATCCGTCACTTGTCGGTTATGTCATTCTAGTTTAAAAATTAGGCGCCGATGTAATAAATAGGCCTGAGTGTCAAATTAGATTTCTGCACTATGACTTAACACTTTTTATGTATAATAATCACAAAAGAAATAGTGTAGGTGTGATCTCTTTGGGCGAGGCCTCTCATATATTACGATCGAACTTTACAACAGGTAAGTTCGTTTGATTATATTTCGGGCCTCGTCCTCAATATCCCTAAGTAGATATTTAAAGCATATCGGCTTGTCCAAAAAAACCGAAGAAATACGCAAATAACACACGAGAAAGCTTGGTTATATGCGATATATTTGAACTAAAAAGAAACATCTAAACACTAAAAGTGTAAAAAACAAACACTATTAATGTTATCAGTAATTATTAAAAAAAACTAAGTACAACATATATTTTAAAAATTCTCATACCTTTTGAGACCGCGTGGGCAAATTTGGATGGAAAGAGAGGGCAGTTGTAAAACTTTGCAAAAGCTTGGAATCCAGAACTCCACCCTGCTGTCTCTCTGATAGAGTTAAGTAATAGTTCATTTGTATATGCGATCGAAGTGGTAGCATATCGAACCGAATATCCAGTGAACCCTTTATTGACGCCGGCCTCATGCAAAGCTTCTGATGAATTCACTTACTAATAGTCGGAATCGATGCAATAAAATGCAGTTTTCTCGTTGATAGGAATAAGTAATTCTGCGCGCTTGACCTCAGAAGGGCAGTTCTCTCTATATAGCAAATTTTTAGAAGATCGTCGTAAGTAATTTGGAGCCTGTCACAATCCATAACAAGGTTTTCCACTTGTTTTGGCTAGAGTTTGGACCCTGTGGGCGATTGTTAACGCTAGTAGCGTTGCTACTTTAATGCTAAATTGAATAAGAGTTAATTTTTCATTAATTGGTAAGTTCTCTAAATGCGCTAGAACAATCGCAGGATCCCAGGTAAAGTTGTATCTTGTTTTAGGTTTCTAAAATGCATTCTTAAAATACCTTTTAGAAATCTACGAACCAAAAAATAATTTCCTAAGTTGACTGGAAGAATAAGAGAAACTGCACTTCTAACTGAATTGAAAGAAGCATATGACAGATTTCTTCCAGAATCTAACTGCGTCTGTAAAAATTTGTATAACCCGGTGAGTATTTCCTTCAAAAGGAGATACTTTGCATTCCACGCAGTAGTTCCACCATTTCCGAAGACTTGTGGTGTCATTAATGACTAGTGACGTCATTAATGACTAGTGACGTCATTAATGGTGAATGGTGGATGCTGTCAACCCTTTGTTTCGAAACGCTTGGCTGACAATAAAGCGGCAACCAGGGTAAACTGGTTGGTCTGGTCTTCTCTGTTCCTAGACTTCCTAACAGTGGGCAAAAAACAACACCAAAGTCGCATCTCTGCGCAACAGACGTATTTTCTTACTGCAATGCAGAAAAGAAGACATAATGCCAAAACACATCACCAACAGCACCACCAACTGGTGCACTCACATTGACTTTTGAGACGGATAGGTAGGACAGCGAGTCGACCACCTCAAAAACATGGCACATAGGCGCCTTCTCAACTTGGAAATAGAGGTTACCAACGAAAACCTCAAACTAATAACAAAGGACATGCAGAAAACACAGGAACTCTTGGAAAACATCATTGATTGTCACGCCTTGGAAGAGTATTATAGAAGACAGCAGGTTAGTAGTGAGAGACGCTCTCGGTCAATCAGAGAGGGCAACATTCGAAAACTTAACAACTTAAAACACAACCACCATCAATATAACATTCCCACTAAGGATAATTGGATTAAAAACTTGACCAATGTGGCCATCCCTATTAACATAGAGCGTTTTCTTGCGCTGCAAGCAGAATGTATCATGTAAGTAAACGAATATTGACCAGCTTTGAATGCGTCGTAAAAAATGTACCGATTAACTTAGATTTAATCAGGGCCAGATTCACAAACATCCTAACTAATTTTTTCAATGTACCTGTCAGCAATAGTCCCTTAAACTTATTGTATACTCGTACAAGACGTTTTTTGAAAGATCATCAAGACATCATGGTAACCAGGGCAGATAAGGGTAATGTAACAGTGTTGTTGCCCACAGACATGTACCTGCAAAAAGCATTGGACATTCTGAACGATGAATCTAGTTACACTATTCTTCCTTGTGTCCCACCAACACATATCAAAACAGATGCAACAGATTGGTCTCGAGCCTCAAGGAAAGGCGCCTAATTTCCCAAGAAGAAGCTGGTCAGCTCCAAATATATAATCATACCTCACCCAAGTTTTATGGACTGCCTAAAATCCATAAGCACACACTCTCTTTAAGGATCATAGTTTCCTCAATCAATAACCCCAACAGCAAGCTATCACCTTTTCTCACCTCAATTCTTACAAATCTATACAACAAAAACAATCCCTATTTCATCAAGGACAGTTTTGAATTCGCTGAGTTCACCAAGGACTTATGCCACCCAGCTGGTTTCGTTCTGGTTAGTTTTGATGTCATCTCCCTGTACAGCAATATTCCATATGAATTAATAACCAATGCAATACACAAGTACTGGAATGAAATCAAAGAATTCACCACTCTCGGGGAATCGAACATTGCAGAAATACTTGCATTGAATTGGGACACAGCTTACTGTTCTTTTATTGGACAATTATACAAACAAATCATGGGCACCTCTATGGGAGCCTCACTGTCTCCAATCGTTGCCCAATATTTAATGGACGAGTTACTCGATAATTGCTTGGAAAAATTTCCAGGTCCCTTTTTTGAAGAAATACGTAGATGACATCATAACAGCTGTACCAACAGATCAGATCAATCACTAACTAACAATTTTTAATAGTTACAACCAACATATCCAATTTACAGCTGAGGAAGAAACTAGCAATTCAGTTCCTTTTCTTGACAAACTGGTGACCAGACAAGAATCGCAACAAATTATCCTAAACTGGTATCAGAAACCTACTAACTCCAATAGATATCTGAATTTTCACTCTATCCATAATCAAAGAACAAAAATCAACATGGTACTTGCATTGAAGAATAGAATTGACAAAATATCACATCACTCGTTCAGAGCTCAAAACCTGGAACACCTAAAGGACACCTTAATCGAAAACTTATACCCTCTAAAGTTAATAAGAAAATTGCTTTTCAACACCTCACAGACGCAACAGACAAGCATCCACATAAATGACAATTCAGCACGTAAGGAGGATGATTTTTTATCCTCTGGATCTTTCAGGTTTACAGACATGGACTTAAGCAATGACTTAACTAACACACACATAACATCGGAGCCTACTATAAAATACTTCAATTTCCTTACATCAAAGAGATACATAGCAAAGTCAGCAAATTGCTCCGCAACACACCTGGCATAAGACTAGCACCAAAAAATCCTCTCAGTGTAGGACGTAGATGTAGCACTAAAAACATCAGGAGTAGTATATAGTATCCCGTGTGCTAATTGTGAAGGAATGGACTAATTGGACAAACCACGAATCTTCTTCAAAACAGAGTATCTTCTCATAGAAGCGATTGCAGACTTTCCAAATCATGTAGCGCACTCTCCCAACATGTACTTGATTCAGGACACCACATGAACTTCGATGAGGTACGTATCCTAGCCAAAGAACCGCAGTACCACAAGAGGTTATTCCTAGAAACGTTGGAAATGGCCACACACACAAACTCAATCAACAAACGCACAGATCTAAACAATATTTATTCAAATCTTATACGAATGTGCACACATAAAAGAAGTAGACGACACAATCTCAGCACACCTACTAACAACTCCGACAACTCTCTAGATGTTTTTGGTTCTTCTGAAGATCCGTCTTTCAAAAACGGCTCTATTCGGTCGAGTTCGGTTAGGAAACCTTTCAGCATAAACCCTTGATGCTAAAAGACAATTTTGCAAGCATTCTCCTAGAATGAAGAGCATCACGATCGACTCGTTCTTCTGTTGTGTAAACCAGCATTTTGATTAAATAAAAGACTCCCTGTCAATCACCAATTATAACAGTAAAAAAATATTCAACTTTAAATTAATATGTGACAACTAGAAATGGCAATAAATTTTGCTTTGTCAAAATCAGGTAACACCTGAACAGACCTGAGCAGGTAAATTAGATTACTACATTCGTTTATGTCAGCGCAAATTCAGAAAAAAATCAATTTTCCAAAAAAATGCAACGACCAAGCTATATGAATGTTTAATAGTTTTTGATAGGAAGCTAAATTCTGCATATAATGATACTATAATATACAGGTGTCTAATTTAAATTAAACGAGTTATTAGTGTTTGAAGTTTGCAATAATTTAGTGTTCATTTTTTTACATTTGGTACACAGTAGTTAATATTTAATACATGCCGCAAAAAATCTAATGTACTGTTAGGCCACCAGCCAATTTTAGTGGTTGAAAAGAAACCAAGTGCTGAAATTTTAAACATTTAATTTGATGCTGCATTTTCACAAAATCACGAATATCTGAAGAACGGTACGGTTTAGATGCCATAAACCTTAATAAAACTAACTTTACTTTTGTCCGTAGATACCGAAAATACATTAATATACTAGGTGTTTCATTTAAAAAAATAAAACTTTAATCAATTTTATACTTTTGGGACCACCTGTATACAATGACAATAATTTTAAAATGTACTTCCAATAGACGCTCATCCATTCCATATACAAAACTGTTTTTAAATCTAAAAGTTTAGCCATAATCTTCCGTGTCGAATAACGTGAATCACCCTGTATATACTCAAATTTAAAGTTTATAAATGTCAGCAGTATTTGACGCGAATGACGGAAAGTATCACCATCTAATTGGTGAGAATTGAAACTGCTATGACGTCACGCCGTTCTGTTCGATGGTTTACAAACACAAGGTACTATCCTTAGATTATAAACCAAACTTTATCAATATGTTTTGACTACGTCAAAGAGGACAAGAGCTATCGGTAGCGTACAGGGAAAATTCCATGACCACCTGCGATGCAGAAAATAAGGGAATAGGGTACCAACCTCCTTACCACTAGCAATTCCAAACAGGAAGAATAAAGCGAAATTATATTAGATCCTCCATCGACTGCTATAAATAGCAAATAAAGCCGCTATCTCCCTTTCCATCTAAACTAGGTCCCGCGTCTCAATTCGTGCATGTCTTCGATGCCTTATTGCATCGCACATTCGTTCAAATTCCCTCAGTTCTCGCTTTATTCCGGAAACCCGTTTTACTTAAATTGCATCCCGAGTATTGGGATTTCCTTCAGCGATATTTAAAAATAGGCACGATTAAGATATTTTCCAGCTCACCCCCGGTTAATTTGCATGGCCGGAAACGAAACGCAAGAGAGCTAAGAGCCACATTTCACGATCTCGGATTTCAAACGCTGAATGTAGAGCCACTGCTCCGTTTCCTGGATAGCGGGAAAGCCCCGGTTTTTAAAAGGCGGCAGTTAACGTGGAATTTTTAATTCTTTGTCGAAATTCGCTTTATGCAAGAGAATGTCGCTTATTATTATTCAAATCTGATGGAAGATGATTAGGCAAAATCGTCACAGAAAGCGTCTTCGATGCTCAATTTAGCTTGTCAAACTTGCGAGATTTACATAGCCTTTGTTACGAGACGTCGTCGGAACTAGTAAAGTGGAACTAAAATTAACTGCGTAATATGCCAAACTAAAGTAAATTGCCCTGTCGAAATTCGGGGCCCAGTTATGTTGATTAAGTCGTTAGCGTGACGCGATGGTTACGGTTTAACCGCCCTGAGTTACTCTAATCAGCGTTTCCCTAACTTGTTTGGCGATTCCAGCCATTCCAGATTGAATTACGCGCCAGCCGAGAAGTATCGAATAATTTCGCCTATTTCTTGCACACTCAAAAAACTTCCCCACTCTATAAGTATGCTAATTTTATGACGGAAAATAAAGCAGATCTGAAAACACATAATATTCATGAGAGCCGAAATAAAATAACATGAAGGACTGCCCCGTATAGATCACTACAATATTCCAGTTCGGAAAAGCTCTTTTTAGTTTTTGGATTTCCTATTGCTCCGACCTCTAGCATTTTATTGTTTTGTTTGTGAGCGACCGAATGCGGTTTCCTGTATTTTATCGCTTAGATCTAAAGAAATATCGTAGTTTTTGAGGTCTTTTTGTTACTAAAACTAAATACATATCATTCGAATCGGGGTTTGGATGGTGCTTAAGCTTTAAAAGTGGCACTCAGATATTATTATATCGCCATTCCCGAACAAAATTACGCTGACATTTTTGCGTAATAATTATTCTTAAATATGTGTCTGAATTTGTCTTGGTTGTTTGTAGTCACAAAAGGCATTACTATGGTGGCCATTGTTAACCTATGCATTTTGATAAAAACCCTTTCTTGCTAGTAGCAACTAAACTGAAAAATGTAGCTAACTTGGATAAAAGAGGAGAAATATTTTGAGAAGTCGATTTTAGGAGAAAACCAAGCCAAACTACTTCAATAGTTAACTAAAAACCAATTAAATTTAGTAACAATAACTTTTGACTTGTATTTTACAAATCCTCTCCAAGAAAGAATCAAATGGGTAGACTCCAGATAGGTGCAGCACTGGAGAGCTTTCTAAACAGACCAACTTATATTAAATCAGCTTAGGCTTTACAGCTGCAAGTAAATTATAGCAACTTTGCTTTAGCGAATTTTCTTATAAAATGCAATATTTCAGAAAAATCGTCCACTTGGCAAAAATGCTAGCGGATAGAATAATATGTTACTATTGTTTTGACATAAAACTTAAACCTAACATAAAATAGAAGGTGTTCTATTTCTCAAAAACCACAACTAATAATGATAACAACATTAACAAAATTTCAATGGACGGGAACATTTAATTTGGGGGTCCTAACACAAAGAATAGTGGAGGACTCCCTTGCTCAAACAACTGAATGTTGTTTAACTTGAAGTAAAATGACAGCAGAACATTTCATCATATAGATGTTATTTTATGGCTCCTAAACTCATGCCGAATGATATATTTTTGAAAATACCTATTAATTCTCCAGACGTATGTCAACAAGATCTTTGAATTTGTATAAATTATTTAAGCGTTAGGCATCACTTTATTTATAACATCAGTTTATTATGGCGGTAAACTATTTCTTGTTCTAGTCCTCCAGATTAAATTATATTAAAAAAATGTTAACGGCTAATTTTGTTTATCTTTATTTTATTTAAATATAAATTGTAATTGTATTCTTTATAGATTTATATAGATATAGATATACAGCGAGGACCAAAAGTCCCGCATAAATTCAATAAAAATTCAAGGAATTTTTTTTTATCAAAATGCTCGAACACGTCAATTGTTTTTCTTAGTTGTGCATTTTTTGACATGACAGACATGTATACAGGGTCATCCATGTAGTAGATAAATGTCACTTTTTAATTTTTTCTAATGGAACCCCCTGTATATAAAAAGTTTTTTAAATTCTTTTGGAGTTTCTAAACATATTTTGTATCACATACCATAACCCTAAACGCAACAGTTAACGAGAAATTTGCGATTGAATACCACAAAGCGCACTCATTTAATTACCTACAAATACTAGGTAGGTAATCAAATTACCTAATTGACCTATGACTTTTAAGTTTTTAATTTTCAAAAGTGACATTTTGACAAACACCTATTTCTAATTTTGTTTACTGTTGTGCGGCAAAATGGCGAAATTAAGCGAAACTCAAAGAACAGAAATTTTAAGTATGATTGGATGCGGTAATCGAAGAAGAACTCAAAGCGAAGTTTGTGAAATATTCAATACCAAATATCCGGATAGTCAAATATCGCATTCTACCGTGAGCAGAATTGAAAGGAAATTTAGAGAAGTGGGACACGTAAGAGACCTTCCCAGATCTGGTAGACCCTCGATTTCCCAGAATAAGACATTAAACGTTCTTTTATCCATTGAAGAAAATCCCCATAAACCAACTCAAGAAATAGCATTGGATAATGAAATCGGAAAATCATCTGTTCGAAGAATCCTCAAAAAAGAAAAATATCATCCGTACAAAATAAAATCAATCCACGAACTTAACGAAGATGATCCAGATCGTCGATTGGAATTTTGCGAAATTTTGATGAACAGATCCAACAATGACCGTTTTTTCTCTAGAAGAATAATTTTTTCTGATGAATCAAAATTCTGTTTAAGCGGTATGATGAACAGACAAAACTACCGCTACTGGTCCTCCACGAATCCAAATTGGGCGATTGAATCTCACACCCAATATCCTCAGTCTGTCAATGTTTGGGCCGGTATTGTCGGAGATAGAATCATAGGACCTTATTTTCTTGAAGATACTCTAACAGGCCACCGTTATTTGCAATTTTTAAGAAATGAACTAATTCCTGACCTTTGTATTATGTTTCCAAATGCAAATAACCCGAATATTTCAGATGAATCAATTTGGTTTCAACAAGATGGCGCGCCACCACACTTTAGCAGGGAGGTGCGACAATATTTAAACGAAGTGTTTCCGGGTCGATGGATTGGACGAAGGGGACATTTAGAGTGGCCTGCAAGGTCACCTGATCTCACTCCAATGGACTTTTTCTTATGGGGTTATCTAAAACATAAAGTGTACCTAAATAAGCCCGACAGTATAGAAAAGTTAAAAACGAAAAGTACGCACGTAACTCAACAAATACCCGCTGAAATGATAAGAAACGTGCTAGACGAATTTGAATTACGGCTTGCCCACTGTCAAGAAGTTAACGGGAAACAGTTCGAGCATTTAATTCATTAAAGTCAGTAGTTAATATCGTAATTTTTTTCAATTGTTAATAAATTAACTCGTTATTTTCATGTAGGTATTATTACCGTAAATTTCTCATTACCTGTTGCGTTTAGATACAGTGTATGTAATACGAAATATGTTTAGAAACTCCAAAAGAATTTAAAAAACTTTTTATATACATTTATCTTCTACATGGATGACCCTGTATACATGTCTGTCCCGTCAAAAAATGCACAACTAAGAACAACAATAGACGTGTTCGAGCATTTTGATAAAAAAAATTTCCTTAAATTTTTATTGAATTTATGCGGGACTTTTGGTCCTCACTGTAGATATAACTAAAAATGATAAGATACATGGTTGGGCGCAGAGTGACATCGACAAACAAAAAAGGTATCGAAAAGTTTGAGGATTTTAACCTCTCAACCGAAAGCTTATATCCATTTCTGTTGAAAATGAGGTTCACCATAATATCAAGTACCTAAGGCAGTTATTATACAAAAGATTATAGCAGAAAGTTATATGCTCGATTTACTACGTTGGGACACTTAATTAAAGTGTATCTATATGTATGTGCATATGTTTTTAAGTATTTATGCTATATGTTTAAAATATATATTTAAATGAATGATATGGTTTTATGTTCAAGTGTTTCTAATTTCTTTATAATATTTCGCCAATCGTAATACGTAGCTTTTAAAAATCCGGTTCAAACTGGTAGTCAGACAAGAACTGTTATTGAACGAAATTTTTTGCTTTTTTGCAGGAAACTCTAGTTTAAAATATGCAAAAAAGCAATATTTACTAATTGGAAATTAAAAACTTATCTGCTTTCAATATTTCCAAAAATATTGCAGCGTTTACGAAGGAAACAAACAAAAACAACTACTCCGAGGGCTAAGACCCCTACCGGCATTGAATGAAACTGTTTGTTTCAAAGCTCATTTTATAAAGCAAAAAAAATAGTAAAATGAATTAATAAAGTAATAAAAAATCAATGCTAAAAAGCCAAAAAAATATTAAGCTTTTTGCAAAGAATATAGAACCAGAGTTTAATTAAGATTTACTTTGACCCACATTTCATAAAGAAACTTTAATTTAACTTTTATGTTATTATTTTTTTGGTTTTATTCTAGAGCACTTTCTTGTATTTCATCTTTGCTTTTATGTATGTTTTCTATAATATTTACCCTTTGAAACAAATAGTATAATTCAATGTCGGTAGGGGTATTAGCCCTCGAAGTAGTTGTTTCTATTTGTTTCCTTCTTTATGTATAACTACAAGGTTTTGGAAATGCCGAAAGCAGACAAATTTTCAAATTTCCAAATTGTAATTATACATGTGCATTTTCGCATATATTAATTAAACTCTGGTTCTATATTCTTTGCAAAAAGATTAATATTTTGTTGGCTTTTTAGCATTGATTTTTTATTTATTTATTTATTTTAATAATATTTTTTTATTAATTCATTTTACTATTTTTTTTTGCTTTATAAAATGAGCTTCGAACCAAAAACAGTGTAATTCAATGCCGGTAGGGGTATTAGCCCTCGGAGTAGTTGTTTCTGTTTGTTTCCTTCGTAAACGCTGCAATATTTTTGGAAATATTGAAAGCAGATAAGTTTTCAATTTCCAATTAGTAAATATTGCTTTTTTGCATATTTTAAACTAGAGTTTCCTGCGAAAAAGCTAAACATTTTGTTCACTAACATATTTCGCAGAAAATAACTTTCTTTTAACTTTCATAAGAACTGTTATATGTCACACGTCATATATCGCATGTCATCTGTCATATGTCATCTGTCAAGTCTGTCATAGGTGAGTTTTGGGGCCCCTTTTACACTAGGACTCATGTAGACTTCAAGGTCAAAGTGTCCCAGAACCCCGCCGTTATAACTACTATTAGAAACGGCTACACCATTTCGGAACCTGTCTTCCATAAATCTTTTAGCTGATGAGGCAACCCCATGTTGAGGTTATTAGGCAATACATTATGCACTTACGTGTATTACGGGTTGCAGAACTTGCAGATGGGTGAATGTCAGTAATGTCGAAAAATGCAACTGTCGTCAAAAAGCAATTTTTTTGTAAGAAGTTTTACCGATAGTCGAGTTGTACCACCATCCATCAGAGTTTTTTATTAGTTACTGTCTTTTAAAATAAAAGTTTGAGTTTGAACGCCGCGCTTTATTAAAACTTCCTCAGCAAAAATCTACAGGTTATGGGCCCAGACCACGCTGTAAAACTGTGTGTATAAGAATTGACTGAAGGAAGGAAGTAATAAACGGTTATACTAGTGTTTCGTGAAGTGCAGATCCAAGGAAGCAACCGGAAGAAAAAGTAAATATGGCGTCAGGAAATCAACAGTTGAACTATGTGAAACCCTTCGATGGCACCGGTTTTTCAAACTGGGAATTTCACACAATATTGTTATTGGAGCAGGCTGGTGTTTTAAACATTCTAGAAAAGACACCACCATCAACGTAAACTCAATTGGCGGCGTTTAAGAAATCAGATATCAAGGCGCGCAATATCATAATGCAAAACCTGTCTGATAACATTTTGGAAATAGTAAAATCAAAGGAAACTGCAAAGGAAATGATGGACACTTTGAGTGGAACCTATGCAATGAAAGAGATATCAACTCAGGTGGCATTTTAAGGGTCTTAAAGTATAGTGAATCTACCGTCAAACGAGGTGAAGCCGATCAAAAAATTATGTTCTTTTCTAAATAACTTAAAAACGCACAAACATATTTTAACGAAACTTTTGTCGATTTTAGTCTATCGATTAATCATTAGAACAAGGCCGTAGATTAAAGGGTTGATTTTTTATTTTTGGTGAAAGTGTGATCGGCTTCACCCCAAGGTTTGGGGTGAAATGGATCACCCATATGTAAGTGCATATTTCTCACATTAGAACCATAATTAAGTGAAATCGATCAGTAAAAAAAAATATTAAAACAGATGTGTAGGTACTAACCTGTTGCCGTACGTTGGCGGCAAGTCAGCAAAATAAAACACATTTTAACGAAAGATAAACGTATTTTATTGGGTCACAGCCACTTAAAACAGCCAAAAAAATCAACAAACTATTAGGAACATATAAAAGTAAAAAATAAAACACGTCCTTTTTTTTAAATAAAACAAATATTGCATAAATAATAATACCAAGATCCTTTGGTATGAAAAAAAAACGTATTTCAGGAGCATCGCCAATTCATCATCCTTTAGCGAGAAAGTATATTTTCCTCTGTTTACTGATTTCAGAGCCACTTTTCTTATGATCTGATCCTTGTTTACTACAGACTCATCCGGAATGATCGTAAAAATAAAAAAAACTTGCTTGCATGGATGGCTTACGAAATGCACTCGCAACTATTTCAGTCCCCGAACCGATCCCTGTATCAATAATTTTTACTATATAAAATCGGTCTCTCTGATTGGTTTGATATTTTGCGTTGACAAAGTCCCCTGAATCAAATATAACGTTGGAATCAAGAATATTTTCAGGGTAGGCGGAACTTTCTCCAATTTCGTAGTCGTGTTCACTTAAGTTTTGTTTGTCCATCTCATCGAATTCCATCTCCAATGTCTCTACTTCTTTTTCCTCTTCGCTGTCGCTGATTTGGTTCTTACTCCGCGGCCGCTGATTAGGTTGTTTGCAACTTTTCCTATCTATTTGTATCATGTCTTCTGTGGTTACGCTTTTACCATCGGCTATATCTAGTCTTTTCCCCCTCTATGGAACATCAGTAGGACCAGTCCTGAGTTCAGTGATGTTTGTACCTCTTGAGTAGCAGGTTTTTAAATTTTTATCTCTCCAAGGACTGCATCAGGATTAAAAGGGACTAGCCCGCATGCTTTAAATCCAGCCAAAATGTTGTTACTTTCGCGGTCCCCAAGCCCCAGCACAGCGGTTTTCAATAACCTAGGAAACAACCTTTTGGGCAAAACACCCCTATTTTTCAGTTTCCATTCTTCTAGAATTCTCTTCCATGATGCCTTAAGTGGACGAAAGTAAGCAACGTCTACTGGTTTCAGCATGTGGGTCGAATTAGGGGGGAGTAACACAAATTGTATGTTGTTATTTTCGCATGCTTCAATTACACTAATGATGATGTGGCTTTGCAAGTTATCTCCTATGATTAATTTAGTCCCATTTAATTTGCGGAAATACGGAATGGCCACCATCCTAAACCAATCATCGAATAGTTCAGAATCAAACCATCCTTTCGTCGACCGATTGTATAGAGCACCTGGCAATTCACCTTCCTTCCAGTTCTCATAAATGTTTTTAGCTTTATAAACTGTATACGGCGGAAGCCTGGTTCCATCAGCAGCTATTGCGAACATCACGGTTGTGCTGCTTTTGGAGATATCAAATGTCCTGTATGCATGTTTAGTCCCCTTTTTCATAACCACTGTGACACTCCCTGGGTCGCCTACGAAACTTGTTTTATCGTAACTTACGATGTTTTGTGCTGGGACATTTCTGATTATGTCAGCCACATTTCTAAAATATTCTTCAACGACCTCATATGTTATTGCCGCCCTCACTCTCCGTGATACGCCTAACATCAATTGGTTTTAGTGGAAAACCCCACGCTGCACAAGTTTGTAGTGCATTAACTATTAAATTTTCCGATTCTTCGGCAAAAACAGGTTGACCTCCGTATTTCAAAGGATGTTTGCCGTGAAAATGATTGTTTAATGTTGTATATGGCACTGCAAAAAGATCTGACGCTTTGGGCATGCTCATTCGGCCCTTACGTACTGCATCGAGAGTTCTCTCCAAATATTCGGGGTTGTAATTCCTTTTGCCATAACGCCCGAGTTTTTTTTTATAAATCCGGGGCATCTAAAAAAATAAAAATATCATTTTTCCCCACCCATCATATCACGAGTTAATCGTCGGAACTTGAAATGAGTGTAAAATACACCTACAGCAAAATTTACTCAATTCTAACCTCACAATCTCTCAAGTTTACTTTGATCTCAAATGATCGACTCAACCCGGCTATTTTGTGTTTTTTTCCTAATAAAGAGTGCAATTTCTAGGACCAAAAAATAAATAGTAATTTTTTTCATGAAACCTGTTCTTAAATACATTCCTTAAAACCTAAAGTGAATATCATGACTCTACTGATTATAGAGTCGTCTGTACGAATTTTTGATTTTACATATTTTATATATTAGGCAAATTTAACATTTCAGTTAGTCGTAACTAATGTTGTAGATTGACTAGAATATATCTGTCAACTCTGACATAAAGCATGTGAAAATCTAAGTAGACTTTCGGACGGTCACCTGTCGTCAGATTCTTTTATATTAACAGATCTCTGAATAAGAAATGAACAAACCACTCACCAAATGCTCGAAAAGACACTAATTTATTACAATGTTTATGTACAAAAATCACTTTGATTTGTTACCTTCACTTGTAAATGAATGAGATTAATTTATCTAAAAAACTAAACTAAATATGGTCAAACCTGAACAGCATAAGGCTCTAAGCTTATTTACTTAACCTTAAACTAAACCTTAAAATATCTAAACGTTAAATAAACAACGTATGTTAAAAAGAGAAATCAAATTGTGAGACGCCACTGCTCGGTATCCGATATTATCAATAAGATAAAGTCCAAATGAACGCCGCTGCGTGTTAGTCAACAGGCAATTTAATTTTGAAAGAAATTCAAAACTACTTTAATCCAGTGAAATTACTTTAAAATTGAGGGTTCGTGTTACGTTTGATCAGAACAAATAGGGAAAGAGAGAGTCAATAAATCACAAATCACCGTGAAGCAGCACAACTCTTTGTTCTGAGCATTAATAAATAAATAGGAACATTCTCACCAATCTTCAGGGTTCTGTCCGCCAGCTTATTCTTCAATTGAGTTTGGAAGCAAGCAAAATGTGTAATTGGGCTGTAATTAGGTCGAACTATCCTTCTCGAGGGTCCCAGAACTGCACCATAGGCGGGTTTTTGCTTGCTATTCAATCCAAAACACAGCTCCAGGGTCAATTGGCAGGCGCCGAGCAACTGTGACCACTGTGAGAGACTCTTGAAAACAACGCGACAAGAGGGGTTGACAAAACGGTGAGACACAAACCAAGGGTGTTTTGTCAAAACTATGCGAAGTTGGAGTTCTTTTGGTGCGAAAATATCACGCTAACTACTAATACACAACGAGAACTGGGTTGACAAAACGGTGAGACACAAACTAAGGGTTTTGTCAAAACTATGCGAAATTAACTCGTTGGTATGCGAAATTGAGCATAAAATTGCTCCCGATAAGCGAACGGCGCGATACTGTGGTGGCGACGACAGACAGACTGGCACTACTTCGGGGTTTTTTGCACTGGGGTTGTACCTTGTACGGGCACTGCGTACGTGCCTTTTTTGATGTCGCTGATGGCGGCGGGCGCGGAGAGGGGGGGGGGGGACAGAGAAAGAGACAGAGGACAACACAGAGCGGAGCCATAAGCATAGGCGTGCGAATATGCAAGTATTTATTTTCCCTGTTGGAGATCATGTCTTCAACATACTGCCCCCTGTTGAAGTTATCAACTTCAACCAAAAACTAAGATGAGTTAGGGGAAATGGGGTCTGAATCTATGAACTCATCATCCGTGTCACCAATAGGTAGCGGGCAGAGCTTAGTGATACTGCGAGTGAAGATTCCATTTGCAGTCTGCACCTTGGCAACTCTCAACTTCTCATCACGACCCGGGTAGACTTCAATGATTCGACCAAGAGGCCATCTCAAAGGGATATTGTTCTCATCTCTAACCAGTACCAAATCATTAACCTTAAGGTTGGGAACAGGGGAAAACCACTTTGGTCGATGTTGCAGGCGATTCAAATAATCAACATGCCATCTCTTCCAGAACAATTGATAAATTCGAGAACACTGTTTCCAAAGAGAAAGTAGGTTAGATGAAATCTGGGTAATGTCCTTATCTGGGTATGCCATCAAACTTTTACCAATCAAAAAATGTCCAGGAGTCAATGGTTGTAAGTCACCAGGATCGGGAGATAGACCACAGAGAGGCCTGGAGTTCAAAATGGCTTCAATTTCAGTGAGGAGGGTACTAAATTCTTTTTAAAGACTTTGACCGCTCTAACAATGCAAGCTAAGACACGCTGCAATCGAGTGAAGGAAGAGAAGCGACCAAATAAATCATTCCAAAAACTATTTCGTTCCACGGATGTAGCTTTGACAAATGCTACCTTTTTCATCTCTGGAAGAGTCTCAAGGTTAGATTGGTGGTTAGGATCAAAATCATGCTCACTCAGTTCAAGATCATGTCTATGAAGAAACTCTGGACCAGAGAACCACAAACTTGACTGGACAAGCTTCTGAGGGGAAATTCCACGAGACGGGAGATCAGCCGGGTTATCCTCAGATTTCACGTGTCTCCACACACAACCCACTGTCTGCTCCTGAATCTGAGCTACTCTGAATCTGAGCTATTCTGGGGTGCGAATGTAACCGACAAAGGGCAATAGTGGAGTCACTCCACAAGTTGATAGAGTCAAAATCAAACTTGCGGCTTAAAATCTCACGCAGTTGGGTCACGAGTTTTGCGAGCAAGAGAGGGTACCTTCAGAGGTGCAACTTTAGACTTTGAGTTGACAAGCTGACATGAGACTGATTGATCAGCATAGAGGACTCTCATGTAAATACAAGCAGCGTAAGCGCACATGCTGGCATCTGCAAAACCATGCAACTGAATAGAGATCATGGGGCCAAAAAGAGTTAGAGGGCGAGGAATTTTTATTTCCTTTAATCGAGGTAAGTTTACAATAAAATCTGTCGACTTGGCCAGAATAGACTCATCATCAATCTCTGAGTCCCAATCCAATTTCTGTAGCTAGAGCTTTTGCAGAAGAAGTTTGCCAACCACCACTATCGGGGAAACAAAACCTAAAGGGTCGAAAATCTGAGCCACAGTAGACAGGATTTTTCTTTTTGTGAGTGTGTCAATCATAATAGACTCAGGAACAGAGACAACAAAACAGTCTCCAACTGAACTCAATTTAAGGCCTAAAATCTTACTTGGACAATTTTCTTGGAATATGTCATTCTGTTGAGCAGGTCAACAATTCAGGTGCGTTAGTGTTCCATTTATGCAAATTAAATCCAGCTGAATTCAAAAGATCATTAAGTTGAGAGTGCAGCAATCTTAGTTGTTCAGGGGTGTCACTACCAGCCAAAATATCATCCATATATGTCTGGTACAAAAGAGCTTCCGAAGCTAGAGGGAATTGTTCAGAATATTTTTCTGCTAGGTGTTTTAGTACTCGTGTGGCCAAATATGGTGCACAGTTAGTGCCGTACGTGACTGTGGACAATTCAATGCAGCGTAAGGGCTCCTGTGAATTGCTTCTCCAAAGAATATTTAGAAGAAACCGATGATCAGGATTAACTTTGATTTGCCGAAACATTTTTTCAATGTCAGCAGTCAGAGAGTAGCGAAAACAACGAAAACCAATTAAAATGTCATACAAATTGGGTTGAACTTGATAGCCTTTCAGCAATATGTCATTCAATGAAAGACCAATATCACTCTTGCAGCTACCATCAAAAACCACTCTGGCTTTAGTAGTGACATTTTCAGATCTAATAACTGCGTGGTGAGGTAAAAAGAACTTATTTGACACTTGCTGGTCAACTAGACAAGTATGTTCCAAGGGAATGTATGAGCCAATGTTACATTTGAATTTGTAAAAAACTATTAGAAGAAGCAAGACGACAATAATCTGAAAAGCCTGATCCACCCAGTGCTGCAATTGCTGGAAGGGGCATGGGAATTTTGAATTTACAAGGAAGGGGAGGAAGAAATTTTCAAGTGGTCAACCGAACCCAAAGTACAATTATGGAAATAAACAAGGACGTACGAATTATGGGAATTTTCCTTTCAAATGCCATCTTTGCCAAAAGGTTGAACAAACAATAGGGAAATGGCAATACCAGTCGAGGTTATCACAAGAACAGAGGTAACTATAGAAACCATGGAAACAACAATGCTCAAAGTATACAGCAACATAATCCTGATGATGACGATCCAGTTTTTTTTTATGACTAGTGAAAACTTGGAAGTGAAAATTGAAATGGCAAATATGACCTGCGAAGGACGTTGCATAAAATTTGTGATAGATAGTGGAGCAACAAATCATTTGGCAAATATAAATCTACTGACACACGGGAAAAATATTAAAGCTATTAGTCACAACATTAATGTTGCAAAACAGGGACAGACAATCACAGCACAAAAAGAAGGAGACATCCATGCAACCACCTCTAATGGAAAATTAGTCTTTATTACAGGTGTTTGGTTTTGTGAGGACTTAATGTTCAATTTACTGTCTGTTCGAAAATTAGAAGAAGCAGGACTTAAAGTTGTTTTTAAAAATGGTACAGTTTTAGTTTACAAAGACAAGTCAGTCATCTTAGAAGGGTCATTATGTGGAAACTTATACATAGCAAAATTCTGCTTAGCAGACAATAATAAAACTGAAAGTGCAGTAAATACATGTGATATGGTTTTAAAGCATCGGCAGATGGGCCGCTCTTTCAGATTTCCAGTACCAAATTGTGAAGTTTGTATTAAAGCTAAGCCGGTTAAACAGCCATATCCCCCTGAGCCTGAGTTCAGGAAAACAATCAGAGTATTGGAAGTGTTATCGTCAGATATATGTGGACCAACTACCACAGCAACATATGACGGTATGAATTATTTTATTACTTTTATAGATCACTTTTCTCATTTCGCAGTATGCTACTTGATTAGAAGCAAGAGTGATGCATTTGAAAAGCTTAAAAGTTATGTCAATGGTTGAAGCAAAGTTTCAATCTAAAATACACCACATAAGATGTGACAACGGAGGGGAGTATACGTCCGAAAACTTTAAAAGATTTTGTAATAAAAAAGGTACCCAAGTACCACGACACCGTATAATCCCCAACAAAATGGTGTGGCAGAACGATATAATCGGGTTGTAATGGGAAAAGCAAGATGCCTTATTTTGGACTCAAAACTGGACAAGGAAATGTGGGGTGAAGCAGTACGTTCAGCCATATATCTAATTAATCGTTTAGAAACTAGAGTTCTAAAGCCTGGACAAACCCCAGCTGAAATCTGGAATAAGAAAAAACCAAATATGTTAAAAATTAAGCTTTTTGGATCCAAAGCTTTAATTTTGTACCTAAAGAACTTCAAACCTTAAAATTGGATCCTCGAAGTCAGTAACTAAATATGGTTGATTATTGGGTTAATGGTTACCGACTGTGGAGTTGTGATAAAAGAAAAATAGTTATTGGACGGAATGTAACATTCTTAGAATAAGAGAGTGTGTCTAAACCAAATATTTCAAAGACACCTTCTGAAATAGACGTTGAACAGGAAAGTGACCAGGAAGGCAAAAATGAAAATCAACTTCAGGAAGTTCAGGGTCAGCTAAATGAGTCAGATATATAATCGAATACAGACAACTTGATTCTTAAGGAAAAAGTGCCCCTGTGCAATGGTGAAAACACTAAACGAGTTTCTACTGAACATTTAATTACTGATGTACCACAATCCTTTGAGGGTGTTGTAAAAGACGATGAGTGGAAAGCAGCTACTGAAGAAGAGTTGTGCTCATTAAAGGAGAAAAAAACTTGAGAATTAGTGCCAAAACCAAATGAAGAACAAATAATTGACTCAAAGTGGGTGTTTCGTCAAAAAGTGCTAGATGGTAAAACAATCAAAAAGGCACGACTAGTGGCACAAGTCCAGCTATTTTGATTATGTCATCCTTTTCTGTCAAAATTTCATAGCCTGCTAGATGAAGTTTTATAACGAACACCCCGTATTGTTATACTGATGGTTCTATGTTTCAAGCGCTTGTCTTGGTAGTTATATAATAGTGGAATAGGTTTTCATTAATAAAATGTGTAAATGGATTCTGCTGCCAATGTAAGTTAAAAATTTTCTAATCGGGGTGTTCATTATAAAACTTCATTTAGCAGGCTACGAAATTTTTCAGAGAAAGATGACATAATCAAAATAAATGGACTTTCGTTTCTCCATCCTTTTCTTTTGACATTTCACAGCCAACTAGATGAAGTTTTATAATGAACACACCGTATTTATGCAATAAAATCACGATCGTTTATTGCAAGCTACGAGGAACTGATCTGCATACCCTCTATAATGCATATATAACAGAAACACATTTAATCCTACTTCATCGAACTCTCGGTCAACCCGCTGACCTATAAACCATTCCCTATTATTGTGTATCTTCTCAACATGTGCCGAAAAGAGACAGGTATAAAAAAAAATAAAGATTTCAAAGGTAACGAATTGCCAAAAATAAGTGAATGGGGTATACTAACAGGTCCATTTCGATCGATGTCTTTCGCCCCGGAGACGGCGATGTTTCACCTACGAAATCTGAACTTGAACTCTCGTTTCCCTCCGGTGAACGAATGCATTTATGCATTTTGGTCCAAGAAATACCATTGATCCGCCGTGACAATGAACAACCAATGAAGAATCAGCAAAGGCACTCCGATGCTCTCTATATCTAGGATAATAAAACTGCGCTCTGGGCTATTTTTACATTTTATTACGACGGCTTTCTTTGAATATGAAGATTTTCAACACGATTTATTGCCTTTTTGTCTGCATGGAAACAGAGGATTTATTTGGAATTTTTGAAGTAGTTTAAATGCCTTTATTATTATCTCCTTATGTTGGTTTTCCCAACAATTATAAATTCTCCAATTATGAAACTTTTATATGGGCGTTTTTTGATATATCATTTTCTTTTAATGATCACTCTACAAGGTGTTAAAATAAGTTAAACAATATTGAAAATACCCTGTATTTAATCTACTATTTGCACTCTTGAGGTCTTTAATATGAAAAGCTGACGATCAATATGGGTGGGCAGGTCCATAGAGATTTTTTTTTAATCTGCAGGAACATGCAATAGCACAATTTGGTTAATACGTTTGGCGGTATTACGCACACTAATTATTATTATGAAAACTGAACACAAAGAGTGGGAATAACTAATGGTGACGTTATTAGCGGCGCATACAATATGCAAATTGAGCCTTTGGTGCTCTATTGTTTCGATTTGGTGCAGTGAAGTAATAACTCTTTGTTGTTATTGGGTCGTCAGTGCTGAGGAAGATCGAAATCTTATTTGATGAGGTAATGATGTAATTTGTTTATTTTAAGTAGTAATTGAACAACTATGTAAATTAATATTAGCGCTCATATATCATTTGGTAACATTTTTCTTGAAAATTAACACGACCTAAATACATTCTAAAGGATTGTCGTGCTAAAGCCAATTCTCCCCTTGTTTCTTTATACGCTTCCATTAACACCTTTAGTGCGTAAGTAAAATAGAGGGTGGCACCAAATGTGGATGTGTAAAATGAGACGCTTCAAATTACCAAATAATCCTTTCGAATTCAATAACTTTCACGTCACTCGTGCTCGCTTTGCATTTTACGAGTTCGCAGACACCAATACCAAAATCCAATCTAAGTTAATGTATTTTGAGCAGATTTCTAGGGCACGAGCGTATTGAAGGAAATGAATATACAATGCTATAAAGGTTCTGGCTCTAGAGATGGAATAGAATCGTTACGCTAAACGATCCTTGGTTGTCGTGTTTTTTTGTCGTACCTGAGGGGGTGGGTAATGAGCAAAGTTGCTTAATGAAATTAATCCGGCGCTTTAAGGGGGCTTTTAGCGTCCCGCTTTCTCCCTTGCTTGTTAATCAACTAAAAACTGAATTTAAATTTTTCGCTGTGCTTTTTCCTTAATTATTACAATTGATTTACAACTGGGACATCCGCCAGCAGGCGAGTGTTTATGCTTGCATGAAATTGGATTACCGCCTTTGGGGTGGGCACTTTTTAATTTGAATTTTTGCGATTCGATAAAACGTTGTTCAGGGTTTTAGTGTACCGAATCTGGTGCTTTTGTTGCAGTTTTTCGACCAAGTTGATCTAAACATTTTGTTCATGCCCTGCAGTCGGTATGACGTTACAAAATTGACTGGGTTCAAGGCAAAGTAGCGTACCGCACAGGAGAATTAACTCAATTTGGCGTTATTTTTCCTTCATTTTTTGGGGTTTTAATGTTTTTCTTTGCGAACACATTTGATTTTTCTTCATTTCTTCTGTTATACTATAGTAAATTAAGTTCTGTATTTTACTTTCAATTGCTACCTATCTTCGACTCATTTTCTTTCCTTTCGCGCCAAATTTCCTACACAATTTATGTGAATGAATGATTCAGATCAAACCAATTTCCAATAATTACCAAACTCACGTGGAGGATGAAAAAGTAGCTATGGCAACTACTCTCTTGGTATGGAACAACAACGAAAAATTTGGCCAAATTCAATGACAGGTAAGTGCTGATTTGTTGAATATTGACAATATGCCAACTACACGTTTAAAATCTAGTATATCTATACATCTGGAGACCCCCTACTGTTTTATAGTTTTGGCCTCCATTTTTAGCAGTGGGAACCTTAAAAATGGCGGCGAAATCCACTAGAAGTGACGTCTTACGTCAAATTATTGCAAAACAATTGTCACTGTCATTATTATTATTGACCATTTCAGAACAGATGATTCTGACAAACTTTTCTGAAGGACATAAGAACAGTGTAAAAAAAAACGAATTAAAGGCTTAAAGTTTAACACACTGTAGTTTTGAAAGTAAGCCACTTTCGGTCTATAATAAGCGGTAAAATAATCCTTGGAGATAAATGGAATACCAAACGTTTTTTTTTGTTTTAGCAGCTATTACAAAAAGAACCCAACGTTTTTGTTTCGGAAATAATTTTTTAACACCCTGAAGATACTTATTGTGGTAAGTATTTTTTTTAGTAATTAGTGTTGAATTAAGTATTCACTCAATTTTCTGAATAGTCTTAGTGGCCTGAATCAACAACTTTATTTTCAGTTGGTTGTCGTTTCATAATGTCAGCGTGTTTAATACCTTTAATTTATTAGTTTACAAATTTTCTTTGCAACAAATCTTGTATGAAATGATATAAAATACAGCACGCCCTTATCAGTGTCCAAACTTTTGATTAAATGTAATATACAAAAGTTAAATTTAAACATAACTCCGTCTAGAGGAATACAGGGCTCGATTGCACCGCACAAATGGACCGGACCATTTATTTCCGTCTAGCTAGTCACAAGCCCAGAAAACGGGGAGCGAAAACACGCATTCTTTGCTCCATTATTTTTTTAAAGAATGGATAAAGACGATCACAAAAAAGAAAGTGAAGAGCCTGTGATCGAAGAGGGGAATCCTAACCCCACTGAAGAAACGTCGCCTAGGATGGAAATTAGTTTCACCCAGGAAGACGAAGCCTTTTAGACTTCGAGCCACTTTAGAAGACTCGGAGTTTGAGAACGCAGAGGGAGCGACGAAATGGGCCAAATCATCCAAGGTCTAATCCACGGTCCTTTCCACAGCCACGTCAGAGAGAAGAAAGGAAAAGAGTAATGACTACAAAAACCCAAACAGGACAAAAAAAAGGAAGGAAATAAGGGCCAAGAGGAGGGCGGGGAGCAAGAAGTAAGCAACCCCGCCCAGTCGGGGTTGCCCCTCGGTCTCGACGTGATACTGAGGAGAATTATTTAGTCATGAACCATCTTTTGCTTTATTTCAAATACAGTATCTCTGATCACTAATTGGTGGACAAATTGGAAATATCAAACTTTATTTGAAATAATTATATTACTTATCCCTAATTTCTGAGTTTCTTTCGATGGGTTCAGACGAATTCCAAAATTCACCGGGTCGTCTACCGGTCAAGCTGGTCATGTGATGGCCAAGTAGCAATTTAATGGATTCAGCAGGTGACTGATTTACCCAGTAGATGATCTGGTGAGTTTTGGAATTCGCCCTTCCTCTTTCGAACACCTCTGCATCCTGATTGGCCATAAATAATAGTTAACATGTGTGACCTCACTAAATACAACCAATTGGAAGGGCACTAACAATAGTCCTAAGTTTAGTATAAACTTTGACTATTTTGGTACATACCATCATTTCTGGCACAACCTCAGCTTCCTGGTTTTGGAAGGGTTTGAAATCAGGTCGTTAAGTTTTTTTTTTGTAGACTGCGGATATAAAGAGCAATTATTAGGATCAACCTTCAATATTATTGGGTTTTAGTTATCTTTATTTATTCCTCAGTGATTGATTTGTTTAATTGAAATCGATTTGTAAGTCAACCTAATAAAATCATTCGACTCTGAAGTACTCACCATAGTGTATATATCACATTGTACAGACTCCATAAGGCCATCCACCACCCTCAGGTTCATTTCTTTCGAATAGCTAAAATACACTGTGCTTCATGACATGCCTCTACGTCAAAGTTCATTTTTAATTACCTTTGATGCTTTTGATATCTTTGTTGTTTCAGCCCTTTTTTCATTTTCCCGAGTTTTACCTTTATCTTACAACCTTGTTGTGTTCTATCAACCTTCAACATTTAAGATAATTAGTAGCACCTGCTGCTAAATGGACATACTTCCTACCTCTACTACCCTCCGGAACACCTCGATACTCAAGTGAACCCCACAAAAGACTGCTGATCCAAGTGGACTGCCTCAACTACCTGCCGACCTGTCCAGCGTCGAGGCAACTTCCAGACGACCTTCTGTATAGCCTACCTCGGAAACAAATAGAGCCCAACGCGGAGATTAGAGGTGGGTTCTTTCCTTCTTGAACTACAGGTTTACCACATTGAACTCTGAACTTCTACCCCAAATGCGTCACAAATCACTCACATTTTAATTAGTATTCTAACTAACTTTTACAAATTAGTGTAGACCAGACATATAATATATGAGCGGGGTCTGTATGGGAAAATAACCCCCATTCTTTTGTCCTTTAACCAACGCAAACATCACATTCATAGATAAACACTATAATATTACGTATTTAGGTTTAAGTCATTTTCCATTCTCACTAACACATGCTTACTGAATGAAATAGAAAAATTAAGTCATAAAAAACCTTCTCTGGTTTCTGAACGGGAAGAGAAGTTTATTTTAAATCTGAGTTACTTTACCAGAGAGAAACATGCAGGAAGACCCCTTTTACCTCTAACTTCAGTGCACAAGTTATGTATGTAATTACTTGTTCTACGTATTTTCCAGGATTAGGTTTAAAATTACTAATTCTACTAATGCCTATATAAGTAAAAAGCTGTTGTATTTGAAGAAGGCTTATTACACTTAGTTTGTATACTTTATATCAAACATTAAAGTTCTTATCATAGTTCTTATTCACTAATGCGGAAATTGCACAGAACGATTCTGAAATGATGAACTAATCTGAAATTTTATTATTGATAGGAACATCTACAAGACAAGGCAATCAGGAGAGGGTCTAATCAGTGTATGGACTGGTGGAGAATGTCGACTAGAGACTCACATAACGTCAATCGCTAAGAAAATGATGCTAGCCAAACAGTAGAACGCAAAAGAAATGAATGCTGGTGATAGCTCTATCGAAGGTTTAAACATGAGAAAATATAAAAGACCCGCTGAAAGAAGTAAACGCGAACAAATAAAAACTTTCTTTTTCTTTGTCTGTATGTGGAATTTGAACGTTAAACATATTTGGAAATACGCGATCTAATTTAGGTTCTTCTTAGGTTTTCTTCTAATTCTAGGCAGCCAATGTTGGGTCGTATATTATCATTGTCTTTACACATCGATATACTTAAACAATGATATTATATTTTTTTCCAAAAAAGAAGGTTGTTTCAAATCTTGTAACCTTAAACAATTCAGCCGCCAAGAAGTATAATATAACCTTTAGTATTATTCCATAATTTAAGTTTAATTTTAGAGGCTTTTACAAATTTGTTTCATAAGAAAAATTGGTCAATTAAGCTAACAGGAACTATCGGTGCTCTATACGTTTAAGCTACTGTATCCTAAAGAATTATAATTTTTATTTCCAGATCAAAAAAGCCTCAATTGTTAAAAGGTTTAGATAGTTTTTTTGAGATTGAGATCTAATATATATCGAAATGTTAATAAAATTTTATAATCCTCAAAATCTAATATATATATATATATCGACGATTTTCGATTACACTAGCCAGTTACACTCATCAAAAGACGTAAACTTTTCTAAATTTCTTGTAAAAACTTCAAATACATTTTTTAGGAACATGACAGTCATATTCGTGACTCTTCAATCAATTACTGGTTAGTAGCAAAAACAAAAACTTGTTGGCAAAATTAAAGTTGGCATTAAAGGTAAATCTTAATGGTCTTATTTACGACGTGCTGTCATATCCAGGGGACGTCACGATTCATGACGTAATTCCACAACATCATTACTCAGACTATACCACTGTCATTTTCAGGGTTACCCCTTCAAGGTATCTCTATAAATTGTACAGCTTGTACCAGAAAACAAATAAGATAATATTGGCACAAAGAAGCAACAGGACATAAAATTGCAGCGACCTTAGAAATGATCCGGCAATGACCATTTCTAAGGTCGCGCTAGGTTTAGTAACCAAGAAATAGGTGACCTAAATTTATAAATCATAGATCGTAAATTTGTTCAACAAGTGGGTACTTCGAACCGCTGATTGATGTCATGGAAAAGAACGTTGCAATGCATTGGAAAAAGTGCTGACGAAAAGAGGAAGAACCTCGAGAGATTTTGGGGCTAGCGACGGGGATTCGCTCGCTGGCTTGCACGTAGGCAAGACTACAAGATATGAAGTTCGGGGTTGATCCTTTTGGGGGCGTTACGTCAGGTAGACGAACGACCACTCGTCGAAGAGTTATTAACTGTTTTCTAAAATTTGTTATCGTCCCAGTACAAGAAAGAACCACCCTTGTTGTCGTAAAAGAAGCCACGAGTACGCATAGGACGCCCAGTATCCTCGAAGTAGTGGAAGGAAACAGTCATGAGAAGCGGTCACAAGCAAATCGTCAGCCTCATCCAAGCAGACCATGAAGAGGGCAAGAGCTTTTCCTTGGGAAGTCACACGCTAGTTGCCATGCGGAGGTATTTGCAATACTCGAAGTGGTCACACGACCAGAAGTCAAACAAGGATCAGAACAGAATATCTTCATCTACTCCGACAGTACTCTGGCCCTACGAGCCATTTGTAGGAACAGGACGAGCTCAAAGCTCCTTCGGGACTGCAGGGATGTTCAAAAATGGTAACCCTGGAATGGGTTCCTGGATATAAGGGCATTGAGGGAAACGAGCGCGCCGATGAATCGGCCAAGTGTGGTTCGCAGACGTGCTTTACTGGACGGGAGCCATATCTAGGAGTAAGCAATAGGTACGTCTCTCACACTATGAATAGGTGGGCATGGTAGAGTACAAGAACAAACTGGACACAGTCAGGAATATATATAGAGAGACCAAAAAAAATTATCCTAACCAGGATAGATCGCATAACTCGTGGCTTCTTGAGAGAAGTCCGCAGGGCCTGGTAGACCATATCAGAATCCTCACGGGCCACTGCAGACTAAACAGACACATGCACCTCCTAGGAATGGTGGGCAGACTACTCTGCCCCCACTGAGAAACAGGGAAAGGGTCGTCATACCACTCTCTGGGAGCGTGCTATAATGGGGGCTCCACTAAGAGCGAAACCGGTCTATGGTTCCTCAGTCTGATACAAAACTGAGTTTGATACTCTACTAAAAGTCGCCCCCAGACAATGTAGATGTGAAATCTCGGCCATCTGTCTTTGGGAAGTGACAACTTCAGCGGAAATCTGTTTTGGTTCATTTTACGATTTGTCTCACACTTTGTGGAAGAACCAGCCGTCGTCTGATGGCGCCACTTGCACATATCTAAATAATGTTTTAAAATATAGTGGGATATGATATCTTTACTTTGTCTAACTTTTATATAAACAAAACTAAAAATGAAAAAAGCATAATATTATATTGCACTAATCAAACATGCTCCTTCAATAGAAACCTTGACTGGGACTGCGCCCAATAAAAATGCTCCCCCGTTGAATCACCGTAGGAAAATTGCGTTCCCTTTGAATCCGACGGGATTTCGTCAATGGGTTTATTGCTGTTCACATTTCCCCGTCCATTTGGAATTCAATAAAGAAGCGGGTCGCCGATGCAAATTAGGGACAAATAACCCCGGACAAGTGATAAAAAAGAGCCGGGAACGGGGGATGTAGCTATGAAAACGTCTAGGATATGATTGCTAAAGTTCGGAGCTTAAGCGGTTCATTGGGGTGGGAGATGGCGGGAAATAAGGGACTGCGAGGCTAAAAGTCGTGTTTGTCTCTAAGTAAATAAAATAAATGAGAGGCCTAAAAGATTTTTTGGGTACTAATTCTGATTTATTAGGGTATTAATAAAACAAAAAAATTGAGAGAATAATAAATTATATTAGTTCATCTGCCAATAAAACTCAGTCCAGTACATTTCCTTAAAGCTCTATAGTAGAGGAAGCGATCTCTGTTACATCATGTCTTTCCTGACGGTATTCCATGTTGCATTAGGGGGGGAAGTCAAAGTGTTCTAGAGATTCACTAACTTATTACATCAATTCTCTATTTTAAAGCCGTTATTTACACGTATTTTATCTCTGACAACCAAATAAGCCCTTGAACTAATTGCACAGATTAAGTATACGGAGTACTACAATTATTATGGTGTTTAACGTGTTTGTTCTTCAAGAGCTCCGTACGCATGTGCTTATAAAAGAGATTGTTTAATAAACTAAATACATTTAGATTTAATGCTATATAATTATTAAACATATGTACATTATTTTAAACTATACATTTAAATTGATATATGTATATATCATATATATTTTTGATTTAGTTGAATAATTATAGAAACATCTTTAGTTTAATATATTCATACGCCTACAGTTGAATTTTCCAAGAAATTATGGGATGGTTTTATTAGAATCAAGTGCGATTTTTTTTACTACAAAACCTTTAAACTCCAAAAGAAGAAAGTTCAAACACCAATATAGTCAAAAGTTAGTCAAGAGAAAGAAATAAATTGAGCCTTTCATTTACTTCATGTTCTTTCAGTTTTTTGACTATTAGTATTTGTAAGCAGTAGGCCAATCCTCCATACAGATACTAAAAAGTCAACGTCATAAATGCATTTGCGGATTTTATAGACCTTTCTTCTTGGGTAACTCTCCATTACTCTAAAATTAAATACTAATAATTATTCAAATAATAATACAAATAATGCAGAACACTCATCAAGCAGTTTGGGTAAATTTAGTCTCAATGTTGTTAATTTAATAATATTTAGGTAACCACTTTGCTGAGTGAACGCTTGGTTTATTTTATGCTCTATTTAGTTTTACAGAATGCTTTTTTTTTCAGCAAATCACAGTCCAAAAAGTAAAGAAAAAACAAAACTGGAAAAACGTAATTTATTTTCTGTTTGGAGCAAGATGGAGTTTTCTTCTAGAAAATCAGTAAACTATATGTAGAAGCAAAGGATATTTGGGTCAGTTTACGTATATTAATTTATATAAAATAGTTAAAATCTTTTGATTTTACAAACACTGTGTTATCGTAAAAACTTTCAAGAAAACTAGCAAAAAAACGAATGAATGGAAAGACGTCATCAGGCTTCAAAAATATATATAATCAGTAAAGCGAATGTGTCTCAAAGGATGTGAACTCTTCTTAGTGCCCTGATATTTCTTCAAACTGTTGAATGAGTCAAGTTTTCTTTGTTTTGAGAAATTTGTCAGTTTTTCACCAAAGAACACGAATTTATAAAGCCAAAAGAAATCGTAATAGTCTATGTAAAACATCTTCAGGTTTGAAAGACTCAGACAAAGCCCTCCTCTAGGTAGTAGTATGCTGAATATGGGAGATGGCTTTGCTTAGTTTCATCGTTTTTCTGAGACTAAAATATTTCAAGTCATTTGGGATAAACTTGCGAAAGAGAAGAATTCAAAGAGCTGCTCCAGCAACCTTCTGGGAATAATCAGGTATGGTATACAGACGGATTCACAGTCGTCAGGAG
This sequence comes from Taphrorychus bicolor, assembly GCA_951812265.1. Lineage (NCBI taxonomy): Eukaryota > Metazoa > Arthropoda > Insecta > Coleoptera > Curculionidae > Taphrorychus > Taphrorychus bicolor. Next base: position 19,377,313 of record OX638306.1, on the reverse strand, counting down.
CCGGAATATACAAAGCAGGCCTCGCAGAGGGCGAGAGCTTTTCTTCAAGAAGCCACACGACAATTCTCCAACGGAGGTCTTTGAAATATCCGAAGTGGCCACACGACCAGAAGTCAAACAAGGAGCAGAACAGAACATCTTCATCTACTCCGACATTCAGGCGGCTCTGCGAGCCATCTGCAGGAAAAAGACGAGATTAAAGCTCGTTCAGGACTGACAGATGCTCTAGAGTCACTGGCAGAAACAAAAAGTGTAATTCTGGAGAACGTTCCTGAACATAGGGGCATTGAGGGAAACGAGCGCGCCGATGAATCGTCCAAGCGTGGTTTCCAGATGTGCTTTACTGGACCGGGGCCATATCTAGGTGTAAGCAAAAGGTACGTCTCTGACACTTTAAATGAGTGGGCATAGGAGGGTACAAGGACAAACTGGCCACCCTTAGGATCATATAGACAGACCTAGGAAATCTACGCTAACCCGGATAGATCCAAGGACTCGTGGCTACTTGAGAGAAGTCGAGACCTTATAGGAATCCTCACTTACCGCCGCAGACTAAACAGATACATGCACCTACTAAGAATGGTGGACAGTCCATTCTACACCCTCTGGGGAGTAGGAAAATAGTCGTCATACCACTTTCTGGGAGTGTGCTGTAGGTGGGCACGACTACGCCACAGGGCACTGGAGCCCCTTCCTCCATCGAAAGGAGCTTCCGACTTTGAGGTGGGACGGGATACTCTCCTTCACTAGAAGGACGGGTCGACTCGTGGAAAGAGGGTCCAATCGGAGTAGGGATGGGTGGATCAGGACCTCTTCGTTTTTAATATGATGACAATGACATGTCTTCATGATCTTGAGAAAAGACTGGAGCCATTCAATTTCATTTAGTTTTGAAAAAACTAAGCAGGTTTTTTCCTGGCAGAATATAAGTTATAGAAAAGCAAATATAAGCGAATATAAGTGCAGAACTGCAAATATAAGTGAAGAGTTGGACCATAAGTCCTGTATATTTTCATGACCTGGACATGTTTTTTCTTTATTTAGAGAAGAGACATATTCTCTAAGTTTTTTCTAACTTGAAAAAAAAAACTAAAATTCTCTTTTTTAAAAAGTACGGAAATGCAAAATAACTGAAGAAATAAACCTAGAAAATTATTAAATACTTAAGTCCTGTGTAGGACAACGAATGTGAAGCAGTTCAGGTTAATATTTTTCTTTCGTGGTCTTAAATGTGACGACCTAACATCACATTTACGACGTGTTAACCTTACCATTTAAGATGATAATGTTAACACAGATTTAGATTCATTCAATGAAGAGTTCTTTTCTGACAAAGCACAAAAATTGCAGAGAAATGGTGAAAGAAAACTAGACTAAGCAAAATTTCTTCAGATTTGGGAAATAGACAGAATCTTCTCCTAGGCAATAAGTACTATGCGTTCACTAGAATCCGTCGTCTAGCTACCTGATGAAATTCATTTGTTATTTTGAACCATGTCGTGAATTACTTCCTTCAATATTTTCTTAAGTTGTCCCTTTTGTAAAGTCAAATGTCCGGGGATGACACTGACGGCTCTAGAGCGCTTTGAATTTATCCTCATCCTTTGTTTCCTTGATAGGAATGTAGGATGGGAATCCGCTCCGACCTTTCTAGTGCTGCCACTCGAAATGACAGCTAATAAATAAGTGACAGTGACAAATAATAGATGGTGAGTTAGGTTACGACGTGCCTTTATAACTCTCTTCTTTTCTATCAAAAAATCATAGAATGAAGACCATGAAGACATTGAAGATCATGAAGCTAGATGACGTTATCTAATGAACACCCCGTAGTGCAAAATACATTTAAACAACATAAAGCATTTTAGTTTAGTTAACGTTTCCTTTCATGTCTATTCATCTGTAATACATCTTTAATTTTAGAGAAGAAATAACTTAAATTAGGTCCTCTTAATTTTGCAGAAACAGTTCTTTTCGGGCAAAACACATAAACTACAATGAAAAATTGAGAAAGAAAATTGAACTATGCAAAACATCTTCAGATTTGAAAATAAGTCTTTTTCTAGGCATTTCGGAATGGACTGGGACTGGGATTTAATGTGAAGGAGTTGATGCCGGTGTACTGTGATGATCTTTAATTTAATAAAATTTCTTCACCTTCTTAAGTGAACATTTAGGCTCAATTGTTAGTGTTAGAGATAGTAAAAAGCATTTTAGAGGCAAAATGCACAACATGTAAATATAAGCAAAGAAGGAACACTAAACAAAGGAAGACATCTTAAGGTGTGTGAAGCAGGCAGAGTTTTCTCTTCTAGACAATAAATTAGTTGTGCAGGGGAAACTTAAAAAATATATAAAATATTTTCGGTTACTTAAGGTTTGCTTTCTTTCATGTTAGTTCATTTAAGAAAAAGCCTTCACATTCTTTACAGAAAATGTAAGTGCATTGAAATTTTTTTAATTTTAAAGGAACTAAAAAACACTTTTTGGCTAATTATTCAAGTTGCAAAAAGAATTGAGTAAGAGTATTAAAGTAACTATAACTTCTTCAGATTTGGGAAACAGGCAGTTTTCCTCTAATCAACAAATTGACGGTATGTGAGATACTTAAAGAATGTAAAACAGTTTAGGTTGGTTAAAATTTTGTTGGTTTTATGATCTGAACCTCTACATATTCTTGACAGAAGATTGAGGTTAATTCAAGTTGCAGAAACTAAAAAACTCTATTTTGGTAAAATACTGAAAACTACAAATTCAAATGAAGAAAGAAACTAGAATAACTAACACACTTTTAAAATTACAAAACACAGTTTTCTTTTTAAGCAGTTTGGTTTAGTTAAATTTGTTTACTTTCATGTCTCTAATTTGATAACACGTCCCTCATTATAGAAAATTTAGGTTTATTCAAGTCCTTTTAGTTTTAAAGAAGCAAAGGATCTTTCCCGGTTTAAAATACACAAGTGCAAAGATACTTGAAGAAGAAAAATGTGACTAAGTAAAATATCTCCATACTTGAGATACAGTTCTGTACTTCTCTCTAGGCGAACAGTACAACGAGTATAGGAGACTTAAAGGTATGAAACAGTTTAAGATAGTTAACGTTTGTTTACTTTCATGGTTTTCATTTTAATGATAAGTATTCACCTTCTTGAGAGAAAATATAGTTTAATTCAAATTCTTTTAGTTTTAAAGAAAGCAAAGAGTGGTTTATCGGAAAAATAGATGAGTTTATGAATACGTTCACAAAAAAATTAAAATCACCAAGCAACCAATCTTCATATTCAGGATACAGAATATTCTTATATGTAAGCAATCCATGGACTGTGTGCTTGAGACTTAAGACTTAAATAATATGAAGTAGTTTAGGTTACTTTAGTACTCTAATGGTTTAAATGTGAAAAAAAAAATCACTTTTCTGACAGAACGTATAGGGTCATTCAAGGTCTTTGAGTTTTAAAGAAAGGATTATGCTCTTTCATAGAGAAATACAAAAGCGTTAGCAAAACTGAGCTGTAGGCAATCAGTAGACTGTATATAATACTTAGAGACTTAAAGAATGCAATTTAGTTAAATGTAACTAACGTTTTTTCATTTCATAATCTTTAATGTCATAAGAAGGGTCCACTTTCTTAAAATAAGATTTAGGTTCATTCAAGTTTTCTTCAATTTTGAGGAAAGTAAAAAAAATCTTCCTTGGAAAAATACACAAGTCCCAAAAAACTGAAGAAGGAAACTCAACTAAGTAAAAAATCTTCATACGTTGGTTACAGAATCTTCTCTCTAGGACTGAGTGTGGGTAACTTATAACAAATGAAACAGTTTAGGCTATTACATTTGCTTACTTTCATGGTCTTTAATTTTACAGTTCTCTTGAAAGTATATCTAGATGCATTCAAGGTCTTCTATTTATGAAAAAGGGAAAAAACTTTTTCTTGAAATAATGTACAACTTCAAAGAGAATTGAAGAAGAACTAGTCTTCGTGATTAGAATAGAGACTTGCCGAAACTGCTTAAGGTAGTGTCTGTTTACTTTCATTTTACTTTTAATCTAATAACAATTCTTCACTTTTCTGAGAGATTGTTTAACCTCGTTATTGCTGCTGTTTCAAGGTAATTAAAGAAAGAAACTAAACTAAGTAAAAAATCTTCATATTTTGGTTACAGAGTCTTCTTTCTACGACCGAGTCTGGTTGACTTACAAAAAATTAAACACTTTAGGCTGTTACATATGTTTACTTTCATGGTCTTCAATTCGACAGTCTTCCTTTTCTTGGAAGGAAATTTAGATCCCATCAAGGTGTTAGATCCCAACAATTCTTCACTTTTCTGAGAGATAGTTTAACCTCGTTCTGGCTGTTTTCAGGAAGTGCAAAGGTAATTAAAGAGGAAAACTAAACTAAGTACAAAATTTTCATATTTCGGTTACAGAATCTCTCTAGGACTAGGTGTTTTCGACTTCCAAAAAATTAAACAGTTTAGGCTATTACATTTGTTTAATGTCAAGGTCTTAAATTTGAGAGTCCTCATTTTCTCGGAAGGAAATCTAGATCCATTCAAGGTCTTTTACTTATGAAAAAGAGCAAAAAGCTTTTTGTCGAAATAATGTACAACTTCAAATCGATTTGAAGAAGAGGTACTAGACTAAGTAAAACGTCTCCATGTTTAGAATAGAGTCTTGTCAAAGAATCTGAAACTGTTTAAGCTAATGTCTGTTTACTTTCATTTTAATTTTATTGTGATAACAATTCTTTACTTTTCTGGGAGATGGTTTAACCTCGTTCTCGCTGTTTACAGGAATTGCAAAAGTAATTAAAGAAGGAAAATATACTAAGTAAAAAATCTTCATATTTTGGTTACAAAGTCTTCCCTCTAGGATTGAGTGTGGGTGACTTACAAAAAATTAAACAGTTTAAGCTGTTGCATTTGTTTACTTTCATGGTCTTCAATTTAACAGGCTTCAATTTCTTGGAAGGAAATTAAGATCCATTCAAGGTATTTTACTTATGAAAGAGAGAAAAAAGCTTTTTCTCGGAATTATGTACAACTTCAAAGAGATTTGAAGAAGAAGAACTAGTCTTCGTGTTTAAAATAGAGTCATGTCAAAGAATCTGAAACTGTTTAAGCTGACGTCTGTTTACTTTCATTTTAATTTTATTGTGATAACAATTCTTCACTTTTCTGGGAAATGATTTAACCTCGTCCTTGCTGTTTTCAGGAAGCGCAAAGGTAATTAAAGAAGGAAGCTAAGTAAAAAATCTTCATATTTTGGTTACAAAATTTTCTCTTTAGGACTGAGTGTGGGTGATTTACAAAAAATGAGACAGTTTAGGCTGTTACATTTGTTTACATTCATGGTCTTTAATTTGAGAATCTTCATTTTCTTGGAAGGAAATTTAGATCCATTCAAGGTCTTCTACTTATAAAAAAGAGAAAAAAGCTTTTTCTCGGAATAATGTACAACTTCAAAGAGAATTGAAGAAGAAGAACTAGTCTTCGTGTTTAAAATAGAGTCATGTCAAAGAATCTGAAACTGTTTGAGATAGCGTCCGTTTACTTTCATTTTAATTTTATTCTGATAACAATTTTTGAATTTTTAACTTCTTTTTTGCTGTTTTGAGGAAGGGCAAAAGTAATTGTGAAAGGGACTAAGTAAAAAATCTTTAGGTATGTGTTGGAAACAAAGTCTCCTTTAAGCAATCAGTAGACTCTGTGTGGGAGTATTAAAGGAAGTGACACACTTTGTCCAGAATAGATAAAGTTTGTGTACTGTAATCGTTTTATTGGAATATATTTGGTTAATTCAAGTTCTCTTGTGTTTAAAGAGATTGAAGGCGTTTTTTCGAAAACACACAAAATGCAAAAGAAACAACTTCAGATTTGAGAAACGGGTTACTTCCACGGTCCCTACTTGGGAGTGTGGAAACTTACAAGTGTTTTAAAATAGCTAAAGAGCGTATTTCAGCAAAATAAACTGCAATTAAAAGTGAAAAAGAAAATCATCTAGACCTAGTAAAACATGTTTCAAACTCAGAGAGACAGTTAGAATTTCCTGCTTGACAATAAGTACCTAGACTGTGCGTGAGAGAGTTATAGAATGTGAAGCTGTCTGTGTTAGCGTCTATCTGGCTTTATGTTCTTTAATTTGATGAATTGTCCACTTTTTAATTTTTCTTGCCTGTCCTTCACTTCAACCCTTCTTGCATGATCTGTGTAAAAGGAGTTAGCACTAATCACCAATTCAGAAACTACGACTTCTTTGCCAACTGATGTTACCTAGTTTGCTTCTCATAGCAAAAATTTCAAATCCCTTATAGATCCTAGATGCATATTGTTATAACTTTCACAACATGAATCATTTTTAATCTAAAATTGAAACAACCAGTTTTACCTCTCTGTGTTCTTTTTAAGCCCTCCTAACAAACCAGGCTCAATCTGGGGATCACTTTGGTGTATATTGAGCACGCAATCATGAAAAAACTAATAACTATCTAAACCTCTCCTAAATTTTATTGGACCCACATACATTTAAAATACATTTTCAACTTGTGTTAGGTTTCGCTTATGGGCTCCTTATAAGTTTGGTTGCCAGTAGCCACAGTTTTCAAGTATACATCTAAAGCTCTAAAAGCTGGTTCCACATTCACAGCATAATGCAATTCCGAGAATAATCCTCGTAATGATCCAACTTTGTGTCACAAACAAGAATCATTAGGTTAAAATCTTAAAAAACAGGAGCATTGTTAATCGTAATTTAGCTATGGTTGTAGAATCAGGACAACACAAAAGATAAGTTAACAAAAATAATGCGGGTACCACGTATTTTCTTAAGATAAAATTATTTGCTTATATATAAATAGTTATTATTTTATTTATATTTACATCCACCTGTATTTTTGGCCAAAACTTTTGTTTCCAGCACAAACTTAGCTTAGCCTACTTAGAACTACTAGAACTGCAACTAATCTGTATAGTTTGCTGGTAGCCCCTGAAGCACTTGAAGTCCCGATTCCAAAGAAACCCTCCAGAGTACTCGGATCTGTAACGCAATATCATGTAAAAATCCAGCGGGAAGTACCTATTTGCTCGATATACTGACCGTTCTTGTCGTAATAATGCCGAATATCAGGAAAAGTTGCATCTGAAAATACAAAAAGATAGCAAGGTGAGTAAAGTTAAATAAGAAAACGTGCCAATAATCTTACATTATAACTTACTAAAATAAAACACTTAAACTTTACTCTACTCAACTTTACCTTACTAATTGTTTAAACTTTTCAGTACATTTCTTCTAGATTTCAGATATCTTTTCAAACTGCCTTTTCTTGTTTTATGCCCTTTTAACGTCATAATGTCGACGTTTTGGCACTAAATTAGTGCCATCTTCAGGACACTAAAAAATATGATTATACAATAGCAAGATTACACTTAGCAAGCACAAAATATTGAGTGTACAAATGTGTCCATTACATAAACATATTTTTAGTGTCTTGAAGATGGCACTAATTTAGTGCCGAAACGTCAATATTATACAGCTTTTCTACATTCTGCAGTTTCATTGTAGCGTTTTATTTTTAAGAAAGACAATCTAGTGGCACTCCTTTCGTACTTTTATACCACACTTCGTACAGGACCTTTTTCTTCCTAAGAAGCTATCAATCATTGGGTCATGGTGCCCTCTTACATGTTCGCCCATTCTGACTGCCGCAGAGTACTTTGAACTACCTCACCAGAAAACCACTTTCGCGGAGTAGCTTGAACACTCTGGCTAGAAATCCCTTAAAGAGGAGGTTCCCGAGTTGTCACTCTTAGACATTGACATATGTATCTTGGTTGATTATGCTGTCCTTACAGCATTGCCAATCTTCTTCGTTAGATTCCCTTATTTTATTCATGTGCTCATCAGATATATTCCCTAAATTTTTATCTTTCATTTAACAACAACATTTTAATACCCTCTTTTGACATGTTATTTCCATTTTGACCAATTTTACGCCCATGTGGAAAAGGTCAAACCTTTGATGGTCCCTTTTCCTCTTGACCACTGTCCCTGGCACACCGGACCTGAGCCTGTCCCTAAACGGCTACAGCCTGGCCATGTGGCTACAGTAAATCTCCCTTATTTTGGGGTAAGATTTTCCTTAATTAATTTAAACCTATCTAAGCTTTTCATTGTTCAATTAGGTCCTATTTTACAACTACCATCTATTAAGACCCCTTGCCAAATATGGAGCCGTTGGTGACGGTGATGGCTCTTAGGTCTCATACCGTCCAGTATTTCTCACCGATCCTCTACCTCAGCTAGTGAGAGAGCCCTGAAAGCTGGCCAAATGTTCAAATTGGTTGGATTAGATTTAATAACCAATGAGTACTTGCACTAACCATAGGTAAGAACTAGCACCGTGATAAGTAAAATAATTGCCCAATTTTAATAATTCCTCTTGGTTTTACTTTGGTTTGATTACCTAAACGATTGAACATCCATTACTTTGTATAATAATTTTCTCAATTTCAATATTATAGCCATAATCTATAACCTAAATTGAGTGGCGCCCAATTGATAGGTCTAAGTCAGTCATCTGTTTTGAACTTCAGCCATTTTATGTCATATCGAACCATAACCTAGCTCTCCACATTCTCAAAGCTGTCATTGGCATATGTGTGCTTTGCTAACTTTTATCTTTAAAATAAGCCATATCATTGATCCGCACCAACCAATCATCAGTCAAACCCCATGGTTGTTCATCAAAAGGTAGCCACCTTCAATATCTTTCCTTTGAAAATTGCCAATATATGGAAACAAAGGTAGCAAAGGGGACATCTTTTCATAGAAAATCTGAGTTCAAAAAAGTAGTTTTCCTTGCTAGAAAGCTCATCAAAAAGAAGTAGTTTTCCAGCAAGATGGTGCACTATGCAGGATGAATTGGAAGACGTGGTGCTATCGAATGGCCACCTAGATCAAAAGACCTGTCACCGTTGGATTATTTTGTATGAGGGCATTTGAAATCCAAAGTGTATGCAATACAACCGGCCAACATTGAAGATCTTCTTAGGCAGAGAATAATAGAGGAATGTCGAAAATTGACTCTGCAAGTCATCGCAAATGTTCGTGCTCTCTTTCAAAAACGACTGGGTGCTGGTCAGAATTAAGCATTACAGAATTTCTAGGTTTTGTGAAATTTACAATAAAGAGGACATCAAATGAAGTAGTTTAAAGCAAAAACAATGCGAAATATTTATATTTGCACCAAAAAAAAAAATAATTAAAAACACCAAAAAAATTTAATAGTTTTTTTATATCGAAGTTCAATTTATTTAGTTCGTGTTAGCTGGCGTTGTCGCATATTAGACCAGCTAGGTTGCCAGTTCCTCTATCAATATCCAAAAACTAGGCCTTTTCGAGGCAGTTAGTTCAGTATGTATCGGATCCCGCAATTGCCCTATAGTTGATGCGGCCCAAAGGCAAAATAAAACTTTAGATCAGTTTTACTTTGCTTTTAGCTGAGTTGGTTTAGATCACTTCAGTTAGGTTTTCTTTTGGATTGGTTAGTTCAGTTAGACTACAAACTCAAAAAAGAAGAAACACCGTTTTCCTAATTAAATTTTCCTGATCGACAGCGACACTTCCGACGACAGCGATTTTCAAATGTACTGGCTTCTTGGCGTTATTGTACTAATAAACGTGCAGTAGTGTAAAAACAAATTTTCAGTGGAGAAAAAGGACCAGGGCGCCCCAAGAAGTAATAACGCGACGAGGACGAGGACCTGCCGGGCAAGAAGGGCAAAGGGTGGCGTAATATCGGGCGTCGCTGCAGGACGAGATCTTGGCCGAGGCCACCCAAAAGGCGTACAATGAGGAGCAGGACCGCAGCATAAGGCAGGAGGAGAGAAAAAAGACCTGTTGTCGCAGTCGCAGTGTCTGCTCAGCGAACGCTTTCGGGGTCTACCCCTCATCAGTACAGCTTTGGCTGGTCGACAAATTGGAAACTTCGATTCAGCAGTTTAAAACCGGAAATATTTAAACCGGTGAGATGGTGTACAGAGCAGAAGCAGGCGACATCCACCAGCGTATTTTAGATCAAATACTGCATGGCAGATGGCTCTCAGTTCGAGAAGCCGCCCATATTGCTCTGTACCTCGCTGGTTATCGGAACCAGAACGAAGTGAAAAGAGTATACGTGGTTACCAATTTGTCGATCAACCCATCTGCTTACCAGTTTCGGGGTCTACCCCTCATCAGTACAGCTTTGGCTGGTCGACAAATTGGAAACCTCGATTCAGCTGTTTAAAACCGGAAATGTACGGAGTACCGGTGAGATGTTGTACAGAGCAAAAGCAGGCGACACCCAACAGCGTATTTTAGATCAAATACTGCATGGCAGATGGCTCTCAGTTTGAGAAGCCGCCCATATTGCTCTGTACCTCGCTGGTTATCGGAACCAGAACGAAGTGAAAAGAGTATACGTGGTTACCAATTTGTCGATCAACCCATCTGCTTACCAGTTTCGGGGTCTACCCCTCATCAGTACATCTTTGGCTGGTCGACAATTTGGAAACCTCGATTCAGCGGTTTAAAACCCGGAAATGTACAGAGTACCGGTGAGATGTTGTATCAGTTTTTTACCAATGTAAATATACAAAAAAAGCTGTATACAATAACGCACTAAAATTAGTACTATTTTTATATCACTTAAAAACCACCCTTTTAATACCCATATTATTTCGTCATTCAAGGCGGCCAATGATGGGCGCCCTGAACGTTTTGGTTAGGTTAGTTCAATTCAGGTTAGTTCAGTTCTGTTTTTGCTTTGGTTGGGTTAGTTTAGTTATGTTTTTTCTTTAATTTAGTCAGTCCAGTTGTACTTGTCTTTTAAGGTAGCTTGCCGCAGCGGCTCTCTAGGGCCGCTACGAAGCTTGTTGATAAGTGTGGCCTGTGAGTGCCTTGATAAGTGTACGGAGATGACCTTGGTTAGTAAAACTGAAGTAATCCCAGATTAGGTTAATTTAGTTTTACTTTGCCTTTGCTTTGGTTTAGTTTAGGTCTTAACTTGTCCTTGATGGCAGTCCATGAACCGCATCTGGGCCTTGTCGCAGTAAGTTCATTTTTACTTTGCCTTTAGTTAATTTATTTCAGGTTAATTCAGTTCTATCTTTCCTTAAGTTAGGTTAAGTTTTTTCTTTGGTTTGGTCAGTTAAGGTTAGTTTAGTTTTACTTTTTGGGTTAGGTTAGTTCGGGTTAGTTAACGTTAGTACAGATTGATTATTTATCTGTTTTCTCATTTTTCTTTAAATTTTGCAATGTTGCATAGCCGCAGGAGTACTACAAAAATTTGTCATTCTCATGATTGTCATTTCATATTTGGTTTCTTGAAGGTTGTAGGACAGAAATATTTTCAATTCCATTTCTGGTTTGGTTATAATTATTTAGTGAAATCAAATGATAAGAAGCTTTGTCGATTATAAGAACTTCATTTTAGTTCAGTTTTTGAGCCCCCGTAACCCTTATTTTGTACTCCAAGCTATTGTTTTTACTTCTTGTACGGATCTTATTATATACATTAATTTTTTTAATATTTTGAATTAGAAATATGAATATTCCGCAATCTTTTTCAATTTAAACTACTTAATTTGATGGCCTCTCCCTTGCGAATTTCAAAACACCTCAAAATTTCTTAAAACCGACCAGACCCGACGACTGTATTATTGTATGGAAGTTAACGGAAGTGGCGGTGAACCATTGCTTTAATTGCTAACTTCATTGCAATTTCATGCAAGTACACAAAATTAATAGTAGAATGCATTCCTTATGAAATAACCTTTGCGACCTTTGAAAATTTATAGGGGGTGGCTGTGACGGTTAAGGAGTTGATGACAGCAACTAAGATTTTCTGTGAAAAGATGATTCATAAGAGGCTATTTTATACAGACTTATTGTAGTGAGTGATCTTCTCAAAATTGAGATCTTCATGAAAGACCACATCTGTGTTAACCAGCTAAGCCTAGTAAAGAGCTTTTCATCCTGACTCTAATGGGATGCCCTGAGAACAAAAACATCTAAATATCCATCAGGGTATGTTCCACCTTAGGCAATACCAATTAACTTGTTTCTTTTGGGTGAAACTCTTCACCAGCTCCCCTTCTTCGATTTTATAAATTTTCATGTTGGGTTTCATTGATCCACACCAAGCGATCATCAGTCAAATATATACTTGGGATCACTAGAACCATTGTTTCAACTGTAACGTATGAAATTATTGTTTTACAATTTTAGTTAGTTTAGTTACATTTTTCAAAAACAGCTTAAAAAATTGCAAAACTTTTTCCAAAAGTGCATAACTTGAAGTATTGATTACTGTGTTTCTGTTTCTTATTATTTTCATTTATTTTCAACTTTCTTTTCTTACATTTTTTTGTTCTGTATAAAGGGTTCTTTCCATCTAGACATTGTAGCTATTTTTGACATTTGGGGGCGGCCGAAATCGATTTGCAAACGGCGGAACCTAGTTTAGGATCGCTCCTGGTTATAGGAAGCAAGTGTATATCTAAAAAAGTTCGTACACAATGTAATTGCTTTTTAAAATCGTTAAAAAGAACCTTAATAAGCCATATTTTATAACACAAATTTGGTAGTTGGATTGTTGTTGTTGTTGTTCCTTGTTGTGAAGTGGATCCAAGATCCATTTTGGGACGAAAATTGTTTTCAGAATGGCATGTCTACTGTTTGTATTTGCTTAAAACTGGGTTTTCTAAACGTACGTAAGGCGCTCACTGGTGAAAACAATTCTTAAGTTTTGCTAACACCTAATTTCATTAAACTGTGTTTCGCTGTCTCTGATGAAAACAGCTCTAAACTGTCAGACTGCGTAAATTGAGCCTTCCTACATTAATTTATCCAAAATGACTTTTGGATAAATTAGGTGACAAAAGATGAAATTTTTTCATCTTTTATCACCCGGTATAGGATAAGCAACGAAGAAAAGACACGCATGTATTTTAGACATCAGTCATTTTAGAGCATTGTGATAAAAGTTTGTGTACTATAATTTTTAATTTCGTAGAGAAAAGATTGGGGGCGCACCAGCATATTTGCATTTAAAAATTAGTTTTTCATAATTTTTTCTTGGATATTAATGTAAGCATCGTAACTTATATATATCCTTTAGTCTTAGTCCTTTCGCTCCATTAAATATTTAGTATAAAGATCTATAAAAGTGTGCTCAATTCCTAGTTGTTTCAAACAATTCTATAAATTGTAAAAGTTTAAAAAACTATATTTTCTAACATTACTGCAATTATTTGTTAGAATTTTCCAAGATAGTACAAAGAGACAAAAGTGCAGATCATTTTCCGATATCTCCAATCATCTACAAGTAAAAGAGGTTCACAGGAAAAAAATATTGATATTGAGGCATCATTTATCAAGAAAACGAATCATAATAGGCTAATAGGTAAAGATAGACCAATAGATACGTCGGAATTATTACTGGGAGGACTGCATGCCGTTACGTACATGTAATAGCAAATAACTGACATTTTCCCCCAATATTTTTCTGACTTCCGAATCCTCTAGTTATTTTATAAAGAGTGACCTTTTCCGATTTTATCCATGGGAATCTCGGTTATTTGAAGAGATGCGAAAAAGGCTAAATTACTCGAGTTACATATGCGTGCTTATTAACTTTTTTATGATTTTCCAGAAAACCTTCTAGGAGACCTGAATTACCTTTTACCCCATTCCTAGTCAAATTTCAACAATAGCTGTTTGCTCTATTTACACACCTCTATCTGCTGTTTGGAAGTTGAACGCCTTCGACATGGGGCTCCAGCCGAACTTATTCCTCGCCTGCACTTTAGCTTCGTATTGTTGGCCTGGCTCCAGCCCCCTTATCACATAGCTCATACTTTGGATTCCGTGATTAGACACCAGGGAAGCTGGTAGAATGACATTTCTCCAATCCGCGTGCGCTCTGATCGATTTGGGGTAGCCGAAACCTACGCTGTAGCCTACGGCTGAGTAGGTTCGAGTTTGCTGCACACAGGCGAATCAATGATGGAGCTAAATTTACTAATTTAGAGAAAATAATACATACGTTTTTTGACATGGACTGTCGGTAGTTTTGGTCGTAAAGAGGCTGCAAGTGTTCATTATCGCTCCCGGTAAACCCTTCCGGAATCCTCCTGAAGAGCAGCTCGTACTCGGCGATAGGGCTCAAGCTCTCCACTTCCCAGCTGATGTTGTAGCTTTCCCGGTAGTTCCCCAACGAGGAGCTCTTGAATGTTGCCGCCTTCGGCTTACCTTGTCATAGACAAAAGCACAGTATTCAGTATTTTTTCCATAGCAGGGGGATAAACCTAACCGACGGAAGTTGCAATAAATCTTACCAGTTAATTGGATGCTCTTCCTCGTTTTCCCAAGCTGATTGTCCGCAACGCAAGTGTAATTTCCAAAGTCGGTTCGATGCACTTTGCGGATAACGAGCGTGTGTCTGGACCCACGTGACTCCATTATCCTTCGTTCTGTTGTGTCTAGCTGCATCGTGTCACGATACCATAAAACCTGAAAGGAATTTTATATTCTTGGTCCTGGTTTGATGCTAAGGGATTACGTTGTTCGTGATAAAGTAACTGGTAGTATAAAGATAACTTAATTCTCAGGTTAGGTGAAATTTATATAACGCTGTTGAAAGTTTTATGGTAGAAGGTAGTTTCTGGGCGTAGAAGGGCAAACGAGATGAGGGTAAACATGATTGATAAACCGTACTTCTTTATATCTGCGTGAAAAAGTATTCTAGTCGTGAGGTATAGTAGATTTCAATTATGGTAGCCAGCTAAATTGATTTTCAACTACCATTAGTCAAAAGCGATAAAAATTCAATGAAGGCAAAAAACCCAAGAAAACCCCTGTTATTACCGATTTGGCCCCAAAGACGCATTTGTCAAACCCTTAAACGTAATATCGAATTTCATCATGGGCCCCATTAAAGAGGAGGAAAGGCAAGCGAAATTACTCATTTGCGTGACAAAAGAAACTTTGTCTTTTCGAGCGCCCCAAATTAACCATTTCTTTCCTTCCATACCCCGTATGGAAGGACCAGTGAATATACACAACATCTTGATGTTTATAAATTGAAGTAGGGCGAAGAAGTAATTTAGATTATCAATGGGGGTTACAATGGGACTTTTTGCGCCTTGGCCGCGGAGGTACATTAAGTGCTGGAATTGCAAAACTGAAAAGCGATTTGTATGATTAATTGATGGTGGTCATTGCTTAATGTGGTTTTCTTTAGTGGTGCTGCATTTTGATAACTTGTTCTTTTCGGATGTTCCAATTTTTTTTATTATAATACAGGAGCGAAATAAACCTGTCACTTTTAAAAAGTGAGGCATTGTTAACTTTGAAACTGTGCAACAAACCTTGCTTTTGGTAACAATTTTCCGACGGCAATTCAGCTAAAGTTGCCTGATAAGTCACAAAATCACATCTTCGCTAAATCAGAAAGATAGAAAACTAACACGAAAATGAGCAACACCATATCTAAAATCAGTGTTAAATAGCAGAGAGGAAATAATGGTGTCTATGCATTTGTTTATCGTCTGGTTTTCTCTGCGATTGTAAATATTTGTAAGTTGACGTAATGGAAATAAATTACTTTAACGTGATGGTAAAATGAAATTCGCAGTTAGCAATACTCCAATAGTGTGGCCAAATTGTTACTCACATAAATACGTTTTATTATAAACTGCTAACGGAAAAGATCGATATAGCAAATTTTTTTGTAATTTTTGGTGGTCTGTATCTCGGAAATGCCTTAGCCAAAATTTAAAACCTAAAGAGGTTTTGAAAGGTCCCTTCTTCTAGAATCACGGCGGAAGATTGTTCTTAAACAAGTTATGCTCTAAAGGATATACAGGGTAAAGAAAAAAGTACTGCAAAATGGTTGCATTTCAACCCACTGCATTTGGTAGGTAGCGTAATTTCCACAACATTCATTGTTATGGCATTTAATGGCGTTAGTTGATATCTCGGGACATGTTCGGCAGTTTTCGGTTTTTTGGCCTACAAAATAAATTACGGGGGGTTTTCAAAAAGTTGACGCTCTTTTGTAAGTCACCCTGCATCGCGGGAATGCGGCAGCCGATTTTAATAAGATAAATGATCCCTAAAAGATAACTGGTTGTAAAATCAGCGACTCACAGTTAAAAAAAAAGTTTTGTTTCATTTTGTACAAGGATGGAGAAAAATCTAATAAAAAACTGATTAAAATTTTGTTTACTACGATGTCATGACGGGAGCCGTAACTTTATTACTCTTTTTTTAATGACATTTAAGAGCTATGGTCGATATCTCGGGACATTTTTGGCGGTTTTTTGTTCTTTTGCCTACTAAATCAGTTACAGGGCGTTTAGACAAAGTTTGAACTTTCTTGTAAGTTACAATATAAAGTATCCTGATATTAACTGGGAAATCCCTAGGCAAAAAGGGTTTGATGTACAAACTTTTTTGTAGCACGCCACTGATTGCCAGACACACTGCCACTGAATTCTCAATTCAATTCAGAAACTTTCTTGCCTCCTCTTGCATCCTTGGCTTATCTCCCACCGTTTTCGAGAAATTTTTGAAAGTGACTAGAAATGCAGATAATTTTTCCATAAGTGACTCTTTTTCATCAGTATCTGGGAATTTAAATAGGAACGCAGAAAACAGAAATTTCTTATGGAAAAATTATGCGCATTTCTAGACACTTTTGCAAATTTCTCGAAAACGGTGGGAGATAAGACAAGAAAGACAAAGAGGTAAGAAAGTTTCTAAATTGAATTGAGAATTCAGACTTTTAAGAAAAAACAACGATCAGTGGCGTGCCACACAGAAGGTTGTAAGGGCAAAAGGGATACAACCCGAGGAAAAATAAGACCTTGGCGATTTTGGCTAGCGGTTGGTATATCCAACGATGTAAATAATAAGTGTTTACCTACATTCAAAATTTGAGTTAAATATCTCAAAAAATCTAAGAGCTATAAAGAAAAAAAACACCCTGTATCTCGGAGGCGAAGCGTTTGCGGGTTATGTTTGTATGAACATGGTACCCTATTTTTGCCTAGGGATTTCCCAGTTAATTTTAGGATACCTTGTATTGTAACTTACAAGAAGGTTCAAATTTTCTCTAAACGCCCTGTAACCGATTTGGTAGGCAAAAAACAAAGAAGAGCCTTAAAGTTAAGGCTCCCGTCATGGGGGTTAAACAAAATTTTAATCAGTTTTTACTACATTTTTTTCCATCCTTGTACAAAATGGAATAATAGCTATTTATGTAACCAGTTACGAAAAGTCCGATTTTGCGTAACGAATGAATGTTTCCGGAACGAGCGCAGCGAGTTCCCGCAATTTGAATGAGATACACGAAAAAGGCTTCTCGTCACGTGTTTCATACAACATTTTTTCTAATTTTGATTACAAATACCTACTTAGAGAGAGTGTTATTATCAATAAACTTCAATATTTACTTTTAAACCACTTTGTATCTACTTAATACCGCAAAATTGTAGCAGAGATCACTTATCTTATTAAAATCGGCTGCGGCATTCTCGCGATACAGGGTGACTTACAAAAGAGCGTCAACTTTTTGAAAAACCCCTGTGATTTATTTTGTAGGCCAAAAAACCGAAAACTGCCGAACATATTCCGAGATACCAACTAACGCCATTAAATGTCATAACAATGAATGTTCGATGAAATTACGCTACATGCCAAATGCAGTAGGTTGAAATGCAACCATTTTGCAGTGTTTTTTCTTTACCCTGTATATCCTTTAGAGAATAACTTATTTAAGAACAATCTCCCGCCGTGATTCTAGAAGAAAGGACCTTTCAAAATCTCTTTAAGTTTCAAAATTTCCGCTAGGGCATTACCACAAAAATGGCAAAAATTTTGCTGTATCGATCTTTTCCGTTAGCAGTTTATATCCCCTTCTTTTAACTCCTTAAATAATTTTTCAGTTTCCTAAAATTTATAGATTTAAGTGCAGTTTTAAAAGGAGAAAATGAACTAGTTTTCACAAACCAACAGTTTTCCACTATGCATTTGCCACTTCACATAGACGGGTGATTGAGATTTCGACTTATGTCGTCAGGGAGCGACGTTACAGAAGAAGTAATAAAACTTCATTATCTATCTGGCAGAGGACCCATAAACTAGTTTCCATAAACAGAGATAGAGAGAGTATAGTATACCCTATATCTGACAGACAATGAAGTTCGATCCATTATATGGTTCTGGTTGTATGAGCGGTGGCTACGTTGTATGTGGCGCCATCTAACGATGGCAATATTTTTTACAAGGGGTAAAAACATGTGTGCAAATGAACGAAACAGTTTTCTATTACGTATTAGGCACTTAACGCAGGCACTTCAAAACCAGTCTATGGTTGCTCCCTCCGGTATGGCTGCTATGGCGTCGCCACCTGATGGTGTAGGTCGAAATCTTCGATCACTCGTCTGCGTGAATTAACAAATAAACAAAGGAGACTGTTTACTTATTTTGCACACATAGTTTTGAACGATGGCAGGATATTAGGTGGAGCCATTATATTGTACCCACTACATGCAGCAAGAACTGTATCAAATATTGAATCGAATTTCACCTGTCAGGTTTAGGGAATAAGACACTGATGAGATAAATTACACCAAAACCGGTCTACGGTTCCTCTGACTGATAGATAATTAAATTCAGAGTGACAGATGCGTAATGAAAAACTGTTTAGTTCATTTGCACATATAATTTTGTATTTCTCTTGCTATTGCTTTCTCTATAACCTAAGATCGATAGATGGCGCAACGTACAGGGTGTCCCAAATTGGTTGTCGGAATAGGGTATCTGCGTTATTATTAGCGCTAGAAGAAAACCTAACTCGCATGCCCGTATGCTTTTTTCAAGATAGCTTTAATGGTGCTTTCAGATTTTCGCGATTGCCATTTGTTTTGGCGCTATAGTCAATTTTTTAATTTTGGCCCAATTTGAAAATGAGTTGTATTTTGCTTAATATCGCAGATATCGCAATTCTGTAAAAACATTGTATGGGCACTTTTTAAAGCAAAACTCATTGGCCTACTCAGATTTTTTGTGCTTCTTCATATTTTTAAGTTATATTCCAAAGGTTATCGGGAACAGGATCAAAAGAAGATTTCCACAAATTAAACAGAAACTTCCGACGTTTCGACGATTTATTGACGTCTTTATAAAGGCTATTCTACGACTAGAGTGGAAATTGTATCATAACTCATACTCAAAAGCCATCAGCACAGGCGAGGAAGAGCAGGCGATGCGGAGTAAACAAGGCGACATAAAACTGATGTGAGAGTTTACTAACGGACGTACTGGTCACATTTCCACTCTAGTCGTACAATAGCCTTGATAAAGTCGTCAATAAACGTCAAAACGTCGGCAGTTTCTGCTTAATTTGTGGAAATATTCTTTTCCTACAAACGTCAAATAATGACACATTTTACGCTTTCATTAGACAAACGAAAACCTAACCATTTTTGAGGATCAGAATGTGAGTTTAATTTTCCGCGCGTTGCCCAGGACAGCAAGCGAAAAAGATTTTTTCGCTTGCTGTCAACAGCAACTACCACCACTCAACCAATGATTTAAAACGTCATTGTCACTTTGATTTAAATTTTCAGATTGGGACTTCAGTTATGCTCGGTTGTGATTCACATTATTTGAAATTGATCGTTTGCAGAAAAAACGTTGTATGCATTACGAGCAAAAAGTAACTTTTTTGCTCTCGAGTGATTGCCGCTCTCCGCTTCGCGTCGAGCGGCAAACTTCACTCTCCGAGCAAAAAAGTTGTACTTTTCGCTCTTAATACATAAATAACTATTTCGTCCTGTTCCCGATAACTTTTGGAGTAGACTTTTGGAGGACGCTACATCTAGCAACTATGTCATTTTAAAGTTATTGTGATATATGTAGGGCACTAATCAATTGCTATACTCCATCAGTCGTTGCCCTGAAATCCAGTAGTAATAGTCAGGAACAGAACATGTTATTAGTTAAGTTCAACATCATTATTATTGTATTATATTTACGGCGAATGAACCTGGAAGTTCAGTCGCCAAGTTTATTACTATTGTTATTTTACTATTGAAACAGGAAGCGCTTTCGATATGATGTAATGAGATCAGAGCGTAATAGAATTCGTTCGTAATGTAAACGTGTTTATATTACCCCAATGGCACACTGGCGATAGAACCATCGATACTATGTTATCATAGTTGGCCATAATGTCTCTCAAAAGAATTTTTTTTTCTGATTTTGTCAATGTATGTCATAATGGGTCTAAACAAACTAACTCTTCGAAAAATATGAAATTTGGTTTTTTAGACATTACTTTACTTATATAAATTAAACAGATCTAGATTTGTTAGCAATAGTAGATATAGAAACAAGAAAATTAAATTTTTAGTTTCTAAGGGTTTTTTCTTGAAGGTTTCCCATAAAATTTCCATTAGTTTAAATAGGTTTTTCTACGACTCAATAAGAATACCTACTTGTATGGGTCGTCATGAATTTGCCTCGGTTTATTCTTTTATTAAGCAGTCATTGCCTAAATTCTCACCGTAATTATGCTGTTTCCCTATGTGTATGGGATGAGCAATAAATGACAGATTTGCAGGATCATAAATGTTTTAAAAAAGAAAAACAAATTTCTTGCTAATAGAGTAAGCTCGAAGAGTAAGCTTGTGACGGGGAGCGGCCACAATGCTATTCCATCTGACCATTAATGACATTAACTTGACAATTTCGAGAATCCGGAAAGTTAAATCAGTGTAT
Organism: Taphrorychus bicolor; assembly: GCA_951812265.1. Classification (NCBI taxonomy): domain Eukaryota; kingdom Metazoa; phylum Arthropoda; class Insecta; order Coleoptera; family Curculionidae; genus Taphrorychus; species Taphrorychus bicolor. The sequence goes on along the minus strand of OX638306.1, from coordinate 19,356,483 downwards.
CAAGATGAGCTTTGAATACTACGAATACTATAATATGAATGAGTGCTACAATCTTAGCAATAAAAAATCGCGAAACAGTGGCAGAATTCTATTTTGAAAGATATCCAGAAAGACGATAACCGTATATAAGAACATTCAAGAGGATAGAACATAATCTCGTAAATCATGGATCATTTACAAAACCAAAAGCAGCAAAGTATTTGAAAGAAGATGATGATGCAAAGACTATTGAAATCATTGGAACAGTTTCTGCAAATAACGCCAGTACCTCTCTGAGACAGCTTGAACAGGACACAAATATACCACGATCTACTTCCCAAAGAATATTAAAAAGAAATAAATTCAAATCATATAAGATACGAAAATTGCATTAACCCCACATAACACGTAATGTCCTATGCATATGCCAAAAAGATGCAAATAACATCGTGTACGTACTATGTAGGTTATCAGAATATTAGATACATGTACATACTTAAATTGCACATTCCAAGAATATGCATAATATCTATGTTCATGTATATACATTTATTGCAGATTCCAAGAAGATGTATTAATTGATTATACATGGAGTGCATATTCCTGGAATGTGTGCGTCATGTATGTTCAGAATGTGAATAGTCGAGGTATATTCATAAATGGTATCCTACCTACAGATTGATGTTTTTTTATATTACGGGAACTAATGCCCCGTGTATTTTTTTTTACTATACATTTAATAATGTTTCACGGTATTTATATGCGGAAAAGATTAGTTCATAATAAGCACATAAGCACGAATGTAAAAGTACTATAGGTATTATATAAAATAGTAAAACAAACAGGAGAGTAGTATTGATAAAAGAGCGAATATCTATATCATATGATATAGCAATAATATGTAATATGGTTCATAAATTCATGTTATCGGAATGTTTAGGCTTTGGCTTAGCAAAGGAAGAATTTCAAACTTAACTAATCGCTACTTTATATAGCTGATCGCTACGTAGCGCTGCTTTGTGCCGAACGCAAGCAACGACGGTTGATGTTTCATTTTGACAGTTGACAGCTTCATTTTTTATTCTCGCGTTTTGTTTGGTAAGAGAGGGTGAGGTTTGGGCGTTCAGTTAAGTTAGAGTAAACTCTCACCACGTCTTCGTACTTTTCGTTAATCCAATATATCATCATTCTTAAAAATTTTATGAACCCCAAACACTCCACAAATCAAAACTGTAAGTACAAGTAGGTAATAAAATAATAAAGCAGGTAGTTTCTACAATGCATCGAAGTACATCCACAGTCTATTCGAGCCAGTCAAACAGGTTAAAAATGCGTATTTCTAGAAATAAAAAAAAGCGGATAAGTGTGATGGATCGTTTTCCTAATAAGGACCTAAATATGTTTAGTTCTATTGAGACAGAGATTCTTTTAGCTTAAATCTTAACAATGAGCAAGTCGAGCAACCTGCTTGCTTGACGGCAAGTTCCAATTTTGTAAACTCAGCTCCCACCTCATCTATAACTGAAAAGTATAATCCTGAAATGAATGTCAACCAAGCAGGTTTTAACCAAAAATCATTTGAAATAAGTGATTTAAACAATAAAGGGGTTCCAAGTTTATAGAACAATCTTGCTCGGTATCTCTTAAAAGACTGCTTTTTCTGCTGCGGCAAGATTATTTAATTGAAGATTTTCACAATCTACCTATAGATTCTCGAACCTTATTGAACACTCCTCGAAGTACAGAGGGGATAAAAATAATCGGTAGAGGCAAATTTTATTATTTTGGGGTACAAAAGACTATTCAGGCTTTAGTACAATATCATTGGCAGTGAATATTGATGGAATACAACTGTTTAAGAGTACAGGTGAAGGGTTTTGGTCTATACTTTGTAGCATAAAGTCAATAGATGTTTTAAAAGACATGGTATTTTGTGTAGGTTTATTTGCAGGTATTGGAAAACCAAATGCTAATAATTTATTGTTTGATTTTGCAATGGAATGCTCTACCTTATGTGCAAATGGAATTTTGATTAATGACAAATTATTTCAGTTTAACATTAATATGCTAGTAAGTGATATCCCTGCAAAGTCCTATGTTTTATTTCTTAATTCACACACAGGTTATTTTGCATGTACGAAATGCACACAAGAGGGTGATAGTGTAAACCGTGTGATATGTTATCCTGAATTACATAACTCTTAAAGAAATGATAACACATAAAGGTTTAGAAAATCTCTACACTCTTTGCTCCTCACACCTCAGACCATAACCTCCAAAACCCAACATCCAGTTTGATACTAAGGGTCAAGAGACAACCACTAAAATACATGTTTTAGTACCTAATTATACCTTTCTTAAAATTTGGCATTGAGTTTGAGAATCACCATATTTATAGACAAGTACAAAAATGTAAGTTTCTCTTTTTAGGTGATTTTCATATAGCTGAAAAAAAAGCTCGCAAAGCTCAGATAACTAGTGAGTTGAGCAGTTCTCAAGAAAGTACTGATGCTAGAGGAAGGGGATGCAGAAAATTTTCAAAATTTAAAAAATATGCCAATGATTCCACTTTGGATTCTAGTGACAGTAGTGATCTAGATAGGGATAATGAAGAATCTCTTCAGATGAAATATCCGCCCTTGCCTGTAAATTAAATATTACAGAAGGCACTTCCAACAAAATTAGACATGTCAAATTAAGTAAGTTATATACCTATTTATTATTATTTGCACCAAAACTTTTAATCTTTAATTATTAGCAAGTGATATGCAAATTTCGAAAAAAGGCAATAGAGCTAGATCCAAAAGGTTGGAGAGTGATAGCCTTGGGGCAAGCAGGGCTATCACAGAAGTCCAATCAAGTATCGATACCGGTAAACATGAGGATAATGTCTCACACATTTTATGCTAAAATCTATTAAAACTTGCAGAATTTAAGCGAACTGTACTGGGTGAACTTGCTGCAATGTTGTGTGATGTTCAAAATGAAGAGTGGCTAGTAGGTTACATATAAAATATTATGCAGTAGCTTTAAATTTGAATAGAATGAATAATTAGTGGGCTGTTTTTCGTGGCAATGATGTGTATTTGTTTTTTGTGTTTCTTTGTTGATACAAATATTTATAAAAATCTACTAATTTTTTTTTTGAACTTAGAATATCATTACCCTTTTAGATCAATGATCTTGCGCGAATCGGAGGTGGAAGTGTAAAAGAAATCACACGAAAATGTCTTTACCGACTTATGACAAACTCTCTTGGATGCCTCTATTCTTGGGAGGGAGCAAAAAAGGAAAAGGCGTTTAAAAATTTAACTATTGCGAGGGTTATTTTAAGTAAGTAATATTTAGTCCATAATTCAGTATAGCCAATTAAGACCTAACCATATATATTTTTTTGCAGAAGCAGTTCAAAAATGTTTTCCTGCCACGACGGATAAAGAAATTATAGATTATATAAAGCTTGGGTTGGTACGGGCAAAGGACCGCCAATTTAATAGAGAAAGGCGTGAGGCTGAGGCCAGAGGGGCAAATGAAACCTCCGTTGATGATGATATGCAATAATTATATATATGTTTATATTTCTGTATAAAATTTCATAAATTTAATACACAATAATGTTACTCTTTTTGAAATTCTTGAAATACATTTTCATATTAAGGCTTACTGAACTAATAAACTGCGTTTATTAGAAAACTTTATATATTTATTAGTACAAATTTATACGGAGAAGTATGACAGCTTAGCTTAAAGAATTAAAATATGTAAAAAAAAAACTTTTTTTTGAAATTTAATTTTTGTTAAAGGAAAAATATTAATAATTTTTTTTATTTTAACATAGTTTTTTTCAGAGTTTATTTTGTGTTTGTATCTGTTTTTCTCATAAAAGTGCTTAAAATTTAAAGGTCGTAATGGAATAAACTGGTACCTAGGTACCTACTTGTCCTGTCTAAAAAAATATGAAGAAGCACAAAAAAAATGAGTACGCCAATGAGTTCTGCTTTAAAAAGTGCCAAAGAATGTTTTTACAAATACGCCTCATTTCCAAATTGGGCCAAAATTGAAAACTCGACTGTAGCGCCAAAACAAATGACATATCGCGAAAATCTGAAAGCACCAATAACGCGAGGTCGGTTTTCTTCTAGCGCTAATAATAACGCAGATACCCTATTCGGGCAACCAATTTGGGACACCCTGTACATGGTACCCGCCGATCAAGCAACAAGAACCCGTTAAGATCGAACTTGCCTCTATGATTTCCACGCCGCTCTGCTGAAATGATAATAAATTTGGTTTTGTTATTATCGTGATCGGATTGTAACCATTTTTTTTACTAATATTTCTTTGTCGAGCTGACTGAAGTCACGTGCGTATGTCTTCCTGGCGCAGTCAATCAAACGTAGCACAATCTTAAAGGCACACAAGTTCCTAATGGCAATTTACTGCGTTTTGTAACTAACAAGAGTGTACTAATCAGCTGTAATTTGCGTCCACCACAAATTTGTGATTTAATCGGCTTTTAATAAATCTGTTTTTTTTCACTGACTCACTCTCCATTAGCAAATCGTTTTGAGGCATACCACACTAATAAGTTGAAATTACAGCAGAACCGGTCTTAGGTTCCTCTGCCTAATATATAATGAACTTTGGTTACTTCTGTTATCGCGACACCATCTGATGGTGTAGGTCGAAACAACAAGAATACAAAGTATCCAAGGACTCGCTCTAGCTTAAGATTGTCAATCGATCACCAGAATTTGAAGAAAATACACAAAATTTAAAGGTGTAGAAAGTATTGCGGGTGTAGGACTTGAAAAATGCACTTCACACTTTCGAAATTAGCAACGTTTCGATCCTTTATTGGATCTTCATCAGGGCTTTTTCAGTGAGTGAAGGAGTGAAGATAGTCGAGTTGTAAGGTGTAAAATTCTTATCCATTAAAACAGGCGTAAAGTCTATGGCTGGTTTAAGAACATGTGGCATTCAAGCAGCCTTCGCGTGGACATTTTTTAAGTCCTACACCCGGAATACTTTCTACACCTATATCTATAAGGACGCGACGTATCATGATGCCAAATTTTAAAATCTGGCAAATATGCCGTAAGTTAACCTACATGCGTTAACCCTTCGGTTAATCCTAATTAGTTGAGCTTGACTTTTATAACTTTAGGACCGAGTTCCCATTTCGCCAGAAAGTTAGTAACTTCGTTACAAGTGACAAATAAATAAAAAAAGTAAAAGATTCTTTAGTTACTTTGCACACGTAGTTTTGTACGATAGCAAGGTGTTAGATGGCGCCAGTACATCATACCCACCGCTCATTCAGCAAGAGCCAGTATTAAATATTGGAGTGCACTTTACCTGTCATGTCTGGGTTATACAGCATTGACGAGCTGAAGTTAAAGAAAAAATCCTGTCTATGGTTTCTCTGCTTAATAAAAATAAAATTTGAGAAACCTACTCATTTTTTTTTGGCGAGAGAGCGATTGAGGTGGACCCACCCACATGGAACATGGAACCAATGTTACCTGGAGTCAAGTATGGCACCCGTTATTGCTATAAGCGATATGGAAGCTATAGATGTTCTTCGAAACCCCAGGTGATAATCGAGTTTCCTCTAGCCTCTCCAGGAAACCATTGACAATGAATGGTAGTTGTTCCCCGGGACACGGTTGGTGGTTGTTCCCCGGGATGAGCGCTGGGATCTTATTAACGTCAACGTTACCACCCTTCATGTGGTCATAAGGTGTCATTCAGAATGGCGCCAGTGAATGAGGAAGAAAAAATCATTTGTTACCTGAGTCGTTCTCTAACTAAAAATGAGCGGAAGTACTCGACTACTGAGAAAAAGTATTTAGATGTTCTTTTGCCGTTGAGAAACTCCGTTCGTACATCGAAGGTACAATTTTCACGGCCATTACTGATTTCCATTTACTCAAATGGCTTAATAATATTAAAGATCCGGTCAGTCGCATAGCAAGTTGTACGCATGCAACAATATGATTTCGAGATTGCCATAATAAAAAAAGGACCATGTCGTTCCAGATGCTTTGTATCGATCAGTTCCTGCTGTATCTCTCGATTCTGTCCTGCTTTGTTCTTGATCTTGACCCCGGGTATAAAAAAATGTGTACTCGGATCGGACAGGAAACCGATAAGTAACTCCAGTGGTTATTGGAAAAAAAAGAAAATTATAGAAGCACGCCAAACTTCAGTATGATACTCAATTTGATGACTGAGCGATCAAGTTGATTTTGACTTGTTATGTTGTTGACCTTGGATGTGACTTGGTCAGGATGGTCGAACTTGACTAAATGAAATAGGTGTTTTGTTTTGGTTCCAGGTGAAACATTGAATTAGCGCACGAGGACCTGTGACTTGTCGCGGCTGCGCTGGCGCCTTCAGATTGTTTGTAGCTTTAAAGTTTACTATTCAAGTGCTCTTGATACGTTTCTAGAAGTCAGCCGGAATAAGAGTTAAGGACGGCTGACTGATTGATATGTTATATCTGGGCTAAAGTAAAGAACACATCGGTCGTTGGAAATACGATCGGTCGGGGTGGAAGGGGGCCAGGGAAGAGAAGAGTTTGAGAGATAGTTTTTGGAGAAATCGAAAGCAAAGAACACTGGCCCCGGATCGCCAGTTCTTTACAATTAATCTAGATCGACAATTTCATATGAGTTCGGGTTTATCGGAATATTGTAGAGCAAAGTTGTTTGTTTATGCGTTATTGTTTATGGAGATTTTCATAGTGTTGATTGAAGTACCATTATAGATCATGTTACTTAGATCCTCTCGAAAGATGCATTCCAAAACGAAAATATTAATTCGACCGATCTGACACTCGATTGAGGTCGCCCGGAGAGGAATGCTTGGTGGTTGTTCCCCGGCTGAGCTATCATGATTCCCCTTCATGTGGTCACTTAAGTGTTACGAAGACTGTCGCCAGAATCACTCAACCAAAAAAAAATAGGGCTGTACAAAAATACAAAAGTACAAAGAGGTATGCAATCTAGGCCACTAATTCCTAATGGTGGCAACTGGTGGTGTCACGACCTTGGTTAACCTTTATGACCAAAGAGCAAACAGCCATGGGAGCCAAAAATGTATTGTTTGTTTCGTTGTTTGTCCGAATTGTTCATGGGCGGTAAAACCAGAGGATGGGCAGATGAACTCTTGAATCTAAAAAAAGAGCAACTGAAGAGGACATAGTTTCTGAAGAAACACCTGCACCACGAGAAGAGAATAATATCCAGAATGCAGGATGTGTGGTGAAGAGCAATGTGAAATTCTGCAGGGAACGAGACAATACGTCTTTCGATGATATGTACTGGAACAAAAAGATATAACAGGGATGCTCACCAAGACGATTCTGGTTTCTTTGAGAAGACAGGACTGATCAATTGAAACAAGCGGGACGGTGCCACAAGCGACCTCTCGATCTGTGTAAAATATTCGCCCGTGTGAAGTAATAAACACATAGTCGTGAACGGTTTGTACCACTTGCACACATGGCCATAAATAAGGACAAACATCTGAGTTCTTGTATTTCAGAACTAAATGATACAGCTCATTCGGAGGCAAATTACTTGTCCAAGGGTGAAACAATTTATTGTCAGTTGGGCGGCTAGAACTTGTTTGTCTTGCGAAAGGGGTAAAGTTCAGAGGCGTACAAGAACCATCTAAGACATTGGATGCCGCAAAGGCAAGTAAGAAAGCGAAAATCAGCGATTATGACTCTAGTAAACCCTGATGAAGTACAAAAAAGGACTCCTACCTTATACAGGGTGATTCACGTTACCCGACACGGAAGATTATGGCTAAACTTTTAGATTTTAAAAAAGTTTTGTATATGGAATGGATGGGGGTCTATTGGAAGTACATTTTAAAATTATTTTCGTTGTATACAGGTGGTCCCAAAAGTATAAAATTGATTAAAGTTGTATTTTTTTAAATGAGACCCCTAGTATATTAATGTATTTTCGGTACCTACGGACAAAAGTAAAGGTAGTTTTATTAAGGTTTATGGCATCTAAACCGTACCGTTCTTCAGATATTCGTGATTTTGTGAAAATGCAGCATCAAATTAAATGTTTAAAATCTCAGCACTTGGTTTCTTTTTAATCACCAAAATTGGCTGGTGGGCTAATAGTACATCGGATTTTTTACGGTGTATATTAAATATTAACTACTGTGCACCGAATGTCAATGAACACCAAATTATTGCAAGCTTCAAACAGTAATAACTCGTTTAATTTAAAATAGACACCCTGTATTTTATAGCATCATTAGATGCAGAATTTAGTTTCATATCAAAACTATTAAACATTCCTATAGCTTGGTCTTTGCGTTTTCTTGGAAAATTGATTTTGTTCTGAATTTGAGCTGACATAAACGAAGTAAGTAATCTACCTTACTTGTTACAATACCTGATTTTGGGAAAGCAAAATTTATTATCATTAGTACTAAGTGTTCACTAGAAAACTTCATTTAGGAGGATATAAAATTTTGACAGAAAAGGATGGCATAATGAAAGTAAATGGACTTTTGTTTCTCCATTCTTTTCCTTTGAGATTTCACAACCAACTAGACAAAGTTTTCTAATGAACACCCCGTATTTGTCAGATATTAATTTATAAGTTACAAAATTATGATCAAGAAGATTATTTAGCAGTCATCTGAATGTTAAAGTGTCAAATATCAAATAAAACAATAAAATATTATATTACAAGAGTTCTTATAAAATTTAGCATATCTATTACAAAAAAGTTAAGTGCAATAATAGTGGCAATTTGAAATACAATAAATAACAAGTCAACATAAGAGTAAAACAAACAAAAACAGTTATATTTTTTTTTTCAAAATGCCGACCGTCTGATTGTGTTTAGAACACAAACGTATTCTGTTTTTAAATCCTTCACTCACATTGCGTAACTTATAGGGAGTTATGCTTCTGAAGGCCTCTCTGATTCGTTCCTTCATATTTTCTTTTGTGGTTGGTGGCGTATTATGCACGATTCTTTTCACATATCCCCATAAAAAGAAATCGGGAGGCGTTATGTCAAGGGACCTTGGTGGCCAATGTTGTGCTCCATTCCTTGGAGCACAACATTGGCTGATTTCTCAAAAAATTTAGAAACGACATTCCCTTTAAATGTTCGTCAAAAAAATAAGGTCCAATCACATACTGTCCCGTTATGCCCCCCATACATTTGCTGACCACTTATGTTGGTTATTAATAACTCTCAGAATAATAATGAAAATTGTGTCGGTTAAAAGAACCATCGTTATGATAAGTACACTCATCACTAAATAGAACTGATTCAAAAAAATCTTCCTGTTCTCCAACTTTTTCTAAGACCCAAATACAAAAGTCCACTCGTTGGCCAAAATCGTTATCGAAGAGTTCTTGATGTAGTTGTATCTTATAATCGTGATATTTATGTTTTTGAAAAATCCTTGATACGCTTGCTTGGCTAATATTTAAGTTTTGTGCAATTTCTCGTTGTCGGACATGGGGATTTTCAGCTACAGAGCCAATAACGGCTAATTCAGTTTCTTGGTTTTCTGTAACTGGTCTCGTTTTGGCAGTCGTTTCATGCTGAACACTACCAATTTGCCTAAATTGAAAGAACAGTCTTTCAAAAACGGCTATATTCGGTCGAGTTCGGTTAGGAAACCTTTCTGACATGATGCTAAAAGACAATTTTGCAAGCATTCTCCTAGAATGAAGATTGTATATTTGTAGTGTGGATTGAGTACCCCGTGATTGATACTCTTTTGAATAAAAAACTGTAGTTTAATACTCAAAACGTTTAATGTCATTCGACAGCAAAGTGATTAATAATTACCTTGGCTGGTGCCGTAACGAGACAATTTTTGCAGGTTATATAAAATCTCAAGCAACTACTAAACATGGCGCCGGCCTTGAAATATACAGTGTTTAAAAAAAAACAGAACGATTTAACATACATTAACTTTTAACATTCAATCTTCGTCGAACTCTAACATTGGTAAAGGCAACACTTTTTGTACACTTCGCTTCACCACACCAGTTTTTGTTTTTACGGAAACTACTCGAACCTTCTCGTCATCTCCTGGATGAACTTCTGTTATTCTTCCTGTTGGCCAACTCATTGGCGGAAGGTTGTCATCTTTGAGAAGGACTAGAGTTCCGACTTTGACATTCGAAGAATCAGTCCGCCATTTCGCTCGCTGTTGTAAAATATGGAGATAGTCGTTGGACCAAGCTTTCCAGAATCTTTGTATCCTACGTTGGAGCTGTTTGTACATAGTCAGACGATTTGACGGAATGTCTGCTACATATCCTTGCAGAACAGCGATAAAAGCATCCCCGATTAAGAAGTGGCCAGGGGTAAGCGACTCTAGGTCATTAGGATCGCTAGTCAGTGGTAATAAAGGCCGAGAATTCAGAATAGCTTCGATCTGAGTCAATAAAGTATACAACGTTTCAAAAGTTAAAGCGACATCTTACAAAACACGTTTGAGGTGAAACTTAAAAGACTGTACTGCAGCTTCCCACATACCGCCGAAATGTGGTGATCTGGCCGGTATGAACTGCCAGTTAATTTTATTATCTTCAAAATACAAAGCATAATTGGAGTCTTGTGGAGCTTTCTTTATCAACTCGTAAATTTCGTTAAGGTTGCTTGAAGCACCAACGAAATTCGTACCGTTGTCAGTATACAAATGAGTGCATAGACCTCGCCGTGAAACAAATCGTTTGAAGGCATTCATGAAACAATCAGTTGTAAGAACAGTTACTAGTTCTACATGGACAGCTCTGGTGGCTAAACAAGCAAAAATGCAGAGATAGCACTTGATAAAAGTTCTACATCGACTTTTACCATCTTTTATATGGTAAAAACCTGCATAATCTACACCGCAGTGAAGAAAAGCTCTAGATACAGTAACTCGGCACATAGGCAAATTACCCACCTTTGAAACTTGATTTAAAGACAAACCTGATAACGTTTTTGAGGAGGCGTCAAATACAACTCTTAACTTTGTTGTGGAGCTTGAATCTCGCAGGACTGCCTGATGTGGTAAGTAGTTACAAATTTGATTAGAATCAGGAGGACTTGGATTCACACGTGACATGTGTCCCAATCTCTCGTATTCTTCCAAACAATCGCAGTATTGCTGACTCAAGCCGACATCTTTTGATAATTTAGTTTGAACTGACTTCAGTCGCTTAAAAGCATTCGAAAAAGAATCGCCTAATTCGAGGTAATTAGGTTTTAGTGGAAGTTTTACCACGCAATGACCATGTTCATTTTGATGAAAGTTATTTGGAAAATGTAATTCACACATTCTTCATCTGAGAGCTTGCTGTGATCCAAAGAAATATTTTCGATTACCCAAAACTTTTCAAGTTGTGTTTTTAGAGGATCTTTTTCTTTGCAATTTGCTGACTGAACTACACGCGAGGGGACAAAGTTCATATGAAGGCGTCAAAGGACCCGCGATGATCCAACCTAACTTGGTGCCTTAAAGAACGATAGGCAGGTTGCTTCCTATCTCGATTCTTTCAGAATTCAATAATGAAAAGAAAATTTGATTTCCTAACAGAACGTCAACTTTTCCTGGTACATAAAAATGTTCATCTGATAATGTTATGTGGTCAGGAATGTTTAAAGTGTGTCGATTAAAGGCCTTTTGAGGAATGTTTCCAGTTATGTTTGGTATGACCAGAAAAGGAAGATTGATTCATGTCAATTGATAACACTTGAGCAAATATTTTCTGATCAATACTTGTAACAGCTTGATTTATTCCAGCAATAGGCAAACTTATCTTTGAGGCGGTTAACTTCATCTTTTTAAGTAAAATTTGAGTGACAAAATTTGATTGAGATCCGGAATCTAAAAGAGCTCTACATTTTACTGGTTGACCATTTACATCCATTAGATAAATTTGCGCTGTAGAAAGCAAAATTTGTGTATTGTTTGTGTTTGATAATAGTGTATATTCTTGTTGATTTGTATCTTCTGGTGAAGAGTTTTCATTGCTTTTTGAAAGTGACAGAGGACGCTGTGATGTTTCATTTTTCGAAAACCCATAATCGCTATGTAACACAGTATTGTGCTTTTTCTTGCAGATTAGACATGTTCTGTCACTTCTACAAGAATCCAAATAGTGTCCTGACCTCAAGCAGTTACTACAAATTTTTAATTTTTTCAACTCGATGTATCGAGTTTTGACAGGAAGCGCTAATAGTTTCTCGCATTTAAATATAAAATGACTTTCTTTGCAAAACTTACATTTTGCATTGCTTTTAGTTGAATTTTCTGTACTAACGAAATTTAATTTAAATGATTTATCATTCCTATCACCGTATGTTTGAAGATTTTTGTTTTCTTTAATGTATAAAGTTTCTAGCAATTGAGCTTTATTTTTTATAAATTTCATAAAATCATCTAAATTTGGTATACAGTTTGTTTTTATTGAACTTTCCCATTCTCTTCTTGTTTGAGGATCTAACTTACCATTTATTATGTAAATCAAGAGCGTGTCCCAATATTCGACTGACTGTCCTAACGATTGAAGTGACCTGTAATGCTTTTGAAAGGTGTCAATTATTTTTCTCAAAGCAAAATGAATTTCTTTCGTCATGACAGGAGTTCAAATATGCCCTTAACATGTGAATGTACAATAACTCGATGATTCTCATACCGTTCCTGTAACAATTTCCAACCCACTGCTTTGCACACGCCCTTTAAACATGACAAAAGTAATAGAACTTTTGAATATTATTTAATGATTTATTCCCAAGAACTAAGGCACTAAATCCCTCACGAAATGGTAACCGACCTTCGTAATTGCCATAAAAAGTCGGTAGATTTATGAGTGGAAGCTTCACATTTATGTCATCAGAAGCGTCCATCTTTGTTGCATTTTGTAATTTAATAAATTTATCTTGGTCTATAAAACGTTTTGCTCTTGACATTAAATTAAAATATTTGTCTTCCAACGATTGTCTTTTAACGATTTCATCCTTCAATTTTGCCTCTGCATACCACTCTTCGTCCAGCTTCTGCTGTCGAATTTTGATTTCCTCTAAACTAGTACTAGGTGAAATGTTATCTATAAAAACCTCAAGCCTGTCTAGCTGAGACAACGGAATGCGGCACAGAGCCCTCAACTTTGTTACTTGCACGGCTGGGTCTGCTTCCATTACTAATATTCTAAACTGACGTAACTACTGAAGGTATGAAAAGTGAATGTATGTTAACTTAAAAAGAAATGCACCGAACTATGATAGCTATTCCAACTTCAAGGCTCTATTATTCCCAAAAAAGCAATATTCTGCGATAATATTGTCAAAGTGGCAGACCTGTTTAATTCTCCGTCCGGTGTCGGACTTCCGAGACTGAGCCAGGAGCTGAGCGACTGTGTTGTCTACTTCGGGCTTCTCGTTGTGGTTGCCTGAACTAAGAGCTGGGCGACTGTGGTGTCTGCTTCGGGCTTCAGAGGTCGAGGTGGTCTGAGCTAGGAGCTGGGTGACTGTGTTGTCTGCTTCGGGCTTCAAATGTTGTGATGGCGTTTTGTCAATGGCCGACAAAACTCTGCTTTGGAATTATTCCTTGATGATTTTTTCGCTGATTCTTAACCGTTGAAGGGTTATCCGGCTCGAAGGACCATGTATATTTGTAGTGTGGATTGAGTACCCCGTGATTGATACTCTTTTGAATAAAAAACTGTAGTTTAATACTCAAAACGTTTAATGTCATTCGACAGCAAAGTGATTAATAATTACCTTGGCTGGTGCCGTAACGAGACAATTTTTGCAGGTTATATAAAATCTCAAGCAACTACTAAACAAAGATCACAAAACATACCCATATAGAAAGGAAAGCTCAAATGGAAGGCTTGGTTAACTGTTTTAAGTTTGCCTTCCTATTTTGTGAGAGCGCCAATAGTACTCCATTTTCAAAGGTTACAGTTTTCTTCAAAGAATACCAAAAAGGGTTAAGTTGAAGGTGATAATGACGGGACACTTAAAATTCACGTCTTTGTCAACTTAGCAGTAGTCAAATTTGAGCACAAATTTCGTTTAACTTCAATGATTTCGACTTGCTACTTATTGAGTGTTATCATTTAGTTCAAGAGAGTTAACTATTGCAAATATATGGTTACTTGGGGATGGTATATATCTTACTCCAGGCGCTTTTCCTGTTTTATGTATAGGTACCCAAGGTAAGATTTGTCAAATGTATAAGGAATACGTTTGTAAAATATGCTTTATGTGATTTTCTCGTTTTGGACGTGTTTTTACATACAGTATCTCTATATCACATACAATATATCTAATATCTCAATAAAAGAATTGAAAATAAGTTGATTTTTGCCAAAGTTTGCATATTCAGCCAATCATGATTCTAGTTTATATAATATCTAAAATTCTCTTATTAGTATGGCATTCAAAAAAAGAAACGGTATATATGAGCCAGATTACCATATTGAACATGATACGGAAAGCATAAAATATTTGGGTAAAAAGTTAATTTTATTAAAAAATATTAGAAATTGATATTTTATACTACCTATTATAAAAATTGCACATGTATGGCAGAAAGTATTGTTTCCTAACGATCACATGTTATTACAGCAAAAAAAATACATTTTTACATCAACAACATTTGCAGAGATTATCAAAGAAATTAAAAGTTTGAAGAACATTGATGGTACATTTGAAAAACATGGTTTTATACATCAACAAATAAAGAGATTCTACAAAATTATGGAAATGCATCTGAAGAACCCTAAGCACACAGTCAACTTAACTCGCCTTCTTTCTCCGGCAATGCAGTCCATCAAAGAAGATTTATTCCGGATACTCAAACATTAACAGGTATAATACTCCATAAATGAGTCATTATGCATTTATTACACAATATTAAAACATGAAAAATTTAATGATTATGATTTACTAGTGTACTAATAATTATAGTAACATATTACGTAAGTCTAGTCAGTTGTTACAATAATTTTGGGAGGTGACAGAGTAGATGATTCTCTCTCCATGTAATCAAATACCACCTACTAAGGGTCGGTATTTTGAATCCCGATCACGAACTTGATTAAATAATCATTGGTCAAATGTTACAGTCAAAATAATATAAGTCATAGATAATCAGTGTTCAAATATAGTTATCTAGGTTCAAACTAAGTGTAACAATATTTGTGAAAAAACCCACATTTGAATTTATCTATTTTCTTTGTTTTGAAATGCTGTCATGTATACACAAAACTTGTGTCTTTAAACACAAGTTTAGTAAAATAATATTGAAATACGACCTTTCTAAACTTGTGGTAAAATAACGACTTACCTAAATTGTAAGAATTATCTATATTTTAGTTAAGTTTAGTTAATGCCACAGCACTTCTCGGTTTTTTGTATAGAATTTAAACTGTGCATGACTATTGATTTCAAAGTCAAACACTGTTTGACAGAAGGCCTCTAAAAACACATAAAATTCTAATCTTATAACCTATTAACTTTAAGTATTAAGAAACCTTGGTGCCATTATGATATGAATCATAATTGAACGAAAAATAATTAACAAAAAATAAGAATATTTCCTCTTCTTTCTGACTGATTTTTGGAGGCTTTACTAATAGTACTTTTCTATGTTTTTATATTTATGCTTCTCGTTTAAAAAGTATAACTTGAAATAAGCTTATAACCGAAAATGGGAAATGGTACATGATTTCTACCAGATAAAACCAGTAAAAAAAATTGCTCATTTTTGCTTTATATGTGACAGCAAGTTTAAAAATAAATGTAAACATTTTTGATTTTTTAAGTTTAAGCAGGGATGCATAGTGCTTTTTAATTATTTATTTTGCAGTTGTACGCTTTAATTTCCAATAGGTTTTTTAATCTACATTTAATATTCAGTTACTACCCTTAAGTTTCGACCACATAAGTTTATAATATGTTAGACACTTTGTAGTTTTTCTAAAAAATAGAATACCACATAATTTTGTTATTTTCAAGTATGTTTTAGAAAATAAAATTTAATTACCACATACTCAAATATTAATAGCGACTTTATTTAAAACATTACATATTTGTATCCCAATTTAAGTTAACTGGTTTCAGGTTATAGTATTTATTTCCTTGATCTGGTAGATACTCGAACTCCCAGCAGATAACAGAATATCTGTGTCACTTTTACCTTAATCCTGCTAACTTCAATCAAAGTATATAAGTACTAAATAGTCCGTAAACTATTAATACTATTAATACTAGGTAGGCTGTTAATATATAAAAATTGTTTTAGATTATTCACACAAAAATGTCTCCCTATAAATACAATACCATAATCTATTAGATAGAGCAGCATGTTGTTTCAGGAAGAAGATATGTGCTTCAATATCTTATTCTATATATTTTTTAAGCAAAAATGTTCCTATAAACTTCGGATATAATTAGATTATATCCTACATAAAGCCTCTGCCGATATAACTGTATAATAGTTATTTACGTTATAAGTCCGGTAATTAAATTTTTACAGAAGGAGTAAGATGTTTCCGGACGAGGCTCTAGCCGAGTCTGGAATTTCGAAACGACTACTGTAACACGTTACCGGACGTATGACGTACAACATTTTACTTCAGACTTATTAAAAACAGGAAAAAAATAATTTTATGCGCGGGGAATATATTTTTGTCAAATCCGCCAATTTGACAAATAGTTTCATTACGGTATCTTGCATCGGTACCGGTTTTCAGGTTACTATGGATACACTAGATTTATTGAAAATGTGCCGGTACTCAATACTGTAAAATTTCTTTACGATATCCAATCCCGTAAAGAGCTATTTACTGGATGAAAATCAAGTACGTAAAAGTGTCCTAAATGATACAGTATGAAGTAAAGGAACATTTTTGCTTAGAATGAAATGTAGAATAACATACTGCATCACATGCATCTTCTTCTGAAACACCCTGTATAATGTGGTGCCTTCCAAAAAGCGAAATTAAAAATGGTAAACGCGCCAGGAATCCTAAAACTATGCCTTCCTATTAACAGATGGCGCTGAAAGATATCGCCATGGTGTAACATTTCACTTTCCGTTCTAGATGGTTATGTTTTGTGACAAAGATCATATCGACTCGTTCTTCTGTTGTGTAAACCAGCATTTTGATTAAATAAAAAACTCCCTGTTAACCACCAATTATAACAGTAAGAAAATATTTAACTTTAAATTAATATGTGACAACTACAAATGACAATAAATTTTGCTTTGTCAAAATCAGGTAACACCTGAACAGACCTGAACAGCTAAATTAGATTACTACATTCGTTTATGTCAGCGCAAATTCAGAAAAAATCAATTTTCCAAGAAAATGCAACGACCAAACTATAGGAATGTTTAATAGTTTTTGATAGAAAACTAAATTCTGCATCTAATGATACTATAAAATACAGGATGTCTAATTTAAATTAAACGAGTTATTACTGTTTGAAGTTTGCAATAATTTGGTGTTCATTTTTTTACATTTGGTACACAGTAGTTAATATGTAATACATACCGCAAAAAATTCATTGTAGTAGAAGCCAACCAGCCAATTTCGGTGGTTGAAAAGAAACCAAGTGCTGAGATTTTAAACATTAGATTTGATGCTGCATTTTCACAAAATCACGAATATCTGAAGAACGATACGGTTTAGATGCCATAAACCTTAATAAAACTACCTTTACTTTTGTCCGTAGATAACGAAAATACATTAATATACTAGGTGTTAAAAAAATAAAACTTTTAATCAATTTTATACTTTTGTGACCACCTGTATACAATCACAATCATTTTAAAATGTACTTCCAACAGACCCTCATCCATTCCATATACAAAACTTTTTTAAAATCTAAAAGTTTAGTCATAATCTTCCGTGTCGAATAACGTGAATCACCCTGTATAATCCGTCGAATCGTTGAAAAAGGACCTCTTATGCAGTTCTCTGTCTGGGCTGTTCATATACTGAGGATTGCTTGGTCGCTGGTCCGAAAAACGGACTAATTATGGGAACACGACCCGAGAGCTAACTATCAGCGAACAATTTATTGCTTACTAGCTTGGTGCACTGAGGTCACCGAAGGGCAGAGAAAGTACAGTTCTGTACGTCCAAATACGTTTAAAATAATTATTGTTGCGGTCCCTACGTCACTTCGATATCGACAAATTGAGAACAATTAAATGTTAGAAAATATATGAGGCATATAAAAGTAAATTAACGACTCCGTATTATTCCACCCACCAAAACTAACTGTTTTCCAAATACGCCCACAAGTAGATATAAATAAGCTAAACTAAAATAATCTGGTGGAGATATATCAGGATCACAGAGGGGAGTAGAGAGGGGTTCTAGCGTCGGAAAATAATCGAGTTCAAAAGCGCTTCAATTTTTTTCACCACGGATGGTGAATTTGCAAACCAATTTTGTCTCTCCTGTAGTGAGTGAAAGTTATCGCGTGCCCCCACCGATTCCAGAAATCGGCGTTTAGCGTTTGGATGAGCTGCCATCGGGACAAGCGATTGAGCTCAAGTAGGTAAAAATAAGCTAAACTAAAATAAATTACTACTAATTTCCATGTAAAGGACACACTTTGACCACCGGTCCTTTCAACAGGCTGTGACCGATCTTTAGCGTCACCACACGTACGACGCCATCGCGACCCGAATGCAGCCTGACAACTCTACCCAATTCCCATTGCAGAAGGGACTTAAATTCATGCTTGATGAGCACATGTGCATTGTCAGACACGAATGGTGAATTTGCAAACCATTTTCGTCTCTCATGTAGTGAGTGAAGGTAGTCGCTAGCCCATCGAGTCCAGAAATCTGGTGAGATAAGTCAGGATCACAGAGGGGAGTAGAGAAGGGTTCTAGCGTCGAAAAATGACCAGGCGTGAGTGGCTGGAGAGAGTTAGGATCGGAACTAGGAGCGCACAAAGGGCGAGAGTTCAAAAGCGCTTCAATTTGGCTCAACAAACTTAAAAACTCCTCGAATGAAAGAATCTGAAGACCAATGACTGGACAGAGATGGGAAGTTTAAAGGATTTAACACCGGCCTCTGCCAACCCATTAAAATGAGGGCTACACGTGGGATTAAATTTCCAAACCAGAGCTAGTTTTTCAGAACCATGTTGGTCATATTTTAAGAGTTGGCGACTAGCACCAACGAAGTTAGTGCCATGATCGCTAGAAATGAAGAAACACCTTCCTCGGTGAGCAACAAAGCGTGGGAACGCACCAATAAAGACTTCTGATGCTAAATCTGAGGTCATTTCGAAATGAATAACCTTAGTTGCAGCGCACACAAAGACGCATACATAACCCTTAAATGGAAGGGATTTTCGATGTTTACACATTCGTAACTAAAAGGGCCCTGCAAAGTCGATACAAACGAAAAGGCTTTGATTTGATTAATTCTCAGAGCCGAGAGGTCTGCCATGTATGTTTAGGCTTGCAGCGCGTACAGAGAAAGTATCGGAAACAATCTGAAAGTCATCTGTAGGTAGCACTACGTGGAGGCCAGATCCAAAATTGTTTTAGAATCAGATAGTGCATTGTTTTAAGGCCGAGATGAAGATGATTTCGATGTATATTATTTTCGATTACTAAGTCAGCGAACTTATGTTTTTTTATTAAGCAGAATTGGATGTTTAACATCACAAGACAAATCACTTTGCTTCAATCTGCCACCCACCCTAATTAAACCTTCGAAATCTACAAACAGAACGAGTTTCCTAAGAGGTTTAGGCAGCAGTTTATTTTGGCTGATGGCGACCAATACATCAGAAAAGGTCTACTTTTAAACTTGATGAGCTAAGCGAAGCAAAGAATGATGTAACTCCATGAGTTTCCACGAGATTGTCGACCACTTAGAGGGAGAAATGGAATTTATGGAAAATGGAAATTATGGTGTTATTTATAGACACCATGAGAACTGTAGACTTTTCTTCTTCAGAAACACAACACGACAATTCAAAATTGGTTGGTCAAGGTCAGCAGTGTTCAGGTTAAGAAAAGAGGTACTGGGCCACAACAACGTATGATTCAAAAGCTCATGTAAATTATTAAGCTTACTATTAATACGCTTTACACTTCCTGGGACTCTTTACACTTCGTTTTGGTTTCGATAACCTGCCAGGTACAGATTAATATGGGCTGCTTCTCGAACTGAGAGCTATCTGCCAAGCAATATTAGATCTAATATGCTGGTGGATGTCGCCTGCTCTGTACAACATTTCACCGCTATTCCATTGGCTGATGAGGGGTAGACCCCGAAACTGGTACGCAGATGGGTTGATCGACAAATTGGTGACAACCTACTGTTTACACTTCGTTTTGGTTCCGATAACCTGCGAGGTACAGAGCAATATGGGCTGCTTCTCGAACTGAGAGCCACCTGCCATGCAGTATTAGATATAATCCGCTGGTGGAGGTCGCCTGATCTGTACAACATCTCACCGCTATTCCATAGCTTTTTGGCTTTAAGCCACAACACACGGTTTCCAATTTTGTCGACCAGCCAAAGCTGTACTGATGAGGGGTAGACCCCGAAACTGGTATGCAGATGGGTTGATCGACAAATTGGTGACCACCTACTTCTTATTATTAATCATCTATTGCTTATATAACATAAATTCTCGTACGTAATTTAAAAGGATGGTTTGGAGAAGTCGCGTCAGATTGGTAAGGGTTGTCTGAAAACGTTTCGAATATTCCCACGCCAAACTTGTCTGTCGTTTCAAAACTTTTTCCCGAATCGAGGCAACAAACTTCGTGATGTTTGAATTTTCTCGTGAAAACAGTTTTCCGTCCCGTCCCGTCCCGTCAGGGCCTTCGACTTTTGCCTCCTCCGAAATAAGACGTTAGACAGCTTTGCGGCCTGCCTGCGCTGCATTCCTGCCTGTCTCGTTAATATTTTATACATGACAGAAATCTAATTCCCGGATATGCATCGACGTGTCAGACGGAAATCCTTTTTGGGATTTGCTACATGATAACTTTATGTAGTATGTTGTTTGCTATTATTTACGGGTTCCGGGATTGAAAAGTTGATTTACTGTGGCCATACCAACACTGACTAAGACCGTTAAATTTATTTCCTCGACTGCCTCCGAAGAAATATATTTAATTAATGAATTAAGGGCCTTAAGGGAGATTTATATCCCTACTCTTCTATTAAAACGTCTCCGCTAAACGCTGGCAGCAACGGGACGCACGGAATACAAAGTGCTACGAGGTACTGAAATTATCGGATGTTATCGAGAGAAAAATAGAAATTACCTCTTCAGCTCAGCCACTACTGGCATTGTGGCAGACCCCTTTGTGTCTGCGAGTGAATTATTATTTATGTCATATGCATAAAGGGGGCCGTGTAAATGAGTCGGCATGTGACAGGACTTACACGTTGACGGCTTGTTTACGAGCTAAGAGTTTATTGAAATTTCGGTCTAAATAGCATGTAAATACATATCCCACTTATAACTCACAGTTCTTACACACGTGTTTAATGGAATGTCTTCTTACCTCCGGCTGATTCTCTCCGTGTACTATACAGACCAGCTGCGCTTCCAGGCCTTCGGCTGTATGGACTACAGGGTTTTCAACGGATATTTCCGGAGGATCTGCAAATAAGACAAAAACAAAACTTTATATTCCGTTAAAAGCAAATTGAAATTGTAGCAAAGAAAGTTGGTAAAAGTATGGGTTAGAATTATCGACTGAGATGGGCAGAACGACTTCAGTGGTGTAGACTGAGCTAAGAAAATATTTGCAAATAGGAGATTTTTCAATTGATGGGATTGTTTCTAAGAAGCTGTAGTTTTTGCTTTTGTCATCAATTAACACATTTTTAACGTTAAATTTAAGATTCTTTAAACTAAGTCACAATGACTGACTTCTATTTCTTCAATTACCATTTTGTGCACTATTTTTGATCCGCTTCTATCATACATTAAAACTTTTCATTAGTCAATTTATTCAATTCGTGTCGGAAGGAATACTAAAAAAGATTGATTCAATTGTGTAGTTCCTCCCAACTTTGCATTATTTCTATAAGGCCCCTTTCGCGCATCAACATGTTTGCGAAAATTCATTTGAACAAAGAGCAAACATTTTGTTTGTAGATACCAAAATAATTGATTTGGACAAACTTGCTTCTTCAAATTCTTCGTTGGACTCTTCTCCCTATTTTTTCATTCAATCATTTCCAATAAAAACTAGAAGCTTTAGCATGTGTTAAAATTTTTTTTGTTTGATTTTTTCACGCACCTCTATTTCTTAAGCTAATATTTTGTGAACATTTTAAATAAGTTCCTTACACACATTTAAAGATTTCGTTCACATTTCATTTCATTCAATTCAGATCAGAAATATTACAAAAGAAATATTGACTAATTTGTGTTGGGATCTTCCAAAAGTTGATTTGCCTTAAATTTATGTTTTGATAATTTTTATAAAACATGGAGCTACTGGTGGCGCGGGGTTTCGACGCACTTGAAGGTAATTGTTGGCATGGTTAGAGATCTCAATGGCCTCTCTCGTTAGTCTCGGATAGAAACAATGCGATTGATATAAAGATATCCATCTCGTTGAAAAAAATGTCGTGACCCTCGAAGAGAGCGTGTTCTGCTACTGCTGACTTTTATGTTTGTCCCAGCCTACAACTCCCCTTATCTTCCGTAATTCTCGTGTTGACACTGCGTTTTGTGGAGCCAATGTATACCAAGCCATATCTGCTTGCTCAGACTAAATATTATACTGGGTGTCCCAGCCGAGAGTGACCCATTTTAAATGCTTATAACTTTTAAACTATATGTGATAGCCACCTGCGGTGCACGCCATCCATTTTCTCTAGGCCTAGAGTTTTTTTCTAGTTGGCAACAAATTTGGTAGACACTTATACAGTGGGAGCAAAAAAATTTCTTTTTTTCGACATCAAAATTCTCAACTATTTTTAATGGAACACCCTGTATATTGTGACGCCACAGTTAAGAGTCATGATCAAGGTATCCAAGTACCAATAAACTTCGGACTTGAAACTTGAATGTTTAGCTGTAAAAAAATAAAATAGAAATCGGGCTAATTTTAATAACTAAGTAATTAGAGCTTGATTTTCTTTGTTTAATTAATAATTAAAATTGACAAAAGGAATATTAAAACAGAATGTTGTATACAGGGTGGCATTTTTGAAAATATGATTGTTTAATAGTAAATAATTTTTTCAAACTGAAACACTTACCTAGGTACCTATCTAGGTGTTGTACTAGTCAAATACTCTAGTAAACAATTGTCACCACAATTGTTAGAGTTAAATTGCAAACTGTCAGAGTTAAATTGCAAATTAAGTTTAATTTTAAAGAAAATGATGTATTCGTTAGTATAAAAAGCAAAAACAGTACTCTTTTATAATGAAGCCAGATCAATAATAACGACACAAAGAAGATTCCGTGCTAGATTCCGCCAAGCAAAAACGTGATTAAAAAATGGCATCAGAAATTTTCAATCCATGGATACTTGGAGGTCAAGAGGCCAAAAAGGAATATGTTTGATCCTGAATATTTAGACAGACTTTTAGCGGTTCAAGAGGAGATTTTCGCGATTAATAATCGAAAAATATCACTCAGAAAAATGGCGGCTGCGTTAAATTTATCTAAAAGTGGATGCGAGAGATGTGTTAAATGTTTAAAGTTATTTCCTTATAAGAGGACTACCAAAAGAGATTATTTACTTGCGAAACTCTTTTGGATTTGTTTAGGCATAACCGAAATGCGCTATTAATTATGTCTGATGAGGCTAGTTTTCACATAGATGGTAGATGTAACAAGCATAACTGTAAGATTTGGGCCTCGGAGAATCCAAGAGCTTTCAATGAGTTTCAGCGGGATACTCCAAAAGTAACCGTATGGTGTGCAATCTCACCCGAAAAAATATACAGACCATTTTTTTTTAATGAACCTACAATAACAGGAACAGTATATACTGATTATGTTGGAAAATATCTTTTATCCACAGTTAAGGGCAGGATGGTATCTTGGATGAGGTCTACTTTTAGCAAGATGATGCTTCGACGCATTCTTTAATAGCAAGAACATCACTAGATATGACATTTGGGCCAAAATGGATAGGAAGAGCCGGTCCTATAGAGTGGGCACGTTACTCTCCTGACTTGACGGTTCCAGACTTTTTCCTCTGGGGTTATGTAAAGGAGAGGTGCTATAGCTCCCTCCCCAATAGTTTGGATGATCTTAAGAGAAATATTCGTAGCGTAATTGAAGCGATTCCGCGGGATATGTTACAAATTTTTTTTAACCATTTACTGGTCAGACTTCATAAATGCGTGGATCAGAACGGCCAACATATACAGCAGTCTTTTTAGTCTTAATTCCTTCTTTATTAATTTATAAATATCTGCCCATTCGTTTTGTAAATATGCCAATAAAATTGGCATAATTAAAAATACGCCGATATCTATTTTAATTTTTTTCACCTGAAACTTCAAGTTTCAGTCCGATATTTATTGATACTTGGATATCTTGATCATGACTCTGAATTGTGGCGTCACAATATACAGGGTGTTCCATTAAAAATAGTTGAGAATTTTTGTTTTGAAAAAAAGGAATTTTTGTGATCCCACTGTATAGTGTCTACAAAATTTGATGTCAATTAAAAAAAAACTTTAGACCTAGAGAAAAGAAATGGCTAAACCACAGGTAGCTGTCACATATGGTTGAAAAGTTATAAGCATTTAAAATGGGTCACTCTCGGCTGGGACACCCTGTATTTAGTCTGAGGCTGCATGGAACTCCGGGTGCGGATAAGGGATTTCTGCGGTTTTTGACCGACCTCAAGCTCTGCTGCATTGTACTAGGGGGTTTAAAGACAGTTTTAACATTGTGTTGTTCCAGTAGCCTTCCGGCCCAGTCAGTTATTTTGTGGATGTACGGTAGATGAGTCCATCCGCGCTTTTCTTCATCTTCTCCCGTTGTTCCTTCCGGCGCGCTACATTTCTTGGACGGATACCCTGACGAACTCGTGCTTGATTGCTGTATCCATTCCAACCAAAGGGTCTCTCCAAATGCTTCATTTACCGTTCCAATTCAGCCGGCTCACAAATTCTATTGGTTCTCACAGACAGAGTCTTTATGACTCCCCTCTTCTATCTGGGATGATGATTTGATCTGTTATTGAGGTATCGGTCAGTGTGTGTTGGTTTTATATAAACGATGTGCGCAAGTTTTCCATTCGGCCTCCTTACCGTTCACTATTGGATTCTGACGAAAAATCACTGCTAGACAATTTTGAATCAGCCTGCTAATGTGATAATGAATGGAGAAATATTATCAAAAGGTGTTCCACTCGACTATTTTACTCTAGTCCCCCAAAACTAGATCGTTACTGTGCCTAAAATAAAATTTACACAACTTGTCAAGAGTATAGTGTTCTTGTTGCAGAGATTCTTACAATAAACCCTTGCCATTTGTTTGTATGATTATATTGACAATGATAATGGAGTAAGTTTAGAACCTAATAACCATGATACAGTAACTATTAAAGATAAGATGTTGCACATATGGGAGGTGACCGTAGCCGTCGATTGTGTAGGAAGAAAAATTTGTGGGCAAAGTGGTGAAGGCAAATTTTCTCTCCTATTTTTAAATACTCAATTCAGGCTACTATACAACAAGCTAAGATACCTCAATTGCCCAGATTTCCCCCTGTAGCGAATCCATACTGGCAAACATTAAGTATCTATTGTAACAATGTTAGACTACCTATGCAGAGTTTGGGATATATAAGCAAAGCTGAATGCAAAACACGAATTAAAAGCATCAGAAAGTGTTGCTTTTAAACCAATGTGAGAACTAAGAAATATTTCTTGTTGCTTCTTTAGATTTTAAAATTGCCTGTTTTGGTTACAAAGGACTCTAAATTTATCAAGAGGATTGTTTGACTTTCCTGCACAAATATGATAATAAAATTGCATGCGGATATGGTTTGTGACTCATTGTACAAATTGGTGTTACCACAAAACTCAGTATTAACAAACGCAGAGAATTACGGAACAAAAAATGTGTTGCAGGCTGAGATAAACACGAAAGTCAGCAGCAGCAGAGTACGCTTTCTCTGAAGGTCAAGGTATGCCTTTCATCCTTTTAACAAGATGGATTTCTTCAATTATCAATCGCAGAGTTATTAACCGAGAGTAACCAGAAAAACCGTTGATACCTTTAGGCACAAAAACATCTTTGTCGGAAAAGAGGAAATTGCGGTCCAAAATTCAGACTGGAAACAAGTTCTGCAAAAGCATAAGATAAAAAATTCATTGGACCACCACATCAAAGATCGGAAAACAATTTAGGAGTGCTGAATTTGTTCAAATGCCAGTTCTGTTTGTTTGTTGTTGTATATATATATATATATATATATATATATATATATATATATATATATATATATTATATTAATTCTGTTGGTTTTATGTTAAGTACCAAATTATGGTGATGTTCTATCGTATACCTATACCTATTTCTATTTTTTTTTAATCACCACTTACTTAAATAAAAAAATGTATTCACACCAGCTATTTATTAATGTTTCCTGATACCTAACTACCTAGTTTTATGATTAAACTCATAACATCTATGCTTATAACAAGTCTTTTATTTTATTTTGTATAATTTAATACTTCTTTTCATAACATTAATCTGGCAACATTTCGTGAATGAACTAGATATTTGTCAAATTTGTAACCTCGTTTACTTGCCAAATTCACTCAATGTCATTTTCAAAAATTATACAGGGCCAAAACATCTGTTTTCCATGGCACACCCCAGTCCATAATAATTTGAGACGGCATATATAACCAATATATAAAATACAACAAAAGCAATTTACAATAACGGATAACGTATTTGTAGCAGGTAGTTAACATTGTGTACTAAAATCTTATCCTATCGGTTTTTCATGTACCTCTTGTACTCCTCAACAGAATAAAATGCATTCTCAGTAAGTTTTGTTTTTTTATTACAGCATTAAATCTATTCAAATCTAATGACTTAATATTAGGATTTAAAATGTTATATAACTTAATCAAAATCCAGAGAACTTCTTCTGGATATTTCTAACCGAAACCTGGGAGGTCTAAAAAGACAAGCTGATTTTGTATGAAAATACGCGTTTGTCTGACGAGTATGACGGTTTTTATGAATTTCAATCAGCTGCTGAAAAACATACAAAGACGGTAAAGTCAATATTTTAAGCTCTTTAAAAAACGGTTTTCAATGTTCTCTATAAGCCGCTTGAACAATAATTCTAACTGCTTTTTTTTAAGCCCAAACAGCTCAATAGCATCAGAAACCTTACCCCATAGGAGAGTTCCGTATGATATATGAGAGTTAAAAAGAGCGTAATAGATGGTCACCAAAGTACTCCTATACAACGCAATCTCCTAATAGTAAATATGGCGGTGGCTTACTGGCTACGTATGATATATGGGTACCCCAACTGAGTCCACTGTCGACGGTTATACCGAAGATGTAGTATCGCTCCTTACTTGTGGTTTAGTAGAAAATATTATATTCTGGGTCTTATTTAAATTAAGTTTTAAATTATTCTGAATGTCTGATGTCCACATTTCTTGCATTACAACCCAGAGAAGTATCATCGCAGTAACAAAGGCAGTCGAAAGGCCCAACATACTGAAACAAGTCATTCATATAGACAACAAATAGAAAAGGACCCAATATGGACACCTGCGGGCGGTACACCTGTGTCTATAGGAAGGGTGGTCGAAACTTCAGCCTCAACCACTAACTTCTGTTTTCTAGCTGTCAATCGATCAGTTTGAGACTATTGCTTTTAATGCCATATTTGGCAAGTTTTCTTTTTAATAATTGATGGGATATACAAGCAAAAGCCTTGCTCAGATCGCGCAATGTCAAACTAACCACATTACCCTTCTTCAGTCCTCCGATCAACATCTCAATGACCTTAGAGATGGCTTGAACTGCTGAGTTTCCTGGCCCGAAGCCAAATTGGTTCGCATTTAAAAGAATCTCATGGACAAAGTAACACTCGAGCTGATTCTTTAATGTTATTTCAAATATTTTTCCAAATATTGGTACAATAGACACTGCTCTATAGTTTTCCCGTAACTTTGGATCTTCCTTTTTAAAGAGAGGAACAACTCTACTAAGTTTTCACAAGTCACGAAATACCCCTTCACTTATACGTGTATTGTAAAGAATTCTGAGAAGCACTACCAACTGATATAACAATTCTTTTACTATTTTTGCGTTGGTGTCATAAACCTCAAAAGATCGAGTACTTTTTAAAGCACATATTGCCTCGTGAACACCCTTATCAGAAATAGGCTGCAGTCTAAAAGAGCTGGCTGCTTCCGGGATAGAATTAATTATGGCGTTCTGCATATTTTCATCTACGTGTAGCCACTGTGAAATCTGCTGTGCGACTCTTGAAAAGCAATAATTAAAGGCATCAGGCGAAATTTCCCCATATCTATTATCAATCGAAAGGTGTCCTCGCTCATAATTCACAAGGGTCCATATATTCTTGATTCTTCGATTAGATATTTCAATAAAAGTGCAATTAGCTTGTCTCTTTACCGTCTTAATATCTCGTCTATAGTCTTTCAGCAGGTTCGTACGTATGCAGATTCAATAAGACTCTTCCTGGGTAGAGTTCCTAAGAAGTTTAACCGTTGACAGCAACTGCCTTTGATTTTTGAGATCATCGTTAAACCACTTAACAGGTGATCTACCACCATGAACATTTTTCAAAGGATATATCTTTTGAACCAAATTTTGACAGTTAGTTGTTAAAAAGTTAGCCATATGCTCAACATTCTCCGATAAGAGAAAAGGCGATCAATGTAGGTCCTCACAAGCGGTTTTTAGCATCCCAAGACCCTCCACGTTCAACTTTATATACAGGGTGATTCAAGTTACTCGACACGGAAGATTATGGCCAAACTTTTAGATTTAAAAAAAGTTTTGTATATGGAATGGATGGGGGATCTATTGGAAGTACATTTTAAAATTATTGTCGTTGTATACAACTGGACCCAAAAGTATAAAATTGATTAAAGTTGTATTTTTTTAAATGAGATACCTAATATATTAATGTATTTTCGGTACCTACGGACAAAAGTAAAGGTAGTTTTATTAAGGTTTATGGCATCTAAACCGTACCGTTCTTCAGATATTCCTGATTTTGTGAAAATACAGCATCAAATTAAATGTTTAAAATCTCAGCACTTGGTTTCTTTTCCACTACCAAAATTGGCTGGTGGGCTAATAGTACATTGGATTTTTTGCGGTGTGTATTAAATATTAACTACTGTGCACCAAATGTCAATAAATGAACACCAAATTATTGCAAACTTCAAACAATAATAACTCGTTTAATTTAAATTGTATTTTTTATTTGGTGGCGTATTATAGACGATTCCTTTCACATATCCCCATAAAAAGAAATCGGGAGGCGTTATGTCAGGGGACCTTGGTGGCCAATATTGTGCTCCATTCCTTCCAATCCATCGATTTTGGAAACGAACATTTAAGAACTCACGGACTTCACGATGATAATGAGCAGGTGCCCCATCCATTTGCAGCCACATGGTTGTTCTTATATCTAGAGGAACTTCTTCCAGCAAAATTGGAAGCTGATTTCTCAAAAAATTTAGATACGACATTCCGTTTAAATGTTTGTCAAAAAAATAAGGTCCAATCACATACTGTCCCATTATGCCCCCCCCCCCCATACATTTACTGACCACCTATGTTGGTTATTAATAACTCTAAATTCATGGGGGTTAAAATCAGAATAATAATGAATTTAAGTTTTGTGCAATTTCTCGTTTTTCGACATGAGGATTTTCAACTACAGAGCTAATAACGGCTAATTCAGTTTCTTGGTTTTCTGTAACTGGTCTCGTTTTGGCGTCGTTTCATACTGAACACTACCAGTTTGCTAAATTGAACCAACAGTCCTTCAAAAACGGCTTTATTCGGTCGAGTTCCGTTAGGAAACCTTTCAGGATAAACCCTTGATGCTAAAAGACAATTTTGCAAGCATTCTCCTAGAATGAAGATCATATCGACTGGTTCTTCTGTTGTAAAAAAATCAATTTTCCAAGAAAACGCAAAGACCAAGCTATAGGATTGTTTAATAGTTTTGATAGGAAACTAAATTCTGCATCTAATGATACTATAAAGTACAGGGTGTCTAGTTTAAATTAAACGAGTTATTACTGTTTGAAGTTTGCAATAATTTAGTGTTCATTTTTTTACATTGGTACACAGTAGTAAATATTTAAATATTTAATACATACCGCAAAAAATTCAATGTACTAGTAGCCCACCAGCCAATTTCGGTGGTTGAAAAGAAACCAAGTGCTGAGATTTTAAACATTAAATTTGATGCTGCATTTTCACAAAATCACGAATATCTGAAGAACGGTAAGGTTTAGATGCCATAAACTTTAATAAAACTACCTTTACTTTTGACCGTAGATACCGAAAATACATTAATATACTAGGTGATTCATTTAAAAAAATAAAACTTTAATCAATTTTATACTTTTGGGACCACCTGTATACAATGACAATAATTTTAAAATGTACTTCCAATAGACCCTCATCCATTCCATATACAAAACTTTTTTAAAATCTAAAAGTTTAGCCATAATCTTCCGTGTCGAATAACGTGAATCACCCTGTATATTTTTAACATACGAATAGATGTACGCCTATATTCAGACTTATCTGAATTACTTGGCCATAGTGATCCGATCGACCAGGATAGCGAACTCTACTATAATAATTAGAATTTTGTAAATTTTTAAAATATCAATGTAGGACCTAGAACCATTTTTTACTTTTGTTTACTCAGAAATGGTGACCTCTATCCCATAGCTATGTATAATATTGTTCAACCCTCTTGTAGCCTGGCCGTTGCCCAGAAAATCAATATTAAAATCACCCAAGATCTCTGATAGTTTGATAATACACCAAACAGCAAACGATCCAACATTTCTAAGAATATGTCTTTACAGCCTATTGGACTCGAACGACAAAGTGTTAGAATTAAAATTTTTGAAGGTAAAATTTCTAGTGCAAAAAATTCAGCATGCAGCTCCCGGCAATATTTTTCAACATTCACGACCCTAAAACTCAACTCCTCTCTAACAAAGATACAAACACCACCCTTATCATAAGTTTTTCTACAAAATGAAGCGGCTAGCTTAAAGTTACAAACATTAACACATTATAAAATATCTTGCTTAAACCAATGCTCACTAATACATAAAACATCCAAGTTTTCTTCATCAGCATAAATTGACAAATCGTCAATTTTATTTGTCAAACATTGAATTTTTCAATGGAAAATACCGCCCACACTTCCGTCTACCAGAAGTGCGTCTCTTAGCGTTCTTCTTGCTGGCTTTTTCTTAAGTGAAAAAGCTTGTTAATTTTTACTCCTATTGGCCATATTAAACCACTTTAAATGATGAGTATTCTTCTGGATGCCTTGAAGGCAACGAGTCACATGTCACTTCCAGAAAGTCTCCCTTCAGACAATTTTCTAATTGTTGGACCTTGGAAACAGATGGAGCCAATATGAAGACACGAAAATAAAACAAAGAAGGTGCTGCTTTTAGTTTGTTATTAGTGCCAGTTTTCACCAGAGTCCGATGCTTTTTAGCTGCGCGCTTTAGGGTTGTTTGAATTCTCCAATTGTCTCGTCTCGATTCATATCAGTTAGCCCGTCCAAAACACCATCATTCACCTCCCTTCTTTGGGGAGATCAGTGCGTTGACCATTGTTGCGGGATCTTTGCGATGGCCGCGCTGCAGCCTTCCATAGACGAGACGTACAGTCGGAACCAACAGCGTTCAGCGTCAGATTTTTATCTTGAGAAACCATCGATCGATCGGTAAAGCGCTTATCACTATGCTGACGGGAGTCACCAGCCTTCACTTTACTGGTGAAGTCTTGCGACGTCATCCTTCCAAATGCGGAGTTTGAGCCACCGGTATCGAGCCTCCTTTTTGGTATTTGTCACGGACTTCGTCTGCCTTGTACTAGACTAGCTCTTGAGTAGACTGTATTGAAACTGAATCACTGCTATGCATCCAAATGAAACTCTTGGAAGGAAACTGGAAAGCTTGTATTGTAACAATGAATCAACTAACAGCAATTAAATCAGAATTTGACAAGAGCTTTCTTTAGAAATCTTTTGACATCTCTGTTTTTTACTTGACTTCTCGCTACTTTGCTTTGCTTCAAGACATCCGTAAACTAATTACCTTTTTAAGGCTCTAAACGCAAAATTTGATAGATTTTAGGAAAAGCGTTAAACTCCCCAGCCTAAAGCAAGCTCTTGTTGCTCACACTAGTTAAACCGAACTTAAAAAACTAGTTGACTATAACTCAATTCTCTTGACTAATTGACAAAGGACATATCTTAGTAACCGATCTTTTGATTTCTCCACCTAGTACCCGTAAACTAGCAACGCGCACGATACCGTCCTTTCCCGGATACAACTTAACAATGCGTCCTAAACGCCATTTGAACGGTGGAAGGTTATCGTCCATCACTACAATCATTACACAACAATCATTTGTTTTCCAATTAGAACGCACTTGTAATTGAGATACATACTCTTTGGACCCTCGTTTCCAAAATTGTTGTTTTAAATGTTCTAACTGTTGAAAATACGATAAACGATTGCTAGGAACACTTAGAGTGTCAGGGTACGGAATAGATTCTAATGACCTACCTATCAAAAAATGCGCTGGAGTTAACGCTTCTAAATCATTAGGATCTGCAGACAATGCTGTAAGCGGCCTCGAATTCATTAAGCATTCTATCTGCGAAATGACTGTATAAAACGACTCAAATGTAAGTAGTATGCCAGATACAACTCTTTTAATATGAAATTTGGCAGACTTAACTCCAGCCTCCCATGACCCTCCTTGATGAAGTTAGTAGGCAGGAATTAAATTCCATTTAATGCCTGCTGAATTTTCTAATTTTTTCTTGAGCAAATTACTGTTGCCAATCAGGAATTTACCAAGCTCCAGCAATTCGTTCTTAGCGCCTATGAAGTTGGTGCCGTTGTCGCTATAAATGGTTGAAGGCTTACCTCGACGCGCAATGAATCTTTGCAATGTTTCCAAAAACGCTGAAGTACCTAGACTTGTTACTAGTTGTAAGTGTACTGCCTTAGTATTGAGGCAAACAAACAAAGACAAGTAGCATTTTGAAGTTTTTAATCCTCGTCCATTTCTGTCTTCAATTAAAAATGGACCAGCGTAGTCTACACTAGTATGTAAAAACGGAGGCACTGGGGAAGCCCGCGGATAGGGTAGTTGCCCCATCAATGGATGAACAGATCGTGGTTTGCATCGAAAACATTTTACACATTCTCTGACAATACGTTTTGACAATCCGTTTCCCGCGATCGCCCAATATTTTTCCCTTACGTTCGCAAGCAAGAGCTGGGACCACAATGAAAAGAGTTTATATGTTCCATTCTAAAAATCAACTTAGTAAAATAATGCTTTAATGACAAAACGATGGGATACTTTTTCCCATACGAAAAGGATGAATGATCTAGTCTTCCGCCTACTGAGGATATCTTGACTATCAAAAAATGGGGCCAACGGCAACAAATTACTCTTGAAACTAACAGATGAAGACTTCTTTCATTCTTCAATATCTCGCAAAAAACATTCCATTTGAGCCGATTGAGTTAACACCTGCTTTGCATTATTTAATTCGTCCAATGTCAGAGAACCAGTTTGTTTTTCCTTTTGAGTTAGTCTGGTATTGTTTATAAATCGCAAACAATAAGCAGCACCTCTTTTAATCCGAGTTAGCGAAGAAAATCTTAGAAATGGAAACAGTTCCATATCGACCACGACAAAAGTTTTTGAAATTGTTTTTTGGTTTCTGGTAGATCCTGGAACAATAAGGGATGGATAATTTTATATACCTACGGGAGGTGTTTTTTGAATTAACCAGTTAATTTTTCTATAAGTTATATTGTTGTCTTGTCAAAGGGACAGAATTAGAAATATCATTGAAAACTTGTCACTGTTTTAATTTCTCCGACGAAACCGTATATTTTACGAAAATAATACAGTCCACAAAAACCGTTTTGGTCCAGTCGAGCCGCATATTTCATCGAGAAGCTACAGCAAAGGCCCCGACCGATTCGAATCTTGGGTTTCCGCAAAGCGGCGGTATCCAGATATACCTGACGAGGCGTTACAGCCAAGAGAACCGAAGAAGCCGTAATTTGAGGTTCGTTTATATATTTTACTTGCATCGCGATCAGTTTGCTTTAATTTTTCGCGAAATCGGTTTAATTTTGTGGTTAAACTAGATACCTACATCAAAAAGGTGACATTTTCTGTCATTAATTCATATAGCTTTTATTTATTTCCTACAGATATGGTTGATTTAAATTCAGATCCCAAAGTACCTATACCTGCGGAGCGTATAAAGTATTTAGTAATACGCCGAGGAATATTACGTCAAAAAATCACCAAATTTGACAATAGATTAGATTATTTTCAAATTCACGGGTTAAAACCGGAGTTAAAACTCCGTTTAGCAAAAATAGAAGAAATCTGGGATAAATTTGAAAAGCTTCAAAGCGAACTTGAAGAGATAAATTCATCGCAGGAAAGCGAGCGAGAAATTTTTAAAGATACTTATTTTACAGTTGTGACCAAGGCTCACACATGTCCAGTACTTCCTTTGACGTTGTTATTTTACAGTTGTGACCAAGGCTCACACATGTCCAGTACTTCCTTTGACGACAACGAATACACCACCTTTGCAATTATATCACACTGATAAAATTACTGTCTCACCAAATCTACCTGTTATAAATGTTCCTATATTCTCCGGCTCATATGAAAGTCGGATTTCATTTTATCGCATCTTTGTTTCCATCATTCACGAAAGGGAAGATTTAACCAAAACTCAAAAATTCTATTACCTTCAATCTTATTTAAGAGGCGAAGCTGCCCAGTTATTACATTCATTAGAGTTTACTGATGAAAACTATGACGTCGCTCTGACGTTACTAAAAGAACGATATGAAAATAAAAAAATGTTAATACATAATCATATGAAAAATTTATTTGAAATATCTTTTGTTACACGAGAATCTCATGTGGGGCTCAGAAAGGTGATTGATATTTTGCAGCGAAGTACTCGTTCACTGAAAAGCTTAGGCGAACCTGTAGACTCATGGGACACGCAATTAATATTTTTAGTTACTAGTAAACTTGACACTCAAACTAGAAAGGAATGGGAAATTAATACTGCTAAAATTCAACAACTCTCTTTTTGCGGAATAAATATCAACTTTTAGAAACATTAGATTTAAAAGCATCAAAAGGATCAGATAAACCCTGGTCTGGTAAGGTATTGGGCAGTACTAATTCGCACGTACATCTTTCTACAGAACCTCCTCAAAGAAATACACCTCCAGGTAAGTCATATAGTAACATTAAATGTGCTTTCTGTCGGAAGAATAATCATTTCACGTATAAGTGTCGTGTCTTACTAGCTTTACCTATAAAATCTCGTTACTCTGAGTTAAATAATGCTGGTATATGTACTAATTGTTTTCATGTTGGTCATTTAGCAGAAAATTGTAAGGCGAAAGGATGTAAAATTTGCAATAAGAAACATAATACTTCTTTACATGAACATACATCTCACCTTACACCTTCACTGCCACCTATTATTAATGCAGGTGACAATTTACCCACCACCTCTAATACTCTCGTCCTCTGTGACCAAGATTCGCTAATTTGTAATGAGAACTCGTTAATAAACTTAACATCAAAGCTTAATCAATCGAATAAAGTGCAAATTTTGCTTGCCACAGTTAATTTATTTATTCGCGACAGCCAAGATAATTATATTTCTTGTCGTGCATTGCTAGATTCAGCAAGTCAATCCAATTTTGTATTTTTCCAAATGTTCAAAAAATTGAATTGTCCATATAAGGATGTCAATATACCAATTTCCGGTATTAATAATGAAAACACTTGTTAGGTAAATTTTCAAATTGAAAGGGACATAAAATCTACCGATGGTGAATATAAGTCAAATCTATCATTTTTAGTAGTTGAACGTATTACTTCGATGTTGCCTCAGTATTCTTTCGATCTTTCATGTTTGAAAATACCAGATAATTTAAAACTAGCTGACAGCAGTTTTTTCCCTTCGCAACCTGTCGACATTTTGCTTGGTAGTGAGATATTTTACAATATTTTAACGTATGGCCAAGTAAAACTTGGACCTCGTGGTCCTATTCTACAAAATACAAAATTTGGTTGGATTTTGGCTGCTCCTTTGCAATACACTTGTTTTGGTTTAACTAATGCCACAACCAACAAATGTTTCGTAAGTACAGAAAATGACGATTTGAACGAACAATTGGAACATTTCTGGCAAATCGAGGACATTCAAAATTCGCATGCAAAACTTTCGACTGAAGAACTGGAATGCGAAAATTATTTTCGCACCTCAACAGTGCAAGACTCAACTGGCCGATACACTGTAAGATTACCGCTGAAAGAAAATTATAGTAAACTAGGCGACTCTTTATTCACTGCTAAAAAACGTAAGCAATTTGTTGAGAATCGTTTATTAAAAACTCCTGACATCCGAAAGCAGTACAACGAATTTATGCGTGAGTACGAATCAATGGGTCACATGACAAAATTGTCATTCGAACAACTTGATGACACATCAGTGAAGTATTATATTCCCCACCATGCTGTTTTTAAAGAAAACAGTTCCACAACGAATATTCGTGTGGTTTTCGATGTCTCATGTACAACATCCACTGGTTTAGGTTTAAACGATGTTCTAAAGCTAGGCCCTAAAGTTCAAAACGATCTGTTTGACATAGTAGTTAGGATGAGGACGTATGCTATCATTATGACAGCAGATGTAGAGAAAATGTATTGCATGATTGACGTTCATAAAAATGATCGTGATTTACAGCGGATTGTTTGGCGTGAAGATCCAAATCATGAAATTTCTCATTACACTCTAAACACAGTGACGTATGGTTTGAAAAGTTCTAGTTTTCTAGCAACTCGAGTTCTGAATGAAATAAGTCGTAAATGTGAATTTTCTGATACAGTATGTAGCACCATTATTAAAAATGACTTTTACATGGACGATCTTATTACAGGTGCTAACAACTTCTGTGCAATTCTCCTTTCTACATCAAAAGCAGTAAGGAATATAAAACATTGGGTATAATTTGGGATCTGTATCTAGATATTTTTGCATACAATTTCCAGTTAAAATTATCGAAAAAAGTACTTACTAAACGTGTCATTCTCTCTGAAGTTTCTCAATTATTTGACCGTTTAGGTCTCGTTAGCCCAACTATAGTTCAAGCCAAACTTATTTTACAGAGAATTTGGCAGTTAAAAATCGATTGGGATTCTGAATTACCTTCAGATATTTGTGAATGTTGGAGACGTTTTGTATCTGAAATAGGTTTGCTAAATAACATAAGAGTTAGCCGTTACGTGCTACTTCCAAATAGTTATAAAATTAGTTTGCATGGTTTTTGCTATGCATCTACGCTGGCCTACGGCGCTTGTATTTATGTTTTATGTGAAGGTTCTTCAAGTTTAAGAAAGTCATCTTTATTATGTTCCGAATCAAGACTAGCACCTTTAAAGTCTCAAAGTCTTCCCAAACTTGAATTATGTGGAGCTATGTTATTGTCACAATTAATGGTCAAAATAAATCATCTTTTGCGAATTAAGGTTACATCTACTACTTTTTGGACTGACTCTACCATAGTACTTGCTTGGCTAACTTCAGAACCCAGCAAGTGGAAACCTTTTGTTTCCAATAGAGTCGCAGAAATTCAGCAATTAACAGAAGGTCAATCATGGCGTCATATAGATTCGGCCAATAATCCAGCTGATGTAGTATCACGAGGGTTAGATCCTTTAAGATTAAAATTTTGCGATCTTTGGTGGAATGGACCACATTTTTT
The DNA here is from genome assembly GCA_951812265.1 of Taphrorychus bicolor. NCBI lineage: Eukaryota > Metazoa > Arthropoda > Insecta > Coleoptera > Curculionidae > Taphrorychus > Taphrorychus bicolor. The sequence goes on along the minus strand of OX638306.1, from coordinate 19,318,385 downwards.
CATTCAAAGTGAAGATAAGTGGCCGCCCAATATAAGTGTGTAAATATTCCTGATTTACCCGAGCTAAGAAAAGTAAATATAAAACTATCTTTTATTACTTTAGAAGATTTTAGTATTTTTGATCGTTACTCCAATTAATACGAGTTACGGCATTTATTATGCGTTTTGCCAACAATGCTACAATTAACAAAGAGAAACGTATCGGAGCATTGACACGCATTGAATTTGATGATGCTGTCACTTGTCTTTGTAAAATAGTTCAACATCAAGTTTTTGCATCTGAAATTGTATGTTTGCGTGCAGAACGATGTGTTGCAAATGGTAGTAAACTTATATCCTTGAATCCATTCCTCGATGAAAATCAACTGTTGCGTGTGGGTGGAAGACTAAAGAATGCCGATATAGGTATGATCATAAATTTCCTATCATCAGCAACTTGCTTTAAAGTGAAACCATTGACTATAACTCAACAAATGGACTCTTTACCCAAAGAACGAGTTACTCCTTCAAAGCCATTTACGTGTACGGGAATTGATTTGGCAGGCCCATTTAATGTCAAAGAATTGCGACCCCGCTCAAAATACATTTTAAAAATGTATCTATGTGTATTCGTATGTCTGTCTAGTAAGGCCGTACATCTGGAAGTTATTTCAGATTTAAGTAGTTCAATTTTTATGAGTGGTTTTCACAGGTTTGTCTCTCGCAGAGGTCTATCTCGACACGTATATAGTGATAATGCAAGAAATTTTGTAGGTGCTAGTAATAATTTGCTAAAATTTTACCAAGATTTATCTGTCATTCCGAATAGCAAAGAATATAAAAATTTCTTTTTAGAAAATCGTGTTGAATGGCATTTTATTCCCGCTCGTTCGCCGCACCATGGAGGTATTTGGGAATCTGCTATAAAGTCATTCAAAAGTCATTTTAAAAGGGTAGTTGGAAACACAACATTAAACCTCGAACAATGTTCAACAATTACTACCCAAATTGAGGCCATCCTCAACTCCCGACCACTTTTGCCGTTGTCCAGTGATCCTTCCGACCTACAAGTGCTCACTACAGGTCACTTTCTTATTGGAACTGACTTAGTTTCGCCCGCTGTAGATGATGTTTTCGGCAAAGCATTTAATAGATTGGAAAAATATCTTCAAACACAGCAGCTCGTGCAACGTTTTTGGAAGCTATGGAGTGACTCATATCTTCATACTTTGCAACAAATGGGAAAATGGAGAACGAAGACACGCAATCTTCAACCTAATGATTCAGTGTTATTAATGGAAGACCATAAGCCTCCGTTAAATTGGCCTATGGGTCGTGTAATTGCTGTCTAACCTAGATGCGATGGTCTCGTCCGTGTTGTGTCTGTACGGACAAAGAATGGTGTGACGAAGCGGTCCATTCAGAAACTTTGCCCATTGCCAGTCGACTAAGAAGAAGAAGTCTTCACTTCGGATCAGTTTCCTGACAGTTTCGAAATGCTGGGACATTTCAAGGCCGGCTGCATGGATAATTTTATATACCTACGGAAGGTGTTTTTTGAATTAACCAGTTAATTTTTTTATAAGTTATATTGTTGTCTTGTCAAAGGGACAGAATTAGAAATATCATTGAAAACTTGTCAATGTTTTAATTTCTCCGACGAAACCGTATATTTTACGAAAATAATACAGTCCACAAAAACCAAGGGAGTTTGAACAGAAACATCCTGCGGCCAACAACCTGAATCCTTCGCGAACCAACTTGGACCTTGGAACCATAAATCGCACTTCGCAAGAAGTTTAGGAGACATTCCACAGGTCAAAATGGCTGCTGGGTTTGAATGTGTGGGAACGTATCTCCAATGTGAAGACTGAGTCGTTCTTTGGATGTCCGAAACTCGATTACCAACAAAAGTTTGAAGTGTGTGAGGTGATGCCCGAATCCATGATAAAACAATTGTTGAATCTGACCATAAAATGTAACGCGCAATGTGAATTGTTAAAGAAGATTTAACCTTTTCGAACAGTTTTGCAAGTAAAAGCGGGGCGCACAATTCTAGTCTGGGAATTGTCATAGCTTTTAATGGACTAACTCGAGTTTTTGACGTTAACAACTGAACACAAGTAATCCCAACGAAATCCACAGTTTTAATATAAATGCACGCACCATATGCACTTTGTGACGCATCCGAAAACCCATGAACTGCGATTGGTTATTGGAATTGCTCGAACACACGTGTCGCTGAAAACGCAAATTATTGAGCTTATCCAAGTCGGATCTGAACTGGTACCATTTGACTCTCAATTCCGCAGGAATCTCTTTATCCCACGACAACTTAAGAAGTAGTAAATTTTGTAACAAAATCTTAGCTCTGATGGTGACTGGACTTATTAAGCCTAGAGCATCAAACACCCTTGCGGTATCGAATAAGATCACACGCTTGGTAATTTTCTTATTATTAGGAAGCATCTCAATTTGAAACCCAAAGGTGTCATCTTGACATACCCAAAGTCTTACTATTTTCTGGAGCACTGAAACGAAGAATTGCTTCAGAAGAACTGGCAACATTCATTTCTTGTAGTAGTTTCGGATCGTTGAATTTCCATTTCAGTAGCGTTAAACAGCCTGACTGAAGAATTTATGAAACCTGCTTACAGAGCTGCACTGCTCCTTCAATAGTATCTGAACCCGTTAACAAATCGTCGCCGTAAAAATCTCTTCTGATGGCTTGTGAAGCCAAAGGACTTTCCTCGTGATCCAATGACAACTGCTTGAGGCATCTAGTCGCCAAAAAAGGCGCGCTAGCTGTCCTGAATGTAACTGTATCAAGAGCATAGATCTGAAGAGGACTCTCTGGGTTTGCTCGCCACCAAATGAGCTGCAAAGGTCTAAATTCCTTTTCTACTAATATCTGCCTGTGAATTTTGCGAATATCTGCAGAAAAAACATACTTATGCTGTCGAAAACGGAGTAAAATGGAATAAAGTTCATCTTGAACAGTAGATCCCACCATCTGAATGTCGTTATAAGACTTACTGGAAGACGAACTCGATGAAAAATTGAAAACAACACGTAACTTAGTTGTCATACTCCCTTCACGGAGAACGCCATGATGAGGAGCATAAAAGCAAGGTTCACCTTCTTTAGGTTCATATGGAGATATATGAAACATACTTTCATATTTATTCATGAAGTTAGTGCACATCTCCTCAAGCTTGGGATTCTTTGTAAACTTTCTTTCAAGGCAAAGAAACTGATTTTTTGCCTTTTACTTTGATTCCACTAAAACGCTTGGAGGTTCCTTTAAAGGAACTGAAACAACAAATCGGCCATCAGAATCCCTTCTATAAGTTTTAGCAAAGTGATCTTCCGCCACTCACCAAGCCTTTCAATCTATGCTCATTGGATCTACACTCTGTCCTCTGATCCGGCTCGAAGGACCAAAAAATTTACCGGACTTCGTCTGTCTTGTACTAGACTAGCTCTTGAGTGGACTGTATTGAAACTGAATCACTGCTATGCATCCAAATGAAACTCTTAGAAGGAAACTGGAAAGCTTGTATTGTAACAATGAATCAATGAACAGCAATTAAATCAGAATTTGACGAGAGCTTTCTTTAGGAATCTTTTGACATCTCTGTTTTTTACTTGACTTCTAGCTGCTCTGCTTTGTTTCAAGACACCTGAAAACTAATTATCTTTTTAAGGCTCTAAACACAAAATTTAATAGATTTTAGGAAAAGCCTTAACAGTATTGTTGTCTGTTTTGATTTGTCACTAGATGTAAACTCAACTTGAAGAGTCTCGCGCAACACGTTTACAACTTTATCCAAAGAGTCGATAGTTAATTGGTGATGTTCTTTAAGCTTTTTAAGAAAACCTAATTCGCTAGTGGCTAGTTTCAGTTCGTACTTGCCCTCAATACATGTTAATCTACGGCATACCTGTGGATTTCCCTTCGTATCTACCACCGTAACAATTGAGTCGTCCATATTGTCCTCCTCTATTTCTCCGGTTCTCCACTTTTCTTCCAGGTATCTCAACACGTTGTCACTCAGCAATACTAAAACAAGAGCTTTTGCGTTTATAATTAAATATAAAAGGCTTTTTTTAATTAGCTTTTTCAGAGCACTCTCTACTTGCCCAACTATATCACCCACCGCCATATTGAAACTGATTGAACCAAAACATCAAAAAAAGGTGGGCGTCCTTCCTTTTCTATCTCCATAGTGAATTTGGGTTGATAGAGTGCAGTGTAAGAGGAAGTTTTGAAGTTCGCCCTCGCCATAGCTCCAAATAACAAAGAGTCGTCCACCTATCGGGACCAGCACTTTGGTTTCTTTTTTGCCATTGCCAACGCCTTGACCACGAAAATTTCCATAAAATAGTTGGCTTAGACTGGACTAAGGGGGCTGTCCATAGCTACACCACCAGTTTGTGCGTAGAAATCTTCCGTCCATTAAAAATATGTAGTTGATGCGAAATAGAGGTCCTCACGATGGGTCCTAGTGGCACGTCCAGTTTGTGAATCTTTGGCAAACCGTACAGCCTGGGTTTATATAAAAGGTCTTGGCAAAGCTCAAAATCTACTTTTTACCATACAACGTCGAACTGGTAGCATCGATTTAAAATTAGTGTTAATTCATTGAATTGTGTAATTTTTATTAAACTAATAAAATTTGTTTGTTGTGTGTTAGTCCTTCGAGTATTCATATATTAGAGACAATCCTGCCGGTGATAATATACCTGAACCGCGGATTCCTCAAACATCATCCTCAATAATATTGCATTAATGCAGATGCAGGGCTTTCGTATACCCATACATAAGAAATCGTGAATATGTGCCTGATATCCCAAATTTTAAATGGACAAAAGTTATCTTAAATTTGTGTACAAAATCACTAATGACGTGCTAAGCTGGCTCAATCAATAAAATTCTTCACAGCTACAAAACTGTTTTTGCCATTATGTCCACCAAATCATGCAGTGTTTATCAGATATCTTGCTTAATGTAATAGATTATGGATTTAGATTTTGCTCATACTTGAGATGTTTCGATAATGAGCATATCTACTAGCGTTACAACTTACTCAAATGGAGAGCTTTTGCCGAAAGAAGATCACTGCTGTTTATCTGAGATTAATTCCAATATTATTAATTGGTCTGCTTCATTTTTTATATAAATGAAGGAGTGTCGTGAAGAACTTTTTGCTCTGCTTGAAAGATTCCATATCAGTGGAATAATCAACTGAGCGCATGTAGCTAACCACTGTTCCCTTAGGTTATCGACTTAATTGGTGCCCACGGGAGCCGTTAGTTTGAGATACAGCCATTACGCTGAAAATCCACTGCTTGATTTAATACCTTTTAGTTTCCGTGAGCATGCACCGACCGTCCTCTTTAGAAACCGTACGTCCATTTATCACCGGCCAATTACAGGGGTTTTAAAGTGAAACACTATCGGCGCAACCAAACAATGCGAGGCCATTCCCTGGTAATGCTGCTATGCACTCCCTAAATTGCCCCTATTGTTGACACAAAGATATTTCTTCTTGACAATTTTATGTGACAATAGTAGGAAAATAAAGAGTAAAAGGTCCTAAAATCTTGCTACTGGCAGATTTTCTACAAAACCATACATTCTGCAAAAAGTTGGTGTGGTGTATCTATTTAAATCGATAGCAACACAACATTTCTACTCTTAAAACTAATGTCGAATCGCTTCGACAACTACAATTTTAATTCCGACACGATTGATTGCCCCTCCAGTCGGCTTATGCATAAATAATGCGTGAATTTCCCTCACGAATCAGAGCTGATTTAATCCACCATTAAAATTTTAATGTAACTAAAACCCAATCCTTGTTCCACTTTCCGGCAAACTCGACAATTCGTTCAGAGGCCCCTTTATGTAGAACCACCAATTGAAAATATCTAGAAAAACGTAACGTAGTACAAGTCGAAAGTACAGTTTCTTGTTCGAATAGTGGAAAAAAAGGTCGAATCATTAAAATGGTATATGCAATAAGGTCCCCATATAGGGGTGTACATTTGAAAATGTCATCTAGTTGGCTGAGAAATGTGAAAAGAAAAGGATGAACGAACAAGGTATTCACAATATCGATAGGTATTTGCCAAAGTAATCAAAACGATTTTGTAGAAAAAAACGAGTTTTGTAATTTACCCTGGTTAAACTTTGAGGTCCACATTTAATTAAGAACAAGAACTCTTAAAGTTTTTGTATAGTTTTAGTGGTTAATTGATAAGTTACGTTAAGGGTTCAGAAAACTCGAAGTAGTAATCAAAAATGTAACGTAAGTACACAGTTAAATGTTAGATCGCTGAAAGAATGCCGATCCGATGAAATTATGCTAAACGTATGCTAGGTTTGCCTTCTTATTTTACACCCAACAATAAGAAAATAAACAACAGATAAAATATTGTCTGGTGGTTACGCAATACGTCCTCGAGAAATAGCATTGTCAGTTTATCGTGAGTCTGTGTGACGTGTTTTTCCTTAATTTTTAAATCGCAATTTTTCTGCCTTTTTTCACTGATAAAGTACGTAGAAAATAGCCAAATCAGTTCTTTTTAGGACGACTGGTTTTAAAGCCTTCTTATTGGTGAGAATGTTCAACTTAATTCATGGAACAGATGGTGCTTTGATTAATATAAACAAGAGAGTTTCTGGGCATGTTTCCAGTCACGGCAACGGACCAATTTCGATGTGCATTGTAACGCGCAAATTCTTCGCTTTAATCTATAAATCTAAATCTAACGTAGATCAATTGTGCAGCTTCCTAATTTTTAGCTAATGCCAGGAAACAAACATCAAGTTTCCAGCGCAGCAACAAATACCTACACGTACCTACTTTCAAATGGAGGAAAAGAATGAGAGTTACTAAGAAACATCTGCAATTTTTCATGCTGCTTTTCATTAATTACAAAGAATACTTATTCTAGAGTGTCGCTGTTGTAAGTAGTACAACAGATACACGAGTAGTAATTATAGAATAAAGGCGTATGCTACCAAGAAGGGAAAAGAAACATCACCCAGCTGTCTCGTCAAAAGGAAGAACCTGCATGCGAATAATGGGATTAAGCCACTTTTGAGACCTTCGAAACTACGAAAATTGCGTTGTCTAAATAAGGAGGGTCCAGAATTAATCTAAGTGCGAATGAAAAGTTGGGAAAGTAAAACAAACTATTAATATTAACGATTGTGAAATACAGATATCCATCATGAAAAGTTTAAAAAGATTTAGTTGTTACAAAAGAAACCCTATACCACAAACACACGATTATATCGCAGGAAACGGAAGAAAAAAATACCTATAGGCCACAGCCAGAAATTAAATTGACGAATAATTGGACCTCCAAACCACTCCCTATTCAAGCGATTAACCTCCATTATTCGATGCTCAGACCACCAACCACCACTGCGGTGAAGCAAGAAGCACGCAAGGAGTAGAAGAACCAAGAAAATTACAAAGCTCAACAGATACCTAAAAGAAAGGACTATAGAGACACAGTTGGAATTACACACCAGTCCTACCAACAAAGACCAACACAGAGGATATCAAGTAGACGTCAACCCCACTATGACGGAAAATGAAAAAATTATCGGAACTGAGCACGTAGTGATGAAATGGTCCTATGGAGGCAGATAATACTAGAACGGACGAAGCCCCTGAACCCAGACCCAGAAAGCATTACCATCTACTGGCGGTATCAATAACAGACAGCAATTTCCAGCTTCTGGCAAATGGAGTTCCAAAAGCTGAAAATGTCCATCGCTAGTACCAGGAAACAGATCTGAAAGCCTGTAACTTCATGTGCGAAAAGAAGAAACAACCCAACTACATTTCATGACTGCAATAGAACAGGCCATTACCGAGGCTGCATGTCTAAGCTAGTAAAGAGTTGACTAACAATACCTAAAGATCAGGACTGAATAATCAGAAAAGGGTATGATTGCTCCAACACATGCAAGTTCGACAAACAGGTATGGTGCAATAACAGCAGTCTTTGTCAACGGCAAGAGTGGCTCGAACGAAACTTCAATTAGAAGGGGCTTTCCAGGCCCAGAAAGCATTACCAGCTAACGGCGATGTCAATAACAGCGGACATACCCATTGCTTTAGTACCAGGTAGCAGATCTAAAAGCCTTTCACTTCATATGCGATAACAAGAGAAGACCGAACGAAGCGCATGGGTAGACCAAGCAACTAGAAGGCATCATGTATAAATAAGGTAAGAGTAGGTACCTGAAGGGCGCAAATTCTCTGAAACCGTTCCACACAATCAATCCATACCACAAACATTTTAAGACCTAAAGCAGTGCCCAATAACCCGAAAGAACTACGATTACTGTTATAATACACACAAACTCGACAAGGCCAAATTTGTTACAGAATCTGAACAAGTCTTTGGGACTCTGTTGAAAAAGTAATCAAGGAAAAATAATGGTCATCTGGCAACCAACTTCGCAAATAAGTATGGTGAGATAACAGCAGCCTCTATTAAAGGGAAGATTGCCCCTGCAGCAAAATTTCAACTAGAAAAAATAGTGCTAATGTCTTGTATGTTTAGATAGAAAATAAAAGTAACAATTAAGAGTTAAAGCTCCTTTTAATTTTACTGGAAGAGCTTAATTATTTTTCTTTTTGTATTATTTGTTTTGTTCATGAGCGATATCCATAATACCATTTGTCGTTTATTTAAACTGAGTCCAGAGTACAGATAATGCGGGATTAGAATCACACCCGTTTATAGGTTAACGTAACTCGAAACTCAACCCCGAAAACTTGTTTTGTTTTGAAACAGATTTGGTTCAAATGAAATGTATAACCTTGCAATGACGTCACACCGGCATTCTCTTACCGATCCAACTGTACGTCAATTTGCCGACAAACTGTAGCACTTAAAGTATTTTGGAAAGAATTAAAAACTATCGTTTATTTAAAAAAAGAACGCATAAAATAACATTACAAAAATCAACTGACATTTATTTAAGTGAGTGTATTAAGAATAAATCTTAATTGCTACATAAAAAAAACCAAAAGAAATATTAAAATTTTAATAGTAAAAAATACGTTTTTTTACTACTTTTTACTAACTTTTGGAGCTTTTAGCGTAAGTGTCATCCTTTGCCTCTCAGCACCTGCTAACTCGGCATGAAATCGGTCATAAAAAGGCATGACATTGTTTTTGCAAAGTTTGTTCAAAAATTTTTTTTTTCAATTCGGATATTAGAAGCGGTTGCTTATAAATGTTCAGAAACGGACTTCTTTGTCGCCTAAAACACCTTAAACAAAGAAACACTTTAGGATAACCATCAAATATGTATTATTCTTTTTTATTTGTAGTATATTAACAGTAGTTGACCTTAAAAATATTTAGAAAATTCTGTATTTAATAGTCTTAATAACATGGAAATTCTCTATATAAAAGCAGAAGCATATCCAGTGTAAAAGGTAGACTAGACATTTTTTGCCCGGTTATTGTAAGGACTTTTGTAAGGATCCCTTAGCTTTTTCCAATTTTTGAACTCAGGGTGCTCAAGCTTTATAACTGCATAATATGGCCTCGGGTTAGCGGGGGGGGGGGGGGGGGGCTCAATGTCGTACAAGAAACGTAAAAAGGTCTTCTTTCTTATTTGAACTCGCTAGGAGCAACTGTTTTCGAGATATTTAGATTATGTCCAATAACAGTGATTGGAGAATTAATTTTTTTGACAAAAAATATAATACTAGGTTTTACAAAAAGTATGGACTTTGAAAGTGAGAAAATGTAGGTGACGCCCCCTATAAGTAAGATCTAATTTAAAATTAATTCAAATTTCTACTGTCAAATATCCCCAAGAACTAATTTTTATTATTTGGAAAACAATGCATAAAAAACAAAGTAAAAAATAAAACTTTGACTCCCTGTATCTCGGAAACGAATCATTTTAGCTTAAAAGTATCTGAGGACACTTTGTAAAATATCGATAAAATCTCTGTATAGTTACTAATTTCCCACAAGCTTTGAAGTTATGACTCAATAATTTGTAATAAATAAGCAAAAAGTAAATAAGAAATGGAGTTTTATAGGTACATAATATTAGTTAAGGTTGTAATATTTTTGAATTCTAAGAATAAAAAATAAACGTTTATCAACGACCACTATATTATGAAGGTTCAGTACGTCTATTTGGCGTGAATCAAAGGCGTTCTAACACACTAGGGAATTAAAGGTCTTCTAACACACTAATAACGCTTAGATGGGCAGTGGGTTAATTCCAACCATTTAAGGTGCCTAGTGAAGACGGAGTGAGACCGGTCTTTTTACAGGAAGGTCTGGACATACTTGCTCCAACACTAATGAAGATCTTTAGAGCAAGCCTGGCTTGGGGATACATCCCAACCAGCTGGGCCAAAGTTAAAGTTAAGGCTCTAAGACCCGTCAGTCTAACATCCTTCCTACTGAAAAGTCTGGAAAAGATGATAGATTTATAAATTAAACAAGGTGCGTTGACCCAACCCCTTCTGAACCCACATCAGTATGCATATCAGAGCGGCAAATCGACCGATCTAGCAATGAACAAGCTCGTCGGGAAGCTGAACGGGACCACCAGGGGTTTGTCCGGGTCTCCCCAAGACACCACTCGTAGATGGTGTTGATAATCTCTTGGAGTATTGCTGCTATGCATTTTTTATGAAGCTATGAGCCTCGAATCAGGATCACAAGCTCGACATTGAAGGAGCTTTCTCATGCCCTCCCTGACTCTCTCTGTAAAGCGCTTGGTAGAAGAGGGGTAAAGCAGACCATTCAGAACTGGACGCGCAGCATGCTGAACAACAGAGCAATCACCACAACCCTTCATGACACAACAGTTTGCTTTAGAGCCACAAATGGTGTCCGCAGGGAGGAGTTCTATCACCTGTTCTATGGTGTGGTTCCAGGCGTATACAGACGAGCTTGTGATCCTGATTCGGGGCTCATAGCTTCATAAAAAATGCGTAACAGCAATACTCCAATAGATTACCAACACCATCTACAAGCGGTGTCTTGGGGAGACCCGGACAAAACACTAGTGGTCCCGTTCACAAAGACGAGAAAATTGGACTCTTGGAAGCCTCCCTCCTTGCTGGCTAAAACCATTCCATTTACAGAAAAGGTGAAATATCTGGGAGTAATACTAGATAAGACACTAAACTGGAACGCACATATGGAAAGAATGATCTTCTTCTTCTTATTGTGCCCTGTCAGGTCCCCCTGACGTTGGCAATCACGATAGCGAGCTAATCCCTGTCTTCAGCCACTCTAAACTCTTCTGTACGTTTTTGATGAAACAAATTAGGGGTCCAGTCCATATCTCCTCTATTCGAGACCGATTGGTGTTTAGAATGGATGTCCATGAGAGAAGTGTTCGTAATTTCAACAGTTTGACATTACCTATACATGGAAGCGCCATGTTTCAGCGCAGTTTTTCGTACAACGCAGTCAAATGTTATAATGTACTTCCTCTTGAGGTAAAGAATTGCGGTGTCTCATCTTTTAAAAATAGGTATAAGAAGTATTTACTTGCAAGGGCAGTTGGGTTATTTTACTATTTAATTTAATATAATTTTTCTTATCTTCTAATGGCATAATGGTGAATATGGCATTTGGGCGTAATTTGTATGTGACTATTTCCTTCTTCAAAATTTGGTCTAGTGGGTTCGGTGCGGGGGTGGTGATGCGGCATATTGTTGTGCTTTTTTATACATTTTTTAGTAAATCTTTTTTTTAAGTATATTTGTAACTCATTTTGTAACATATTTTTTTGTGTATTTTTCTTTATTTTATAGTGTAAGGCAGGTTCAATAGAGTAGCCATTGGGCTAGACTGCGCCTGTCTTATGCTTGAAGTGTCTATTATGTATGTTGTGTATGATAGAAATTGAAATAAAGGCATTATTATTATTATTATTATTATTATTAAAGAATTGTTCGACGCTATGTATGGCTGTCCATTTCCGGATGTTCTTTAATCAGGAGATCTGTTTTCTCCCTACGCCCCTGCGTCCTTCTATTTTGCCTTTCACTATAAGTTGTAGGATCCGGTAGCGATTTTCTCTGAGAACACAAACTGTATTTGCTCTGTCTAAGACTGCCTCATTTCTTTGCAAAGCCACCCATGGCATTCTTAGCATCCGTAGATCCTTGTCCATGTAGAGACGAGAATGAGAGTGGCAAAGAATAATCAGAAAAATTAAATTGTGCTTGTGGACATGGAAAAGGTACTGCGGAAAAAACTGGGGATTAAAATCCAAATTAATGCACTGGCTGTATGTGACGGTCATTAGATCAATGATCACGTAAGGAGCCATTGCACTCGCATTCCAAGGGCGGATAAAGAATTGCGAGGTGTAAACTGAGTAACTTGCAGCGTCATGCCTGCCTGGCCGTCAGTGGGGCATTTGGCACCACCCCAATATTGGTCTTGGAAAGACTTTTCGGGCTAATCCCGCTCCACATTTTGGTGGAGAGGGAAGCAAAGTGGAGTATATGCAGACTCCACAACACACAAGGGAGGAAGTTTCATTGGAACCAAACCTTACCTGCATTTATTCGGCCTACATGGTGAACCTCCCTACAAAGAAGGAGTTTATTCTGGTTCCAGAATAAACTAAGGCAACTGAGAGGGCACCACTGCTGGTATGTGGAACGCCCGAAAACTCCAGAGGAAGTGGGAGCTGGGACGTATGACGGTGGACAGAGATACATAAACTCCAGGAGAGTCTGGGAAAGCACGCAACAATATTTCTGGCGGAGCTCCATGCCATTGAAATATCTGCCAGGTCGATTAGCAATCAAAACTGGTGAAACAAAGGTGAAACAAAATATCAAAATATATTGGGATAGTCAAGTGGCACTCAAAAGCACTTGACTCCAGCTGGATCTCTTCGAGAACTGTCTGGGGAGTTCGAAACATACAGAACCACATTGGGGAGCATAATGCGTTAACCTTAGTCTGCATTCCATGTCAGAAAGGCCTTGAAGGCAATGAAATCGCAGATTTTGTTGCAAGGAAAGCGGTAAATGCTATCTTCATAGGGCCTGGAACCGGTCTTTGGTATCGCAAGAGAGGTATCGAAGAGGCCAATAATCCAGATGGCGGAAAGCAGACCAAAAGTTTCTGGATAGGCAGCCCAGGCCTTGTCCACTCAAAGGCGCTCATACAGGGACCCTGTGAGAAAAGGACAACAGACTTATCGTAGTACCAAGTGACCAAGTACCAAAGTAACGTAGTAGACACTTGGCAAAAATGAATCGATATATTGTGATTAAAAGTTACAAACCTACTACATACAAATTCACCTCGCTCAAGACAACGATGAATATCAAGCTACTGGAAGGTTAGTTGTCTAAAATCTATTAAATTTGCAAAAATGTAGACTAACAATAATTACTCTAAGGATAGTTTCAGTGTGTTCACTTCGTTTAATATCATTTCCTGCTTAAAACACCAGCAACAGGACAAACAACAACAAAGAGGTTAAAATTTTAAATTGCAGCCCACTCGTCTCTTTTATTATTATTTTGCAGCCACTGTTATGACCTGTGTCGCTAAAATATGGCAATAAACTACTGCTATTTTTGGATAATAAAATATCCTTATTAAGGGCGTCCTTACTTTGCAAAAATCTGCTTTTCAAACGGTTATAGGTATGATCTATATAAACTTTGAGGTCTTTATAACTTGCAGTTATTGCGAAAGTAGAAATAATTTAAAAACCTGTTAAACACGTTACGACTTGGAATGGAGCAAATCAAGCATGTTATAAAACAACACAAAACAAAGCAAAAGCAACAGCGCTTGTCGAGAGGGAAAACCGGCCCATGAACTGTTTTTGGCCCAAAATGAGAATAATTATTGCGCTCGAAAGAACATAACATGGGAAAAAAAGAATCGAAAATCCAAATAAACTTGTGTTAACTTTCCATTAAACAACAGCGAACCTCAAATATTAATTCAACCGACCAAAATCGGCATTTTGGCTTAAAATTAGGCCTTCAGATCTGGAAGCTATAAAATAAAATATGGTGACCAGTTGTACAAAGAACCTAACATTTAATAATTAAAACTTGAAAATATACACTCGACAAACAAAGATGAAAGGAGCAAAATATCTAGAAAATGTTTTTGAATGATCAAATAAATAATGAGAATAATTGACTATCATGGGATCAGGATCCTAAAGGACCACATAAGGCTTTACAAGATAATTGGGAATCATAAATGTAGTGAATAGACAAAAATCGACGGTCATGTTCTCAAAAAGAAAGCTTCAGACGAAGAATCAAAGGAGGAAAAAGAACCTCGGTATCCGCAAAATGCCTTATTAATGATATGATAAATCGCAGTATTAAAAAAACCTTTAGCCCAATAAGAAGTTAATCAATCGAGCTCGAGGAATCAATAAGAACATTTTTAGGGACTCACGAGAAGGGTCGCTTTGGGGTATTGGTGAAAGGGACCGAGGGGTACCGTTTCGCCGGAAGGACAAATGACCACCACCAGGTACAGCCTACTGTTTAAAAGTAGAAAAAGATGTTGTTTGGAGGACTTCCGAAAAAAGTCGTTGTTTGGGGACACACAAGGAGAAGCCCGGTGTGGAGACTCATGAAGAGAGTCTATTTTTAGGGACTCAAGAGAAGGGTCGCTTTGGGGTATTGGTGAAAGGGACCGAGGAGTACCGTTTCGCCGGACGAACGAACGGCCACCAGGTACAACATACTGTTTAAAAGTAGAAAAAGATGTTGTTTGGAGGACTTCCGTAAAAAGTCGTTTTTTGGAGACACACAAGGAGAAGCCCGGGGTGGAGACTCGTGAAGAGAGTCTATTTTTAGGGACTCAAGAGAAGGGTCGCTTTGGGGAATTGGTGAAAGGGACCGAGGAGTACCGTTTCGCCGGATGGACGAACGAACACCAGGTACAACATACTGTTTATAAAGTAGAAAAAGATCTTGTTTGGGGGACTTCCGAAAAAAGTTGTTTTTTGGTGACACACAAGGAGAAGCCCAGTGTGGAGACTCATGAAGAGAGTCTATTTTTAGGGACTCAAGAGAAGGGTCGCTTTGGGGTATTGGTGAAAGGGACCAAGGAATACCGTTTTGCCGGAAGGATGAACGACCACGACCAGGTACAGCCTACTGTTTAAAAGTAGAAAAAAATGTTGTTTGGGGGACTCCCGAAAAAAATCGTTTTTTGGGGACACACAAGGAGAAGCCCGGTGTGGAGACTCATGAAGAGATTCTATTTTTTGAGACTCAAGAGAAGGGTCGCTTTGGGGTATTGCTGAAAGGGACCGAGGAATACCGTTTCGCCGGAAGGACGAACGACCACGACCAGGTACAGCCTACTGTTTAAAAGTAGAAAAAAATGTTGTTTGGGAGACTCCCGAAAAAAAAAATCCCGTTTTTTTGCGGACACACAAGGAGAAGCCCGGGGTGGAGACTCATGAAGGGAGTCTATTTTTGGAGGACACACGAGAAGGGTTGTATTTGGGGGATTGGTGAAAAGGGCTCAGAAGGAGTATCTTTACGCCAGAAGCCCACCATCAGGTACCGGCCTACTGTTCAAAAGTAGAAAAAGGAGTTGTTTGGAAGACTCGCAAAAGGCGTCGTTTTTGGAAAGTCACAAGGAGAAATAGGTTTTTGGGAGACTCAAGAGTTGTTTGGAGGACTCACGAAAGGATTCGTTTTTGGAAATTCACGTAGAGGAGTCGGTTTTTAGAGACTCACGAAGAGAATACATATTGGGGGACTCACGAGAAGGGTTGTTTTGGGAGATTAGTGAAAGGGGCCGAGAAGGAATATCGTTAAGCCAGAAGGACGAATGACCTCCATCAGGTACCAGCTCACTGTTTATAAGTAAAAAGAAAAGTTGTTTGGAGGACTCGCGAAAGGATTCGTTTTGGGAACTCACGAGGAGGAGTAGGTTTTTAGAGACTCACGAAGAGAATACATTTTGGGGGACTCACGAGAGGTGTCGTTTTGGGAGATTGGTCAAAGGGGCCGAGAAGGAGTACCGTTTCGCCGGAAGGACAAACGGGCAACATCAGGTACAGCCTACTGTTTAAAAGTAGAAATAGAAGTTGTTTGGGGGATTCGCAAAAGAGTCGTTTTTGGAAACTTACGGGGGGAGAAGTCGGTTCTTGGAGACTCACGAAGAGAATCCATTTTGGGGGACTCACGAAAGGTGTCGATTTGGGGGACTGGAGAAAGGGGCCCAGAAGAAGTATCTTTACGCTGGAAAGACGTATGACCACCATCACGTACCAGTCTACTGTTCAAAAGTAGAAAAAGCAGTTGTTTGGAGGACTCGCAAAAGGACTCGTTTTTGGGAACTCCCAAGGAGAAGTGGGCTTTTGGGGTCTCACGAAGCGAATCCATTTTGAGAGACTCACGAGAAGGGTTGTTTTGGGGATTGGTGACAGGGGCCGTAAAAGAGTATCATTATGCCGAAAAAAACGAACGACCACCTTCAGGTACCAGCCTACTTTTTAAAAGTAAAAAAGAAGTTGTTTGGAGGACTCACGAAAGGAACCGTTTTTGAGAACTCACGAGAAAGATTGTTTTGGGGGATTGGTGAAAGGAGCCAAAAAGGAGTATCGTTACGTCAGAACGACCACCGCGAAGTACCAGCCCCACTGCTTGAAAAGTCTGAAAAGAAGAAAAAAAAAGTTGTTTGGGGGACTCCCGAAAAAAGTCGTTTTTTGGGATTCACGATGAGAAGCCCGGTTTTGGAGATTCACGAAGAGAGGGTATTTTTGGGGAACTCATTAAAAGGGTTGTTTGGGGAATGGTGAAAGGGGCCCAGAAGGAGTTTCTTTACGCCGGAAAGACATACGACCACCATCAGGTATCAGCCTAATTTTTAAAAGTGGAAAAAGAGTTGTTTGGAGGACTCCCAAAAAGAGTAGTTTTTGGAAACTCATGAAGAGGTGTCGGTTTTTAGAGACTTACGAAAACAATACATTTAGGGGGACTCACGAGAAGGGTTGTTTTGGGGGATTGGTGAAAGGGGCCGAGAAGGAGTATCGTTAAGCCAGAAGGGCAAACGACCATCATCAGGTACCAGCCGACTGTTTATAAGTAGAGAGAAAAGTTGTTAGGAGGACTCGCGAAAAGAATCGTTTTACGAAAAAGAGTCGTTTTTTAGAGACTCACGAGGAGAATACATTTTGGGGGACTCACAGGAGGTGTCGTTTCGGGAGATTGGCGAAAGGGGCCGAGAAGGAGTACCGTTTCGCGGGAAGGACAAACGAGCAACATCAGGTACAACCTACTGTTTAAAAGTAGAAAAAGAAGTTGTTTGGGGGACTCGCAAAGGAGTCGTTTTTGGGAACTCCCGAAGAGAAGTGGGTTTTTGGGGTCTCACGAAGAGAATCCATTTTGGGAGACTTACGAGAAGGGTTGTTTTGGGGAATTGGCGAAAGAGGCCGTGAAAAAGTATCGTTACGCCGAAAGTCCGAAAGATTACCATCAGGTACCAGCCTAATTTTTTAAAGTGGAAAAAAAGTGGTTTGGAGTACTCGCGAAAGGATTCGTTTTTGGGAACTCACGAAAAGAATCCATTTTGGGGGAATCACGCGAAGGGTTGTTTTGGGGGATTGGTAAACGGGGCCGAAAAGGAGTATCGTTACGCCAGAAGGACGAACGACCACCACGAGGTACCAGCCCACTGTTTCAAAGTAGAAAAAGAAGCTGTTTGGGGGACTCCGGAAAAATTTCGTTTTTTGAGGACTCACTGTGAGAAGTCCGGTTTTGGAGATTCACGAAGAGAGTGTATTTTTGGGGGATTCACGAGAAGGGTTGTTTTGGGGAATGATGGAAGGAGCCCAGAAGGAGTTTCTTTACACCCAAAGGACGTACGACCACCATCAGGTACAAGATTACAGTTCAAAAGTAGAAAAAGGAGTTGTTTGGAGGACTAGAAAAAGGAGTCGTTTTTCTGGACTCACAAATAGAAGTAGGTTTTTTGGGGTTTCACGAAGAGAATCCATTTTGGGAGACTCACGAGTAGGGTTGTTGTTGGGGGATTGGCGAAAGAGGCCGTGAAAAAGTATCGTTACCGCATCAGGTACCAGCCTAATTTTTAAAAGTGGAAAAGAGTTGTTGGGAGGACTCGCGAAACGAGTAGTTTTTGGAAATTCATGAAGAGGTGTCGGTTTTTAGAGACTTACGAAGAGAATACATTTTGGGGGACTCACGAGAAGGGTTGTTTTGGGGGATTGGTGAAAGGGGCCGAGAATGAGTATCCTTTTTGTTAAGCCAGAAGAGCAAACGACCACCATCAGGTACCAGCCACTGTTTATAAGAAGAAAGAAAAGATGTTTGGAGGACTCGCGAAAGGAATCGTTTTAGAGACTCACGAAGAGAATACACTTTGTGCGACTCACGAGATGTGGCGTTTTGGGAGATTGGTGAAAGGGGCCGAGAAGGAGTACCGTTTCACGGGAAGGACAAACGAGCAACATCAGTTACAGCCTACTGTTTAAAAGTAGAAAAGGGGCGAAGTCGGTCCTTGGAGACTCACGACGAGAATCCATTTTTGGGGGACTCACGAGAGGTGTCGTTTTGGTGGACTGGAGAAAGGGGCCCAGAAGAAGCATCTCTACGCCGGAAAGAGGTATGACCACCATCAGGTACCAGCCTACTGTTCAAAAGTAGAAAAAGGAGTTGTTTGGAGGACTCGCAAAAGGAGTCGTTTTTGGGAACTCCCAAAGAGAAGTGGGTTTTTGGGGTCTCACGAAGAGAATCCATTTTGGGAGATTCACGAGAAGGGTTGTTGTGGGGGATTGGTGACGGGGGCCATGATAGAGTATCATTACGCTGAAAAAACGAACGACCACCTTCAGGTACCAGCCTACTTTTTAAAAATAGAAAAAAAGTTGTTTGGAGGACTCGTGAAAGGAGTCGTTTTTGGGAACTCACGAAAAGAATCCATTTTGGGGGATTCACAAGAAGGGTTGTTTTGGGGGATTGGTGAAAGGGGCCGAAAAGAAGTATCGTTACGCCAAAAGGACGAACGACCACCACGAAGTACCAGCCCACTGTTTCAAAGTAGAAAAAGAAGCTGTTTGGGGGACTCCCGAAAAAATTCGTTTTTTGAGGACTCACACTAGTGGCATCTTACGAAAATCTTCATAATGTGCATAACCTACTGATTTAAATATAATAATAATAAATAAAAATCGGCAACAATTGAATTTCAATCAAGAGTTTTTGTCAAATTTACTTCAAGTAAACAACCAATTGCTATCGATGGGACACGAGGAAAATTCCATGGCATCAAAAATAAGTTGATCGATAATACTTGGAATTTGGACATTTTAACCTTTACAGGGGTTCAATGAGAGTTGGATTTGGAGCATTCAGCAAAATATGAAAATTTGAAGAAAAGAAAATACGTCTTTTTTATTAAATTAACATACCCCAGTAGTCAAAGAACGACACTTCTAGTAAACAAATCTGAGATGGCATTTTGAGAAAAACCTGCCTATGTATTCAAGAAAGGCAGTCTTTAGTAGCAAACCGGTGATGATTTGTCAACTCAAGCATCCGCTTTTGTTTGTTCCCCCGTCGTCAAAGTGGCATAATAACGAAGCCACCCCCCAGTATGATTACAATGTCAATCTCAGGTACGCATAATATATTTCAGCCGTGTTACCCCGGATCTGCAACTGACGACAAGAGATAAAACCGCTGCATTCTCCGCTAAATTATTGGCGCTTATCGCTATTGTTCGCTCCAGCTTTTCAGTTTCGAGCCCCGGACTGAAATATTTTTATTTATGGCCGCTTATTGATTTACCCATCAATTTTTCTTGTCAAGTTAACAATACGGCTGTAAGGGATTTGCTACGCAAAATTTAATCCTTCTATGTTTTAAACATTTCCATGGCGGTGCGGGGCTTTTGTTCGACTCGCGTTCGACCAATGTCATCAATTATTCCATACCTACGACCTAACAACATGGTCACATATCTAGAGCACAGTGAAAAATCTATTCAGCTAGAGGGGTAATAATAATAATTATCATCCAATAAAACCGGTGGTCATTAATAAAGGCCAAACAACAATTAGACAAATTCCCCGGCTGGAAAAGTCACAAGCGCCCCTTAAGAAAGCGAATTTATCTTTCTGACAGCCAAAGAATTATCTAAGTTTTATATCGCTTAAAAGCCACCGCGGGCAATAAAACAAATCCACAGGCGGACTAATTTTTTTACGAAAAAACACATCGAATTCTATTAAGGAAATGAAAGAGGACGTTTTTCAAGGCACTATTTCGACGTCGACGCTGAGACGCTTTCTTCAAGGTGATTAATAAGGCCCAACCCCGAATGACGCTTTTTAATATCGCCTTTGTTCGTCGGGAAGATGTTTTGTCAACTACCCGCTAATCACCCCCTTAAGAATTTGTTTGCTTAGGTCGTTGAGATTGTCATCAGCGGAGCTGAAGCTCGAATAAATACGTCAGAATGCCGGGAATTCTTATATATTTGCTTTGGCTGAGGTGCTTAAATGAATTGAAAGGAGAAAGAAGCCAAAAATAATAATAATAATGTGTTGCAAGTGTATTTTAAAAAACTGTTTTTATAACCAAATTTTCCTATTTAATGACCTTTCTGAGCCGTCCATGAGTCTTCATCTATTATGCTGAAAAGAACTTCGAGTTCAAGGCAAAATGGACAAGCAAAATATTGGTTCTAGCACCTTTTTGGCTTCTTTACAGGGTTCAAAGCATTTAGTGAAAATTCTATTATTAAAATATAACTTTAAGTTGAAGGCAAAAAAACAAGCAAAAAGTCTGAGTCACGTATTCTTCTTTTAAGTTTCTATAGAGTTCATTCTCTTTTGCCAAAATGTTTTTGTGTGTCTGGAAAAAATGTACTACGCTTTTCTGCTTTACGCTGATAAGTAAGTGCAATGGCTCCACATTTTCCTATTTAATGAGCCTTCTGAGGCTTCCATGAGTCTTCATCTATTATGCTGAAAAGAACTTCAAATTCAAGGCAAAATTGACAAGCAAAAGATTGGGTCCATATTTTTTTTTTTTTTAGTTTCTATACAGGATTTAATGCATTTCTATTGTTAAACGGTAAATTCAAGTTAAAGGCAAAAAAGGGCAAGCAAAAAGTCTGAGTAATATATTCTCTCTTTATGTTCCTCCAGAGTTCATTCTCTTTTGCCAAAATGTTCTTCTAAGTCTGGAAAGACTGTACTACGGTTTTGCTTTACTCTGATAGAATGGTAAGTATAAAGGCTCCAAATTTTCCTATTTAATGAGCCTTCTGAGCCTTCCATAAGTCTTCATCTATTATGCTGAAAAGAACATCGAGTTCAAGGCAAAACTGACAAGCAAAATATTGAGTCTTGCACCTTTTTTTTGCTTCTTTACAGGGTTCAATGCAATTAGTGAAAATTCTATTATTGAAGCGTAACTTCAAGTTGAAAGCAAAAAAAAGCAAATAGTCTGAATCATTTATTATCATTTTAATTTTCTATAGAGTTTACTCCCTTTTGCCGAAGTGTTCTTCTGAGTGTGGGAAAACCGTACTAGGCTTTTTTTGCTTTATGCTGATAGAATGGTATGTGGAAAGGCTCCAAGTTTTCCCATTTAATGAGCTTTCTGAGCCTTTCGTGATTCTTCATATATTAAGCTGAACAGAACTTCGAGTTCAAGGCAAAATTGACAATGAAAAGATTGGGTCTTAGCCTCTTTACAGGGTTCAATGCATTTTGGTGGAAAGTGGAAATTCTATTGTTAAAGCGTAAATTCAAGTTGAAGGCTAAAAGAAACAAGAAAAAAGTCTGAATCATGTATTCTCTTTTTAGGTTTCCCTAGAGCTCATTTTTCTTTTGCCAAAGTGTTCTTCTGGCTTTGCGAAAACTGTAGTACGTGTTTTTGCTTTACATTGATAGAATGGTACGGGCGGAGGCTCCAAATTTTCTTATTTAATGATCCTTCTGAACTTTCCGTGAGTCTTCATCTATTATGCTGAAATGAACTTCGAGTTCAAGGCAACTTTAACATGAAAAAGGTTTGAGTCTTGCGCCTTTTTTTAAGTTACTTTGCAGAGTTCAATGCATTTTATGAAAACTCAATTGTTTAAATGTAAAAATTCAAGTTGAAGTCAAAAAAAAAACAAGGAAGAAATCTGAGTCATTTAATTTCTTTTTAGGAGTCTTAGAGATCATTCTTTTTCGCCAAAATGTTCTTGTGATTCTGCAAAAACTGTACTATTTTTGTTTGCTTTACAGTGGTAGAATGATAAGTGAGAATGCACAAATTTTCAAATTTAATGAGCTTTCTGAGCCTTCCATGAGTCATCATTTATTATGTTGAAAAGATCTTCGAGTTCAAGGCAAAATTGACAAGCAAAATATTGAGTTTTGCTCGTTTGTTTAGCTTCTTTATAGGGTTCAATGCATTTAGTGAAAATTCTATTGCTAAAGCGTAAATTCAAGTTGAAGGCAAAAAAAAACAAGCAAAAAGTCTGAGCCATGTATTCTCTTTATAAGTTTCCATAGAGTTCATTCTCTTTTGCCAAAGTATTTTTCTGAGTCTGGGAAAACAGTACTACGCTTTTTTTTTGTTTTACGCTGATAGAATGGTAAGTGGAAAGGCTCCAAATGTTCCTATTTAGTGATCTTTCTGAGTCTTTCATGAGTTTTCATCTATTAGGCTGAAAATGTCTTGGCAAAATTGACAAGCAAAAGACTTGGCCTAACACCTTTTTTTTTAGTTTCTTTACAAGGTTCAATGCATTAAGTGAAAATTCTATTGTTAAAATGTAAATTCAAGCAAAAAAAAACAAGCAAAAATTCTGAGTCATGTATTCTCTTTTTAAGTTTCAATAGAGTTCATTCTCTTTTGCAAAGGTGCTCTTCTGAGTTTGCAAAAACTGTACAAGGCTTTTTTTGTTTTACGCTGATAGATTGGTAAGTGCAAAAGCGCCAAATTTTTCTATTTAATGACCTTTCTGAGCCTTCCATGAGTCTTCATAATTCACCTTCACAAGAGTTTACAGTGATGAAGACTGTGAAGTTCTTCTCAATCTTCATCTTCACATGAAAAGGACTTCGAGTTCAAGGCAAAATTGAGGAACAAAAATCAACTCAGAAGAAAATTCTAATATTAAAATGTAAATTTAAGTTGAAGGCAAAAAAACAAGCAAAAAGAATGAGTCATGTGTTCTCTTTTTAAGTTTCTATAAAGTTCATTCTCTTTTGCAAAGGTGTTCTTATGAGTTTGCAAAAACTGTACTAGGCCTTTTTTGTTTTACGTTGATAGAATAGTAAGTGTAAAGGCGCCAAACTTTCCTATTTAGTGACCTATCTGAGCCTTCCATCATTCATCTTCACATGAGTTCACAGTGAAGAATATTGTGATGAAGGCTGTAAAGTTCTCCACAATCTTCATCTTCACATGAAAAGAATTTCGAGTTCAAGGCAAAATTGAGAATCAAAAATCAACTCAAAAGAAAATTCTATTATTAAAATGTAAATTCAAGTTGAA
Organism: Taphrorychus bicolor; assembly: GCA_951812265.1. Classification (NCBI taxonomy): domain Eukaryota; kingdom Metazoa; phylum Arthropoda; class Insecta; order Coleoptera; family Curculionidae; genus Taphrorychus; species Taphrorychus bicolor. Next base: position 19,294,848 of record OX638306.1, on the reverse strand, counting down.
GGCAAAAAAACAAGCAAAAAGAATGAGTCATGTGTTCTCTTTTTAAGTTTCTATAAAGTTCATTCTCTTTTGCAAAGGTGTTCTTATGAGTTTGCAAAAACTGTACTAGGCCTTTTTTGTTTTACGTTGATAGAATAGTAAGTGTAAAGGCGCCAAACTTTCCTATTTAGTGACCTATCTGAGCCTTCCATCATTCATCTTCACATGAGTTCACAGTGAAGAATATTGTGATGAAGGCTGTAAAGTTCTCCACAATCTTCATCTTCACATGAAAAGAATTTCGAGTTCAAGGCAAAATTGAGGAACACAAATCAACTCAGAAGAAAATTCTAATATTAAAATGTAAATTTAAGTTGAAGACAAAAAAAACAAGCAAAAAGAATGAGTCATGTGTTCTCTTGTTAAGTTTCTATAGAGTTCATTCTCTTTTGCAAAGGTGTTCTTATGAGTTTGCAAAAACTGTACTAGGCCTTTTTTGTTTTACGTTGATAGAATAGTAAGCGTAAAGGCGCCAAACTTTCCTATTTAGTGACCTATCTGAGCCTTCCATGAGTCTTCATCATTCATCTTCACATGAGTTCACAGTGACGAAGATTGTGATGATGACGGTAAAGTTCTCCACAGACTTCATCTTAACATGAAAAGAATTTCGAGTTCAAGGCAAAATTGAGAAACAAAAATCAACTCAAAAGAAAATTCTATTATTAAAATGTAAATTCAAGTTGAAGGCAAAAAAACAAGCAAAATGTCTGAGTCATAGATTCTCTTTTTAAGTTCCTATGGAGTTCATTCTCTTTGGCCAAAATGTTCGTCTGAGTCTGGAAAAACTGTACTACGCTTTTTTTGCTTTACGCTGATAGAATGGTATGTGCAAAGGCGCCAAATTTTCCTATTTAATGACCTTTCTGAGCCTTCCATGAGTCTTCATCATTTATCTTCACATAAGTTCACAGTGATGAAGACTGTGAAGTTCTTCTCAATCTTCATCTTCACATGAAAAGAACTTCGAGTTCAAGGCAAAATTGAGAAACAAAAAACAACTCAGCATTTATTATGTTAGATAGAAGTTCGAGTTGAAGGAAAAAATTAACAAAGAAATCTACTACTACTGTCACAGTGTAAAAGGTTCAAGTTGAGGGTAATAAAAGAAAAAGCAAGAAGTCTGAGTCATGAATTTCTTTTTTTGGTTTTTACAGAATTCAATCTCGATTGTCAAATTGTCCTTCTGAGTCTACGAAGACTCTATTATATATCTTTTTAGTTGAGTTTTGGAAGTTTTTGTGTTCTCGAACTTTGAGTTGAGCCCTTCTAGCATTTGAATCTTCTTAATTTATTATGCTAGAAAAAATAGATCAAGTTTAGAGCAAAAGACAAGCATAATGTCTGAGTCATGTATTTTTTTTAGGTTGTTAGAGGATTCAAGCTCTATTGCCAACTTGTCCTTCTTAGTCTACAAAACCTCCGCTACATTTTTCTTTTGCTTTGCGTTGGTGGAATAGTAAGTGCAAAAACTCTAAATTTTCCTATCAAATGAGCGCTCTGAGCCTTCTATTCAACTTCCTCTATTATATTAGAAAAAGGTTTAAGTTCAATGCAAAACTAACAAGCAAAACACTTGAGTCTTGTATCATTTTAGGTTCTTTACAGAATTCAATGTATTTATTTAAAACTCTAATGTCAAAGTGACGTTCTGAGTCTACAGAGCCTCAACAATATTATTTTTTGCTTCAATTTGATTTTCAAATTCAACTTTTGCGTCTTAGAATTAGGACTAAAGTCGATTAAAAATGAACCATTTCATCTCAAAATGACCATTTTGATGTTTTTTCACTAAAAATTAGGCGAGAGCCCGTGAGACATGACTCAAAGTGTGTGAAGATTGAGTTAGGAAAAATGCATATTAATATTGTCACTAAAATCAATTAAAAATTACTGAAAGTGTCTACAAATGCACATTATAAGATTCTGAACAAACTCAGGTTAGCATTAGCGTCAAAATTATTTAAAATCTGACGTAAGCATTAAAAAAAAAATACAAATTTGGAGTCCTTGGAAAATTTCACGTTAGAATTAGGAATAAAATCGATTTAAAATCACCCACCTCATCTAAAAATGCAAATTTTGATGTTTTTTTGGAAAAGTCAGGCTAGGATTAGGGTCTGATTGTGGCCTGACGATTTTTTTTCGTATTTCTTAAAGACTCAAAACGTGTAAAAATACAAATTTGAAAGGTTTGGAGAAATTCAATATAGGATTATTGCCAAAATCCATAAAAAATTACTCAAAGCGTCTTAAAATGCAAATTAAAAGATTCTGAAAAAAATCAAGTTGGATTAAGGCCAAAACGTATTTAAAAATTATACAAAGTGTCTAAAAATGTAAATTTGAAATGATTGGAGAAATTCGAGTTAGAATTAGCACTAAAATCGATTTAAAATCACCCACCTCATCTAAAAATGCCAGCTTGGATGTTTTTTGGAAGTCAGGCAAGGTTTGAGGTCTGATTGTGGCCTGACGATTTTTTACCTATTTCTCAAAGACTCAAAACGTGGAAAATACAAATTTGAAGGGTTTGGGTAAATTCAAATTAGAATTATAGCCAAAATCGATTAAAAATTACTTAAAGCATCTTAAAATGCAAACTAAAAATTTCTGAAAAAAAAATAGGTTGGGATTAGGGCAAAAAGAAATTTAAAAATTATACAAAGTGTCTAACAAAGCAAATTTGGAATATTTGGAGAAATTCGAGTTAAAATTAGGACTAAAATCGATTTAAAATCACCCACCTCATCTAAAAATGCAAATTTTGATTTTTTTTTGGAAAAGTCAAGTTAGGAGTAAGGTCTGATTGTGGCTCGATGACTTTTTTACGTATTTCTCAAAGACTCAAAACATGAAAAAATACAAATTTGAAGGGTTTGGGGAAATTCAAAATAGGAATATAGCCGAAATCGATTAAAAATTACTCAAAGCGTCTTAAAATGCAAAATAGAAGATTCTGAAAAAAATCGGGTTAGGACTAGAGCCAAAAAAATTTAAAAATTATACAAAGCGTTTAAAAATGCGAATTTGAAATGCTTAGAGTAATTCGAGTCAGAATTAGGACTAAAATCGATTTAAAATCAGCCACCTCACCTAACAATGCAAATTTTGATGTTTTTTGGAAAAGACAGGTTAGGATTAATATCTGATTGTGGCTTGACGATCTTTTACGTCTTTCTCAAAAACTCAAAACGTGTAAATATACAAACTTGAAGGGTTTGGAGAAATTTAAATTAGGATTATAGCCAAAATCGATTAAAAATTACTCAAAGCATCTAAAAATGCAAAATAAAAGATTCTGACAAAAATCAGGTTAGGATTAAGTCCAAAAAAAATTTAAAAATTATACAAAGTGTTTAAAAATGCAAACTTGAAATGTTTGGAGTAATTCGAAATAGAATTAGGACTAAAAGCGATTTAAAATCACCCAGCTCATCTAACAATGTAAATTTTGATGTGTTTTGGAAAAGTCAGACTAGGATTAAGGCCTGACTGTGGCCTGACGTTTTTTCAAAGACTCAAAACGGGTAAAAATACAAATTTGAATGGATTGGAGAAATTAAAATTAGGATTATAGCCAAAATCGATTAAAAATTACTCAAAGCGTCTAAAATGCAAACTAAAAATTTCTGAAAAAACCAGGATAAGATTAGGGCTAAAAGAGAAAAATTACAGAAAGTGTTTAAAAATGCAAATTTGGATGAATGTTAGGCTAGGATTAAGGTCTGATTGTGGCCTGACGATTTTTTAAGTCTTTCTCAAGAACTCAAAACCTGTAAAAATACAAATTTGAAGAGTTTGGAGAAATTCATATTAGGATTATAGCAAAAATCGATTAAAAATTACTCAAAACGTCTTAAAATTCAAATTAAAAGATTTCTTCGCATTTCGCACCAACTTTTCCTACTTGATGAGCCATCTGAGCCTTCTATAAGGCTTCCTCTATTATGCTGAAAAGAACTTTGATTTCAAGGCAAAATTGACAAGCAAAATATTTGAGTTTTGCTCCTCCATTTTAACTTTATTATAGGCTTTGGTGCATTTAGTCAAAATTTTATTGTCAAAATGTAAAAGTTCACGTTTAAGGCAAAAAAAAACAAGCAAGAGTCATGTATTATCTTTTTAGGTCTCTAGAGAGTTCAGTTTCTGTTGCCATAGTGTTCTTTTGAGCCTGCAAAAACTCTACTACGTTTTTTTTTCTTCACGTTGGTAGAATGGCAAGTACGAAGGCCCTAAATGTTTAATTTTATTATTGTTTTTGTTTCTATTAATTGTTAATAATAATTAATAATAATATTAATTGATAAATGTTTCTAAAATTATATATTTGTTTCTATTTAATCAGCTTTCTGAGCCTTCCATGAGGCTTCAGCTAATATTCTAGAAAAAGTTTGAGTTTAAGGCAAAATTAACAGCATAAGATTTGAATTCTGCACCGCCATTTTAAGTTGAAGAAGAAAATGAGCAAGAAGTGTGAGTCATGTACTTTCTAATTAGATTTATAGAGGGTTCATTCTCTATTGCCAATGTGTTTTCTTGAATCTGCGAAAACTTTACAACGTTTTCTTTTGCTTTACGTTGGTAAAATGGTAAGTCCAAAGGCATCACATTTTCCTATATAATAAGATTTCTAAGCCCTCCATGAGTCTCCATCTGTTATGCAAGAAAAAGTTCGAGTTGAAGGCAAAATTAACAAGCAAAATATCTGAGTGCTGCACCTCATTTTTAGTTTCTTTACATGATTTTGTTGTTAAAGCCTAAGAATTTAAGGGAAAAAAACCAAACAAGTAGTCTTAGTGAGGCCCTTTGGGTTTTCACAGACTTCAACATATGTGTCCTCGATAACTGTACAAATTTTTTTTTGCTTCCACTGGGTAGAATGTTTAACTGCAGAGACCCTAAATTTTCCTTTTCAATGGGCGCTCTGAGCCTTCAATGCATGTTCCTCTTTTATGTTAGGAAAAACTTGAAGCGCAATGCAAAATTAACAAGTTTAACGACTAAAACACGGTAATTTTTCTTTGACAATGCTAACGTTAGTTCCTCGTTAACTTAAACAATAATCTTGTCAAAATCAGAATGTCAGCGAGTTTAGTTTGGTCAAATTTTCAACACTTTTAATTTGCTTTTATGAGGGCCCGTAATGCAAAGTATACATGTTTTTGTAGGATATTACAATTTTCCGGGCTTTTTTACAGGGTTAGATCAGTTGAAACGCATTTAATTGGCGATTTACAGGCGAAATTAGAACTTGTCACTAGAGACAAAAGTTAACGCTAAGGGATTTCCTCTCACTAGAGGCGAAAATTACGTTTTCGGCTAGGGCAAGATATGGCGAAAGTTGTCTATTTTTAAAAGGTCGTCGAAAAAATTTTCACATGCTCTAGTACGGTAAAGTCCAACTTTTAAATCAAAAATGTCTGCGGAAATGATTACGTACATCTAGTAAAGACAGCGCAAAAATCGCTGAGCAAAATAAACCAATTCATAAACAATCTCTCAAGAGGCAAAACACAAATTAACTGACCTATTCGGCCGGCCTTTCCAACCGATACTGAAGGGAACAAATCAGCCACGGATAACGATTCTATCTGGCCTAGAACTAATCTCCTCCTTTGACACCGATCAGCTCGATAAAACCCCAAAGGCACAGTTCAATGGATGGAGAATCGGCGTTATGGCCCTGAGAAATTTAAGACCGTCTTGTGTTGATTTGGGGAGGTTAGTTCAAGTAGTTACGAGGCCCATTGTCATGTAGGAGTAAGGAGACGTATAAAAAAGTAAGTATAATTTGGGTGGTTTTGCGTCGGAGAGTCTAGACGGTCTTTATCTGTGAACATTAAAGTAAATTGCCTCGAGAAAGGTCATTGAATATATATCTCCAATACTCCTTCTCTAAATACTACTAAGAAGGTACAACTTTGCATTAAAATGTTATTCGAGCGTGGCTAAAACTAGGCAAAAAATAAACAGTCTGAAATTTTAAATAAAATTTTAGTCTCTTTAGATGTGCCTACATATTTCTGCGGGTAAAAGATATTACTCGTAGCCTGAGAGCTGGCTTAATAACTGAGTAACCGCGGGCGGTTTGAATATTATCCTTGGATTTGTGTATTCTCCATTACTTCTCGATTCGGCGAAACGATATCGCAATAAGCTGGAGGTAAAACGTTTTCCATTCAGTTTTATTTTCCTTTTAATGGCGACCGTCTAGATTCGTCGATAAAGGAGACGGGGAATTAGCGATGTGGCTCTTGTAGTTTCGTAGTCAAGACATATCAAGGAAAGTAAATACAGACAACAAGCACTGGCAACATTCAAATTACTACTAAAAATAATGTGCTTCTTTAATGATAGTTATGTAGCTTAATAAATTTTGTGTAGCTGATCAGTGAAAATGAACATTCATTTTTCTAATTTTTAAAAATTATGAAGGGACATTTTTCAAACCCTTCGAAGTGCTCAATGAATGTAGAGCTGCCCGACAGGTAGAACCATTACGAATCATTTAGAGTATTAAGAGCACAAAAAAAATTACAAAACGTTTAATTTTTTATGATCTCTTTATCGAAGAAGCGCAATTAAAAAACATCTTGTATAAAGCAAACTGACTGTCTTGAGGTATTTTGAGGTCAATGATTGAAGTCTTTTTCCAGGATGTTGTGGTTGGTGGAATATTTCTATGCATTTATTGTAGTGTGGGGTGCCATCGAGTGCCTCCCAGGTGGCGAATAGGTGGCGAATAGTGTTACAAATGCATGATAGTAGTTAATCCTAGAGCGTCTTTTCTTCAAATTGAAGTGGCTGGAAAATCTAACGATCCAAATAAACTCTCGAGGATATCACAATGGAGAGATAGGTAAAGGCTCTCAGATGCAGCTAAGCCTTCCCACAGGTTCTTTGCAAAATTTGGAGTGTGAAAATGAGCTTCCTTATAAAACTTGTATCTTAATATACCATATTTCATTCACGTGTAGTTTTTTTGATATATAATCGAAAATCCTAATCTGCATTTTCTATTATCTCCAAATTTGCATTTTTTTAAAGCTTTAAGCTATTTTAAATTAACTTGGCTCTAATCATCATTTTCTCCAAAAACTTCTACTTTGATTCTTAACCGATTTTGTTCCCAATTCCAATTTGAATTTTTCTCCAAACTCTAAATTTGAATTTTTAAGCGCTTCAAGACTTTTAACCAGCATCGCCCTTGATCCTAACCTCTATTTTTCAAAAAAATTCAAATTGGCTACCATATTAAAAGCTTTCAACCAATTTTGGCTTTACAATTCTTAACTGAACTACTCCAAAAACTTAAAGTATGCATTTCTTGATGCCCTGAGTTTTTCAACTTAAAGACGCTGAATTTTTCCAAAAACCTATATCTTGCATTTTTAGATTGTTTTGAATCAGTTTTAGCCGGTTTTGGTCCTGATTTGGCCTAACCGGCAATTTTCCAACGGTTTTAAATCTCCCTTTTTACAATTAAAATTATTTTTAACTTATTTTTGGTCCCTCATGATCATGATCATGATCTGAAATTTTTAAAAACTTTCAATTTGCATTTTTAAATACTCCGAGTCATTTTAAACCGATTTGGGCACTATTCCTAAAGTCACTTTCCTCATACACTACAACAATATTTTTATGCGCTTCGAGTCACTTTTAAATAAGTTTGGCATTTTTGGCACTGACCTGAACTTTACCACTAGCTAATTTTGTTAAAAAAAACCTAGATGTTTATTATTTTACTGATCATCTTACTTAATTAACAAGATGGATTATAAAATGAATGTTGTGCACTTAAGAAAAGAATTGTTATGAACTTCAAGTCCGTGGCGTAATTCTAACTGATTCCACCATTGTAGACCAAATGAGGTCGTTTTTACGCACGCTTTGAAAATTAGAAAAACAACAATCAGGGCCGCCAAATTATCCCCTTTAAAATCTTGATTTTGACTAGGAAATTGAACAAATAAGTTTAACACATTTAACTGGAGCTAAGAATGTCACTGGCACTCTTTCTGGTGCAGACTCTGAGTCAATAATTTCAATAGCCCAGTCATGATTGGTTCATCTTCACCATCGAATTACTTGAATTACCACAGCCTCCCTCACTGTTGAACAAGCCAACACTAAATCCCATCTCCTTGTAGAGGTCTTGCCTGCTATAGATTCTTTGGATAAAGTACTAGAATATGACGCTGACTTGAGTCAGCAAGTGCAGGCATTAAGTGCCCAAGTTACAGGTAATTCTCACCACGGTGCACCTTTCTACAAGTCTAGCACTCGTTCTGTCCCTAATAAATCTCGGCCTGTTGCAAAGTGGAACTTACTGGTGACCCCAAACAGCATGTACAATTTCTGATCTTCAAATGAGATCATTTTTACGCACTCTTTGAAAATTAGAAAAACATCAATCAGGGCCGCCAAATTATCCCCTTTAAAATCTGGATTTTGTTAAGGAAATTGAACAAATAAGTTTAACACATTTAACTGGAACTAAGAATGTCATTGGCACTCTTTCTGGTGCAGACTCTGAGTCAATAATTTCAATAGCCCAGTCAGGATTGGTTCGTCTTCACCATCGAATCACTCGAATTACCATAGCCTCCCTCACTGTTGAACAAGCAAACACTAAATCCCATCCCCTTGTAGAAGTTTTGGCTGCTTTAGATTCTTTGGATAAAGTACTAGAATATGACGCTGACTTGAGTCAGCAAGTGCCCAAGTTACAGGTAATTCTCACCAAGGTGCACCTTCCTACAAGTCTAGCCCTCGTTCTGTCCCTAATAAATCTCAGCCTGTTGCAAAGTGGAACTTACAGTTCACTGGTGACCCCAAATACAATGTACAATTTCTGATCTTCCAAAGGCTCGTAATTTTTCAGAAATGCAACTGTTTGACTCTGCCATTAACCCTTTCTCAGGCAAAGCTCTAAACTGATTTAGAGCCAATAAATCTCGCGTCTATGAGTGAAAAGTGATTCGCAATCTGGCTCCCTTCTACTCAACTCAATTACCTGAGGTTAACACACACTCCACTCAATTACCTGAGGTCTTAAGCTTGAGACCAAAAAGTATCGATCTGACAGTTATGTCCCTCCAAGTCTTGGAGGGACCTGTTTGCTTGTGGAGCCTGATTTTGACTTTGTGGCTGTATCCAGAACACATGTCTATTTCTGCCCAGTCTGATAGTAATATATGTTTACGACAATATCAAAACCCTTTATAGCGATTTTCTATTTTCATAAACTCGATATACCTAGTGGCAGTTTCCAGAAATAAACGATAAAGGCGTTGGTGTTGTGCGCACGCTCGGCCACAAGAAGGATCAGCTGATGGGGTCAATAGACGTTAAAAGAGTGAAGTGGGGCAAGGGACGCTGCCGCGCCGCGTTCAATAAATGAGTTCGCTTGGCAACAGGCAACAGGATTCATTCGCATTCTAGGGTTAGGCGACGACGCATGTTCAGCGTTCGTGTCGCTCACAAAATGTGTCTTGCGTAAATTTAGGGAATAATATTTAGCATATCAATATTACCCCTTTGCCAAGAGAAGTGTAAACGTTTTCTAGTTACTTTGTTGGATAAAAGCTGTGATTTCAAGACCAGAACTGTTGTCTTTTCTTTTCATTTCGCAAAAGGGTGTGAGGTTGTTAATCGATCAACCTAGTCAGATACGCGGGGTTGTTTTCAGTGCAGAAACATAACCAATATACATGCCAATCCTGTTGATACAAATAAGACTATAGCCATGACATGCTGGAACTGTCAAAAAACTGGCCACCTTAATAGAGATTGCCCTAATCCCAGAAAGACTCATTGTTATAGATATGGATCTCCTAATATACGTAACTCTCCTAAATGCTCAAAGTTTGAAAACTAATTTCTGAGGCAACCAAAGGTCGTCAGTTTTCCTCAGAATTGAACTGTGACAAGGCCACTTTCAATTTTCCTGATAAAATTTTACTTGACTACATCATAACGCATGCACATGGTCATGAGCGCCTTTATTTCCTAATTGAAATGATGGGTTGTCCAATGTTAAGCCTTCTTGATTCTGTAGCAAGTCGTACCCTGGTTGGATTTTCAGGTTATGAAATTTTAAAGAAATTACATCGTAAGCTCATCAAGCAAACTCTCACTTATTTTGTGGCAAATGGTCGAACTTGCACAAGCATTGGTTATGTTCAGACCCCTGTGACTCTTATGGGTAAAACACGTCTCCTCGATATTATTGTTATCCCTGAACTTTTTCATAAGATAATTCTTGGCATTGATTTTTGGAATATTATGGGAATAATCCCTGACTTGAGACAAAATATTTGGCATTTTGCCAATTCATGTGACACCTTATAAGTAGCCTCCCTTAAATCTGCCGATAATTTAACTCCTGCCCAAATATTAACCCTAAACAATTTGATTGCTGAAAATCTGTCACAATGTGGTGACGGTTTTGGCTGTTGCAAAGTGGGAGAACGTGATATTGAACTAGAGACAAGGACAAAACCTATCAAACAACGGTATTACCTTGTATACCCTTTCGAACAAAAGTTCATTGATCACGAAGTGGAGGAAATGTTGAAACTTTCCGAAGTAATTCAGAGTTCTCACAGCCAGTCATACCCCATGTGTCTGACACATAAAAACGATGGTTCCTTTAAGTTTTGCATGATTATCGAGACCTTAATGTAGTTACAAAAAAGGATTCATAGCCCATTCTTTTTATTTTAACTATTTTGGATCGTTTAAGAGATGCCCAGTATATCCCAAGTAGCATTCTAAGCCATAATTTGGCGATTATTTTGTAACCCTTGCTAAAATCGGTGACCATTTTGTTAACAAAAGCTGTCAAAAAAGCCAATCTATTACGAAATTATTACGGCACCTTGGCAAAAATGGGAAACTATTATTTTGTCACTACTCGGCTTTTCTGCCCAATATTTAGGCCAGTATTTTGGCCATAGTTTAGCAATAATTGCTAGATTTTATAGATAAAATAGCTAAAATTTGGGTGCTAAAAAATAGCTTTTATGACTAAAAATGTTGCTACGTTTTGATATTGTCTTGCGTTCCTTTCATCAAACCAACTGTGCATGGAGATTAAAATTCCCGACATGACAGCCTGATTATCTTGTGTGGATAAATATATCATAACCTGAATGGTTTGATTGCAGATTACATCGGATTTGCTTCAAATAATGGACTCAAATCTTAGGGCCAAGTCGAATTTACTGTGAATTTAGAAGAGATACTTAATATATTGTTACGATCGCAGCAACGCCGCATGGGAGGCGGGGCAACGCATGGGAGCGTGTTGGTTGGTGGAGCTTCACGACCTATCCGCGCTGCGTCATGGCTGACACGAGTGATTTATTGCTCGTCTGGCTTAATCTAGAAGGCAGTTGTTTACAACCGTTTTTTTATATGAGATTATTCAAGAATTCTTATAAAGAACTTTCTAGGTTTTTCTGTAATTTTAGGATTGTATATAAAAGGCGCATAGAGCGCCCGAGTGGAAATAGTCGTATTTTAGTCGAGCTATAAGTAAGCTAAAGTTACGAAGCGATATTAGAAGGCTATAAAGTGTTAAGTACTGAGTTATTTAGTAGTCGAGTGTATTTGTGGGATAAATAAATAGTGTTTTCGAGTTAAATCGTTACACTGGAATTATTGAACCCCGAGTTCGCAACAATTGGTGTCAGAAGTGCGATTCCAGTGAGAATTTGAGGACTAATATTACTGAACTGTAAGTGAGTGCTTCATTTCCGGACATTACGTGTTTATGCCAGTGACCAGAAGTCAGCATCAAGCCATGGAGGATCAACTTGCCGCCCTGCTGTCCCTTATGCAACAACAGAGGGAAGAACAGGAAAAACGTGATCAAGTGCAGGAGCGACGTTATCTAGAACAAAAGGAAGAACAGACACGGTTCAAAGAAGAAATAGTGACCCATCTCGCAGCTAGGGAGCAACAATTGGAAGAAAGAATAATGCAATCAGTTAACGAATCCGTTAACAGCGTTAACGAATCCATTAACGGCGTTAACGAAGGACTCGAAGCTGTCAACCAGAGGGTTCTCGAACTAGAAAAGAAATTCCGGGAACAACTTGAGGACGACACCGTGTCTACAGAGAGTTTTAGCACAGCCAACGCTAAAATTAAGCCTCCCGATTATGACGGTACTACGGCCTGGGAAATCTATAAAACCCAATTTGAGGCAGCTGCAAAAGCTAATGGTTGGTCCGAGCCCCAGAAAGCTACATCATTAGTGGTAGCACTTCGTGGAAAAGCGGCTGAGTTACTCCAATCTCTGTCGGCAGCGGATCAAAGTAATTATGCGGCTTTAGTACACACTCTGCAACTACGATTTGGAAATGAGCACAAAGAAACCGTGTTCCAGGCCCAGCTGAGGATGAGACAGCAAAAGTCAGGTGAATCCTTACAAGAATTTGAGGCGGACATAGACAGACTCATTCACCTGGCATATCCATCGGCCCCTGAATCTTTTCAAATGCAATTTGCCGCCGAAAGGTTCATTGAGGGAGTTCGCGATAGTGACATGAGATACCACTTACGTCTTATAAGGCCCAAGGATATCAGCGAGGCACTAGTTCGGGCCCTGGAATTCGAGGCGTCACGGGTGTCATCTAGTTCTTCTGCAAGTGTAAGAGTGGCAACTTGCGGTGACAAGAAGAATACGTCTATGGCTGAATCCATGGCCAGTTTACATAAAGCGATGAAGGATATGGCTGTCAATTTGCAAGCCCTGTTAGAAAGAACTCCCCGATCAACAGGCAGTCGGGGCATAAAATGTTTTAACTGCGGTAAACTGGGTCACGTCAAGAGTAACTGCCGTAATAGGGCAAGAAGTCCGTCGCCGTTGTTTAGAAGATCGAGCGGCAAACAAGACCGCCCTAGAATTCAGGAAAGTCCAATTCCTGTTAATGTAAGGGGGCAATTGACCGAGGCCGTTAAGACCCCCAGGATCAGTCAAGTCAACCAATCAAGTCAAGGCAATAATTTGGGTGGTAAAAGTGTTACAGAGGCCGGACGCATTAAGGAACAGAAGATCCAAATTGAACATCGACCAGGAAGGTCTCACGAAAATGCCGATGCATTGTCCAGACGGCCATGTAAAGAAGATAGTCAGCATCGTCGAAGAACTGAGCAGCGTGAGGGACTTCTTTCTGTAAGAAGAACGTCGGTGGAAATAAACGATGGCTGGACCGCACAGACGTTTCGAGAAGAACAATTGAATGATCCAGATATTGAACCCATACTCTTGGCTAAGACTGACGACAAGAGACCAGAATGGCAACAAATCGCTGGTAAAAGTCCAAACCTGAAGGCGCTATGGGCTCAGTGGCACTCTCTTAAAATAGAAAATGGACTACTGAAGAGAGCGTGGGAGAGTCCGGATGGCAAGTCCGTAGTCAGTCAATTGGTTGTTCCTGATAGCAGAAAATCAGATGTACTAAAGGAAATGCACGACGGAACCAGTGGAGGTCATTTTGGGGTCAATAAAACCTTGGCCAAAATTAAAGAGCGGTTCTACTGGGTGAATTATCATGAAGACGTCGAATCTTGGTGCCGCAAGTGCGAAGTTTGTTGTGCCACAAAAGGACCTCGAACAAGATCACGCGGCCGAATGGTGCAGTACACTGTAGGTGCTCCATTCGAGAGGGTAGCAATTGATGTCGCGGGACCGTTTCCTCAGACTGAGTCGGGCAATAAATACATCTTGGTCGCCAAGGATTACTTCACTAAATGGCCTGAAGCATACGCCCTGCCTAATCAAGAAGCAACGACTGTGGCAACGGTGCTAGTAAATGAAATGTTCTGCAGATTTGGAGTCCCTCTCGAACTTCATTCTGATCAGGGCCGAAATTTTGAATCGGCTGTTTTCCAGAAGGTCATGGAACTTCTCGGAATTCGCAAGACCAGGACAACTCCTTTGCATCCACAGTCGGATGGGATGGTAGAGAGATTTAATCGGACCATGGAACATTACCTGTCTAAAATGGTGGCAGATCATCAGCGTGATTGGGACCAACATCTACCTCTCATGTTGATGGCATATCGAGGATCTACGCATGAAGCCACTGGTTATACTCCGGCGAAAGTGATGTTCGGGAGGGAAATGAGGCTTCCTGCGGATTTGATGTATGGAACACCAGAAAAAGAGTCGCTCAGCTCTGAGAATTTTGTGGAGGAGCTTAAGGAGAGGCTGAACAATGTTCATGAACAAGTCAGGAATAAACTACGGATATCCAGTGATCGAGCCAAAGCAAGATATGACTTACTAGCTAACTCCCGCGGCTTCCAGGATTGTGATTTGGTGTGGCTATACAATCCGAGGCGAAAGGTGGGGAAGTCGCCCAAACTTAGCCAAAATTGGGAAGGACCTTATACAATTATAAAGAAGATTAATGATGTGGTGTATAGGATCCAGCGGACCCCTAGGTCAAAGATGAAGGTCGTTCATTTGGATCGATTAGCACGATACCATGGAACTCTATCTGTTCGGGACGAACAGACTTAGGAGGAGGGCAATGTTACGATCGCAGCAACGCCGCATGGGAGGCGGGGCAACGCATGGGAGCGTGTTGGTTGGTGGAGCTTCGCGACCTATCCGCGCTGCGTCATGGCTGACACGAGTGATTTATTGCTCGTCTGGCTTAATCTAGAAGGCAGTTGTTTACAACCGTTTTTTTATATGAGATTATTCAAGAATTCTTATAAAGAACTTTCTAGGTTTTTCTGTAATTTTAGGATTGTATATAAAAGGCGCATAGAGCGCCCGAGTGGAAATAGTCGTATTTTAGTCGAGCTATAAGTAAGCTAAAGTTACGAAGCGATATTAGAAGGCTATAAAGTGTTAAGTACTGAGTTATTTAGTAGTCGAGTGTATTTGTGGGATAAATAAATAGTGTTTTCGAGTTAAATCGTTACACTGGAATTATTGAACCCCGAGTTCGCAACAATATTTTAAAGCTCCAAGGTAATTTTCATTATTTTGCAACCTATATTTTACACTAATAATAAAAAATACCTTGAACTAAATTTTTCTGATTTTGTTAACACTTTTCCGAAAACACTCCCTTTGACGACTCAATGTATCAAAATGCTTTTATATTAACGATAAAGTATGAAATATTCAATAGTTGCATATGTATATTTTATTATTTTACAAATTACTGCTAAATTAGCAAATTTAACAGTCTAAAAATCATGGCCGCTGGCTGCTGGGTTGTTTGCAGATATTGCAATCCAGGCTACAACCATATTCGTACTAGTAATATACTACGAACGTCAATCTTTCCATACGGATCAAAAGTGCAGCTTCTAGTGACCTATGGAAACCAAGATTAGGCTCACTGCTTGCTAATGCGCACATTCTTCTGCGCAAGACGTATGCGGAGGACACGCCCACCATAAAAATAGCATTTTCGGCCGCACGCCCTAGTGCGCTCTCGGAGTAGTCTCATCCTTGTATTCGCAATGAGAAAACAAAGGGTCGTAGTAATGTCGCATCGCACATGGCAGTCTACCGAAAACTCTAAAAGAACCAAAGTTTGAGGTTAGGTCAACTTTGAGTATTTTTTGACATGAAAAAAAAATTGTAATAACGAAAGATCGAAGATTTGTTTCTTTTATTATAGGCTCGTATTTATTTTAAAACAAATTAATGTAATAAGTAATAAATAATACGTTCAAACGGACAAAGTAATAAGTAATATCGGGCGGCTTGCAACTTCGCTTGGTGGTAGTGAAAGTGGACCGTTCCCGTTAAAGATCGCGTGGATTCCAATACTTTGTCCTACAATAACACCAAGACTATCAAGTGTATTGTGTATTGATTTCTTGATACCTGACTTGTAAGCCAAGGCGAGGAAACGCGCTAATATTTTCTAGGATGGTTAGACTTTTTCTGATCATGAAAATGGTGAGTATTTGGTCTTTTTGAGGCAGTTTAGATGTGCCAAATACAAACTGTTTCAGAACTTCATTTAACAGTAGGTATATTCTGTTTTAGGTGAGAGAAGTCCTTTATTCAAAAATTGCAGATGAGACTGAGAAAATGAGCTGATATTTGCTTAAAAGGCTGATGCTGACAAAGGCACATTTTCATCAATTTTGTGATAGTTGAATACTTCATTGAATACTAGTTGGTTAAAATGTACCTATAATGCAAAACACTTTGGAAACAGAACTGAAATTTTTGCTTAAAATCATGAGATTGAAACAGATTATTTTGAAGAGAATGGTAAGTACTTACATTTTATATAATGAAGTTCCTTATCAGAAGCTCAAAATAGGTAGGTAGTTTGTCAATCAATGTCTGACCTATGCTTATACCAAGCAAATTTAGAAAAACCTAAAGTTAAGGACTCCTAAACCATACCTATTAACATGAGTAACGAGAGTAATAAGGGAACCCTTAACTAGGTGTACTAGAAAATTTGCTTTAAAAGTTGAAAAACCCGAGGAGTTGGAATAGCTCAAAAATTGGTTGACTTTCAATAGGTACCTACTTGTCTCAATACCTATGTTATTTATGAGGGTTATTATAAGTTGTGAGTTACTTTTCTATCAATGTCTACTGTAAAGACACAGAAATCATTTTTATCATTCTTTTTCGGCCAGGCATTGACACTGAATGACCACAGGTGTTATTAAGTCAATGTTGTGGTCAATGCCCTATGGCACAAATGACACTACTGGCAGTTACTTCTTGGTGCTGCTAGGGCTAGGTTCAGGTGAATAAACTATTGATCTCGTAAACCCTTATTGTCTCGAGCCTCACTGAAGAGCCATAGGTATTCGTCAAAACCAGTCTATGGATGATGGACACAATTAAGGCTTTCAAGTTGATGGTTTTTCTATCAGTCATTTTAAAAGAAAGTATAAAATCAAATTTTTTTTTTTATTGGGTTCATATCTAGGTTTGAAGTTTTACATCTTTTCCTGAGATTTTTTCTAAAAGTCTAAGAGCAGAAGAAGAATGATTTTAATTTTTCTTGGAATAAAGTACACCTGTAATACTTACCTGTAGGTAGAAAAACAAAACCATCATCTGTTGCCTAGTAAATGCAAAATCCAACAAATCTATGAAAATTTCATGAAAAAGTCAATTTGTTACCCATTGAATTGCAGCGTTTTCAGAATGGTATGGTTGTCAAACACTGTGTCAAGGCTCTTGTGCTTGAAATAGTAATTTATGTATTAAGAACAAAAAGTACAAGTTTTTTGCTCGGAGAATGAAGTTTTGATCTATTAAGAAAACCACTAAATACGAGATGTGTACATCAAAATTGACAAGATATTTTTCACATAAAATCCTTGAGAAAATCACTTCATAAAATGTGTACACTAAAGCTTTCAAGAAAAATTTCTGATGTGTGTACACCAAAATTTACCACTGATTTTTCCCTTGATACCTATTGAAAGCAAATCTTCAAATTTTTTTAATGTTCAATAAATATTAAACATTTTCAGCTTTGAATCCTGCTTCAAATGGTCTAATGTATTTCCAAAATAACATTTATAAAACAAGTTGCTGATCTAAAAAACTACTAATATACCTAATAGGAATTGAATTTTTATCAACACTTTCTTTACTGACTTTCTGTATTGATGAGGTATTAGATAGAGATTTTGCAGTAAAACTTCAGAGTAGTTTGTAGCCCTACAATTATAGGTAGGTATTTAAATGATATGTCAATCTTTATAAAAATCTCAAAAATGTAAAAGGTATGATTTTTGTTTAAAGCCTTCTTAAGTATCCCCTTGAGAATTCATTATTAAGTAAAACTAGGTATTTTAAAGGGAGTTCATTTAAAAAAAAATCTCACAGAAAGCCAGAGGACTAGAATGGAATTCTAACTTCTGAGATAAACTTTATACAAAAAATGTAAGTCAAAAAATATCCAATAATTTCAATTAAACTAGATATTATAGTCTGTAGAGAAGAGATTAATAAATTCAGCTTTAGAGATTAAAAAAAATTCATTTTACGCAACTGTGTATAATTGATACCAATAAACGATGAGACAATAAATTCTTAAATTGTTTAGCTTTGCTATAAAACAGAGACAACTGATTGCTTTCATTGCAACAAAACTTTATCCTCTGGGTAACAGCTGTTGTTACATGCTCGTTGAATAATATACTATTCTATCTGCATTATTTATTACCTAGGTACATTATAACAGTTTACGAACCCAACAATTACTATTTTGTATATATAATAATTCAAATAAAAAGTATGCCTTTTACTAAAAAAAAAATTATATTTTAGAAACTAATACATATGGCAGAAATAAAATGTATCATTTTAGAAGCAGTCATTTATAAATTGTTGAAAACTTTATAAGATTGGATAATTCCCTAAATGTGAAAGCGCTTTTAGGGTACTAGATATACTAAATATATTTTGAAAGGACAGCTTTAATGGTTAAATAACAATTGTGAACAGTTATTCTAAAGGGTTAAAATACATATACACCATGCAATTCAATGATAAATAGTTGATGATTAATGCACTAATCTTATCTTCTACTTAAAAGACTAATACAAATTCAAACATGCAGAACAAGCACTATGTACAGTAAATTCATAACCAGAACTGTATAAGATTGGATAATCATTTTGTAACACTATGCTATGCAAGCAAGTAGAAGTAGAATGCTTGTAAGCTGAGGCAAAATTTCATTTTCTGAAAACAAATACTTACGGGATATTTGTTGATTTTTTTTCGCTTACGACACTTACCCTTTTACTTTAATAACTGCTTCTGTAAAATCAATGCCAACTTTTAGGTGGCATAATTACAGAAGAAATGCGAAGACATAATAATTACAAATGTGTAGGTGAGACACTTGTCTTCTACAGCTGCATACGAGAAAACATACCTAATAGGAAATTGGTTAATTCTGAGGTAGAAAGAACTTACTTTGAAAAGTTGGCATGTATTTGTTAACTATTCAGGGTTTTCCAAATGTTCTGGAAGGGTCTACCTTTTGGCACATGATGAAATTCTATGTGATGTCCCGAAACTTCATCTTCATAGGTTTCGCCATGTGACAAAAGGTGGACCTTTCCAGAACATATGGAAAAAAAACTATATATAATGCCAACTTGATTACTCTCACCGACAATTAACGCCGTTTTGTGAAAAAAATACGATACACACATAAAGGTATTCCTATGCCAGCAACGCTGACAACGTGTAAAAATTGCAATGAGTGATGTATTAGTAACGTTGCACTTTGACGTTAAGCACGAGAAATATCAACTTTTGCAGGAGAAATGTCAACTTTTGAAACGGAGGACGTCATATGTTCTAAAAGTGACATTTTTGGTCCGCTCGTCGGCATACTGTTATGTGTGTATCGTGGAAAAAAAACTAAAGGTTGTGTTAGAATAAGTTGCAATATAGATCTGTTAAATCCTTTTTAACAAATTCTAGTTATCAATTTGATTAAAAAAATTGGGAAACCAATCTTAGTCATTTGCTCCGCTTCGATGGTAATCTTCAAAGCTGGTCAGCATTATTTCAACTAGCAATTATTAAACACCAATAAATTAAGTTACCTTATTTTAGTAATAATTATTTTAGTTTTTCTTTTTCAATAACGGCTTGCAAAACTTTCAATCGAAATCAATTAAATACCACTGCAATATTTATGTGAGAGTAACCAAATGTCGTGCACTGTATGTCTAAACAAAATTTTATTATTCACATATTATCTTAGTTCAGACTTACATTTTAACAATAATAGCACAGAAAGCAGGAGATACAACTTTTAATACAATATGTTGTAGGTGTCACTAAAACGTTTAATGAAGTGGATGTGCACGCAGTCTTAACTACTAAGTTGAAAAGTCGCAAGAGATTACTTAGGAGACGCGAGAAGCCCGCTACTACATGGGAACCGAAAGCAGTGTGAATACCAACCCTAGCTGGATGCAACCAGCATGTCAAAAGGCGTACCAAAAGTTCGGGAATCTGTGAATCAATGTAACTTCTTAGAGTCTGAATGTGCCAAAAGGATAATAAAAACATTAATTTACCTTCTCCCAATATATCCACGTTTTCATTCGTCTGGTTGACATCTGGATCCGGCATGTCTTTTCTACAATCATAAACAAATGTTGAGTAGAAATTAAGAATGTCACATGCAACAAAGAACTTATTTCCAGTAATTACGAAAATAATTAACAGGATATAATATGCTTAACTTTCCCCCCACCCAACTGGTTATATGGTTTTCCAGATGTTTCAGAAAAGGCTGTCATTTGCCATGTGGTGGAACCTATATGAACATAAAAGTTTTGGGACATCACATAGGGTTAAAAAAATCTTCTCTCGCTAGTCATTTGGTACTTCTAAGACCTAGGTCTTCAAAACAGTGTTTATTCATTTTTTTTTATTCTTTCAAACTTCCTCTTTGAGTGGTTTAGATTCAACACTTTAATCTTTGGTTAAAAACAGATAAGTTATTGGTATGTTGAATAAAATACCTGTTAATAAAAGTGAATAAGGGATGACAAGAAGTTTTTCTGAACGATCCTTCAAAATAATTGAAGTAAGTTAACATTTCAAATAAGGCCGAATTCCAAAACTTACTGGTGGATCCACCGGTTCAATGAGTCATCTGCCTAATCCATTGAATTGCTATATGACAGTCATATGACCAGCTTCACTAGTAGTCACTGGTGAATTTTGAAATTTGGCCTAATTCTAATTAAGGTAACTAGCTTATACCCAAAGCTTAAAGTGGAATAGTTACTAATTGGCATAGTTGACTAAAAGGTTGTGCGTGTTAGTGCTGTGAAGGCGTTTTTTTAAGACAAGAAGAGCATCAAGAGATGGATTTTTAGCCCTATGTGAGATCTGAAAACTTTATCTTCGTAAGTTTCATCGTGTGGCAAAAGGTAAAACTTTCCTGAACATTTAGAGAGCCATGTAAAGCTGAACTTATTGTATGTAGCTCTGGTCCGAATGCAATCATGCTCTTTTGTCAGTATTATTTTACCATTATATTTATTGTATTCCATTAGCTTTTTACATTCTATTCACTTACCTGAGATATAAATCTTGGGGGTAGCATTTTTTCTTAACTTTTGTTGGCCAACATCATCTTTGAGGAAGTGTAACTCACAAATAAATATCCTTCGAGTTATGTGATTAACATCACAAGGGTACATGACCTTACAACTCACACAGAATTCCACCCATTTTGACTTTAGCATAGGATCTTGAGGAAAACTGAAAATGTAAGTAGAAAGATTACAGTATGTGCATCTGATGCAGCTAACATTCTGTTACCATGAACTATTGCAATAAATTATTTGGTATTGGTACCTGATATGTTATTACACACATAATACGGGGTGTTCATTAGAAAACTTCATCTAGTTGGCTGTGACATGACAAAAGAAAAAGATTGAGAAACAAAAGTCCATTTACTTTAATTATGACATCTTTTTCTGTTCATCATCTTTCATAGCCTGCTAGATGAAGTTTTCTAATGAACACCCCCTTCTAATGAACACCTATTATAACCAGTTGGAAAAAAGATTATTCAGTGTAAATTTCTGCAAAAAGATACAAATCAAAATAGTGATGTTCCAACTTGTTTCATACAAGACCTTTTCTAACTTTGCAGTATGATGAAGAAATCAAAAGCAAAGTTTTTCTATCTCGAGTTATTTTGGTTTGACAATGACTATTTGAAAACTGATTAGAAGCTAAAGCATTTCAAAATTATTCCTTTCAATAGAGTTTTTGGATGTGGTGTTGAAATGTTAGTACCTCCTATGAAAAACTTCAGCTGTTTTGTACTAGGTATATGAAACATTTGTATTGTTAAAAAAAAAACTGGGCATTAATCAAATCTTTTCATTTCAGTTTACATGAAAAGTTTATGCCAGCCAATTATGTAAAAACATGCTCTTCACTGGACTAAAACTAACTAATGACAAAGTTACGAGACTTTCACTACTGTAAGTTTGAGCGTCTCATTTAATACTCATCGAAAAAAATTTCTTGCTGCTGAAGCTCTTGAAGCATCACAAATAATGCACTTAATAAATCTTGCTGTTTTAGATGTTGAATGATTCATCTCTAAAATGAAAGAGTTAATGCAGAATAAAATGTAACAAATAATAAATATTATCTATTATTAAAAATTGCAAGACAGGAAAGTATTCAAACTGATGAGACACAACTTGATAAGACTTTTTGGTAATTGTACTATTGTACCTAATCCAGGATTATATTGATCCCTACAGCTGATTTTCAGGCAATCAATCAGATTAGTATCCATTGAGAAGCCACTCAGTCCAGTTGGTTGGAAACCAGCTGTTAGTTGATCAACTCAATCTGGATTGTAGTCTCTGAAAAGGCCTTATATACTGAGTGCTTTGATTGGATATTAAGCACTCAACATTTAAGACATCACTGACATCAGTTGTACCTATCTCACTTCGGGGGAGCTGATGGTTTCTAGGCTACCTTTCCTCGTACTCTCAAGGCATCCATGCCTCGATTCACACCTCTATATAGCTTTTTCAAATTAACATTACCTAAAGATATACTGCAGTTTTTATGATGGTCCTCGATAAAAAAGAAAAATGCAAATGGATTTTTTTAAATCCTTAGTTCCATTTATAATGTGTTGGTATTAGGCTTTGTACCTTCATTAGATGAACAATCTACATAGTTTCCTATCATAGTGCAGCTGCATTTTGGTCTCGGTTTTGCTTTGGGGCTATCCTAAACAGGGGTTACTGAATATAGTTTACCAATTCTTATTTTTTTTTGCTTTCATACACAACACTTTTTTTCTGTTATTTCCAACACAAAACTCACTCTAATATTTTCTTCACACTAATATTTTGTGTCATATGATGAAGGTACAATGTCTAGTAGGTACTGAAATAAATGTTACAAATGGAAATAAGAATTAAAAAAAAGTTATTCACATTTTTTGTTTTTACCAAGGACCATTCCCCAAGAAAACCCAAACTACAACCAACTATAAAGCAAGTTTTTCCCACATAGTAGTAATAACTACATTAATGTACATACAATTTACTGCTTGTTGCAATGTTTTGTTAACAAGCCTTATAACCAAGAGTACATATATGTGCCTACTTAAGTGCTTGTATATTGTATACAATATTGTGAGCTGATCTGTATATATGGGGATGGGGGACTCAGGGTGCAATTACTGAACTCAGCTTTAGTATAATGTATACAAACTGTAAGAGGATACGTACATAGTTGTTTTACATGAAAAGAAAGATGAAACTTACAAGAGAGACTACTTCGTGCAAGCCAGTAATACCTATGGTAAGGTTTCTAAAGTGTTAAATCTATAATGAAAAATATCTCTAACTTACCGTGATTTCCAACAAAACTCCAACAAAACACAAACACATACACACTAGAGAACTATCTTTGTTTTAACACACTCACACACATAAAACCCTTAAGTCAGATTATGTCTTACTACTTATTTTAGTAAAAAAACAACAAAACAAACAAGAATAACAATACTATCAACTATCTTACAAAGAAATTTATAGGAATTATAGTTTTATTATCAATATTAACTGACAAATATGTAAACATTACGCGCGTACCCGCCAAAAACAAACCTAAAAAGTAGGGTTAACAGCAAATGACGTTGAAAGCATTACGGCATTGTCATGTGTAAATTATATTCAGGAATAGAACAGAAGCTTATCTTAAATTATGAGTTTTTAGTTTTTTCTTACACCACACCATGCTAATTTGCCAAGTTAACTAACAGCTCAAACATTTTAGAAACTAAAAATAATTCTTAGTATTTTTTATATTGATATAATATATTATTAGATATTTTATATTTCGGCGAAAACTTAATAAAACATAAAGCTTGGCATCGTCGATTTTTTAAAATTAAGGGGCGGAGCTTGAGTGAAAGTAGGCGGAGCTTGGCAGCCGCGCATGCGCTTTTGTTGCCAATGAGCCGGACTTTTTCGGGCTGAACTTTTTAATGTTACGTTATAATTATATCAATTATTATTTATATGGCTACAACGATCTCTTCGTTCCGCCATAGAAACCAATTAGTAGCGAAAAAATAGCAATTTCGGCCGTCGTTTATTCTACGCCCCCTGGCGGCACTCAACGAAGTAAAATGCAAATTGTTTGAAGATGTATACATACCTGTTCAGATTTTGAACAAGAATTTTCAATTGGAACCTTGTTAGTGACATCATCATCCATTATTGGGGTTACTTTTAATGCCTATAACAATATAAATAGTGGGCAATATCTTACAAAAACAATATTTACCATCTTTGACTTCTTATTTTAAAAACCAAATATAAAAATAACAATAATTAGAATTGTCTTTACCTACAAGCAATATTTCCTCTTTCTATGGTAAGTAGAAAAATATTTATATTTCCTTTTACCCATGTTAATACAGTTCCAGGAAGAAAGATAAAATATCCTGGTTTCATGGAATTACTGGAGTAGAAGTCGATTTGTAAGATTAAAGTTCTTAAATAAGTATAGCTTTGACTAAAGTTAAATTGGCTACTATATGGCTATCTTATAACAATATTCTGTGGCCTTATAACTTAGCTATTATTTGCTAATTTCGTAGTCATTTTGGCTAACCCAAGTTTTGGCTACACTTTTGGTCAGAAAAGCCACAAATTTACTGCAATAAAATAGATATTTTGTCTAGTAAATATTCGGAAGTTTTAACCCGGCAAGAAAATGTAATGTTTACCAAAGTTATTGCCATCACAAAAAAATGCTACTTTTTTTGTTAGTCAAAATTTATTTTACATAAATGGCCAAATAACAACCAAATCCTGGCTATTTTTACTACTTTGTGACTAACTTTTGGCCATTAATGCTATTTGGTCATACGGTGCTACTTGAGATACGTTACATAGACATAAATCTGCTTTTTGGCAAGTTCCATTGAGTGCTAGCTCCCAAGAACTCACAATCTTCACTGTCTCAGGAAGAGGACTTTTCCAATTTTGTACAATGCCATTTGGCCTTACAAGCGCCCCTGCCACTTGGCAGCGCATCATAGACACCATTTTGGATCCTGAACTAGAACCAAAATATCATCATCTCAAATGACTTCCAGGACCATCTTAAGCTTTTAAATACCATGTTTGATCACCTTTGTGATGCAGGACTATCTCCGTAAAAAATTTTTACTTTTGCTAGCCAGAGTTGAAATATTTGGGTTTTTTGGTAGACTCCTATGGGTTAAGACCGGATCCTGCAAAGGTAGAAGCAATTTTCAATATTCCACCACCTAACCTGAAACTCGACGTTTTGTAGGAACTACCTCCTGGAACAGACGCTTCATTCCCAATTTTTCATCTGTCTTGTCGCCTATCTTTACACCTCATTAAAAAAAATGTCGAGTGGTACTGGACACCACAGTGTCAGAAAGCTTTTACCACTCGAATGTCTCGTGACTGCCCCTAACTTAACAGTGCCAGATTTCAATGAAATTTTAGATGCCTCTTTCTATGGTTTACGAGCTGTGCTCACTCAAACATTTAATTGTAAAGGGAAAGTTATCAGCTATTTGTCCAGGTCACTGATTAAACAAGAAATTAAGCTCACTGTCAATGAGAAGGAATGCCTCGTTGTCATTTGGAGCGTGGAAAAATTGTGTCACTGTCTAGATGATGTATATTTTAAAGTCATCACTTGCTTCTATTTTGTAGCTTCATACTCTCAAAGATTCCCAAGGTCGTTTAGCTCGTTGGCAGTTTCAGCCAATACCATGTAGTCCCGGATTTTCTTTCAAGATTAATACCTTTGGCACCTGACTCAGCCCAAGTGGATAATCCAACCCCTGTATTGTGCCCACTAATGATAGGTAGTATTTCAAAATATTAGACCCTGTCAGTTAGGCAGACCCTATTAAATTTCCCATTTGAAATAAATTTAATTTGCCAGGCCACCAGACAACTTGCACCCCTTTGATAAACTTGTTTCCTTTTCACTTTCTGCATAATTTTTTTATTATATAAACCTTTCTTATTTAGTGATCAAAACTTTTAGCTTTTTCGCAGAAAACTCTACTTTAAAATATGCAAACAGGCAATGTTTAAAATTTAGAAATTAAAAATGTATCTGCTTTCTATATTTTCAAAATATTGCAGCTGTTAAGAAGGGAACAAACAGAAACAACCAGATAAGACAATTATGTCAGTATGTCTCCTTACCTCTCTATTATTACCCCCAAGTTTCATAAAAACATCTTTAATCGTTTTTGAGATATCGAATTGTACCGACTTAAAGTTCAAGAAATGGCCCAGAATGCGAAAAAATAGCTAATTATGTAACCAGTTACGAAAAGTCCCATTTTGTGTAACGAATGAATGTTTGCGGGACGAGCGCAGCGAGTTCCCGCAATTTAAATGAGATATAACCAGTTACGAAAGATTTTACATTTCGTAACTAGTTACGAAAAGTAGAACGTTACGTCACTGTCATCAGTATTGAAAAGTGCCACTTTATATGTCAAAATTAGAAAAAATACTTTAAAAAACTCACCCTGTATAAGGGAGGAAAAAAAATATTTTTTTAGAAAGAGCATTGTATGAAGAAAAACGTGGAGTCGGTACTTACATAGGACATGCAGAACCACCTGCTTGAAAGCCTCCTGCCCAATCCCATTGGTGGCGGTACACTGATAAATTCCAGCGTGGTGTCGATCCACTTTGTCCAAAGTTAGAACCGAAGTGATTGCAGTTTGTTCGCCACCAGGCAGGAGGTTGTTTTTCCTGGACCACGTGATTTTGGGCACTGGATTGCCCTCTGCCCTGCATTCCAGGAATACCGACGAGCCTTTCTTGACTTCGACGCGGCCATTGGAGGAAACGTAGGTGATTCTTGGAGGAACTACAAGATGAAAGTTAACGGTGACATAAAAAACAAAACATGCTATCGATAGCAATCGGTTTACTTGGAGTCACTGAGAATCACTGAAATTTAGTTGCTGATTTTTGCCGATTTTTTACATATTATCAAGTGAATTTCGTGTATTATAAAACTTAAATTTCTAACTAGAATGCCGAAAATAACCCATGAGAAAATACGAACTTGCTCAGCATCATCCTTGCTGTGATTTCCAATGTTATTGGGTCCTTCTATAAACCATTCACTTATTATTGACACCAAGTAGGCGTGGAAATCTGACTTTGACATTTTTATCGTATCTTCTCAACAGGACCTAAAAGGAGTGAGATATAAAAAAATCAAGGTTTCAAAGGTTTGTCAAAAATAAGCGAATGAGTTTTAGACCTTTTTAAGTAATGGCTGTAGGAGCTACGGATTCACTTTCCGGGTGACATCTATCGAAACTTGAAACACTGAACCTCAGGCTTGAAACATTCAAGCGAAATGGGAAACTATGAGAAATAATATATTGTACAACAAGGGTGGATATGTGGATGACAGAGCTTCGAGAATGACGTAAAAGGCGGAGTGCTCAACCGGCGAAAGAAAACACTACGACTAATTGAAATAACACCAAAGTTTAAAAGTAAAAAATCATAGTTTTTGATACGTTTTCATTTAGTTTGACATTGGCACTGACAATTTTTAAAAAATGGTTCAGGACGTTCAAATAGAATTGCACATAAATGGCTATTTGATACATTTATAATAGACAAAATTCCACATTGCACAAAAGGAAATGCTTGAGGGTGGGACTTTAGGAGGACTTTTACAACTATCACTAAAACTTCGGTTTCGGTCTAAACAGATCTACCTAAAGATATACATTTAACTTTGACAAGTGTTAATTTAGTTTACATAAATATTAGTTTAATTCTTAATCTAGAGGTATAAACTCGGCATGACTCAGGCAAATAAAAAAAAATTCCTGTGTTCTTAAAAGGGGTTTTTGCGTTTTTCAATTTAGCTTTTTTGCTACATCTTGTCACTTTTTTGCCCCTTTTTTTAATGGTATCATGTGCTCCAAAGTTTGTTTAACGATATACTGAAAATTCATGTAATCTTTTTATTTAGTAGCTCCGATAAATGCATTTAAATGGGACCCTGCTTTCTGCAAGTGTGAGGTTGTATCACAAATTTATTTCTTGATTTGTTGGCCACAAATAATAAATTCGTAAATTTTGTTAAACATTTTTACCACTTTCCATCGATTGAGAAGAATATTCAGAGCCAAAAGGTTAACGGTATCTACTTCGGCCAGAAGAAACACTTCCAAACTAAGAAAAATTCTGGAATACCGCTTTGAAAAGGGCAACAACATTCGATTTAGGGGCTATTCATAAATGGATCCAGATGAATTCATATTAAAAACAAAGAAGAATAATATGGAAATTAGACTATTATCGAAAATTAAATAGGTACCTAGTTTTGAGGGCTTCATATTTATTTTCAGTTAAATTACCCACAAAAAATACACAAATAATTTATATTTAATTTAATACAATTTTTTTAGCCTTACTAATCTATTTAATAACTTGCATTCTTTAATGTAGAAAGGGAGCTGAATTGCAAATATAATACGTAAATTCAATTTTATTAAAATAATAAATTGATCTGAGCGCCTTAAATTTACAAGTCTATCCTCTTTTTTAAATGCGTTTTGTGATGTGGTTTATATCAATATTAATTTTGTCTTGC
The DNA here is from genome assembly GCA_951812265.1 of Taphrorychus bicolor. Taxonomy (NCBI): domain Eukaryota; kingdom Metazoa; phylum Arthropoda; class Insecta; order Coleoptera; family Curculionidae; genus Taphrorychus; species Taphrorychus bicolor. The sequence goes on along the minus strand of OX638306.1, from coordinate 19,266,104 downwards.
ATAGAAGCATAGAGCATAGAAGATAATTGTACGAATGTTCTAGAAAAGCAGGCTTCTGAGTCTATCCCATGAAGCTTACTGAAATCTTCTCGTTGATATTGCTTTCTTTGTCATAAATTATTGTAAAATAAGAGGTTTGTTGCAGAAGGAGCAATGAAAGTTGCTGCAGAAGAAGCAATGAAGTTTTTTGCTATAGTAGGTAAATGTAAGAGATATTTGCGCATTTTGGGTGTGTGATGTGTGTTCTTGTAATTTTTCGCAAAAAATAAATATAGAGCGCTAAAGAGTAAAGATACCTACTTAATGTTCAATAGACCATTTTCCATAATATTTTTCCTTTTCTAAATATCCGGATTCATCCATGAATAGCCCCGAAAAGTGTAAAATGATGTCTTGAATGGAATGTTATTGCCCTTCCTTTTCAAAGCGCTATTCCAGAATTTTTCTTAGTGTGGAAGCGTTTCTTCTAGCCAGAAGTAGATACCGTTAACTTTTGGCTCTGAATATTCTTCTCAATCGATGGAAAGTGGTAGAAACGTTTAAATAAATTTACGAATTTATTATTTCTTGACGACTAATCAACTTCAAAAACCTGATCCAACCTCACACTTCCAGAAAACAGAGTCCCCTTTAAATGCATTTAGCGGAGCTACTAAACAGAAAAACGACATGAATTTTCAGTATATTGTTAACCAAATCTTGAGGCACATGATACCATTAAAAAAGGGGCAAAAAATGTAGTAACAAAAAGTAGCAAAAAAGCTAAATCGAAAAACGCAACAGGAAGTGGGGAACACAGGAAAAAGTTTGTATTTGCCATCTCTCTTGCACCGCACCTGTTCTCGATTGCTTTTATGGAACAGGTAACTGATCGGCATATCCATTTAATTGACATATCGATGGTTTAAAGTTAAAACACCAGACATGTTTATCTATCACATCTATCAGGTAAACAATGCAATGCACGTCATGTCTGGCGTTTTAACTTCAAACTGAAGTTTTACTGATAGTTGTAAAAATCACCCTACAAGCCGGCATTGCACGGTGGGCTATTGAGCAAATGGCTAAATGCTCATAATGAAAATTGGTATATTGCAAGTTTTAAGGCTTATGAGAAACAAAAATACACCAATCATCAAGAAACCAGTAGATATTTGAAGAGATTTATAATAGTTCTTTATCTATAGTCTCGCTAAAACGCAAAAACAGAAAGTTAACCGGGTTCATGGAAATGCATATTTTCCACAAATGCCACCTGGCAACGATTCACAATAACTGCTTGTCATGATGATGTTTGATTCACTCGTGTTTAATTTTTTTTATGCAATCAGTTTCTCTCAATTAGTCGTTTTTGTAAATTATTTCAAGGGTGAAATTATTGTAAAATATGAAAGTACCAAACTACAAATTAAAGTTTGATAGGCAAAAAGTAAAATAGGGCCACACTGTGCCAAAGGGATCTTTTTATATCACATAGAAGGACATTGTGAAATTGCTTTTACGCAATCGCGTTTTTTTTTTTTTGCGCTAGTAGCATGACATCCAATTTTTAGATGCTGTGTACTCTATATCCAATGAGATGGCAAGCTTTAAAAAAAAATTGAAAGAAACCAACAAATGTTAGACATTCTAAAAAATCTTTTGTGTTTTCTTTTGTGTTGCAATGCTTACTTTTAGATATTATTTATGTACTGCACTGTTGTTACCAAACATTTCTTCAAACATAGTCATTCTTATTATATAGTATGATGATAATGTATTGCGTCCTCTCAATTTACAGATGTAATGGTTTTGCAGGTTTAGGACAAATAAAACCCCCTTGTCGTTTGAATAAAGGCCAACGTTTCGACGTTTAATTTTACGTCTTCTTCAGGGCTATACTTGGCGACAAAAGATGACGTCAATAATGTAATTTTGTTTATTTACGTCATCCTTTGTCGCCGAGTATAGCCCTGAAGACGACGTAAAATTAAACGTCGAAACGTTGGCCTTTATTCAAACGACAAGCGAGTTTTATTTGTCCTAAACCTGCAGAACCATTATATCAAATATATCGTATTATTATTTGAAATTAGAAAATAAATTAAAGATAAATGTTGCGAGTTTTCTGTTTTAAAAAGAATTAATATCAGTCAAACAATTGTCTGTTTCTATATTCAAATTCTGTTTTATGGGTTGAAGTCTCGAATGAAGTCCTTCAACCCCGCTGCGAAATAGACTTCGCACAAGATATTAATTAGTTTACCTGAATTAACCTATTTTTGAAAGTTGAAGGTGGTTGATAAACACTTTCCGATAAACGCAAATAATATATTATACAGTTCTCATTTTTAACAGCTTTTTTAGATTCATTCCGATTGATATATTTTTGGTCATCTTTAGGCTGCATATCCAGTTCGCAAGTGTTCCAAGTAATTTATGGGATCATCGCTGTTCAGGGCAAAAGTAATGGCTGCTCGTTATAAAACGTCATCTAGTTGGCTGTGAAATGGCAAAAGAAAAAGATGGAAAGATGAAATTTGTTTACTTTGATAATGTCATCCTTTTCTGTAAAAATTTTATAGCCTGCTCGGTAACGCTTTTTTACTGAACACCACGTATTTTTCCAAACTTTATGAACACACTGTTTACATTGATAAAATGTAAAACATTACTGAGCAATTCCAAGCTAGAAAGCTAATTATAAGATTTTGTCCACTTAGATTTACTCAATAGCCCACTGTGCATAGGTAGCAGGATCGGCGTAAGTCGTTCTTGATTGGCTAGGGCAAATGGCCCAGAACTCTCACTCTATGGCTACTAGCGTTTAAAGAAGAGTCTGCCTAATGCTATAAAAATGAAATTTTAAACCCATTTGTGGGTCAGTTTTATGATTACGAACTATATGCTTTGCGACTAAATTGCTCAATCATCGGCATACCACTCAAATAGTTCATCCCTAGGGTTGGTCAAAGAAATCGTGGACATTTAATTTTTGAAGACTGTGAAGGCTTTCTTGGCCGGTCAAAATACAATCTAAAGTGTTCTCCGGCCTTTGAAGCCGTGGTCCAATGGAATCTCTTCCTGACGTTTCGTCTACAGCGGCGGCAAACATTATCAAAGGTAGATAACTCCTAAATCTTTGAGGCGGAAAGTTCATTTTTTACTACTTACTTTTGGGTGAAGCCTCATTCACTTTTGGGCTCGATTCGTTCGTTGTTGGAGAAGGAATTTCGCACTACTCACAGTAAAATTACTGCGAATAACAATTTACCCTAAAAAGGGCTCGGACGAATCGACCTGGTTAACGTTTCGGCAACTTGTCTGCTGCCTTCTTCAGAACTATCTAAAAAATAAAGCTTTAAAAACTATGAATTACAAAAAATTATACCTATTAATGTGTTTTGTTTTGAGTATTTGTGTGTGATATTCTGAAAATTGCTTTTTGCTCTTGACATTAAAATGATTTATTAATATTTATTATATATTTATCAAATGACATTTTAATGTCAAGAGCAAAAAGCAATTTTCAGAATATCACACACAAATACTCAAAACAAAACACATTAATAGGTATAATTTTTTGTAATTCATAGTTTTTAAAGCTTTATTTTTTAGATAGTTCTGAAGAAGGCAGCAGACAAGTTGCCGAAACGTTAACCAGGTCGATTCGTCCGAGCCCTTTTTAGGGTAAATTGTTATTCGCAGTAATTTTACTGTGAGTAGTGCGAAATTCCTTCTCCAACAACGAACGAATCGAGCCCAAAAGTGAATGAGGCTTCACCCAAAAGTAAGTAGTAAAAAATTATCAAAGGTGATGAGGTAATGGGCGAAGTGATCTCCCGTGCTTACTGACGTTCACCGATTCGACTGTGATGAGCTCCGTGGTACTTATTCCCCCTCTCGCGCTACAGGAGGGACTTAGGTGGGGGTAGTGGTGGCGCGGGGTTTTGACGCACTTGAAGTATGTCGTAGAACTCGCTTCCAGACTGCATTTAGAAACGTAATTTCTTCCTTCCTCTTGAAATTGTTGTCGTGTTTAAATATCTTAATGGCCTCTCTCGTTACTCTCGGATAAAAGTGCTGCGATTGATATAAGATATCCACCTCGTTGAAAAGGATGTTCGAACCTTCGAAGAGAGCGTGCTCTGCTACTGCTGACTTCTGTGTTTGTCCCAGCCTGCAACTCCCCTTGTGTTCAGTAATCCTCGTTTTGATACAGTGATTTGTGGTGCCAATGTATACCGAGCCGCAGTTGCATGGATCTCGGTAAACTTCGGGTGCCGATAGGGGATCTCTGAGGTCTTTGGCTGATCCCAAGCTCTGCTGTATTGTACGAGTGGGTTTAAAGACAGTTTTAACATTGTGCTTTTCCAGTAGTCTGCTGATTCTGTCAGTTATTTTGTGGATGTATGGGAGACTAGTCCAAACGCGCTATTCTTCATCTTCTCCCGTTGTTTTTCCTGGCGCATTACATTCCTTGGTTAGAGGGCCCTATCGACCTCGTGCTTGCTGTATCCAACCAAAAGCTCTGTCCAGATGTTTCATTTCCCGTTCTAACTCAGCCGGCTCACAAATTCTCTTGGCTCTCACAGAGAGAGTCTTTATGACTCCCTTTTCTGTCTGGGATGATGATTTGATTCGTTATTGAGGTATCAGTCAGTGAGTGTTTGTTTTCTATAAACGGTGTGCGCAATCTTCCCCTTCGGACTCCTTGACACCAAAACATCCAAAAACAGTAGGCGTCCTTCCTTTTCTATCTCCATGGTGAATTGAATGTTTGTGTTGACAGAGTTGAGGTGTACGAGGGAGTTTTGAATTTCGCCCTCGCCACGGCTCCAAATAACAAAGGTATCGTCCATGTATCGGAACCAGCATTTTGGCCTCTTATTTCTTCTACTTTCGAAAATTTCCATAAATTAGTTGGCTATTACTAGACTAAGGGGGCTGCCCACAACTACACCATCACTTTCTTCGTATGAATCTTCCTTGCATTGAAAATGTGTAGTCGTTAAGAAACTGTCTTTAAACCAACTTGTACAAAACAACAGAGCTTGAGATCGGCCAAAAACTCCAGAGATTCTCTATCGGCACCTGAAGTTTACCGAGTTTCATGCAGCTGTGAGTCGGTATACACTGGCACCACAAAACCCAGTGTCAACACGAGGATTACGGAACACAAGAGAAGTTGCAGGCTGGGATAAACACAAAAGTCAGCATTAGCAGAGCACGCTTTCTCCAAAGGTCACGACATCCTTTTCAACGAGGGGGATATTTTATATCAATGGCAGCGTTTCTCTCAGAGACTAACGAGAGAGGGCATTGAGATTTTTAAACACGACAAGAATTTCAACAGGAAGGTGGAAATTACGTTTATAAGTGCAGACTTGGAGCGAGTGCTACGTTCTACGACATACTTTAAGTACGCCGAAACTCCGCGCTATCACTACCCCCACCCCAGTCACTCCACTGCAAAGTGACGGCGCACAGTAGGAGAAACCATCAGTTTACGCGGTCATAATTAATTGGGCCCAAACTATGGTATATTTTAAGGATGTGTTTCATAGCTACAATCAACTGGATACAAGTACACAAAAGGGGGGACAGAACTCGATAAAAATTAACTCAAATGTAAATTTGATTTTTTCCCTCGAAATTTTGGGTTAGAATTAGGGTCGAAATCGGTTAAAATAGACTTAAAACGTCCAAAAATAAAAATTTTGATGTTTTTGGAGACAACCAATTTTAGGACAAAACCAGGCCTAACTGGCTCATATCGTCTGATTTCTTGTTTTCGGTAACTTGTATATATAAAAAAAACAGAAATTAGTTTGCCAGGACCTTATACTTTGCTCTAGAGAGGTCAAGTTTGAAAATCTATTTAATTTAGTAGATAAAACACCAAAAAATACAAATTTCGGGTTTTTAAATAAACTCAGAATAGGATTACGACCAGAACAGGTAAAAAATTCCTGAAGCGTAAAAAAAATACAATCGATTAAAAATAGCTCATCGTGCCTAAACTTGAAAATGTCGAGTTATTTCAGAACTTTAACTTAGGATTGTCGGTTAAAATGTATCCTCAACGTTTTCGAATAAAAAGTTGGGTTTTTTTTACCAAGTGGGCTTAAGCTTAGGGACAAAAAATTGTAAAATTGTATTTTGTAAGAAATTTAGCTAGAATTAGGTTCGAAATTTATTAAAAATGATTCAAGACATCTAAAAATGGAAATTTTGGGAAACTTGGGCTACTAACATTCTCTAAAAAATGTCAGTTTGGAGCTTCTGGAGAAAGTCAGTCTCAAAGTGTCTAAAAATGCGAATTTGAAAAATTTCAGATCCACATTGGGGTCAACATTGGTTGAAAATGACTCGAGGCATCTAAAAATAAACATTCTGAATAACTTGAGCTAATATCATGTATTGCCTAAACATGAATCAGAGCTTCTGAAAATCCAAAAAGATACTTTTTGCAGAAATTCTATAATAGGGTAAAAATTGACTCACAAAATTGTCAGATTGGAGCTTCTGGAGAAATTCAGACACAGAGTATTTAAAAATGGAATTTTCAAGAAGTTCTTGTGGTATTTTAAGGGTAATGCCCTGAATTCTAGAAGTAAATGACACGTGGAAGAAAGGCGCGAATACCAGGTGACCCATCTCTATTTAGACGCGACAAATCACCCCTTCTGTACAAGCTAGAACAAAAGTTTCAGACCAAAAGTTGATGTTTATATATTATGATGAGGCAACAGTGCACTTTATGACATAAACATTTTTTTTTCAGCGGTATTTTTTCTTATTTTTAGACTCGCTTTTGAGTTTTTGACACTTTTTTGGTCTTTGGTAGACGTCAAATTAAAGCTTTGAGTTTATCTTAAAAAGTTAAGGAAGAAATGTAAAATCCGTTACACTCTTAATTCAAATTATTTTTTCCGATGTTTCAAAGGCGAATCCAAAATAAAGAAAATATACAGGGGAAACATTGAATTTCATGTGAAGAAGTACACTTTTGTATCATCTTGTTTACATAAGCAAACTCCTATTAAAATGCAGATTGGGGCTAAAGATAAAATTAGTTAGAATTGACTTAAAAAATTTTAAAATGGCTCAAAGAGTTTAAAAATGCAAATTTAAAATTTTGAAGAAATTCAGGTTAGAATTAAATTATTAACATAATTACATTTTCTTTACTTAGAATAAAAATGCAAAATTCGTGTTTGTAGAGAAACTTTTGAAGTTTCTCTACAGTTGTAGAGAAACTTTTGAAGTTTCTCTACAGTTGGAGTATAATTAGTCTACAATTGGAGTACAATTGGAGAAGAATTGGAGTCAAAATCTGTTAAAAATAACTCACGATGTTTTCAACCGCAAATTTGGAGTTTTTGGAAAAACTAATACTAAGATTAGAGCCAAAATCTGTTGAAATTCACTCAAAGCCTCTGTAGAAGCTACACAGAAGATTTTGAATTAAGACAGGTTGAAATTAACGGTGAAAATGGTTAAAATTAATTTAAAAAGTTCAAATATGGCTCAAAGAGTTTAAAAAATAATTAATAGAGTTCAAGAATTTTTTATTATTAAATTAAAATTAACTCAAAACATTCACAAATTTTGTGTTTTTGGAAAAACCAAATTTTAGGACAGACTGACTCAAATCGTCTGATTTGTTGTTGGTAATTTTCTAAGAACTATACAGGGTATCTAAGATAAAGATGTCCAGCATAGGGATCATGTAGAGTCGTTCCAAAGTTACGCGAAAAAAAGCGAATTTTATCGATTTTGCTTTTCGCAAATAGTCGCACTTGCATAAAAAGTAAGAGCACTTTCTACAAGCACTTTTTACCTTTCTTTCACATGGCATGCAAAAAGTGAAAAATGACGTTTCGTTTTTGAGTAACCATCATTAATTTTTGTTTTTCAAATACAGTAATGATATTTTTATGCCTAATATTAGAAGGGCTTATTATTCTACATTCTACCATGTATCAAACTTTATGAAAATTCAACCAAATGATGTGAGTTTTATTTTGACAATTGCAAAGTGCAAAAAAATAAAAATAAGAAAATAAACGCTGTTGTCACAACTGCTTAATCAATTCTAATGCCAAGTTGTTTTATGATCCTCAATTTGGCCTTTAAAGACAACTTACTAAGAAATAGATTTCTAAAACTTCTCAGTTTATTGCCAAATCTAAATATTATACAGGGTGATTCACGTTACTCCACACGGAAGATTATGGTTAAACTTTTAGATTTTAAAAAAGTTTTGTATATGGAATGGATAGGGGTCTATTGGAAGTACATTTTAAAATTATTGTCATTGTGTACAGGTGGTCCCAAAAGTATAAAATTGATTAAAGTTGTATTTTTTTAAATGAGACACCTAGTATATTAATGTATTTTCGGTACATACGGACAAAAGTAAAGGTAGTTTTATTAAGGTTTATGGCATCTAAACAGCACCGTTCTTCAGATATTCGTGCTTTTGTGAAAATGCATCATCAAACTAAATGTTTCAAATCTCAGCACTTGGTTTCTTTCAACCACCAAAATTGGTTGGTAGGCTAACAGTACATTGGATGTTTTGCTGTGTGTATTAAATATTAACTACTTGCACCGAATGTCAATAAATGAACACCAAATTATTGCAAACTTCAAACAGTAATAACTCGTTTAATTTAAATTAGACATCCTGTATTTTATAGTATCATTAGATGCAGAATTTAGTTTTCTATCAAAACTATTAAACATTCCTATAGCTTGGTCTTTGCGTTTTCTTGGAAAATTGATTTTTTTCTGATCTTGAGCTGCTAGTCGATTCTCCTACTGTGCGACGGGGAAAACTAGGAACTACTACGGAGCTCACTACAGTAGAACCAGTCATCGTCGGAGAGCACGGGAGATCACTTCGTCCATTGCCTCATCGCCTTTGACAATGTCTGCCGCAGTTGTAGACGAAACGTCAGGGAGAAATTCCATTGGACCACGGCTTCAAAACCCGGAAAACATTTTAGATTCTATTTAATTTTTTGTATGCAGCCATCTCAGATCTACTGTGCCAATTCCATTGTTTGTTTGAATTTTTTTTTATGGAGGCACGTTGCGTTTAACAAAACAACCGGCAAATTACCTGTTTATTTGAGTGATAATTAAATTATCCAGTCGTCGAAATGCCGGGTTTAATTCAAGATCTACCTACGCCATTCGGGGCTTTGTTTCTCCATGCATGCGGCAAATCTCTAATGCGTTGCAGTTGAGCGGATTTAAATCTCCAGAGAATCAGGACGACAATATCACACCCCGATGCACAACGTCAAAGCCTCTCGAGCCGTCTTTTGAGAGGCAAAGTTGCGCTAATATCACATATAGTGCCGCCTCTTACCGATTCAAAACGTTATTACAGTTAATTTGCCCTCGCGATACGATCGAGTAAACAGGGTCGGATTTGGCTTTGTGCGTAGGCTGACGAGTGGTCGGGATTAAAGGGTTTCTTTAGAGGACTCACCTAGCACTTCCAAGGTGTGCGTGATTTCTCTAGGGTCGAGGGTGCCGATCTGGCAGACGTAGTCGCCGGCATCTTGCTGACCCACTTCACGAATTTCAAGGTTAAAGCCGTTGATCAGCTGGACTCGGGGGTCAGGAGAGACCTTTACTGAGCCTGCTGAGAGCACGGCTATACCTTTTTTCCATGCCAACACATATGGACCTGTAAGCAAAAAAAGATCGTCACATGAGCATGTTGACGGCAAACACCAATTTTTTTTAAGTAAAGTTTAAACTTAAATATCTAGCTGAATGGAGCCATTCAATATTGAGCTAAACTTCTGTCGCATACATAATTTGCCCCTATAAATTTATACCTCACAATGGATTTCTCCTGAGCCGCGGCGGCGATAAGAATGTAATTTCAACAGTCGACGTACAACCGAAAATTTTAAACATTCCTTTCAGCTTTATACGTTTTCCGCGGTTGAAGGAAATATACTTATAGTAGCGGAAAATAGGTTTTCCGCTCGGTTCGCGGAGAGAGGCACACCGAATCGACCAATACGGGGCCCCGGCAAGACGAATTGATTTTAAACTCTCGAATAACATCCCTTCTTCGATCTAATTTTTCGAAAATATTTTATTTCCATTTCTTCGGGTCTTCGGCGTATGACAGATATCGCTCGGGTGAACGGAAAGAGGCAGCTTGGCGTTTATTGAGAGCGAAAGCCGATAAGTGCTTTAAACACGATTTTGGTTTTAAAGGTGGGTATAAAATATTAGTTTTTATTTTAGTATTTACTTTTTATGTGATAATAATTTTTTTAAACAAATGTATCTGTTATTGATGCTAGATTTGACGGATGGTGCTTTCGATAATATGATTTCCACGAGAGACTTAGGAGAATCCTATTAGCAGAATAATAGTGGTTTGAATCAGACGATTTATTATTTTGGAGTCTGAGTTTTCAATCAAAGAGAAAGAGCAACTGTTATTCTTTAGATAGTAACATTAATACAGTTGGATCGCTGAAAGAATGCCGAACCGATGAAGTTATGCTACACGTTTTGCCTGCCTATTTTACACCTAATAATAAAAAAAGAAACAACAGATAAAATGGCTGGTTGTTTTCTTGGGTTCTGGTTTTTTTTTTTTGATTAAATAATTAATATGAAGGAAGATGCAATAGCTAGTAAATTGATCAAGATGGTGTTTAGTATACACATACATCGCAAGGTTAATTATTTTTAATTAAGTAGGTCTGCTGACTGACGGCTTTCGGTGTTTGGTATATATTGTTTTGGAATCTAAGTATTTTAGGTACATTTTTGAACTTTGTTGTAAGACGAATAAATGGATATGAATATTGATATATTTACTGATTCTATGCAGAGGGTAGTTACAGTATGTAGTAGTAAATTTTACTTAGGCCATCAGTGTCGCTTTTTGCATTGACGCAATTATTGTTTTTCTTTATGAATACCATTTCATGAAATTCCCTTTTTTCTTGTTTTTTTTTCTGTTTTTAGGACTTTAGCTCTTTTAAAATCAAAATTATGCTGATGTTCATTTGCGTGGTGGGTTAGGGCTGTAGGGTTATTTTTGTTGTGTTTGTGTCCATTAATGCGGTTTTTTAAGAACTGGCTAGTCTGCCCGATAGAGACGCCTGGGCACCCTGTTTGGCAGGGTATTTCGTAGACGATGTTGATTTTTTTGTCTGTGGGAGTTTTGGGTTTTAATTTGGTAAAATGTTGGTTAAGTAAATTATGTCCTTTAAAACTGATTTGGATATTTTCTTTGGAGACTGTATTGCGGATTTTTTCGGAAAGACCAGGGATGTACGGTATAGCTGGATAGTTTGTTTCGGTATTTTTTTTGGTATGCTTGGTTAAATTGTTATAAAATGTGTAGTTGTTTGTTATTAGGGCGGACTTTGCTTTTTTTATTGCATCGGTTCTGTATTCAGGATCGGAAAGGCTGGTTATGAGGGACTTTTTTTGAGATATAGGGTGATTTGAATTGAAATTTAAGTATCTGCCAGACCAGGTGGGCTTCGTGTACCATGAGGTTCTTACTTTGCCATTGCTATTATGGAGGGTGAGGTCTAGGAAATTGATTTGCTGATTTTGTTCGATTTCTATGGTAAATTGAATTTCTGGGTGGTATTTGTTGAACTCGTTCAATATGTGTTGGGCGTATTTTTGTGGAGCAGCAAGCAAGCAGTCATCTACAAAGCGGAAGAAGAAGGGTAGTTTCACTGTTAGGTTGTTTTATTATTATTAGGTATTGTACGGTGGTTTCGAGATCTTCGAGAACTAATTGTGCGATGACGCTTGAGATGGAGGTTCGCATCGCACAGCCATTGATCTGTTTGTAATAAGTGTCATTGTAGTTGAAGTAAGTAGAACTTAAGGTTAGTTCTACTGCTTCTAAGAAGTCCTTCATTGGTATGTCAGTGTGTTGTTTCATTTTGTCTCAGAGTTTTTTTTTATGTCTAGGGCAAGTTCGATAGGGATATTTGTGTACGTCGATACTACGTCTAAAGATAAAAGAAGGGAGTAATTTATGGGGTAAGATACGTTAGAAATTTTGTTTTTAAATTGCCAAGAGTCTTTGATATAAAATTCATTTTGATGTACTATTTTTTGTATTATATTCTTTAGGAATTTTGAAAGTTTTTCGAAAGGGGATTGATCACATGAGACGATGGGTCTGAGTGGGATGTCGGTCTTGTGTAGTTTTGGGAGGCCGTAAATTTTTGGAGGCAAGGCATTGTAAATTTTTAGATCTTTGGCGGTGTTGGTGGATATGTAGGCCATATTTTCCCATTTTTTTCTTAAGTCGTTGTTGCATTTTTGAAATTTATTTGTTGGGTCGTTTTTCATTTCCTTGTATGTAGTTTTGTCTGCTAGTAGCTCATAGATTTTTTTGTCTGGTTTGAGGACTATTATTTGAGGATTGTTTTTCAGAAACTGTCTAGTTTCATTTATGTTGGGTTGGAGGTTAATATTGTTTTGTTGTCCAGCGTTTTGTGAGACTTTGTTTTTGTGGGTGTGTATGTGACTGCTGCAAGCGGCAGATTATAGATAAATATGGTAGATTCGATATTAGCTATGATGTCAGTTACTGGAATTTCTTTTTGATTTTTTATGGGTAGGGCGAAATTGGGGCCTAAACTGAGGGTTTGAAAAACATTGGCTGGTATGGTGGTGTTGCTGAGATTTTCGGTCCAATTAGTTGTAGGGAGGGAGGTAGAGTTTTTTATGGAAGCAAATAGATTTTCGAATCTTTGTTTTTCTTTCTCAAAAAAGGCATTGTAGACATTTGGCGGTGACAGTATTTTTGATTGAGAAGTTTACGTGTTGTCTGTCTCTTGTTAGTTTGTTTAGTTGTTTTGTGGTGTCGTTTATAAGTAGATTTAAAGTATTGAATCTAAAATTAGGTAGTATATTAAAGTTCATTAAATTTTTTTGTGAGAAATTTACAGGCAAATGATATGTGGTTAACGTTGACGTTTAAAAAGGTGGGTGTGAGATTTTTAGTTTTGCAACGTAGGATGAAAATTTTACGGTTTTTAAGATTTGCTATCTTTGTGCTAAGGTTTACCGACAGCTTCATCAGTTGGGTGGTGTGGTTTCCATATGTTGCAGTGATTGCAGTCCTTATGTGCACAGATAAAATGTTGTCTGGTGGTTACGCAATACGTCCTCAACAAATACCATTGTCAGATTAACGTGTGTCAGTGTGATGTGTTTTTCGTTAATTTTTAGATCGCAATTTGGTGCTTGTAAAGTTTATGTCATCTCGATTTTCAAGGCTTTTCTTTTTTTAATAGTAGCCCACGGTCTATAAAACAGATTGAAAGAAAAAAATTCTTGGATGAGCTTTTCACTGAGAAACAAGAAAATAAAAGTTGAAAAAATATTGATGCGAAAACTCTTGAATCTGACAGTAGTGTTAGAAATATATTTACAGTGATGCCAAACGTCGGAGTTCATCATAAAGTGCAATAAAATTATGTGGTCGCATCTAGAAACAAAATAAAAGAAAATTACATAACTGATATTGCGGCAACGACTCGTGAGTTCTTATAATTCTCTAACTTTAACATAATGAGTAGAACTGAACTAACTTTAGCCTACCTAACCTAAACATAAAAAGTGCAACCGCACCAACCTAACCAGGAAAACTAGAACTGGACTAACCTGAACTAACCTAAGCTAGTCTAACCTAAACGTAAAAAGTTTAACTGAACTAACCTAACCTAACCAGGAAAACTAGAACTGAACTAACCTGAGCTAACCTAATCTAAACGTCAAAAGTGTAACTGAACTAACCTAACCAGGGAAACTAGAACTGGACTAACCTGAACTAACCAGACCATACCTGAAGTAACAGAAAATTAACCTGTTCTAAAAATAAAGAAAAAGCGGGCCCTTGCGGCTCCGCTTTTTATATTATTCTCTACCCCTAACCTAAAGAGTAGAACTGAACTAACCTAATCAGGAAAACTAGAACTGGACTAACATGAACTAACCTAAGCTAGTCTAACCTAAACGTAAAAAGTGTAACTGAACTAACCTAACCAGGAAAACTAGAACTGAACTAACCTGAGCTAACCTAACCTAAACGTCAAAAGTGTAACTGAACTAACCTAACCAGGGAAACTAGAACTGGACTAACCTGAACTAACCAGACCTTATGTGAAGTAACATAAAGTTACCCTGTTCTAAAAATAAAGAAAAAAGCGGACCCTTTAAGGGCCCGCTTTTTATATTATTCTCTACCCCTAACATAAAGAATATAACTGAACTAACCTAATCAGGAGAACTAGAACTGGACTAACCTGAACTCACCTAAGCTAGTCTAACCTAAACGTAAAAAGTGTAACTGAACTAACCTAACCAGGGAAACTAGAACTGAACTAATCTGAGCTATCATAACCTAAACGTCAAAAGTGTAACTGAACTAACCTAACCAGGGAAACTAGAACTGGACTAACATGAGCTAACCAGACCTTACGTGAAGTAACATAAAGTTACCCTGTTCTAAAAATAAAGAAAAAAGCAAGCCCTTTAAGGGCCCGCTTTTTATATTATTCTCTACCCTTAACATAAAGAATAGAACTGAACTAACCTAATCAGGAGAACTAGAACTGGACTAACCTGAACTCACCTAAACTAGTCTAACATAAACGTAAAAAGTGTATCTGAACTAACCTAACCAGGGAAACTAGAACTGGACTAACCTGTACTAACCAAATTTTACCTGAAATAACAGAAAGTTAACCTGTTCTAAAAATAAAGGAAAAAGCGGGCCCTTTAAGGGCTCGCTTTTTATATAATTTTCTACCCCTAATATAAAGAGTAGAACTGAACTAACTGTTTAATGGTTGAGATTTAGAACTTTATTCCATCCCTAAATTGCCAGCTCTAAGTTTATCAGCTGTTGGTTGAAAAGTGACAAGTGACTTTTAAAAAAAAAATTACTTTGACATGTACGTGAAATATGATAAGAATTTGTTTTATAAAAATATTTGCAATGATCATCCATTTTTTCTTTTTGTAAAAAAAGCATTTTACTATTTTTTGTGAGTACAAAGCCATTTCACCTTTGTTAATAAAATTAATACAGTCCACACAAAACAAAGAAGTCTATTTCATCTTCTTTTTCCCAATTTGAACCAGCAATTTCAATTTTCAACACTAACCTAATCAGGAAAACTAGAACTGGACTAACCTAAACTAACCTAAGCTAGTCTAACCTAATCGTCAAAAGTGTAACTGAACTAACCTAACCAGGGAAACTAGAACTGAACTAACCTGAGCTATCATAACCTAAACGTCAAAAGTGTAACTGAACTAACCTAACCAGGGAAACTAGAACTGGACTAACCTGAACTAACCAGACCTTACGTGAAGTAACATAAAGTTACCCTGTTCTAAAAATAAAGAAAAAAGCGGACCCTTTAAGGGCCCGCTTTTTATATTATTCTCTACCCGTAACATAAAGAATATAACTGAACTAACCTAATCAGGAGAACTAGAACTGGACTAACCTGAACTCACCTAAACTAGTCTAACCTAAACGTAAAAAGTGTATCTGAACTAACCTAACCAGGGAAACTAGAACTGGACTAACCTGAACTAACCAAACCTTACCTGAGATAACAGAAAGTTAACCTGTTCTAAAAATAAAGAAAAACGCGGGCCCTTTAAGGGCTCGCTTTTTATATTATTCTCTACCCCTAACATAAAGAGTAGAACTGAACTAACTGTTTAATGGTTGAGATTTAGAACTTTAATCCATCCCTAAATTGCCAGCTCTAAGTTTATCAGCTGTTGGTTGAAAAGTGACAAGTGACTTAAAAAAAAATTACTTTGACATGTATGTGAAATTTGATAAGAATTTGTTTTATAAAAAGATTTGCAATGATCATCCATTTTTTCTTTTTGTAAAAAAAAAGCATTTTACTATTTTTTGTGAGTACAAAGCCATTTCACCTTTGTTAATAAAAGTATTACAGTCCACACAAAACAAAGACGTCTATTTCATCTTCTTTTTCCCAATTTGAACCAGCAATTTAAATTTTCAACACTAACCTAATCAGGAAAACTAGAACTGGACTAACCTAAACTAACCTAAGCTAGTCTAACCTAATCGTCAAAAGTGTAACTGAACGAACCTAACCAGGGAAACTAGAACTGGACTAACCTGAACTAACCAGACCTTACCTGAAGTAACAGAAAATTAACCTATTATAAAAAACCCTTAAAGGCCCGCTTTTTTATTTTTTTTCTTTTTTTTTATATTATTCTCTTCCCCTAACATAAAGAGTAGAAATGAACTAACCTAATCAGGAAAACTAGAACTGGACTAACCTGAACTGATCAGACCTAACCTGAACTAACCGGAGTTAACCTGTTAAAAAAAAATTAAATTTTAAGTTGTAATAATCGAATATTTTCAAGAAGAAGACTTGGCAACACTGCCTTTAAAAACGTCAACAAACTTCATCTTTAATATGCTACCTGCGAACTTCATCAATCATTTGACTAGCAACTAGTACAATGCAAAATTTGTAAGTTAAATAAAAATTTGAATTTATGAGACGTTTGAAACTTAAATTATATCATAAAAATCGAGAAACCTTGAATTTTATAGATGTAGTGTGTGTGTGGCTACAAAAGAAAATTGGGGCAACTTCCAAGTATGAGTAATGTATTTTCATACCTTAATTTTTCAATTTTTTTCTTACAAAACTCGACCATCCAAGTATTTTTTTACTTAAATCTGCTAATCATAACATAAGCTTTCTAATGATATCAAAATTAAGGCAAAAATCGAGATGACATTTTCTTTACAATTATCTCGCAAATTTTTCTGCCTTTTTTCACTGATAAAGTGCATCGAACAGCCAAATCAGTTCTATTTAGGACGAAGGGTTTTATATAGTCTTCTTATTGGTGAGAATATTCAACCTAATTCATAGAATAGATCGTGCTTTCATCAGTGTAAACATGCGAGTTTCTGGGCATGTTTCCAGTCACGGCAACGGACCAATTTCGATCTGCCCTCTGATTGTAACGCCCAAAGTCTTCTCTTTAATCTGTAAGCATAAGTCTAACGTAGATGAATTGTGCTGATTCCTAATTTTTAAATAATGCCAGAAAAAAACATCAAGTTCCAAGCGCAGCAACCTTATATATTAAATATCTACAGATTCTTTCAAATGGAGGAAAAAGATGACGAGTTCTTGGTATCGGTTTTATCTGTTCAAGAGAGGAGAGAGGTACTAAGGAACACCTGCAATTTTTCATGCTGCTTTCCATTAATTATTAATGAATTCTAGATATAATAGGTCTAGAAATTATAGAATAATGGTGTATGGTACCAAGAAGGGAAAAAGAACATCATCCAGCAGTTTCGTCAAAAGCAAAAACCTGCATACGCATAATAGGATTAAGAACCACTTTTGATACCCTAGGAATTACGAAAATCAGGATATCTAAATGAGGAGGGCCCAAAATCCATCTAAAAGCGAATGAAGAGTTGGGAAAGTAAAAGAAAGTGTTGATATTAACAATTGTGAAATACAGATATCCATCATGAAACGTTTAAAAAGACTTAGTAACCCAACACCACAAAATTTCCTCACGATTATATAGCAGGAAACCGAAGAGAAAAAAACCTATAGGTAAGCCACAAACAGAAATTAAGGTAAACATCTGCAGAATCAGCAATAACAGGTCTATATGATTTGTCTCTCTATAGGTAGTACATACTGAAGAAACTACAGAATACTACGCGTGCTCAGACTACCAACTACCAATGCAGTGAAGCAAGAAGCACGCAAGAAATAGAAGAACCAAGTAAATTGCAAAGCTCAAGAAGCACCTAAAAGAAAGGACTATAAAGACACAGTTGGAACCACACACCAGTCCTACCACTGCTGCTTACCCAAACAGACCCCTCCCGAATCCAGAAGATATCAAGCAAACATGCACAAGTGTGGACCACCAAATACAATCAACTCCACTATGACCGAAAATGACAAAATTATCGGAACTGAGCACGTATTGATGAGATTATCCTATGGAGGCAGATGATACTAGAACGGATTCAGCCCATGAACCCAGGCCCAGAAAGCATTACCAGCTAACTGTCATTCTGTAGTTCTAGTCATCAGTATCCCTTGGCAAGGGCGGTTTCCAAGTCTTGTATATTTAGATAGAAAATAAAATTAAAAATTAAGGATTAAAGCCCCTTTTGAGGTTTTGTGTTTTGAGGTACGAGAGTTTTACTGGAAGAGCTTAATTATATTTCTTTTTGTATTATTTGTTTTATTTATGAGCAATATCCATAATACCATTTGCCGTTTATTTAAACTGAGTCCAGAGGACAGATAATGCGGGATTGGTATCACACCCGTTTCTACGTTAACGTAACTCGAAACCCAACCCAGAAAACTTTGATTTAATTCATATGAAATTTATAACCTTGTAATGACGTCACACCGGCAGTCTTTTAGCGGTCCAACTGTAATTTTAATTTAATAAGAATAATAGTAGGCAAGTTCCTCGACTGCATCGAAGCTTGCAACAAATATATACCCCAGATGTCCCAGAAATACTGAACCCAGTAAACACACTTGATCCCTGAGACGTCTCATTTTGGTCCTTCACATCTCAGATGGGATATTAAATTATGGGACGTCCAACAGATGTTCATCGGATATCAGATATGGGACCAATATTAATATATCTTATAAAGGACGTCCCTGAAATGTAATAATTTTGATAAGTCCAGGACCAAAATGGGAATGTCTTGAGGACGTCCTTAGGATGTCACAAAATTGACAAAATACGCCAATTTTTCTTTATCACCAATCTTTGTGGGGTGGATGACGTTTTCATTTTCTTTAGGAATGTTTTCGGACGATGACATTTACCGAACTGTCAATTGGATAATATGAAAGTGATCGACCCAAGTTTGTCTGTGCGTGTGACAACCTCCTTAGCTCCAAGCTAAAAACTTGGACTCACATGCCAGAGGTCCTGAGTTCAAATCCCAGTTAAAAATAATTTTCTTTTAATAGATTCGACATTGACATCCTAAGGATATTATGGGATCATACGGGATAACCCATGGATTTCAATAATATCCCGTATTGATGTACTGGGTACGTCTTGGGGACCAATTTGTGTTTACTGGGAAGTTTCCGAGATTTTACAGTATCTAGCAGGTTTGGTTCTTTATTCATTCGTCGCATTACTTCTGTGTTGGTAATTTTCTGTATTCAAGATATTTTCAGTATTCTCTTGTACAGCCAGATTTCGAATGCCTCAAGTCTTCTGGTAGTTTCTTTCGTAAGTGCCCAGATTTCTACGACATACAGAAGGACCGAGAATACGTAACAAGCTGCTCGATTCTTGCTGCTCACAAGAATCTGAGCTTTATGTCCAAGGACAGATTGTGGCTTTTAAAAAGTGAAGTTATTTTAATAAATAAACGATGAGCGGGCCTTCCAGTTCTCGTTAATGATTGTCCGCAAATACGTGTATTGCTTTACTCTTTGTTTTCTACTATGATTGTTGTATATATTGCCCTCTGTGATGATTCTTCTACTTAATATAAGGAGTTCGGTTTTGTTAATATTCATTTCCAATCCGTACTGTGTACTAATTCTGGTCGCCCTGTCAATCAAATTTTTTAATCCTTGAAGACTATCTGCAAACATGATATCTGCATATCTTAAGTTTAGTTAAGCGTTAAGTTTAGTACAGTTTACGGTGATTCATTCTTCAATATTGTCGAGTGATTCTCTAAAGATATATTCGGAGTACCACGTTAAATAAGAGAGGGAACCAAGTACAGCCCTGCCTCACTGCTCGCAATATTTTTATTTATTTTCAAACGTTATATAACCACAACTTTAGTGACTGTTTTATGAAGGTATAAGTGTCACTTTTTTGACGCCTGTTTTGAGCGGCGTATTTATTATAATCGGGCGGCGTATAACACTTATACGCCGCTTAAGGAAATATAATACACATTCACATAATGTTTGTCAACCTATACTAACTTTATAATTCTATTCATTAGTTCAAAGAAAACAGTTTCAATACAAGAATTTAAGCTAAGCATTATAGGTACTACATGGGACTATTTCATGTTAAAATTAAATACACAATTATTTAAAGTGGCATTTTGTAGAATTGCGCTTGAACTTGATTCTGAAGTTCTGCTAAACTCCACACTAAACGATTGAACAATGTTTTGAAGGAAGTCTTTCTCCTTAAACTGACCCTAATCTTGTTTATCATTAAATTCAATTAGATTACTATCACTAGTAATAACTTCATCAGCTGATGTTGTGTACGGCTGCTTGTAGGCCGAGTCATGGGGAAATCGTTATTACTGTCATGCAAAAGAATTTTTGTTTTGCAAAGATTCTTCAATGTACCATGCAGCAACTGTATCAGATTTCCATCCCCCCATGTCGCTTCAAGCAGGTAATGTCTCCTCCGCAATCTGCATAGACAGTCGTCGAAGTCCTCCTCAGACAATGGCCAGTATATAAAGAGGAGTTTATTTTGGGAATGGATCTCATCAGGAAACATGGATTCTCCTATGATCACAAACGGAATATTCTCACATTTGGAGATGAGGAGTTTGCATTAACTACTGGAAATGTGGAAACTAGTGTCCGTCTACTGGTGGTGGAAGATGTGAAAATTCCTTCAAATTCAGAACAAATTATCACAGTGACTTCTGAAAATGATCCTGGGTGGTCCATAGGACTTATAGAACCTAACCTGGATTTGACGACTGAAATCATGGTAGCACGAACTTTGACCGACACGAAGACGACTATGCCAGTACGAGTTGCAAATATTGGAGAAAAGACTGTGCAATAGGTATGCAATTGTGTCGAAGCAGAGACATCCAAAATTAAATCCTCTAACCAAGCATCCCCAGAGGTTATTGATGCTTTCAAACGAAACTGGAGTCATCTGTCAAGGGAACAACTTCAATCTGCCATACAATTTGCTATGGATGAATCTGATATGTTCAACTTCAAGAGCAACGGCAGTCAAACTGATGTAGTTGTCCATAAGATCAACACAGGAGATGCCCAGCCAATACGACAACACCCACGAAGGGTCCCTCTGGCTAAACAACAAGAAGTTACCCGTTTGCTGAATGAAATGTTAAAGGAGGGCGTCATAGAAGAATCATCTAGTTTATGGTCGTCGCCTGTGGTTCTTGTTAAGAAGAAAGATGGTTCAACGCAATTCTGTGTTGACTACAGGAAACTTAATGACGTAGCCAAGAAAGACAGCTACCCATTGCCACGTATAGACGACACCTTGGCAACTTTATCGGGATCGAGGTGGTTTTCCACTCTAGATTCAAAAAGTGGGTACTGGCAAGTAAAAATTGCTCCCGAAGACAAAGAAAATACTGCATTTTTTAGGTTCTGGACTATACCAATTTACTGTTATGCCTTTTGGATTGTGCAATGCTCCATCAACTTTCGAGCGACTAATGGAACTTGTCTTGAGGGGGCTGACTTGGAAAACTTGCCTGGTATACTTAGATGACATAATTGTCATGGGACGTAATTTTGACGAGCATTTGAAGAATTTAAGAGAAATCTTCAACAAGTTACGGAATGCTCACCTGAAGTTAAACTACAAGAATTGCAGCCTGTTCTAAAAGCAAGTCGAGTACTTGGGGCTTACTATCTCAGAACAAGGCATTAAAACTAGCCAAAGTAAAATATCTGCCATTAAAGATTGGCCAGTTCCCCGAGACAAACACGAAGTAAGGAGCTTTTTGGGACTATGTACTTACTACAGGAGATTTGTAGAGGGATTTGCCGACATCGCAAAACCGTTGCACAAATTAACGGAAAAGAAAACACTTTCCTGGGGACCACGATTGCAGTCAGGCGTTTGCAAGGCTCAAAGCTGCCCTCTGTTTTAGTCCAATCTTGGCTTACCCTATAAAAGACGGACTCTTTATTTTGGACACGGATGCAAGTAACTCCGGTCTAGGTGCAGTACTCTCTCAAAGACAAAACGGGCAAGAGAAGGTCGTTGAGTACTACAGTAAGACTTTAAGTAAGCCAGAAAGAAATTATAGCGTCACTAGAAAAGAGCTATTGGCCATCGTTAAAGCAGTCGAACATTACCATCGCGACTTATATGGAAAAAGGTTCCTGATTAGAACTGACCATGGAGCCTTGAAATGGCTATTACAGCAGTACGATTTCCAAATTGAACATCGACCAGGGAGGTCTCACGGAAACGCCGAAGCATTGTCGAGACGGCCGTGTAAAGAAGATTGTCGGCATTGTCAAAGAACTGAGCAGCGTGAGGGACTTCCTTCTGTAAGGAGAACGTCGGTGGAAATAAACGATGGCTGGACCGCACAAGATCTTCCAGACGAACAAATGAATGATCCAGATATTAGACCCATACTCTTGGCAAAGACTGACGACAAGAGACCAGAGTGGCAAGAAATTGCTGGTAAAAGTCCAAACCTGAAGGCGCTATGGGCCCGGTGGCACTCTCTTAAAATAAAAATTAGACTACTGAAGAGAGCGTGGAAGAGTCCGGATGGCGAGACCGTAGTCAGTCAGTTGGTGGTACCTGGTAGCAGAAAATCGTATATACTACAGCACTACTACACAGTACTAATGCACGACGGAACCAGTGGAGGTCATTTTGGGGTCAACAAAGCCTTGGCCAAAAAATGAGCGGTTCTACTGGGTGAATTATCATGAAGACGTCGAATCTTGGTGCCGCAAGTGCGAAGTTTGTTATGCCACAAAAGCACCTCGAACAAGATCACGCGGCCGAATGGTGCAGTACACTGTAGGTGCTCCATTTGAAAGGGTAGCAATTGATGTTGCGGGACCATTTCCTCAGACTGAGTCAGACATCTTGGTCGCCATGGATTACTTTACTAAATGGCCTGAAGCATACGCCCTGCCTAATCAGGAAGCAACGACTGTGGTAACGGTGCTAGTAAATGAAATGTTCTGCAGATTTGGAGTCCCTCTTGAACTTCATTCTGATCAAGGCCGAAATTTTGAATCGGCTGTTTTCCAGAAGATCATGGAACTTCTCGGTATTCGCAAGACCAGGACAACTCCTTTGCATCCTCAGTCGGATGGGATGGTAGTGAGATTTAATCGGACATTAACATCTATCTACCTCTGATGTTGATGGCATATCGAGGCTCTACGCATGAAGCCACTGGTTATACTCCGGCGAAAGTGATGTTCGGAAGGGAAATGAGGCTTCTTGCGGATTTGATGTATGGAACACCAGAAATAGAGTCGCTCAACTCTTAGAATTTTGTGGAGGAGCTTAAGGAGAGGCTTAACAATGTTCATGAACAAGTCAGGAATAAACTGCTGATCTCCAGTGATCGAGCCAATGCAAGATATGTCTTACTAGCTAATTCCCGCGATGGCGATTTGGTGTGGCTGTACAATCCGCGGTGAAAGGTGGGGAAGTCGCCCAAACTTAGCCAACATTGGGAAGGACCTTATACAATTATAAAGAAGATTAATGACGTAGTGTATAGGATCCAGCGGACCCCCAGGTCAAAGATGAAAGTTGTTCATCTGGATCGATTAGCACGATACCATGGAACCGTATCTGTTCGGGACGAGGAGGAGGACAATGTTACGGTAGGCAGCGCCGAAGCGCCATAGCCGGGGCAACGCGTGTGGCTGGTGGAGCTGCGTCATGGCTGACACGAGTGATTTATTGCTCTGTTCATCTAGAAGGCAGTTGTTTACAACCTTTTTTTTATGTGAGATTATTCAAGAATTCTTATAAAGAACTTTCTAGGTTTTTCTGTAATTTTAGGATTGTGTATAAAAGGCGCATAGAGCGCGCGGGTAGAGTAGTCTTATTGTAATCGAGCTAATAGTAAGCTAAAGTACGAAACTATAATAGAAGGCTATAAAGTGTTAAGTAGTGAGTTATTTAGTAGTCGTGTGTATATTTGTGGAATAAATAAATAGTGTTTCGTGTTAAATCGTTACACTGGAATTATTGAACCCAGAATTCGCAACAGTATGTTCTTGAATTAGGGCATAGGTTTTCTTTTCCATTTTTTCCTAACGAATTACCATACCTTAATATTATCAACGATGTTGAATCTTTTATTGCGGGGAGTGGTGGGACGGAGGATGCAAATAATTTGCTACGGAGTAAGGTGGTGGGTACTGTCCTTAACTTCAGTAACTCATATGGCACCAATTCTAATGATCTTAAGCGATATAAATCTATACTGACTGATGTTAGACAAACTAACGCTTTTCTAAAGGAGCATCCCAACGTTTTGGTGTCTAGGTCTGATAAGGGAAATTCAACGGTTCTTATCAATATGGAGGACTATAAAGTGGCTATGGGAGACCTACTGTCTGATCATGACACGTATGCAATCTTAAACAGAGACCCAACCAATAAATTTCAAAATACCGTCAATAAGTTTGTTGACCATCTTAGGGTTAATGGTTTGGTTGACGATACATTGTCAATATCATTAAAAAGTTTCGTGTATCAATTCACCATTGTATAATTTAGCTAGGCTTTTACATGAAATTCTAAACCCCGTAACTTCTACTTTCACTCAAAACATAAAAAATTCCTTCGAGGTTGTAAGCTCTTTGAGATAATTTAAAATACCCAATGACCATGTGTTGATTTCGTTGGATGTGGTATCCCTTTTTACAAATATTCCCAAACTGTTGGTTTTGGAACTGATTAAAGAACAATGGAGATTCATATCTTGCTATACTTGTTTTCCACTTGACATCATAATTGAGATGATTTCACTTTGTTTTGACACCAGTTAATTGTGTTTTGACATAAATTATATGCCCAACTTGATGGAACTGCTATGGGAATCACAGCTAGCCCTGTCATCGCAAGCTTTGTAATGAATTATATAGTTACCAAGGTGTTGGACTCTTTGTCCTTTTGTGTGCCATTTATGTTTGTGTATGTTGATGACACCTTCCTTTGCGCTCCGCAAGATGAAATTGACGAACTATTACTAGGTTTTAATAGTGTTAATGAGAAAATTCAATTCAATATTGAATATAAAGCTAATGGAACACTACCTTTTCTTGACGTGGAAGTGTCTAGGTCAGAGGATGGATGTCTGGTGACTGATTGGTATATGAAACCAAGTGGCCCGGGAAGATTGTTAAATTAAAATTCCTACCACCCTTCTCGACAAAAAATCGCCGTAATAAACAATTTGTTACATAGGGCCAATAACTTAAGCTCTGAGGGAAAGTGGAAGGAGGGCATAGCGAGAATAAAACAATTGTCAAGTCTTAACAACTATCCTAGGAGTTTTGTTAATAAAATAATACACAATTTTGTCAACAGGCAGAGATTGTATGACAGTGCTATTATCCAACGCTATAATGAAACAAAATATTATAAGTTTCCTCACATACATGGATTATCGAATAAAATAAAGAAACTGTTGGATTCCCCTGACCGTAGAGTGGTGTTCTATAATTTGAAAACCACAGCCTCCTTGTTCTCCAGACTCAAAGACATCATTCCAGTACACAGATTGTCCAGCGTTATATATTTTATCCCTTGTGAGTGCGGCAAACGGTATATTGGTCAGACAAAACAGTGTGTAGGCACTCGTATGACACAACATAAATATGGTTGTTTAGATAAAATCATTAATAAATGTGAAAAGTCATCCCTTGCCACACACCACTTTGATTTTTCCCACAATTTCGATTTTGACGACGTTAGGATTCTCGACCATGAGGCTGGTTACTATAAGAGATGTCTCAGTGAAATGACTCACATAAAGATGTATCAAGATACCGCTGTTAATCATAGGAGTGATCTTGCCAACTTATCTAATTTTTACATCCCGCTAATTGATAAATTGACGTTAAGAAAGTGAGGTAATATGTTGGTTTCTTTCGCTGTTTTGCTGTTTTCTAATGTATAATTATCTTATTCCTCGGATATAGGACCACAAGCTCCGTTTCGATCACATAGTTTAATTGTTATTGTTTTTGTTTGTTATTTCGCTTCGGGCTGACCACGATACCCTAGTATCATTCCGTTTTTCAGTAGACGCTCGTATTTGATAGTATATGTATATTAATGTCAATCAGCTGCAGCATTGGCCCCAGTTTTATTGAGTGGTTGTGTGACAGCGTCATTGTCTCGTCTTTTTCATAGTATGTTATTGCTTGGTGTTGTGTCACTTGGCGTTGTAGTATAGTGTATGACATCATCTTCAGCCTTCCCATATACCCCACTAATGAATGGGTTCTAATTATCTTTCACCATGTTTAGAAGTCATTTAGAAGGTGAGTACCTGCTCCCAGCTAATTATTTTAATTTATTACCAGGGATATAGTTTTTACTAAATTACGTGTAGAGTTTGCGTCATTGAATTTGGTTTGCTTCCAAGTTTTTTATTTTTATTAGTGTGATGTTTAGTTCATTAATTTTGAATTTGAATTTAAATTGTAGATGTTTATATACCATCAAATAGTCAAAGTTTAATTGCCGTGTCCTTGACGTTTCCTGGTTGTTAATGGCAATATTTATGTGATGCATTGTTTTTAGCCTAATGATGACCTGGAGTGGGGCCGAAACGTCGCCTAATAAATAAACTGACTATACAGCTCGCAGTCCTTTATTCCCCGAGACACTCCATCCATTCTGGTTGTATAGTTACGAGGAACGATATCATGCATCCGTTAAATATTTAAATATTTGAGACATCGACACAGCGTGAGATGTTCTTGCTTTCAATCTTGAAATATTAACGAAAAGTTAAATAAAACGGACCGTCCATTCTATTTCAATCAGCAAAATTGCATCCATTCCGCAAGAGTACCTAGAACACAAATAAAATCTCGGAAAGTTTGTGGAAACTTTCTTTGAGGTGATCCGGAAAGTCTTCCATCAGGTGGAGAGCTTCGTCCACGTGCTCATCTCTAGTCTCAACACACCTAGTATTACTTTCCAATGAAGAACGAGCCGAAAGAAATCGTCCGACCTTCATCCATCAAACTTGACATTTTCAAATTTCATCCCTAGAAATTCGCCTCCGGAATGTTTTACTCGCAAACACTTAAAAGCCGAGTTTGTATTCCGCGTGCATCCCGAAACCATTCATTGCCGTTTGATTGAAATCTTATTGCTCGTTCTCTTGCAGAGCCCGAAATCCGTTAAATTGCCTTTGGACAGTATCTTTTATTCCTTTTAAATAGTTCCAAGTCGTGATATATTGTGATAAACGACCAGCCCCGCTTGCGTCATTCAATACCTGACCTTTTGTCCGGCATGCAGTTTTTTAAACCTTTTCAATTGGTCAAATATTTGTCTTGCGATGTATTATAGTTTAGCGAGACATTGAGGCATTGCCTCCGATAATGGCTTGTTTTTAAGTTCAAAATTGTATTACGGATTGAGAAAAAAGTGTATTTTTGGGGCACAAAGGGCCATTACTCACTTACCAGGATTTGTCACTTCGCAAGGCAGGACGACTCTGTCCCCGTCCTTTACTTTAAAGACTTGACTGGATGTGAGGAATGTCGGCAATGTGGCCGGATCAACCTTGATGTTCGCTTGACGCGAGCCTGTAACAAAAAAATGCGAAAAGTCGAGAAAACAATTTACTTCAGGGGGGGCGAGAACGAACATTTTTCATACTTTATTCAAGCTTGGAGAAAAGTGCGGCATTCTTGAGAAGGCACACTTACCGGATGAATAGATTTTTTTTAAATTTTTTGTAGTGGGTTAGGACCACCTTTTTTTGTGGTTTTTCCGAGGGGTAAACCGTAAAGGAATTGTGGTGTACAGCCGAGAGGAATTAGTGGGAATTAGTAGGCATTGGTCGAGGAATTAGTGGCATTAGTAGGCATTAGTCGAGGAATTAGTGGCATTAGTGGGAATTAGTGGGAATTAGTAGGCATTAGTGATCATTTAGTAGGCACTTATGAGGAAATTTTATTGTAAAAGAGAAAAATAATTTAATTCATTACCTAATGTGAGATGCCAAGACATGGTTACCTGGATTTTAAATTCAATTTTCTCGTCCTAATTTAAAGAGAAAATTAAAAATAAATGACACTTCTTCATAGCCACCTTCTGCTCTCTTCAACGTAGTATTTTCAAATTCAAAATCCGACGTTTTCTTTACATGCAATCATCATTAACTTGATTTGTTCAAATACGGTCTAGATTTTTTTTATGTCGGATTCGGAATTTCCTTGCAATTATCTAATCGGTGATAAGCGACAATTAATAATTCTATTAGCTTTTGGGTTAGGTTAAAAAAAAACCAAAACCGTACTTATACCTCCTGATATTAATGAACTACCTCGTGAACTACGTAGGCCAATAATAAGAAACCTTATGGATTAAAGTAAGAAGAAGACATGTCATATGGGCGGTTTACAATTTACGAAGACGAGCACGCCTTTGTTTAGACGTAGGTGGTGAAGTACGGGGTGGAGACGGAGTGGAGACGAGGTGAAGTATGGGCTGGGGAAAAGGATGGAGAAACAAAAGTCCACTTACTTTGATTATGTCATCCTTTTCTCTCAAAATTGCATAGCTTGCTAGATGAAGTTTTATAATGAACACCCCGTATTTGAACATCTTTTATAATTTTGTTGTTTGTAACTTATTTGATAATTCAATAATAGTTATGTTTTACATTAAAATTAGGTTGTGGAGTAGAATGTTTATTAGTAATTATTTCAAAGGTTTTAATTATTAAGCTTCCAGGTTATGTGAAAATGAAATGGAAATGGAAATGAAAACAGGGCCGAATTAACAAATTCAAACAATCGCATCTCAAAATCACCAAAATCTAACGTCAACAGAATTATTAATTAGGCAGTCCAACGACCTGTCAAAGTCATCTGTCGAAATTTTTGTTAGGGCAAACAACTCTTGTTTACCATTGCTTTTTATGAGGATTTGTACTATTTTGATCGTGTTTTTTTCATGTCGGATTCTGTCAGAACTTTGTATAACTTTTTAAGGCTTTTTTTCATGGTTAAAATAATTTAGAAGCAATCCTGTAAATCTTGTGGACATCAAGGTATGCAAAGCAGCCTCAGCTGTGAAAATTTTGGTAACTTTGTATGTGTACATATTTGGTATGGTACATATTCAACCTACAGAAGATAACAAAATTTACTATTATTTTTAGCATCAATTATTATTACTGCCCGAATAAAATTTTACTAATCTTGAACATTTTACGAACCAGGTAAAATGCCATCATTTTGCGGTGTGGTTCACTGTGGTAGTCGGGGAAATAGGGACAAAGTAGGTTTTTTTCGGTTGCCTGTTGTCCTAACTCCGAATCATAAAAGACATTTGATTGATTTATCCAAGGAAAGGAGGGAACGGTGGTTATCAGTTTTAAGACGGGAGGACTTAACTGAATCTAAGTTGAAAAACTTAAAAGTGTGCTCTAAACATTTTTTGAAAGGTAGGTGACTATATGTGATTTTGCAAACTGTGATTTTTATACTCTGCCTTACTATAGGAAAACCAGCAAAATTAACTGAACATTTAGATCCTGACTGGGTTCCTTCATTGCTCATGGGATATGAAAGGCCTATTAAATCAATATCAAGATTTATCAGCCACAAAAAAAGATTAAAAGCAGTTGATAAAAAGGAAGAAGTAGAGGTAAGCAGCAGCTTTGGTATGAATTAACAGATTAAAGGTAAATGTTACTTTTACAATTATTATTGTCTTTAAAAATGTGTTAGAGAATTAATGTTTGTGTGAAACCAGAGACTAACTTAAAGGACAACGTGGTTGTGTTTTGTACACTCTCTGCCACTGAACATGCCTCTCTGGGGCATGTTCTTAGTAGAGACTGATACAGAATCGTTCAGCTCATAATATGAAGGGTAAAATTGAGCACCACAGAAGAATTGGAAGGAAGCAGATGCAGATGTTAACTGCGGTGTTAACTGTAAATATGTATTAATTGCTTACATTAATTTTATCACTTAGACATGTCCAAGAAACTTATCTATTTGCATTACCGACATAAATACTTGTACTGTAACATTTCATGTTAATGTAAGGTATATATATATATATATTTATTACAAAAAGGTATATACAAATTGAGATACAAATAAAGGAATATATTATATCTTATTACCTATACATGTATATTAATTTTATTACCTACTTATGTGTAGTGACTTTACTATTACTACTACTACTACAATGACTGACTTTACATTGCAATATGATGAAATTGTCACAATTGAAATAATGAGTTACTCTCAGGATGACCTGGCTTCTAGTGAAGATAATGACGACGAAAAAAAAACAACTTCTCTTATGTTTAATTAAGCATCGAATGCGAGCGAGAGACCACCTCTGACAATATGTGCACAAAAAGCACTTAATAAAATGTGCAATCCATTGGAGTAAAAAAAAACACAAACATTACGTTTACATTACACCAAAGTTTGGCAATACATGTACACATTTTGAAGAGTGGTCTCCCCCTCGATTGAATGCAATAAAGAAATAAAAATTACATAGATTATTTAAAAAATTCAAGTCATCCATCTGACATTACCTTCTATCAAAAATTTGTTGACACCCTTAAAGCTACATAATATTTATTTTACACATTTTTTTGTACTTGCTCTGATTTGACAGATATATTCGACTGGAATGTTTAAAATATATTCGACTGAAATGTTTAAAAAAACTAAAGAATATCAAGTAAGTACCTACTTATTATCATCTACAAGAGAAACATACCCATGGTAAATTTGGTATTTCTGGAAGATCTACACATTTTATATGAAACCATTGAATGGGACAATTATTGTTTGCACAGTAAATCATTGGAGAGCCATCATCACCTGATTTGCAAACACAGAATATGGCTGAATGCAATAATTTTTTTGTATAAAATTTACTCAGAAGCTCAGGCATAATTACACATTTATGAAAATCTAAGCTCTTTGCAGAATTATACAACCAGAAGTCTTCCACAAATATAACTCTCTCAATATATAATTCTGCAGGACTCCAAATCACAAAATCACAGTAATTTCTTCCTGTTCGTGCCAGTTGTTGCTGGATCTGGAAAAAATACTCATGGTCCTGATCAAAATAAATACCATTTTCTCTTGTTTTAAGACAGGTTCCAGACTGCTTGGCAAACTCTTCAATTGACTTTTCTTTTAGAGTATAAGGACATTTTACTTCAACACATCCTAACCCACAGCACACATATGACACAAAGGCATCGGGTGAAGCTCCAAATTGGGGATACCTTGTGTTAAGACACAGTCCTACTCTATCTAATTTTAGATTTACATGGCTTGCATTATTTTCTATTTTGTAAGCTTCTAGTGCTCTTGCCTCATGATTCTTTCCCCACTCAGTTGCCTGTGTTTTAAATTTGACCTCTGAAAGGTAACAAATGGACTTTATTAAGCTTAATGAGGGTTTGCTAAGAGATGTTGTTACTGATTTTTTAAAAAGTCATGCAGTAATTCGTCTTGTTCTTTGATAAAACCATGTTGCTGATGATGCTTGGTTTATAGTAGCTTCGTTAACTTTTTGGCAATACTGCTCAGAAATATGTATTTGATTTTGCAAAGATGAACCAAGAATTATCACGTCTTCTAAAGAATATAATTCAAATTCTTCTTTGTATATATTTCAATATGGGTTCAGAACATCAGCATTATGTTCATCTTGTTCTTGTGTGAGCTCACTAGCAAATGGTTCTTGAAATGCCATCAAAACAGGCCTACTTCCACCATCTTGTATTTCACGCAAAGCATTGCCCAGCTCTTCTTTTGATACTTCTGAAACATCACTTCTTACGGCATAATTAAAATCTCTTGAAAAAGATAGTTCTCTCAATTCTTTAGATTCAACTTTTGAGTCTTTTGTCAAAGCTGGAACCTGCCATGTTGCTGTAATATCTGTGCATGAAGTGCTTGCTTTACATTTTTCAATGTACTCGACAGCATATAACAAGGCTCCTACATGGCTACAAACCTCGCTTAGACCTGCCATACATGTGCAATGGCCACAATTAACACTTCCATCTTCCTGGCAGAGGGCAACTTAAAACAACATTTTTACCTTTCCCACAAGAACTAAGTAGTCCCCAATTTTAACAACTCCACAACCGCTTACAAAACCAGCTTCATAATACTTGTAAGCATTTAAGCTTTTAAAAGCCTTCATTTCCTTTGATGTATAGTAATTAGTTGTTAGTACCAAATAAGTCACAATATCAATACTGGTAATGGCAGGAAAATCAGAAACTTTATAATTTATTTGGGGTGCTTTGAAAAGGTATGGGTCGACGTTATTGATCAAAGCTTCAGTTCGTACCGTTTGCCAAGTTCGACGTTTTCCTTCATTAACTTTAGAAAATACTGACTTCTTTTACACATCTTGTTTTAACTATAAAGTAAAATTTATAGAAAATTAATATATGACCACCGAAAAGCTCAGAAAAGTTACACAAAGTGAAAAAAACACGTTCAAAATCTTACAAAACCTCATAAAAAGCAATGGTAAACAAGAGTTGTTTGCCCTAACAAAAATTTCGACAGATGAGTTTGACAGGTCGTTGGACTGCCTAATGGTCTCATATCACCGAATGCAGTATTGTCAAGAGATCCAGAATCCGACATGTAAAAAGTAGAAACCAGAAAAAATATCTTTAAAAATATCCAGCCTTTAAAAAAATGAAGTTGATGATCGTTGCATGAAAACGAAACGTCGGATTTTTTGAGAATACTACATTTAAGTTGAAGCGATCAAAAACTGGCAATGAAAAATTGTCAATTAGTTTTCAATTAGGTACCTTTTCAAATGAAGGCTATAGAAGGAATAAAAAAGTTTTTTTTTTAAATTTCGACTTTTTGCGAATATTTCCGAAACTATTGTTCCGGGTCCAAATGGATTGCAGTTTTTCAAGCTGCCTATTCTAGGTTTATCAAATAACCTCAACAGAGAACCGAGCAGAGAACTCTCTGATGGAAACTCCAAAGTGGCCTTTTACAATCAAAAGACTAAATAGCAATAAGCAAGAAAATATCATAATAACTGCACATAAATTTGCGTGCCCTAGGTATTTAAAACTTATTTTACTCGAAAACTCGAAAATGGTGCATTTTTAAGAAGTCGTCCAAGAGCATCTTTTTAATGTAAAAAAACAATGCTTTTTCAACTTCTGTGTTTAAACTCCAGAAAAAGTTAATAATAAAAAAGTTAGGGCTAAAAATACTCTTAAGCCGGGCCTGGTTAATACGCTTCTAAGCTGGGTTTCTAAATTTCGTTTAAATTTTTTTACTTGCCTTAAAAATGCAATGGAACGTACACAATTTTATCACGTTATATAAAACGTTTATCACGTTATAAGAAAATCAGACTGTGATCAGCTCTTGGCCAAACAGAAAAGGAAAATTAAAAGTAGGAGAACCTTGCAGAAAACGAAGAGTATTGCGGAATCTCCCACCTCAGATAATCCATCTGATATCGACTCTGATGGCTCCTCTGATGGCTACGAAGATGGCCCTGTTCCAGACCGCAGAAATTTTAGTTGAAAAATATTACTCTGTTGCGTATGAAAAGCAATGTTATACATATAGGAGGGTCATTATGGACCAATTGAACTTGTCGGATGTGAACCGTTTAATTTAAAAAATGAACATCAAAGCAAGATCAAAAAAATTGTATAAATTAACAAAATAATGATGCTCAGGCAGGGTTCAGTAGGTACTTGTCCAAAAATAATTACGTGATATCAGGCGCAGTAATCCTCGATTCCTCGATAAGTTTAACCATACTTTTTTTATTGAACCCCCCCCCCCCCCCCCTATCTAAATACAACATGGTTTTTAATAATTGAATTATTTTTTTAAAATTTTTTTCCGAGGTATTTTCTTCTTACCTATTTGATTTTTTGTACCGAAATTCCCATTTACATAAAACTGGGGGTAAAACAGTGGTTAAAACCAAAGAACTTGTATACTGAGTGTTAATGTTTCTAAACGTATGGGTATCAATTTCTGAAATAAACATATGTTTTATCCACGACTACACTATAATAATCACATTATTCTTGTACATTCTCAAGATTAATGCTAATCTTTCTTCACTTGTAAATAATGAAACTTATTCACAAGTGAATAACGAGTTGTCATGGAAAGGAAATATGTCGTAGACAACTGGCAACTCAAAAAGAAAACTGCCCTAAACATGAAATCGGTAGTTACCACTGGTTTATTCAAATAATTATCCTTCTATTAGGATGTATTGAGACAAATGTAGGTTATAGTGTTTCTTTTTCACTAAAAAATTTACTTTTTACTGAAAAATACTTAAAATAGGGCATACAATGAAGTAATTTACCGTCCACCCTCATAGAATTGAAAAGAACATGCACGGGCGACTAGACTGTCATCTATCTGACGCATCAAAAGTCGCGCCGTCGATTAGCAAAACCAGTAGTGGTTTTAAAATTGTGAATTATCTTTGTGGCACCTATAACCCCAGTATGACCTATCATTGAGAAAACCCGGAGTCTTGGTCGTGGATAAAGTATAGTAGTCAACTCGCATTTAATGAGGTATTAAAGCTGTCAAAGATTATGTAACATCGAGTGTAATATTTTTTGTTTTAGTGTCTCGAGAACGCTACAACAGATATTATTAGGTGACTTAAGGGACCTAAGATGGTCAAATAACGTTTTATGGTGGCAAAGAGTAATTCTTTGGAAAACGCCAAATGGAAAATTATTCTAGTTTTATCCAGCATTGTAACTAGTTTTCAGTCGATTGAATATATTAATTACAAACATTTTTCTCCATAGCTGGACTCCATTTGGAAGCGTTCTTATCTCTTGCCCTGTATATAGGATCGAGACAAAACATCGAGATACCGTGTATATAAAAACCATAATTAAACCAGACCTTCATACATATGCATATTACCCATTCACTTATTTTTGTCATCTAGTTACCTTTGAAGCCTTTATTTTTTCATACCCATCTCTGTTTAGCACATGTTGAGAAGATATGGTAAAAATGTCAAAGTCAAATTTCGAACGAATACTTGACGACAATAATAAGTGAATGGCTTATATGTTTATGTTGCAATTCTGTTAATAAATATCAGGAGTTGTGTTTATTTATCAATTTGTTTCCATGTTTCTCCAACAATAGATTTTGGAGCCCATAGTTCTAAAGACACAAGTTTTTTTTGTCAATTTTGATCGGTCGAGTTTTAAGAAATAACAGAGGTAAAAACGTAATAGTAATTAGTAGGAATTAGTGGGAATTACTAGGAATTAGTGGGCATTACGGGGAATTAGTAGACATTGGTCGAGGAATTAGTGGCATTAGTAATAATTAGTCGAGGAATTAGTGGAATTAGTAGGCATTTATTTGGCATTAGTCGGCATTAGTGTACAAGATTTCGGCCTGCGGTTTTTTTCTTTTTATTAAAACTCCTGAAATCGCCAAACTTCACTGTTTTATTTTTATCCAACCCTACTGCTTTCGTGCCACGCAATGCGGTGTACAACAGTGAAGACATAATCTCCGTGTGCCTTTGAGGCATGATCCCTCTCCCCGAAACAAATCCATCAAAGCTAATTCTAATCCAATTCGGTGCATTAAAAATTAGGCATCGTTTCACACCCCAACGGTGTATTTGCATTAGGGAAAATTTACCCTATGCGCTAATCAAGCACCCTCCTATCCCGAGGCTCGGTCTTATCTTCGGCTCTAAGGAAAAGGGTATTGTTAAGGGGTGAAAAGCTCTGAATACAATTATCGTCCTATCAGTGATGAAGGGCCATAGAAAAGTATTTACTGATGGCATTATTTTGCATTTATCTGCGAGGACCAGGGAAGTGTCTTGCCTGTGATCGATCAGTTGAAAAACCTGCTCTGTGTGGGGGTGATTATTGTATTAAGGGATTGAATTATTATAATATTAACAAGTTATACGATTATAAGCCTTGGGGATAATGTCCAATGCATCTCGTTATTGTGTTTTGTAAGGTTGGGAGCACTTGACTGAGTGGCGATAATAATTATTATCTGTGGTTCTA
Organism: Taphrorychus bicolor; assembly: GCA_951812265.1. Lineage (NCBI taxonomy): Eukaryota > Metazoa > Arthropoda > Insecta > Coleoptera > Curculionidae > Taphrorychus > Taphrorychus bicolor. The sequence goes on along the minus strand of OX638306.1, from coordinate 19,229,962 downwards.
ACAGGCCAGTATAAGACATGAGACTAAGCAGTCAGCTTTGTCTGTGCTTTTAAACATGATACCATGGCCAATGAATGATGATACGAAGATTATCACCTTGGCGATGTTATGCAAGGTTACGCGATGAAGAATATCAACATGTTAGTCCGGTGATATGACACAGAAATAACTTTTCCTTCTACTAATCTGAGCTTCTAACTCTAAGTTTAGTAGACTTTATACATATAGGGAAACAGTCTCCTTTCTTCAGAGGAAACTTACCGAAACCAATAGCATATGAGCAAACAAATATGATCACATGACTGCGAACTTTGGAAGCTGACAACCAAGCCTGTCGCTCTTAACGAGAATTATTAAGATGCGAGCAGGGGAAAATATTTGATGCCGTGGATGAGGTGGCAGAACTTTTCTTGTGTATTGTGTTACAACCTCATGTGCTTCTTGATCCATGATGAGCATCTTTATATTGAGAGTTATGCATATAACATGTTCTAGATTTTTGAGGCGGGGTCAAAGGGAGGAGGAAGCATTATTTTGGTGCAGGAAGGCAACAAGAAGCATTTCCAGCTACACGGTGTTTAGACGCCGACTCAAGGCTTACCTTTCGGACAAAGCATATTAATCTTTGAAGGAGTATTTTGCACGGTCAAGAAGTTAAGGTTGCACTTTGCTGTGGTTGGATGGGAGTGTCGATGAGCTCTTAGTAAGATGTTATCTGTAGTAGTCTCTTTTGTTTTGTAACAGCACTACAAGGTTAAGTTTTAATCATGTAACTATTAATAACTGACTTCAGAATACTCTTCTAAATTATGGTATTAGATTTTAATTAGTGTTTTTTTTTATCACATTGACATATTATTGTGCCTTGTTACCAGTGTTTGTACTATTGAGAGGAATCATTTTGTTTGTCAAGGCTTGTGTTGTTACATAGGTACTCTCTTATAAAGTTAAATTTAAGAATAGCTTTGTCAACCATTTTTTTTCCTGACAATAATGCAATAGGCATTGATTGATTGATTTAGATATGAAATAGACCAATCATATGGGCAATTGTACCTGTGCGACATGAATTACACCCAATTTTATCTGTACAACACGGACGCAGTATCTAAACTGCTGGCCAATTGCTTTGAAACCCTCGATTTTTGCACCAAGTTTGAGGGAGAATAACTCTGAAATGGACCAACGGATTTCTTCGAACAAAGCGAATTTGAGTAGACCTGCTCCTATACTATTTTAGGTGGTATGTTTAAACAAGATAAGTTCTTTGGGTGAAATTATACAGGGTGGAAAATAAAGTGAAAATTTTGCTTATAATTTTCGTTTGCACAACTTTCAGAAAATTACTAAAAAATTTTTATTTATACAGGACTATAAAGAATGATGTATCACCTCGGGACAGATTCGGATTTTTTTCGATATATTGCCAAGTTTGATAAATATTCCATATTTTCGAAAAAGTCCCAAAGAACAGTTGATAATTTTTTTCAAGGCTTTATGCAAAATCGATGAAGTAAGATCACAGAAAATTTATTCATGACCTAAAAATGACTTGTACAGGGTCTAATGGTGGTAACTAATGGTTTTTAATACATTTTAAAAATTCAATTAAGTAACTATCTTTTTACTTAATTGAATTTTTACTTAAATGAAAGCTTTTTACCATTATTAGTTACTTAATATAAATGCAAAAAATAGCCTGAGAAGAAGCTACTTTTAGCGGTTTTCTCAAATCTCGATGGGATTTTAGCCATTGGTGTAGAGCCATTGTAGTAACTACTACAAAGCGATTTGAGTGCGGAACGCGGCTTATGCAACAGAAAAACCCAAAAGAGAAAGGGATGATAACCTCAAAATAAGTTTTATTATAATTTTGTTTTGTTTAATTTACTGAAAACCGGCACTCTGTGAAAATCAAACTCTTTCAAAATAGTTTCAAAATGTTTCAATATGAAACAGAATTGGACAAAATTCCTCTTTAGAGCTAATCCAACTAAACTGCTGGCTAAACGAAACGTACCAAGTCAATTTTACTATACCAAATTTTAAAGTCTATATCTCGAAAATGGCTAGTCGGATTTTCTTTACAAAAAACCTATCGGATAGGCCCACTCCTTGACTAACTTACAAAGGGAATTGGGAGTTCCATCCGTTGAGCCCAAAAGTTACTACGGGGTCGAGGAAGGTTTATGTTTTTTTAGTAAACTTTCTTAGGTGGCTCCTGTGAACGAATCCTAGGTGATAACTTAAAAAATGTTTAAAAATTAAGAAGTGTTGCCGTATTTATATAAAGTCATAATATTTCCATGAAGAATTAATAGCAGTGATTCCAAATTTTTCTCCGAATAGTGCTTAATTTTTCACTGATCTGTTATTGCAGCAATTGAAAATTTCTTTATATGCTAATTTCATTTAACATTAATTTCATATTCCTCACATCGTTCCGTTGAAAACCCCTAACTTTTGCCGTTGACATTGATGCTGTCATAGTTTCGCCCTTCAATACTGCTGATTTTCGGTGTTGTCAAATTTACTTGTTGGAATATGAGGAATCTTAATGAAAAATGCAGCGTGTTGCTTATTGAACCCTCGACTGTATATTAGTCTAGTGATGCCCAAAAAATATCGATATATCGAAAAGCCGATATACTTCTAGAAAAATATCGATATATTGTAGCGATATTTTTTGCATGGATATATCGGAATATCGATAGTTAAATTAAAGTATAGCGTTCGATATTTCATTAGCAATTGTGTCGTGACGTGAAGTGTGCGTGTGTCAATTGTCAATATCAAACAAAGTCGACCCGTCGACTCCAGCGAGTCAGAGTCCATTTCAAATAGATATTCATCTAGTAAGCTGACAAACTGACACATAAATGAAATATTTACATGAAAGGACGACATAGGATGAGTCTGTCAATTTCTAAGCCTGCTAGATGAATATTTATTTGAAATGGACCATAGTATATTACTTCTGGAAAGACCCCCCTGTTTGACAGTTTTGGCCCCCCTTATTAACAATGGTCCTATCAAAAATGGCGGCGATTTCCTCGAAAAAAAAAGCGGAATCTATTTTAACATTTTAGAGAAATATCGCCATTTTTTGGTTACCTTCAGTCCTACCTCTATCGTCTACTCCATAAATGACATCTAGTGGTCAATTAGTATCACTTTTGTCAGGAATGAGCTAAGCTAAGTCAGTTATCACCTTGTCACTATTTTTTTATTCGTATTTGCGCAGCTCCAATTTCTTCTGTTTAGTTTCAATTTGTTAATGTTGTACAGTTCTTAGCTTCTTAGAAAAAGCATTGTTGTTTCAATACATATCGATCTTTTTGACGATATATGAAATGCCGGTATTGATATATTTCCAAAAGGGGGGGGGGGGGGGGGGGGGGCAGAGAAGAACGCCTCGACCGATCGGAGTGAATCCAACTGCATTTTCATTTTCTTGATGTTGTCTTTCGCCTCTTACCATCGAAATCTGAGCATTTTTCCGACAATTTATGTTTTAGGAATCCGAATACTCTGCGCTCATTTTTTATTTATTTTTTTTATATTTTTTTATATTTAGATTTAATAGGATCAGTAGTTTGTAGAAACCTGTCCGTATCCCTCAACCAAGAATACGTATGATCTACCGTGTATACCTATAAGTTCCCAAAAGTTATTGTTTTCCTTTCTTTCTTTTTCTTACTATTTTTTATTGTACAATTGCAATAAATTTGATAATTTAAAGGACAATTCGGTCATTATAAACCGTTTTTGAAAAACAATCTTTACATTTTGTTTGTCGAAAATGCTTCACTAATCATGACAACAGACTTTACTGAAATTTTCAAAATTGGCATGAGAATGGTGGACTATTACTAGAAATTTGAGAAACTGTGTTGTAATTTGGCTATTGCACATATTTTTTGAGAAATTATTTTATTTCTTCCTCTTGTTCCTCCAATTGTGGATTGTCACAGAAAATTTGACAAATCGGATGGTTGGGTTATAGTATACATTTTCTAAGAAATAATTTTAAATCTTTGTTTTTCTAAACGCTTCTTTCTATTATGACAACTACCTCAATTTTCTGAAAAATTGTTTTCGCACAATTGCTCTTTATTATATGAATAATTGTAATAAATGTAGGGAATATATTTTGTTTGTCTCAAATGCGTTACAATTTTTAATTCATGGCAACACACTTTACCGGATTTCTTAAAATTACCATGGGAATAGTGAACTATTACAAGAAATTTGAGAAATTTTTAATAATCTGGCTATTGCGGATATTTTTTGAGAAATTATTTTATTCCTTCCTTTTAATTAGATGCCTTACAGTTTTCTCAAATCATAACAATAATCTCAATTTTCTGGTAAATTATTTTCTAAAAATTGCCCCCTCTCATATTTTCTCATAACTATGGATTATTGAATTCTTATTTAAGTAATTGAAAGATGAATGGGTCATTTTTTGAGAAACCATATTTAAGTTTGATTTGACTCAAATGCTTTGCAACTTTTAAATCAGCAACAGGTATTACGCCATTTCTCAAAATTGAAAAACATAAGCATGATTTAGGCTATTAAGAATATTTCTGAGAAGCGCTTTCACCTCTTTCTTTTCCTTGAAAGGTTCACTATCACACATTATTACAATTATCTCAAGTTCAATGTTAAATCGTTCTCGCACAATTGCCTTCTATACTATGAATAATAGTAATATACCGTATTCACTTATTTTTGGCATCTCGTTACCTTTGAAATCTTATTTTTTTTATATCTCTCTTTTTTCGGCACATGTTGAAGAGAGACGACCAAAAGTCAGATTTCCAACGCCTACTTGACGGCAATAATAAGTAAATGGTTTATATATTGGAGAATCTAAAGGACAATTGGGTCATTGTAAACATTTTTAAAAACAATCCTTTACGTTTTGTTTGTCTCAAATGCTTCAGACATTAATGGAATTCTCAAGATTGCCGAAATTGCCAAAATCTTAATGGCTATTACAAAAGATTTGAGAACCTTTAGTATAATTTGGCTATAGATATTTTTTGAGAAATTATTTCATTTCTTCCTCTTCCTTAAAGGCTTCATAGCTTTCCCCAAATCATGACTCAATTTTCTGGTAAAATATTTTCTCAAAATTGCCCTGTAAATTATGGATTATTGAATTCATATTTTGAGAATCTTAATGATGACTGGGTCATTGTAAGCATCTCTTGAGAAACAGTATTTACGTTTGGTTGTCTCAAATGGTTTGTAAGTTCCGTAGGTGCAATATTTTCGGAGATAAACTCCTTTGGAGATCAATTTTTAGGCACTTTCAGAATTACGTTTTTTTGACCATTTGTAAAAAGAAAACCCTTTAGATGTTACGTTTATTCGAATTGAGTTTGTTACATGTCCAGAGAATTGCAAGCGTGCCATTCCGATCAAAAACATCAAAACATTTTTTTCGAAAATGTACAAAGGAAGGCCTGTAACTTAAGAACGCCTCGACCGATCGGAGTGAATCCAACTGTTTTTCCTCTTCTTGATGTCCTCTTTCACCTCCCACCATCAGAAGTTTTGTAGGTGCAATATTTTCGGAGATAGACCCCTTCGGAGGTCGATTCTTAAGCACTTTTAAGGTCGTTTTTTTTTTGACAATTTTTTATAAAACTTGTTTAGATGTTAAATTCATTCGATTTGAGTTTGTTACGTTCTTAGGGAATGGTAAGCGTGCCATTTCGATCAAAAACAGCAAAAAAAAATTGATGATTTTTGATTGAATGATTTTTATTTGAAAATGTCCAAAGCGGGGGGAGGGGGGGAGGGGGAGCATTTCAACTTTTTCTCATTTCTCAACTTTGACCACCTGATCGAAGTGAGTCCAACTGCATTTTCCTCCTCTTGATATTTTTTTGACTTGACCTCCCACCATTGGAAGTTCGAGGAAGTTCAAGTAGTTGCAATATTTTCGGAGATAGACCCCTTCGGTGGTCAATTTTTAAGCAGTTTAAGAATCGCGTTTTTTGACCATTTTAAAAAAAAAAAACGCTTTAGTGGTTAAATTTATTCGAATTGAGTTTTTTGCGTTTTTAGGGGATTGCAAGTAAGCCATTCCGATCAAAAACAGCAAAAAAAATTTTTCGAAAAGGTCCAAAAGGGGTGGGGAAATTACGGCCCATTTCTCAATTATTCTCAACTTTGACCCGCTGTAACTGAAAAAGGACTCTACCGCTCGGAGTGAATCCCACTGTTTTTCCCTCTTCTTGCATGTCGTCTTTTACGACCCACGATCGCAAGTTCCAATAGTTCCAAGGTGCAATATTTTTGGAAATAGACCCCTTTCGAGGTCGATTTCAAAAGTTGTCAAAATGACAATTTTCAGTTGTGTGTTTGCGTTTATCAATCAGTCAAACAAAAATCTCAAAGAAATCTAAAAAGAGTCGAAAAAAAAGGGGGGCGACCAAAAACGTCACCCAGAAGGCCATGCATTTTTGACAGAAACGGGTTGGTGTGCCTCCATTCTTTTCTTTTGGCCACCCCCCCCCCCCCCCCCCCCCCGCCCGACTTAGAACAGTGAGAACTTTATCTTAATTTAAAAGATTGAGTAAATAATATTCTTTCAAACGTCGAAAGTTTTGGAGAAACAACTGCTATTTTCGAATTATCGAATTCTCAAAATCTAAATCGAATTCTTGTTTTAGATAATTTCGGTAATTTTTAATCGATAGTAGTCTTAAGTCTCTGATTTTCTCCAAATTCGCATTGAATTTTTCCATAATTCCAAATTTCCTTTTTCCACTTTTCCTCAAAAGACTTTGAGGCATTTCTAACCAATTTTGGATTTTAATCATAATCTAAATTTTTCCAAAAACTTCAAATTTGTATTTCTATATGTGTGAGTCATTTTTCAAAGATTTTTGAACCTAATCCTAACTTAACTTTCTCGCAAAACAAAAACATATTTTGATCTTGAGGGTTTATACATACATTTCACTTATTTTGATAAAAAAATTATTGTTACTAAAAGCAAAAAATTTGAAATCAGTTTTGCCTTCTTTAGTCTTAAAATCAAATTCCCCTGAAAACATAAAAATGTCGGTTTTTGCGAGAATTTGGGAAATTTTTAACCCACTTTAGCCCTCGGAATTTCTTCAAATTTTCATTCAATGTTTTTAAAATTCCAAATTTGCGTTTTTAAAGGCTTTGAGTTATTTTCAGGCAACTTTGGCTCTAATCATATGCTTTAAGTCATGATTAAACAATTTTTTGCCGCAGTGCTAATTTGACCGTCTCAAAAAAAAACACATTTTTATTTTGAGCGTTTACAATCAAATTTTTTTTATTTTAGTCCACCAAATATTTTTACTAAAAGCAACCAATTAGAAATTAGTTTTACTTTATTTAGTTATAAAACTTAATTTCTCCAGAAACATAAAAATTTGCATTTTTAGATAATTTGGGTAATTTTCAACCAAATTTATAACACATACAGTTCTTAGCTTCTTAGAAAAAACATTGTTGTTTCGATATTTATCGATATTTTTTGACGATATATCAAATACCTATACTGATATATTTCTAAAATATCGATATTAAAAATATCGATATTTTCTTATATCTTGCACATCCTTTTACCGCAGTATAAACAATATCTTCCTATAGCCAGTGCCCGACGATGCAGTTTATCCCCGCAATCAAGTTGCGGCAATTTTTTTACCTTGATTGTCGCAATCGTATTGCATGTGTGGTCACACGGTGCAACTTAGTTCCAAGAATAAATTTCATTTTATGTTTACCAACTGTACGAAAATATTTCTTTAAACAAGGACAATTATTTCTTCTAATGTGGCAAACCTGTCATTTGATTTCGACGTTTTTTGACTTTAAAATAAAATTTGAATTACAAAAACCAAGAAGTGAGGTTACGGTTTTATTTTGTTATTGTTTGTTTATAATTCTTTTAAAACTGGTAAAAACGTGCTTTTAAAGTTGTATAATGGAAGAAGAAATAACGGTAGTTTTTATTACTGGTCTGGTCGCCGTATTTAATTAAGAGACGCAATTCCAAAAAAGAAAAGGAAATGGTGGACTCGCCCTTGGATTCTAAAGCGGGATGGAAGTGGAGCCTTTAGGCTTATTAATGAGGAGTTTGAGACTGCTGGCGATTCTGAAGCTTATCAGAACTTTATTCGCATGAGTAAAGACGTATTCTTAAAATTATTGAGTCTGACTGACGAGGAAATTACCAAACAATCCACGCTAATAAAAACAACAATTTCAGCAAGAAATCGCCTTATAATTATATTAAAGTTTCTAGCAACAGGCGAATCATTTCAAAGTCTTCAATACACCTTTAGAATTGGAAGATCAACAATAGGCTTTATTGTTCCAGAAATTTGTCAGGCTATTTATTCCAAATAAATAAACTCTAAATAAACATTTATTTAGAAGTGAATAAATAAATTTGGTTGACTTGATTTATTAACATTGACACATAAAATTTTGTAGATACCAACAACAACAGCTGACTGGTTAAATATAGCAGCAGATTTTGATAGATTATGGAATTTTCCAAATTGTATTGGCGCAATGGATAGAAAGCACATTGTGTTTAATGCCACTCACGCACAAGGATTCATGTAATACAATTACAAACAACAAAACAGTATTGAGTTGTTAGCCTTAGTTGATGCAACCTATAAGTTTAGATTGCGGGACAAGTAGACGTGTTTCAGATGGGTGTGTTTTTAAAAAAAAAAAAAGTACTTTGGCATGGGCAACTGACAGAAATGCTCTAAAATTCCCAGAGAGCGGATCATTACCAGGGAGAAAAATGCGTGTACAGCAGGTGCAGCTTTTCCTTTAAAGAGTAATATTCTAAAGTCATTTAATTTTAAACATTTGTCATGGGTTCAGAGAATTTTCAATTACCGTCAAAGTCGAGTAAGAAGGGTCGTAGAGAATGCTTTCGGCATACTTGCCAATAGGTAGAGAGTTATTCTATCAATTATTAACCTAAGACCGCTTAAAGTTCAACAAATTAACCGGGCTTGTTGTGCTCTATATAATTTTCTTCTAACAGAGTGTCCAAATACAAATCAAGACCATGCAGATGAAAGTTTAAAATTTTCATTTGGTTTGGCCCAGCAAGCTGGTAATAGAGCTCGTACAGAAGACCAAAACGTTAGGAATGAGTTTATGGCATATTTTAACCATGAAGGTGCAGTAGACTTTCAAGAGGCACTAGCTTAAAATTGCGTTATTGTATAAAATTTGTTGACTCAATTTTTATGAAGTAGGTTAGGAAGTAGGTTTATGAAAAGGTTACCAATAATGGTCACTACCAATTAGTCAATGAATAAGTTAACACATCCATAAGCTAACTATGCTTATGAGTGATGATGAGATTAATCCTCTATACATTTTAGTTTTTACCTTATAGCTCTGTATATACTAATTAACATAACAACAATATCTTTAACAGTTTTAGGAACGAAATTAATACAAAAAGATCACTAACTTTTCCTTTTCGCATCACAGCTTTCTTGAGTATCAAAAACTAAATGTAGTATTTTCCTTTTTAAAACTCTTAGTACTTTGGGATCATGTATGCGTCGTAGTTCATGTTTCATTAAACTGAAAAAAAATCTTTAGTTAATAAGAAGATAGGTAAAGCAGAAATTTATAATTTTGTGGGAATTACTTCCCTGAATCATCGTGGTCATTATTTTACAAAATTTAGGCTCTTCCAATACATCTCTACTTACTTCTACTATTAATGAATTTTTTTAATACCTTTGAAGCATCCTCCATCAACGAATCAACTGCCTGTGCTTCGCCTGGCCTTGTCTTGACACTTGACTTCTGCTTATCGGTACATTTGGTTGATATTTTTGAAGAGCCTACTGCAGAAGTGTTAGGTAATAAGTAAGCACCATCTGTAAGTTCTTCGACATCCCCTTCGAAAATTACCTCCACTTTGGTTTCTTGATTCTGATTTTCATCTTGACTAGCATTGTCTGAGAATGCACATTGAGACATTGCCTCTTTGTCATGTTTGTGATGTCCATGTTTGAGATGGAGGATTTCACAGGGTCTGGATTTGTCAGAAATTTTAAAAGCTCATAGCACCACCATTTTTACTTGTACAAGTCCTCTACACCAGCTCCACTCACTAAACATTTTTTTTCCTCAGCATGTTCTTTAAAAAATGTTGTTCTGAGCCCATGAATCTTTTTATTTATATTATCAGCAGATACATCAAAACCATTTTTAAACAAATCTTGTCTGATTTTGGTCAAAGACTCGATCTTTTGTTCTTCATTTTGTATTCTTCGGAATTTGCGTTGTGCAAATTAGAATGTGGTTCATAGGCACTTATTAAAATATATTGCATGAAAATAGGGAAGTTTCCATTTTGACGCGAAAAAATTCTCGCAACTTATTGCATTGTGTGACCATCAAAATTGCATGAAATTTCTCGCCTCAATCAAATCGCGGCAACCAAATTGCATCGTCTGCCACCGGCTTAACAGTAGCGTCTCTCTATCACGTGACCGCTCCTCGCTAACAATTCTTCCCCTCATAATTCGCCTACGATTTCGGCTAAACTAAAAAAAAGTTTAGTCACTTTAGGCCACCGGCTTATACTGAATACAATGCCCAATTAGCGAATTCACGCTCGAACACACACGGCAGCAAAACGCTTTTGAACTCGGAATGTCTTTGATTTTTTCGAGAGTGACGTTACTGGTAAATATTCTTTACACTGTGCACACACACGAGCTAGATTCTTAAAAAGGAATCCTATAAACAACAGCAACATTTCTTTCACTAGTATAGAGGACAGCACTACTAGCATGGTAGAATTGAATTTCCAATTCACCAACATGGATTTGAGTGACCCATCAGTCTCAATTGATACTTCCCTTCCACCCATCAAATACTTCTCATTCCCACACATTGGGGAACTCACCCACAAAGTGAGCCAATTATTTCACAACCATCTTTCCATAAAACTAGCCCTAAAAAATCCAGTGACCGTGATAGACTTAAGTACAAAATTAAAAAACAAGGATGAGACCCTCAAGCAGTCGAGAGTCGTGTATCGTATTCCCTGCTCAGGCTGCGATTGTGTCTACATAAGTCAAACGAAAAATGTACTCCAGAATAGAATAGCGTCACACAAAAGTGACTGCAGATTAGTAAAAAATACAAGTGCATTAACTCATCACCACATAGACACAGGACATCACATCAAATTCGACGAAGTTGTGGTGCTGGACAGGGAACCGTCATATCACAAAATACTTTTCTTAGAGATGATAGAGATAGCTGTGGACGACAAATCAATCGACAAAAAAACTGACATTGAGGACCTCAGGAACATATACTCAACTTTAATCAAGAAATGCAAACCTAAAGACAAACCACAAATTACACAAAACTCAACAACTGACTCCCTTGAGTATCTAACATTTTAAAATAACTTCCATTAAACAACAATCAAAAATCAAACAAATCAGCAACATAACTAATTAACACATTGATTGTCCCGATCAACGAGACGTTTCCTTCTCTCTCCTAGTTTTGTGTTGTCCTTTTGTCCTTTGTGTGTCCAAAATAGTGAATTTAGATACGTTGGGCCTCTCGAGGTATAGACACCTTTAAAGGTTGACAAATAATTTTAATAATTTTTAACTCTGTGCGTAAACAAGTTATTTTAGAAAAATGTAATTGTCCCTCTTGTAATAATATTGCTTCCATTGTGTTGAATGTTCGGTCATTGGATCCTGTTTTATTGTTAAACATTAGACGGTAAGTCCTCTAATGATATTGCGGTCTCTTGAGTGTAACATAATTTTTTAATTTTTTGTCATGTTATGTAACAGCCCTAATAAAGACAAAAAAAATTGTCGAAAGTTTGGAAGTTTAAGAGTTTTCATACCAGTCGCCCAGACCGATAACCCAAGAACTTCAACACTACTTTTTTGTAAACATAATTGAAATATTGCTGCTAGACTAAAAATGGCTACCGCTACTCCAAAAAAAGTAAAAGTAAAAGAAAATAAATAGAAACATTATAGGCACGTACTAAAAATATGGTAATGCTGAAACGAAAGAAAGATCCGAACAACCCTTCGGAAAAATAAATTGCATCCATCAGTCTCCCGACGTTTTATATAAACTTGTTTAGATTATGACTTTATATAAATACGTCAACACTGCTTTAAAAATTTTTTGAGTTATCAACCCAGAATTCGTTATCCTAAAATTCACATTCCGATTGTCTTCATATTATCGTTCACGAGAATGGCTTAAAAAAACATCAACTCTCTACTTGTGGAACACTCTATATATACCCGCGATTTATATGACATCAGCGAAAAAGTTATTAACCACTAAAATTCCAAAACTCGGACTTTCGATTATCCTGTATAATTCTTCAGCCAATTATGATATTGCGGAGAGAAGAAAAATGGTCCGAGTCAAGATCATCAATTTCGATATTCTGATGCCCAATTTCGAAACCTTTCACGGCCTCACTGATAATATCACTCACGCAGTGCCAGTTCACTACTTTACCAATAGCCGGACAAATCTCTACATTTTTCTGCCCTCTGTATTTCGCTGGCTTGCACTCTGTTACTTACTTAATCGTGGACGATGTTCCAATAGACTTACTGCTTGTACTCATCTTGAGAGAGCCAATAGAAATGTTTCTCACAGAAAATATCAGATCGAAATATTGGAAAAAGTCGATATTTTTGAAAAAACGATGTTTCTGTCGAACTAGGTATCATGTCGAAAATCGGTCGAACAATACATGTCCCGAGCTATCACATTACTTTGTACACTGTGCTGAACAGGAGCCGCCTGAGATTTTTTTTTTAAATTGTTGATCGAAGAATGTTTACTAAAAACATAGACATACATAAATACATATAACCTTTTCTCGACCCTGTAGTAACTTTCGAGCGCAAGAACAGAGCTCCCAATTCCTCTTGTAAGTTAGTCAAGGAGTGGGCCTATCCCATATGTTTTTAGTAAAGAAAATCCGTTTAGCCGTTTTCGAGATATAGACTTTAAAATTTGGTGGCAAAATGGGCCTGGTACGTTTCGTTTGGCCAGCAGTTTATTTTAATATAAATACTAATAACCGGGCTATTTCCAAGTTGTACAGAACACATTTTCAGATAGGATGCCAGTATTGTTTCCCTTTTTCTAAAGTTGTAATAGTTCGATATTTTCATTTTTTGTCACACCTTGCATAATACATAATAAGTAAAAAGATGCCACTGTAGGACGTTTTATATGAAACACTACTTGCGAGCCACTTGCACTGAAAACGAAAACATTTTACTTATAAGTAGTTAATTTAGAGACCTGAGGCTTCAGTTTCGTGTACACTTTCCGGTCGGACACCCTGTATAGCGTATTCCGGAATAAACGACTTTAATCAACGGCATTTTAAACAGTTCTCTCCTGCTAACTATTAAATTGATAAATTGCAAATTGAGACACTACCGCTAGTTCGTCGTACACCTTGCCCTGAAAGTTATTGATTACCCCCGAGAAATCTCAAGTGCCCCGGGTGACAGCTAAAACTAAGGGGCCAAGAGGTTGGAGCCTCCATCACGTGGGACTATGGAGCAGCCGAGAACGGTGGGACACCGTTCCCTGCCTAGACAATAATTCAATTATCAACTTCGTCTTGAATCGACCCCAAGAGACGTTGACAATAATTACTGTTACATCCAAAAACCCGATTATTTCTGACTTTTTTGACTTTCGTCAAATAAAGCAATCGGGACAAAGTTCGACTTAATCCTCCCGAAATACGGCGGTTGAACTGAATAGAGACGAGCGCCATTCCGAATGTAATGTCAGATGGAATTCCTTAATCCGGAACATAATGCTCCCGTTAACCCGCACCTTTAGTAAAATTGTTTGGGAGCGCTCTAATAATTACTTGTGACCCGAAACTGAAAATTATGTTACAAAAGGACCATCCCGGAACGAAGACTAATAACGTTGAACAAAGCTTGGATTAACGTTTTGAGGTAGAAAGGAAGCATTCATTTCTAAGTTTGGCTGGAAGCCAGACTGGATACGATTTTAATAATTACATTCAAATCGGAGATTTAATCTTTTGAGGCTCCAAGGGCATGTTGGTTCTTTTCCCCCTCCCCCTCGATTTTTATGTTTGCACAATTTGCAGTCAATTTTCCGCTTCATTTAACTGAAAGACGAATCCTGAAACGACGGATCTTTGAGAGGTACAAAGTGAAAAGTTCGTGAATACTTAGAGGGGCGGAGGACCCCTGTTTGATTTATTTGGGCCTTTCTTCAAGGTCGTTCACTTACCTGCAAGCTGCCTTAAATAAATTTAACACATATGTGTCTTCCAAGATCAAGTGAGCTTATTGAGGAATTTGTAGAGTAACGTAATACTTAATGTTTCATCATTAATTAACTTTAATTTAACATTAATTAATTACTACGCGCTCAATTAGTGTTATCTATGAGTCATATGAGTTTTGTCGTTATGGTTTCTATATTTTGTTCAATGTTTTGCAAAAGTTGTGGTCTTGTATCTGTATCATCTACATCATCTTGTATCTTCATTTTTAACCTGGTTAAAAGTGGTTATAAAAGACTCCACTCATTTCGTCGAAAAACTGCATTATTAGACTCTTTCTCCAGAAAAAAAATCAATCGCAGCGTGTCTATTCGAGACTAACGAGAGAGGCCATTGAGATCTTTAAACACGACAACAACCTCAACAGGAAGGAGGTAATTACGTTTCAAAGTTCAGACTGGAAGTGAGTTCTACGACATACCTCAAGTGCGCCGACACCCCACGCCAACACTTCCCCCACCCCAGTCCCTCCACCTCAACCCGACTGAGGGGGAATAAATACCACGGAGCTCACCACAGTCAGTCGACATCGAGAAGCATGGGAGATCACTTTGCCCATTGCTTCACCGCCTTTGATAATGTCTGCCGCAACTGTAGACGAAACATCAGGAAGAAATTCCATTGGGCCACGGCTCCAAAGCCCGGAAAACGCTTAATATTGTAACTTTATTTTGTTTCTGTTAATAGTTGCTACTTTGTTACTTAGTTTTAGTTAATATTTATTTAAAATTCCCCTCTATTTATTTGTTTTATTGTTCTCATACGGTTTTACTGCATTCTGTCAAATGCTTTTTATTTACTGCATGTTTGTTTATTTTATTTGCGTCTGCTATACTTTCTTTTCGGCTTTTTTTATTTCTCAAATTTTTACTTGACATTGTCTTTTGTTAATGCGCAAAAATGATTTTTGCGCAGCATGTCTTTTATTCGTTGTATATGTTTTCCTTATCTGTTCATATTTTTTGCAACTAATTTTTTATTCTTTCGGATATTTTTTTCGTTCGGTTATTTTCACTTCATATTTCACGTCATTTTCACTAAATACCTTTTTCTTCCTCTCCAATTTAGAAATTCTATTATTTTCTTCAACATCCTTTTTCTTTAATGTTTCCAACTCTTTCTGTTTTCACAGTTGGTTATATGTCGTTCATATAGAGTATTTTAGCTTTAAAGTTGTTTCATATTTTTATAATTCCCCATATTATTAAATATTAAATCATTTTTTTCTAAATTTTTCTTTACTTTATGTTATCTTGTAATTTTAGTTTCGTAGGTTTTCCCCTTCGAGCTTATGTTCTTTTATATTTGAAATTTTCTTGTTTTCTTATCCTGCTGTTATATAATATTTTTTCAACGTTCTACGTTTTCTCATTTTCTGTACTTTTACACTAAATATTTGTTGCATAGTTTTATATGTTCTTTGCTCTTTTCCGTAGCTTCTGCTTATTAGTTTCTTTCTTGTCTATCTGGCTGTTCTCTAACTGTTTTCTTCTTTACTAATCTTCTTCATTTTGGTTACTTTCACGTTTGCCTATCATACCTTTTTCTTCCCATTCAATTAAGAAATTCTATAATTTTCTTCAACATCCATTTGCTTTAATGTTTCCTACCTTTTCTGTTCCTTGAATTTATGTTTTTATAGTTGCTTATCTCTCATTCATAAAAAGTTTTTGTTTAGTTTTAAAGTTGTTTCATATATTTATAATTTCCCATATTATTACATATTAAATATTTTTTTTCCAAATTTTTCTTTACTTTATGTTATTTTTCATTTTAGTTTCGTAGGTTTTCCCCTTCCTGTTTCTGTTTATTTAAATGTGAAATTTTCTTGTTTCCTTATCCTGCTGTTATATAATATTTTATTCAACGTTTTACGTTTTCTCATTATCTGTACTTTTTGACTAAATA
Organism: Taphrorychus bicolor; assembly: GCA_951812265.1. Lineage (NCBI taxonomy): Eukaryota > Metazoa > Arthropoda > Insecta > Coleoptera > Curculionidae > Taphrorychus > Taphrorychus bicolor. The sequence continues at coordinate 19,213,641 of OX638306.1, read as the reverse complement.
TTTTTTGTTGTTTTTCTGTGTTTATTTATATATTATTTATATATTGGTTATCTGTCGTTTCGTCGAGAAGCATGGGAGATCACTTCGGCCTTTGCTTCACCGCCTTTGATAATGTCTGCCGCAACTGTAGACGAAACATCAGGAAGAAATTCCATTGGACCACGGCTCCAAACCCCGGAAAACGCTTTATATTGTAACTTTATTTTGTTTCTGTTAATAGTTGCTACTTTGTTACTTAGTTTTAGTTGATTTTTATTTAAAGCTTTAAATCTTGCTGTGTTCCCTTCTATTTATATGTTGTATTGTTCTCATAGGGTTTTACTGCTATCTGTCAAATATGCTTGTTTACTTTGTTTGCGTCTGCTCTACTTTCTTTTCGGCTTTTTTTATTTCTCAAATTTTTACTTTACATTGTCTTTTGTTCATGCGCAAAAATGATTTTTGCTCAACATGTCTTTTATTCGTTGTATATGTTTATCTTATCTGTTTATATATTTTTTTGCAACTAATTTTTCATTCTTTCGGATTTTTTTTTCTTTCGGTTATTTTGACATTGCCTATCATACCTTTTTCTTCCTCTCCAATTTAGAAATTCTATTATTTTCTTCAAATCCCTTTTCTTTAATGTTTCCAACTCTTTCTGTTTCTTGAATTTATGTTTTCACAGTTGGTTATCTGTCGTTCATATATAGTTTTTTAGCTAGTAGTTGTTTCATATTTTTATAATTCTTCATATTATTAAATATTAAATCATTTTTTTCTAAATTTTTCTTTACTTTATATTATTTTGTCATTTTAGTTTCGTAGGTTTTTCCCTTCGTGTTTATGTTCTTTTATATTTGAAATTTTCTTGTTTTCTTATCCTGCTGTTATATAATATTTTTTCAACATTCTACGTTTTCTCATTTTCTGTACTTTTACACTAAATATTATTTCCATATTTTTATATGTTCTTTGCTCTTTTCCGTAGCTTCTGCTCATTAGTTTCTTTCTTGTCTATCTGCCTGTTCTCTAACTGTTTTCTTCTTCACTAATCTTCTTCATTTTGGTTACTTTCACGTTTGCCTATCATACCGTTTTCTTTCCATTCAATTAAGAAATTCTATTATTTTCTTCAACATCCATTTGCTTTAATGTTTCCTACCTTTTCTGTTCCTTGAATTTATGTTTTCATAGTTGCTTATCCCTCATTCACAAAAAAAGTTTTTTTTAGTTTTAAAGTTGTTTCATATATTTATAAATTCCCATATTATTATATATTAAATCATTTTTTTCCACATTTTTCTTTACTTTATGTTAATTTTCATTTTAGTTTCGTAGGTTTTCCCCTTCCTGTTTCTGTTTATTTAAATTTGAAATTTTCTTGTTTCTTTATCCAGCTGTTATATAATATTTTGTTCAACGTTCTACATTTTCTTATTATCTGTACTTTTTTACTAAATATTTTTGCACATTTAGGTGTTCTTTGCACTTTTCCGTAGCTTCTGCTTATTTGTTTCTTTCTCGCCTATCTGGTTGTTCTCTAACTGTTTTGTTCTTCACTAATCATCTTACTTTTGGTTACTTTCACATTTGCCTATCATATCTTTTTCTTCCCCTCAAATTTAGATATTCTATTGTTTTCTACAACATTCTTTCTCTTTAACGTTTCCTGCCTTTTCTGCTTCTTGAATTTATGTTTTCATAGTTGGTTATCTGTCGTTCATAAAGAGTTTTTTCTTGAAGTAGTTTCATATTTTTATAATTTCCCACATTTTAAATATTTTCTTTCTAACTTTTTCTTTACTATATGTTAACTTTTCTTTTTAGTTTAGTAGGTTTCCCCCTTCGTGTTTCTCTTTATTTAAATTTGAAATTTTCTTGTTTTCTTATCCGGCTGTTATATAATATTATTTTTCTACAAACGTCAAATAATGACGCATTTTACGCTTTCATTTGACAAACGCAAACCTAGCCTTTTTTGAGGATCAGAATGTGAGTTTACTTTTCCGCGCGTTGCCCAGGACAGCAAGCGAAAAAGATTTTTTCTCTTGCTGTCAATAGCAACTACCAACACTCAACCAATTATGAAAAACGTCATTGTCACTTTGATTTAAATTTTCAGATTGTGTCTTCAGTTGTGATTCACATTATTTGAAATTGATCGTTTGCAGAAAAAACGTTGTATGCATTACGAGCAAAAAGTAACTTTTTTGCTCTCGAGTGATGGCGAACTTCACTCTCCGACCAAAAAAGTTGTACTTTTCGCTCTTAATACATAAATAACTATTTCAACGTTTTATATTTTCTCATTATCTGCACTGTTACTAAATATTTTTGCATATTTTTATGTGTTCTTTGCTCTTTTCCCTAGCTTCTGCTTATTTGTTTCTTTCTCGTCTATCTGGCTGTTCTCTAACTGCTTTATTCTTCACTATCTTCCTCCTTTTGGTTACTTTCACATTTGCTTATTATACCTTTTTCTTCCCCTCTAATTTATATATTCTATTATTTTCTTCAACATTGGTTTTCTTTATTGTCTTTTCATGTTTCCTACCTTTTCTATTTCTTCAATTTATGTTTTCATAGTTGGTTATCTGTCGTTCATAAAGAGTTTTTTCTTGAAGTAATTTCATATTTTTATAATTTTCCACATATTAAATAATTTCTTTCTAACTTTTTCTTTACTCTATGTTAACTTTTCCTTTTAGTTTCGTAGGTTTTCCCCTTCGTGTATCTCTTTATTTAAATTTGAAATATTCTTGTTTTCTTATCCGGCTGTTGTATAATATTATTTTTCTACAAACTTCAAATAATGACGCATTTTACGCTTTCATTAGACAAACGAAAACCTAACCATTTTTGAGGATCAGAATGTGAGTTTACTTTTCCGCGCGTTGCCCAGGACAGCAAGCGAAAAAGATTTTATCGCTTGCTGTCAATAGCAACTACCACCACTCAACCAAAAAACTCACTCAAAAAAGTTGTACTTTTCGCTCTTAATACATAAATAACTATTTCAACGTTTTATATTTTCTCATTATCTGCACTGTTACTAAATATTTTTGCATATTTTTATGTGTTCTTTGCTCTTTTCCCTAGCTTCTGCTTATTTGTTTCTTTCTCGTCTATCTGGCTGTTCTCTAACTGTTTTATTCTTCACTATCTTCTTCCTTTCGGTTACTTTCAGATTTGCTAATCACACCTTTTTCTTCCCCTCTAATTTAGATATTCTATTATATTCTTCAACATTTGTTTTTTTTTTATGTTTCCTACCTTTTCTGTTTCTTGAATTTATGTTTTCATAGTTGGATATCTGTCGTTCGTAAAGAGTTTTTTCTTGAAGTAGTTTCATATTTTTATAATTTCCCAGATATTAAATCATTTCTTTCTAACTTTTTCTTTACTATATGTTACCTTTTCCTTTTAGTTTCGTAGGTTTCCCCCTTCGTGTTTCGCTTTATTTAAATTTGAAATTTTCTTGTTTTCTTATCCTGCTGTTAAATAATATTATTTTCATCGTTCTATATTTTCTCATTATCTGTACTTTTTTACTATATATTTTTGCATTATTTTATGTGTTCTTTGCTCTTTTCCGTAGCTTTTGCTTATTTGTTTCTTTCTTGTCTATCTGGCTGTTCTCTAACTGTTTTATTCTTCACTAATCTTCTTCCTTTTGGTTACTTTCACATTTCTAAATTAGAGGGGATGAAAAAGATCCCCTCTAATTTAGAAATTCTATTATTTTCTTCAACGTGAACGTTTGGATAGCAGGTGTAGGACAAGAAGCTACTTCACTTTTTTGAAATTGCCAACGTTTCGACCTTTATTTGAGGTCTTCCTCAGGGCTAAAATACAATAATTGTATGTACATTGGAGGTAAAATCACTAATTACAAAGATACAGCCAACAAAAGTACACAAATTAAAACACAATACATGAGTAAAAATAAATTCTCCTATTCTATTATATAGGATCCGTGCATACTGTGGAGATATAAGAAAGAATGTGTCGAGCTTACCTTTTTCAATCAGATAAGCTTGTCATTAAAATTATTTTAATGACATTAGCAGTAATTAATTGTTATCTTTGTAATTAGTAATTTTACCGCCAATGTACATACAATTATTGTATTTTAGCCCTGAGGAAGACCTCAAATAAAGGTCGAAACGTTGGCAATTTCAAAAAAAGTAAAGTAGCTTCTTGTCCTACACCTGCTATCCAAACGTTCCCTTTAATAAATAAAGGACGCTAAGCACAGATGATGATTTTCTTCAACATTATTTCTCTTTAATGATTCCTACATTTACTGTTTTTGAATTTATGTTGTAAACAGTTTTCCCACCCTTTGTTTTATTTTTGAATTATATTTCTATTTTTTATCTTTCTTATCAACAATAAGTTTCAAATATCACAAGGCTTTGATTTACACTTTGTTATTCGACCTTGACATAGGATTTTTTATCAGGGTTTTGCTCAATTGTTCTTTTTGGCCTTTAGTTATTGTTTTATCTATGGTTCTGTTCTTGATAATCTTTTAAATTATGTTGTTTTCATTGAATGCTTTTTTTTTGAATTTTTCCATTTTTTATTCAAAAACCATTATTATTATTAAGTTTCACAACTTTCTTTTAAACTTTGTTTACCACATGTTTTCAAATCATATTTCATTTTTTTTAACACATTTTTTTGTCTTTTCCAATATTAGTTTAAATTTTAATTAAAAATTGTATAGTAATTTTCTCAGCCGTATTTTTGTCTTTATACAATTATCTTCGATATCTATTTCGTTTTCTGTTTTTTCTGTCTGTTTCACATTTTCTTCTTCCTGAGATTTCTCTACTCTTTTAAACTTACATTCCTCGGTTTCTTCTTCAGATCCGGATTTTTGTGGAGTTTTCTTTTTAACACTTTCTTAGGCCTCTTCTTCTTGAGACTTTTATACGGTTTTTTCGAAAAATATTCTCAGGTCTCCGGTATCGAAATCTGTGTTTTTCTGCCTGTTTCATCCATATTCATTTCACATTTTTGCTTTCATGTTCCTCAGGACTTCAAGATGCACGTGTCCCTTTCGGAGTCTTTATGGGGAAAGTGAAATGATTCGAAATCTGCCCTAAATGCTGACCTTCAGTTCTTTTCGAGAAGTATCTGTTCTTTTCCGGTATAATGAAAAACCGTATCAACCAGCTCTTCCTTCTTTGGTTCTCTGTTCTTCTTGGTAATCTTCTGATAACAACATCTGTGAAGCCCTTAAGGCCCGGGGAAACCCAACACAGTTGGTAAGCTGGGAGATAACCGGAGGGAAATCGAGGTCGAGGGGGCTGTCCACAAGGCAGCTGCTTATTACCCCGACTATGGTGTCTCTTAATTGATGGTCTTTTGGAGAGGCTACAAGCCGAGGGGTTCAGTGCGCAAGCGGATGCGGACGAGACGACGGATTGGTCATGATACCAGGAAAGTTCGTTGATAGCGACTGTGATCGAATGCAAAAGGCATGTAGAATAATAGAACAATGGTGTACCGAGACGGGACTGTCAGTCAACCTTAGCAAGACTGACCTTGTGCTCTACATCAAAAGATGGAAAACTACATGATTCCGCTCACCCACGCTGTACGGTGAATCTCTGCTAATCAAACCTGAGGCTACTTAGCCTCAGGGGGGTGATCATCGACATCGGGCTGACCTGGAAAAGTCACGTGGGAAAGACATGCAATAAGGCAACAGCACTGACCTGACAACTACGCAGGGCAGTGGGCAGGAAGTGGGCTCTAAAGTCCCACGTCCTGCACTGGCTCTATATTGCGGTAATCAGACCGAGCATAACCTATGGGGCCGTGGTCTGGTGGCCAGCGGTGGACAAGGTATGCTTGGTGCTGAGGTTGCCAGACTGCAGAGAACAGTCTGCCTAGCCTTAATGGGTGCATTCAGAACAACATCGGGAGCAGCATTCAATGCCTAACTGGGTCTGCCGGAGCTTCCAATCTGAGGAAGGATCCAACAAGAGGAAGGATTGCTGCGACCAGTAGAAGGATGCAGCTATGGGAAGTGGTCCTGTCAATCTCCAGCTTCATTGAGCAAGACATACCGATTGTCGTGTCGCAGAAGGGGCTCCCACGTGATCTGCTGAGACTGAAACAGCTATTTGGAATAAACATCCCAACAAGGGACGAATTCAAGGAAGAGCTCTCCACAACCTTCTGAGAATAATCAGATACGGTATACAGACGGATCAAAAATGGCCAATACACAGTCGTCAGGTGCCACAATCTTCAAAGCAGGTCATGTAGAGGGCGAGGGCTTCGCATTGGGAACCAACATGATGGTTTTCCAGGCGGAGACATTTGCAACACTCGAAGTGGCCACACGTTTAGAAGTCAGACTTGAAGTAGAGCAGGACATCTATATCTATTTCGACAGTCAGGCGGCGCTGCGAGCCATCTACAGGAGCGGAACGAGTTCGAAGCTTATTCAAGACTGCAGGGATGCTCTAGAGTCACTATGGGTTCCTGGACATAGGGGCATCGAGGGGAACGATGGTGCCTACGAATCCACTAAGCGTGGTTCCGTCTCTCAAACTCTGAAGGAGTGGGCATGGTCATGAGGGACAAGGATAAACTGGAGACAGTCAGGAATATGTAGACAGACCAAAGAAGTCTACCATAACCCGGATAGATCCAAATCCTCGTGGCTTCCCGGGAGAAGCCGGCAGCGCCTGGGAGACCTTGCAGGAATCCTTACTGGACACTGCACACCAAACAGGCACATGCACCTGCTAGGAATGGTCCCTGCTAGGACAGTCTCACCCACTATGGGGCAGGGGAAACGTCGTCATACCACTTTCTGCGAGTGTGCCATAAGTGGGCGAGACTGCGCCATAGGACATTTGGAGCCGTTTTTCTTCATCGAGAGGAGTTTCCGACTCTGAAATAGGACGGGATACTCTCCTTCATTAGAGTGACGGGTCGACTCATGTAGGGAATGATGGTCCTGGTGGAGTAGGGATGAGTGGAGCGGGAGACTGTGAAAAGGGCCTCTAAAAAATTATTATTATTGTGTTTCACAACTTTCCTTTAAACTTTGTTTACCACATGTTTTCAAATCATATTTCGTTTTTTGTACATATTTTTTTTTCGTTTTTTACAATTCTAATCTAAATTTTAATTAAAAATTTTATATTTATTTTCTCATCCGTATTTTTTTTAACCATTTTAATTAATCTCCACCATTAAAACTCCATTCCAACCATTTAAATTAATTCTAGCACTTCTTATATTTCCTCCATTTCGTTTCGGTTTTTTTAAGACTCTGAGAGGAACTCTCTGAAAGGGTAATCAAGTCATAATTCACTTGATTACCCTTTCCTAGTAAACCTCTATTTAAAGAGCCATGATTAAAAATGTTAACACAACCTGAATAATTTTCATTAGCTTATTTGTATAGTAGCTATCGTTTACATACAACACAGAGTCAAAACTGATTTTGGCTATCAGAACATTATTAGAAAGAATTGTGAATACCACCAAATGTGAGTGTATATACATTTGTCAATCAAGACTTCTGCTTCAAATTCAATACAGCAATCCAGAACAAGTTGTTATTTGCAGAGTTTTCACATTAGAACATTTTTAAGTATAACTAAATAAATAAATAACTAATGGTGTCTGATAAAGGTAGGAAATACCTCATAAAGTGTAGCAATACTCTTGAGACTAGGAGTCTACAACACATCACACTTCATCAGCTGGTGTTATCGAGACAGATAAAAGTGCTATCTTGATAAATCTAATATAAATTGGTTCGTCTTCCCTGTGTACTTTATAAACTTAGCGTTAAATATGTTTTCCAAAATTGTGCTATTGCTTGCATTTTGCATTACAGGTACGGGACAACAGTACTTCATTGGGCAATTTAAATATTTTATTAAGATTCCTCTTACAGAAATAGTCAGAGCTGATCCATCAGAATGCTACTACTGCAGGACTGACCCTGGAATGGACCCTGATCCCGCCTTACCGCAAGATTGCGAAACATGCACAGCACCAGTTTTGGCACCAAATTTCCCAAACCATCCATTGGGAGGGTTTGGAACTTTGGGAACCAATCAAACCGGCTTTGCCTGCACCAAATTTGCAATCACGTTCGGGGGTGAAGGTAAGCAAGGTTGCATGCTAGTTAATGTTAGAAAATATTTTTTATGTATACTGCGATATAGGTAATTGGCTTAAGGATGACTTTTAAAGCCAACACGTCGCCAGTTTTTTCTGATGTCCATAATCTTTTCCTAAACTTTAGTTCAATGATTGTTTCTATTTTAGGTTCGACCTACAGGATTTGCACTTATGACAATTACGATGGCAAAGATGCCTGTACAAGTTTTAAAGAGAAAGCAGATGACCTGAAGCAATACGACATAACAATGACCTCTTGTTCATCCTGTAGTACTGATATGTGCAACTTGTGAATAACAGTTTTTTAATTAATTAAATTAAAGCTTACAAATTGCAAAAACATTACTGCTTTTGTGAATCGAGAGTTTATTTCTTGACTACACAATAAATTACACTAAACATTGCATAGGTCTGTGTTACAAGTGAAACAATCGACAATCTTAATAAAGTCACTGACTTCTGAGTCATGCAACGCTTGTTGAAACTCTGAACAAAAGTCTTTGCCCTCATAGAACTCAGGGGTGCATCCTCTTCGGGTATCAGCTAAAAATAAAGATAGCAACGTGGTTTTTATCACAGAAACAGTGAGAGATAGATTGCTTCTGCTATCTAAAGCATAGCGTTTTTTTATATAAGTGTGTTGTTCTCATTGCGCAAGCAATATGAGATCACATTTTTTTTTATTGTACTTATGTCTTTACTTTGTTGTCCATCAGCAAGTTTTAGAGTAATTTTGGAGCAAATGAAACTGGTATTGTCCCCCTCTCCTGCTTCTGAATCCTTAGAGTTCATGTCAAATGCGGCTGTGCACGTGCCAAACTTTTCTGATTTCGACAAAGGTTTGACTGAGTCATCGTAGCACTTTGAAGGTCCAGCAGTAACAACACCTAAAGCAATTTTCATGTGATTTCAATTTCTTAGTTTTTATCAGATTTTATTCTTACCTAGAAGAAAAAAGACAGCTAATATGAAGTAGTCGGGGAACATTGTCGCTGGGAAGTCTATACTCAAATAAGAGGTTTTAAAGGTATCAAAAATTGATCATAATAATGCTTTTGGTCAAGTGTTTTGTTTACCTTAGATAAGTGTTATAGTCATTATAAGAGTATGAGTTCTACAACCTTATCAGATAAGACAAGTTCACAAAATGATACTTGGTTCAATACAATGCAAGCTTCAATGGGTAACTTGAAGCAATAACTAGACAAGGGAAAATATTTCGCAGTTCTGTAATAATAAAATATACAGGAAGTTTCACGATTCAATGGACATAAAACTGGTACTTGAATTTTTGTTTAATTGTTTTTACTGATCATTGTAAGAAAATCTCAGTTTCTGCAAAAATGGACAAGAAAAAGAAAAAGTGTAGAATTTAATTTGCTATTAAGCTGGAGGACAAAATTCGAAAATTAATTTAGGGTTTAAGCTAAAAAAAAACATGTGGCCCCCTCCTAAACTACCTCTTCTTAAGTGGCCAGTCACATTTTGTATTATCTAAAGACGTCAATAAAATAAATATTGAGATGTTGTGCAGATCAGGCAATATCCACCGGCGTATTAGATCTAATAATGCTTGGCAGATGGCTCTCTGTTGGAGAAGCAGCCCACAATGCCCTGCACCTCGCAGGTTATCGAAACCCAAACGAAGTGTAAAGAGTAGGTGGTCACCATTTTGTAGGTCAACCCATCTGCATACTAGTTTCGGGATATTAGATCTAGTACTGCAAGGCAGGTGGCTCGCAGTTCGAGAAGCAGCACACAATGCTCCGCACCTCGCAAGATATCGGAACCCAAACGAGGTGTATCACGATTTGTCGATCAATCCATCTGCATACTAATTTTGAGGTCTACCCCTCATCAGTATAGCTTTGGCTGGCCGAAACATTGGAGACCGTGTGTCGCGGCTTTAAACCGAAAAAGGTACAGAAAAACGGTGAGTTGTTGTGCAGCATAGATGACATCCACCAGCGTATTAGATATTTTACTGAATGGCATATGACTCTCAGTTCGAAAAGCATCCCATAATGCTTTGCACCTCGGAGATTATCGGAACCCAAACGAAGTGTAAAAGGTAGGTGGTCACCAAATTGTTGATCAACCCAACTGCATACTAGATTCGGGGTCTACCCCTCATCAGTACAGCTTTGGCTGGTCGACAAATTGGAGACCCAAGTAGCGCGGCTTTAAACCGTAAAAGGTACAGAAGAACGATGAGGTGTTGTGCAGAGCGGGCGACATCCACCAGCGTATTAGATCTGAGAGTGCAATGCGGATGGTTCTCAGTTCAAGAAGCAGCCCATAATGCTCTGCATCGCGCAGGTTATCGGAACCCAAACGAAGTGTAAAGAGCCTTCATGCTAGTTTCGGGGTCTATCCCTAATCAGTCAGCTTTGGCTGGTCGATAAATTGAAGACCGTGTGTCTCGGCTATAAACCGTAAAAGGTGCAGAAGAACGGTGAGTTGTTGTGTAAAGCAGGCGACCTCCACCAGCGTATTAGGGTTAAAACTGCGTGGCACATGGCTCTCAGTTCGAGAAGCAGTCCATATTGCTCTGTACTTCGCAAGGTTGTTCGAGGTGTAAAAAGTAGGTGGTCACCAATTTGTAAATGAACCAACCCATCTGCATACTAGTTTTGGGATACTGGAGACCGTGTGTCGCGGCTTTAAACCGTAAAAGGTACAGAAGAACGATGAGGTGTTGTGCAGAGCAGGCGACATCCACCAGCATACTAGATCTAAAACTGCATGGCAGATGGTTCTCAGTTCGAGAAGCAGCTCATATTGCTCTGTAGCTCGCAAGTTATCGGAACCCACACGAAGGCTAAAGAGTAGGTGGTCACCAATTTGTCGATCAACCCATCTGCATACTAGTTTTGGGATCTACCCCTCATCAGTACAGCTTTGTCTGGAAGCCAAATGGAAGACCGTATGTCGCGGCTTTAAACCGTAAAAAGTACAGAAGAACGGTGAAATGTTGTGCAGAGCAGGCGACATCTACCAACGTATTAGATCTAATACTGCATGACAGATGGCTGTCAGTTCAAAGAATAGCCCATAATGCTCTTCATCTCGCAGGTTATCGGAACCCAAACAAAGTGTAAAGAGTTGGTGGTCACCAATTTGTAGATCAACCCATCTGCATACTAGTTTCCGGGTCTATCCCTCATTAGTAGCTTTGGCTGAACGATATATTGGAGACCGTGTGTCGCAGCTTTAAACTGAAAAAGGTACAGAAGAAGGGTAAGATATTGTGCAGAGCAGGCGACATTCAGCAACGTATTAGATCTAATACTGCACTAAAAAATTAAAAAATCACTTGATATGCAACTTGTTTTGGTGTCAATCACCCTGTATATTTAATTAACTAATTTAATTAAGAGGACTGTCAATATTTGTTTTAGATGTGAAATACATAAAACTTTGATATCATCAATTTTTTGACTCACTGCACTAACTATAAAATGCTGTGATTGTCAGGTTTACACATCCAATTAACTATAAGCATACCAAATAATAAAAGTCGTCATGAATAACTCAATATATGTACTTTCATGTGTCTTTTTAATATATTCTGTCACAGGTAAGTAAGATAATGTAAACTAAAAATGTATCGAAACGTTGAGAATTATTATTAGACTGTGAGGGTTTTCACGGCCGGTCAAAATACAATCTGAAGTGTTTCCGGTTTTGAAACCGTGGTCCAATGCAATTTCTTCTCGGTTACAGCTGCGGCAGACATTATAAAAGGCCATGAGGAAATGGGCGAAGTGGTCTTCCAGACGCTGACTGATCCGACTGTGGTGCCAGTAGCCTCCACTTCAGCCGTCTCGCTGCAAGTGGAGGGATTCGGGTAGGGGTAGTAGTGGTGCGGGGTTGCGTCGCAACAAAACACTTTAGTTTGTTGGGAATTATTCTTCAAATTTCAGATGAAATTGCAGTTTGATTCGGCGCTATAAAGAATCGTAGTATAATAATATACAGTTTTAAACATAAAATACAGCTTTCGAGATACACAACTTGAATTTGATTCAAAATTTGGGGTGTCCTAAGAAATTTAAATGTATCTTATAAGAAGAACAGATTGTTTGATAATCACATCAAATATCTAAGTATTAAAGAGTAGAACACGATGATTCTATCAACTTCAGAGGAACGAAACCTGTGGGAAAGTACTTGAGCGAGCAGTCGGTTACTGCCGTCAAATTTTGAAATAAATAAATAAAATTTATTGATATCAGGAGGGCATTGTTGTTTCACTACATCTAAGTTTTCTTCTCGAATTTAAAAACTTTTTGTATGATATATATAACAGAATATCAGAGAGAGCTTCGAACTGCTTCTGTTTTTTTTCTCAAAATTAAGAAATATGACACAAAGAAGTATTCAATACCTAGTATAAGGAGAACAGGATATACTACTTCTCACTCCTGGTAATTTTTGACCCAAAAATATTAAAAATTTGGAACCAGGAATACAGAATATCACAGACATTATTCGCCTACTCCCGACATTGCTTTTGCCACAAATATTGAAACTGAACGCCAAAAAAACTTCTTTCAGGGAAACTTTGAAATTTAAAATAAAAAATAAAACTTTAAAAGGAGAATACAATATCTGAGGCGTTATTCAAAACTAGTCCTAATGTCTCAAGTATAATGAAAATTTATTTATTTTTTGCGCAGTATGCCATATAGAACTCTCAGTTTATTCGCCACACCCTGATAACTTCCTGGTAAGGATTTGATTATTATATTCTTTAAAGAATATATTAATTTATCGAAAATCCTGATGTATCCAGAATTAGAAGAAAAAAAAATGTAATTCAATCACTGTGAGTTTTTTGTCAAAGTCAATGTACTCACACATTTCTCTAGTTTGTTGTGAGCACCTTTAATTTGTTATTAAATTTTGTACAATATTTCCTTAGACGTGGTCAGGCCTGAGTGCTACAGTTGCGTGGATAGCATGGACACAGAATTTGATCCTACTAAATGCGAGGTCTGCAATGAACCAGGAAATTTGACTTGGATCGATGAATCGGCTATCGAGGAGGGAACCGGTTTTACCTGTGCCAAACTTGACACACACTTGTCCTATTTGGGGATAGACTGGTGTAAGCAAGTTTATAGTTTAAAATTTTTTTATAATTTGTGATAAAATAAAATACACTCAACAAAAGATCATACAATTTCACATCATCACAAAGTTTCTTTTTATAATTTTTATTTTTTTTTATTTCAGATCGTAGTGAGAGGGGATGCATCTATAAAAATATTGGCGACCAAGACGTGTGCTCTTACATACTTTGGAAAGCCGCAGCTGCTGACTTGGGTGTCGAAACATATTGTGAAACGTGTGACACTGAGTTATGTAACAACTAATGACCGCTGTCTTTTTTTTTGTATCTTGAACAACAAAATTCTTCAAAAGCATTAAAAACCTTCAAGAAGAAACAATTTTAATTTCAGACATAAACTTAGTTTAACGTTATTACAAACAGTTCGGGACTGACATCGCTTTAAGCGAGAGCAACGTGAACTCGGACGACTTAAAGTTTAATTATTACCGCCGTAATTGCGATCCTTTATCCTTTAAGAAGGCAACTCTATTGTCCAAGATGAATGTTCCGTTCCCAGCACGCCGCATGATGGCTCTCCCTCGAGATAATACACGCTCCTCTATCCTCGGAACTTACTTTTAGAGCCACTTTAATTGCCCTAACCCTCTTTTTGAACTGTTAGATATTATGACCTTTTAGTTGCAGCGGGTCCGGATATTTCTCATTTAATTCAAAGCGAACGGGCAAAAGACGTTTCCATTCCTGGCAAGTTTAGGTCGACCCATTCTTTGAATTTGTCTTCAGCTGGTGATGTCTTTTCTTAGTTAAGTGGGCAATTAGTATGCAGGTAAGACCTAGATAAAATATTATATCTGGAACATATAGAAAGTCTTTATTGGTTCAACTAGGATTTGAAGACATTTGGTTTTGATTTAGCCACTTCTGCCTTTTCGTTTTCGACGTAGGTTTTGTTAAATTAATTGTTCTGTCTTTTATCTCTATCATTTTTATTTTTAATATTTTGGTTCTAAGAACATATATCGAGACGGTGATAGATCTAATGATAAGTTACTCTTAGAAGACTGTCGAGAAAAACTTAAAGAAACGAGAGAACGTCGACAGGAAATATGGCATTAGAAAACAGAGAAGACAAGCTTAAAGAATTACTGATTTCGTAGTTTTTAAAGCTATCGAAGACTATACTCTAAAGTGTTTTCCGGGCTTTGAAGCTGTGGTCTAATTGCAATCAGCAAGAATGGCAATGAACGAAGTGAATCCGATTGTGGTGAGCTCTGTGGTATTTATCTGACTGGGGTGGGGGTAGTAGTGGCGCGGGATTTCGGCGCACTTGAAGTATGTCGAAGTATGTGAATATGTAGCTTCCAGTCTGCATTTAAGAATGCAAATAACAAAGGTGTCGTCCACGTATCGGAACCAGCACTTTGGCCTCTTATTTGCCGTTGCCAGCACTTTGGCCTCAAAAATTTACATAAAACAGTTGGCTATTACTGGACTAAGGGGGCTGCCCACAGCTACACCATCAGTCTGTTCCTAGAAATCTTTCTTCCATTGAAAATATGTAATGCTGTAACACGTAACCTTCTGCACCTGCCGCCGGATTGTTGGAAACACCGTGTGCTCATTATTTTGTTATACGGGGTGTTCATTATAAAACTTCATTTAGTTGGCTGTGAAATGTCAAAAGAAAAGGATGGAGAATCAAAAGTCCTTTTATTTTGATTATGTCATTCTTTTCTGTCAAAATTTCATAGCCTGCTAGATGAAATTTTATAATGAACACCCCATATACAATGTTGTAGTGCCTTTAATACATGTTTTACTTCTTGTGCCAGTTATCAATAGACCCTAGATCGACATTTCCAGTGTCTCTTTAACCACTCCGTTAGTTACCATCCCGGAATTTTCATCAACACGCTGGAGAACGCTATTGAGTGACCCTAACCTCCTAAATACCGTAACGGGACCCTTAATCCGGTTATATTATTGGCGCCCAATGCGAGGCCATCAAATAAAGTGTTCCCTCGTGTTCCGTGAAAAATCAGAGTTGTTTGTGCAAAACTGCCAAAAAACATTGTAGTTCCTAACGTGTGCTAAAATCAGTGCGGACATTTCTCCCAGTTCCAGTTCCGGCATTTTACTCCTCCGACATGACGTGTCACGTGGTAGTTACAGTGTTGCCAGTGACAACTTCCGGAATTACTCCTGTTTTCGCCGCTGCTAGCTCCATCTACGTATGTGCCAACTGAACAGAACTGTCCCATTGTTCGAAGTATAATCTCGGAGTGACTCGCTCTACACTCGTTTGGCCCGTTAACGATTTCCAAGACTGTCAACAGTGTCATACCGTTTTGAAGTTGAAGTTCACACTGACATGGACTTTTTGATTGACATTTCATTCCTGTAGTGGGATTCTTAAGCTACGTTTACATTCACTTTCAAGTTCACTTCGAATTTGACAGTTAAGGAACTGGCGTTTACATTAGGCAATTTGTTTTGTAGGTTAATTTCTGCAATTTATAGGCAAATAACGGTTAATTATTTTATTATTAATATTTAAAACCTGGTTTTAAAATTTTAAAAAATATGTATAATGAAACAAAAATTGTGTTACTTGGAGGGTATGCTGCAGTCGTAGCAGCTGTACAGAAATTACGTCGTGAGCGAAAATGCAAAAGGAACGGAAGAATGTGGGTTAGAGAAATCTATTTAAGAAGGAAAGAACAGGGATTTTGTCACAACTTAGTGGCAGAGATGCGCCTTTCTAGCCCAGAGCTGTTCTTCAATTTCGCTCGAATGACTGCGGTTAGCCTAGAGCACCTTCTGTTTCTCTGTGGATCATTGCTTAAGAAACATTCTCCAAGAGAAGCGATATCTCCTGAAGATAGACTTCTTGTAACTTTAAGATTTATAGCAACAGGAGACTCTTACCCTAGTTTGGGATATGCCTTTCGGATTGCACCCTCAACAATATGCAATATAATTCAAGAAACCTGTGGGGCTTTATGGCAAGTGTTGTCTCCAATGGTCTTAGCATTACCATTAGCAAGTGAATGGTTGCAAATTTCACAAAACTTCTGGAGAATATGGCAGCTGCCAAATTGTGTTGGTAGTATGGATGGCAAACATGTGCGGTTTTTACAACTATAATAGTTATTTATGTATTAAGAGCGAAAAGTACAACTTTTTTGCTCGGAGAGTGAAGTTTGCCGCTCGACGCGAAGCGGAGAGCGGCAATCACTCGAGAGCAAAAAAGTTACTTTTTGCTCGTAATGCATACAACGTTTTTTCTGCAAACGATCAATTTCAAATAATGTGATCACAACCGAGCATAACTGAAGTCACAATCTGAAAATTTAAATCAAAGTGACAATGACGTTTTAAATAATTGGTTGAGTGGTGGTAGTTGCTGTTGACAGCAAGCGATAAAATCTTTTTCGCTTGCTGTCCTGGGCAACGCGCGGAAAGGTAAACTCACATTCTGATCCTCAAAAATGGTTAGGTTTTCGTTTGTCTAATGAAAGCGTAAAATGCGTCATTATTTGACGTTTGTATGAAAAAAAGTATTTTAGTTTAGTATTATTTGCAATATGTGATGCCCAATAAAATTTCACATATGTAAATATTGGGGCCTATGGGTCACAAAGTGATGGTGGGGTACTAAGAAATTCTGAATTTGGACAGCTTCTGAAGAATGGCATGTTGAATTTACCTGATGGACAAGAACTGCCAAATACCAATATAAAGGTACCACTATATTTTGTTGGTGACGAAGCATTTCCGCTTCAAACGGATATAATGAGGCCTTACAGTAAACAGAGAAATTCCAGAATGCCTGAAGATGAAGTCACATTCAACTATAGGTAATATAGTTTTTTTTTATATTATCAACTAAGTTAATGTGTTATAAAATATTTGTTTCAGGCTGTCTAGAGCCAGGAGAATAATTGAAAACTCTTTTGGTGTCATGGTTGCTCGTTTCCGAATTTACCATCGTGTGATTAATGCCAAGCCTGAAACTGAATATAATAAAAGCTACAGCATGTTTGCACAACTTTATTAAGAGACAACAAGCAGATAATGAGCTTTACTGCAATGCAGCATTTGTGGACCATGATTTAGGTGATCATGTAATCCCTGGTCAGTGGAGAAATGAAGTAAACATTGAGAATTCAGCACTGGGCCAATGTTTGCTCCGGTTTGGTAACAGAAACTACAGCAGGAATGCTTTTGACTACAGAAATTTCTTGAAAGAATATTTAAATGGAATTGGCTCTGTATCCTGGCAGACAGAATATGTTAAGCGCACTGAGTAATTTCGCTTTTCTGTAGTTTTCAAGTTAATAAAAGTATGTTTTTAATTAATGGTAGTATTATTTTATTAGGTATATTTTCTTCTGCTTACAGTTTGAAATAAATATTAATAGCAACAAACATAGTGATTTTAGTTAAAATAAATATAGATAAATAGGTACAACAAACTTAAAGACTGATAACACATAAATGTAGAATAAATTATTTTAACACAAATTATAGCACCATTAAGTTTTAGTTAATTATAGCACCGTTTAGTTTTCCTCTTAACTTGTAATAATCGTATTATAGTTTGATCCATAAATTCATCCCTATCACTCAAAGGAAAGTTTCTAAGTTCAGCAGCAATGTAGTTTGCAAAGTCTGTGACTTTGTCATGTTTTGCACCCTTGCTTGAACTGACTTCCTCGACTGAAGAGGAGATAGACTGCAATATAGCCAATGTTGGGTCATCTGACTTGGATGATTCTCGTTTTACAGGTCTTCTAGTACTGGCACCCATATTTATGGTTGGAATACTACTATTGAGTAGGGATGGAGATTCAAGCAATGTGTTGGTAGGACCGCTTTTAGAAGCAGTGACAAAACTTGTTATTGGAATGCTAGTGCCACTAATACCAGACTGGGACTGCATTTGAGGTGACTCGCTTGTGCATTTTGGATGGTATGGGAATGATTGGTAAACTTTGAGCATCAGGTATAATTCCCGTAGGATTTGACGCTGTACTATAAAGTCAAATTTGAATTGAATTTAATTTGTTATAATAAAGTTAATGAAATTGAACTACCTACCTTCTTGCAGAAACTGTATCAAACATATACCGAAAAAAGGACATTAATGGCCATTCATTCACTTTAGTGTATGCTGCACCACTCCTTGTTAAAGTGTTGAGTTTTGTTTCTCTCTATAGTATTTTTCCCTTAAGGATTTCCATTTTTTCTTGCAGATTTCAACTAAAAAATCACCATTTGCAATTTTCATAAAATATTGTTGGATTTGTTTAAATATAAAAGGTGCATTTCATAGACAGCTTTCATACTCACCTGAGCTTTGCATCGACACCGAGATATTTTCAAAGGCTGTTTCTTTCATTCGTACATTGCTGTAGGCCTTATTTTGGGGGTTGTAAATTGCTGGATAGTTACAAATTAATTGCAGAAAAAACTCTTCATTAAATTGGTTATTAGGTTCTGTATAGTCTGGGTTTGACTCAGGGTTTGTGTAACTCAGGGTTTGAAGTAACCGAAAATGGCTCATTTTCAAGTTCCTTATCCTCATAATACATTATTGGTTTATATCTTCAGTAAATGTAAGAGATCGATAGTAAAATAAAGTTAACGGTCAAATTGAAAAATTCAAAGATATAAACAAACTCACAACCTAACCTATAAATTTATGATTCTGCTTGCAGTTTTCAAGCAGCTAGACGCACTTCAAAGTGCACTTTGAAGTCAACTTGAAATTATTTCTAATGTAAATGACAGTATTGATATCCGTATGTCAATATCATTATTTTCATAACAAATTCGACTTCGAAGTGAATGTAAATGTAGCTTTAACTATGTAGTCGGTGGGCACCGAACCGATACCGACTGGCAGTCGGCAGTCGGGAGTGAAATCGGTATCGACTCGATAGCGATGCGAAGGGATTCTTAACAGCTCCCGACTAAGTTTCAGGCTTTTATGTTGGCAACATTTAACTTTGGACAAATAGTAAGGTTAGAATTATTTTTATTATTCTTTTTTCTTGTTTAAAGTCTGTACATCAGAAAAACAGTTCCTGAGAAAATTATAGTTTTAGAAAAAATATTGCCTATTGTAAATGAAATCATTAGGGCCCACGAAAATATGAATTTTAAGCGCCAGCGAAGAACATTCCGGGAAGCATTCAATATTGATAATATTAGTAAAGCCAGGTTTATTGAATTGTTTCGCCTTAATAAAGCCCTCTTTAATGAAGTACTGAGACTACTTACGCCCCATTTACATGTCCCGAGACACCGGAATAAAGTGTCAATCACAACAAAGATATTAATTGCCCTTCGATTTTATGCCACTGGTTCCTATCAAAGATGTGTGGGTGAGGATTTTAATCTTGCAGTTAGTCAAACAAGTGTTCATAGGTAAAAAGCTACTGAGGAAAATATTTTGCTTCAAAGACATATTTATTTTTGCATATTTTAGGTATATTCATGAGGTGACTAATGCAATACATGAAAACTTACACCAATTTATAAAATTCCCAGTGACCAGAAGGGAAATAAATGAAAGCAAACAAACATTTATGAACAAGTTTAATTTTCCTGGAGTGATGGGGGCGATAGATTGTACCCATGTAGCAATACTTAAACCACATGATGAGGAACATAATTTTATCAACAGAAAAGGATTTCATTCCTTAAATATCCAAGTAATATGTTATGCTGATTTGAAATTTTTGTCTGTCAATGCAAACTACCCTGGATCAACACATGATGCATCTATATGGAGGCAGTCACAAGTACGGGATTATTTAATTGCTGAATTCAGGCAAGACAATCTTCAATTTATGATGGCTTATTGGTGACTCAGGATATCCATTAGAACCATTCTTAATGACACCTTTTATTAATCCGAATGCAGAAACCCCCGAGGCCAGATATAATATATGCCATATTCAAGCTCGTAACACAATTGAAAGGGCAATTGGTGTCCTTAAAACTAGATTTCGTTGCCTTTTGAAAGAAAGAGTAGCAAGATATGAACCAGGTTTTGTTGGTAAATTGTTCAATGCTTGTGTCATTCTACATAATATGTGTCTTGACCACAATATTGGAGTCGATGAAGCTATCTTACCAAACAATGAACCAAATTTAAACTTTGTCCATAACCATCAGCCTGCTTTGAATCAGTTTATCAATGAGGGACGCAGAATAAGGAATACTCTCCTTCAAAACTATTTTGCTTGACTTTCAACAACAATAATATGTATGTCATATGTATATTTTTATTAATAAAGAACTATTAAAATAACTTATTCATTAGTTGATCTGTTTTTTATAACATCAATTAGTTCTTTAAAACTATCTTTGATAGTCTGATTAATGTTACCAAGACCAAC
The DNA here is from genome assembly GCA_951812265.1 of Taphrorychus bicolor. Lineage (NCBI taxonomy): Eukaryota > Metazoa > Arthropoda > Insecta > Coleoptera > Curculionidae > Taphrorychus > Taphrorychus bicolor. The sequence continues at coordinate 19,193,001 of OX638306.1, read as the reverse complement.
AGCCACTGTGCTCTCAATGCTTGTTAAGCATTCAATTGTGTCTTGGTAACATTTATTCAGACTATCTTGCTGTGTCGTGTTCTTGCGTTTTTTTTTTGAGCTTGAGGCACCTAAGTAGTCGTGGTCATCTTCTAAGTCACTGTCACATCTCCTTTTTCTGGGATTTGGAGTCAGCACAAAACTTGATGATTGCAAGCTCGATGGTATCACCTTTGAAGCACCACTATAACTGGGAGTTTCTGGTAAATTCACCACTACTTTTGCCATCTCTTCAATTTGTATAACAGGAAGCTAAAATATCCATAAGTATATATTAATATGTAAAACTTAAATATCTTACTCCTCTTTCTTCTACACCAACGCCTGCAAAAAAAGTTTCTCCCAGTATATCTAGAATTCTTTTTTCTAATTCGCTTAAGTCCTTTAATGGCGGTCCCCCTCCTGTTGCTTGTTGGGCTTTCCGCAATTCCAATGCTTTTTTCTTCAGATTTCCTTTGTAATCTGACCAAGTCTAAGAGTAAAATGTAGTTTCTTAATTAAACATCGACTTATAAATAAAGTGAGTACATACCTTTTGCCATTTTTCAATGGACCTTTCTCCCAAACCCACTGCATTTAGAGAATCCGACAGATTCGCTCACAATTCTCTAAATTTTGTTCGAGCACTCGAAACCGAGAGTCTACCTTTTGCAAAATCGGAATAACTTTCCATAAATTCTGCTAAAATTTCTAAGTGTTCCAATTGCAGCTTCATAGTTAAAGTTAAAACTTAAAACACGAACTGTCATGAACTAAATTCGATGTAGGAATGCGCTTGAAGCTACCAAGAAATACAAAATTCAAAATAATGTTATTGGGTTCATAAAATTTACTGGAAATTCCAGATCATAAAAAAACTGACCAATCACAAGCGACGGTGAACATTTTCGAATCTGTTTCGGCACCCTCACAGGTAGCGAGTAAAAATGACAGATGAAATCGTCATCGCGTCGATACCTCGTCGCTATCGACGTGGTTGAGAATAAGGTACTCGGGTCGTTACCTACCGATTAGAAGTTGAGAATCTGCTAGCTGTTGTTTACTTTTGAAAGTTGCGAGTTGCATTTTAATTTTAAATTCCTAAAATCAGCAAGTAGAATGATAGCGAAAGTGTGCCGACGGTCCAGCACATCGTCGTGACCCCCGAGATGTTGCAAAATCTGTTGGCGGCTATTCAAATAAACCCAAATTCGGCTCCGGCTGCAGTACAGTCATGGCAACTTCTCAGGATGCAAAAGTAGATTTACCGGAAAGCGAGGCAGCGATGTGAATGTTTTTATCGACGCCATCTGTGTATACAAAGATTGCTTACATTTACCCGAGGATCGCGCTCTTAAAGGTATTTCTATGCTCTTAACTGATGATGCAGCTACTTGGTGGCAAGCTGTAAAAGACTCTACCCTCACATTTGATGATGCCCGCTCTTCATAAAGACATTCCTATGGCCAAGCAAAACCACCTCGACAAACCTATAAGGAACTGTTTCGTAGTGAACAAGGCGAAGGAAAGGCTGACCTTTTCATCAGCAAGGCCCGATCACTACTATCACAACTAAAAGGCGATTCAGCTATAAGTGAACACATACAGCTGGATATGGTGTATGGACTCCTAAATGTACATATTAGGGAGAAGGTGTTACGTGATCGTATCTGCTCATTTAAGGAATTAATTGAAACTGCTCGTGTGGTTAAGCAAACTTCTGCTCTCACAGCACCCCCAGTAGTACTCAAGAAACAGCCTGATTCCCAGATACGTGAGCAATGTGCATATTGCAAAAGTATGGACATTAAGGACAGTAAGATGGGTAGCAAGGAAGCTTGCCGTAAACTAGCACCAGTCAATGCACTGAATGCAAGCTCACATAATGGAAAGCAGGAACAAGGTGGCCCAAACAAACCACCTATGCAAGATCACTTTCGTAAACATATCTACAATGGATAACTGACCAACCCATTGGCCTGCTATGGTTGTGGATTACTCGGCTACGTCAAGAGCAACTGCCCAACCTGTAGTCGAGCTCAAAAGCCTGGTGCCAATGATGCAACTGGCATGTTCGTTGAACTTACGGCTGACTATATTCGCACCGACGAGTGCCCCTCCTATATCCTTTGTGACTGTGTGCAACCAACACGTACCCGCCTATCTGGACTCTTGTGCATAGCACAGCATGGCAGGTACCATGTTAAAGACAATATTACATGAGAATCATGCCCCATTCGAGACCCAACTAATTAGAATGACATTAGCTGATGGAGAACCTAAACTGGTTGATGCCAAAATTTTGAAAGTGCCAATCATTGTACAGGGACGTACTCACCTGACCACTTTCTATGCTATCCCAGAGCACCAACATAGTAAGACCTTACTTGGAGCGGACCTCCTGAATGCTGCCAATATCGTATTGAATATACCTAACAAATGCTGGTACTATGGAGAGAACCCATTATCTACTTATCCCTTTGCCACTTGTAATACATTGGAAACCTAGCCAACGTGCACTAATAATTTTATCAGGACACAACAGAGTGACACGCTGTTAAGGGACGATGAAGCTCACGACCTTAGTCCTCAAGCTCACGACCTTAGTCCTCATCAAAGGGACCAACTTAACAAGTTACTATTTCAAAACCAAAAATCTTTCGAAAAGAGTGGGGAACCAACTAGTTTTGCTTCGCATCTTATACAGTTGCTGGATGATGACCCAGTTGCAGTACCCCCCTACCGACTATCTTCCGTAAAAAGGGACCAACTCAAGACTGAACTCGACAAGCTACTGGCTGATGGTTTTATTGAGGAATGTCAAAGCCCCTATGCCGCACCTGTAGTGCTCGTCCCAAAGAAGAATGGCGGTGTTCGACTCGCTGTGGATTACCGAAAATTGAATGCTAAGACTAGACCTGATAGATACCCACTTCCCCGTATACATGATACACTCCACGCTGCTCAAAAAAACCAATTTATGTCCACTCTCGATCTGAGATTTGGATACCACCAGATTGCAGTCAAGGCCAGTGATCGAGATAAGACTCCCTTCATCTGTCCATTTGGAACATTCCGGTACGTACGAATGCCATTCTGATTGCGGAATGCACCCTCAACGTTCCAAAGATTAATGGACCGGTTCCGAGCAGGCCTACAAGATCTGAACATATTTGCATATTTGGACAACCTAATTATTTTGTCAGACTTCTTTGAGGCCCACATGTCACATTTGCAACAAGTATTTGAAAGGCTCCTTTTGTATAAGCTCCATCTGAATCGTGAAAAGTGCCATTTTTGCTGCTCCTCTATTGAATATCTTGGGCATCTTATTACACCCAACGGCTTATCTCCAAATCCCAGCAAGATCGCTTCCATTGCGGAAAAGGTGCCGCCGCGAAACCTCAAAGAACTTTTGTCCTTCATTCAGACCTGCTCATGGTACAGACGATTCATCAATAATTTCGCCGTAATAGCTAAACCTCTAACTGACCTTACCAAAAAGAATGCCAAATGGGAATTGACCAGTACCCAATCCGAAGCCTTCCAGAAATTGAAGACACTCTTAACATCTAGTCCCATCCTTCGCCAAGCAGATCCCACAAAGCCCTACATTGTGAAGACAGACGCTTCTGCTTCGGTGCATGCCTGCTCCAGGGGGAGGGATCTGAGGAAAGACTAATCGAATATGCCAGCAGACTGTTTACCTCAGCCGAACAAAACTATACGACCACTGAGCGTGAGGCCCTAGCTGTCATCTGGGCTGTTACCGACAAATTCTGAGGTTATCTGGAGGGTGCCGAGACACATGTGAGATCTGATCATCAACCCTTAAAATGGCTGATGAGCCTGAAATCACCCTCTGCCCTTCAATCTTATGACCTGTCTATAGATCAGCAGGCCGAACCAATTTTATTGCTGACATGTTATCACGTCCATCCATACCAGATGAAGTACAGGTGAATCTGATTGTTGTAGATTTACTATCCGGTAAAGCTGAGGAAATTAGAGCGGCTTAACTTAGTGACCCTGAAGTGGAGCAGATATTGCAATGCTTCGAAGCTCCTGATCCCAAGAGTGACACCTTCAAGATGTGGACTGAACGAGGCTACCTAGTGAACGACGGTGTCCTGTACCGGTATGCCCCTGACGCAGACGAGGAACAGCCTCAGTTAATGGCACCAAAGTCCGAAATTCCCCGCATTTTGGCTGAGGTATCACCACTCGCCTTTGAGTGGCCATTGTGGCATTGAACGTACCCTTCAACGCATAGCCAGCCGATACTTTTGACTCGGTATGCGAAAGACTATAACTGACTATGTTCACAGATGTTTGGAATGCCAAAGATCCATCCAATCAAAAGCCCGCAGGCTTGTATCAAACACCAGCTCCGGCCCAGAGATTCGAGACCCTGTCTATGGATCTTTTCGGCCCTTTACCAGAGACTAGGGTTGGATACAAATGGATCCTAATCATAGAAGACACCGCTAGCAAGTGGGTGGAACTATTCCCATTGACGGTGGCCAGACGAAATCATCCTACGTTACGGAGTTCCGCGTAGAGTTATCTCAGACAACGGTGCTCAATTTGTTAGCGGTGTAATGCAGCAAACAGCCTACGTCCTAGGATTCCGCCAATCGTCGAAAGAATCGGGATATGAAGACCCAGCGGTCAATTCTAGTGGCTAATGATCACACAGAGTGGAAGACTAAGTTACCTTCTGTTAGGTTCTCAATGAACAGTGCTAAGGCTCAAGCCACTGGTTATACACCAGCGTTCCTCACATTTGGAAGAGAGTTGAGATCCCCAGATGATGTAGGCCGAGACGTGCAAGCCATCCTACAGAACGACCACCTCGCATTACAGCTAACACCGTATTTGCGAAACATCGGCTCCGTATTACGCAATGCCCGTGACACCTGTGAGGCTCAGCAGGACCGATCTGAGAAATATGCAAATCAAAAGCCCCGAAAAGGCTCAACCTACCATGTTGGAGACGAGGTGCTAGTTGAAACGCACACCCTCAGCAGCCAAAGGAGCCAGTACACTTCGAAGTTCGCTCCAAGACGTGATGGACCATATCTAATATCTAAGATGGTAACTCCTACCACCTACGAAGTCTCATCCCTTGATGTCCCGAAGACAGTACTCGGCAAATATCACGCCTCGGTTTTAACCCCTAATGACCCAGCCGCCGAGACCGTGCCTCCGTTCATATCCAGAATGCCCTCCAGCTTTCACACAGAGGATGCTCTATGCCCTGAAGTATGGGAGAATTTGCCCAGCCAGTCAGATGAGACGCCCGTAGAGAACGCTACTTATCGTACCCCATTGGAAGACACCCCCGACCAATCAGACGCGTTACCGGAAGAACCACCTTCGGTAATCACCCGGTCAGGACGTTCCAGCGTTAGGCCGAGGTGCCCCTGCTGCCAAGATACTGCTACTCTTACTCTTCCTCACCGCCTCGGTTCCTCGAGTAGACGGGGAGAATTGTAACACGTAACCTTCTGCACATGCCGCCGGATTGTTGGCAACACCGTAGAACTCCAGTCTACCCGGCCCAGTCCACATAACTAGACCGTGTGCTCATTATTTTGTTATATGCAATGAATTTTTTACTTCTTGTACCAGTTGTCAATAGACCCGAGATCGACATTTCCAGTGTTTCCTTAACCACTGTGTTAGCTAGCATCTCGGAATTTTCATCAACACGCTGGAGAATGCCATTGAGTGACCCGAACCTCCTAAATAACGTTAATCCCGTTATAATGCTTAGGCAGTGTTGTTACAACTTGACAATATCTTGTGGAAATTCCTGGTTAATACGTTCCATAGCTTCCTTAATGGGTACTATCGTGGAGAACGAAACAGCTGACGAGATTTTTTCCTGGAGAAAAAGTCAAAGAATGCCGTTTTTCGACGAAATGAATCAAGTTTTTTATAAAGCTGTCAGTATTTCCTATTTTAAGTTGCAGCAGTTTTGTGAGGTGTTTCATGTGGATTTAAACACGACAACAATTTCAACAGGAAGGAGAAAATTACGTTTCTAAATGCAGACTGGGAGCGAGTTCTACGGCATAATTCAAGTGCGCCGAATCACCGCGCCGTCTCTAGCCCCACCGCAGCCCCTCCACTGCAGCGCGACGACATTGACGCGGAGGAATAAATTCCACGGAGTTCACCAAAGTCGCATCAGTCAACGTCGGGAAGCACGGGAGATCACTTCGCCCATTGCCCATTGCGCCAGCTATAGACGAAATGTCAGAAAGCAATTCCAATAAACCATGGCCTCAAAGCCCGGAAAACGCCTTAGATTATATTTTGACCGGCCGTGAAAGCCTCCACAGTCTAACATATCCATATCCATAGTTTGCAAGAATTTGAGATAGTAAAATAGGGAAATATTTGACTTATGTATTTTGTTTTTATTTGTATACTTTGTCGTTTCTCTACTTTATACTTAGTGCTGAGGAAGACCTCAAAGTCGAAACGGTGGCGATTTCTAAAGAGTGAAGTATCTTTATTGTCCTACACCTGCTACTCAAACGTTCATACTAATTATCAAAGGACGCTAAGCACCGATGAAGTCATTTAATGGCTTCATCGGTGCTAGACTGGTTTCCTTAACTAACCGAAAATTAATAGTAATATAAATAAATAAAAATTATTTATTTTTCTCTGTCTGAATATAACTAATATTCGTTTTTTGTTCCAGTTCGTAACAGTTTGAGGTTATGACTTTTTTGAACATGTTTTTGAATAATCTTTTAAAGTATTACAATATTTCAGTTTAGTTCCTTAATACTTTTAGTAAAAATCCAAAAATATTTTGAGCAAATTTTTTAAATTTAACTTTGTAAAGTTTCTCAGCCTGTTTTCTTGAGCTGTAATCCATCTGCTCTCCTCTGATCTGTGCCATCCTTTCAGATCAAAGATTTTATTTTTCTTTGAAAATACTTTAAAAAACACCAACTTCCTTCCAAACTTATACATAACAAATTTCGTGAAATCGTCAACCGGTTTTCCCGGGACACAAACGATAAATTTCAATCCGCCCGGCTCATTTATTCTCCACTTTCCTCAGCAAATAAAGTTTGGATCGATTAGCCCCTATCTCCTCTTGTTTCTGTCCTATATAAACTTAGTTCGACTGTTCCAGAAACTCTGTACATATATTTAATAGCCCGCCAAGATAGGAGGTTGTCTCAAAGTTGACCTGACTTGAGAGACAAAGGACAGGAGCATTTATAACGCCCCCCTTTCATCTTAGCTGAATATTGTTAAATGAAGCGTGCAATGGAAAACGTAATGAGTAAAACCACGCCACGTCTTCGGTATACAAACCTAGGATAATGGCGTATTTTGGAACGCCAAAGTGAGATGCACATTGCGCTTTAACCTAATTTTAAGGGATGTATTGGGTTAATTAATCATGTTACATCAAGTCTTGAACTTATCCAAGGGGATCCACTTTTATTACATCATCCCTCTTTCATGTATTTCCTTCATAAGAATTAGCAAAAAATTAAATTATTTATAAGTATTTTAAGAGTATTTCAAAAAAAATTTTTTAAATTTCTTTTTTAATTTAGATTTTGTTCTCTGAAAAAATAAAAAAAAATCGTTCTGCGTTTTTTGGGCTTCGCAGAATCTAAAAAATAATTCATGAATATAGCTGATTACAGAATCTAACCTGAACTAACCTAAACTAAAATAAAGCTTGATCAGATCTAAACTGGTAACTAAACTAAAATTATCTAACCTGAGCTAATCTAAATATTCAGCAACTTGAAAAATACACATTTTTTATCATAGTAAATGTTGCAGTACACATATGTAATTGTTTGGTAAAAGGGTTCAGCTAAACGCAAGTCTTGTCCTGTTTCTTTCCAGCTGACCGGTTCATACCATCAGTAGGGAATAGTAATGAACTTGAGAAAAAGACAGCACAACAAACATAAAGTTGTAGTGCTTTAAAGTATATCTAGTTGCTGGACAAGCCCAACATAAGAAGGAAATAATAAACACATTTTAAAACCATTTTAAATAGTAAAAAGAAAGCCGTAGTAATAATATCTAAAAATAACCCAGACCACATTTTTATTACTCTACAGAATCAGGACGTAGGAATAGGTTTGCTGATTTCCTCACTGGCTTTGCAGCGTCGCGACGGATTAATGGTATGGACCGCTCCAGATGATTGGCTGATGTCTGCATAAATGCATTCGGTCACCGTGGGGGGGGGGGAGGCGGAGTTCAAGTTCAACTTTCGTATAAAGTGAACATGTATCAAAATTTTAAGAGGTGTAACAGAAAAGCTGCTAATCTACTGAGCGAGTTAAAAGGATTTTCGAAATTCCTCAACTTTACCAATCTGTATAGTCGAAACGCCTAGAGATAGATCTACGAGGTCACATATGTTTCACACATTGTTATTACCCTAAATAACCAGGACGTAGGAATGCGTTTGCTGATTTTCCCATTGGCTTTGCAGCGTCGCGACGTATTAATGGTATGGATCGCTCGAAATGATTGGCTGATGTCTGCATAAATGCATTCGTTCACCGTCGGATGGGGGAGTTCAAGTTCAACTTTCGTGTGAAGTGAACATGTATCAACTTTTTAAAAGGTGTAACAGAAAAATTGCTAATCGAGCGAGCGTCTTAAAATGATATTCGAAATTCAACAAATTTACCACCCTGTATAGTCGAAACCCCTAGAGATAGATATACGAATTTACATATTTCTGTAATCTGCTCCTTGAGATCTATTAGACTGAATATGTGTGTTTCCACTTAAGAAAAATCAAGATGGCTTCGTATCTGTCAAATTTAGCGACCAATAAAGTCGCTGGCCTTAGATCCGAGGTTCGCCGTAGATGCAATACGACCTACATGTATCAAACTTTTAAGAAATATAACAGGAAAACGGCTAATCGAGTGAGCGGCTTAAAATGATGTCTCTGTGCAGTCGTTGGACACCGCAAGGAATAGAGAAGCAATGGAAAATTTTATCGCAAACATCCATTAGGGGAACGCATTGGAAGGGTTGCCAGTTTTTCATTGATATCAACTTTCAAGTTATGTTCTAAAGTTAGTTTTTTTTAATAGGATGCTTTATATATTGTCACACATAGATAAAACGGTTGTTGGGTGTAGTTGAAAATAACGTAATACGTAAAAGTAAATTTGGCGTACTATTATACTTGCCTTTATTGATTTTTGATACAAAATATACCTATAACATACGTACTTTTTATTCCAATGTCACCTGTTCATGCCTGAAACATTACGTCACGCCAACAATCACACCAAGTTTTTGTCATAACAACTAATTGATTGTTGATTAATTCAGCTGTCATACTGTTGACAAAGATAATGTTGTTTATGTATTGTATGTTTATTCCTTGCCTATGTTACAATGAATTGGCTCGTAGGAAAAATATTGTTCCTAACTCGTGCGGAAAGTGTTTTTCCCGCACTCGTCAGCTGCCCGAACTCCGCTTCGCGTCGTTCGGGCATCGGCAGACAGCGTGCGGGAAAGTATGGCTTTCCGCACTAGTTAAGAATATAAATATTTTTCACTTGTTCTATGGCAACGAGTAACTTTTTTTTACGCTGTTATGGGCGACGTGCGAGAAAGAAAACCGTGAAAATATGTGTCAGTTTGCATACTGTCAGTAATGCGCAACGCGTGTCATATTTTGACGGTTGTAGAAAAAATTTTTGCTGTACAAGCTTTACTGAACCTTTTGCGGTTTGGGTACCGGGACTTACGTTACCTCTCCCGAATGGTCCTATGCTGATCTTTAAAAGAGAACGGGGTGTTTCAAGCTAGATAGGATAGCAGTAGAAATAACAAGAAGAGGATCTATGTAAGCTTCTATTTCCTATGACCTGGTGAGGGTTTTGAGTAGAACTTGTACTTTAGAATGACCTTAAAAGTATCTAGTCTAGCAAATTTCGTGTCAACGAAAATACAGAAATAACGGAAACAGAATGCACAGTAGTTCTTACCGAAATTTTAGGTAGGCTAGAATCATATATTGTGTCTCAAGTAAACGGACCTCGTAGCTCGGATCGACCTTACGGGTGCAAAATGACTTAGGTGCATCTGCCCTTCTCACTACTTTAACACTGTAAACTTGACTGTAGGCTTCTATTGGTGGTCTCAGTTGCTTCTCGCTCGTCCGTTCGGCGTAGCGACGCTCCTTCTCGACCCCTATTTACCAGTTCCCCAAAAACGACCCTTCTCGCGAGTCCCCAAGGCTAGAGTGCTTTCGCGAATCCCCAAAACATGGTCAGCACTCCCCTTGATGAGCACCCCGACTAAGACTTCTTTTTCTTCTTTCTTCTTTTAAGCAGTCGGCTCATACCTGATTGTGGTCGTTCGTCCTTCCGGTGTAATGTCAACCTCCAACCGGAGTCTCTTCGTGAGTACCCAGACTAATACAGCCATTTATCTTTCGAAAAACGCTCGTGTTAACTGACTTTATTGTCAGCAAATTTTGGATCGATCCCTACAGTAGAGACGGCGGTACAGGTCACACGCGTTTATTGAGTGCTCGTCTGTTTTGCTACATCCTGCTCAATAAACTAAAGTTATTTTACTAAATTTTAATTAAGAATGAGTGAAAATAGTGATGGTGCTAATGAAATAAAAAAAGGACAACTAGACATTCTACAAAGGTGGATTTAGTGATTCAAAGGAACAGAATTGCCTCAACGGGATCAATAAACATACTTAAATCGGAAATAAACAAACTTGTCGGTATTCAGGACAAAAAAAATCTAGATCGGATAAATAACCTTGAACCTAATCATTATGTGTGGTTAACGTCCTTGTGGCCAATGAATAGGAACAGGTTTACGGGTATAGGACTGAATAATTTTTTTTTCTGGTCGATCATTCTGTCAAGAAAGACGCCGCTTACAATTATTTCGAGACGGCAGTGCCTGGTTTGGTCCATTCCAATTCCTCCATTATGTGTACTGGTGCACTAAGCTTCATTGACACAATTATGTTCTCAACCAAAAAAAAAAGCTGGAAGCTGGTTTTATTCAGTCCTATACCCATAAACCTGTTCTTATTCTTGAACCTAATATGGGAAGTTCGGCACCGGCAAAAGATGATTTGCAAATACCTGGGTCATCCGATAAATATGAGGTACATGACTCCTTATTGGAATCTATTAACGACCCCAAACATAGTTTTGTGCCTTGTAATTTTTTAACACGAACTCTACCAAAGAACATTAATCCACCGGAAAAAGACAAAACACAGCAAGTTATAAGAAAACGCTTAGGATCTCCAGGATTATTTAATGAAAGCAAGAAACAACGAGAAGGGAACAAAGAAAATTTTTCAGATGAAAATGATGAATCTGAAAATATTCAGGATTATCAATGTCAAAATGCGAATACGTCGCAACCATTCCGTATGAACTTAATACAAGACAGTTTTAAATCTTTGGATATTCTGAATAACTTGATAGAAGATACACTAAGCGAACAACTCATAATGTTAAGAGAAAACGTAAAAGCACTACGCTCAGCTAGCTACACTATATCCAAAAATATTGTATTATTAACGGAAAGCATTGCAGAACTTGAAAAAGGAAAACTACATTTAGAATACAAAATAAAATTGGATGTAATGGCTAATATGGTAAAAGGAGTCCAAAAAGACTACTTGCAGGATAATGGAAATAATGCCGAGAAATCTGGTATGGCTACTAAACCAAAAACATATGCGACTGTAACCCAGTAAGAGGTGAAATTTTATAGAAACACAGAAAGAAAATTGTCATCTCCTGGTGAAGGCAAAGTTACCACTCAAAAAGACACAACCTGGACAACCCCTATAACAAAAAAGACATTAGAACTCTAATTCGTATGGACAACCTAACAGATCCTTTAGAAACAAGTTGACGATTAAACCAAGTGATAGATAACAAAATTGATTATTTTTCCGCATTTTGATCCTTCAAGTGATGCAACAGGTTACAATACAAGATACTCAAATTCTGGGTGTTCGCCTACCTACAAAATAGCTCAATATTTGCATAGCACTCTATTTAACGTCACCAGTACTTATCACTAGACTATTAAAAGCTCTTTTGAGTTTGTGGATTTTGCAAAGTCTGTAAAATTGCCTGTCGATTATATCTTGGTTTCTTTGGACGTGGTGTCGTTGTTCACCAACATTCCCAGGGACCTGGTCTTGGCTATCGTTCGTAAGAAATGGAGGCACATCTCGGCTTACACAACATTGTCTAGAGGGTCCTTATGTGAATTGATTGGGTTCCTTTTCGATAACAGCTATTTTGTATTTGAGGGAAAGTTTTATGAACAGTTGGACGGCTCGGCATTGGGTAATCCGGCTAGTCCGGTGTTGGCAGGCTTGGTGGTTGACGACCTTATTACAGTGGTACATAAGCGTGTTCAATTCCCTATACCATTTATCAAGCTGTATGTGGATGACACTATTTTGGCTTGCCCCAAGAACAGGTTGCCAGAGCTTTTGCAGTATTTCAACAGTTATCATCACAAATTACAGTTTACTGTAGAGACAGAAGTAGAATCTACATTGCCATTTTTGGATACCCTGGTTGTGAGGCGAGACGATGGTATTCTCCTGACTAACTGGTACATAAAGCCCACTGCCGCGGGTAGAGTCGTGAACTATTCGTCTTCGCATGCTGCCGGCCAGAAGCTTTCCATCATTAAAAATCTCTTTTACAGAGCTATTAAACTTAGCAGTGATGTGTTCCATAAGGCGAACATAGAGATAGGAAAGAACATCTTAAAAGTGAACAACTACCCATCTAGTTACATCAGCCAAGTATCGAACGAATATCGTCACAATATTACTCCTGGATCCCAACCCCAACCTCGTGAGAAGACATTTTGTAGGTTCCCATATGTTAAGGGACTGTCGGATAAAATCCAATATCAGCTAAAACGCGTCCACCCCTCTATAACTTTTGCATACTACAACACCAAAGATATTAGCCAAGTGTTCTCCAAACTCAAACATCCCGTTCCTGCCCCTCACTGCTCTGAACTAATTTATAAGATACCATGTATAAATTGTGACAAGTGCTACATTGGCATGACACGACAATATTTGAAGAGCAGACTATACCAACATGAGTATGACTGCAGGGAACTCAACAGACAGAAGAGAGAAAAAAACGCACTTGCCCAACATCATTTCGTGTTTAATCATGACTTCGACTTCCCGAATACCTGTATCCTAGATCGGGAAGTCAAATACCGAAAGAGAGCACTCAGCGGGATGGTCCACATCTACATTAGCGACACGGTCAACGACAGAACCGACACCCAGAATTTGAGTATCTTGTATTGTAACCTGTTGCATCACTTGAAGGATCAAAATGCGGAAAAATAGTCAATTTTGTTTTCCACTTTTCGAATAACATTAATTAGTGAATAATATAAATAACCATAGATCCTATACTCTCTTTTGATAGCACACAGGTACAATATACTCGTTGAAATCGGCCGAAATTACATACTGGGCCACTGATATCTGTCTGTTTCCGTTTCGTTTAGTTGTTGGGTTCTTCTCAAGCTGTTGTTTGGTCCTCTGGTGTCGTCAAAGTGTACATAAGTCCATAGATGTGTAAGTACCGATATGGTACTTTGTTTTGATTTTAATGACAAACTTTTCTGATTGAAAAAGGTAAGCTCGACACATCCTTTTTTATATCTCCACAGTATGCACGGATCCCATATAATAGATTAAGAGAATTTATTTTTACTCATGTATTGTGTTTTAGTCTGTGTACTTTTGTTGGTCGTTTATCTTTGTAATTAGTGTTTTTACCGCCAATGTACATACAATTATTGTATTTTAGCCCTGAGGAAGACCTCAAATAAAGGTCGAAACGTTGGCAATTTCAAAAAAGTGAAGTAGCTTCTTGTCCTACACCTGCTATCTAAATGTTTAAAGTAGAACATATGCCAAAAAAAGAGTTTTTAATGAAAGAAACAAAAAATGTTTTAAGGACGCTCTTATTTTGTTTAACTGGGATTTGTTATTTAACTTTCGCCTCTATTTAGTAAATGATCAGTGGAATCATTTTATTGACAGAATCACTGACCTTCTGAATAAGTGCTTTCCACTTCAATCAGTTCCTAACCGCAACTTTAACAAAGCTAAGTATAGACAAAATTATCCGGAGATGAGAAGCTGCAAAAAGGAACTAGACCTCTTATATATGTTAACAAATAATGACCAGAGTTACAAGGACCTGTACAGTTCCAAAAAAAGACAATATGACCTGCTTTTAAAAAATAAAAAGACCTCCTTTTACGATCATAAAATTGGTACATCTGATAACAAAACAAGGTGTAGATGGGGGAACGTTAATGAGATAGTAGGTAAATCTAAAAAAGGTAAACTAAAGGTGCCCAAGACAAATAGCCAATAATTTCAACAATTATATTACGTCAGCTCAATCTGTTTTATTGGGGAACCTGCCAACGGATCCATTCTGTAGTGTAGAACCGCCTTTTCCAGAATCTATTTTCCTGCCTCCAGTTGACCACAGAGAAATATTAGATATCATAGGCAGGCTGAAAAATAAAAAATAGCTTCGGTTATGATGAAATTTCAACTTCTTTAGTAAAGCATGTTTCAGCATCACTATTAAAACCTTTGGTGTTAGTCATTAATAATTCTCTGCAATTTGGGGCTTTTCCCAATCAGCTGAAATTGTCTGTTGTAGTACCTGTGTATAAAAAGGGTGACATCACGAATATACCGAATTACCGTCCAATCAGCTTCTTGCGAGTATTTTCCAAAATTTTTGGGCGTGTTATGTACGACCGTATAATACAGTTTCTGCAAATCCACAATATCCTCACGAGTGCACAACATGGATGCATCAAAGGGAAATTAACACTAACTGCTTTGTTCGATTTTACTGAATGTGTCTTGAGACACCTTGAGAAGGGCAATATGCCATTGGGAATTTCTCTAAAGCATATGATACCCTTGATTATAATATCTTATTTAAAAAATTGGAACTCTGTGGTATTCGTGATGTTGCACTTAATGGACCAAGTCGTATTTAGCGGGAAGGCAGCAGATGGTTTCCATCGGCAGGGATTTAGATCGTGTTTACTCTGACAGAGTAAAGGTTTTACTAGCCCCAGTGTAGCGTCTTGGGTCCGTTATTGTTTGTCATCTATATGAATGATATTATTCAGCTTAGAGAAGCAGATCCTTAACTGTCAAATACTGAACTACGCGGATGACACGAATTTTTTAGTATCATCGAACGACAGTTTGGAGTTAAAAAAAAGCAAAGTCATAAAGACTACAACTGATTCTAGAGCCTGGTTACAAAAAAATAGACTAGTTTTAAATCAAGACAAAAGAAAGATGATGTTATTCACAACTCGTGGAAAAACTCTGGTTTGACGTTTGAATCCTCAACAAGGTTTTTGGGTGTAATTCTGGATAGTGAATTTTCTTGGACGCATTGCGGGTTCTGTCGAGTTATATAAATATGGACAATAGGAAAATTGTATATTACGCTAATTTTGAAACCCATATTATATGTGGTATAATCTTGTATGGAAAAAGCAAAGACATAAATAGGATTTTGGTTTGTCAAAAACGAGCGTTAGGAACTATATTGCGCATTAATTTTAGGGAATCGTGTAGGGGTAAATTCAAACAAAATAAGATTCTTACCGTAACAGGTATTTATGTACAGGAATGTGTCATGTTTTTTGTACATGTTTTGTTGATTGTATTTTTTTAGCTGATTCAAATGACCTAGAGTTTTATACCTTTATCTCTGTTGACCGGCGAAAACCTTTAGAATGCACTTCTTCACCAACTGGCCTTATTTTTCCACCCTGCCCCTTAGCTCCTCTGTAGAACTAGCCCTTGTGTCTCTTTGGTACTCTTCTTTTCGCCACTATGTTCTGCCTTCGACGGGATTTGCATAGACGGAATGATATTAGATTACTACAGCTCTGTATATAACTTTGGTACCAATAGTAGAGCATTACACCCGTTACTCATGTTCACACTTTTGAACTGAAAACGATATTAAAACCTCAACAATTTTACATTTTCTCCCCACCTGTTTAACTTTTTTCAGGGCTCCTCTTGAACATAACTATTAAACTTTCCAGTTTGATCATATGATTCCTTCTTCGGCATGAAAACCTGAGTCTTTATTTCATTTCGTTATTTTTCTTTCAATATTTGTTTCCAAAGGTTCTGTTTTTGCGGTTTTTATGCTCAATATATTCCAACCATCTGTTTCAACTGTTACTGACTTATTAATTTGTTTTTGATTTTTATTTTTTCTTAAATTATATTTGGTGTTGAAGATAATGCAACTATTTGCAGTTTGTTAAAATTATTTGCTGTTTTTTTAAAAATTTTATATATGTCCAAACTTAGAGGCTGACTACAGTCTGGCCGCTTGTAATACTAAGATTTCTGGTGATTTGTATCTGCTCTGTCAAACCTTTGAAAATTGCGTTGTAAGTTAGTTCGCCGGTCATGCTAGTTTAAAACGAGCTTTTTAATTTACTTTTAACCGACTAAGGATGACTTTTACAAGTTCAAGTAAAACTTCAGATTGAAGATTAAGTTCCAGATATAACCTACATTGCATTGTTTATCTGTCAGGTAAACAATACAATGTACATCAAGTCTGGTGTTTTGTCTTCAATCTGAAGATTTACTTGAACTTGTAAAAGTCGCCCGTAAGCAGCATTATAGTTCAAAAAACATATGGCCATGTGAATTCCGTGCCTTTCACGTATTTACACCATAGAGTACGAAAAAGCTTGTATTTTATTTCCATTGAGGTGATCACCTTAATTGTATTAAAATATGGAGGCTGTTGACCTTAATGTCAACCTCCTCCATATGTGGGTTTTTGCTTGTGTTACTTCTTATTAACTTATTTTGATGCATCTCTGGATCTCTAGTTATTTCTTAAAACTTCGCCTTGATATTTATTCTTGCTTTACCGTCGTGAAGTTTCTTCATGCCACCACATTGATATAAATAGCGTGCCAATACAATATATTCTTCGAAAAACTAATGCAAACTCTTAGCTATTAATTTCTAAACTCAAAAAAATTAGTTGAAGGAGAAGATTTTTTAAATTAATAAACTGTCTCTAACTGAAAACGTGCTTTTCGTACATTAGCTAATCCCGTATAACTTCCGGCCTTATCTCCATTAACCCCGATGGAAATTTATTCTTAACACCTTCAACGTGAGTGGTTGTAGCATGTAGCAATAAATCAACTACGTTTATGGCAAATCATTTGCATACGAAGAAAGGCCCTGCCTCGGCTAAACGCATAATTTTTATGTTTCAGAATCATAGAAAATGTACGTATATTTCATAATGGAGATTGCGACGATATTTTATGCAGGAGCCCTTGCGATTGCGATAAACCGACCCTATAACTTTGCCGCGGGTGCATTACGAGAAACGGTTTCACATGCAACAACGCGGTGTATACAAGCGGAATTCAATTTGATTAAATTTAAAAAAAGTGTTGTCGTTAATTTTTCTAATAGATTTAGCTACAACGTAAATAACTACTAAAACTGGAGCATCTTAGAGAGTCGTAAATCAATTAAAGTTCCCAATTAAATCCGCCGGACAACTCGAGAAAGAAAAACAAAAGAGTCACGCGAAGAGGATCCCGGTTGCAAAAAGCCATGTCCGATACTGGGATCCACTCAACTCGAATAACAGCTATTAGGGAGACACAATTAAAGTAACTTTATAAATGTCGCCTCCCGAAGACGAACAATGTTCCGACGGAGAAAAGGGGGAGAACGCGTATTATCCTCCGGGATAGGAGGCATCTTGTGGCGGCCCGGCGACGCAACATTCATCCCGGACAATGGAGCTGCCTTCTTAAAGGACAAAGGATCGCAATTACCTCAGGAATAATCAAAGTCTACTTCCTAGAAGAAGATTTCTCCGAGGATTTTTCTATACCGGATTATTAGCCGGGGACACAATGTAGGAGGCGAAGTTTATATTCCGCACGTGCATACAACTCGACGGAATTAAATTTGCCTTGGGAAGTTTATCCGCCAGCAGGAATAATTTCAAAGTACTGATGGATTTTTGTTAGAAATAATGAAGATATATTAATTACTATAAGACTACTGCCGCTCCTAAGCAGCGCACAATAGATGCACTTTATTTTAAATTATTATATATTAATTTATTTATTCTTTAGATTTATCACTTTATTAGCTGAATTCGAGTTCTAAATATTGACTAATTTTTCTTTAATTTGTTAATCCTATTGAGAACAATTCTAATGAGAATAATTCTAATGAGAGACTAATGAGAATAATTGTTATTGTCATAAACCTCCTATTTACCTTCAGTTGTGCTGTTCCTATTATAAAACATATTTTCATGCTTTTATGCTTCGTTTGCTTCTAATTGAGTAAGTTTTCATTTTGTAGGTTTAGTTATTATTTTATTATCAGAAGTAGTAGTAAACATTGGGGGGCCGAAGCCTTGCGACTACTTTTACAGTGCCCCGATCCACCCATCCCTATTCCACCTGGGGCCTTATTCCCCCCACGAGTCGACTCGTCCCTCTAATATACTTATTTATTGTTTTATCTTATTGTAATTTTATCTTGTCATTCACCCATATTTTAGTCACGTGCAACTTGTGTTACCAATTTTAGTATCACGAAGACGAAACGTCGACAATGTATACATAAGTGTATTTTGGGCCACCACTTATGAGATTTCATTTTTGACCACCTATTATGACTCAACCTGTACCCAGCGAGCGTCAATCACTACCATAAACCGAAGGTGCCGCGTCGATTGAATCGAGTGAACTATTGGCGATTAAAATTACCGATGGGGGCGCTGCGAATATAAACAAATATGGCGACTTATGAAGTAATCGAAAAGTGACGTTTGTTAAATTTCAATAAGTTTTTTTGATTGAAACGACTTTTTTCTTCTAGTTTCAAATTATACTTACTGTGTAAACACCGTTTTTAGAAAATTACTGTTTAAATTACGTGCTAATGATATATTTATAGTTCAACAGTGGTTTCTGTAATTATTTGGAAATGTTTTTTTGTGAAACATTTTGTGGGCTTAATTTCCTGTGAAGCAAAAATTGCTTGAAAAAGTAAGTTTCCATGCAAAGTGTACCTTTTTTCAATTCTATTCCATAATTGTGATTTTTTTGAATTCAGGTATGGCTGAACCTGAAGCATACCTAAAACTAGCTACAGTCTTCCAGTAATTAGAAGCCTGGCTCTAACCAGCAGATGTATTGGGAAGGAGAAAACATCTTAAATTCCAAACATTTAATTTTGTGTGGCCATTGTGGAAATCTACCAACACTGGAAGGTGAAGTGATGAAGATCGTAGCATTGTGCCTTCAGACAATAAGTGCTCTGCTGAATGGCAAACCCCATGAGGAGTCTGGAGCCGTGGTGATCCATGCATCAGGTTACAAAATTTTAAACTTTAAATGCAGGTGTAAAGTAGGTGCATCTGGAAACTATTTAAGTAGGTACATAGTAAAAAACTATAGTAAAGTGGATGTTTTGTCACCAAAGTTTGTTTAAAATTTAAATTCAATAATATAGATAAAAGGTTTTTAATTAATTGTTTTATTTTGAAACCTGGGATAATAACAACTTGAGTTCTTATTTTGTCAAGCAATGTTGAAGTTGAGAGGTAAACCATTGCTTCAAATTTTGTACTCCATAATGCCACAGTGGTGTCACTCGGTCCTCGGTTGAAGTATGGGCTTTCATGTTCGGCCTAAAGGTTTTACTCCAAGAGAATTAGGTAGCACCTGTCCTCGTTTACCTATTACATCACTACCTAAGTATGAACAATTTCTTATTACCAATACAAAATTAAATGTAAATCCTTTGAAAATAAAATGCCTAGTACCTTCCTTATTTCTTTGGAAAAAAATTTCAAGTGTAAGTAAGTAACTTTGTGCAAGGTAGATTGTTTTACTTGCCAGTTTATTAACCAATAATCTTTATAAATGTTATAAAAATGAAGTCATTAAAGTTTGAACTGGTTGTCTAGGAATAATGTACTTTGTGACACTCTTTATAGGTAATTTTGAAATTAAAACTTGTCAGCTTGTAATACTGGAAACATTAAATTTACTACAACTGCACATATTACAGTAATAATTTCATCAATATTGCTAATTAAATTCCTAGGTATATAAAGGACTCTTTAATATATCAAATATTTTTATTCTCTAATTAATTCTCTCAATATGTAGTATGTACTCTTGCTTTTGACAGTAGTTTTGGGTCAAAATACTAATAATTTTGAAAACCAATTGCATCGACCTTTAGGTCCAACTGTGTTGCATTTACTTCGTCTACTTTCAATCTTTCTCGATAGATATTCCAATGTTGAGTGACTTGCAAATTGTAATTTCTGAAGATAATCAGCTAGACCTTTACCTTGTTACTTGTAGTATTACAGTAGGGATTGCTAAAAGGTTGAGGTGGGTGGGACTTCAGAGTTAAAGGGGGCCTCTACCAACAGCTAGATCTTGTAGAGTTTACTTGAGGGTTTAGATTTGTAGTTCATCCTTCTTTGCTTGGGACAGATTGGAGAAAAAATTATGATAAGCTTTTTTTTTATTTTATATCAATCAATCATATCTATGTTAATGCAACAATTAACCTAACTATATACACAAAGAGGAATAGAACCATCTTTGAGAAAGCTGTTTCGAAACAATCACCACTTGTTACTTGGACACTTTTATCCAAAAACTTAGACTGTGGTGCTTCTTGGTGCACTGATGTCTTCATATAGCATTTACTACCAATTGTTCCTTAGGTGTTAGATTACTCAATCGTAACAACTTTTCTTCACTAGGTTCAGAATTTAAAGTCATAGGTTCTTTATGACAACCGTCACAAACACTACTAAAGTCTGGGATAGAGAAATCATTGTCTGACAAACTTTCCCTGGAGGAAGATTTCTTGATGGTCCCGCAAAAGCTTTTAACTGAGGTCTCAACAAGTTTGATGCTAGTTTTCCTGAAAAATTGTTACAAAAAATGTTAAACAAAAAACACTTAATTGAAAAATATGTCTAAATACCTCTATTGTAATCATGTTGCTTAAAGTGCAATGAACAAACTCTCAAATGTTTGCTAACTGGTTTTGTTATTGATAGGACTTTGATCCAGGATTTTCTCCTGTCCACAAACTCATCCAGGCCAAACTCTTTTTTGGAAATACTTCTGTTGGTGTTTTTGGGGCAATTGCAATTGAATTCGCAGCAATCTGTATTATGGATAGTTTTCTTCTGCTTTTTTCTTGTACTGAACATTTTTATAAATCACCTGACAATTTGGACCACAAAACTTATCATTGAACACCGTGATATATGAAGTAAAAAAAAACTATACAAAATGTAGACAATTTCGGAAAATGCAGGGAAATTTAAAAATAAATCAAACTTTGTTTAATCAAACAGAAAAGTAAAAATGATGAGAGAGGTCAGTTTTTATTATCTGGCGTCGATGAATGCCAAAAAATAATTTGCAATTTTTTGCACACACGATGCATTTTAGTTGCTAAAATTAATTGCATAGCAATAGAAATTGTTCTTTTTTCCATGCGATTTGTCGCGGGAATTTGGTTAGTTTTCTAGTGACTTTCCAGCGAAAACTTAAAATTTTAGGTTGGACAAAAAAGTGTGGTTAGGTTTTATAAAACTAAACAACAATCGGTTGCCGGTTCAGTGCTTATCTGCAGTTTTACAATTATTATTTGTGTTATATTCTATTTAAATAATGAGTGTGCCAAGTGGACAGTTTTCCTGGGATAGGAAAGCAATACCCATTTTAATTTATGCGTATAAAACTCACCCAAATTTGTACCAAACACATCATCTAGACTAGAAATCCAAGATTAGAAGGTCCAGTTCAATTAGTGAAATAAAAAACACTTTAATGCAAAATGGGTATGCAGTCTCTACTGAAGAAATTATTAAAAAAAATCATGGACTACGCTCCCACCTCTTTAAAGAATTTGCCAAAAAAAAAAGTCACACACAAGTGGCTCTGGAACTGATGATATGTACATCATCAAGTGGTGGTGCTATGATTTACTGAAATTCTTAACCAACTCGG
Source organism: Taphrorychus bicolor (assembly GCA_951812265.1). NCBI lineage: Eukaryota > Metazoa > Arthropoda > Insecta > Coleoptera > Curculionidae > Taphrorychus > Taphrorychus bicolor. Next base: position 19,170,781 of record OX638306.1, on the reverse strand, counting down.
GTCCTGATAGAGAATCTCAGTCTAATATCAATTTGGATGACACAACTAAATTCAGTGAAAAGCTCAAAGTCCTAATGTACAGTTGATATTTGATGGCACAATAGAAGAACTCCGTGATCAAACAAACCAACTCGATCCAGTTCAACCCAGCACCAGGTTCTTTCTATTTTACAAAAAAAAAACGGAAAAGCAGTGTAGATAATAAGACAAAAAGCTTTTATACAAAATGCCTCAAATATCTTAAGCAATTATTCTGCCTGTGACAAAGCTCCTCGTGACGAATTGTATGCTTATGGAAGGTAGGTTTCTGTATTATGTGTAAATAGTAAGCTTCATATTTAACTTTTTGTTATAGGGGGTGTTCATTATAAAACTTCATCTAGTTGGCTGTGAAATGTCAAAAGAAAAGGATGGAGAAACAAAAGTCCATTTAGTTTGATTATGTCATCCTTTTCTGTCAGAATTTTATAGCCTGCTAGATGAAGTTTTATAACGAAAAGTAGGTTAATTGAATATGAGCTGATGCAGGTGCTTGACCCCGAAGTGTTACGGTCAGTAAAACGACGTATACTAGATGATGTCTATGACGCCCAAGTAAAGTATATTTAGAAGGAAAATAAGGAATAACTAAGAATACTGGCGTATTGTTATGTCCTTAAGCTTTAAGTGAAAGTGTTTTATCCGTCCTCAACTACCAATTTTAAAAATTACTTGTAAATAATGTAAATAAAATTCATTTAGATTGTGTTCTTTCGAGTATACCATTTATACACATTAATCGGATGTTTCCTGTAAACAAAACCACAAATATTGCATGAACTCATTTCTTATGTCTAAGGCTTCCTGACGAGGCTGAGGTTGTTGAAGCTGCCGATAAAAAAATTCAGTTCTTTAGTCCTGATCTGATTGTTAAGGACATTCAGATAATAAAAAAAGTTATGCAGAACACAGCAAGTCTGGGTGATCAACTGCACTTTTTCTGGGCTTAAATTTATTGTTGTAAGTAAAACTCTCCGTGTATTAGTAAGAATGCCAAAGGCATTCTCAACTACCCTTCTTGTCCTACTTAATCGGTAAGTAAATATTCTTTGCAAACTGGTCATGTTTCGAAATGGAAATGGTTTCATTATATTTGTCTTAAGAGGGAATGCTGCATCCCACAACAATGACAAATGGCACCTTACGCCTACGACCATGTAAGGGGCGTTCTTCTGGGCAGAAGATTCTCATCCATACAGTGAGATAGAGAACTTTTTTGGAACACACCTCCATCTGACACTTTGCCATTTGTTCCACAGTCTATGTAAAAAAATTTATAGTTTATATCTACTAGCAATAGCATAGAACAATGCTGTCCTGTTGTTTCTAGTTATAAAAAGCAGATCCTTCACTTCGTGGGGCTCTAAAAACAATGTGCTTGCCATCCATCGTACCTAACAGATTAGGAAAATTGCACTTCACATTAAATTGGTCTGCAATGTTCAACCATTCCTCGGTTTGTTTGGAACCTAAAAATATCCCACATTTTCAAGCGTACAATTAAACCACAATGTGTAAAGACAACTAATAGAAGTAAATTAAGTATTGATTTACCCAAGGATTTACCCTTAATGAAAATTACCAAGCATTTGAAAATATTGTAACTATATACCTACCTTCAAATGGTCTGTTTTAAGAACTTCATAAATTGCCTGGCATACTTCAGGAACTATTGATGCAATCGTTGATTTTCCTATTCTAAAGGTATGTGTTAAGCTCTGGAATGACTCTCCAGTACCCAAAAGTCATAAAGTTAAGGCCAACCTATTTTTAGCGGAAATGGTACTTCGCATCAATGTAGCTTTTTTTTTCTGTGTTCTGTAACTAAACTAAAAAGTTTTTCAAAGCACTGCTTGTTCATTCTTAAGAAATTTAAAAAACACTCTGAATCCCCAGCTTCTTCAAACTCCTCATTAATTAATCGAAAGGCCCCCCAAAAATCTCCTTTTAACACCCAGGGTCCCTTCTAGGTCTTCCAGGCTTTATGTTCCTCAGTAAAATTGCAGAAGCAATTACAAAACATACTATGGCAATTTCGTCTTCTTCAATTTATTCGTTATTAGCTATAAATAATAATTAATGGCAACGCAAGCAATACGAAAGCAAGAATACCGGGTGAATCGCGTTATTCGACACGGAAGATTATGGCTAAACTTTTAGAATTTAAAAAAGTTTTGTATATGGAATGGATGGAGGTCTATTGGAAGTACATTTTAAAATTATTGTCATTGTATACAGGTGGTCCCAAAAGTATAAAATTGAATAAAGTTGTATTTTTTAAAATAAGACACCTAGTATATTAATGTATTTTCGGTACCTACGGACAAAAGTATAGGTAGTTTTATATATATAGTATAGGTAGGTTTATGGCATCTAAACCGTACCGGTCTTCAGATATTCGTGATTTTGTGAAAATTAAGCATCAAATTAAATGTTTAAAATCTCATCTCTTGGTTTCTTTCCAACCACCAAAATTGGCTGGTGGGCTAATAGTACATTGGACTTTTTGCGGTGTGTTTTAAATATTAACTACTGTGCACCGAATGTCAATAAATGAACACCAAATTATTGCAAACTTCAAACAGTAATAACTCGTTTAAATTAAATTAGACACCCTGTATTTTATAGTATCATTAGATGCAGAATTTACTTTTCTATCAAAACTATTAAACATTCCTATAGCTTGGTCTTTGCGTTTTCTTGTAAAGATGATTTTTTTCTGAACTTGAGCTGAGATAAACGAATTAAGTAATCTATTTTACCTGTTAAAATACCTGACTTTGAGAAAGCTAAATTTATTATCATTAGTACTGGGTGTTCACTAGAAAACTCCATTTAGGAGTCTATAAAATTTTGACAGAAAAGGATGGCATAATGAAAGTAAATGGACTTTTGTTTCTCCATTCTTTTCCTTTGACATTTCACAACCAACTAGACGAAGTTTTCTAATGAACACCCAGTATTTGTCAGATATTAATTTATAAGTTACAAAATTATGATCATAAAGATTATTTAGCAGTCATCTGAATGTTAAAGTGTCTTTATTTAGCATAAAATATCAAATAAAACAATAAAACATTATATTAAAAGAGTTCTCATAAAATGTAGCATATCTATTACAAAAAAATTAAGTGCAATAATGGTGGCCATTTGAAATGCAATAAATAACAAGTCAACATAAGAGTAGAACAAACAAAAACAAACAGTTATAAAATTTGTTCAAAATGACGACTGTTTTTAAATCCTTCACTCACATTGCGAAACATATAGGGAGTTATGCTTCTGAAGGCCTCTCTGATTCGTTCCTTCATATTTTCTTTTGTGGTTGGTGGCGTATTATACACGATTCCTTTCACATATCCCCATAAAAAGAAATTGGGAGGCGTTATGTCAGGGGACCTTGGTGGCCAATGTTGTGTTCCATTCCTTCCAATCCATCGATTTTGGAAACGAACATTTAAGAACTTCCGGACTTCACGAAGATAATGAGCAGGTGCCCCATCCATTTGCAGCCACATGGTTGTTCTAATATATCTAGAGGAACTTCTTCCCGTAAAATTGGAAGCTGATTTCTCAAAAAATTTAGAAACGACATTCCGTTTAAATGTTCATCAAAAAAATAAGGTCTAATCACATACTGTCCCATTATGCCCCCCCATACATTTACTGACCACCTATGTTGGTTATTAATAACTCTAAATTCATGGGGGTTAAAATCAGATTAATAATGAAAATTGTGTCGGTTAAAAGAACCATCGTTATGATAAGTCACTCATCACTAAATAGAACTGATTCAAAAAAGTCTTCTTGTTCTCCAACTTTTTCTAACACCTACATATAAAGTCCACTCGTTGGCCAAAATCATTATCGGAGAGTTCTTGATGTAGTTGTATCTTATAATCGATATTTATGTTTTTAAAGAATCCTTGATGACGCTTGCTTGGCTAATATTTAAGTTTTGTGCAATTTCTCGTTGTCCGACATGGGGATTTTCAACTACAGAGCCAATAACGGCTAATTCAGTTTCCTGGTTTTCTGTAAGTGGTGTCGTTTTGGCAGTCGTTTCATACTGAATACTACCAGTTTGCCTAAATTGAACCAACAGTCTTTTAAAAACGGCTCTATTCGGGCGAGTTCGGTTAGGAAACCTTTCAGCATAAACCCTTGATGCTAAAAGACAATTTTGCAAGTATTCTCCTAGAATGAAGATCATATCGACTCGTTCTTCTGTTGTGTAAACCAGCATTTTGATTAAATAAAAAATTCCCTGTTAACCACCAATTATAACAGTTAAAAAATATTTAACTTTAAACTAATAGGTGACAACTAGAAATGACAATAAATTTTGCTTTGTCAAAATCAGGTAACACTTGAACAGACCTGAACAGGTAAATTAGATTAGTACATTCGTTTATGTCAGCGCAAATTCAGAAAAAAATCAATTTTTCAAGAAAATGCAACGCCCAAGCTATGGGAATGTTTAATAATTTTTGATAGGAAACTAAATTCTGCACCTAATGATACTATAGAATACAGGGTGTCTAATTTAAATTAAACGAGTTTTTACTGTTTGAAATTTGCAATAATTTAGTGTTAATTTTTTTTACATTTGTTACACAGTAGTTAATATTTAATACATACCGCAAAAAATGCAATGCACTAGTAGCACACCAGCCAATTTCGGTGGTTGAAAAGAAACCAAGTGCTGAGATTTTAAACATTAAACTTGATGCTGCATTTTCACAAAATCACGAATATCTGAACAACTGTACTGTTTAGATGCCATAAACCTAAATAAAACTACCTTTACTTTTGTCCGTAGATACCGAAAATACATTAATATATTAGGTGTTTCATTTAAAAAAATTAAACTTTATTCAATTTTATACTTTTGGGTCCACCTGTATACAATGACAATAATTTTTAAATTTACTTCCAATAGACCCTTATCCATTCCATATACAAAACTTTTTTAAAATCTAAAAGTTTAGTCATAATCTTCCGTGTCGAATAACGTGAATCACCCTGTATAATAAACCTTTAGAAAGCATAGAGATAGTTTACAAAAAAAAAAGACAGAAAGGATTTTTTTGGGTAAGTTGGTAACAGTCTAGTAAAGTTGCTAAAGAACTGCATAAAAAAAGTTGCGCTGTCTGAACGCAAATGCAAGAAAATGGGGGAATTTAAATTGCTGCAATTTTGCCCCCGCTAAGTTGCAAACGTCTGCACTGGGCTTTAATTATATGCTTTACGCACGTATGTTCTAGTGGCACGGCTACCATTGCGATTTTGCGCGACATACATCCTTGCCAAGCACAATATAGTTCTTTTCCTAACAAGTGCGCAAAGTAATACTTTCGCGCACGCGACTACCGTTGCCCGAACGAGGCGAAGCGGAGTTGGGGCAGTCAAGTGCCCGAAAGACACTTTGCGTAAGAATTAGGAACAACGTTTTTTCTACAACCGTATAAAAGTCCACCTGTGACATTTTTATCGATTTTATAATTAATTAAGCTTCACAGTTCTTTTCTGCTACCCCTGTATTGACGGCGTGTGCGAAAGACTTTTTTTCACGTTTCCTATGGCAACGAGTAACTTTTTTTTACGCTACTATGAACGACGTGCGAGAAAAATAACCGTGAAATATGTGTCAGTTTGCATACGGCCAGTAATGCTCGAACAGTGTCATATTTTGACGGTTGTAAAAAATAGTAGATTATGTCACTAGGAGTAAAAGTGGGTCTTTTTGTGCTGAGCCCAGAGATTGAGGGCCGAAGCGAAGCTGAGGCCTGCAACTGGGCGAAGCACAAAAAGACCTTTTACTCCGCGTAACATATACAATTTTTTTTCAAGCATGCAGGAAGTCTATTTCAGAGTGATTCAGTGTTTCAATTTTCTCTCATCCTTTTTAATCGGGTCTAGGTACTTACACAATTAGTGGTGTATATAAATAGAATGTGTTAGAACGGTGGTGTTCAATGTTCAATGGTTTTGATGGTATTAAATCATCACCAATGGTTTAGGTGGTTGAGGTAAATTATAGTAAACTAACAATTTATAGCATTATTATTAATACTAAATTAATCAAAATGACATTGACAGATAAATATGATGACAACTCACGACATTTAACAGAATTCGAGAACCTATGCGATTTCGACTAAAAACGGTTTCGGGTGGTGCTCTCGAGCGCTCTGAGAGTATTCCTATCCTTTGTTTTTTCAACAAGAATGTAAAGATGGCAATAAGATGGTTTATATATGCGCCACCATGACAATAGCGGTGACACTTGACTTTACTTTTACTGCCTAGGACTTTTTTGCTACTTTTTTTGGTCTCAGGATTAGAAAGCCCACTTTAGGTGTGCGTATGGAGAGAACAAATGACGTACTCTTAGTCCGTTTGATAAAAATAGTTATTTTCTTAACAAGTGCTCAAAGTAAAACTTTCGCGCACGCAACTGCCGTTGCCCGAACGACGCGAAGCGGAGTTCGGGCAACAGTCAAGTGCGCGAAAGACGCTTTGCGCAAGAATTAGGAACAACATTTTTTCTACAACGGTATAAAAGTCCAGATGCCACTAATACCAAATAAGTCAAGAAATTTCTTAAGATAGTGTTTGTGGTTGGTTGCTGTGGTGGAGTTATTGTTAGTAACCGACGGGGTGCGGTCCGTGTTGAGAGCGTAACACGCGACTTGCATCACTCTTGCTGTTTGTTTACAACAATTCAGATTTTGTGGCTACACAGTTGCCACTTGTTGTAAAGGTGGGTATGGAGTGCGATGTTTGCAAAAGGACTGAAGATGAAATCGAATTATTTAGTTGTGATGGTTGCAAGGTAAAACTGTGTAAAACTGAAATTATTCCCTTAGCATCCGCGTCGGAAATCAAGGTGCTGCGACTCCGTGGAATGAGACATTTAAAATTTTATTGCCAGAAATGCACAAAAGGAGATTTTTTCTCGCTCTACCAAGATGTTACTGATCAGACTAGAAATACTATCGCAGTCAAAGATAAACTCATTAGTCACCTTGAACACCTAAATCAAGAACTTAAAGAAAAAATTCACCTTGTGGAACAGCAGGCGGCTGGCGCTGGCCAGACCGCGGGTTGTTTAAGCTCTACAAATAGCTATGCCAGCGCAATGAGACGTACACCTCCTGAGTCAGTCTTGTTAGTTAAGCCTAAAAATGATCAAAACGGTCAAGCGACAAAACGGGAAATCCGACAAGAAATAAATCTGGCTACCCTAGAAATCTCTAAATTTAGGCAAGTGGCTAATGGCGGTGTGGTGATTGGTTGTTCATCACCACACCGCCATTAGCCACTTGCCTAAATTTATTAGCACATCTACAAAGATATTAGCTCATTAAAAAGGTAACTAGAAATGAAACTGGGAAGCAAATACTTGCTAATATTGCATAATGTTGAAGTACCTAAACTAAAAAAACCAAAACTTAAAGTCGTCAATATAAATAGGGAGGACCTCAGTATGGACGATGCTGACGAGGACATCATCAACTCAATAATTAGATGTAATAATTTAAGTAAATCGGCCGATATTAATATAAAGGTGCTAAAAAAAATCTGTAAAATAACCTAACGCATATGGACCTAATATTGGTGCTGGATCCACAAACACATAGTGTACTTTTGGAACATGGTAGAGTTAGAGTGGGCTGGTCTAGATGTCGCGTTTTTAACCATCTCAGTATTCTCCAGTGCTATAAGTGCATGGGGTTTGGCCACTACGCCAGAGAATCCAACTTAGATCAAGCATGCTCAAAGTGTGGAGGAAATCATTCTTATCAAAACTGTAAGTCTGATATCACCAAATGCATAAATTGTGAACGTAAAGTTAATCGGGACAATACCTCTAATATTGATATTAGACATGTAGCTCTTAGCAAAGATTGTCCGTCATACCTACGTGTGCCATTTTGGGCACGTTTGTCTGGTATCTGCCTTATTTTAAAGATAGAAGGTTGCGGTTTTCGCGACGGTGTGCTACTTTTTTATAAAATTGAAGATGGCGCCAACAGAATTTTTATTGCCCCTTTGGTTTTTGAGATAAAGGGTGATGTTGCTCTGGGTGATACAAGGCGAACTGTAGTGCTCTCCAGTAGTTCTTTTTACATATAATCCAGTGGCTCATCTAGTTTTCATCTGCACATAACGGTTCAGTCAGAAAGTATGTCTTGTAGTAAAAAACTAGCTACGCCAATAGATCCTATGGTAAAAATTCTATAAGCAAACGTAACTTTGGTAAATTTAGCAATAACTCAAAAGTGATAAGTTTCAATTCGACCCTGTATCCCAAAAACCAAAATACTATGATAAATTCTCATGGCGCTATCTTTAATTTCGCAAAAAAGTAGCACACTGTCGCGAGAATGGTAACCCTCTATCTTTAAAAATAAGGGAGTTACGCCGCAAAATTTTCGAAAATGGGGTACCCTGAGCATACTTCCAAACGAGCTTACAAACAAAATACACAGACATATATTATGTTAAAAGAGGTTTACATCGAGTTTACATTGGTCCAAATGAGTTGATCGTTGAATTGAAATCAAATTAAGCAAACAGAAAAATTCATAAACCACTTTTCAGTTTGAATGTTCGATTGAGTCATCGAAATAATGAGGATTGAGTATATAGGGTACGTGCATGCGCAAAAGGTGACTGATTGTAGAAGTTAAATCAGCGTGATGCCTATGCACAATAAGGCAGAACTACTGTGGAACCTTGGAAATTTAATAGTATTTCCTGTACAGGTACACCGAGGATACTAACTTTTATAAACCGCCATTCGGCAAAAAAGCTACGGCTAAATGATCTAAAGTGTTTTGTAACCATATTGCGCTTTGCGTCCCATCAATAATTAGAAAGGTGTTGGATCGCAGGTGTAGGACAAATAGCCACTTCACTTTCTCGAAATCTCCAACGTTTCGACCTTTATTTTTAGGTCTTCCTCAGGGCTTTTTCAGTCAGTGGAGAATGTCACCAAAGCTTATACAGACCGTCATGGCAGTACATAAAACCAAAATTGTTAAAATCCAGACGGTGCACGTAAAATACAAGCAACAAACACACGGGCCAACGAAACAAAACAGGGTTTTGTTTCGCCAGATATATTGAGAGAGTTCAGACTTAAGGGATTTCATCTTAAAGTTATTTTTTTCAACTTTTTGTAAAACTCTCACAATAAAGTATTGGTTATCATAACTTACTCCATAATAATTCTCAACTTGTATCTCTAGCGCCGAGTCTCAGCCATAACCTCAGTCATGACACTGTCATTGAGGTGGTTTCCACACTGATCCGGTTCATTTTCGGGTTCATCTTTTTCCGTAGACTTAATTTTTTTGGGAAAGTCAGAGGAATTTTTATTAATATTGGGCATTTCTTTTCTTTTAGCTGACATAAAACGGCGAAGACGATCGGTACTAACCCTGCCGTCCTTTTCCTTCAAAAGCCAACAGAAAGACGACTTTTTTATATTAGCCATTTTATCCCCCAATTCAATTTTCAAATAGGGTGAGTCAATGGTGACTTCGTTCACCACGTCTATGAAGTCCTTTAAATTCAAGGACTCTCGGTTCTCCTCATACCGGGTGTCCAGCAGAACCCTGGACATAGGAGATTAACATGGGAAATTGGTTTTTATTTTTTTGCGCCTGTACGGTTAATTTGATTGAAAAACTTTTAAGAGTAAAGTTGTAGAGCTTATGGTCAGCTATCACCCTGTATTTTTTTCAATACCTCAGTTTTGGCTATTTTTTGGAAAAACGATTCGAAAAGTGCAAGAATATGAATTTGGCGCGTCACCCCCGCCATGCATGTGCAGTGTCGTCAACATAGTAATTTCTTATCAGAGTCAGAGCCAGAGCCGATTTTCCTTTCTTATTTATTTTGAGGGACTATCATGTAGTAATTAACGTGATTATGCAGTTTAAATTAACCGAGAAAATGTCACATGCATGGAGGGGGTGACGCGCCAAATTCAAATTTTTGCACTTTTCAAGGCGTCTTTCCAAAAAATGGCCAAAACTAGGGTATTGAAAAAAATTCAGGATGATAGCCGACCATACGCTCTACAACTTTACTCTTAAAAGTTTTCAACCGTACAGGCGCAAAAAAATAAAAACCGATTTCCCCTGTTAATCTCCTATGTCCAGGGTTGCGCTGGACACCCGGTATATTACACCGAGTGGCTCAGAATTTGAGTCAATAAGAAGTGGCTTATCCAATGACACATTGATAAGTAGGTAATCGGATTCGTCTACAGGATTCAAACCAAGATGGTTCTTCTATAAATTTCTCTATCTATAAATAATAATATTTTCTAAATTAACTAAATGTTGTACCAGCTCTTTTTTAATTTTTAAATATCCTTAAAGTTAATGAGAAATACTTGAGAAATACTTAAATATCAATTGACATTCTCAGCATGGTTACTTTTGATTTACGAAAAAGTATGATTTAACTCTAAGTATACTTATACAGGGTGACATTGGAATAACTGTCAAAATACGAAAAAGTTTGTATACACTTTTGTTGAAATCCTTTTTGCTTTCAAAATACTACATGTTTAAATTATATCAAAAAATAAAAATTTAAAATTTTTTTGATAGCAGTTTGTAACAGTTGCTATCAGTACATTTTTGGCAATAAAAATAAATTTTTTAAATCTACCAGTGACGTGCATATGGAAATAAATCTACGTATTTTTAAAGAAAAAGTTTGAAAAAAAAATGGCACTTTATGGTTTTTTGAATAATATAACTCAGTTATGATTGTTCCATGCTCGGTTCCAATATAATTAGAAGCAAAAAAGGTCCTTTCTGTTTTTTCCTTGATGGTAAGTTAGTTTGTTTTCGAGCAAAAAATAAAAACCTAGCATTAAAAAAAGGACAGCTTTACATGAAACTCGACAATAACTAATACCACTAGAAGAATTAGAGAGATTTCTTTTTTGTTTTTTGCAAAAATGTATGGATAACAACTGCTATAAACTGCTGTTGGCGAGTTTACAGAATAAGCGGGTAGAGTACTTTCTATAATTTTCTTTTCTCTCATTCGTTATGTATAGAAATAGAACATTTAATTTTACACTAGGGCACCTAAATCTTTGATCTATATTCACAGGTTTTCAAAGCTTTGTAGAACTCATTCAAGAGGAGTCTTTTGATAGTTTCGGGGTTACAGAGACTTGGCTAAACCGCGATATCCCCTCAGATGCAATTGTTCCGGATGGTTATAAATTCTTTAGACGTGATCGCGCAGAGGGCAGAGGGGGATGTATTGGCATATTTGTTAAGTCCATCCACCAGTGTGAGGAAGTTGTCTTTGGAGATGAGCAGGCTGCGGGCGGATGCGAGAGTATTTGGCTTAGGGTGAGGTTGGGTAAGTTGAGCATTTTGTTGGGGGTAATCTACCGAACGAGGAACTACATTGCTGAGTTTATTAGTTCGCTTGACGATTTGCTACCTGCATTGATCCCCCTATATGACCATATAATTATAATGGGCGACCTGAACATTAACTTTCTGAACTTAAACACTCTCGTAATGCGACTGTTTGAGGGAATGGGCTTTCATCAAATTATAAATGAACCCACCCGGGTAACCAGTACTGTTTCATCATTACTGGACCCCATCCTGATTACTGATCCTGATGTGCTGGATGATTCTGGCACTCTGGATGCTAGCAACATTAGTGACCATAAATGCACTTTTTGTAAGTTGAAGTTCTCTATCATAGAGTCGAAACAGAAATTCGTAACCAGCAGAAGTTTCAAAAATTTTGTGGAACAGGACTTTCAGAGGGATCTAGAACTAATAAACTGGGATAACGTCTTCTACATGCCAAATATAGATGATAAAATCGCCTTCTTCAGTCAAAATATTTTGGACTTGTTTGATAAGCATGTGCCTGTTAGAACGGTCCGTGTGAATAGGCCGGTTGCCACTTGGCTAACGCAAACAATTAAGTCGTTAATGAAATTTGGAGATAAAGCTAAAGCAAAATACAAGGTTTCTAGGATCCAGGCAGATTTTGAATCTTATAAGCATCTACGCAATTTCACCCTGGCATCTCTCCGTCGGGAGAAAGCGTCGTATATGCAGTATCTACAGAGGCAGGGGGATGTGCGGAAGTTGTGGCATGGCCTGGGTCTTATAAACATTCGGTGCAAGAGTGGGGTGTCTGGCGTGGATTTACCTCAGACACTTAGGGACCCCGAACATGTTAACACCTGCCTTTTGAACGTTTTTAGAGAATCTACACATTCTGAAGAAAAAATGGATCATTACAATAATAGCGCATACAGAGAGAGACTAAAATTTTCTTTCCGGACCGTGGATGCGGTTGAGGCCAGCAAATATTTACGCACCATTAAATTGAATGCTGCCGGTGCTGATGGTATCACTACCACCATGTTAAGACTTGTGTCGCCAGTGCTTATAAACCATATGACCCATATCATTAACAGTTGCCTGATTGAAGGCTATTTTCCAACTGCTTGGAAGGAGTCTGTCGTTCTACCTATATCTAAAAAGAGAAACGTGGAAATTGCTGGCGATCTTCGTCCAATTCGCTTACTTCCTGTGCTTTCAAAGCTTCTCGAAAAAACCGTACATTCCCAGCTTAGCGAGTTTCTAAAGTTTATTACTAGTCCATCAGGCTGGGATTAGGGGTGGTTATGGTAAGGCGACGGCTCTATTGAACCTGACCGATGATATCATGCAGGCGCTGGACAAGCGTATGGCGGTTGTGTCAGTCTCTCTAGATTATTCCAAGGCCTTTGACATGATTGATCACCGACTGCTTTGCGCAAAGTTGAGGCACCTTGGGTTCGAGTTTGGGCCTGAATCCTTTTTTTACTCGTACCTTTCTGATAGGTATCAGCGTGTCCGAATAGGTGGATGAGACCTCCTCATCTGGAAGAATTGTGTCTGGGGTGCCTCAAGGGTCCATTTTGGGTCCCTTGTTGTTTGTGTTGCATATGCTGACGATACACAGCTGTTACATTGCTTCAGTCCTTCTGATACTACAGGCGCTTCTGAAACACTAAGTAATGATTTGAGGCTGATCGCTGAGTACTCGCGAGAACACAATCTGATCATTAACCCTCAGAAGACTCAAACAGTACTGTTCTATTCTGATCGACAAAGGCCCTTTATTGAGGATAGTCTTAGGATAAAATTGGGTGATATTACCCTCAGCTTTTCTTCGCGTATAATCTAGGTGTTTTCATAGACTCCCAGTTGAGATTCAGGGATCATGTTAGTCGGATGCTACAGAAAAGTTATGTAAAAATGAAGATGCTATACGCTAGTAGATCCCTTCTAAATTTTAAGATGCGAAAAAAGCTTTCTGAGTCGCTTGAATTATCGGTTTTCAATTACTGTAATATACTATACTATTCTTGCCTTGATGCTAGTACACAGCGGCGCCTACAGGTTGTACAAAATACATGTTGTCGATTTGTTTGTGGACTCAGGAGAAGTGACCACGTGTCCAAAAAAATTCGAGAGCTGAAATGGCTTAATATGTCAAATACGGTAACATTGCATCTGATGGTATTGGTTGCTAAGGTTCTGCGCTCTGGTCAGCCCACATATCTCAGAGAGCGCTTAGTTCTTGGTGATCGCTCGAGCAAACACGGGCTCAGATATCTGGATAGGCTGGTATTACCTCTTCATACTACGGCTCTTTTCCAGAGGAGCTTTACATATAATGCTGTCAAATTATATAATTCCCTCGGGAATGATTTAAAATCAATGGGTCTGCAAAGTTTTAAAACAAACTACAAGTCTTACCGTCTATCTGGTCAGAATTAGGAAACTCACATTGCGGTCTAATTTGTGATTAGTTACTTTTTGAATGGATCTAATATATATGTAGTCTGTGATTATATGTAATAGGTATCTAGATGTTAAATTTAATTTATTATCATCTACTGTGCTTTTTTCTCTTTGCTGGGGTGGTTAAGTGTAAGAATACCGTAGGTTAAACTTCGCCACCTCTGCCAGTGTGTGGATATGTGTGTCATTGGACACTGTATGTATATACTGATTAATAAAGACGTTTATTATTATTATTATTATTATTATTATTGTTATTATTATATGGAACATCTTTAACGATATAAATGATTAAGCTTCACAGATCTTTTTTGCTACCCCTGTATGGACGGCGTGCGCGAAAGACTTTGTCTTTCGCGTCTGCTATGGGCGACGTGCGAGAAAGATAACAATGAAAATATGTGGCAGTTTGCATACTGTCAGTAATGCGCGAACCGTGACATATTTTGACGGTTGTAGAAAAATATATTTCGGCGTCTCTTCCCCTTAATATGCCAAAACTTGGACCGTTTATTCTTCACTATATTAGGCTTTTATCTGAATCCTAATATTGCTATTTTTTCGAAATTTTCTTACTATATTGACAACTTTGGATGCGTGATTGTTTAGTTTTAATGTCAAGTGTGTGTTCGGAAAGTAGCGAATAAATACACCAAACGTTATTAATATGAGGCGAAAAGATTTTGTTTTCAAAACATTAAAGGGGATCGTTGTTGATCCAATGGCGCATAGCGATAATTTGTTGCGGTTTTCATGTGAAGCTCACTTTAAATAGAGGGATAAAGCTGCGGATATTGGGTGGAAGCACGTAATTAATCTACGTTCACCTCAAGTTTACTGCCAAGCGTGCGGCGAGACGCTCAAACCCTCAGACGTTGTGTGTTTTATTCGAGAGTTTGGGAATTTATTGACATAAAACAAACTTAATTTCCACTTTTTATAAAAAAAAAATATATAAATATATATCATAAAAATATATATTAATAAAAACACAAATATATAGAGTCCATAAATTTGATTATTAACGTCAGCTGCTTTTGTCCGTTACAATCTTCCTCTAACGAGATTTTGCCAAGAACCAGCGTGGAAACTGGTAAAATTAGCAAAAAACTAGTTACTGCAAATTATAAACGGTCCACTTAACCGCCCCTGTTTGGTGTTGCGCAAGGAACAAAGGAGAAAATGTTGAATTTGTTCTTGTACAGCAAGTTGTCTCTGTTACATTGCCGTGCACACATGCAAATTTGAATGTAATCTTGTGTACCTAACGACTGTGCAGGATTTTAAACTTTAACACTGATGTAATGGATATGCTAGTTTAATAGCGACTGAAGCGAAGTTTAATGGCCAATTTGCTTAATGTAACTCACTTCTTCTCTGCGACTTAGAAATAGCTTTCACTGAGCCCCCAATGAAAACATATCTACACTCAATTAAAGCATAATTAGAGTACAGATTATAGCTGAGTGATTCCATCGAGCTGGCACATTTCTCTTGAGACGTTAATCAGTATTTAGAGCATTATCTGCTCGTTTAAGTTCCTCGGGGATAACCGTTTCTCATTCCATTACGGCAAATTATACGGCGGCACTGCACCCGGCACAGCCTCGTTAGCTATACTCGCCCCAGCTACTACTAAGTTATTTAAAAATGTGATTTATAATCTTATTTCTTTAAATGCACGGCAGGAAAGTCTTTTTGCAAGCTAAACATGTCTTGCGATTCAAAAAGATTTATACTGCTAAGAGATGGGGGTTTGTATCGTAGTTGGTAGGTCAGGTCAAGCCAGGTCTAAAAAGTAGTTAAACATGTTTGCATATTCCGCAAAGTGAAAACATACAGTATGTTACCGAAAACTTTTGCAGTTTTTTGTTTATCAAAGTCAAAAAAATAATCACATAAGGCGCAAATAAATCTGCCCTTAAGCAATTTGTATATAGGCACTGTTCATTTTTTTTTGCTTTCTTTCTAACTTTTTAATAGTTTCAGTTTTGGTTCATTTTTGGCGCATCTTGTTCCCTTTGAAATCCTACTAGCACTTCCTTGGAATCGGTTCAGTCGTGTCCTGCTGCAGGTCCTGCAAACGTACCACCAGTGGGCTCAAATATCCTACAACTTACACAACTGTACAATTTGCATGTTTCTTTTTTTATTCATAACTATTTAGTTTATATAAAAAAATATTGTTTTAACTTTAATGTATAAATATATGTATTCCTCAATGCGAGACACTTAGGCTTATTTCTGCAAAAATTTCCATTTGATTTGAAATTTTTATCACATCTTGCGTTAAGTTAATTAATTTGAGAGATTTTTGCCATGAACTGAGTCAAAAAGTTAGCCAGAAGTTTGAATATAATTAAGGTGAGGCCAAATTTTAAATGTAAATGATTTAACGATAACGAAGACCTTTCAATTGAAAAAAAAAGCTTTTAACCAAAAAGTAATAGGTAAATTTGGTTAAAAGGCTTTTTGTATAAGTTATAAAAACGAAATTCCTATTGATACATCCTTAATATTTCTGCACGCTGAGGGAAAACTGATAAAGAAGTTTTGTGGGTCAAGACCGCGCGCGCGGTCCCATAGGACACATAGTGTAGGAAATATTCGAACGTTTCTCTTATGTTGCCCAAACTACCGTAAAATTATGAAAGAAAAAAACTGATGCCTAAAAGTAGATGAAATATCGAAAGGTCTGAAAGACTTTATTTCATATTTACAAACCTAACAACTTTTAAACAATGGTAGAAAAACTTACTAGAATTCATGAAAAGATGTAAGATGGTATCACGAGTACCCATATCTAGGTTCCCATTTATGACATATTGCTTGTGATTATGAAAAGAATTTACAATTGAAATTTCAGTTTTCTAGCTTTAATTGTACATCAAAATGTAATATTTGCCAATTTTTGGGACATCTTTTTATTCTTTTTGGGACTGTTTATAATAATGGAATAAAACTTACAAAAATTATATTGGTAAACAAAAAAAACTAAAGTTAAATGTCGCAGCATTATTTGGGACACCGTATACTATTTAGAATAGAAATCAATTCTCTATTTATCATCTATCAGGTACTGCAATTTACGCAAAAGATTAATTGATATCGATTTACATGCTAATATCCATGTTACAAAATTTTTTGGATACTCTATACTATCTGCAACGTAAATCTATGCCCCATTTATTATACAACTGCTAGAGCCAACGAATAAAATCGATTACTATTGATTTATCTGGGAAAAGTCGATATTTCTATGTTAAGCATATGGGCCTCTACAACTGGCCCATAACCTAAATTTTTAGATCAAAATCGTGCATTGCGGCCTTCAACACCTGATATCTTGTTTCTATGAAGATTTTTTCAAAAACTTATAAGAAAAGCTAAGGAAGTAGAAGAATAGAGCTACACGCAAAGAATATTTTTGAATATCTGCCTAGAGCAGTAACTGAGCACGGGTGGCGCAAAAATAAGGTACATATTTTGCAGTCTCTTTTTTAATTTTGCTCGAAAACCGTAAAAGGCAGCTTCCTTCTGATTCATGTATCTGATACTCCTCAATGGCCTCTTCGTATGTCATATTTGCTGCATAACGAAAAACCTTACCGTTTCCAAAATAAACAGAAAAATGTAAAAATTTTAAAAATTTCAGAGGAGTTGGTCGTCAAAATTTTCGACTGAAATTGATTGTCATAGATTTTATCAAAAATAGTCTCATATGAAAGAGGGGACGCAAATATGTAAAAGATATGCAATTTTGGAATTTTCAGTCATGTCCTTCCTCTTCAAAATGGCACCTAAAACGTAATTTCTCCACTTTTTATTATTTTAATATTTATCATTTTAATGTTTATATCCACATTTTAATATTTATATCCATATAATTCGAAAACTAAACATTCATGACCACAAAACACCTGCTTAAATTGTCATTCAAAGTTTTTACTTTAGTTGACGTAATTTTCAATCAAATAAAAACATTAGCTAATTTTCACACAATTTTAACAGTTTTTCACTTCCTATGAGACTGTTATTAAACTTAGCAAAATGGAAATAAATGTTTTGAGCAATATTTGAGACGACTCACACTTAGTTGTGATACTGAGTATTTGAGACGACTCACACTAAAAGCGATGAAACTGAATAATCAGCGCCAATAGAAAGGCCTTCGTTAAAGCTGTTTTGTCAGTCGTACATGAAAAACCGATTTTTTGGGCGTGGCACCTTTATAAAGCAATAATTATAATAAAGAGGAATATCCTGATGACGGCGCACAGTTGTAGTGTCGGATATATTTGGTTTCTGCGCCCTTTAGCAACCGTCATTAAGTTGGAACCAAAAAGTGTCAATAAACTGAAAAAGTTTCCAAAATGGAACCTTCAGTACCGGCGGCAAGGTTCCGGCCCTTAGGAACCTCTAGCCCGTTCCATAAGGTAGCCACGTACCAAATTTAAGCTTTCTAGCTCAAACAGTCCAGAGATATCGGCATAAAACCAAAATTTTTCAGGCAGCCATCTTGAATTTTTTTTAAAATGTCGTTTTTAGCGAATTTTACATAAGGAAAACCTATCATTAAATTTTCAACTTGGTCACCACCGGTTCTATAAAACAGCTATAACCCAGCTACCGTTAGCTACATAGATATGTCAGCAATATTACCATTCATGGTACCCCCATTGGCACTCAGCTTCCAAAGTTGAACCTTGTACTGTAAACAGCTAACTAAATATTAACGTTACTCAGCTACTTAGCGTAACTAGCTATGATAGCTGAGTCAGCTATATCACAATTTATGTTTCAGTGATTGAGTGTGTTATATCACATTACAAGTTTGAACCAGATACCATCAATGGTATCCTAAATACAACCTTTTCTATATTCCTCCCATTTAAGAAGCGTTGCACAATGTATTTCTTATGGAAATGAGGTTGGATGTTAAAATGTATTGTACAGACTATAAACCGCCTGGTCGGGTCTCGACGTCATCGGGCTCGACGTCATCAGCCATCATGAATCCCGACACAAAATTTTCAAATCGACCAGTCTTTGTGGAAACGTTTTCGAGGACTGAGCATTTTGCCAGTAATTTTCCTAGAAATCTTCAAATATTCACCTGCCATACTTCTTTCCAAGCTTTTCTACCTATTTTCCTTGGTCCAAGTGTTTAAAGTTTGATCTGTCAAATGAGAAACTTCCGGAGTCGAAAAATGCCATTGCAGCGCACAGTTTAACCCTTTACTCATGCGTCAATTGCCGGAACTAACTAATAAAAATCTGCATCTTTTGTTTCGAAGTTCAATTAAGACCATTTCGTGACGTTCCAGCCAAAAAGTGGTTCCCATGTGCCGAAAAGAAACTGTTCCAGGGTATCGGTGAGATGTTGTACAGAGCAGGAGCAGGCGACATCCACCAGCGTATTTTAGATCCAATACTGCATGGCAGATGGCTCTCAGTTCGAGAAGTAGCCTATATTGCTCTGTACCTCGCTGGTTATCGGAACTAGAACGAAGTGAAAAGAGTGGTTCCACTCATTCCATGGTATCCCCAGGGATAGAAAGCCATTCGATTATGGTGTACTCCCTCCCTGAATTATTTCAGGTTTTTTACTGGATAAATGTGGAATCTACAGGGTGAAATGTCAGGACAACTGGCAAAAAATGTGGCACAGAAAATCTTTTGTGGTTCGCCCGGTATAAGAGCTAGACAAAAACTAGGCACAAATTTTTTTTTTCACTCAACTTCTTCTAGATATACATTTTCAACCGAAACTGGGTAGTTTTATGTTTTATAGTTTTCGTAAAAATTGCAAAAAACTACTACACAATTTTGAACATTTTTTCTTGATGGTTTTTGGTAATTTTTTACTCGCCCTCTATTAAAGTGCCATCTTTAGAGGGATACGAGTAAAAGTGACCCACGCCCGTTGGGTCAATCGTCCAACTAAGAGGGTCTAGGAGGTCAAGAATTTGAACATTAGAGAAAAAAAAATGACTGTGGTACGCTACTGGTCGCGCTAATTTTAATTAATGTTTCTTAAATGACCGTAAAAATTGATTTTAATCTGAGTATACCGTAAACATTAGCTTTAAAATATTTGCCTAAAGGTTTCAAGAAAGCAAAAAAAAAAATTGTAACAAACATTATTTACAATTTTATGTTGGGCGCAGGAATTCGTTACCATTTAATTTATTGGGTTTTACCCCTGAAGAAGACTAAATAAATAGTCGAAACGTCGGCCATTTTCGAATAAAGAAGAGGTGCATTATTTGTCCCAATCCTGCTAACTTCACCAACATTTTACAGAACTCTAAATTTAATTTTCAAATACTTTAGACGTTCCTCTCTAAAAAGGTACTCTTTATTTGTTTTGGTAAAATTGGCCGTTTTTTAGAGAAAAAATTTTCTACGTATAATACGTTTGGAGAACTGCGAGTATTTGTATAACTAATTGTTTTTTCCTCTACATAAGTCGAGCGTTTGTCCATAAAAATTAGCTGCATATCAGCATAATCGTTATTGGAGAAATGTTCCAAACATGTTATAAAAAACTTACTTTTTTTTAAACCTTTTTTAGAAGAGTATCCAGGGTCAAGGTAGGTATCTAAAAATTCAATTTTTAGTTGTGTAAAATGACGCCTGTCAAAACATTAGCCCAATGAGTGTGGTGGTGAGTCCATTCCTGACTTTCCTGAGGAGGTAAATCTGCAGTAGTGTGTTTTTGAGCCTTGATACTCTTCATGTAATATTAAAGTTTTTTTAATTTATGCAGGACGATTCAAAATCTTAAAAAGCTAGAAAGCTGGGTACCCCTTTGGGGTCCTGTATCTCATTAGGGGGCACGTTAGAAATATTTTTTATATGCCAAAGGTTATTTTGACCTCCCCTATAAGCTCCTGAGAGTATGCCATATACTTACTGGACACCCTTTATGTCAAGAATACAATTTTGGCTATAGAAATACAACAAAATTACATCTACTATACCTATAAGTACTTACTTAACTCAATATGTATAAGGGTGGTTGTTCACATATTATTGATACACCCTTTATACATAACAACATAAACAAAATAAAACCCAAAACAAACTTTACAGCATGATATAAGTACCATAGTTAGAATAGAGCTTGAGCATTGGTCAGATTCTTTTGTTTCTATGGACATTACCCTGCTAATAAAGTTGATGGCACATTCATAATTTTGGGCTAAGTAACGTAGAAGTAATTATTACTACACAGACACTAATTCTATTCTGTATCAGTCTAGTTATATCACAACAAATACAGATTGGATTGTAGAAACAAAACTTAATGTTCTACATGAAAAAGTCTAATTTATTGACCAGAAAAAACCGAATGGCATGGTATTTAGTCTAATCAGATGTACATCAAACATGGCAAAAATAATGCTCCTGTCTTGGGGCTTACACTGTTAAATTTTCAGATTTGGATGGCCATTCTAAAGGACACTACTCTCTTGGAAAGTTTTTATCTGGTCAATAAATTAGGCACACCCTTTCTATATATTATGACAAAAGTGGTAGGTACCTAAAAGAGCCAGAAAAATATTCATGTAGGAAATGTTATTCATGTATTGATATTTTTTTGCGGTAATTTTTGTCATCTTGACAACTAATACGCGTCTTGACGTCCTTAGAAGAGAAGTAAGAAGTATTTATAATTGACAACTTCTATGTTCCCTTATAGGTGAAACGAACCTATAAAAAGTAAATATAAATTAACATAGCAGATACATCCATGAAAAAATGTCAGATGTTTATTCCAAAGGCACCAACGTAGTCTGAAATTTGAACTATATGAGTAAATATTGACGTCTTGGTCAAGGGTTCCTTTTAAGAGTTTAGAAAATTACAAAATCAGTTTGATCAATGTTCATTTTTGATGCTAAGGATAACAAATACAACATTTTGATCGTACTATGTCGTAGAACTCACCTCCAGTCATTTAGAAACGTAATTTCCTCCTTCCTGTTGAAATGGTTGTCGTGTTTAAAGATCTCAATGGCATTGCTTGTTAGTCTCGGATTGAAACGCTGCGGTTGATATAAGATATATCCACCTCGTTGAAAATGATGTCGTCACTTTCGAAGAGACGTTGTCTACTACTGGTGACTGTTGTGTTTGTCCCAGCCTGCAACTCTTCTTGTGTTCCGTAATTCTCGTGTTGCGTTTTGACGCCTACGGTTTTTGGATGTTTTGGTTACCAAATACCAAACCAAACGGAAAAGGGGAGTCATAAAGAAGAGTGGAGGGTTGGATCATAAGAAGTTGGTTCATAAGAAGGGTTGGAGCAGTTGCAACATTTATATTTTAAAATTGAGTTTCTTTCCTCGATTAAATCATTTCTCCTTTTCATTTGCTATATCTTTTCTTTTTCTATTAATAGTCGTTCCTCATAAAATGTTGTTCTGTCCGTCCGCAATTTGTGAACTGCAGAAGTTCTTTTTCTGATTTGCTTACTTTTGAAGGCTACATTACCTTTATTAGTAGGAGTAAAACTATATTCTTTTTCTGCTTCAGGTTATTGGCAGTCTATGTTTACTTGAGGAGCATTTTCAGAAATATCCAAGTTTTCCCTAATGGAGGAGATAAGAGAGCTTGATGATACAAAATTTCTGGGCGAATATTTATTTTCTTGCCCAAAACTCTGTCCATTTCCTCTTCATATGGAAAATATTTACGACCAGCACCTGAGAAAAATATACACTATTACTTACTAACGGCCAATTTCATAATCAAATTTAAAGTTACTTTAATTTCAAGATGTGACATCTATTTAACTTGTATCGGGAAAAATTACATATGCTGGGATTTATTTTAGTTAAAGAGACTTTAAATTTGATTATGAAATTGGCCGTAAGTACTATTGAATTGATTTTAATCTCATACTGCATTTAATATAAATTACTACATACCGTATCATTTAATACACTTTTACGTACTTGATTTTAATCCGGTAAATAGCTTTTTACAAGATTGGATATCGCATTAGTTATTTACGTTATAAGTCCGGTAAATATAGTTTTACAGTAGGAGTAAGATGTTTCCGGACGAGGCGCTAGCCGAGTCTGGAATTTCGAAACCACTACTGTAACACGTTACCGGACGTATGATGTACAACATTTTCCTTCATACTTATTAAAAACAGGAAACAAATCATTTTATGCGCGGCGAATATATTTTTGACAAATCCGCCGATTTGTTAAAGTTTCATTACAGTATCCTGTACCGGTAGGTTTAGGTAGGTTACCATGGATACAATGAATTTATTGAAGATGTGCCGGTACTCAATACTGTAAAATTTCTTTACGATATTTAATCTTGTAAAAAGCTATTTACCGGATTAAAATCAAGTACGTAATAGCTATTTATGTAACCAGTTACGAAAAGTCCGATTTTGTGTAACGAATGAATGTTTGCGGGACGAGCGCAGCAAGTTCCCGCAATTTGAATGCGATATCACCAGTTACGAAAGACTTTACTTTTCGTAACTAGTTACGAAAAGTAGGACGTTACGTCACTATCATCAGTATTGAAAAGTGCCACTTTATATGTCAAAATTAGAAAAAAGTGTTTTAAAGGATACAGTATGAATTAAAGAAATTTTACAGTATTGAGTACCAGCACATCTTCAATAAATCCATTGTATACATGGTAACCTGTACCGGTACAGGATACCGTAATGAAACTTTTTGGCAAATTGGCGGCTTTGTCAAAAATATATTCGCCGCGCATAGAATTATTTTTTCCTGTTTTTAATAAGTATGAAGTAAAGTGTTGTACATCATACGTCCAGTAAGGTGTTACAGTAGTCGTTTCGAAATTCCAGACTCGGCTAGCGCCTCGTCCGGAAACATCTTACTTTTAGTGTAAAACTATATTTACCGGACTTATAACGTAAATAACTATTTTCTAACCTGTTTTATTTTTATTATCAACAAACTTTTTGTAATTCCTCTCCAAGACCTTCCATCGATTGCTGCTATGATTAGGAGACACACATATACCCATTTTCTTAAATTCTTCGGCTATACGGTTCCATAGACTCTTTAAGTTTTTCATCTCTAATGTGGCAATTTTTGGGCGAAATTTTTCGTATAAATCAATTGATATCTTGGAATTATTGTCACTCCATTTGTATTCTTGCAACGGGAAATTTGAGGGAACTCCGGGAATTGTTGTTGGAAAGTTTTCCTCATCATGTTGGAGATACACCTTCTCAGCCTGAATTACTAATGTAAATAACAAATTATATTAAAAAGGAGTTTTTCAAATAGTTTTACTTTTAAAGCTGCTACTTATTTACTATCTGACTAGGAGAATAATACTTACTTGAATAGGTATGGTCCATTGTTTTTTGATATTAAGTTTCTTTACGTACATTTTATAACTTTATTTTATTACTGTATTTACAGAATACAAGAAAAATTCACCGCTAGTTTATTTATTTAAAGTTTAGTTGAATCAAGGAACGAGTGACGTGACAGAGTACAGAGGTTATGTTTCCTAGTTCAAAAGTTCAGTTGATTTTTCATCGAGTTCATAACCGTTCTAAATTACAGTTACACAAGAACCGTAACAAAATAGTTCTGACATGGAGGGGGCGCACATAGCCGGTTCCGTATGATTACTGAATGATTCTAGAACGGTTCAAAATGTACGGTTGGAACAAACCTATTATGTGTTTATGAGAATCACGGTGCAGTGATATGGACATAGACAGTGTGGTGGTGAATGATTATCAAGTAGTGAGTTTCTATAATAGATCTGTAAATCGGCATGGTGGTTGGCTTACACTAGCGAGAAGCGACCCCAACTGTTTCCCTGTTGTCACTTCTCCAATTTGCTGTTGAAATCACTTTTGAATATGCTGGTATTCAGTCAAATGAAGACAATAAACCCTTAAAGAAACAACTCAATTAGCACTCCTCTATTTTTTTTGTTATTGCTATACGAGGTTTTTTTGCTCAATCTAGGAAATTGATATCATATGTTTATGTGGTAATAGATGAATTGCAGTATTTACAATCGCGGCCGAGCTAACCATAATATTAGAAAACAAATTCAAAAATATACTTGAATATAATAGTGTGTGAAGATATGTCTTTTTTTTAAGATTCTCTTCATTAATAATCACAAAAATGTTTTTTCATATTACATATAAAAACCAAAATTTTATATTTTGCTAGAGTTAAGTAGGTATTGTTTCTATATTTATGGAAACTATTCCGAACTAAAACTCTTTTAGTGTATAATACCATATGTGATTGTTCACAGAAAATGTCTTAATTTAATTAAAATAAATTATCTTTTGCTATATAAAGTTTACAGCTCAATGAACATAGAACAGGTGAGTGTAGAAGACACCAAAACAAGTGAGATTTTAATATGATTTTTTTTCAAACTTATAGGATTGCTGTGAAAATGTATTCAAAAAATCGAAAAAAAGACCTATATTTCAGCTATGCCTTACAACCAAATCTAGTTTATTAAGGTCTTTATTTAACAGAAACTTAAAATCACTGGCAGTTTTAAAAGTGCTATTTCAGGGGTGGATTATAATAAAAATTTTGGATTTTTTAAATCCAAAAATAATAGTATCTTCCATTTTAATAACAAATTCAATTCTACACTGTTTTCTTCCTTGCCAATTTTTCGAGAAACAGTTTGTTTCTGAGAAAACTGCGATATTAGATTAAATAGAAACAATAATTATATAAAAATCAATTTATTTTGATTTCCTTTACATGTACCTGTTTCATGTCCATTGAGTCGTGAATCATCCTGTATTATAGTTTACGTGAGTCAATTTTCTACTTTAATGAATTAAATTTTTGAGTGTGAGGAATTTATGAATCATTTTAACTCAATTTCAGGACTGTACTCTTAAAAAAATATATCAACTCTGACTAAGAAATGCTTTGGTTTTCGCATGATTATTTCCAACTTCTGAGACCTAACAATATTTTGTCCGTTTTTCAGAAGAAATTACTTTTTGAAATGAAAAGCAAGTGAAGAAAATAACCGATGCCTTCATAGTTTAATTGGAATTTGCTCATATTTGTTTTAAAAATTATACTTCAGTTTCCTCAACTTCGATTTTATCATATTTTAAAAAGTAATTATTTTTTAAACGAAAAACAAGACAAAAGTTTAGAAAAACTATTTTTCGTGAATTTTCTATTTTACGAAATTACACGTTTGAAGAATTTTTCAATAAATTTTAATAATTCTATTAAAGACATGCTTTTTTTCCAACTATTCCCAAATTCAGGGACCTGACTCGATTTTATCGCATTTTGCAGGATGGACAAACACAAAAGTCAGCAGTGGCAGAGCACGCTCTCTCCGAAGGTCACGACATCCTTTTCAACCAGTTGGATATCTTATAACAATCGTAGCGTTTCTACCGTAGATTATTAACAAGAGACGCCATTGAGATCTTTAAACATTTTCTAATTCCTAAACAACTTCAACAGGAAGGAGGAAATTATGTTTCTAAATGCAGACTTGAAGCGAGTTCTACGACATATTTCAAGTGCGCCGAAACCCCATCCCCCCCCCCCCCCCCAATCCGTCCACTACAGCGCCATGGCGGGGGAATAAATACCACGGATCTCACCATAGTCCAAAAAATCAACGTCGGGAAGCATAGGAATTCCCTTTGCCCATTGCCTGCTCGCATTCGATAGTCTGCCGCAGCTGTAAACAAAACGTCAGGAAGAAATTCCATTGGACCACGGCTTTAAAGTTCGGAAAACAATTTAGGCTGTATTTATTTTTTGTTATTGTTTATACAGGGTGATTCACGTTATTCGACACGGAAGATTATGGCTAAACTTTTAGATTTTAAAAAAGTTTTGTATATGGAATGGATGCGGGTGTATTGGAAGTACAATTTAAAATTATTGTCATTGTATACAGGTGGTCCCAAAAGTATAAAATTGATTAAAGTTTTATTTTTTTAAATGAAACACCTAGTATATTAATGTATTTTCGGTATCTACGAACAAAAGTAAAAGTAGTTTTATTAAGGTTTATGGCATCTGAACCGTACCGTTCTTCAGATATTCGTGATTTTGTGAAAATGCAGCATCAAATTTAATGTTTAAAATCTCAGCACTTGGTTTCTTTTCAACCACCGAAATTGGCTGGTGGGTTACTAGTACATTGAATTTTTTGCGGTATGTATTAATTATTAACTACTGTGCAACAAATGTCAATAAATGAACACCAAATTATTGCAAACTTCAAACAATAATAACTCGTTTAATAGTTTAGACACCTTGTAATTTACAGTATCATTAGATGCAGAATTTAGTTTCCTATCAAAAACTATTAAACAATCCTATAGCTTGGTCGTTGCATTTTCTTGGAAAATTGATTTATTCTGAATTTGCGCTGACATAAACGAATGTAGTAGTCTAATTTACCTGTTCAGGTCTGTTCAGGTGTTACCTGATTTTGACAAAGCAAAATTTATTGTCATTTCTAGTTGTCACATATTAATTTAAAGTTAAATATTTTTTTACTGTTATAATTGGTGGTTAACAGGGAGTTTTTTATTTAATCAAAATACTGGTTTACACAACAGAAGAACGAGTCGATATGATCTTCATTCTAGGAGAATGCTTGCAAAATTGTCTTTTAGCATCAAGGGTTTATGCTGAAAGGTTTCCTAACAGAACTCGACCGAATAGAGCCGTTTTTGAAAAACTGTTGGTTCAATTTAGCCAAACTGGTAGTGTTCAGTATGTGTCCAAGACGAGACTAGTTACAGAAAACCAAGAAGCTGAATTAGCCGTTATTGTCTGTGTAGTTGAAAATCCCCATGTCGGACAACGAGAAATTGCACAAAACTTAGATATTAGCCAAGCAAGGGTATCAAGGATTTTTCAAAAACATAAATATCACGATTATAAGATACAACTACATCAAGAACTCTCCGATAACGATTTTGGCCAACGAGTGGACTTTTGTATGTGGGTGTTAGAAAAAGTTGGAGAACAAGAAGATTTTTTTGAATTAGTTCTATTTAGTGATGAGTATACTTATCGTAACGATGGTTCTTTTAACCGCCACAATTTTCATTATTTATCTGATTTTAACCCCCATGAATTCAGAGTTATTAATAACCAGCATAGGTGGTCAGTTGTTATGTAATTTTCTTTCTTTTTTTTATTAGAGTGGGAAGGCCTCGAAAACCGTCGAGAGTTGTATTAAACTTTTAAATACGTTATTGGACTTATTAGGCTGAATACCCGCTAGCTACCCTCAACCGGAGAGTGGTTGTGGGGTAGTGTTTTGATAACTATTAATCGGCGCCACCCACTTTAAAAGCCCTTTTGTAAGTCCAATAAACCTTCCACGATTTTCCGTGGATGAAAAAGCGGGAAATATACACTAGTAAAACAGCTCCCGCATAATGCCCAGTCACTTCGCTCTATTGTTTCACAAACAAATAAATGTTGAAGTTAAAGTGTATAAGCTATTACCAAATATTTAAGTGAGAAAGGACAATGAAGGAATATAAAATAACTGTATCGATATACCAAACTTAAAGTAGCAGGACACTTAATACTTAATATAAAGGAAAATGAAGGGGTTTGGTTAGGTTCGTAAAAGCCTACAGAAAGGTCGGGGGGCTCGGGGTGTCTTATTTAAACCATACAGTTTTCAGTGTACACACGATACCGGTCATATATATGTCTGGCTTACACG
Organism: Taphrorychus bicolor; assembly: GCA_951812265.1. Taxonomy (NCBI): domain Eukaryota; kingdom Metazoa; phylum Arthropoda; class Insecta; order Coleoptera; family Curculionidae; genus Taphrorychus; species Taphrorychus bicolor. The sequence continues at coordinate 19,142,132 of OX638306.1, read as the reverse complement.
ATATTATTTTAAAAGTAGGTTAGACCCGGTAACGCCCATTGGAATAATCGGTAGCTTTCCGGAACTACGATGGAAATTATCGAGGTTTCCCAAACGGGCAAAAAGGAATGGACCCACCTGCATGTTTCCTCAACGTTCCTTCAGGCTCAAGTCTGGTACCGTCGTGTTGTGAGGCTCAGAACTCGGTACTACACTGGGGTAGCCTCGTAATGAGGGGTGTGTAGTGTTCGGTGGTGGAGGGTCAGCTCTCCGCGCTTAGGCGTCTCAGCGACTACAACGGGGTCCGGCGCATGGAGGAAATGACGGGAAAAGCATCTAGGGGGGGGGCAAGTGCCCCAATTTGATAAGGACGAGAGACAGAACCAAACAGAAAACTAAAAGGCCTGAAATACGAAATTACTGATATTTCGAGCACTAAGTGAGCCTAGAGTGTCAAGTTAAAGTAAGTTGTTACATTAAGGTAATAATTTAAAGTACCTTTGAGTACATGAGGGATAAAGGGGAATCAAAGAAATACCACTACTATTTAGAAGAGAACTTTAAATAATGATTTACATACCTCTAGATGGTGTGTGGCCTTTTAGGAACTTTCGTGCATATGCAAAGGCACTGTCTTGAATGTAGGCACTTAATCAGTTTTTACTTCGAAGTCCCTAAATCTCAGATCAGTCACTAACTGGTTCATTAATAATGCAAAATGTAGGGACCTGATTACTGATTGACTAATAAATCCGCAAAGCGCGATAATTTTTATCCAGCACAGCTAAACGTAGCGAAGAGTTGATAAAAGCAATCTGAAATCGTCGAAATTCAAGAGCAGAACAACAAAAAAAAAAGAAGAGGCCTTTGTAGAGGCAGGGAAATGAAATATTTGCAGTGGCATTTAGGGTTCCTATCGGTTTATTATTATTTTTTTTTTAAGTGAGGCCATTCAGTATGGCTGCGTACTGTCTTGTCAGATAAGGCCACTATAGGACATTTATAAATCTGCATGGTTGCTAGATGGAGATGTTGCACACAATAAACAAATATTCTTCATATCCCAACTCAATATGACAAGAGTCCATTCTGTTACTAGTTACAATGACTAAGTGTTTGATTACAAACAATTAGAGAGAGTGAGCTGAGCAGTTTAACTAATAAAGGGAACTAAATAATTTTAAAACAAAAAAAAAACGTGACACAGTAAATGTATGGGGGGGCATAATGGGACAGTATGTGATTGGATTTTATTTTTTTGACGAACATTTAAACGGAATGTCGTTTCTAAATTTTTTGAGAAGTCAGATTCCAATTTTTCTGGAAGAAGTTCCTCTAGATATAAGAACAACCATGTGGCTGCAAATGGATGGGGCACCTGCTCATTATCATCGTGAAGTCCGGGAGTTCTTAAATGTTCGTTTCCAAAATCGATGTATTGGCAGGAATGGAGCACAACATTGGCCACCAAGGTCCCCTGACATAACGCCTCCCGATTTCTTTTTATGGGGATATGTGAAAGGAATCGTGTATAATACGCCACCAACCACGAAAGAAAATATGAAGGAACGAATCAGAGAGGCCTTCAGAAGCATACCTACTTATATGTACGCAATGTGAGTGAAGGATTTAAAAACAGAATACGTTTGTGTTTAGAATCAGACGGTCATCATTTTGAACAAATTTTATAACTGTTTGTTTTTGTTTGTTTTACTCTTATGTTGACTTGTTATTTATTGTATTTCAAATTGCCACTATTATTGCACTTAATTTTTTTGTAATAGAGATGCTAAATTTTATAAGAACTCTTGTAATATAATGTTTTAATGTTTTATTTGATATTTTATGCTAAATAAACATTCGGTACACAGTAGTTAATACACGCCGCACGATATTTAATACACGCCGCAAAAAATCCAATGTACTATTAGCCCACCAGCCAATTTTGGTGGTTGAAAAGAAACCAAGTGCTGAGATTTTAAACATTTAATTTGATGTTGCATTTTCACAAAATCATGAATATCTGAAGAACGGTACGGTTTAGATGCCATAAACCTTAATAAAACTATCTTTACTTTTGTCCGTAGGTACCGAAAATACATTAATATACTAGGTATCTCATTTCAAAAAATACAACTTTAATCAATTTTATACTTTTGGGACCACCTGTATACAATGGCAATAATTTTAAAATATACTTCCAATAGACCCCCATCCATTCCATATACAAAACTTTTTTAAAATCTAAAAGTTTAGCCATAATCTTCCGTGTCGAGTAACGTGAATCACCCTGTAGATAAATGTATGTATTACTAGAAATAGCAAAAATATTTTTTGTTTTCGAGAGATTGCAATGGTTAACTTCCATCTTCGAGCGAAAAGTTAAACTTTTTAGGCTTAATACATAAAAAACTATTTTCGTTGTAGGACTGTTTCTAGAAACATATTCACTACGCTATTAGGGCGACTCTTACAACTATCAGTAAAACTTTAGTTTGAAGTTAAAACACCAGATGGGACGTAAATTGCATTTGTTAATAACGACATATTAACAATGCAATTTACGTCATATCTGGTGTTTCAACTTCAAACTGAAGTTGTAAAAGTCGCCCTTAAAAATAAAAAAATTCGAATCCATTTATTGCTCTTTCACATGTAAAGAGTAAATAAGGTTCAAGATTTAAAAAATTCACAACGTACACGTCTAAGCGTTCAAGTCGAATCCTGCCATATGGGAAATGGAGCAAGCCCCAGCCGGGAAAGGCTTTTAGGAAAGAGTGGTTAAAGGTAAATTGATTGTAACTCGATTTACAGTAGAGAGTCCTTTAGCATGTAGCCATATTTACAAATTCCGAGGAAATGCTCCAACTTATTGTGTATTACCTACCCTGGAAACTTAAGCAGTATATCGTTTTTGTCATTTTTTACAATCCTAAAGAACCTGTTACACACAAAAATTACAAAATTATTCATTAACGCTTGAAGCGTTTTATTAAAAAATTAACATTGTTGGTATTGCTTCGATAATAAATTTGATATGGCACTGTTTTCGTTCCCAGTATGTACTTAATTTGTCCTCTATACTCAACAGCTAGGCGTACACAAATGTTTAATTTATCGACAAATTAAATTGTCCCCAGAGGCAACGTTATTTTCCAAATATTTCCAGGTTAAACAATTTGCTGCAAATCGTATATTACCTTTTAAAATATCCGGCCGTCAATTTTTAACCGTGATATCTGCCCTTTTAGTCATCGTTGCAATTTGTATATATTTTCTGATATTGAAACAAAATAAAATAAAAAATATTATTATTAAATTTAAATTATTTAACCGAACCAGTCACTGTTAAATGTTACACAAGAACAAAAAAAAATAAAAATAAGGAACATCTGACATGGCCATAACTCAGCACCCAGTTCCATATATTTAATGAAATATTACATCATATGTACATGTTTACACATTCGTGAAAGCATATTATATATAAAATTGTCCCAGTTTTGCATTAATTAAAAGTTGAAACTAATATGTGTAATTAAAGTAAAATGCACATTTTCAGTAAACAAATAAACTATATGATTTTACTTTTATGTGAAAATATTCAGAAATTACAAAAATCGATTTAAAAATACGGATGTTTTTATCGATTTGTTAAATATTTCTATTTCACCGGTTTGAAAACAATTGCGAAATCCTTTATCCCTTGTGAATATCATTAACGAATTTGAGTCCATTTGTGTCTGGATGCAAATTTCCAACACCTGCTCCATGGTGCGGCAAATTTTTAAACAAAGCCCACCTGCTCGACTTTAGGGAAATAACGACCCAATTGCATATCCGTTCCGCATGACAAGTACGGCATATTTTGGTGTTATCAGTCATCACTTATACTAAATTTTCAGAAAGTCGAGTTGTGAAAAAAAAAATCTAGTTTATCTCTAGCACCTCGTATTTTGTTTGCAACGTCACAGTTCAGGCATTTAATGCCTTTACCAAATTTTGTGTTTATATATCGACAGATATTGGTTTAGTGAATTGAAAAAAAAGTGATTGCAATATCAGCTTGGAAAATATGTGTTTTACCACATAAAAGGACTTAGAGGCCACTTTTTAATGCCAAACGATTGCCAAATATCAGTCTTTACGTTAGGTGCAATGTTACAATAAGACTGTGAAGGCTTTCACGGCCAGTCAAAATACAATCTAAAGTGTTTTCCGGGCTTTGAAGCCGTGGTTTAATGGATTTTCTTCCTGACCTTTCGTCTACAGCTGCGGCAGACACTATCAAAGGCGATGAGGCAATGGGCGAAGTGATCTCCCGTGCTTCCCGACGTTCACTGATTCGACTGTGGGGAGCCCGTGGTATTTATTCTCCCGCCGCCGCACAGTAAGAGAATCGACTAGATTAGGTGGCCAAAATTAACAGACTGCAAAATAAACAGACATACTGCTAAAATAAACAGACTGCAAACTTCACCAAACTACTTTATTTTAACTTCACTTGTTTCAAAGATTTAAGGTTGAGAACTTAACCGGATAAATTTTTAGCCTTCTAATGAACATTTAACTGAAATTTTTCTTTACCTTCATATGAGTCCTTATTATGTTGATATAAGGTAATGAGTTCTCAAAGTATTATTAAATAGCTTAGAACTGATGCACAATCTTACAATTACCCCCTTTATACTGGGTTTTATTTTACTACACGCCTTTTTAACAAAGATATAAGTTGTGGTCATTGTGCACTTATATATTTTGGCTTATAAAAAAAGTTTCGGATAGTTCCGCTCTAAAATTGTAACAGTTATTATCCGTATACATTAACGTTTAGTCTCTGACAAGTTTTAGCTGCAGCCGTCTGCAGCTGCGCAAACGCATGGCGTCAAAAGCCTACTGCGTCTCGATGTTTTTGATGCTTGAAAGTGTAATTTGGCAAGTAATATTAAAGATGAAACGACGCGAACTGTATTTTTTCCATGTAATTATGAGATTTCCTAGTAAGTTGTCATTGAAGGCCAAATTGAGGATTATAAAACAACTTGGCATTACAATTTGGCAACAGTCAAAATAAAACTTACATCATTCGATTGAATTGCCATAAAGTTTGATATATGGTAGAATGTAGAAAAATAAGCTCTTCTAATATTAGACATAAAAAAATTATTACTCTATTTGAAAAACAAAAGTTGATGATGATTATTCAAAAACGAAACGTCAAATTTCAATTTTTGCATGTCATGTGAAAGAAAGTTAAAAAGTGCTTGTATAAAGTGCTCTTACTTTTGATGCAACGTTAACCATAAAGCGACTATTTATGAAAAGCAAAATCAATAAAATTCGCATAACTTCGGAACGACTCAAAATATTGCACGTTTTAAAACATCGTCTTACTAAACTCGAAAATTCCAAACTTTTTTCCTATTTAAGCCAAATTCTATTTCTTACCGTTTACATGATCCCTATGCTGGCCGTCTTTATCTTGGACACCCTGTATAGTTCTTAGAAAATTACCAACAACAAATCAGACGATTTAAGTCAGCCTGTCCTAAAACTTTTTCCTAAAAAAAATTATTTGTGAATGTTTTCAGTCGATTTTAACCTAATCCTGCTCTAAAAAATTCTTGAACTCTTTAAATTATTTTTTAAACACTTTGAGCAATATTCGAACTTTTTAAGTCAATTCTAACCAATTTCATCGTTAATACAGTTCAATCTGTATTAATTCGAAAGCTTCAATGTGACTTTTATAGAGGGGCTTTGAGTGAATGTCAACAGATTTTAGCCCTAATCTTAGAATTAGTTTTTCCAAAAACTCCAAATTTTCATTTGAAAACGTTGTGAGTGAATTTTAACAGATTTTGACCCCAGTTCTAATTTAAGTTTCTCTAAAAACTCGAATTTTGCATTTTTATTCTAAGTAAAGAAAATGTAATTATATTAATAATTTAATTCTAACCTCCAAATTTGCGTTTTTAAAGTCTTTGAGCCCTTTTTAAACTTTTTATGTCAATTCTAACCGATTTTATCGTTAATCCCTATCTGCATTTTTCAAACTACTTTTAATAGGAGTTTGTTTATGTAAACAGAATGATACAAAAATGTACTTCTTGACATGAAATTCAATGTTTTCGTTTGTTTTGTTTTAGAGTGTAACGGTTTTTACACCTCTGCCTTAACTTTTTAAGATAAACTCAAAGCTTTAATTTGACGTCTACCAAAGACCAAAAAGATCCAAAATAGATAATTGAATTTATTTTGAAAAATTTATATATTAATGTAAAAACTTTAACTAGTGTTATGGGCCACGTAACATAATACCACTATAAAACTACGTTAATTCAAATGTATAGTTTTAAAAACAGTTCAAAATACCGAATGAAATATAATGCATGAAATATTATTAGAACTCAAAAGACAGGCCAAAAATTAGAAAACATACAGGGTGTTCCGCTGAAAAAAAATGTTTTTGTCAATAAGCTTTGTTCATACATAAACATCAACTTTTGGTCTGAAACTTTTGTTCTAGTTTGAACAAAAGGGGTGATTTGTATCATAAGTAAATATGGATGGGTCACCTCGTATATAAATTTAGCGCCTCTCTTCCACGTGTCATTTACTTCTAAAATTCAGGGCATTACCTTTAAAATGCTACAAAAACTGAATTTCCTGAAAACTGCATTTTTAAATACTCTGTGTCTGAATTTCTTCAGAAGCTCCAATTTGACATTCTTGTGAGTCAATTTTTACAGATTTTCTCCCTACTATAGGGATTTTCTAGTTTCTCCAAAAAGTATCTTTTTGCATTTTCAGAAGTTTTGATTCATTTTTGACCGATTTTGGCCATGACACTAACCCAAATTACTCAAAATGTTTATTCTTAGACGCCTTGAGTCATTTTCAACTAATTTTGACCCTAATCTTAATATGAAATTTTTCAAATTGGCATTTTTAGACACTCTGAGTCTGACTATCTCCAGAAGCTCCAAATTGACATTTTTTTAAGAAAATTTTTGTCATTTTTTACAACTTTGGATCTAATTCTAAGCAAACTTTTTCCACAAACTCTCTTTTTGCGTTTTCAGAAACTTTGAATAATTTTTAACCAATTTTCCACAATCCTAACCCAAGTTTTCCAAAATTCCCGTTTCTAGATATCTTGAATCATTTTTAATAAATTTTGAACCTAATCTAGCTAAATGTCTTAAAAAAATACAATTATACAATTTTTTGTCCCTAAGTTTAAGCCCACTTGGTAAAAAACCCCAACTTTTCATTCGAAGACTTTGAGAATAAATTGTAACCGACAATCCTAACTTGAATTTCCGAAAAGACTCAAAATTTGCTGTTTTAGTCAAAATGAGCGGTTTTTAATCGATTATTCCCCCCTATTTCTATATATCCCGCCCTATTTCTAACTGCAATTTTACATTTGCAGTTAGAAAGTGCAATTTTTAACTTGTTCTGGTCCTAATCGTATTTTGAGTTTATTCAAAAACTGCAAATTTGTATTTTTAGGTGTTTTGTGTTACTTATAACCGCTTGTGGCTCTAATTCTAACCTGAATACCTAAAAGCATTTTTAGCCACAAGAGCTATTTTTAATCGATTTTGGCGTATTTCTAACTGCAAATGCAAATTTGAAGAAATTGCAAATTTTAACCTGTTCTGGTCCTAATCCTTATCTAAGTTTATTTCAAAACTCCAAATTTGTATTTTTATGTGTTTTGAGTTACTTTTAACGGCTTTTGGCCCTAATTCTAACCTGAAGTTTTCCCCAAAAACTCAAAATTTGCATTTTTAGGCACAGTGAGCTACTTTTAATCGATTTTGGTGTATTTCTGCATTTGCAGTTAAAATTTTAATTTTTAACCTGTTCTGGTAATAATCCTATTCTAAGTTTATTTAAAAACTCCAAATTTGTATTTTTAGGTGTTTTGAGTTACTTTTAACCGCTTTTGGCCCTAATTCTAACCTGAAGTTTTCTCCAAAAACTCAAAATTTTGCATTTTTGGGCACAATGAGCTACATTTAGTCGATTTTGGCGTATTTCTAACTGCAAGTTCGCATTTGCAGTTAGACATTGCAATTTTTAACCTGTTCTGGTCCTAATCCTATTCTAAGTTTATTTCAAAACTCTAAATTTGTATTTTTAGGTATTTTGAGTTACTTTTAACCGCTTTTGGCCCTAATTCTAACCTGAAGTTTTCTCCAAAAACTCAAAATTTGCATTTTTAGGCACAATGAGCTATTTTTAATCGATTTTGGCGTATTTCTAACTGCAAATGCAAATTTGAAGAAATTGCAAATTGTAACCTGTTCTGGTCCTAATCCTATTTTGAGTTTATTCAAAAACTGCAAATTTGTATTTTTAGGTGTTTTGTGTTACTTATAACCGCTTGTGGCTCTAATTCTAACCTGAATACCTAAAAGCATTTTTAGCCACAAGAGCTAATTTTAATCGATTTTGGCTTATTTCTAACTGCAAATGCAAATTTGAAGAAATTGCAAATTTTAACCTGTTCTGGTCCTAATCCTTATCTAAGTTTATTCAAAAACTCCAAATTTGTAGTTTTAGGTGTTTTGAGATACTTTTAACCGCTTTTGGCCCTAATTCTAACCTGACGTTTTCTCCAAAAACTCAAAAGTTGCATTTTTAGGCACAATGACCTATTTTTAATGGATTTTGGCGTATTCCCAACAGCAAATTTGCATTTGCAGTTAGAAATTGCAATTTTTAACCTATTCTGGTCCTAATCCTATTCTAAGTTTATTTCAAAAATCCAAATTTGTTTTTTAGGTGTTTTGAGTTACTTTTAACCGCTTTTGGCCCTAATTCTAACCTGAAGTTTTCTCTAAAAACTCAAAATTTGCATTTTTAGGCACAATGAGCTACTTTTAATCGAATTTGGCGTATTTCTAACTGCAAATTTGCATTTGCAGTTAGAAATTGCAATTTTTAAACTGTTCTGGTTCTAATCCTATTCTAAGTTTATTTCAAAACACCAAATTTGTATTTTTAGGTGTTTTGTGTTTCTTTTAACCGCTTTTGGCCCTAATTCTAGAAGTATCTCCAAAAACTCAAAATTTGCATTTTTAGGCACAATGAGCTATTTTTAATCGATTTTGGCGTATTTCTAACTGCAAATTTGCATTTGCAGTTAGAAATTGCAATTTTTAACCTGTTCTGGTCCTAATCCTATTCTAAGTTTATTTCAAAACTCCAAATTTGTATTTTTAGTTAGTTTGAGTTACTTTTAACCGCTTTTCGCCCTAATTCTAACCTGAAGTTTTCTCCAAAACTCAAAATTTGCATTTTTAGGCACAATGAGCTATTTTTAATCGATTTTGGCGTATTTCTAATTGCAAATTTGCATTTGCAGTTAGAGATTGCAATTTTTTACCTGTTCTGGTCCTAATCCTATTCTAAGTTTATTTCAAAACTCCAAATTTGTATTTTTATGTGTTTTGAGTTACTTTTAACCGCTTTTGGCCCTAATTCTAACCTGAAGTTTTCTCCAAAAACTCAAAATTTGCATTTTTAGGCACAGTGAGCTACTTTTAATCGATTTTGGTGTATTTCTGCATTTGCAGTTAAAATTGCAATTTTTAACCTGTTCTGGTACTAATCCTATTCTAAGTTTATTTAAAAACTCCAAATTTGTATTTTTAGGTGTTTTGAGTTACTTTTAACTGCTTTTGGCCCTAATTCTAACCTGAAGTTTTCTCCAAAAACTCAAAATTTGCATTTTTAGGCACAATGAGCTACATTTAGTCGATTTTGGCGTATTTCTAACTGCAAGTTTGCATTTGCAGTTAGAAATTGCAATTTTTTACCTGTTCTGGTCTTAATCCTATTCTAAGTTTATTTAAAAACTCCAAATTTGTATTTTTAGGTGTTTTGAGTTACTTTTAACCGCTTTTGGCCCTAATTCTAACCTGAAGTTTTCTCCAAAAACTCAAAATTTTGCATTTTTGGGCACAATGAGCTACATTTAGTCGATTTTGGCGTATTTCTAACTGCAAGTTCGCATTTGCAGTTAGAAATTGCAATTTTTAACCTGTTCTGGTCCTAATCCTATTCTAAGTTTATTTCAAAACACCAAATTTGTATTTTTATGTGTTTTGAGTTACTTTTAACCGCTTTTGGCCCTAATTCTAACCTGAAGTTTTCTCCAAAAACTCAAAATTTGCATTTTTAGGCACAGTGAGCTACTTTTAATCGATTTTGGTGTATTTCTGCATTTGCAGTTAAAATTGCAATTTTTAACCTGTTCTGGTACTAATCCTATTCTAAGTTTATTTAAAAACTCCAAATTTGTATTTTTAGGTGTTTTGAGTTACTTTTAACTGCTTTTGGCCCTAATTCTAACCTGAAGTTTTCTCCAAAAACTCAAAATTTGCATTTTTAGGCACAATGAGCTACATTTAGTCGATTTTGGCGTATTTCTAACTGCAAGTTTGCATTTGCAGTTAGAAATTGCAATTTTTTACCTGTTCTGGTCTTAATCCTATTCTAAGTTTATTTAAAAACTCCAAATTTGTATTTTTAGGTGTTTTGAGTTACTTTTAACCGCTTTTGGCCCTAATTCTAACCTGAAGTTTTCTCCAAAAACTCAAAATTTTGCATTTTTGGGCACAATGAGCTACATTTAGTCGATTTTGGCGTATTTCTAACTGCAAGTTCGCATTTGCAGTTAGAAATTGCAATTTTTAACCTGTTCTGGTCCTAATCCTATTCTAAGTTTATTTCAAAACTCCAAATTTGTATTTTTAGGTATTTTGAGTTACTTTTAACCGCTTTTGGCCCTAATTCTAACCTGAAGTTTTCTCCAAAAACTCAAAATTTGCATTTTTAATCGATTTTGGCGTATTTCTAACTGCAAATGCAAATTTGAAGAAATTGCAAATTGTAACCTGTTCTGGTCCTAATCCTATTCCCAGTTTATTTAAAAACTCCAAATTTGTATTTTTAGGTGTTTTGTGTTACTTTTAACCGCTTTTGGCCCTAATTCTAACCTAAAAAAGTTTTCTCCAGAAACTCAAAATTTGCATGTGTAGGCACAATAAGCTATTTTTAATCGATTTTGGCGTATTTCTAACTGCAAATTTGCATTTGCAGTTAGAAACTTCAATTTTTAACCTGTTCTGGTCCTAATCCTATTCTAAGTTTATTTCAAAACTCAAATTTGTAGTTTTAGGTGTTTTGAGTTACTTTTAACCGCTTTTGGCCCTAATTCTAACCTGAATTTTTTTCCAAAACCTCCAAAATTGTATTTTCACATGCTTTGATATACGTTTTTGGCCCTAATCTCAACCTGAGTCTCTCGAAAAATACCATAGTTACTTTTTGGGTCAAATTGATTGTAGTTTTAAAACGCATCTTTAAAATATATCATAGCTTGGGCCCAATTAATTATGACCGCGTATCCGCTTTGGGAAAAAAATCTTCTTAGTAAATATGGCCACGAGAAAATGCTGAAAATTATTTTCATCTCCCTAAATCCGCTAGGGGGCTTTTCACTACCACTTATATGAAAAATGTCAGATAACTCTGAACCTTGCAATTAGAAGCTGTAAGTAGTAAAAATACTATAAATGTAATCTCCTGTTCTCTTCGAACAACTTTGCTATTAAACTTTTTTCTCTATCTCTTTAATTAAAGTTGTGGGGTTGGTGCAAAGTTTGCTTTGAAAGAAATTGAATATCACAGGAACGGTGGATCGTGTATACTTCACCTTTGCGGCATTTTAAGGAGCATTTCATGGCCTACAGGGTGCCCTAGCAAAAAGACCAATTTCGTTTTCACAGTCGCCGGTAGAGGGCGTTTTTCCAAAAGTCATGCTTTCCTCCTAGTTATTTCCAAAAAATAAAATGCAATACTATAACTTTATTTTCACTACTCTATAAAGAATTTGATGGTCTATATTGCTGTGAAACTGCAAGACTCTATCTTTTCCATAACACAAAATATTAATGAAAAACTACTAAAAAGAAAAGTACTGGTTGATGCTGCTAGTGTCTCCCCAAGTGTTCAAAATGCCGTCCATCTTCCACAATGCATTGTTCCATTCTAGTGCGCGTCGAGGCAACAGCGGCTTCTATTTCTACTACAGGCTGGCCCCGGATAGCATTTGTTACCCGCTCCTTCATATCATCCCTGGTCGTTGGTCTGGTTTCACAGTCAATGTCTCTCACTCGCCCCCAGAGACAAAAGTCAAGGCACGTCAGATCTGGTGATCTAGGAGGCCAGGGAAACAGACAGCAGCACATCTTCCAATAAACCAGGAAAATCATTTTCGAGGAACTCGCTAGGACTTGTTAAAAAAAGTAAGGCCCTGTAATATTTTGTCCTATTATCCCGCACCATACCTATATACTCCAGCGATCTTGCTTGATGTTGGACTTGTCGCATCCAACGTGGATTTTCTACCGTCCAGTAGTGCAGATTATGACGGTTAGCGTTTCCATCGCTGCGAAACGTGGCTTCATTACTCCACAAAATCTGGGGATTCGAATTTGACATCCCCAAGAATCAATGGCAAAAGTCCAGCCTTGTGTCGAAATCTCGTTCTTTCAACTCTTGGTGTAAAACCAAGTGGTCAGGGTGTAATCTAAAAATAATTGTATCACTTATTAAATGTTTCCTCGTAGATGTTACGCTTTAACTTTGCTATCCCAAAACGTTAACTGTGTTTTCCTTATTTTTCGCGGAGCCTCGTCTCTGGTACCTTGGTTGGTGGATACTTCCGGTGTCCCGAAGACTGCGAAAAATGCGAGTAAAAGTTCTTTTACCATAATGGTGAAGGTTAGGAAATCGCATTCGGTACATTCTTTCAGCGATTGCGGCATTTTGGAAACACTCAGAGTAAACAGCGATCATATCAGTAGCTTCGGAATTTGATGGAAGCATTTTGGAAGGTGAAAAGGAGTAAAACATAATCTGAACATGAACAAATGGACAATAATCAAATTATTGTCAAATAACTTAAACCCCTCATTTGTTTTTTCCATAGCAACCATAACCGACTATTAAGTTCATCGCTTTTAATGTTGTTCATTAATTTGCGATGATTTTTTTTAGTAGCTTTTCATTAATATTTTGTGTTACGTAAGAGACAGAGCATTGCAGTTTCACAGCAAGATACACCATCAAATTCTTTATAAATATGGTGAAAATAAAGTTATAGTATTGCATTTAATTTTTTCGAAATAACTAGGAGGAAAGCGTGAATTTTGAAAAAACGCCCTCTACCAGCAACTGTGAAAACGAAATTGGACTTTTTCCTACAATAATTTCAAAAGCAAGGAGGAAGAACGTTTCTAAATGCAGACTGAAAGCGAGTTCTACGACATACTTGAAGTGCGCCGAAGCCCCACGCCACCACTACCCCCACTCCACTGCAGCGCGACGTCGCGGGGGAATAAATACGACGGAGCTCACCAGAGTCGAATCAGTTAACGTCGGAAACCATGGGAGATCACTTCGCCCATTGCCTCATCGCCTCTGATAATGTCTGCCGCAGCTATAAACGTCAGGAAAAATTCCATTGGACCTTGGCTTCAAAGCCCGGAAAGCACTTTAGATTGTATTTTGACCGGCATCGACAGGAAAAGCCTTAACATTCTTGTAAAATCAAGTTTGTTAAAATGTGGTGAGGGAATTTTGATTGAAGGTTTGCTTTTGAACTTTTTTAGATAATTCCCTAAGGATACGATAGTTCTACTCAGGTGATTTACTACCACGCCTCATTTGACAGCGCCCAATGAGCATAACGCTTCAGTAATCAATCAGCTGAAAATTTAGCAAGTGCCATCAGCTGATTAAATGCCTTTAGGTACTAGCCGTTGATTGCTATGAAGTTAACGGTATAACGGATATTGTCAAGGGAATGTGGCGCTAAGAAGAAGTTGGCTCCACGAGGATGTGTAGCAATTACCATAGCAAGCACTAGCAAATACTGTAGAATTCTCATTAATTCCTAAACAGCGTATGTCATTAAAATCGAGTGCAATAATAAAACAGGAAAACAATCATCTAGCCGAAGTTACGCTCACGTCGATTGTGCAATCCAGATACGAAATTACTTTGCGAGCGCCCGTTATAACTATTAGAGGAATGGAGTTTCTGTTCGAGGCTTCTCCACCCCACTCATAAACTGACGGAAATTACCGAATTCCTTGGTCCTTTCACCGGATACCGTTCTTAGATGGCCTTTTATTTCCCTGTTTTACCATGCTTTTCTCGCCCATTAGTACATTTGAATTATTTCCTCTTGTCGCGTCGTAATCTCTTTCTTTCCTCCCTCGTCCCGTTGCTGATGCAGAAAAAACGCATTTTTTTACGTCCAGTCTGGATGGACGCGGACGAATTCCCTCCAGATTATTCCAGACGACTGATCGTAAACAACTAGGTCGGGGACAATGATTTGCAGTTTAGCGAATGGTAATTTTATTATCCTGTCAAATCGGCACCCTCAATCGCGATTAATTTCATCGATGGTGTTTGGATTGTTGACAGACGAAGTTTATTGCGTCCTATTTCTCGTTGCGGCTCGTTACGGCACAATAATTGGCAGAATCCATATCTGGGGCCGTCCGGCACAATCAATCAGCTATTAAGCTTCGACGTGCTTGCATTTGGAAAAAAAAATCAGTTCGACCAAGGCGAAAATTCAACGTTCCCAAAACCGGAAATCTGTATAATTATATGAGAATGCGAGGAATGCCAATATTGATGGGAATTAATCTGAAATTCGGCTGCGGCAGTTATTAAATTTCTTCCAGAAACGTTAAAATAGAAATTAAAAAGTGCCCTAAAATTTTTGGAAATATACCGAATGGGTACTGCTTTTATAAAATATTATTAAGTTTAACAAAGAGGTAAAAAAAGCAAACGTTTCTAAAGTTTTTAAGTTGTGTCCCACTTGAAAACCGTAATAGAGTTTAAAGACTATATATATTTTCAATATTTATGAACAGTCCTTTTTTTTAGGATGAAATCCTGCCTATGAAAAAAAAAGGTTTATTTAAGAATGAGAGGAAAGAAAATGGAATTTAAATCAAATTTATAAGGCAGATTATTCATTTTTTACCACTTACTTTTGAGAATTTCGCCTCAATACACTTTTTTAGGTATTTGGATTGATATTAACTAAAACGAATTTCTTACTATTCGCAGTAAAATGACTGGGAATACTAATTTACCTTGGAAAATGTTCGGACAAAAACACCTTGTTGACACCTCGCCGACATTTCGACAACTTATCTTGTGCCTTCTTCAGACTTACCTAAAAAAGAAACAAATATCTAGAATTCTGGAATACAAAATTATACCTATTAAAATACTTTAGTTAGTAGTATTAATGTATGTGATTGAGAAATTTCCTCAAGTTTTCACATGAAAATGTTATAAGAACTACACTGCTGAACAATAGGTTGTAATGGCATGTGGTATATCAAAATAATTTTTTCTACAAGCGCATTAAAAGTTCAAATTTTAACACGCTAATAAATTGTTAAAAATAGCGTTTTAAGTTCTAGTGTTAAAAGTAGGTTACTTTTAATACCTACAAAGTTTCTATTTGTTTTGAACTACTTTTTCCCAACCAACACGAAACTGCAATAAACTTTTCGAAACAAAAATTGAACTTGGTAGCACCAACTAAATATCAAATATCATATCTTTATTCCCAAATAGCACAGAAAATATGTAGGAATATTATAAAATAACAAACATTTACTACATTAACAACTATCTAATAACGCTACACTAACTTAAGGAATTGAAATCGGAAAATATAAAAACTCTTCCTTGATAAATAATAAACATTTATTATTTATCATTTGGCGTACAGTAATTGGTCACTTATTATGTCTAATAATGGCCCCAATGTAATAGGGGAGTAGTAGTAGTAGTAGTTCTTTGTAGAGTTCACGTTGATGTATATCATACTGGTAATTACTTCCAAATCTAATTGTATATCCGTGATACAGATTTAAGGGTTTAAAAGCAAGAGAATTTTTGCTTACAAGTTTTAACCGTTAAAAAAAAATAAACATGGGAGCGTCATTGCTTTTTCTGATATAAATTTTGGTTTACATGATACGTTAAAATTTGCGAATTGCTCTTTTTTTGGATTATAAATATTCGACGAAATGCAGAAGATGCACCCCACAGTACAATACCGTTCCTTATTCGATACTCAATGTTTGAAAAATTAGTAGATTATGTCACTAGGAGTAAAAGTGGGTCTTTTCGTGCTGAGCCCAGAGATTGACGGCCGAAGCGAAGCTGAGGCCTACAACTGGGCGAAGCACAAAAAGACCTTTTACTCCGAGTAACATATACTATTTTTTTTTCGAGCATGCAGGATATAATAAATCTATTTCAGAGTGATTCAGTTTTGCAATTTTCTCTCATCTTCTTTAAGCGGGTCTAGGTACTTACCCAATTAGTGGTGTATATTATTTGTAAAATACATAGAATGTGTTAGAATGGTGGTTTTCAATGTTCAATGGTTTTAATGATGGTCCATGGTTTTAATGATATTAAATCATAACCAATGGTTATGGTAAACTAAGAATTTGTAGCAATATTTTCAATGCTAAATTAATATAAGTCACATTGACAGATAAATATGATGACGCGCATGACATTTAACAGACGATTTCAAAATTCGGAAACCTATGCGATTTCGACTAATAACGGTTTTGGGTGATGCTCTGAGAGTATTCCTATCCTTTGTTTTCTCAATAAGAATGTAAAGATGGCAATACACACAGATCGGTTTATCTGGTGTCATCTACTGTTCAAATAATTTTGGTGAATGAAAATCGTTTATATATGCGCCAACATGACAGTAGCGGTGACTTTTGACTTTACTTTTACTGCCTAGGACTTTTTTGCTACTTTTTTGGTCTCTGGATTTGAAAGCCCACTTTAGGTGTACGTATGGAGAAAACAAATGACGTACTTTTAGTCCGCTTGAAAAAAAAAAATATTTTTTTCTACGAGCCTGCTTATTATGTTACCGTCCCGCACGCATTTTGTTTTAGAAAGCTTTACCTTCCCGCACGGCGTGCGTGAAAGAAAATTTAGCGTGCGGAAAAGTAAATATTTAAAGAATGACTGATTTATAATATAATTTAGACTTTATAGTCTGTCTATCTAGATAGGTGCATTTGCCTTACAGCCGTGCCAAACATTTTTATCTGTTTTAAGGAACTATTATGCTTTTTATGACATTGAAACTTTTTATTCCAATGTCACCAGTTCATGTCTGAAACATTACATCACGCCAACAATCACACCCAATTTTTCGCCATAACAACCAATTGATTTTTGATTAATTCTGCTGTCATAGTGTTGACAAAGATAAAGTTGTTTATGTATTGTATGTTTATTCCTTGTATATGTTACAATGAATTGGCTTCTAAAAATGTTGTTCCTAACTCGTGCGGAAAGTGTCTTTCCCGCACTCGCCAGCTGCCCGAACTCCGCTTCGCGTCGTTCGGACATCGGCAGACAGCGTGCGGGAAAGTATCACTTTCCGCACTAGTTAGGAAAATAACTATTACAGCGTTTTTGTTAGATATTTGTTTAAGGCCATATAGCCCAAAACAGATTTTTGTACATTGATTGCACACATAATTTACATGTTTCTTCGAGTTGAGTGACATATCTATATGAACACCTAGAAGTTTAAAAGAGGGCCTTTGCTCTATAGATTTCTTATTCAAAGCAATGTATTGACTTTTGGTATAGTTAGCTCCATAAGGATGGAATTGTATTGTATGGGTTTTCGTCTGGTTCAAGGTTAATTTATTATTGCAGAAATAATTTGATACTATGCTTAAGTTTTCTGTTAAAGTTGTATTTATATCGTGATCACTGCAATTGAAAGAAAGTATGGTTATGTCATCTGAAAATTCACAGTGTAAGGTCTGTAAATAGTTTAATATATTGTTTACATATACTGGGTGTCCAGCAGAACCCTGGACATTGGAGATTAACATGGGAAATCGGTTTTTATTTTTTTGCGCCTGTACGGTTGATTTGATTGAAAAATTTTTAAGAGTAAAGTTTTCGAGCTTATGGTCAGCTATCACCTTGTAATTTTTTCAATACCTCAGTTTTGGCTGTTTTTTGGAAAAACGCCTCAAAAAGTGCAAGAATTTGAATTTGGCGCGCCACCCCCGCTATGCACGAGCAGTGTCGCCAACATAATAATTTCTTATGTCAGAGTCAGAGCCGATTTTCCTTTCTTATTTATTTTGAGGGACTATCATGTAGTAATTAACGTGATTATGCAGTAAAAATTAACCGAAAACCTGACGATAATATTCTTAAATCATACGGTAATTAAAAACTACGTTTATTATTATCATAATTAGTAAAAGGAAAATCATTCCAATTTGTGTATAGCTGGTTGTCTAAGTCATTTTAGTTTAACGATACGACAACCACAATAACTTGACGATTTGTCTCTTGTTACCAATTATGGGAGTTTGTTGTTGATGTTGTTATTGAGGTGAATTCATCTATCTCCAAATGTTTTACTTAAAAAGTGTCTATTTTGCAGTTCTGCGTGACGCGAGGCCCCATCCTGCACGTAAAAAAACCCTTGCTAAGTGCTGGATTCTTCTGACAGACAAAATCTCATTGGAAAACCAAATACAGTGCGCCCCAAAATGCCAATCCACACATTAACGACTTCTCGGCGTTGGTCTCGGTTGTCCTGCACTTTACGTGGATTTTAGAGAGTCCAAACTCATTCATTTTGGTGATTTGAATTGTTGAATCCAAATTAACATTCATTGGTGGGAGGAACAAATATTTATAGCAAACAAGCAAGACCAGTAAACAGATAGCGATGGAGGTTTGATCTGCTAAGACCAGTTTCTTTCGTGTTTTATCTATGTATGTGGAGACTATAGTGCCTGTGAAAAAAACTCTTTTCAGTGACAATAAATCTTAATAAAAGTGATATAGTCAACTTTACTCTAATAAAAACATTTATGATTAAATATGCGACAAACTTTTGAAATGTTATTACTCTCATCATTGTGAATAGAGTATATCCAAGCAATAGCTTGGGTATGTTAAAAGAAGATGGGTTTATCACTCTAATGCAACTTGAAGAGAGAAACCACGGTACTTTCCAGTGGCCACCGAAAGTTCAATTTCAAAAATTCATGCAATTGATGTGTTAATTGCTGGAACGAAGATTGCGTTCTATCCTTCTTTTATGCAAACTTTATAAAAAAGAGAGGATGATTTCTGTAGCTACAGGTGAATTCATCATTGGAAACAATTACAAATGTATTTCAAACTAATCAATAAATCTCTGTCAATCCGTCAGTGTCAAAATTATTTTACTTCTTTCAAAATCATGGAAAGGAAAAAGCGTTTTGCCGGGTTTTTACACCCACAAACCAAAAAAATATATATTAAATCTAGTAATTTATTTTAAAATTCATCCAGAAAATCGTAACTTTACAACAAATATCGACGAGAGGCTGTCAGAAGCTTTAGAAGTCATTGTGAGTTCGGTCCGGAAAGTGAATTAGAGAAAAAAATTCGAATATACAAGAAAGGAAAGTCGAAATGCGCAAAATAAAGAAACTTAAATCTAGAGATTTGCCCGAAAGTCAAAAGATAGAGATACGTGAGGTAATTTATGACTTATATGAAATAAATAATTTTAACGAAACAAACCCTGTTTTGTTTCGTTGGCCCGTATGTTTGTTGTTTGGCTCTTACCTGCACCATCTGGATTTTAACGACAAATTTGGTTTTATGTATTGCCATGACGGTCCGTATATGGTTTGGTGACGTTCTTCACTGACTGAAAAAGCCTTGAGGAAGACCTAAAAATAAAGGTCGAAACGTTGGCGATTTCGAGAAAGTGAAGTGGCTATTTGTCCTACATCTGCGATCCACCACATTTCTAATTATTGATAGGACGCAAAGCGCATTATGATCATTATTTTCATATTCAAAAAGAAAATACATATTGTTACTTTTAATTTTCCTCTTTTAATCCGTCTATCATAGAGGGGTTTGATTTGGAAAAGAAAATCCATTTCATAAAAAAAACTATTCTTGACTGCTCCCTTCTTTTTTTGGAACCGAGAAACATGCTCTTCATTTCGAAACACATATCAATTATGGCCTAACCTTGGAGCGGAAATTAGCACCTACACATCTATGAATCAACTTGCTAGAACATTTTGGACATCACTGTTTTCGCTGATTAGTTCATAAGACATGACAATTTTTATTAGAGTAAAGTCGACTATAGTGTTTTTATAGAAATAATTGTTGTTATCTGTGTTATTACCTAAATTTATGTTACAGTTCTTTTTCATGTCCACTTGTTAATTTCTTTTCTGAAGAAATTTATGTATAGATTGATTATGAAATTATACTTATTTTGGTACTTCATCCACCTTTTCACACACAATTTCCCCGAAATAAAAATGTTATTTATACAGAAAGAATGTAATTATTGATATTAAAGGTTCGATTTTCATTTGTTCACTTTGACAGTAAAAAATAATTGAACATCGAAATCAGGAACCATTTTGTTGATACAGTGTAAAATTTTATTTAAAAGTTTTATTGGTTATGAATTTTGAGGAGAGAAAACTTGTTATAAAACAATACTGGGCTGGTAATTCCTTTGCTCAAATTCAAGACCACATTGCTGCATTGCTTCCTGAACGACCAATACCAGCACACAGTTCACTACAGGCGGTGGTTGCTCGTTTTGAGGAAACTGGGAGTATTAATCCGATATGTTCTTGAGAGCGAAAGCGACGACTGCAAGCTGGTGCAGCTCCAGAAGATGAAAATATGGCAAAACTTGTTCTTGCAGACACTAAACGATGATCCTTCCAAGAGTATTCGACAGATTGGTCAAGAAACTGGACTTAAAAAATTATTGCAGCACCAAGATTTGTTAGAAGCATTTGTTTCACGGATGAATGTTCGTTTGGATTGACCGGCTCTTCAAGTCAACAAAATTATCGGATTTGGGTACTCCAAAACCCACATATATTGCTTGACAATCGGAACCAACTTCGAGCAACTGTAAACGTATAGATCGGCATTTTGGTGCGCCATGTTATAGGTCCATTTTTCATTGATGACAGTTTCAACGCCAACAAATATGGCAATATGCTTCGCAATGACATTTTGTCTGCTGTAGAAGCCATCCAGCCATTAGAACGGGTTTTTTACATGCAGGATTGGGCGTCGTGTCACACTGCACTGCAAAACAGACGTTTTTTTAAATGAAACATTTGATGATAGACGGATCGGAAAGTTTGGAGCAATTAATTGGCCACCTCGCTCTCAAGATTTGAATCCCTGTGATTTTTTTGTTTGAGGATTCATTCAAGATCGTCTCTACCAGAGAAATAAACAATATGCAAATGTTCAAGAGTTGAAACTTGCCATTCAAGAAATTTGTGGTCAAGTCACGGTTGTGATGTTGGACAATACATGTAGTAATTTTGAACACAGGCTTGCATATTGTACCTCTGCAGAAGGTGGTCATTTTGAACAATTTCTCTGATGTGCCACATCTAGTCTTGTATTTTATTTATTTGTTTATTGTTCTTGTTTAGCTCTGTGCTCGATGTTAAACACATGGCTGGTTGTTCACTTTCTTTGTAGTATGTAAATAAATAGTTCTTTTAAGAGCCGCCAATCCGTATTTTCTTTTCGCCAATTCCACGATAACTCAGTTGTAGAGTACAACCACATTTCAAGCTTGGTTCTTGGTTTGCTCAACAAATGTATCCACCCAACTCGCCGTCCTTAATAATTCTTAACATTAACCTAGCTTTTGGCTTTACCAATGACAAAGACAAGAGACATATCGTCGATCCGCTGTCTGCTGCTAATCTAAAATGAATTGAACACACAATCAGCATTGGACACACAGATTGGAATGATTTTCAGTTTACTAATTATGATAATAATAAACGTAACTTTTACTTACCGTATGATTTTAAGAACATTATACTTTCTTCAGGTTTTCGGTTAATTTTTTTTTCACTGCATAATCACGTTAATTACTACATGACAGTCCCTCAAAATAAATAAGAAAGGAAAATCGGCTCTGACTCTGACATAAGAAATTATTATGTTGGCGACACTGCACATGCATGGCGGGGGTTACGCGCCAAACTCAAATTTTTGCACTTTTCGAGGCGTTTTTCCAAAAAACGGCCAAAACTGGGGTACTGAAAAAATTACAGGGTGCTAGCTGACCATACGCTCTACTACTTTACTCTTAAATGTTTTTCAATCAATTCAACCGTATAGGCGCAAAAAAATAAAAACCGATTTCCCATGTTATTTCCCTATGTCCAGGGTTGTGCTGGACACCCGGTATAAGTAAAAGCAATGGACCTAGTAGACTTCACTGCCGAACTCCAATCTCAATACTCAACTGCTCCGATACAGCCCCTTTACAAAGCACATATTGTTACCGATGCTCTAAATATGACCTTAGTAGTTGCTGACAATTTCCACGTATACCATAGGAGTATGCTGTACACAGCAGCAGTGAGTGATCAACTCAGTCAAATGCTTTGGTCAGGTCGCTGAACGCAGCCATGGCCCTTTCACCTGCATCCAAATGTGTATATCTGATCAAAAATATAGCAACAGGCTGTGATTGTTGATTTTTTATTGCGAAAACCATGTTGAGTTTGAGAAAGTAACTTGTTGGCGTTTAAGAAATTTAAAATTCGATGTGCTATAAGTTTTTCAAAGATTTTAGAAAAAATTGATAAAAGGGATATGGGGCGATAGTTCCCAATGTCTCTCGTATTGCCCCCCCTTATGCAAACAAATGACTTTAGTCAGTTTTAGATAATCCGGAAACACTCCCTCTTCGAAACTTGTGTTAAGTAAATAACACAAAGGCTTACTTACTTGGTATTTACAAAATTTAATCAGTGAGGCAAGATATTCGTCAAGTTGAGTTTGAATTTTTTTAATCTGCTTATTGTTTCGATTATTTCTTTTTCAGTTACATCATACAGGAAAATTGAGTTTTCGAGTACGGTCGCTGCATTTGTGACATTACTATCAGGATTTAAAGGCCTTTTTTTCGTGATATTGTTTTGCAACTTGATGGGAATATTCACAAAATAGGAATATAAAATATTTGCTATCTCTATTGGGTTTATCAGTTCGTTATGATTATGTGTTATGCTATTTGCCTTGACATTCTTTTGGCTTTTAGTTGTGGCGTTTATGATATTCCATACCGTTTTTGATATATTATTGGAACAGGCAATTTTATCATCGTAATATTTGCATTTGGCGGCACATAATGTTTTTTCTGTACATGTATTTATACTTTTTATATAAACCAGAAGTCATTTCGCCCTTTTTAAGTTGATAATATAATTTACGCAAGTTCTTTGATGAAGTTCTCAAGCCTGAAGTCAGCAAGTATTTATTTGAAAAGATGTCATATTTTTTTTATTTTTACGAGAGAGAAACAAATATCAAGGCAGCTATTTAAAGTATCTAAAAATCTAACTTTTACCATTTACATCATCAGCACTATCAAACAAGTCACTCCATCGTTCTACTTCTAATAATCTTTGGAAATTATTCCTGTATTTTAATGCAAAAGATCGTGTCAAGGAGGTTTGAGTGTTTTTACTAAAATCTTGAATACAGGCTAATACATTGGAATGTGTGATCAGAAAGACCATTTTCAGAGACTGCTTTCTTATTTATTAAGAGTTGGTTAAATTTGTACATATATAATCGATTGCACTGAATGAGTTTTTAAACACCCGTGTCGGTATATTAAATAAAAGTTCGGTCTTATTAGGAGTGTTTTGTAACAAGTTAATGTTGAAATCGCCCGTTACTATGGTCCTACTAAAAGGAAACATTGTACTCAAACACTAAGCAAAGATTTAGCTGTTTTAAGAAGTCAGTTTTTTGAGCCCAAAGGGATCTATATATGCATAGAATGTTCGTTTTTACCTCCTCAGTGATAACTTGAATGCAGGAACACTCAAACACCATTTCAATGCAGAAATTTGCTACCTTGTTGATAGGCGCATACTCAATTTTGACCTGTACAAAAACATGACACCACCATGTTTATTTTCTGAAACACAATGTATATTGGGTACTGGCAGCAAATAAATGCCACTAAAAGAATATTAAACTTGAAAACAACACAACTATTTCTTCTGTCAAAGAACTAGTTTTTTTTCCTGATAAAAATCGAAAAATTCGTATTAAGATATTACAGCCAAAATCAATTAAAAATTACTTAAAGCGTCAAGAATGCAAATTTGATGTCTTGGAGAGTTTTAGATTAGAATTAGAACTGATTTTTTTTGAAAAACTCATTTTATCAAAAAATAAAGAAATTTACACCCAAAAGAACAAACCACAAACGAACGTAACATGTTTTGTTGTTTTGCGTGTAAAATTCTTGAAAGGGAAAAAAATATATACATATTATCAATATACATATTTTTTTTTAATTTGTTAATTTGTGAATGGACTTGAGGGTTATGGAGATTTTAATTGTTAAAACAACTTAATTTACGTATTTTTCTAATCTGTATAAATTTTTGATAATAATTTTAATTTAGTCAGGCCCCTTTCTATAAACTGATTGATGCTTCTTGCCTTTACAGCCTTGATAAAGACCACAATATATGGTCGAAACGTTGGCAATTGATAATAGCTGAATTATCATTATTTTTGTCCCCATCCCGCTAATCCACCTACTACAATGTTTATTTTCTTATTTTTAATTTTTTTTTCACTTCCCAACAGTCAAAATAAACCTCACATCATTTGGTTGAATTTCCATAAAGTTTGATATATGGTAGAATGTAGAATAATAAGCTCTTCTAATATTAGGCATAAAAAAATCCTTACTGTAATTGAAAAACAAAAGTTGATGATGGTTACTCAAAAACGATACGTTATTTTTCAATTTTTGCATGCCATGTGAAAAAAAGTTAAAAAGTGCTTGTAAAAAGTACTCTTTCTTTTTATACAACGTTAACCATAAAGCGAATATTTGTGAAAAGCAAAATCGATAAAATTCGTTTTTTTTTCGCATAACTTCGGAACGACTCAAAATATTGCAAGTTTTAAAACATCGTCTTGCTAAACTCTAATATTCCAAACTTTTCTCCTATTTATCCCAAATTCTATCTTTTACTGTTTACATGATCCCTATGTTGGATATCTTTATCTTGGACAAACCGTATAGTTCTTAGAAAATTACCGACAACAAATCAGACGATTTGAGTCAATTTGTCCTAAAATTTGGTTTTTTCCAAAAACACAAAAAATTTTATTTGCGAATGTTTTGAGCCGATTTTCCTGCTATAAAAATTTCTTGAAATCTTTTAATAATTTTGTAAACTCTTTGAACCATATTTGAACTTTTAAGTCATTTCTATCCAATTTCATCGTTAATTTCAACCTTTATTAATTCAAAAGCTTTTATGTAGCTTTTATAGAGGCTGTGAGTGAGTTTCAACAGGTTTTGGCCTTAATCTTAGTATTAGTTTTTCAAAAACTCCAATTTTGCATTTGAAAACATCGTGAGTTAATTTTAACGGATTTTGACTCCAATTCTAATTTAAGTTTCTCTAAAAACCCGAAATTTGTATTTTTATTCTAAGTAAAGAAAATGTAATTATATTAATAATTTAATTCTAACCTGAATTTCTACAAAACTCCAAATTTGCGTTTTTAAACTCTTTGAGCCATTTTTAAACTTTTTAAGTCAATTCTAACTGATCTTATCGTTAATCCCAATCTTCATTTTTAAACTACTTTTACTAAAAGTTTGTTTATGTAAACAGAATGATACAGAAGTGTACTTCGTGACATGACATTCAATGTTTACCCTGTATATTTTCTTAATTTTGGATTCGCCTTTGAAACATCCGAAAGAATATGTAGGTTTGAATTAGAATGTAACGGTTTTTACATTTCTGCCTTAACTTTTTAAGATAAACTCGAGGCTTTAATTTGACGTCTACCAAAGACCAAAAAGATGTCAAAATAGATAATTGAATTTATTTTGAATATTTTATATAAAACATGAAATATTAATACAGGGTCTTCCGCTGAAAAAAAATGTTTATGTCAAAAAGTGCACTGTTGCGTCATCATTCATAAACATCAACTTTTGGTCTGAAACTTTTGTTCTAGCTTGTACAGAAGGGGTGATTTGTCGCGTCTAAATAGAGATGGGTCACCGAGTATATAAATTTAGCACCTTTCTTCCACGTGTAATTTGCTTCTAGAATTCAAGGCATTACCTTCAAAATACGATAAAAACTGATTTTCTTAAAAACTCCATTTTTAAATACTCTGTGTCTGAATTTCTCTAGAAGCTCCAACCTGACACTTTTGTGAGTAAATTTTTATCGATTTTCTCCTTAATTATAGCCTGAATTTCTCCAAAAGATATATTTTTGGATTTTCAGAAGTTTTGGTTCATTTTTATCGATTTTGGCCATGATACTCGCCCAAGTTATTCAAAATGTTTATTTTTAGACGCCTTGAGTCATTTTCTACCAATGTTGACCCTAATCTGAATCAAAAATTTTTCAAATTGGCATTTTTAGACACTTTGAGTCTGACTTTCTCCACAAGTTCCAAATTGACATTTTTTAGAGAATGCTAGTAACCCAAGTTTCCCAATATTTCCATTTTTAGATGTCTTGAATCATTTTTAATACATTTTGAACCTAATTCTAGCTAAATTTCTTAAAAAATTTCAATTTAACAATTTTTTGTCCCTAAGCTTAAGCCCACAGTAAAAAAAAACAACGTTTCATTCGAAGACTTTGAGGATAAATTTTAACCGACAATCCAAAGTTGAATTTCTGGAAAAACTCGAATATTTTTAGGCACAATGAGCCATTTTTAATCGATTTTGCCCTATCTTGAACTGCAAATTTGCATTTTTTGACGCTTCGGGAATTTTTAACTTGTTCTGGTCCTAATTCTATTCTGAGTTTATTTAAAAACCTCAAATTTGTATTTTTACATGCTTTGAAATGACTTTGAAAACCTATAGTTTTTGGCCCTAAACTCATCCTGAGTCTCTCGAAAAATACAATAGTTACTTTTTGAGTCAAACATAAGTTAATTTGACATACAGGGTGTCCCAAAAACAATGGGACATATTAGTATAGCGAGTTACGGCATGAAAAAATAGAGCGATTGAGCTTACTATGGCTTATAAAAAAGTAGCTACTTTTTATTCTACAGGGTGTGAAAGTTCAATTTTTAATTCTGTAAATTGGCAATAAATCTCACAGTTTGGCAGCTATTGATATGAAATTTTTCACGAGGGTGTTTTTGACTACGACAAACCTACCCGTAATGTCAATTTTAAGCTAATTTGTAGGTGGCGCCACTTACGTGGCATGCGTTTGTAAAAAACTAGCATAACTTTTTAACTGACCCCCGTCGCTTAAATATGTTTATGAAATTAAAAAGACTGGTTACTTCTGCAACAAAAAGTTATGATAAATGTGCGTATCTCTCACCATTTTCCAGATATTTTCATTTACATTTTCCAGTGCAAATGCCATGATTTTTTCGTGGTAGTTAATTCGCCGTTTTTATGACAAGTAGGCCATGAAACAATAGGCGGCGACGTGGGGCAGCGGCGGATTAATTTTGAGCGTCGGGGCAGGATTGACAGTTGTTGACCTAACAAGATATTTTCTTTAAGTTTGGCATTAAAGTTGTTTTCTAGTTCAAATTTACCTTCGGAATCATTAAAAATAATTGCTAGCTAATAGTTTTTGTAAAGTCGTCTAGATATTAATTCAGAATGCCTCGACACAATGAATTTACCAATCTTGATATGAGGAATATGGTATGACGTGTATGCTCAAACTAATTATAAAAGTCGTAGAGCTGCTGAAAGGTATTTACAACTCTATCCAAACAATAGGCAACCTGATCATAAAACTTTTAAAAGAATCTACGACAGATTGGGTGAAACTGGCTCTTTTAATTCTAAACCTGACAACGGAAGACAAAAAAACTTGACTGTGGACCAGGAAGAAGAAGTGTTAGTTCGTCTAATGGAAGATCCACAGACCAGCAGTAGACGTCTCTCTGCAGCAACAGGGATCAGCAAATCATCAATATCCAGGATAACACGAAATGAAAAGTTATACCCCTATCATTTCACTCCTGTGCCAAATTTATTGCCAGGAGATTATCAACCCAGAATTGAACTATGCAACTTTTTGCGCCAAAAGCAGTATCACGATTCTTATTTCTTCAACAAAATATTATTTACGGACGAGGCAACATTTGCACGGCGGGGAATATTCATTTGGCGAAACAACCATTTTTACCATGTAGCACAGCCTAATTTAGTGAGAGAACATCATTTCCAACATGAATTTTCTATTAATGTTTGGTGTGGTATTTTGGGAGACAGAATTTTGGGACCTGTTGAACTTTCTGCAAGGCTGAATGGAAAACGTTACTTAAATTTCTTAAGAAACGAATTACCTATTCTTTTAGAAGATGTTCCATTGGCTGTAAGGAGATACATTTGGTTTATGCAAGATGGAGCCCTTGCCCATTATACCAGACAAGTAAAGGAATTTTTAAATAACAATTTTGCCCATCGATGGAATAGTCGGGGTAGTGAATATCCTTGGCCAGCAAGAAGCCCTGACTTAAACCCCTTAGATTTTTTTTTCTGGGGATATGTAAAATCTTAACATACAAAAACGTACCCAACAACAAGGAAGAACTATGGAATAGATTTCAGGAAGGAGTAAATGTAATTAGAAATAAAAACCAAACTCTGTTCAAGGTGCGGCAAACGTTTGGCTTGAGACTTAGAAAATGCATTGATGTGGGCGGCCAACATTTTGAAAATTTACTTTAGTTCAGTGATTTTCTTTAAATTTAAATATTGTAGTTAAATTAGACATTCGATGAAATTTAAGAGAAATTTAAGATGTAATTAATGCCCTAACAGAACGTGTTTATTAAAAAATATATGATTGACTACATACTTTGATTTCCACAGCACTCGCACAGAGTTTTATAGCCTTTTTTTAATGAACACAATTAAAATTTTTTTTAATAGGGGTCGGGTCAATAAAAGATGCATTGTTTTAATACCGTTTGTTCAGAACAATGCCGTTTTTAATAATTCGCCGTTCACAAAAGATCATTCTACGCACCGGAAAATGTAATTGAAAATATCTGGAAAACGGTGGGAGATACGCACTTTTATCGAGTATAACTTTTTGTTCTAGAAGTAATAAAACCATCAACATTTTTATTTTTGGACGTTTTGAGTCTATTTTAACCGATTTCGACCCTAATTCTAACCCAAATTTCAAAAAGAAAATCAAATTTACATTTGAATTCATTTTTATCGAATTCTGTCCCCCCTTTTGTGTACTTGTATATAATTGATTGTAGCTATAAAACACATCCTTAAAATATATCATAGCTTGGGCCCAATTAATTATGACCGCGTAAACTGATGGTTTTTTCCACTGTGCGAGGCGGGTAGTACCAGGTAGCTTACTACAGTCGAATCGGTCAATGTCGGAAAGCACGGGAAATCACTTCGCCAACAAATTCCATTGGACCACGGCTTCAAAGCCCGGGAAGCACTTTAGATTGCATTTTGACCGACCCACAGTGGTCGGACGCACAGTTTCACGTGCAAAAAAGAATTTTCTAGTGATTAAAATTATTGAAATATTGTGTTAATCTAATTCTAGAATAGTCAAAGAGTAAGAAAAATCGTAGCAGTCGATTATTAACGAACCATGTGACAAGATAATATCATTTGCCCTTGAGCGTGTATATAGCATAAATCTATTAGATCGTTTAGTATCATTTTAAACTGTATGTTATAAAACTGAATCATGAGTTGGCTCTATCTAGGTGTGAAGAAGCAGTTGAATTTCTTTTTAAGTTAAATTTTGATTTTTGACTGTAATTTTTTTTACAGATTTTTAGAACTTTTTTATTATTGTTACTATACAAAAGAAAGCATCTATTACCAATTACTAAAAGAATTAGTTGCGCCTAGTTGCGCCTAAGATATTTTTGTTACTTTTTGTGTGCGTCTTACAGAGTCGCATTAGGGGTATAATATTGAAGTAGCGCAACTTTTTCGAAATTGAAGCGACTACTATACCATATAGACAGTTTCAACCAGAAAAAATCATTTTAATATACCGGGTGACACAGGAATTAAAGAATGCTAAAATTTTGAAATTTTCGGGATAAATATAGTAGCTTAGTACCTACAAATTGAACAGAAGTATTACTGATTTGCGTTTCCGGTTTTACCGGAAGTGACGTCACTTTTATTATTTCAAATAAAACACTTTGTATTCCACCCACTTTCGGATTCGACGTCGAATTCTAAGTTATTAACGTGATAGTGTATGTCTAGCTCTTACCGTTGTCGAGCAAGTTGCGCCCAAACTTGCAATAATTAATTAATAAGCGAAAAAGCTAAACATTTCGATCACTAGCAATAACTGATGTTGATTTTTATGCACACAAATGAATATCAATTAGCCTCGATTGCACAGATGACTCTTTTTTTAGGTCTCTACCTACCAACATTACAAAAATGTATTTCCAAGATGTCATCGAAAAAATGGAGAGTTGTAACATTTGGACATTTTATTTGTGGTACAATTTCTCGAAAACGACTGGTTTTACTCCTACACGTTAAGAAATAATGTTCAAATTATTAGCATTCTTTTAACCAGAGCTATCGCTTGGCTAGAAATTCTTGTGTCACCCGGTATGTTTACTGCTTGCGTCTTATTAACAATCAAGTCAACAACCGTTGCCGTAAGTTAAATCCTCGTCTCGCACCTTGGACTGATGTGTGATATGATATGTGATGATAAGCTGCCTTGTGAAACTTGTATCTTAATGTACTATTAACAAGTTGAAAATGATAATTATATGACATTTTCCTTAATGCGTTTGGTGCATTTCACACCTTCTTCGGTGTTTGCATAAAAAACACTTCACGTCTTCAATTGAGCTTGCTGATTGTTCAATCGCAAGAGCCCAACCAGAGACTGATCGCTCAATGCAATCAGTCTCTGGATGGATTCATCGGATGGATTCAATCTTGAGGTGTGTACAGCATGAAGATTTTTGTGAGGACTCTGTATAAATGGCAAAATTTAAGTGTAAACATTTCCAGGCCACATGAAGCGACTGTGAAAAATATCTATTTACTTAATTTCACATAATAATGCAATTCAGAATTTTGCGCGTGAAAAGAGGTCCGTCCGACCACTGTGCGGCCGTGCACGCCTTCACAGTCTTACAATACGCTGATTTTATTCGCTGTATCTAGCAGAACCAGACCCCAACCTAATTCAGCCACAATTTCTACGTAATAACATGTTGAAACACCCGAGATCACGATAATAATGTCAGAAACCAAAGAGAGTAAATCTTAGGAAATTACAACAAGAATACACTGTGATTCTGACTACCCCTTCGTAGAATTCAAAAATATCATATAGTAAAAGTTTAAGTACTCAACAATAATCAACAAGTATAATGTACAAGGTAATTGGTAAAAGAGTGTCATCACTAAACACTATCACTGTTCATTTTCTTTAAAATGTATATTTTCACGCTTTAAAATAAATATTTATTAAAATGAGTTGAAAAATGAATTATTGCTCAGAGTATTATTAGAGTATAGCACAAAAAATTATAACCGCTAAAGTCACAAAGAGAACCTAAAATATCTGTCATATGTCAGGGAGCAAAATGTCAAATTTTCATGACCTACTGCGCAAGTATGGTTATGGTGTACGAGCTACATATGGACTAGTGTATACCTCATTCACTTATTTTTGGCATCTCGTTACCTTTGAAACCTTCATTTTTTTTATACCTATCTCTTTTCGGCACATGTTGAGAAGGTATGATAAAAATGTCAAAGTCAGATTTCCAACGCCTACTTGACGGCAAGAATAAGTGAATGGTTTATAGTAGGCCTAATCACAATTTTTCTCTGGACATTTGGCAAAATGTGAAAAAAAAAGACCATACAAAATAGTTATTTGTTTTAAAAGGCGAAAAAACTAGCAAATTTACTGCCGCAGCATTATTCAAAGCCGAGTCGAAGACGAGGCTGTGAATGAAGCCAAGGCAGTAAATTTGCATTTTCGCCAAGAAAAACACACCATTTTTTTGCCGATTATTGTCAATTAATTTCAGCTTTTATATTTGATTTGCAATATTACTTCTAAGGTGAAAAACTGTTTACCTATATAATGTGCCACCAGCAATTGTAAAATATAGGTATACCAGTGTACCATCCACTATTATTTGGTTGCTAGGATTACTCTTAAATAAATCAAAATAAAACATCAAGGAATTTCACTCCCGCATTTCCTAATTCGTTTTTTCTACTGGACTATGGAAAGTGAAGAAGACATTCAATTAACTCCTCCGGAGGTTCGAGAGGCCGCTAGAAAGATGTAACTAAATTTGCTCCCGACGAAATCCAAAAAAATATATGAAGATACGTATGGACGTTTTATGCATTACCGGACGAAGAAGAACATTGCGTCGTTTTCGGAAAATGTTATGATTGTATACTTTTCGGAGTTATCCCAAAAATTAAAGAGTTCTACATTATGGAGTATATATTCAATGCTAAAAGCCACCTTAAGTGCTCATCATAATGGGATTTGGCAAAGTATTTGACACTACGGGCATTTTTAAAAAGACAAAAGGATGGATACCAGCCCAAAAAATCCAAAGTGTTTGAAAAAGAGCAATTTATTAAGTTTCTATCAGAAGCACCAGACGCCTATTATTTATCTACTAAAGTAAGTTATAGAAATTGGACAAAACGTTAAGTTAATAACTACTTTTTGAGTAGGTTGCCGCAGTTTCTGCGATTGCTGAAGCATGTAGGAGTGACGAACTTGTACAAATGCAGGTAGATGATATTGAAGACAGATAAGAATTTACTTATCCCAAGAATTTACTTAA
Source organism: Taphrorychus bicolor (assembly GCA_951812265.1). NCBI lineage: Eukaryota > Metazoa > Arthropoda > Insecta > Coleoptera > Curculionidae > Taphrorychus > Taphrorychus bicolor. The sequence continues at coordinate 19,109,072 of OX638306.1, read as the reverse complement.
GAATTTACTTATCCCAAATATTATGAAACTTGGTATATAGGCATGTCTGGTTAAATCAATTCAAAACCACATATTCTATCACCTTCTAAAATTATTGTAACGATTTGAAACATACTCTGTATAGTTTTATTTTACTACATTATCAGAGTGATGAGGGGCCGGAGTTTTTGAATGTAATTATTCAAAATTGCGAAATTTAATTTTGCCAAACGGATTGAAAACTTCATCTCAAACTAATCTTTTTACAAAAATTATATTGTATAATACGTGGAATATACCGTTGTCTTTTACCCGCCAGCGACTCGCCATTTTGATAGAGCATAGTAAGTTTATTTTCCCATTCTACATCACAAATAACGCATGTTACTTGTTGTACTCCAACTGCAGATGAAGGAAAAGCTTATAGGAAATAATCATTAACTAAATTTCGCCCATAAATGATGTAAAAAAATGCAAATTTCAAGCTGCCGATTACTGGGTAACGAATTTTCATTGAGAAGCAGTTATTGGCAATATCAGCCAATAACTGGTCTATTCAAATTTCAATGGATACCAGTAAATGGCAATCCGTTCTTTTTTATATTTTCATATTTTTAAATACAAAAATAAAAATGTTATGAATCGAATCATTAATTCTATTATCGGAACTTAACATAGCTTGTAAAAAAAAACATTTAAAGTGCTCGTTCTGGTTTTTTGCGTATTCCATTGATCAAGTAGTAAACTTATTGGTTTGCCAAAATAATGCCAAAAGGAAAGCAAAATTTGAAGTACTTCAAGTCGTACTCTGAAGAGGCACTACAAAATGCCATAGAAGCTGTAGCAAACTGAATGTCGCAATCCAAAGCTGCAGTAAAATATGGTGTACCTCGGCAGACTCTTCAATATCAGATGGGAAGCAAATTTATGAAGACTTCGCACGGACCCACTGCTGTTTTGACTAACGAAGAAGAAGATTTACTAGAAAAATGGATCTTGGAAAGCCACCTGAAAGGATTTCCACGTCGCCGAGAAGATATTCAGTCGTCGGTAAAATCATTTTAGATAAAAATCCTCGACCAAACCCCTTCAATAATAACATGCCAGGAAAACACTGGTATGAAGCATTTTTAAAGCGACATACAGGGCTTGTCCGTCGAGTTTCTGAAGGTGTCACTCCTGCAAGCGCAAATTTTTCTGAAAAAGTATCCGAAGTTGGTACACCAAAGTTGAATCTTACCTCGAAAACAAGAACTTCACAGAAATTCTTCAAGATCCGACTCGAGTTTTCAATGGTGACGAGACCTGTTTTTCATTCTGTCCTAAAGAACATAAACTATACTAGCTCCAAAGGGTACAAAAAATGCTTATGAAGTGGATCAAGGCGTTGCAAAATCGAACATCACAGTGATGTTCACATTTTCCGCAGACGGCTCTATGGTACCACCTATGATAATATACCCCTGTAAGCGCCTACCAGCGAATATTGCGTGTAGTGTTCCAGACCATTGGGGTATTGCCACAAGTGACAATGGATGGATGAAATCTGAAGTATTTTATGAGTATGTTTCAAATATATTACATAAACATCTCAAACAAAACAACGTAAAGAGACCAGCTGATACTCTTCGTTGATGGCCGCAAGACGCATTTAACATATGAGTTAAGTAACTTATGTACTAAATTGAAAATCATACTTGTCGGCCTATACCCCAATGCAACAAGAATTTTGCAACCCGCAGATGTTGCTTGCTTTAAACCGTTGAAGACAAGATCGAACTAGGCGGTGTTGGAGTGGAGAAGACGTCATCCATTGTTTCAATTGACTAAACAACATTTTGCTCCTATTTTGGAAGAGGCAATAAAGGGTTTAAAAGAATCCACAATTAAGAATGGTTTCAAGGCTTGTGGTTTGTTTCCCTGGAACCCAAATGCCATAAACCTCACAAAATGCTTGGGAAAAGAAAAAACAAAGTAACCACAGACCAACAAGATATAGTTTCTTCAGATTTTGCTTTGAAATTTCATGATTTTTGTGATATTCTGGGAAAAAACCATCTTGAAGAATTGCGCCTACATAGCGGCGAACAAGAAGTTACGGAAGACTTTCTTATACTCCAAAAACTTTATACAAAATTCGCAACAATGAACCACGTGGAACAATTGGAAGAAGACAAAAATATGATTACAGTTCATGTAGATGGTGACGCCGACGATATCCATGAATTTTCAGAGAAAGAGACCGAAGACATGGATATAATAATTTGCGACGAAAATATTCAAATTGAAGAAGGTTCCAACGTACCGGACAATTCTGTTAGTCCTGAAGCCTCAGCTCCCATTCACAAAGACGCAGATGCACCACCGGAAAAATTAGTTCTTGAACCGAATTCTTTGATTTGTCTAACCGATCGAAATATTAGTACGTCTTTTTGTTCTACCTCTCCCGTGAATAGATGCCTACAATGACCCAAAACTCCGGAGAGGAAAAATAAAAAAACAAGTGGAACGGTTCCCGTTTGTGATATCTTCAAGCGGCTGGAAGAAGATTCATGAAGAAAAACAGAAGGAAAAAGATGAAAAAGAAAAAGAAAAGCAAGAAAGAGAACGCAAGAAGAAAGAGAAACAAAATAAAAACCAAAAGTTAAACAAAATAAAAAACCAAGGATCGGTTGAATATGTTAAGAGTAGACTAATAGAAAAACCGACTGCCAAGCCAAAACACGTGAAAGATCTGACCTCAATTGAAGTTGAAAATGTTGGGAGTGAACCAAAAGAAAAAACGATTGCCAAACCAAAGCACGTGAGAAATCTGATTGCTCTGATTGAAGTAGAAAATTCAAAGCATAGAAACAACTTCTAACTTCTACGTTTTGCCTTCCGATAAACAACATAATTTGCAATAAAGGGCTTTGTTTCCTGTGCACCTATAACTTTTCAGTGTTGAGTTTTGGTGTTAAATGTCAAAGCTGTTCAAGAGCGTATCATTATAAGTGTCTACAAAAATATAACACGTTTCGTGAATATTACAAATGTACAGTTTGCACAAACCTAGGACTATAAGTTAGTCACATAACTTGTATTTTATAGGAAAAACTTGTTTATAATATTTTCTATATTTTTGTATTTGAACTTTTCCCGAACTGATCTTTAACCTAAAATAGTGAGAAATATAATACTATTCTGTTCGTCCATTCGTTTTCTAACAAAAACGAGGTGTCCAAGTATTTAGAACCCAGGTACCGATCTAGGTACCTACAGGGCAGGTAGCAACCCAAATATTGCATGTATAGTCCTATGCCAATAACTAGGTAATTTGACATGCCAATAACTATACTCTGTTCAGCGAGGATTAAATATTACGTCATAAATTGTGACGTCATACAAAAAAACACGTCTGTCTCTGATAAAATGTTGGTTGAACAAAATGTCAAGTTAGTTATGTTTGTAGACACAAAAAACATATTTGTAAAATTTGCACATTAACACCTAACCGCGGTTTTGCTTTTATCTGTGTCTGTGCACCGTTATTCCACATTTTTCCTTTAGTTGATTCAGTCAAACAGCTCGCTAATTTTTATTAAAGTTTTATTCATTTCCACAGAACCGGATCTATATAGCCTTTAGGTGACACCAGGGGAAGATATTTTTGTGGACCAGTAGGTGGTTGTTCAGGAATAGGAGCTTCTTTTCAACAATTGATAGTTCCTTTGCGACGTATGTTGATGGAATTTCTTCCGCCACTTCGTCGATTGTAACTCCTTGTTTCTCCACTATCTTGGAAATTTTCTCCGGTTTTTCTTCACACAGTGGCTTCTTCTACATGATCCCTTAAAAGCGGTTCTTTCCTTTCTATATTTAGTTCTACAAAAGCTAGACTCGGATTTTTCAATTTTGACGGCATTTTGACATTAAGCGTCAATACTGACTTTAGCTGGTGGTTTTATTATTAATAAGAACTAATAATACGCCTGATTTTTTGCGATCTTTTTCTAATGAAATGGCATGAGTAATGTGACGTCATATTGAACCCTCGCTGAACAGAGTATAGATATTCCTGCCAATGACTGGAGATTCCGGCTACAAAAAATTAAAAATATTTTTTCGATAATAAGAAATTAGAAGATAATAGAAACCTATAGCATTTTTAAATTCTTTGTTGTAAAGAAAACTAGTCTAACAATTTAAAACACCATTCTCAATAAAGCAATGTTCATAATATCTTAATAAAAGGTATACTAGACAGATGAGCTGCTTAACATGCCAATAACTGGGGTTTTTATCCTACCTGCGACAGGTAAGCGGCAGTACAAATCTTTTACTACCTAGGCAATAAAAATGATAGTTTACTGCCTGTTATTAGTCACTAAAATAGCACTTTTTTGACAATCGGCAAAAAAGGTTTTTTTTTCAATTTTGGAATCACATCTGTTAACATCCAATGAAAGATTCAGTCGAATTGTCATATAAGTGTCAAAATGCGTTAACTTTGTTTGTTCATTTGAAAAACTTCACTTTACTGCATCTTCGTTTTCTCGCAAAAAAGTGTAAATGTTCCGAAAGAGCATCAAAAATAACCTCTTACCTTACAACTGCAGCCTATCCCCCCCCCCTCCCTCGCCTATCCTTGTTCACATATAATATGATCAAGTAACACTTGCAATTGCGTACTATCGGGTAATCACAATTTTTCGCTCAACATTTAGCAAAATGTGAAAAAATAAAGGAAACACAAACTGTTTTTTTTCTCAATTTTGATATCACAATTGTTAACATTCAATGAAGGATTCCGTCGAACTGTCATATAATTTCCATAATGCGTCAAGTTTATTTGGTCATTTGAAAAACTTCATTTTACTGCATCTTCGTTTTCTCGCAAAAAAATGTAAATGTTCCGAAAGAGTGTCAAAAGTAGCCTCTTACGTTACAACTGCAGTCTATCACCCCCTCCCCCGGCCATCCTTTTTTACATCTAGTATGATCAAGTAAAACTTGCAATTGCGAACTATCGGGCTAATCACAATTTTTCGCTCGACATTTAGCAAAATTGAAGAAACACGAAACTTCTTTTTTGTTTTAGTTTTGAAATCACAGCTATTAACATCCAATGAAGGATTCAGGCGAACCGTCAGTAAGTGCCAAAATAGGTCAAGTTTACTTGTTAATTTGAAAAACTTCAATTCACTCTTCTTTTCTCGCAAAAAAAGTGTAAATGTTGTAGTCGGTACCCCCCCCCCCCTCCATCTTTTTTCACATATGTATAACATAATCAAGGTAAAACTTGCAATTGCGAACCAACGGGCTTCGTTCTATTCTAATGGACAGTAATGACTAGTCGTTAGCAACAGAAATATGTTTTTATTCTGTTGTGGATGTTTAGCCATATACAGTTTTTTTTATAGCCAGCTGTTTTGCGCTCTATCCATTTGTCATAATATTTATAAAAAACCTTTAAACTTCGATTTCCTATTTATCATCAATCATTCACAGCAAATTAGCCCCTCCCATACTACAGGAAAATTCCGTCAGACAATAATAATTTATCCCCACGCCCCATAGGTAAGCAAGTGTAAATGGAACAGAAGCCCTTTAGCGAAGAGTCAAAAGTATAGGTCAAGGTTCTCTATATTATGGCTTTACGGTCGTGGGGAAAGTGGCCTTGTTTTGCCTCCCCTTACCTAATAAATAAATAAATTTAGATGCCTTTAATTGTTTCCTCACTTAGGGGGAAGTTTAGTGTGTCAAATGGCAGTGCGTGTCCGGTGCCTCCCCTATCTGGGTATAATAATATACGGACCTCCATGGTGAAATAAAGCAAATAATAAAGAATTTCGCTGACATTATAGGCCACTATTCGGGCTCCCCATATTAATCTTATAAATCAGAGTAAAAGTCCTTCATTTCCGCCTCCGGAGGATATTATTCTTATTTACGATGATAATGTTGCTGGAGGAATGGGCAGCGAGGCATAATTTACGGACATTTTCTGTTATGCTGTATTATAGAGAAAGGAAAAAATCCCTCGATAGTTATCCCGCATTACTTTTCTCCTACGTCGAAAACTTTTTCAAGAAAGTTAATATAAAAGCAATAAAGCCGGTTCTCAGGTCCCGGTACAATATGCAATTTTAAAACAGTTTTGTCGAAAGTTCAGGCATTCGTTTCGCGTCCGAGCAATAAGCACGTTCGGATCATCGATCGTCATTACTCCAGAGTCTCCCCTTTAAAAGGAAGTAAGATGCCAACGGCCGAATATGGACGATAACTTAGTGTAAATGAGGCGAGGACAAAACATTAAGCACTTAATGTCTTGTTAAAGGCGTGACTTGGGACACGAATTACTCATAAAAACACCGCCAAGACAAAAGTCTCTCTTCCGAATTGCCCCACTTTTTAAATTAAGTTTCCTTCCCTGTTGCCGCTGAACCAGAGTGGACTTTTTTTTCCATTTATGAGGACAAAATTGACAGGTTTTCTTTCATATTTTATGTAAAAAATGCCGGCGAATGATAATGTGTACATTGTTAACGGCTCCCTGTTGATTTAGTTAATGTAAACGATGGCGGGTAAAAACCGTGGCCATTGTGTTCGGCAGCTTTCATTTACCTTTACAATACTTACGAGCAAAATGGTAAAGAAAAGATACAAAAACTGCTAAAAGAAAACACAAAACCTCGCCTTTAATAGGCGGCCAAAGCCGCGCTATATTGTTGCGACGAAGACAAAAAGAAAAATTGTTCGATCGACAGAAAGCAGGAAGAGTTTTTTTTAAGGGAATGTGATTGTAGGTGGATTTTTTTGGTTAAATGGCTCGGGGCAATATTGGAAAATAGATTGTTGATTAAACTGGAAGTCACTAGCAATCTACGCGATTCGAAAAGCTGCTGAAAGCCAACAGGCAGCGGCTTGGAGTTTAATACAGAGATTTTAAGTTTTGTATTTCGCTTTAAATTCGATTTTCGTGCCACTTGAACCACTACTCTTCAATAATACTCCCAGCTTTTTTGTGAAAAATGAATGTGAAAATAGTGCAGAAGGCCATTACGGTTGAATAGCTCTTCTTTCGGATTGTGACATGCTTAGTCAACAACACAAAAAAAGCAAATACCTACGACCGAAGCAAATTGCTTTTAATTGAAATATTTCATGCTTTCCATATAACGAAAATAATACTATCTCTCATAAAAAATTAGCTTTTTGTCATACATACACGACCTCTTATTTTATCGGATAAATTTTGTCTGTAGGTCCGGAATCATCGTTGCCTGGCAAAAGCACGATACAGCATCAAAGACAAAAAAGTCCAAAGCGCTTTAAGCGCGAATCAAAATTTCTTTCTGGTGGTGTTGAGAGCTTTTGCTTAAGGAAACAATGATTGAGTACAAATAGAGGCAACATTTTAAGAGAAAATTTGAGGTCGAGTTATATTCGGCTGCACAAATACTTGAATGGTCTATACATTTCATATCTTGGTCGTCCTAACCTACTCTTTATGCTTTATGCAACATAACATAATACACTGCGCTGCAAAATTAACGCATAGCTTAAATATTTCCTAACTTTTGACTGTGAATATTTTCTCAGTCAGTTATCGGATTTCAATAACTCTTTTACCGAATCGCAGCTCTATCCTTGGACAAAATTCAAGTTATCAGATAAAAAAAAGGATATTAAATAAACGTATTGTACAGGGTGTTCAAATAGTGTCATGTTTTTTTCGTCAATGTTTAAATCATTCTGCGGGCAATATCGGGTAGCTCAGACAGAAAATAAATATACCATGTATATTCCTCATGTCTTCTGAGTAATTTGTATCTTTAATTGTCTGTTTACCTTGAGCCGTTCGAGAGATATTAATTTTTTAATGACCTGTCACATTTGTCATTCGAAATTTTTTTTAAATTTTTTGGCTGGAGGCTGTGCAAACAAAATTTCATTGCAAGTTGACAAATCTGTTTATTTTGTCATAAAGGAACTCCATAAAGAGACATAACAAAATAAAAACCAACATCCTTGGAACAAAATTACCTTATTCGTGGGAAAGCAAAAACATTAAAAACATGAATGAAACTAGGAAATTGCGTTCCAAGTAGACTGGTTTTGGTGGTCAATTGGCGGTCAATAGTCCCTATCCGCCAATTGACCACCAAAATTAAAAACATAATTAAGAGAAACACATTTAATAACGTGTATTGCCTTCTCTTGCCTGGATTACCGCTAGCACATCTTATTGGCATGCTTAAAATCAAATTTCTAATCAAGTCTTGATCAACTTGATTCCATATTTCTGTAAGCCTTCTTCTTCTTCTTGTGGTTCCTATCCCTTACGGATGTTGGCAATCAGCATGGCGAGCCTAACTTTGTTTACGGCAATGCGGAAGAGTTCGGTTGATGTTTTTCCGGTCCACTTCCTGAGGTTATGCAGCCAAGATATTCTTCTCCTTCCTGGACCTCTTCTTCCATCGATTTTTCCCTGGATGATTGTCTGGAGTAAGGAGTACCTGGAGTCGTTTCTCATGATGTGGCCCAGATATTGCAGTTTTCGGATCTTGATGGTGTTCATAATTTCTTTTTGTTTATTCATCCTTCTTAGTACCTCTTCATTAGTGATATGTTCGGTCCATGATATCCTCATCATTCTTCGATAGAGTCGCATTTCTAAGGCTTCTATTTTCTTGGATGTGTTTTCATTGAGTGTCCAAGATTCCGTCCCGTATAAGAGGATAGAAAAGATGTAACATCTGAGAAGTCTCATTTTTGTTTCCAGTGTAAGATCATGGCTTCTGAAGAGTTTGCTCATTTTGTTGTAGGCGGCTGTGGCTTTGGCGATTCGTGATTTGATTTCTTGAGTTGCGTCCCAGTTCTCGTTTATACGTGTTCCCAGGTACGTGATGTGTGGTACTCTCTCTATTGGTTGGTTGTTGATGGATAACTGGATGTTGTCGATCTTGTTTTTGCTAATGACCATAATTTTGGTCTTTTGTATGTTTATGTCCAAACCATATTCCTTACTAACTCTTGCTATTTTGTTGATAAGTTGTTGTAGTGCTTGTGGGCTATCTGCGAACACGATGGTGTCGTCCGCGTATCTTATATTACTCAATTTCTTCCCATTTATTGAGATGCCCTCCTCTTCTTCGTCGTCGAGCGCTTCTTTAAAAATCTGCTCGGAGTAGATGTTAAATAGCAGGGGTGAGAGTACACAGCCCTGCCTCACTCCTCGCATTATTTTGACGGCCTCAGTTGTTTCTCCGTCGACTCTTATTGTTGCCGACTGGCCCCAGTACAAGCTACTTATGATATTCAGGTCATTGGTATCGATCCCTGTCTTCTTTAATATTTCCATCATTTTGCCATGTTGAACCCGGTCAAATGCTTTGGCGTAGTCAATTAAACAACAGTAAACGTCAAGGTTAACGTCTCTGCATCTCTGGACAAGGACTTGGACAGCAAAGAGTGCTTCTCTGGTTCCCATCGCATTGACGAACCCGAACTGGTTTCGAGAGATTAGGTTCTCGCATCGATTGTATATTCTTTTATGGATGACTTTGAGAAAGGTTTTCAGCAGCTGGCTCATCAGACTTATCGTTCGATATTCTTCACATCGTTTTGCGCCTTGTTTCTTTGGCAGTGCAATGAACTCTGAGACTAGCCATTCTTGTGGTATTTTACCTGATTTGTAGATGTTGTTGAAAAGTTTGGTGATCTTCTTTAATCCATTTTCGTCTAGAAGTTTCAGGAACTCTGTCTGGATGTTGTCAGGTCCTGCTGCTTTTCCTTCTTTGCTCTGCTCTATAGCTGCCCTCACTTCTGATTCCATTATTTCTGGCCCACTCTGTGCATTACTCCGGGGATCTGGGGGGCTCTCTCTATTATCCTCAAAGAGGTGCTCTACGTACCTAGTCCACATCTTCTTCTTCTCTTCCATGTCTACAATGATGTTTCCATTAGCGTCGACTAGTTTCCCTAAGTTTGTATTTCTTCTTTGTCCAGTGACTTCTTTCACCTTCCGGTGGACGTTAAAGTAGTCATATTTCAACTGCAGTGCCTCTATCTCCTCACAGTTCTCTTTCTGTTCCTTCTCTTTAGCCATTCGTATTTCGTTCCTTATGATGTTGTTTATCCTTTTGTATTCTATGGTGTTATTCTTGTTCAATCTTCTCTCTTCCATTAGGTTTAATATGTAATCTGTCATCCAGGTTTTCTTCCTTACTCTTTGTCCGTTTTCCTTTAGAATAGTGTTCTTAATGTGTTCCACTTTACTTTTCAGGTGATTCAAGTGTTCTTCTACTGAGCTATCTTCTGTTGTTTCTGCCATTACTGCATTCAGCTCTTTCTCTACACATTCTTTGATCTTCCCGTTTTTCAGCTGTCTTAGGTTAACTTTTAATGGAGCAGCTTTCTTTACCTGCTTCATAACCACTTTGAATCTTCCGATAACTGGCACGTGGTCGGTTCGCATATCTGCTCCCGGGAAGGTTCTCATACTTAAGCAGCTGTTTCTGTACCGCTTGTTGACTAGTACGTAGTCTATTTGATTCCTGACTATTCTCCCAGGTTTATCAAGGGGCGATCTCCATGTGTACAAACGCCTCGGTGGTTGTTTGAACTGTGTGTTGAGGACTACAAGGCCGTGTTCGTCTGTAAATTTTTCGAGCATATCTCCTCTCTCATTCCTCTTTCCCAAACCGAAAGACCCGATGAGCTCGGTTTTTTCTCCAGCTCCCAACTTTGCGTTAAAGTCCCCCATGATGATGTTAACTTCTTTTTTGGGTAGCCTCTCGAGTATTTGGGCGACATTCCTGTATAATTCTTCAACTTCCCCTTCATCTTTATCTGCAGTGGGGGCATAAATCTGGATGATGTTTAGATTTACTGGTCGGGCGTTAATCTGTATTAGAAGGACTCTTTCTGAGAATGGGACAAAGTTTATGACACTCTGCGCTATCTCCTTGGTGACAACAATGCCTACCCCATTCAGAAACTTACCATCTTGTGTTCCTGCATAGTACACTCTGCGTTCGTCCACATCCACCGAACCCACTCCCGGCCACCTCATCTCACTAATTCCCATGATGTTTACTTTCATTCTTCTCATTTCTTTTGTTGCGTTGTTAATATTTCCAGCTTGTGTCATCGTTTTAACATTCCAAGTACCAATCCTTATCTCCCTGTTCACTTTCATTACACTGCTCAAAACATTTCCTCCCGGAGATCCGATCGAGGAACTATTCCGGACTTGTTTTGTTGTGAGCCTTGCCATGATGATTTTTACTAGGACTTATCCATTCTGGATCTTTAATGAGGTGGTTTGTCCAAAATTCTTCCTCATCCTTATGTCGTTGATTACTTGATTGTAATTCATCCGCCTTTGTGTAAGCCTTAATGAAAGTTAATTTAAATTTTCAGCTGGGTACTGCAACGACCTAACCTGTCGACCAATGTAATCCCATAAGTGTTCTATGGGGTTTTGGTCAGGACTTCTTGGTGGCCATTCCAAAGTGGTAATCTCGACTTGTTGGAGGTAATTTTGTACTACTCTTGCTACTTTGCACAATGAGTTTACCTTTTTAATTGCTCTTTGGCCTCATTACACTCAGTATCTTTGCCGTCTGGACCTTTTTGCTGTTTGCCTTATTAGATAATTTTCATCTTGCAGTTAATAATTTTGGGTTTATTTACGTTTGTCATTCTTTTTTTTAAGGTTATTTTCTATCTGAAGTTTGACACATCGGTGTCAAACATGGCGGACTTCCGGCCCACAAACGGGACCATTTTCTTGGGAGATGTCTCCACTTGTTGCTTCTCTTTGCTTCTCTTCGGTTGACGTCTGACAGTGTTGACACTGTTGACAGTGACTTTTTGACTTTTGACTTTGCTTCCGTCATTATCTTTCGTTTTCTGTCTTGGAGTTTGCTGCCGGCGTGAAGGTTGGTCGTGGGAAAGGAAAAGTTCGAATTTGTATTTTATCTCAGGCATCCTGAGGATTTTTCGGCTTTTCTTGATATAAAATTTCGGGCCACTTTTAGTGTTGCTTTGTGTGGCCGAAATTGCCGTTTCGTTATGGGATTTTGCCGACCAAGAAACACCTTGCCGGTAAGCATTTTTATGGCGTATTTTTGAATCCATTTCAAGTAGTTTTCTTTTGTACTTTAGTTTGTTAGATTGCGAGTGTTTGAGCGCCGACGGCGGAGTTCGATTTCATTGGTGTGGGACTACCCACTTTTGAGAAGATTGTAGTGGTGGTTTGTGTCCTCCTCGGAGGTAAGTCTTCCAGCCATGTGCCTTCAGCGATTTCATTACTAGTATTTTACCTTTTTCTTGCTATTCTTTTCTGAACTAGGTGAGAGTCTGAAAGAACTAGGTTTGAGTTTACCAAAAACAAGTTTTGAACCGAGTAATTTTCCTAAAATATTATCTAAAAATCAAAACCCTATTGAGACTTCTCCCGATTTAGGCATGACCAAGTTTCTGCAGTCACAGAGGTGCTCTTGTTAATACAATACAGACATTTACTACTAAACTACCGGTTTACCCTTCAACTCACGATCTTAAATTAACCTTTTCGGGAACTGCCTACGAGAGCCCTGCCAAATTTCTGAAACTCTGTAAAGCGTATTTTAATGAAAAACGAATCTACAATCCTACTAAACAGATGGAGCTGACTGCTCAATGCTTAAGGGACACCGCTAAAATGTGGTTCGACTCTCAAAAACATTTCTCATTTAGTTTTTCAGAATTTAGCTCTAAATTATTACGTAAATTTGTTGCAATGGAAATCCTTGTGGAACTCCAAGCTAGTTTGTATAGAAAATCTCAAGATTATAATGAGCCTGCTGAGGATTTTATCCTCAGAAAGAGGGCTCTTGCCGAACGCTTGCAAATAAAAGTTTATGATAGTGCTTTAATCCAGTTGATGGTTACCCTCCTCAAACCTTCTCTCAGATCTCGGCTTAGAAGTGTAAACTTTCGTACCTTGGATCAACTAATGGAGATGGTCAGTATCGTGGAGAAGGATTTTTTGAAAGAGGTGAGAGACCTTCAAACAAACCTTTCGGAGACAAGAATGTATACCCTTAACCAGCAAGTAAATCCTAATTTTTTCCTCAAACCGAGCCCGACCAAATAATGATCAACTAAATTAATCTAGAAACCCCAGAAAACCCCCGAACCGTGTGGTGAAATGTGTCATTTGCCAGGGCCCTCATTATGCCATTCATTGTACTGATAGACGCTCCTCAAATCAAAACAACTTGCCTCGTAAGAATCACGCCCATGAACATCTCTTAGGTGCCAACGTTGAGGTGAAGTTTCCTGAAACCAATCACACCGAACAAATTGACGTAGTACCATCCCCAAACGAGACTAACCAAGACCAACTACGACCCAAACGTGACGGACAAAGACATAACTGGTACAGAACGGTGTCGGAAAACTAAGTTTGGACCGACATGATCTTAACAACCGTGAGCAACCGCAAATTAATGCCGGTCCCCTTGGCTTAAATAAAGTTCTCACTGGTCGACCAATTATCAACGTTATTTTCAGAAAAAAAAATCAAAAGGCTCTGATCGACTCGGGGTCAGATTGTAATCTAATCTCAAGTCGCCTCATTGAGCAAGACATGAAACAGTCTCAATTTGACAAAGTCAGCCTCGCCTGTAAAGGGCAGATGGCTAATATATTGGGTGAAATAACCCTGAGTCTTCACATTGGTAGTCATGATTTTAATTTGCAGTTTTTGGTCATTAAGGACCTGTTGCATGCATTCATTTTGGGAAATGAATTATTGCTCAACGAAGATGTGGTCGTAGACTTCCCTAGATGCTGTCTTTACTTAGAGCGTCAACAGAGACAAACAGTTTTTTGGTCGCCAAAGCTAGTTGTAAAAAAAAAGGATATACATTTACCGCAAGTTTTGAATGACCACCCTCCTGAACTTCGGCTTTTAGTAAACGAATTTCAGGATATCTTTTAAATCGGCTTACAACAGCCAAGAACCCGAACTACGACTCACTCTATTCATTTAACTTGTAATAAAGTCATTAACCGCAAGTGTTATCCTCTATCCAGAGAGAAAGCAGATATTTTGAATGAACAAATAGAAGAAATGTTGTGGCGTGATAGAACCAACGTCCTCCCCATACTCGGCGTCACCAGTCATTGTCTTAAAACCTGGAAAAAACCTCGGTTTTGTATTGACTACAGACCTCTCAACGAAATTACCGAAGACGAATGTTCAACGCTCCCAAATATCCCTGACACCATCAAGTCTTTGTCGGTAGCCAAATATTTTACCGTGCTGGACCTCAAGAGTGGATATTGGCAAATTCCAATGACGCCAGATAGTAAACACCTTACCGCCTTTTCTACTCCTGATGGTGCAATTTATCAATTTAATGTGATGCCATTTGGGCTTAAGAATGCACCCAGCACATTCCAAAGACTAATGGTGACGGAAGTGTTGGCGGGCCCTATTCTTAAATTTACTCGAGTTTATCTCGACGACATAATCGTTTTTTCAGACACTATTGACGAACATTTAGTTAGGCTGAGAATGGTGTTTGAACGACTAAGACTGCACAACTTGAAAGCCTCCGCTGAAAAATGTCACTTATTAACTTCCAACATCGACTATCTCGGTTTTCGATTGGTGGATGGTGGCGTGACTCCTCAAACAAAGCACCTAGAACAAATCGCTGCTTTTAAGGGTGACTTTTACAACTATCAGTAAAACTTCAGTTTGAAGATAACACACCAGTAATGACGTAGATTGCATTATTACAAACAATTAATTCAACGTCATTACTGGTGTTTTATCTTCAAACTGAAGTTTTACTGATAGTTATAAAAGTCACCCTAAACCACCCCATAACAAGAAAACCCTACAATCTTTTCGAGGTACCGTAAACTGGCTACGTGAGCATGTGCCCAATATTTCCAAACTCACAGCCCCTTTAACCGAACTTCTAAAATTTCCAAAGTTTAAGTGGACTACCGAAGCCCAACAAGCCTTCTTAGATACGAAAAATGCCGTAGCCAAGGCCAAAACACTAAGCCTCCCAAACCCCGCTCTCCCATTTATCCTGCAAACGGACGCCAGCTCAGTTGGTATGGCAGCAATTTTATATCAGGAAGAAGGAACAAGAAAGTACATAATTTCTTATGCAAGTGCTAAGTTCAAACCAGCTGAGCAGCGATACCACATTAATGAACAGGAATTTTTGGCATTAGTCTGGTCGATTAATAGATACAAACACTATCTAGAGTCCACTCAGTTCGTGGTGAGAACAGATAGTCGTGCCCTTACATGGTTATCTAAATTTAAAGACACCAGAGCTAAATTAGCCAGGTGGTCTCTGCTACTTCAAGAGCTCTAACAATCAATTACCTGATACTTTAAGTAGACACACTGACCCTGAAGAAGATTATGACCCTGAACCCGATGACGAAAGGTTGCTGCCTCCTATTTGTCTAACCACTGCTGAAACGGTTCAAGTAAACGCGTTTAACATTGCCACTCTTTATGAAGCCGTAACAGAAGCTCAGAAGAAAGTAGGTCATATAAGACGTACAATAGATAAATTGAAATTTCTAGAAGGAGCAACCGAACTCACTCCTGCCCAAGTTCAGTTAAAGAGACGATTTGTCACTTAGGACGGTTTACTTTGGAAACGACAGCAGTGGGGAGATTTGTTAGTGGTACCACAAAAGGGATCATCCTGGTATTACAGAAACTTTTCGACAAATCAAAGCTACTTACTTCTGGGGTCATATGTATAAGGAAGTTTGTGCTTATGTCACTAAGTGCCTTATTTGTGGTATGGCTAAAACCAAGCAAGTTCAATGTCAAGCTCCCTTTCACGCTCGTAGTCCTTCACAACCGTGTGAAACCCTATCGCTTGATGTCATTGGCCCTCTCCCTAGTTCAGGAGTTTCCCGAAAGGCCTATATCTTGGTCATTGAAGACGTTTTCTCAAAATGGATAGAGGCATTCTCCTTTTCTAAAGTTCGAGCTCCACAGTTAGTGAAGTGTCTCCAAGACGCAATATCTACCCGATACGGTGTTCCTAAATTTATCATTTCGGATAATGGTAGTATTTTCACTAGTAAAATGTATAAGAATTTCTGTGTGTCACATGATATCACGATCAGATATAGTAGTATCTACCATCAAAGGGCTAACCCGGTCGAGCGGCAAGTCCAGGAACTAAAAAAAGTAATACGTATTCTCTTGCATGGCAAGTCAGAAAATTATTGGGACAAAGTTTTACCTCAGGCCCTCCAAGTATTGAGATCTCGAACTAGTCGTACAACGGGAGAGACTCCAGGAAAGTTAATCCTAGGCTATGATCTACCATGTCCTGGACAGTGGAGAACGAAGCTGTCTCGTCAGGGAGAGGACAAACATGCCCCGGAAAGAAAGGAAGTAGTGAAAGCAGCTTTTAAAAGAACCTTAACAGTTCAACAGGAGTACGACGAAAAGAACACTCCTCCGCCTATTCAATTTAACGTGGGTGATAGAGTAATGGTAAAAAACCATAACCCTGCAACGTTTACTTCAAAATGGTTCGTAGGGGAAGTGATTCGCAGAGAAGGAGAACTGAATTACGAGGTCTCATATGAAGGGCGACAAAATATAGTCCATGTGAATGATATTCGTCCTGGAAGAAATGACAACATAAATCCCGAACCATCTTCAGACGAAGATGATTACACTACTTCTAATGAAACTGATAATGAGGATGAGAGACCTGAAAACCCACAAAAGAGAGTTTTGGATGTAGAAGACATATTAGAGCTAGAGGACAAGGTCAGGCGCAAGTCTGAAACAGTTTCTGCAGAGTAAGAAGGCTCCACAATACCTCTGTGCAATTTCGTACAAGGCTCTTTAGACGACAACTCTTGGAGTAACCTTGAAGCACAACGTGAAGGCCATATCATTACGCTCTTAAAACTTCCTAAATCTACTCTGTCTGATAAAGAAAAATGTCGTTTTCGGCGTCAATTAAACGGCCAGCTTAATATAATTGAGCATCAGAGTTTCAGAAAATTAGGAAACTCATTTCGAGAAATATTCCATTCCCCAAGTAAAGGTTTTTCCTTTTCTTTGGTGGAATCTCATCTCGGCCCGGGGGTGTTGTGTTGCTGGTATGTTACAAATAAACCTGTACTGGTGGCAAGGTTGTTGAAAAAAAAAGGTACTGGTGGCGAGGTTGTTGAAAAAAAATGACGGGAGAGATTTGTCAAAAAAAAATTGGTAGAAAAGTCTCCGTCATCTTGCATAACGATTACCGAATAACGCCCCTAATTAGCCGTATTCCTGTTTGGTTCGTCTCTTGTGAGAACTCTAGTCCAGAGCCCTACCCAATCTCCTTCCAAGTCCCACTTACCCCTCTAATGAGCTCACTGAGCGAGCTCGGAAGCTTATATAGTAGCCTGCAGGTTTGAAGACTCGCTTAGGGAAGGAACTTGTGTCTCTAAAGGAAGTAATTAAATGTTAAGAAATTTTGATAGTGAAAGCTGAAGTCCTGCGGAACCTGAGCTTGAGAATAAAGCGTGAACATTCAAGCATAAAGTGCACGAAACCACAAACTTGTTGAGTCATTCTTGAATCATTTTTTGTTGTTTGAGCTTCATTTAATTACCCCCCCCCCCTCCAAGGGGAAAGAAAAAAATTGTTGAACTTTAATATGGTATAACCATTTTATCTTTGATCTGGACATTGCATCGATCATTGGATTTCTATTATTGTATTAGATAATAAGAAGATAGTTCAGGTTATCTGTTTTTTATGCTACCTCTGAAGGACTGAGAATTCAGGAAAAGGACAGTTATTTAATTACGAATATATAACCGTGGAATTAAACAAATTAAATTTGAATGTATAGTGTTAACTATTGTTAGTAGTAGTTTAATATTTCATAAAATTCTTCTTTTTCTCTGGGTACCCAAATTTCCAAGCATAATCTATTCTTTCATAAGTTGTGTTTTCATCATTTTCTATTCGATTGTGTTATTAGATATTTTCTTCCCTTCAATAGTAATTTGTATTCCAGATCAAAGTACAACCAACCATCCAACACGTAAATATTTATGTTTGAATTTTGACTGAATGATTAAGAAAAAAATATATATACATATATTTTTTCTACTAATTCTATTAATTGTAACTCCAGCGGAAGTGCAAGTTCCGTTTCGTCGGTTTCTGAATTTCCGGCATTCTATTACAAACTCAGTGGCATCCCTAACATTTGGTGAGTATTTTATTTCCCTTTGATTTATCTTAGGAATAAAACACTCCCGGTTCTCTGATACTACCCTATCGTTTTTTTTTTTATTTAACATATCTCAAAGCTCCAGTTCTTCTCGTAATAGCGAGATATGGGAAATTGTAAATTCTTTGAACCAGCGTGTGGACGAACTATCTCGCTCACTGCCTCCAAAGGAGTTACCTTCTGGAGTTCAGACACAAACCCAAATTGTTGGGCAACAAACTTTCAATTCCCTTCTACCTCGAGTTCCAGACGATTCCAAGAAGACCGAAAAATCCGAGTTGATTCAAGGTGTCAGAGAACATGACAGTGGATATGTTTGAACCTCGTCTCTCCATTAATTTATGATAAAATCTCACAGGACACTTTTCACGCTGGTTTTGGCTCGGTATACTTTGTCTCTGCACAATTTTTATGTCCTCCTTAGCACGCCTTGGAAAATATAGAGTTATACTGAATTCGTCCAGATAAGCTTCCATCATTATTGTGCTCCACCTGAAAGTAAGTAACCTTCCAATTGGCTGTTCATTAGCCCTCCAGGCTATTTCAGAGATGCGACGTGGAAAACTTCATCTGAAGTCCTTCTGGCACGTCTTCTTCACAGGAATTGATGATACGATCATAATCATTAATATTCAATGCACTAACTTTGCGTTTTTCAGGAAGTTTTTGGAACTGCTTTCGTTTAGCATTTCTAGCTTTTCGGAAACTGTCAAATTCAATGTCATAGGTTGGGTTGATTCGTTTTTGACAATCATTGAAATATTTTTCTTGCAACATTTTGGGCGTACTGTTATAAATTGTCTTCACTGAATACTGCTTATAATCTTCGCCGTTGGTTTTCTTCATATTTACTACCCAATTTTCTAAACATTCTGCAATTTGTGATATCGGGGTGGTTTCATCCAATACGTATACCCTGTTCAGCTAGGGTTAAATATTACGTCATAAATTGTAACGTCATAGAGAAAAAAAACGTCGGTTTCTGATAAAATGTCAGTTGAACTGGTAAAAAATATGGCATTTAGTCTTCAAAAATGCATCAAATAGAAGCTTACCTTGAACACTGCGTCTTAATATCAAAATTTGTTCCTTTTCACCGTAGCGCCAAGGCATTTTGTAACGATTTCACAAAATTTTATACTCTTTTGCCGGAGACGATTAATCCAGAATTTCTAAATTTTGACGACATTTTGACATTAAGTGTCAAACTGACTTTAGCTGGTGGTTTTATTATTAATAAGAACTAATAATACGCTTTTTTTGGCGATCTTTCCTATTGAAATGAGATGAGGAATGTGACGTCATATTGAACCTTCTCTCTGAACAGAGAATAGTGGCACGCATCGCAAAAAGAACTAAATTATCTTTATAAAGACCTCCTGGTATTTACAGAAATTATTGGCTGCTCCGAAATAACTAAGTCCTGTATTTCTTGTCGAGATTTCTTACCAAATCGATCTTCACTCATTTTAAAAGCGATATTCGTTGAAGCTATATCAAACGAATATTATAGCAAACTGGTGATATTTCAATAACGACACTGATAAAAATCCGTATTGTTATCGCGATAAAAGTTGGGGATTTTATCGATGTTAACAACATTTTATTCATTAGTTAATTGATGTGATTGGATGAAAGTGCCACGTTTCTAAGGATGAGTGCATTTGCCAGAATTAATTACTTTATATGAGACATTAGTGCATCACACATTGTCTTAAGTAAATAAGAATCAATTTTCTTAAAATAAAAATGTATTCTATTTACAAGAAACAAATGTATTATTTTCCTTTCAAATAACTTTATTTCCACGCAAGAAAATATCAAATAGTTAATTTACTTAAGGAAGAAACAATAGAATTAAATTTAAGCCAATAAAGTCTTGAATTTACTATATCGGTCTCTTAGTTGAAAGAGACCTAAAATATGATGTGTTACATCAAAACAAACCTTATTTTCTTTGAAGCTTAACATTTCCTCTGTTCTAGAAAATAATTTGAATGTACTTTTTGCTAATAATAATACTTGTCTTATTTTAAATAAGAGAATTTTTTGTGACAAACTTGACATAAGAAATAGTTGTGTTGCTCTCAAGTTTAATATTCTTTTAGTGGCTTTTAATTTGCTGTCGGTACCCAGTATACAGTGGTTCCAGTTTGTACTACGCACTTTTTTTCGAAAAGTTTATTCGAAAAGGTCACTAGACTTTCGTGTTGGTTGGAAAAAATTAGTTAAAAACAAATAGAAAATTTGTGAGCCTATTTTGAAAAATTAGTAAATATCTCGAAACCGATTTAAGAATCAAAAATTCGACTTTCGCACTTGGTTTACTTAGAAAAAGTTTGATTAAAATGGCAACTAACTTCATGTATTTGTTTTGAAAAGTAAGGATGTTAATAGATATCTTGGGAAAGGCTTGAGGCTCCACGAAATTTATTAGATAATTGTGTTTTATATTTTGCAAATTCGTAAAATTATTAAATATTTGAAGAACGGTTTAGGTTACCAAGATTTCGGTCAACGATTGAACCTTTAACTAAAAATAAATACAGTTTAATCAGCTTATTAAAAAAATTCTAAATATCACGAGAACAGTTTAAGATTTCAAAACTTGTACTGAAACATTGTTCCTATTGAAAATAATTAGCTGAAAATTCATACAAACTTCATGGATTTATTTTGGAAAATTAGAAAATAATTATTAAATATATTGAGAAAGGCTTGAGACTCCAAAAAATACATCAGATTATCATGTTTGTTGGAAAAAATGAGCTACACAGAAAAAGAAACTTTGTGGTCGATTTTGAAAAATGAAAATCATGTATAAATATCTCGAGAACTGTTCGAGGTTTCGAAATTTGGATTGTTTTAATTTGGAAATAATTGTTTTAATTGTTTTAATTGAATTTGTTTTAATTGGAAATAATTAGCTGAAAATTAATACAAACTGTATGGGTTTATTTTAGAAAATTACTAAATATCTTGAGAACGCCTTGAGACTCCAAAAAAATTCATTAGACTACCATGATTGTTGAAAAAAATGAACTTTGCAGAAACAGACATTTTGTGAACGATTTTGGGAAATCGTGAAAATATCTCGAGAATATTTCGAAGTTTCAAAAACTTGGATCGAACTTTTGTCTTAAGTGGAAATAATTATGTGAAAATAAGTATACACGTTATAGGTTTATTTTAGAAAATTGGAAAATTATTGATTATCTTGAAAACGGCTTGAGACTCCAAAAAAATGCATTACACTACCATATTTGCTGGAAAAAAAAGTTCCGCAGAAACAGAAACTTGAAAAATGGAAAATTTTGTAAATATCTAGAGAATGGTTTGAAGTGTCAAAACATGAATTGAACCAATATTTTATTTGGACATAATTAGCTGAAAATGAATACAAACTTGATGGATTAGTTTTGCAAAGTTAGAAAATTATTAAATATTTTTTCACCATATTTATTGGAAAAGCTACACGCAAACAGAAATTTTATTATCGATTTTCAACAATCAAAAAGTTTTTTCGAGGTTTCAAAAGAGCACAGTTTGAGGTTTCAAAAGTTAGACTAATACTTGGTTTTTAGTTGAAAATAATTATCCGAAAATGAATACAAACTACATGGGTTCATTTTGGAAACATAAAAAAAAATTAAATATCTTGAGAACGGCTTGAGAGTTGAAAAAAATTTATTAGACTGGCATGTTTGTTAGAAAAAATGAGCTACGCAGAAACAGAAACACGTGATCGATTTTGAAAAATGAAAAATTGTGTAAATATCTCGAGAAACATTTGTGGTTTTAGAACTTATTCTGAACCATTTTTATTTGGAAATGATAAGCTGAGAATGAATACAAACTTCATGGGTTCACTTTGGAAAACAAAAAAGTATTAATTATTGCGATAACGCTCAAACCGTTTCAAAACTTGCACTGAACCATTATTTTAATTGGAATTATGTAGCTAAAAATTAATACAAACTTCATGGATATATTTGGAAAAGTTAGAAAATTATTAAATATTTTGAAAATAGCTTGAGGCTCCACAAAAAAGCACTCGACCGCCATCTTTGTTGGAATAAATGAGGTACACATCAAGAGAAATTTAATGGTCGATTTTGGAAAATAAAAAAAATTGTAAATATCTCGAAAACAGTTTGTAGTTTCTTTGACTGAAACTGTTTTAATTGAAAATAATTATCTGAAAATGAATTCAAATTTCATAAGTTTATTCTGAAATCACACCTGATAAAAAAAGCACTACACTACCATGTTTGTTGGAAAAGAAGAGCTACACAAAAACAAAAACAATCGATTTTGGAAAATTAAAAACATGTGTAAATATCTCGAGAACTGTTAGAGATTTCAGAATTTACTCTGAGCCTTTGTTTTAATTGGAAATAATTAGCTGAAAATGAATACAATTATTATGGATTTATTGTAGAAAATTAATGAATATCTTGAGAACGGCTTGAGACTCCAAAAAAAAATAGACTTCTTTGTTAGAAAAAATGAGCTACGCAGAACGAGAAACTCGTAATCGATTTTGGGAAACGAAAAATTGTGTAAATATCCGTCTGAGGTTTCAAAACTTATTCTGAACCATTGTCTTAATTGGAATTAATTAGCTAAAAATTAATGCAAACTTCATGGATATATTTTGAACAGTTAGAAAATTATTAAATATTTTGTAAACGGCTTGAAGCTCCACAAAAATTAATTAGACCACCATGTTGGTTGGAAAAAATGAGCTACACACAAACAGAAATTTCATGATCGATTTTCAAAAATTAAAAAAATTGTAAATATCTCTAACAGTTCGAGGTTTATAAAACTTAGACTGAAACTTTGTTTTAATTGAAAATAATTAGCTGAAAATAAATACAAACTTCATAGGTTTATTTTGGAAAATTAGAAAATTATTAATTATATTGAGAACGCCTTGACGTTCCAAAAAAATGCTCTTAACCTCCAATTTTTGTTGGAAAAAATGAGCTACACAGAAACAGAAACTTTGTGAACGATTTTGAAAAATGAAAAATGGTGTAAATATTTCTAGAACAGTTCTTAGTATTAGAGAACCTTAGTATTAACTGGAAATAATTATCTGAAAATGAATAAAAACCTCGTGGGTTAAAACTCCAAAAAAAAAATGCATTAGGCTACTATGTTCGTTAGAAAAAATGAGCTACCTGGACACTGAAACTTTCGAACTTGAAAATGATAAATTGTGTAAATATCTCGAGAACGGTTTGAGGTTTCAAAACTTGTACTAACCATTGTTTTAATTGGAAATAAACACGGATTTATTTTGGAAAGTTAGAAAACTATTCATTATTTTGAAAAACCTCTACAAAAATGTATTAGACCACCAAATAGTGTATTACTATACCAAGGGACTAAATTTGAGTCATTTCATCTAGAGTATAGAGCCTGTTTCAGAGATCGCAGAGAGAGGAAACAACCACTCGATGAATGATATGACACTTTAGTCCCTGTGATGTATTACGCTAATTTTTATATTTTCGAAAACTAAATCACTTTATGTAATCACTTTATATATCAATTTGTAGAAAAAAATTTGCCATTCAAAGCTTCGCATAACTAAACTCACGTAACAAAAAATTAGACTGCCATGAAAAAAAAAGAAGTGTGTTGCCATAATTAAAACCTCTGTATGACACTGTCATAATTCAAAATCGGTACAGTCAGAGTCCTAATTCCCCATATTCAGTCCTTTAAACGGAGTTTTTAAATGGCGGGTTTAATGTAGAAAAAACAGCACTAACGTAGTACACGAAATAGACCAAAAAGTCGAAGCATTCTTTCTGTAGTGTTCTTCTGAAAGGCGTGATAAAAATTTAAATAAAAATGCATTGTTAATATATTTTCAGTTTTAACAGAAGAATTAACAGAAGAGTCCAAAAAATATAAAATAACCGTTGCATAAAGTTCCAAAGTGCGTCATTGATCTACTGTAAATGCACAATGTTTAAAGACCATTGCTTCGGAAGCCCAACATAAGACAGAATAATAATCGCAGTTTTAAACTATTTCAAACAGTAAACATCCAAATAAATCCATGTTTCCTCCAAAGAAAGCCATCGTAAAGAACTCTAAAATAGCCAGTTTTATTACCCTAGATAACGAGGAGGTTTACTGATTTCCCCCTTGGTTGTTCATTTGTCACGACGGCGACGGATCAATGATATATAGCGTTCGTACTTTCGAGCGTTCTTGACTGTTACTTCCGGGTGAGGACGAAAATGCATAAATGCATTCGTTCACCGGGGTGAAAAGAGTTCAAATTTTGTAGGTGAAGCATCACTGTCTCCCGGGCGCACAATCGGGAGGTGAAAATATCAGTCGACATGTATCAATGTCAGTCGGGTGAGGGTAAGGGTTTGATGAAGTAATCGTTTGGTGTTCGTTAAGGCCTAATCGCAGTCGTGTACTAAATTAAGTGTGTTTCTGTTATCCATTATTATCGAAGTTATGCAGATTAGATCCTAGTAGTTTTCAATAAATAATCGTAATTTTATTGAATAAATTGTGTTTCTCCTTCTGTCAATCCATGTAAAGTGTAGTTAGTGTCACACAACTGCACTATTTTCTACTCTGGACCAATCATAATTCAAGACAATTAATCTACGATGACTTTTTTTTACGTAGTTATGCATTTAAGGTTACTTTAAGTACTTTAAGTACTCAGACATTTACTCTTTATTCAAAGTCGATAAGTAACGTAAAGTTATTTTGTTATTTTTTGCGGATCGTATGTCTTTTCATTGCGCATTTGATTGGACCGTTTGTAGAGGGGTTCTGTGTTTTAATGGCTGATACATCCATTCAATGTTGATTAGTAAAGATGGCAGTGCATTGCACTCTGTTCAGTGTTTAAGTATGCCTAAGCGGTACGCAATGCTAGTGCATATTTATTTATTTATTAGGCACCTACTATCAATGTATGTATATTCCTCTGATCAGAGAACTCTTGGTCAGATGTTTCCCTGATCAGTACCGTCTAGACATATGTGATTTTCTATATATCTAGTTGCATAAATGGTACTATAGCTTAGTTTTAAGACAACATATAACTAAGAGAATTTCATTTAGTTTTACTATTGCTGACATGTGTCAAGTGGTTCATTTTGTAATAAATAACAACTATTGGCAGTGTAGCTTAACCCAAATTTAATTAATAATGATGTTTTCCATATGGTCCTTCGAAAAACTATAATAACCTTCCAGCGCCATATGAAGAGAAATATGTTTAAAGTCAACTTTTATTATTACATTGAAAAAAATCACCTTCACAAGACAATTATCTTTTCAAATAGACCCAGAAAAAATAAGAACATTTTCTGAAAATTTCGATTTTTTTTCTATATCTTCGGACCTAATCGGAATTTTTCAAGTTTTAAAACGGCAAATGATAAAACTTAAAAATGCGCAACTATGTATCAATTTAAGCGAGCTTGTATCTCTTGTTGTTTCCGAGATTCCATTGTTAGGATTTTGAATTACCCTGTATATATTTCAATTTGGAATTCATCTTAAAAAAGGTAAAAATATTAACAATATTATTTTAGAAATTCCCCTCCTCTACATTGCAAAGGTGTTGCCTCCTTGACTTTAAAAAACAGTAAATTCAGTGTCTTAGCCGAACAGAGAAAATCGCGAGTAACTTAACTCAAGAGCAGCTTTAAGAGTCCCTTTGAAGTCGTTGCCAGAACGTACCATGGGGAGCTTGCAATTTTTAAAGGATTGCGTTTTGTTTGTCCCTTGCGTGCACTAAATAACCCAATTAGGTGCAGCAGAAATGGGAAATAAAATTACGAAACCAACCCGGAAACGCATTGGCGAGGATTTTTAATACGAAAGAGAGAGTGGGTGGGAAAATGCAAAATGCGAAAATCTCGAAAACGCATTTAGCTAAAGCTCTACCGCTTTTTATCTGGTTGGAATTTAATCCGCTAAAGTGCCGCGGATTTAAGTAAAATTGCAATCTTTGCTTATTTGCATATCTACAAGTTGGTTGGTCTAATAATGTGGCTCCAGTAGAGTAAAAGGATATGAATTCTCTTAAGCCAAACAGTAATGGTTTTCGCAAGTATTCTAAATTCAATCCATTACAGACTGTGAGGTATTAGTTAATGTTTTCTCCAAATGACGTCTTATTCTTGTTTGATAAAGAAGTTTGTATTTTTTATTTTATAACTTAACATGGTAATTTATAATTATTGTAAACGCGTCTTCTTCCAGAAAAGTGCTAACGTTTTGACCTCTATATTGAGACTTTCTCAAGTGTTCTCTATGTTGTCATTTCACACAGAAAATATCGTTTTTTTGACGAAAGCTTGCGTCACTGACACATGCGTATTGTTTTCTGATTATATGGGAAATCTAAGTTTAAACAAAACATCGTAAAAAGGAAAATTCTACATCAACCATTTTGAGTAAACAAAAGTATTGGAAGAGTACCTAGAAGTTGCAAAGGGTGTAAGTGCAAAAAGAAACAAACACACTGTAAAAATGTGGGTGAAAATCTCATTTAGTTAGAAAGCCCAAAGACCTAGACAGTACAAGATGGCACACTGCCACTTTTTTTACCATTATGACTATTACACCATTACGCCAGTCAAAATCTGGTGGTCAGTTTCTTACGTGTTTTGTAATCTTTGCTTTTTTTTTTGTTGCTTCCACATAAAACCTAAATTGTTCTACAAAAAACTATTTAGAATGCTCTCCAAGCCCGTGCAATCAGGGTTGTAGTTAGAACGGGAAAGCCGAGATACTGCCCTTGGTCCCCCAGATGTCTTAAATGTCCTAGATGTTTAATGTACTAATGCGATTGCGTAGAAAATTTAAATGTCTATTTCTCCAAACGACAAAAAACGTCACTTTGTGTACGTCAATACAGACAGTAGAAGTCAAATTTCTAGGACGGTGGATGCTAGGCAACCCAAACGGCAGCAAAAGGACTTTTTCTGCCTCTTGTATTTTTAGTGCCGCTCAATTTACGTTCAATCAATTATTCATTCAGTAAATCAATAAAACTATTCTGGTTTCGTTAAATAGTTGATCTATTATTAAGATAGAAAATTACTACGGTTAAAAGTTAGTTTTCAAATTGAATTCTGCTGGAGAAGTTGACTTCTCCGGTAATTACTATTTCGGAAGTAACAATCTCCCTTTCAGGCCGGGGGTTCTTCTGGCTGCTACGTCTGGGTTCACTGTTTGTTGTTCCTGCAGGATTTTTGTCATCTGGCACGCGTAAGTTTCTATTTGCAATTTTCTTCTTACTGTACAGCGATTCCTCGTAGTATCCTTCAACTTCTTGGGTAACTACTGTTTCGGAAGTAACAATCCTGTGTGTAGGCTTGGTAATAGAGCTGTTCCGACTGGGTTTACAACTTGTTGGTGTTACAGGCATGTGGTCTTCTGGCACTTGTAAGATTGTTTTTTCGATTTTCTTCTTACTACACATGGTGTCTTTTCAAAGTTATATTTCCAGCCTCCATGCCTTTTCAAAGTTATAACATCAGAACCACCATCTACGAGCAATGTGGCAGATGATATTCGCAAACTGTGTCCAGTATATTCCTTGCAGTTTAGCAACTATAAATACAATGCAGCTCTTTGGGTACTTCATTAATTTTACGGATCCCCATAATGAATGATAACAATCTAGAGTGTTTTCCGGGCTTTTAAAGCGTTGTTTAATGGAATATCTTACTGAGGTTTGGCCTACAGATGTGGCAGAAATTATCAAAGGCGATGAGGCAATAGGCGAAGTGATCTCCCGTGCTTCCGGACGTTGACTGATTCGATTGTGGTAAGCTCCGTGGTATTTATTCCCCAGCCGTCGCGCTGCAGTAGAGGGACTGAGGTGGGGGTACAGGCGGCGCGGGGTTTCGGAGCACTTGAAATATGTCATAGAACTCGCTTCCAGTCGGCATTTAGAAACGTAATTTCCTGCTTCCTGTTGAAATTGTTGTCGTATTTAAAGATCTCAATGGCCTCTCTCGTTAGTCCCTGATACAAATGCTGCGATTGATATAAGATATCCACCTCGTGGACTCCGGGTGTCGATAAGGGATCTCTGCGGTCTTTGGCCAATCTCAAGCTCTGTTGTCTTGTATGAGTAGGTTTAAAGATAGTTTTAACATTGCGCTTTTCTAGTAGCCTGACGATCATATCCTTTACTTTATAGATGTATGGCAAACTAGTCTTTTCCAGTAGCCTGCCGATCCTGTCTGCTACTTTGTGGATGTTTGGTAGACCATTCATCCGCGCTTTTTCGCTGGTGGACCCAACTTTCCACCAGTAACTGGGAAAAGGTACATCGTTCCGATATTACCATCCAGAATACTGCCAATTCAGACGGCTGAACAGATAAGGATGGACACGTCACGAATTCTACAACCACCAAAACGCAATCAACCCTTTGAAAAAGGAAAGCTCTGAAAGCCTTGAACGAAGACAAGGATATTCTCATTTTACCAGCAAATAAAGAAAACGCAACAGTAGTAATGTCAACCTCGGATTACGAAGGAAAAATCAGGACGCTGTTAGATCCTACCACCTACAAGAAACTAACTCCAACTGTCCGGATTCTGAGGGCCACCAACAGTTTAATCAAGGACGTGGCATCGGATAATATAAGCTTAACTAAGCTTAAAAATCAGAAGTCTTGCCGACAGTCAAGATCTACAAACCGGATGTGCCACTGAGAACCATCGTAAGCACCATAGGAAGCCCGACCTACCAAATTCCGAAACACCTCACAAAACTGCTGCAGCCTAAAATAGGAAATACTGACAGCTTCATAAAAGACTCCACTCATTTCGTCGAAAAACTGCATTCTTTGACTTTTTCTCCAGGTGAAATTTCTCGTTAGCTTCGACGTTGTTTCGCTCTTCACGAGGTACCTATTAAGGACAGCATGGAACATATTGAGAACTATGAATTTCCACAAGATATTACCAAGTTGATCCAGCACTGCCTAACCGCTACATATTTTCAATTGGGATAAGATTTCTAAAAGAGAAATTGATGGTGTAGCTATGAGCATCTAAATACAGGTTTGCAACTCATTATTAGCCTTTGAGACGTGAACTTTATTTCTGTTGGCTACGCAGTCGGCCACCATGGTAGCCGTGCTGTCAAGCCGTGTCAAGGTTTATAAAACTGCCATGTTTGCAGGATTGTCCTTTAGAATTCTTGACTGCCTTAAGCCAACGAGAGAAATTTTTTACTGTCCTCCAATGCTAGTAGATAAAGTTCCATGGCGATTTTGACGTAGACTTTTATGAGAAGAAAAGTAAATAACTACACAAATGAGTAACATCAATAAAAGGTAGAAAATGTTTAATAAAGGGTAACATTAAACACAGCATAAGACCAAACAGATTAGTGGTCTAGCCAAAAGGATAATTTTTGTCGAAACAGTTTGTCAATTTTTTACTTTTTGATTTTTTCATAATTTTTGATTTGGATTCTAATTTTTGTTTCATTTTCAGTTTGAAGATACTAAAATATTACAGATGATGGAAGGTAGCCAATTTTTGTCATTTTCATGGGAATTATTATTCCTGTTAAGTGTCACTTTTAGAAGTCAATTTCGAAATCTACCTGAAGTTTAAAACTCGAGATTTGACGTACATTGGGTAGCTTATGTGTCAAAATCTTTCCGTCATTTTTAAACTAGAGTTTAAATTGAACTTGTAAAAGTCGCCCTCAAATTACTAGGCTATTGATCAAGTGAGTCTAAGAAGGATTAAGCCTGCATCTCACCGCTAGCCTTTGAGGCGAGAACTGACTTTGAAGCTTTGTCTGATGACCGATGACTAACTGTGTTAAATTCCATTGGACGCCGGCTGCAAAGCGCGGAAAACATTTTAGATTCTATTTTGACCAGGCGTGGAAGCCTTCACGGAATTGGAAATTACTTGAAGTGAGAAAATCTTTGATCTCCTGTTGTGAAAACTCCATTTTCACAACAGAAATGCTCAAAATACATTAACTGAATACGAAGGAAAACATCTGGAATAAGGAACGGCGTCGGGCTAGTTTGAAATAATTTAAGTCTCCAAATCTATACATTTATTAAATAAACAATAAACATTTTCTTGTCTAAAGGAGAAGTAAATGCAGAAAATACGTTAATGATACAATTAACTAACAAAATGTTATAATTGGGCCAAGAATTTTTCCTATTTTGAGTTTTGACGTAACCGCTTCACGGCCATTAATATTTTTTGGTGTATCGCGAAGTTTCTGGTATCTTAGTATTAAGCGTTGATACCTTATTTGGTAATCTGCTGAAATCCATGATATCCGTCAGCGCATTTGTGTCTGTCTGATACTATTGACTTGATTCGGAGGCACTGTTTCGAGTCATTCATGATATTCTTTAGGTAGTTGATAATACTACGTTTACACATAATTCATTCATCATAATATCAGCAAATCCATTGTGAACCTGCTCTTATCAATATAAACTGTTTTATTACCTTTCCTCAAAATCTTGCTTTTATTTTATTGCGAATATTTGTCTAACAGAGTACGCTCTTAACAGTAATTATTAAATACAGTAAATAGTAAACATATGCCTATTGGCCTGTAATAATAATACGGGGTGTAATTTGGAAACGTCATCTAGTTTACTGTGCAATGTCAAAAAAGAAGGATGTCAAAAAAGAAGACTGATTATGTCATCCTTTTCTGACAAAAATTAATAGCCTACTAGGTGACGTTTTCTACGTCAACATAGTATAATTAACTGTTGTAATTAGCGTCCTTAAGTTGTAAGTTGTTGGTGAAGTTAGCGGGATTAGGACAAATAATGCACCTCTTCTTTATTCGAAAATGGCCGACGTTTCGACTATTTATTTAGTCTTCATCAGGGCTAAAACCCAATAAGTTAAATGGTAACAAATCCCTGGGTCCAACATAAAATTGTAAATACTGTTTGTTAAATTATGGAACGTAAATTCCTATACATCCATCACATCTCTAAAATTTTTAAAATTTTTTAAACAAGAAAGAAATAAAAAATATTAAATATACAGACAAACTGTAGACAACTACAAGAATTAACACTTAACAATTACCGACAGTACCAAGTAACCAACATTGAGGCGTACATTACGGATGAAAGAACTTACCTATTCTCACATAGAGAAGGTAGTCAGTTAAAATTCGATTCAAGATAGTTAAGATAGCAAACGCCATTCGATTTTTCGGTGACCCTGGTATCTTATTGGTTTGTCGAGCCTAAGATACCAGGGTCACCGAACAATCGAATGGTGTTTACTATCTTAACTATCTTGAATCGAATTTTAACTGACTACCCTCTCTAAGTGAGAATAGGTAAGTTCTTTCATCCGTAATGTACGCCTCAATGTTTATACTGGTTACTTGGTCCTGTCGGTAATTGTTAAGTGTTAATTCTTGTAGTTGTTAACACTTTGTATATTTAATATTTTTTATTTCTTTTTTGTTTAAATTTTTTTTTTAATTTTAGAGATGTAATGGATGTATAGGAATTTACGTTCCATAATTTAACAAACAGTGTTTACAATTTTATATTGGGCCCAGGGATTTGTTACCATTTAACTTATTGGGTTTTAGCCCTGATGAAGACTAAGTAAATAGTCGAAACATCGGCCATTTTCGAATAAAGAAGAGGTGCATTATTTGTCCTAATCCCGCTAACTTCACCAACAAGTATAATTAACATCATGTTGAAAAGTCCCCGTCTCTTCTGTACAGGGACATCATTTTAAGTAACTCACCCATTTGCTCCTTTCCTATTCCGATTTGAAAAAAGTTTATTCGCGCTTTCTACTTCGGCCACGAGAAAACGCCAAATCTTTATTTAGAAAATGTTTTATACGTCAAATATGACGGTTGTGACGTAAGGTTGATTTTTCTTAAATGGAATGATACATAATTTTTATACCATATCGATAGAGCCGAAGAAGCTCATTTCAAAAATACTTACTTTCATATACCTAACGTCAATGGTTTCCAATATACAGGGCGACAAAGTCGTTGAATGTCTACAATCATTTTAAGTGTCTCACCCAATTTGCTCCTTTCTTATTCCGATTTGAAAAAAAAGTTTATTTGCGCTTTCTACTTCGGCCACGAGAGGACGCCAAATCTTTATTTAGAGAATGTTTTATACGTCAAATATGACAGTTGTGACGTAAGGTTTATTTTTCCTAAATGAAATGATACATTTTTTTTTCGTATAGTTATAACTTGTTATTTTATTACATTGCTGTCGTCGATGTCACTAGTCTCGTCTTTCCCACTTTGCCTATTTCCTGTATTTACCAGTGGTAAGTTACGTTACTATGCCTATATATTTTTGACGTATTCTGTTGTCAAAATCTTTTCAACGAATAGTACACTAGTATTGTTTAAACATTTTTTGTATTTTTTTTTTGCATTTGCCTTACTTTGCACAGCAACACAAATTTATTGCTTGAATATTGATTAAATTAAAACTTGAATTAAAAACCAATTTATGTATCTTATTATTATAATGCTAAATTAATGCTTAAATGCAATTCCTTTGACACAAAACTTGTTCAAAAACCTCTGGAACACAAATTTATATTAACATCTGGAATCCTTCCTAATATTTACAACATACCTTTAAGTAACACCCTGTATAAAGATAAGAATTTTTCAAATCAGCATCTCTAGCTCTATCAATCTAGGTTAAAAATCATGTATCATTCCATATAAGAAAAATCAACCTTACGTCACAACTGTCATACTTGACGTATAAAACATTGTCTAAATAAAGAATCGGCGTCCAAATCGGAATTGGGTGAAACACTTTAAATGATTGTAGACATTCAATAACTTTATCGACCTGTATATCGGAAATCGTTGACGTTAGGTATATGAAAGTAAGTATTCTTGAAATCAGCTTCTTTGGCTCTATCGATTTGGCATAAAAATTATGTATCATTCCATTTAAGAAAAACCAATCTTACGTCACAACCGTCTTGATCGCCATTCCCGCCTGCTCCTCTTCCAATGCCTCTCGAAAAATAAACTCCGAGTAAGTATTAAATAGTATAGGAGAGAGAACACACCCCTGTCTGACTCCTTTCCGAATACTAATTTGTTCTGTCAAGGCATTGTCATATTTCACTCTAGAAGTTTGTCCCCAGTAGAGATTTGATATTATTCGGACATCGTAACAATCAATGCCAAGTCTTTGGAGTATATCCAGAAGCTTTTCATGCTTGACATTATCGAACGCCTTACTATAATCTATGAAGCATATGTAAAAGTCTTGGTTTACATCTAGGCATCTCTGAGACAAGACATTCAAAGCAAAGATGGCCTCTCTCTCGTGCCCATTCCGTTGCGGAATCCAAATTATGTTTCTGATGTTTTAGCCTCACATTTTTTGTATATTCTAGTATGAATAATTTTTATAAAGATCTTCAGAACCTGACTCATCAAACTTATTAGTCTGTGCTCATCACACTTTGACGCTCGAGATTTTTTCGAGATACGAACAAAGGTGGAAAGAAGCCATTCTCTGGGAATTACTCCTGATCTATAAATGCTATTGAATAGATCCACTATGACACTGATTGAATGTTCATCCAGCAGTTTCAAGACCTCACAATGCACCTCATCTGGCCCTACCGCTTTACCGGATTTTGAGGTTTTGATGGCATACTCTACTTCTTCCTTTGTTATTTCTGGAGCGCTCTCTGATATAGTTATGTCATATGTCTCAGTCTGGCATCCAAGTCAGCAACCAGTGCGCCCTTTTCATCTTTAAGTTTACCAGTTTTTTTCTCTCTCACCACACCGGTGACTTCTTTTATTTTTTTATGTAGGCCGAAACTGTTGTACTTCTGTTCTAATTCTTCAATTTCCTTGCATCTTTCAATCATCCAGACCTCCTTTGCTATTCTTATCTTACTTCTAAATGTGTTCTGTATCTCCTTGTACTCTGTCTTGTCATCCATCTCTGCCTAGTTCTGTTCTTGCCCTTACCAATGCTTTCCTGTTGTGTTGTTTTTATTGCTTCTTTAATTTTGGTCCACTTTGCTTCTTCGTCCAGTTCATCAACACTTTCTTCCTGGAGTTTATGGAGTCTACTATTTACTGCCTACTCTGCCTGTTCAGCAGAGTTCAATTGGCCCACCAGCAATGGAGGCTGCGTTAATGCTGAAGAATGCACCAGAGACATTTTGATTGAGGGTTAGGCAACAGCTGAGGATGGCTTATCAAACGAGCCGAGACCCTACTCTTGCACAAGTATCTCAGGAGCTAAGAAGAGGGTGGCCATGCATAGGAAACAAAGTCTGCCCCACAGTTCCGACCTCATGATCACTTGTTATAAAGACTGCTTATTGTGAAGAACTAGACTAATGTTCCACCACGGAAAGGAGTAATAGATTAATGGTGTTATATAATTTTCACCTAGTTATTGTTAAAGCGAAAGACCTTGCACGTCTATAGATGGTGGCCTTATATAGATAATAAGGAAAACAGTTGGTAAATGCATTTTTCATGTGTCAAGATTCAAAGACCGTGCTAGTGCGTGCACAGGCTCATCCTTGGAATGCCTCCCCACTTGGACTTTGCTGGCCTGGTAGAAAACAATTTTTTTTGTTGTGAAAGCGGACTTCAAATGAGTGGAAGTGAGACAGGTTCTTTCAATATTAATAGACTCGCAATTTTTACGCAAGTTTTACGAGAATTATTTGCTCCCCATGGAATTATGCTACCAGCGGAAAATCCAGCTTCTAGCACTGCAAAACTTGAAGAATTCTTGTTGGTCAATAGTATCAGACAGGAGCTATTATCCAAACAGCATTGGACAAGCAGAAAAAATGATGTAAAATATCAAAGCAGAGCCCAAGACAATATCGCAACTCTTTACGTACCCACTGTCTCAACATCACCAAATTCAAGTGAAGGGAAGTCACCCTCTTACTGGATCATCACTTTACTGAATAAAGCCTTTCCCGATTTCTCTAAGGTCATGTAAAGCAGACAAAAGCCAATAGAATATAGGACTCTACTAGACCTTTTACGAAAAGTAAACCACTGTTTGCACGTTCTTACATGTTGGAGATAAATGGACTGCTTCAACTGTAGTGAAATCAACAGGCCCTGTAAGCCGCAAGGTGTTAACACTTGATGGCAAAGTCGTAAAGTGGAACGTGGATCAGTTTCGGCCTCGAAAGCCCAGTGTCCAACGTCTGGGCTGTCAAAACTCCTTAAAACCCTTTTGAGAAACCTGGTACAGAGTTGATTACAGAGCATCGAATTAGACCAAACCAATATAGTTCATTTCCACAATTAAACATTTGTTAGTTACATGTGATAAGGTTCGGGGGAACAAGCATCTGGTTTGGGAGCTAAGCTGATGGTATCTCACCTTGAGCGTGTTAGAAGACCACCAGCATATCTGCGAGATATTGTAAATTGTTTTAATATCCATTCTGGTTGTTTTAATATACTTCGGAATGGAGACTTACCAATGGGGAGGAGGGGTGTGTAGGCAACCTGAACTAACCAGAACGGTGTTGGGTAGGTCGAAGAAATTAGGGAGACTTGACGAGAGCCCTAACTTTTTTTCACTTTTAAAGTTTTTGGTTTTAATTTTTTTGAATTTTTTGTCTGTGGAATAAATCATTAGCAAGTTGTGTTCGAACTTAATTGAAAAGATCTAACATTACTGATTTAGAAACAGATAGCAGGAAAATTAAAAATGTGATACTGGCATAAAAAACGGACACATTACCAAAAAGAGATCCAAAGGGCGTAGACAAGGCAAAGTGCAACGAGACCTTAAGTCAGGCCTTGGGTGAAAATGAACAATAATAACTACAGATGGCTACTAAGGCTCACAAATTTCCTCTACAACTCATTTAGGGTCCATATCCAGTTAGGAGCTCATGTGGTGACAATTGTCCAGATACGAACTCTTCGCTACTTTTTTATTTACCACTTACTGCTTTTTTGTTGCGCTCAAGATCTGAGTTTGCCGAATATAAGGACAAGCTAAGAGGAGGGCGAAAGCTTTCCTTAGGATGCTATACAACGGTCTTTCAGGCTGAAGTCTTTGTAACAGTCGAAGTTCCTACAAAGCGAGAAGCCAAACAGGGACATTGAGTAAATTTACGTATATTGGCCTCTAGGAGTCAACTGTAAGAACAGAATGATATCAAATCAATCATAGTTAATGAATTCAAGTGTGCAGAGATTCTCTAGAGAATGTTGTCTGAAATATCGAGGTAAGCCTTGGGCGGGATTCCGACCATAATGGCGTTGAGCGCAGACAGATATTCCTCCTGGTCGTGGTCGATAGATAACTACACATTATACGCATTGTGCAGCAGGGGAGGAGTCTTTCACTCCACTTCAGGAGATTTGTAGCAGGTTTTCTCTCCTGATAATATATATTTGAAAACTGTCTGGCCCCATGGAATATTAAAGGAAGTGAGGAGGGGCTCAGGGGTTTTCAAAAGGGGCCTTCTAATGTCAATTCAGAAGCCTTCGCCCCCATCTGCTATTACTACTACTGATAGCCTAAGCATTAGCGATTGAGACCAAAATAATTATCCCTGTCTTTGCATTTGGCGTAGACCCACTGCCCTGTCTCCAGGTGTGTCTTCACAATACAAAACGACCAAATCGAGAAGACGGGACTCATCATCTTCAAGAACTCCTTCCCAAAGCCATTTGCAGTCTAAGTCAAATCTAAATACTCATAAATTAGGCAATGTCTTGTTTATTTGTTGGAAAACATCTTAGGCTAAAAAGCTTTCCTGGATTTTTTCTCTGAATTGAAACACCTATATGTCCGTAGGTATAGAACTCTTAACAAGACCCAGTGAAGGTGTATTTTGCTACAGGCTAAGTAGGTCATCTTTACTCTCATTTAGTATGCTTTTATCTTGGTCTCCCTACTTGGGTGTATGGGAAGTGAGAGTCAAAAGCATACAATAACATTTAAAACGATAGGGTGTGGATATTTTTCATAGATCTTTAATCCTTTCTTATTACTACAATTATTATAATTACAATCTTTATTCCCTTTTTGCTCCAATCGCAACGACAATTATTTAACTTATGATGTTGTAACCTGTTCTAACCTGAACTAACCTTACGTCACAACTGTCATACTTGACGTATAAAACATTGTCTAAATAAAGAATCGGCGTCCAAATCGGAATTGGGTGAAACACTTTAAATGATTGTAGACATTCAATAACTTTATCGACCTGTATATCGGAAATCGTTGACGTTAGGTATATGAAAGTAAGTATTCTTGAAATCAGCTTCTTTGGCTCTATCGATTTGGCATAAAAATTATGTAACATTCCATTTAAGAAAAACCAATCTTACGTCACAACCGTCATATTTGACGTATAAAACATTTTCTAAATAAAGCTTTGGCGTCCTCTCGTGGCCGAAGTAGGAAGCGCGAAAAAACTTTTTTTCAAATCGGAATAGGAAAGGTACGAAGGCGTAGAAGGGCCAAAAAGTTTTTTTTCTTAAATTCCGAGTTTAAAGTCGGAATTTAGTTAAATTCCGAGTTCAAAGTCGGAATTTAGTTAAATTCTGAGTTCAAAGTCGAAATTTAGTTAAATTCCGAGTTTAAAGTCGGAATTTAGTTAAATATGATTCACAAATCAGTGGCGTAGACGCAAGATTAATAAAACGTTTGTATTCCATGTTGTACAAGGACGGCAAAAAAATTTTTAAAAGACGGATCAATATTTTGTTAACTACGACGTCATGGTGGGTGTCCTAACTTTAAGACTCCTCTAGTGATTACATTTAAGAGCTGCGATCGATATTTCGGGACGTTTTTTGCGGTTTTTTGTTTTCTTTTGCCGACAGGAAGAGTTACGGGACGTTTACAAAAAGTTTTGCACTTTTCTATAAGTTACAGTGTTTTGCGGGAATACCCGCGCCAATAAAACTAATAGACTTTAAAAGTTCATCGATTTGAAAATCATTGGCGTATATTGACAGTTAATAATGACAAACAAATAAAATTGTAGAGATAATAAAAAAATAAAAAAAGTTAACTGCTAACAAAAAGATCCATACGACCTAATTTTTGGTAATTTTCAAGGCGTTTTATCTCAGAAATCATTTATGATAAATTCATAGTTTAAAAAGGCTCTGAAAGAACTTTTCTTCTAGAACTAACTACCTGAACTAATCTTTAACTAAACCAGTTTTATCATTGTGATACGGCGCAAAAATGTAAAATTTGAACCCACTGCATTATTTGATATCTACGGTAAATATTAACTTTTCTACTATGTCATGTCATTTTATAGGCTTGGTAGATATCTCGGGACATGTTCGGCGGTTTTTGTTTTTTTGCTCGAGAAAAAGTTACAGGGTATTTTCAGAAAGTTTCGAGTATTTTTATTTTTTGCTCTGCATAGCAGTGTAGGTCACCTGATTTTAATGATACAAACGAAATTTAAAAGCTCTTATTATTTAAGTTCAAAATCAGTGACGTAGAACTCTAGTTCATAAAGATTGCTTCGGATGTTTTTGCAAAACTTTAATATTACTTCTGTGACATCATCACTGTTAATGATTTCCCAGCTCCTTTGCTGTAACTTCAAAAGTGTACTACCGGGTGTCCATCAGAACCCTGGACATAGGAGATTAACATGGGAAATCGGTTTTTATTTTTTTGCGCCTGTACGGTTGATTTGATTGAAAAACTTTTAAGAGTAAAGTTGTAGAGCTTATGGTCAGCTATCATCCTGTAATTTTTTTAATACTTCAGATTTGGCTGTTTTTTTGAAGAAACGCCTCGAAAAGTGCAAGAATTGCCATGCATGCGCAGTGTCGCCAACATAATAATTTCTTATGTCAGAGTCCGAGACGATTTTCCTTTCTTATTTATTTTGAGGGACTATCATGTAGTAATTAACGTGATTATGCAGTGAAAATATGTTGGCGACACTGCACATGCATGGTGGGGGTGACGCGCCAAATTAACATTTTTGCACTTTTCGAGGCGTTTTTCCAAAAAAACGGCCAAAACTGGAGTACTGAAAAATTACAGGATGATAGCTAACCATACGCTCTACAACTTTACTCTTAAAAGTTTTTCAATCAATTCAACCGCACAGGCGCAAAAAAATAAAAACCGATTTAGGGAGGAATGGCTTCCCATTCCTCCCTAAGTGCCACTGCCAATTCATCCAAGTTTTGAAATTCTTGCTCTCTTTCTCTCAGTTTTAGTTTCATTCTGCTCCACACTTTATAACATTCATATCGGGCGACCTAGCATGCCAATTCATGCCCTCGATGCCATCTCTCAGAACTTCATTAACAATTTGAGCCCGGTGTGGATATGCATTATCGTCAACTAAGATAAAACCATCTCCAAACTTCTGATCGAAGGGAATAACAATTTCATTCATACATAAATATCGAGATCTAACTGCGTTCAGGTTAGTTCAGGTTAAAATTAAAACCAATCAAAACAACTAAGTCAGTCTTTCCATTTCCCATTACGCCATACGCTGACACTTTCACCCCCAAATGGCACTCTGGGGTCTATATTTTCTTGCAGGTTTCGTTCATTCCATTCTCAACACTAAAATACGTCCATCTGATGCATACAACAAAAATCTACATTCATTTGTAAAAATGCAATTATTGTTCCACTCTGCCATTCCCCAGTGCCAATGTTCTTCTGCCCAACGCCAATCAAATGGAGTGAGTTCAATTTAAAATTTTACACCGTATCACATTGATAAAACTGCTTTACTTAAAGATTGTCCAAGGTAGTTAGTTCTAGAAGAAACGTTCTTTCAGAGCTTTTTTAAACTATGAATTTATCATAAGTGGTTTCTGAGATGAAACGCTTTCAAAATTACGAAAAATTAAGTCGTATCGACTTTTATGATAGCAGTTTTCTTTTTTATTTTATTATCTCTACAATTTTTTTTTTCATTAATAACTATCAATATACGCCAATGATTTTAAAATCAATGAACTTTTAAAGTCTATGTGTTTTATTGGCGCGGGTATTCCCGCAAAAAACGTCCCGAAATATCGATCATAACTCTTAAAAGTAATCACAATAGGAGTCTTAAAGAGGACGTCGTAGTTAACAAAATATTGATCCATTTCATTCATTGTTTTATTAACCTTGCGTCTACGCCACTGATTTCTCAATCATACACTCGGAATTTAACTAAATTCCGACTTTAAACTCGGAATTTAACTAAATTTCGACTTTGAACTCGGAATTTAAGAAAAAAAATCTTGTTGGCCCTTCTACGCCTTCGTAGTACGGAGCAAATTGGGTGAGACACTTAAAATGATGTCCCTGTACAGTTAGCGGCTCCTCAGTATTCCTGCACAATTACTTAATTCTTACCTACAAAACTCATTTTTGGTCGAATTGTTTAATAAATTATTTTAGTCGAATTTTCTTAATTAGCGAATCCTAATTGTTCCATGAACTTCAAAAAAAAACAAGCGCTGATAAATCCCATTAATTTCTAATTAATAATATCAATAAAAAAAAAGCGTCGCAGTTCCTCTTGGGGTAATAATATTGACAAAGACAAAGTTAAATAAAATAATTATTTTGAA
The DNA here is from genome assembly GCA_951812265.1 of Taphrorychus bicolor. Taxonomy (NCBI): domain Eukaryota; kingdom Metazoa; phylum Arthropoda; class Insecta; order Coleoptera; family Curculionidae; genus Taphrorychus; species Taphrorychus bicolor. The sequence continues at coordinate 19,068,171 of OX638306.1, read as the reverse complement.
ACCTAAAACTGATGTTCAAAGAACGGAATGCATGGAACTCCAGGCTAGCATTAAAAAAACTAAACTTACGGTCATTATTTTAGCAAGAACAGCATAAATCAGATTTATACTTCCAGATACGTGAGGTGTAAACTAGGTCTCCGTCTCATATATGCACTTTCTTGCCTTAAATAAGGATAATTTATTAACATGGCCGACCACCACGACAACCTCTGTTGCTCGCAACTTGCTTTTGAATTATTTACCAGTCGATCCCAATGCGCATATAAGGTGTTTACGACCACCACCATAAAGTCTAATAGACTGTAGTCCTTGGCGTTCTTAAGTAACTCAGGTGATTATCGAATAATCGGGCGGGAGTTAGTATAAAATTATCGGTCTCGACCGATAATAATTACCTGAGATCGTTTACACGGTCTACATTTCCTTTCTTGCTCATGAGTAAAGCACCACAAATAAGACTATTTAAATTAATCTCCTTGAATGCCTGATTGCAACTGATTTTAGTAAGTTAAATAGAGCAAAACTCCCATTTTAGTATCTCACACACAGTTTCTGATTTAATTCGTGTTATTATTAAACGAACTGCCATAATTTCTAGCGTGACTGCAACCATCATTGGACGCAAACGGTCATAAATTTTCCATAATGCGTGTTAACTATATATTTAAACAAGCCACTAAGATAAATATAATATCCAGGTCAGCCTGCCTGACATTAAACTTTATGTTCAACCTGTTACAAAGGCTTTGCCTAATAATAGTAATTGCATCAGGGCTGATTGGAGGCGCCAAAAGAAACGTTGAGGTGAATTAATTGCCGGTTGCAACAAAGCCAACTTCATCAATTTAACGTTATGTAAACAAATTTTCCATGTGAAAGTTTTCGGTTTTAATAGAGACTTAAAAGCGAGCAAACCAAATTTAGAGCTCTCTAACTTCGCCTATATCAATTTAGAACGTTTTCATTACGCGAAGGTAAATGCTTTTCTATGCAGATACGTATTTGTTAAGCTCCACCTACTGGCCAAATTTATTTTATAACAAATTCAACATTGAAATAGTAATATCCGAAACGTTGCCCGAAATTGGAGTAATCCGCAGTGACTCGCGAACATGAATATTTATTTTGTTATTTATCCATGCGGCAATTCATTTTGTTTGATATTAAATATTGCACAATTTTCGCAGACAAGCACAAAAAAAAGGAACATTTTTCGAGCATTGGTGCGTCCGCAGTTTGATAACAGATCGCTTCCTCTTTTCAGTTTCTATTTGGCCTTTGTTTAAATTTCATTTATTGCGTAGCTATATACTGGGTGTCCCGTAAAACTTCGACAATACTCCGCCTGATAGAAGTCCCATCGTTGACAAATCAAAAAATGAATAATTAGTAGAACCATGATACTTTAATTAAGAAAATACCATGGTTTCCGGGACATTTGCACTTTTCTCAAAATCGACAAAAACTGACATCACTTAATATTTCGTACATCGATTGGCATTGTAACATCGGCATTTGTTAGCTCTGTTCAAATATCCTAGGCCATTGGTTGTGACTCATTTTTACTGGTATATTCTAGGATAAACTCTAAGTATATCTAAAAAAGAATTCAAAATTGCTCAAGAAGCATTCGAAGTTTTCACTACTTGAATGGAATTTACAGTGGCAATGCATTTATTTCCTGATATTTCGTCCACAACCGAGTCAGTCATTATTAAAGGCGATGAGGCAATGGGAGCACTAACTTCCATTGCGTCTCAGCAATAAATACGACCCCTGAGCACTCTGTGGCGTTTGTACCTTCGCCATCTCGCTGGAGTGGAGGGGCTGGGCTAGGAGTAGCGCGGAGTTTTGGCACAATTGAAGTATAGCGCAGAACTTGCTTCTACTTTGAATTCAGGACCGTAAGTTTCTCTTTTCTGATTCTAGTTTGGGTAGCGCTGATGAAAGGAGGTGTGGAGTGGAAGAAGCCGTGACCACTTGGGTTTGGGCAATGCAGTGCGCTTAGGCTAAAGTGCTTCTTAGCGTTGAAGCCCAGGCAACTTGTTCCCAACCAGTGTTCACGGTCGGAAATTCGTTATAACTGAGCTCAGAAAGATTGGGTGTAGAGAGAGCGGGCAACGAAGGAAGATATCGAGAGAAGATGGTATGGACAGTGGAGACCAACACATTTTGGTCAGCCTATTTTCATGCTTTGTTTATAAATGAAATCTGAGGGATAACCTAACTTTCTCTAAAATTCTTGTCTCTTATTTATGTATAAATGTACCCTACTATGTTCTCCAGGCACGAAATCTTCTCTTTTAATGGCTCTAATGCATTTTCTCTTAAATCTTCATCACTGGGACACCAAAAAACCGTTTTTTAACACTATATTGCATAGTTCCGAATTTAGCACAAACTTTGATGCGTTTCCTAAAGTCCAGTAATGTTCATAAAAACAAAATTCACATTAAAAAAACGAATAATCACAGCAAAATCACGGAAAATATACCTACACGAAATCATTTGAAATCCATTCATTTCAAATGGTGACCTTGGGCCACGACTATGACGTCACAGACTTTGCTTCACGGCCTTATAGCCTAGGTGGCAGTGGATTATACATAAACCTGGAAATCGCCGACCATCAACTGTCGTTGATTAGTAATAATGTCCAACGTTTGCGCGATGTTGCGCACTGATTTTTTAAATTTTCAGTCGCATTTCTTTAGATTTGTTGAAGCAAAGGTTGGAGGTCAAAAATTTGTCCAGATAATTATACCAAATTAATGTATGAAGTGGTAATGATATTGGTAACGAAGTAAAGATTTGTGCCCCCCTAGTCATTATTGATTAATATTATGATCATATCGCAACGACGCCATTTCTTAATGCGAAAAGTGCGTAATCTTAAAAATAAAAAAATATTTACACATAAAATATTGTTCGGTCAGAAAGATTCCAAAAATGCGACTAAAGCAACGTCGGCAAAAGTATAACTATTAGGACCTATTCTGCCTAAAACGTGGAACGGGCGAGTGGAAATTGAATTTTTCCTTTAGGTGAAGAAGATGATCGGTACGTAGTCGTGGCAACGTTTTCTTCCGACGTCGGATTATCTGAACCGAGGCAGCGGCTGGATATTTTGTGACCTGCCAGGTTGCCCAAACCACAACATTTTGCGATTGAGTTTTATTGAATGTAACACAAATTGTGGCTAAACGTTTTTATTATAATTTTGAGCGAATAATAATTCATCAAAATATTTTCTCAAATTATCAGTGTAGTTAAAATTTATCTTTACAAGATAAAAAAAATCAAAAAAATATAATTTATCACACTTTTCGAAGCCAAGGTCAGTGCTATTCAAATGAGGCACATAATATAATTGGTCGTCGCCCCTCCATATAACAAGTGTTTTCCAAATGGAGCCTAATTGAGAATTCGTGTTTCGGGCTCAATCCCTTTGCTTCCATCAGCCGTCCCTTTAAGTATATTGATACTTCGGGAACACTTTCCACTCATTACGTTCGCCGGGTCTCTGGATTTACGATTTCCACCTCTCGAAATGGTTTTATCGAAGAGGGAAGTCCGGTTTTTTGATGAAATATGCATGTTGAACCTTTTTACGTATATACGGTCAGGGTCATTTGCGAGCCCTGAATGCGATTTTATGATGAATCTGCGAGTTTCATTTGCTAGTAAGACCGGAAATGTAGCCCCGATTAGACGCATAATGGGAGGCGATTTACATGAACGTGGTAATCCTAAAGCTATCTGGACGACGATTAATCTGAAATAACAATATCAAAGGGCAAACATTTGTCTCCAGAGAATTAATTCGTGTTTCTGCGAGTTTCTAACGTCCATACGCCTCGAAGTAACAGCAATTATTAGAGGCTCTATTTGTAGCAGCTGTCAGGTTGAGTAAATGATCGCTTTATTCGAGTTTTTGCTCTCACGTCCTTCTTTTTTATCAGTGACGTGTTATATCAGTGAATTAGCCCATTGTACTGAAAGCAATGCCTTGTTTTTGCTTTAAGTGGCCACAATGGAGGTTTTTCCCGAAGATAAGGCATGAATAGACCTGTTTCCTTTTCGCCGTAAGAGGCACGCCAATCTTTATTGTTCAGTTTACGAAAAAGCTCAAGAACGTTGAAAAGGTGAAATAGATACAGAAAACTCATCATTTTTGACATGAAAATAACTGTGAGACATATTATGCATCGCTATGTCAGTGCGAGATTAATTTTTAATTTAATGAGAGGACTTAAAATTCTTTCCTTTGCAGTCAGGTATAAAAAGAGCAGCATCCAAGAGCAATATTTAATCGAGTCCAAGCAGAACGCCGCGGGTGCTATAGCAATTTATCAGACCTTGCAAAGTTGCAAGTTTATTCGTAAGAGAAATTACAAAACACGGCAGCTCAATTATAAAATTCTCACTTCATAATCCAACCGATTTGTTCTGAGGATGTACAACAAATGGTTTTAATTTCCGAGAAACTGCCAAAGCCTCGGAGATGTACACATAATAAACAACTGTTCGTTTTGAAGGCCCTATAGGTTAGATTTACCTTAAAACAGTCAAAGCCCCGTAATTAAAAGATTGTGTGTGGAAAATGACATAAACACTCATAAATAACATAAAAAAAAACATAAAACACATAAAGACACTGTGGTGAGTAGATAAACTGCGACACTTCTAGACCCTATTCAAATTCCCATAAAGATTACCACGCTGCATCGTTAAAATTGTACCAGCTCCACTTTCGATGTACTGTAGAATGAATAGGAACAGGTTTACGGGTATAGCACTGAATAAATCCAGCTCTCGATAAAAAATTGCCGACGTTTCGATTGTATATTACAATCTTCTTCGGGGCTTTTTTTTTAGGTTGAGAACATAGTTTTGTCAATAGAGTTTAGTGCACCAGTACACATAATGGAGGAATTGAAATGGACCAAAATAGACACTCGAAATAATTGTAAGCGGCGTCTTTCTTGAAAGAATGCTCGACCAGAAAATAAAGAACTTGAAAGAATGCTCGACCAGAAAACATTTTCTGGTTGAGCATTCTTTCAAGAAAGACGCCGCTTACAATTATTTCGAGACGGCAGTGCTTATTTTGGTCCATTCCAATTCCTCCATTATGTGTACTGGTGCAACTCTATTGACACAACTATGTTCTCAACGTAAAAAAAAAGCCCTGAAGAAGATTGTAATATACAATCGAAACGTCAGCAATTTTTAAACGAGAGCTGGTTTTATTCAGTTTTGTATCCGTAAACCTGTTCCTATTCATTGGCAACAAGGACGTTAATCACACATAATGAGTACTGTAGAATGTTTTATTAGCTTGACGTCGTGACGAAGCACTCTATGTCCTGGACTACTTTTAATCTTATAGTGAAGGCATCGTAGCATAATAATGAAGGGGAAGATGCTATTTCCATGTTCGAGAGTCAAAAGGAAGTTTTTAAGCGAAGAAAATATAATTATTAACAAATCAACTTGAAAAAGTAAGAGACTCGACTTAAAGAAATGTGGAAGAGTATATTGAGAAATGGGATAATTAGATTTTATTTTGCGTTTTGACCCGAAAGCTGGGCCAACAAACTAATCTTGTTTCATCACGGAACGAACTTATATTTTTATCCACGGCCACACTAAGTATAATAATCACATTATTCTTGTACATTCTCAAGAATAATTGTAATCTTTATTCACTTGTGAATAATTAACATTATTGACACGTGAATAATGAGTTGTCATGGAAACGAAGCATGTCGTAGGCAACTGGCAACTCAAAAAGTAAACCGCCCTAAACATGAAATCGGTAGTTACCACTGGTCCATTCAAATAACTATCCTTCTATTCTCTCTTCTATAGTCTCTTTTTCACTAAAAAATGTACTTTTTACAAAAAATACTTAAATAAGCCATAAAATGAAGGTGTTTACGGTCCACCCTCGTAGCACTGAAATCAACATGCAGGGGCGATTAGACCGTCATCTATCTGACGCGTCCAACGTCGCGCCCTGTGAATTATCTTTATGGTACCTATAACCTATCATATTTGAGAAAACTTCTAATTTTGGTCGTGGATAAGGTATAGTATTCAACTCGCATTTAATGAGTGTTATTCTCTCAGGCAACTTTTGCCACTCTTATATATGCCATATTGTATAATATACCATTACTCACAACCACTATAGTATGAAGATTTAAAACGTCTGTTTGGCGTGGATTTAAGGCCTTCTAACACACTAGTGTATCAAATCGTTTTAGAAACCATTTTCCAGGCTTTCTACTTTTCAGCAAAATACCATTGTTGCAAAAAAAAAAATTTGACAAGCTTGACATTTATCAAAACCATGAATTTTACCTGCTCCCCCACTTCAAATTGATTGGTTTTAGCGGTGGTTGCGGATAAAACGTTGAATTAAATTCGGGGATTAACGGCATTAAATCCTCTCGCAAATATGTAACCCTCGGCTGCGCCTCGTATGTTTATTTTTTCTCGTGGATTAAAAGCTTGTTATTTGAATTATTTAAAAATAGGGCCACTGAGTTAAAGGTTGTTACAATGCAAATAAAGGGCTCAGTTTTTACGGTCTAGACAAAAAATAAAAAATCATTGTGCTCTTCGTAAAATGGCTGATACACAATAAGTTTAACTGTAAGCTGTTTTCTGCGAAGGGTTTTTTGTAGGTAAAACTAATTGCTGACGGAGTTGTCCTAATAGCCATTTGGAAGAACATAAGCAAAATCTGAAGTGCCAAGTGTGTGACAGGAAACATCATACGTTTTTATAGCAAACACTCATTATTTTTTCATGCAGAATCACATCCTGAAATTTGTCGCACGCATTTACTAACACCTTGTAAACTACTGGAGAAAACAAACGGGGCAAACATATTTTTCGATAAAATTTTAAGCGAGATATTTTGAAAATAACGCAAGATAAAAATATTAGATTTTCAGCGGCCTCTAGAAGGATCAATAGAAGAGGTATTCTAGACTACTTTGAACAAAATTACCTATTCAGATGGTGTGTACAAGGTGATGAATAAGTTGACTGTATTTTGACAAAATTTCTTTTTTGCCGAGAATAGGATTCAGTTTTTATTCCTTAAGATCCTTGACAAGTTCAGAAATAAGAAGTTTAACCGATTTTAAATATCATACCACATTTCGGATTTTTTTAATTTCTTCTTTAGACATTTACCAATTTTGAATTTCGGCCTCCTTCTGATCAAGTAACTGATATATGATTGGTTAATTTTACAAAATTGATTTGTCATATGTGCACGAAGAGATTGTGGTATAAGATTTTTCTCAGGGTTTTGATTCTCAATATGTTTTGACCATCAATATTGATTGGACTGTTTTCTCAATAATTAACTGAACAGATGTTTAATTGCTTGCTGGTATAATAATAATAATTTTGACCGTTCAATGCAAGTTTTGAGGTCAATAAAGTAAAACACCCAGACGGATTTTTCGCTTTTCATTTGAATTAACTTAAACAGAATATAGAGCCTCCTAAACCTTACTAAAAAAAGGGAAAATAACTAATGTTGCCTTTAAAAGCTATAATACTGGAACTTTATTTCGGAAATAAATTTCAGGAAGAAACATAAGGGGAGGAGTAAGGGATTTCAAAACTCTGAGAGCAATGACATCATATTAAGAAGGTGGTGCCAAGAAATACTTGTCACCGCAGGCCCAATGTTAAAGTTATCTGAAACAAACTGAATGAGAGTTATTGAGATGTGAAGTTGACCTGAATTTTCGAATTTAGATAGACCTACAGAGGGTACCAAATAAACAGACTTACAAAGAAATAAAAAACCAAATAAAAAAAATATTCCTAATATCCTACATGTTACTGTGTAATTGTACCCCTTTTTTTAGTAAGGCCAAGTTTAAGACGCTCTATATTCTGTTTAAAATAATTCAAATGAAAAGCGAAAAATTCGTCTGGGTGTTTTACTTTATTGATCTCAAAATTTGCATTGAACACCTTGTAGAACACCTTGTAGAAAAATCTTACCATTATCTCTTCATGCACTTGTAGCAAATCAATTTTGTAAAATTAACTAATCGCATATCAGTTACTTAATCAGCAGGAGGCTGAAATTCAAGATTGATAATTGTCTGTAGAAAAAAATTAAAAAAATCCTAACGTGGTACGATATTTAAAATCGGTTAAACTTGTTTTTTCTAAACTTGTCAAGGATCGTCCTCAATTCACAAAAAAAACAAAATAAAAACTGGATCCTCGATTATCGGCAAAACAGAAATTTTGAAGAATGTAGTCAACTTATTCATCACCTTGTATACACCATCTAATTAAGTAATTTTGTTCAAAGTACTCTAGAATAACTCCTCTATAAATCCTTCTAGAGAGTGCTGAAAATCTCAATTTTTTATCTCTTGAAGTTTTATAAATATCTCGCTTCACAAATCATCCTGACATATGTTTGTCCCGTTTGTTATGTCCAGCAGTTTATATTAATACTAATACTGACGTGAAATAAAAAAAAATACAAAACCGTTATTATACACTTTAATGTTGTATCAAATTTTATCCAGTATTACGACAGATATAAGAAAAGTGTCAATGAAGTCGTATTTTAATTTCTTTTGAGAAATCCCGTAATAGTCAAAAATATGTATTTTTTGATACATGAAATGTTTTAATTATACAGGATGATTCACGTTATTCGACACGGAAGATTATGGCTAAACTTTTAGATTTTAAAAAAGTTTGTATATGGAATGGATGGGGGTCTATTGGAAGTACATTTTAAAATTATTGTCATTGTATACAGGTGGTCCCAAAAGTATAAAATTGATTAAAGTTGTATTTTTTTAAATGAGACACCTAGTATATTAATGCATTTTCGGTACCTACGGATAAAAGTAAAGGTAGTTTTGTTAAGGCTTGTGGCATCTAATCCGTACCGTTCTTCAGATATTCGTGATTTTGTGAAAATGCAGCATCAAATTAAATGTTTAAATCTCAGCACTTGGTTTCTTTTCAACCACCAAAATTGGCTGGTGGGCTAATAGTACATTGTATTTTTTGCGGTGTGTATTAAATATTAACTACAGTGCACCGATTGTCGATAAATGAACACCAAATTATTGCAAACTTCAAACAGTAATAACTCGTTTAATTTAAATTAGACACCCTGTATTTTATAGTATCATTAGATGCAGAATTTAGTTTCCTATCAAAACTATTAAACATTCCTATAACTTGGTCTTTGCGTTTTCTTGGAAAATTGATTTTTTTCTGAATTTGAGCTGACATAAACGAATTAAGTAATCTACTTTACCTGTTACAATACCTGATTTTGAGAAAGCAAAATTTATTATCATTAGTACTGGGTGTTCACTAGAAAACTTCATTTAGGAGGCTGTAAAATTTTGACAGAAAAGGATGGCAAAATGAAAGTAAATGGACTTTTCTTTCTCCATTATTTTAATTTTAATTAACACCCCGTATTTGTCAGATATTAATTTATAAGTTACAAAATTATAATCATGAAGATTATTTAGCAGCCATCTGAATGCTAATGTGTCTTTATTTAGCATAAAATATCAAATGAAACAATAAAACATTATATTACAAGCGTTCTTATTAAATTTAGCATCCCTATTACAAAAAAATTAAGTGCAATAATAGTGGCAATTTGAAATACAATAAATAACAAGTCAACATAAGAGTAAAACAAACAAAAACAAACAGTTATAAAATTTCTTCAAAATGACGACCGTCTGATTCTAAACACAAACGTATTTTGTTTTTAAATCCTTCACTCATATTGCGTAACATATAAGGAGTTATGCTTCTGAAGGCCTCTCTGATTCGTTCCTTCATATTTTCTTTTGTGGTTGGTGGCGTATTATACACGATTCCTTTCACATATCTCCATAAAAAGAAATCGGGAGGCGTTATGTCAGGGGACCTTGGTGCCCAATGTTGTGCTCCATTCCTTCCAATCCATCGATTTTGGAAACGAACATTTAAGAACCCCCTCCATTTGCAGCCACATGGCTGTTCTTATCTCTAGAGGAACTTCTTCCAGTAAAATTGGAAGCTGATTTCTCAAAAAATTTAGAAACGACATTCCGTTTAAATGTTCGTCAAAAAAAATAAGGTTCAATCACATACTGTCCCATTATGCCCTCCCCCCCCCCCATACATTTACTGACCACCTATGTTGGTTATTAATAACTCTAAATTCATGGGGGTTAAAATCAGAATAATAATGAAAATTGTGTCGGTTAAAAGAACCATCGTTATGATAAGTAGACTCATCACTAAATAGAACTGATTCAAAAACATCTTATTGTTCTTCAAATTTTTCTAATACCCACATACAAAAGTCCACTCGTTTGCCAAAATCGTTATCGGAGAGTTCTCGATGTAGTTGTATCTTATAATCGTGATATTTATGTTTTTGAAGAATCCTTGATACGCTTGCTTGGCTGATATTTAAGTTTTGTGCAATTTTTCGTTGTCCGATATGGGGATTTTCAACTACAGAGCCAATAACAGCTAATTCAGTTTCTTGGTTTTCTGCAACTGGTCTCGTTTTGGCAGTCGTTTAATACTGAACACTACCAGTTTGCCTAAATTGAACCAACAGTCTTTCAACAACGACTCTATTCGGTCGAGTTCGGATAGGAAACCTTTCGGCATAAACCCTTAATGCTAAAAGACAATTTTGCAAGCATTCTCCTAGAATGAAGATCATATCGACTCGTTCTTCTGCTGTGTAAACCAGCATTTTGATTAAATAAAAAACTCCCTGTTAACCTCCAATTATAACAGTAAAAAAATATTTAACTTTAAATTAATATGTGACAACTAGAAATGACAATAAATTTTGCTTTGTCAAAATCAGTTAACACCTGAACAGATGTGAACAAGTAAATTAGATTACTACATTCGTTTATGCCAGCGCAAGTTCAGAAAAAATCAATTTTCCAAGAAAATGCAACGACCAAGCTATAGGAATGTTTAATAGTTTTTGATAGGAAACTAAATTTTGCATCTAATGATACTGAAAATACAGGGTGTCTATTTTAAAGTAAACGAATTATTACTGTTTGAAATTTGCAATAATTTAGTGTTCATTTTTTTACATTTGGCACCAGCCAATTTCGGTGGTTGAAAAGAAACCAAGTGCTGAGGTTTTAAACATTAACTTTGATGCTGCATTTTCACAAAATCACGAATATCTGAAGAATGGTACGGTTTAGATGCCATAAAGCTTAATAAAACTGCCTCTACTTTTGTCCGTAGATACCAAAAATACATTAATATACTAGGTGTTTCATTTAAAAAAAATAAAACTTTAATCAATTTTATACTTTTGGGACCACCTGTATACAATGGCAATAATTTTAAAATATACTTCCAATAGACCTTCATCAATTCCATATACAAAAAATTTTTTAAATCTAAAAGTTTAACAATAATCTTCCGTGTTGAATAACGTGAATCACCCTGTATACAGGGTAATTCAAATTCGCCGCTCGTCATTGGGATCTCGTAAACTGTCACAGATAAACTATAATCAGTTAAATTTGCGTATTTGCGTGCAGATCAAAACAACATTTAAAGGTTTTTAAAGTTTCGAGTACTTTCGAAGAAATTTACGAAATATGTGTGTTTATTTTTTAGCCCGTCGTTTCGTTTTTTTTTGGGGCATTATCAAGACTAGATTTTTTTAAATATGGCTGTTACATTTGGAAATTGAAATTAAAAATGAATGCCCTTCCTATTACAAATTTAATGATGTGTTGACCTCCAACTAGTCCAAACGCGACTTCTCGTGAGTCCCCCAAAACGGAACTCTCTTCGTGAGCCCCCAGATTAAAACTCCTCCTCGTGAGTCCCCAAAAACGACTCCTTTCGCGTGTCCCCAAACAACTTCTTTGTATAACCTGAACTCACCTAATGGTGGTCGTTCGTCCTTCCAGCTTGTATTTGTCGACTATATATAATGTCGACCTCCAGCCAGCCCAAACGCGGCTCCCCATATGACTCCTCGTGAGTGGGGGGACTCACGAGGAGTCATAAGGAACCGGACTCTTTCGTGAGTCCCCCACACCGACTGCCGTTTCTTTCTCAAAAACCCTCTTGGTAACTTTCTTTGTCGTTATCTAACCTGCACTAACCTTCTTTTCCATGACGTTAAAGAATGGTTCGATGTATTCATATGTTGAACAAATTTGCAAGGTTGTATTTAATAAAATTTGAGTCAACTAGGGCTTGGTTACTAAATTGGACATCAGCCGACCATTTCTGAAAACGTTGCAATTTTTATGTCTTTTTGCTCCTTTGCAACAATATTATTTGCTGGAGTAGCTATAGTAATTATAGAAAAGGGCCGAACCTACCCATCCACGTATTTTTGTCATCTAGTTACCTTGGAAAAATTAATTTTTTTATACCCGTCTTCTTTTAGCATGTTGACAAGTTAAGATAAAAATGTCAAAGTCAAATTTCCAATGCCTACTTTATGACAATAATAAGTGAATTGCTTATATTTGCTGATGCAGGTTTCACATGTCACTCACGGATTGAGTGTCATGTCTCTCCGAAGACCTGAAATATTGATTGTTGTAATTGTATGCACACATCTCTATTATTTGTACCTTCTTACAGTTCTGAGCAGCTGAACAACCTATAATACTTGTTTTTCTTGTGATTCGTGGAAACTTTTCAATTTTTAAAAGTTTTGGAGAAAATGTTACAGAGCTTAAGAAAAGCATAAATGAGTTGGAGTGATGTCCTTTGCTGCCTGCACGTTGTGTCTTTGTGCAGTAGAATTACATTACTGCTCCTTGTTATCACTCCTTTGAAACCAAAACTTTCCTATTTAACAAAAAACACATAATCCCAATAGTTAACCTTGGAATATCGTGGCACATTAATAGCGGCTATTGACGTCGCTAATGGTGAATCGAGTTTTGCTTTTAGCCCCGACAATGTGAAAGTATGCGGTCTAATGACTTAGGGGGTAGGAAAATGCTTAATTGAAATGAAATTAATAGCGACAATGGCAACAACAGCGCCGCATTGGCCTCGATTCGCCTTAACATACGCGGAGCATAACACCAAACCTGCTCGTCTTTGCCTCTGACTAAAATGCACCTTCGGGAAATTCCGGCTTGAATGCTTTACAGTCCAACAAGGAGAATGTTTTTCAATATTTGTAGCCATATACGAATTTGGGCGGACGTAAATTTATGTTAAGCCTTCGTGTTGAAATTCCTTTATTTGAAACTTTGTGCCCTAAACTTTATTGTCTAATACTCGACACTGTCCAACAGTAGAGGCCGGAAAAAAGTACGTCATATGCAATTTTTTTCTTGTAGTTTCACTTGACTAAGGCTACACGCATCCCCCAGAATGTTCGCCGATATATCTGCAAAGCTTAAGTGCTTTCCCAACGCCAGAAAAAGGTCTGAAGGGCGTAAATATTATGACTTTGCGGAAAGCCCGAAACTCGTGAGTTCCACGCTTTATGGGTATACCCTGAATAATAATTTTCAGCGCGAACTTCTTGGATTCCTTTTTTTATTACGGTTATATTTAAAATTATTCAAATTGGATTAAACGCCCCAGAAGATATTTTGAGATGTTTCCCAAGTGGTCTCCCAATTAGGACACCTACATTTTTCCATTAGGAAAATGTCCCTACAAGGTATCGTATTGTCGTATACCAATAAATACTGATATTATTATCTTATGTTTCGTTAATGGACTATGTCTGTAAACTGCTTATTCTGAACAATTTGTCTGATGGTTATGAGAGAAAAGAAACTCTGCACGTCCCTATTGGTTGTATCACAAACCTGGTTTTCGGTCATTTGTAAAGCTTACTGTGATAGGTAAAATTTCGTAGGGGCGCGACATATTAATCAAGGGGTAATATCTAAGTTTGAAGTATAGAAAATTACCTTCTGGTTGAATTTAAGGTCGGTCCATCACTTAGCTTATTTATACCAGAATTTCATTATATCTCAGTACTCCCAGGCTCGAGCTTTAATCGGCCTTAAATATTTTAAGTCGGAGAAGTCAAAAGCTTAAAAAAATAACAATCAAATTATAGTTCATACACTATAATTTACTTGTGCAGTAGGTCATGAAAATTTGATATTTTGCAACCTGTATATTATGACAGGCACTGTCAGATATTTTAGGTTATATTTATGAATTTAGAGGTTATGATGTTTGCGGCCATAGTTGCCTGGACTATTTAAAATATTAAAACTTTCTGATTAACAATTTTTAATTTCATAGTAATAAAATTGCATTTCAAAGAAAATTAAATTTAATAAAATAAAAATATTAATTTATGACAAGTTTAATAATAAAAAATGTTCATCGAAAGCACTATTTTTCAATGATTACAAGTAAATTGATACTTGCTGATTATTGTTTACATAATCGATATCCCTTTTACAGACCAACAAAACAAAACTAACTCGGACCATTGATATAAGTAGTCAGAGTTTAGCGTTCTGCGCCATGTCCCCAGGCCAATCAGGAACGACTTACCCCACCCTGCTACCTGTGCAGGGTTTTAGGCCTCACCCCCAACTAATCAGAATCGTTAAATCCCAGTCTGGTACCTGAAAAATCCGTTAAGCCCCACCCTCAACCAATCACAAGCGACCTAGCCGACCAATAGAAATACACAAATTTGCTCAAAACCTTAACTCCACCTCTCTCCGAAATCTGTCCAAAGATGTACTCAGTTCTGAACCATGAATGATTCATAGGTAATACCTCACATACTTATGTGTCGAGAACCATGGCAGGTAATACGCGGCCGTAGCAATCGCAATATTTAGGATGACATGTTATTAACGCTTCGGGCAAATTTGTGTATTTCTATTGGTCGGCTAAGTTGCTTCTGATTGGTTGAGGGTCGAGCTTAAGGGATTATACACGTACTGGACTGGGACGATTCTGATTGGGGGTGGTGCCTAAAAGCCTGCACAGGTAGCAGCGTGGGGGTAAATCGTTCCTGATTGGTCTGGGCACATGGCGCAGAACGCTCAAACTCTGACTACTGATATACTAGATACCTATATTTTATTATTCTACGAGAGAATAGTGTATAGTTACAGGGTATTATTGTTGTAATTTCCTAACATTTACTCTTTCTGGTTTCTCATATTATGATCATGTCATTCTCGTGGGCAGCTCTAGGATGTTTCAATATGTTAATGTGTAGAAGCTGTGCCTGGATTAGGTTGGGTTCTGATTTTCCGGCCAGCGTATTTTCCTCTCTTTTAAATCTCCAAGCCCGCGCTTCTCTTATTTTTAGCTAAAACTGTAAAATTCATAGTTTACTCGAAAATTGCAATCTATCTCTTGTGTTGCTACTAGTTTGAGTCAGAATAATCAGTTCCATCGTTGACTTACATCATTAGAAGCTGAATTATTTGCCGGTCGGACACTATTTGCTTCTCATGCTATACTATAACTGTTTGCTCAATATGATTAATACACTTCATAGTACGTAAGTCTGGGGTAATCCTGTTTAGGTCTTTTTTCCGGGTAAGCAAACAGAAGAGAATACTTTACGGTAGATCGCCAAATTAGTTGGATTTATGTAGAAACACACGGACTCGAAAATAGCAAAAAATTAGACAACGTCCAATTGCAAAAAGTGATTGCTAGTGGCCTATTTGACACTGATGTTACGCTAATTTCATAGGTAAACAGATCCGTTGATGATAATTGGTTCAATTTTGACAAAATCCAGTTTTATTGGGAGATTTTGATTTCGCATCTTGTTATGAGTATAGTTATGAATTCGACTTAAGGGGTGGCAAACAAGAGGTAACAATTCAGGATTGCCAATCTAAAGGAAAAATTGCATGGCTGCCTGCGCAGGTAAAATTATAATATAGTACGAACTATATGAAAAATTTGTCAGTGCTTTCGAATTGATAACTACCAAGTAAAATATCAACCACTAAATAACTTCATATAACTTACACATGGGGGGGCCTCCATACTTAGAAACTATTCAATGATACACTAGTAGTAGAGGTGGGTTTTCACCGGGTTTTTTAATTTTTGAGGGTTTATTCCCTGCATAATTCCCGAAAACGGGTTTATTCCACCTCTAAATTTAACTTTTTCAGTGCGCCTAACACTTACCGATTAAGCAATAATTTGTTGGTTTGTGCAGTTTGAGGTAGCGTTGGGCACGGCGGAATCTTTCCAAATTGGAAACTTTCCGGTAAGGTAAGAGACGACTCGAGGAAACTTTCTTCAGGAAAGTTTCGGGAAAGATTCCGAAAGTTTCGGCATTTTACCGGCAACTTTCATTTCAATACATATTATTTTTTAATTTTTTTCAGAAAGGGAGGTTAAGTGCACATTTTACAAATTATAAATATTAAAATATTATTTTATCATTAGGTATAATAATGCCGCGCATAAAATCAAACGTATGGGAGCATTATGGCTCAAAAAAAATGCACGACAAAAACGTTTGCAATTTGCAAGTATTGTGGAGCAAAATATGTGCCAAACGCAACAAAATCGAAAGAACACTTAAATTGTTCTTAACTTAACTAAATAAGGTTAGTACCTACCTAATAGTAATGTCTTATTTCCTGAAAGGTATTTATTTACTACTTTACTACCTTAATTAATTAATCAGATATTTATATTATATTTACATCTAGTTATTCTTATTTTTACTATTAGAATTAGAATTAGATTAGTTTAGTCTGTTGCTACTCTATTTTTAATTTAAAAAAAATGCAAAAATTCGATGCCCAAGCTAAAATAAAAATATAAAATATCATAAATTCTGAAATAAAATGACATACGTCAACTTCTTGTCTTCTCCTCTCCAGCAATGACATTGACAACATTGACACTGCGAAATGTTAACTGACAATTCTGACATGTCTCTCCACCAGCTCTTGAAACGGTAAGCTCCGCCTCAAAACGGAAAGTTTCCGAAACTTTCCGATTTTAGCCCAACCCTAGTTTGAGGCTTTTGATCAATTGACCAGTGTTTAGTTTATCAAAAAACAAACAAGAATCTGGATTTATTGAATTCTAATCTAAAATCTAACATTAAATCTTGAAACTGCCAGGTGCTATCAAAAAAAGATGGGAAAAAACCCGGGTAAAAACCCAAAATGGGTTCAAAGGTTTCTTGGGAATTTTCCCTTCGCCCATCTATAACTAGTAGCCTCCAATAAGTACTCTAAGGGTGCTGTAGTAGAATATACGAAAAAATTAAGTAAGATGAAAAATAAAATATGGTGTCCATACCCTAAGAGATGCGGACAAAAACCAAAACTACTGATGCCCCCGCCTCACTCAGCCGATACTAATAACTACACTCCAGCCAATCAAAAACACAAACCTAAACCTAAAATGGAACATCAACTGATAATGATACCGCTTTCGGGACCGATTGTTAAAAAAATAGAGAAAAAATTATTTGGATTTTTCTATCAAAAATTAAAGAGATTATAAATGAAGTCTACGTCAAATCATTCCAACCCAACCAGGAGTAAAGCCTGAACTAAAAGATAAGGTCTACGACGTTGGATTTCGATCAAAGGGTGTGAGTTTCCAGAGATTCAACTTCTCCCTTGTCCGAAATTTTTTAGATGGGAGGCAAAAAACAAACCTTAACAGCCAGAATTAAACTCACACAAAAATAAGACCAAATCCGATGATACCACGGACTTTTTCCATATAAATGTCCAAAGTCACGGAAATAAATCATTAGAATTTGGGATACTGCTATCCGAGATAAATCCGGATATAGTCTTAATTACCAAACACTTAATTAAGGGAACCGTTTTGGATAGCCGTATGGAGGTAAGTAGTTATAGCGACGGGGTTCTGGGACACTTTGACCTTGAGGTCTATGTGAGCCCTAGTGTAAAAGGGGGCCCTGGGCCCCAAAACGCTGTATTTTTTGTCAAATGTGATAGACTAGACAGCTGACATGACAGATGACGTGTGACATATGACAGTTGTGTGACATAGTACAAGTGAAGTGTGACATATGACAGACTTGACACTTGTGATACCCACGTGAGGCTAGACAGGCTAGGCAGGCTTGACAGGCAGGGTAGACAGGGCAGGCAATGTAGATGGAGTAACTCCAAGAGCCCCTCAGTGGAAAATCAAACAAATAGTTTAGGAAAAAAAAATTATTTAAGTTAGAAAAAAAGTTTTACACAACAGAGCTGTTTGGGATGCTAAATAAAACAAAAAAATGTCTTAAATAAGTCTTATTTACCCCCCAAGTTACATAAAACGACTCAGATCGAGGAGATTGAGTTTTGGTATTTTTTCCAAGAAGACTTTCTCCTCGATTTGTTCTTCGCCGTCCAGGTACGCCTGCACTAGTTGTATACCCTTCCGCAGGCGCCTGCCAACTATTTTCGTATTTGATAATTTAGAACAAAACATAAAAATTAATATGAAATTAAACTTAAACTACAAATACCCCCGCCGCCCTCAGCCGATACTAATAATTACACTCCAGCCAATCAAATACACAAACCTAAACCTAAAATGGAACATCAACTGATAATGATACCGCTTTCGGGACCGAGTGTTAAAAAAATAGAGAAAAAATGATTTGGGTTTTTCTATCAAAAATTAAAGAGATCATTAATGAAGTCTACGTCAAATCATTCCAACCCAACCAGGAGTAAAGCCTGAACTAAAAGATAAGGTCTACGACGTTGGTTTTTGGTCAAAGGGTGTGAATTTCCAGAGATTAAACTTCTCCCTTGTCCGAAATTTTTTAGATGGGAGGCAAAAAACAAACCTTAACAGCCAGAATTAAACTCACACAAAAATAAGACCAAATCCGATGATACCACGGACTTTTTCCATATAAATGTCCAAAGTCACGGAAATAAATAATTAGAATTTGGGATACTGCTATCCGAGATAAATCCGGATATAGTTTCAATTACCAAACACTGCGAATTAAGGGAACCGTTTTGGATAGCCGTATGGAGGGAAGTAGTTATAGCGACGGGGTTCTGGGACACTTTGACCTTGAGGTCTATGTGAGCCCTAGTGTAAAAGGGGGCCCTGGGCCCCAAAACGCTGTAATTTTTGTCAAATGTGATAGACTAGACAGCTGACATGACAGATGACGTGTGACATATGACAGGTGTGTGACATAGTACAAGTGAGGTGTGACATATGACAGACTTGACACTTGTGATACCTACGTGAGGCTAGACAGGCTAGACAGGCTTGGCAGGCAGGGTAGACAGTGCAGGCAATGTAGATGGAGTAACTCCAAATGCCCCTCAGTGGAAAAATGAAACAAATAGTTTAGGAAAAAACATTATTTAAGTTAGAAAAAAAGTTTTGCACAACAGTGCTGTTTGGGACGCTAAATAAAACAAAAAAGTGTCTAAAATAAGTCTTATTTACCCCCCAAGTTACACAAAGCGACTCAGATCGAGGAGATTGAGTTTTGGTATTTTTTCCAAGAGGACTTTCCTCTCGATTTGTTCTTCGCCGTCTAGGCATGCCTGCAGTAGTTGTATACCCTTCCGCAGGCGATCCTGCCAACTAATTTAGTATTTGATAATTTAGAAAAAAGAATAAAAATTAATATGAAAGTAAACCTAAACTACAAATGCCCCCGCCGCACTCAGCCGATACTAATAATTGCACTTCAGCCAGTCAAAGATACAAATTTAAACCTAAAATGGGAACATCAACTGATAACGATACCGCTTTCGGGACCGAGGGTCAACAAAATGGGAAAAAATTGTTTGACTTTTTCTATCAAAAATTAAAGAGACCGCTAATAAAGAAATCATAAAGGGGTATGTAATGATTCGTACGGAAAGTACTGATGTCTATGTCAAATCATGCCAACCCAAGCAAGCAAAAACGATTATACCTTACTTTATAGTAGGAGTAAAACCTTAAACCAAAAGATAAGATCTACGACGGTGGTTTTTGGCCAAAGGGGGTGAATTTCCATAGATTCGACTTTTCTCTTTGGCCGACATTTTTTTAGATAGGAGACAAAGAAAACCTGAACAGCCAGAAATAAACTCATACAAAAATAAGTCCAAATCCGATGATACCATGGACTTTTCCATATAAATGTCCAAAGTGTCGGAAATAAAGCATTAGAATTTGGGGTACTGCAATCCGAGATAAAGCCGTATATAGTCTTTATCACTGAACACTGCGGATTAAGGGAACCAGTTTCGATAGCCGTATAGAGGGAAGTAGTTAAAACGACGGGGTTCTGGGACAAATTTGCTACATTAGCTATTTTACAATTGTGGAGTGTTTTTTGTGTCTCACAGTGGCTTTTATGAAGTTAAATTTTTCAACTTGATAAAAAGAGCAGTAAACATATGTGATTACAAATATAGTTTAGACATACTGAGCGATTTCGCCAAAAGGTACAATTTGTTTTTCTTTCAATTTAGCGTTGCTCAGTTTCTTATTATTTTCAACTTAATTTTCTTACATTGGTTTGTTTTGTATAAACGATTTTTTCTTTACTTCCAAGTGTTTAGTGTCACAGTATCAATGGAGATATGTGGTATTGCGGGATGGGAACAAAATAACAACGTGTAGACTAAGGCACTAATAAAACTATTTAGTAAAACAATACGTATTGAATACCTGTTAATGAAAAGACGAAGTTATGTCGATGCAAAGGCAGATCTTTGCCGTGTCCACTATCCTTCTATAGGCCCAGGTTCACGCAGTATATAACAAAACTTAATTAACATCACAAATTAAGAAACAACATATTTGCCAGCCATATGTTGGTAAGTAGAAGCACTACATAGTAAATTTGTTTATGCTGTTAAAAAAGGAGAAGTAGGGAAGGAAAAAGGCATCGATGCTTTTAGAACAGCGATATTAATCAATTAGTGCAAAAGAAGGTCAATTAATTATTGTCTCCCGTCTTTTTTTTATCTTTCTAAGCAGGTTGGAATATATTGTACCTAGACCTTGAGTATCCAGTCTACTGTTAACAGTGTTGTTTATACTGATACATAAATATATCATTTCGCTGATCATGCGTTTCGCGTAATTGGGCTCCCTATCTAGTATAATGGCATTGGAAAAATTGAATTCATGAGCAGAATTTAAATGATGTTGTCTAACGATGTTTTCCCTTTTTTTGCCCCTATTACGTTCATAGCAATCATACTTGTATTGCCTAATTCGATTACGATGAGACAATGGGCGAAGTAAACTCCCGTGCTTCCCGACATTGACTGATTCGACTGTGGTGAGCTCCGTGGTATTTATTCCCCCGCCACCGCCATTGCGCTGCAGTGGAGGGACTGGGGTGGGGGTAGTGGTGGTGCAGAGTTTCAGCGCACTAACAGCTTTATAAAAGAGTTCACTCATTTTGTCGAAAACTGCATTTTTTTGCAAGTTGCTTCGCTCTTCACGATGATTAAGGAAGCCATGGAACATATTAACCAGGAATTGCCTCTTATACCTCAACTCTATCAACCCAAAATTTCAATTCACTGTAGCGATAGAAAAGGAAGAACGCCTACCGTCTTTGGATGTCTTAACACACACTGATCGATACCTCAATAACGGATCAAGTCATAATCCCAGACAGAAAAGCGGAGTCTCTCATAAAGACTCTGTCTGTGAGAGTCAAGAGAATTTGTGGGCTGGCTGATTTGGAACGGGAAATGAAGCATCTGTAAAGATCCTTTGGTTCGTCCGTCCAAGGAATGTAGAGTGCCAGGACCGAACAACGAGAGAAGATGAAGAAAAGCGGGGATGGACTAGTCTACTGGAAAAGCACAGTGATAGAACTGCCTTTAAATCCACTCGCACAATACAAGACAGCTTGAGACGCAGAGATCCCCTTTGAGCACCCGGAGTTTACCGAGTTCGATGCAGCTCTGGCTCAATATACATTGGCACCATATAAAGCAGTGTCAACACGAGAATTATGAAACACAAGAGGAGTTGCAAGCTGGGACAAACACAAAACTACGCAGTAGCAGAGCACGCTCTCTACGAAAGCCACAACATCCTTTTCAACGGCGTGGATACCTTTCGCAGCGTTTCTATTCGAGATTAACGAGAGAGTCCATTGAGATTCGATATCTTTAATCGTACGTGTCTAAATGCAGACTGAAAGCGAGCTCTACGACATACTTCAAGTGCGCCGGAACTCCGCGCCACCACCATCCCCACCCCAGTCCCTCAGCTGCACGACGGCGGGGGAATAAATACCACGGAGCTCACCACAATCGAATCAGTCAACGCCGGGAAGCACGGGAGATCACTTCGCCCATTGCACGTGCGTATGATAACTACTATTATCATACATTATTACAATTTTAATTTGTCATTTCTTGGCTTATAATAACAAGTGCAAATTTACAGGTTAAAAAGCTAACAGTTTAATTCCATTTATTACAATGCAGCAAATTGGCCTCGGCCCGTTAATCCTCAGTTGTTAAGTCATTAGAGGCTCCATTGTAGTTTCAGAGTAAATACGCTCGCATTCCAAGAGCAATAATTAGAGTGGAAATTATAGCAAAAGATGTTTCCCATTGTAGCTACGTCGAGACTTTCGCGAAGCTGGGGAAAAATAAGCGGCACTGCTTGTTACCATGCCGCCTAGCTATGTTGCAAATTTTTCTGTTGTTAGTTTTTAATTAGGCAGGTCGGGACAAGGAAACGGTTTATATCCAATTTTCGTAAACTAAGTTAGCATTCGTTTAGACGAGCGCTGCACGTTAATTTTAATGTTCGTCTTCCTCTCCATTAGAGTAATATTTATGTAGGAGGAGGCTCTCGAAAGGGGGCCAATTAGAGCGTTCCTGCTCGACTCTTATTATGAATTTGAAAACTTTCCCGAATTTGCGTTCGGATTAATTTCGTTTAAGAGCGTGCCGAGTTTCAGAGCGAAATATTTACTTCAGATGAAGTTCATATTACAAACAAAACTCTACCTCAACTTCTCTTTAGTAACTCTTAGATTAGAAGATGTGATGATGTAAATGGAAAGAAACATCACCTCTGCTTTTGCTTGCTCCATTACATGCACAAAACTTTCATTTAACACCTCTCCCCGAGCAGATTTCATAGCTGAAAAGCTCAGTTTTTTTTATCAGATCAAAAGAAAGGTTCAGTCTAAATTTCCAGACCTCAAACAGTTCTCGAGATATTTATTTTACACATGCTTTTTGTTTTTCAAAATCGATCACAAAGTTTCTGTTTCTATGTAGCTAATTTTTTCCAAGAAACAGTCTCAAGGCGTTCTCAAAATATTTATTAGTTTTCTAAATTTTCAAAATAAATCCATAAAGTTTATATTAATTTTTAGCTAATTACCTTCAATTAAAACAATGGTTCAGTACAAGTTTTTAAACCTCAAACAATTTTCGAGATATTTACAATTTTTTTTATTTTCCAAAATCGATCTCGAATTTTCTCCTTGTGTCTCTCTAGTCTAATGCATTTTTTGGACCTTTAATCTATTCTTAGATATTATACAATATTCTAATTTTCCAAAATAAACACATTAAGTTTGCATTCATTTTTAGTTAAATAATCAATCGTTTATCGAAATCTTGGTAACCTCAAACCTTTCTCAAAATAGTGAATACCGTTGCTATTTTGCAAAATATACAAATCAACTAACACAATCGTCTAATGATTTTCGAGGAGCCTCACACCGTTCCCAAGATATCTATTATCGTCATTATTTTCCAAATCCATGAAGTTAGTCCCCGTTTTAAGCCTACTTTCTCTAATTAAGCAAAGTATGCAATTTATTTTTTTGATTTTTAAATCGGTTTCGAGATATTTGCTCATTTTTCAAAATATACCCACAAAGTTGATATTTGCTTTTAACTAATTTCTCACAACAAACAGAATGAACTTTTCGAAAAAAAAATTCGAATTGCGTAACACCAACTGAACACATTGTATATTGGGTACTGGCAGCAATTAAATGCTACTAAAACAATATTAAACTTGAAAGCAACACAACTATTTCTTATGTCAAAAAACTATTTTCTTTTTCAAACTCAAATTTTTCGAAGTCAATTGAAAAGTATTAAAAGCATCAAAAAATGCAAATTTGAAGTCTTGGAGAAACACAAATTTTATGTTTTTTGAAAAAGTCAGGCTAAAATTAATGCCAAAATACGTGAAAAATTTCTTAAAGTATGTAACAATGCAAATTTGAGTGTTTGGCAAAATTGAAATTAACAATATTTCAACAAAATAAATATTAGTTGTTAATAACAAAAATTAAGTTAAGAAAATTAGAAAAAACAAAAAAATATCCAAAACTTTCACAAATAAGTATACAATTCTCAAAATTTTCTAAAAAGAAAAAAACACCTAATAAAAAAATCCAACTGAGATAAAAAAAATAAGGGGACAAAAACGTATGTTAGAAATAGAATTAAAATTGAATGAAAAAACTCATTATAACTAAAGGTTCAAGATTAAGGCCAAAATACGTGAAAAATGACTCAAAATCAGTTAAGAATTAATCAAACTGTCGAAAAAATCCGATTAAAAGTTTCTAGCCAAATTCACATTAGGATTAAGATCATAACTGGTTAAGAAATTATACAAAGCGTCTAAAAAAATTTGGTGTCTTACATACAATTTACAATAGAATTAATGCTAAAATTGTTTAAAAGTAAGTCATTTCATAAAAAATGACAGCTCTGACATTTTTTGAAAAAATCAGGATAAGATTAATGCCAACATATGTAAAAAATTGCACAGTATGTAAAAATACTAATTTGGAAATTTCGAAAAAAAGCAAATAAAGATTATGGCTAAAGTCAATTAAAAATTACTAAAAGCGTCAAAAATGCAGAATGAAAGTTTCTAAACAAAATTAGGTTAGCATGAGGTTTTAAATATTACACAGAACGTCTAAAAATGCAAATTTGAAATCTTTGGGGAATTCAGATTTCAGAATTAGAACCAAAATTGTTTGGAAAGAGCTCATTTTACCTAAAAGTAACAATTTTAATTTTTTTTGAGAAAGTCAGGCTGGGATTAAGAACAAATTACATGAAAATGTCCTTAAAGTGTGTAAGAATATAAATTTGGATTGTTTGACAAAATTTCAATTAAAATTAACTTAACAAAATTAATGTTAAGTTAGAAGCAAAGATTAGAGAAAGAAAAGTGAAAAAAATTTAAAAAATTTTCCAAAATTTGCCGGTAAAGTAATAAATTTTAAATATTTCTAGTTTTGTACCAAATTTTTCTTATTACAATATGTATTACAAATTAGCGTACATTGTAATTGGTCAAACATTAAAAAGAAAATCAATTTTGTGCCAAATTCTCTCAAAAGAAAGAAAACCTAATGAAAAAATCTAATTTAGATCAAAGAAAAAAAATAAAACAACAAAAATTTAGATTAGAAGTAGAACTAAAATTGTTTGAAAATAAATCATTACCATTAAAAATGGCAATTTTCATGTTTTTTCAAAAAGTCAGGTGAGGATGAAGGCCAAAATACGTGAAAAATGATTGAAAGAGGGTAAATATAAAAACTTGAATGCTTTGGAAAAACTCAAATTAAGATTATGGCCAAAATCAAGTAACAATTACTAAAAGAGTTAAAAATGCAAATTTGAAGTCTTGCATAAATTTAGATTAGAATTAGAACTGAAACTTCTCGAAAAAAAGCTCATATTACCTAAAAATATCAATTTTTGTGTTAATAACGTTTGGGTAAATATACAAATTTGGAGACTTTAAAAAAATTAAAATTAAGATTATGGCTAAACTCAGTTAAAAATTATTCAAACTGTCAAAAAAATCCCAATAAAAGTTTCTAGACAAATTTACGATTGGATTAAGATCAGAACTCGTTAAAATTACACAGAGCTTTTAAAAATGCAAATTTGGTATCGTTCGGATTCGGTCAAGAAATTTACAATAGAATTAGGGCTAAAATTGTTAAAAAGTTACTCATTTCATAAAAAAGAATGACAACTTTGCAATTTTTTGAAAAAGTTAGGCTAGGGTTAAGGTCAAAATATGTAGAGAATGACTCAAAGTGTGTAAAAATACAAATTTGGAAATTTCGGAAAAATGCAAATAAATAATATGGCAAAACTTCATTAAAAATTACTAAAAGGGTCAGAAATGTAGAATAGAAGTTTCTAAGCAAATTCTGGTTAGCATTATGATTTGAAAATTACACATAGCGTCTAAAAATTCAAATTTGGAGCCTTTGGAGAAACTCAGATTAGAGTTAGAACTTAAACTGTGTAAAAAGAACTAATTTTACCTAAAAATAACTATTTTAATGTTTTTTTAAAAAGCCAGGCTAGGATTAAAACCAAATTTCGTGAAAAATTACTTAAAGTGTGTAGAAATACAAATTTTGAGTGTTTGGCAAAATTTAAATTAACATTATTTCAACAAAATTAATAATAAGTTAAAAATAAAAATTAGCAGAACAAAAGTCAAAAAAACTAAAAAAAAAATACCAAATTAAAACCAAATACCAAATTGAAAATTAGCAGATATTCCAATTGGTCAGTACTTAAAAAAAATCAATTTGGGTCAACAATTCTCTCAAAAGAATGACAACAGATATCTTTCCTCAATCTAAAAATCCAATTTAGATTGAAGAAAAAAAATTGAAAGAACAAAACATTTGTACAAAACATAACCAGGAATATTTGAAAAATGAAGAAAACAGTAAGACAGAAATACTTGGACAAAGAAAAATTACTACAAGAAAGAGAAGAAAGAAATGTTTACAGTTGAAGAGAACGCAAACAATTCCAAAGAGCAGTAAATTTTGTTTCGTCATTTTGTTGATGACTGGTAGAGGGAGGGGAAACAAATAACTAAATTGCCGAAATCTTTATTGCAGAACTGCCACAGCAAACAGGAAAGACAATTATTGCAATAGAAAAATGAGTAAAAAAAACAACTTTTTTTACTACTTACTTTTGGCTGAAGCCTCATCCACTTTTTTTCCCAATTCGTTCGTTGTTGGAGAAAGAATTTCGCACTACTCACCGTAAAATTACTGCGAGTAATAATTTACCCTCGAAAAGGCTCGGACGAATCATCCTAGTTGACGTTTCGTTGTTATGGTCTTCGATTGTTGAATACCAGCAATGGTATGTATTTAATCTAGTACGGGAATGTACATTTTTTGGCACTAGTGCGGGAAAGTCCAACTTTGCACATTAAAATACATGCGGGAAAGTGCACATTTCCACACGCAAGTATAAAAGAATATGAATTTAGCTAGGAAAAAAATTCCTTCTTCTCCGAAAAGAGATCAACCAAAAAAATGGAAACTTCTTAGCAGGAAAAATTATATTTGGATACAATAATTAAGGGCTGTTGAAAAATCACTCTCTATTTAAGAGTCCGGGTGTAAGAGAGAGGTAGAGCGAAGTTAAATGCAGCTGTTTGTTTATGCAATAGTATTGTTAATGCTACGTTAGAAAAAATTTAAAACCCAATAAAATAACTACTGATCGAGTGGGTCCTTTCGAAACGAAAAGGCAGCATTTCCGGTTTCTTTGGCAATGGATTTAAAGCCTCCGCTCTTCAAATAAAGCGAAATGATTTCGTGGCAGAAAGCATTCGCTTGTTTTAAGTGGTTTTTCGCCGGTAAATGAAATTTGATTTTTCCCAAAGATGAAGCTCGTAGAAAGAAACTTTAGACGTCCCCGGAGTACATAAGTTTTAAAGCTTGACAAGCCGATTTGCAGAGCTCGATTTTTTTTATTACCTTATAGCTTCGAGTTACGTTATCAATAAACCCACAAATATAGATAGCAAATTATGAACATGTAATGGGTGCATGCGACCTAAACTTTGTGGATTAAATATTAAATATCATTACTTTATTTATGTTAATTAACAAGCATATTGATAGTGTGCATTGAACACAATACCTATATTTAATATGAAACACGTGTGGGGATTATAAATAATACAGTAGTTAATAGGGAACCGGTAATGTTTTTAGAATTATATCCACGGTATTAATTTAATTGTTTTTTTTAAACACAGAAATTATAGTTCCGACTCAATATGCAATAGCTATATCGTGAAACGCAAATATTTATTTTCGTGAATAAATTGTGACAATTTTGTGCAAACTAACATTGAGATGCCCGACACTAAAATAATTGTTTACGGTGTATATGTAAATACAGGGTGTGTAATGCGGGGTGTCCGCCCAGGTATCCGTGATACTTTACAGATGAATGAATTCTGTGACCAAACTTGTACAAAAAATTTTATATTCACTTTTGCCGAATTTACAGCTGTTCACAAAATATCGAGGATTCAAGCTACCACACACATTTTTCAATAAAGGCGTAGTAATTTACTAACCCTCCGTGAGTCTGGTGGATTTTCTTACGTGTTTAGTCTTGTGGGGTCTAAAGCATCCCATAAGACTAAATAAAAATGGATCTACCAATAAGCTACTTAAAGCTATATTTATCATTTCGCAGTGATCGGGATATCCTCAAGTTACTTTGCCTTGTTGACAATTGCAGTTCAACTAGCTGCTTGTCTAAGGATTTTATGAATTCTCGTCTAGGCATTTGATAGTCTTGTTGTTATTTTGGTATACGACTTCCGCATTTACAGCGCAGTATTTAGAATAGTAAAGAAATTGGTAAGAGGCCACGTACGGGTACTCCTCGACAGTTTGTGAACCTCTTAGTCAGGAGACGCGCGAGGAAGGATATGCGTCAATTAGGAGTGACTTTCTGGATTCAAAATATTCTTGTGACAAAGCTGCACATGGTTTTTCTCTTCAGGGCCACCCACCAACTCTAGGTATGTAAAGCTTTAATATCGACTGTATTAACTTTGAAACTCATGTTATTGATAGTGTCACCACCAAATTAATTCCCGCTCCTCATTTCTCTCTCTTCTTCTATTTTACTTTTCAACTTCCTTTCACTCCACCTCACTTGCCATCTCCCGTTATAATTAGCTGCCCCCTTGCTTTTTACCACTGAGATCTACTAGTAACTTCTAGCGACTGTCTGCTGATAGTGTGCACCTAGAATCTTCGTTGTGTGAGCACATCGTGGGCATTCTTCACCTGAGTCATCCACCTAACACATGATCAACGCTATACCTGCGAGCACACCTCACCACAACACACACTTCAACACATATACACATCAAGCCCCGAGGCATAGGCTGCAACCAATAGTCTGGAAGTTTCAAGGTAGGTTTGTTCCATTTTTCTTTCGGTTCGGACATGACTGGCCAACTGCCTGCTCAAGTATTTTCGGGTGCTCATATGGGTACCAATTAATGATAATAACCAAATAATAAACAGGTGTTTTGAACTACATCAACGCCCTCAAATGTGTAACTGAGGCTAACAACAAATAGTTAGCAATTTAAGTGCAATGTGCTATTCTGATTTAACTAGCATTGCCTTATGGGTATAATTGTGAACCAGACATATATATATGACCGGTAAGTCTCTTTTGGTGTCACATTTCAGCTCATTCACCCTGTTAGTTTCGTGCAGTCTTGGCAGATATAACACCACATATTGCTTATAACTATATGCTTGCACTGAGTGATGCCTGTGGCATAACTATAGTTAAACTTTTCCACCTTATTACTTGAAACTAAAATACATTATTTGCCACAGCCTTTACACCTACTAGGAGTTTAAACAGAGTCTTAGCACCTAATTCTTGATGGGTTAAAAATAGTAAACAGCTGATTCTAATGTTATCGATTTTGGAAAGAATTGTCCCCTGTACTACTGGGGGTAACTACCTGAAAGTTGTACCCATAAAAAGTAAATGTACGATTCATTTCATGGTAACCGTTATTTATTGTTAATACAAATCCTTTCATCCATTAATTGATTGTAAGTTATTTCACCTACGACCATCTCCACTTGAATGTAGCCGAGCTAATTAACAGGTACTTAAATCTGGTTTCGTAAAACTCGTTTTGTTATCCGACATTCTCACCCTTAAGATAAAAAGGATAGAGTTTGGCGTAACAGTTGCTGAGTTCGTAAGGGTTGCCTCGGTTCAGGTTGCGCATGACAATATTGTAGCCTTGTCCCCACACATCAGTATCTAGCTGCTTACAGACGTCTTTCCAGCATTGCTTTTTTGTTCTGCTTTTTGCCATTTGAGAGATTTAGAGTTAGGTCGTATGCAGCAACCATTTGTGCTAATATTTCTCCTTTTTTTTGTCGTTTTGCCACTGAATTGGAATTAAGGTCTCCCACGACAATTTTGCTCCTTCAAGCGAATATATCCCAACATCGCATCTTTGATCCGTTATCCACATCGTCTTCCCTCATCAAGCTTCATCATATAGCTATTATCATATCTACCCTTCGTTCCATCGCAGTTGCGTGAGCAACATCTTGTGATTTTCTAGATTGGTCTGTGTTTACTTGCAGTACCTTAAGTCCATTTTTTATATTGCCACCGTGCATGTTGACATTACGAGAAACCTTACGAGCATATCACAGTCACGTGCCAATCATAGTAGATTTTTTCCTTTTAAATTAATATCACAGTTCTTATATATAATATTATTATATATAAATATTATTGTTGAGTTTTATTGATGAGTATCCCGTGGGTGTTGCTAGATCTCCTACCGGCCGCCTCCCCACGTGTGGATTGGGGCACGCTCTCTAGATATAGTAGAAAATAGAAAATAAAAGAATAGAAAAAGGAAATAGAAAATAAAATACCCGGGGTGAACAAAAAGTAGCACAACAGCAACATCTGCTTCCAGATTGGGCGGTTGCAAACGGGGTCTGACCCAGATTGGGCGGCCGATATACAAGCCAAGGTTCTTGGCATAAATGAAGGCAACGGGATACCACCTTTATTATACTCTTTCCCAAGGCAATAACATAAGTGCATTTAATTCAAAATTTTCCAGATTTATAAATAGTTTCCCAATCGGATCTCCGGGGCGGGGGGGGGGGGGGGGGGGCGGCTTTAAATGCACTAAGTATAAGAACAAACCTAAGAAAACCATTGAAGATAGGAGCATGGGATGTAAGAAGCCTATTTGAGGCTGGGAAACTGGCAAACCTAGCACGAGAAATGAACAGACTCAAGCTGGACATCCTGGGCGTTGCTGAGACCTGGTGGCCTGGTATGGGAGAGTGCAATGTAGATAACGGAGTATTCTTATACTCTGGTAATGAAGATCCAAAATATAGGAAAGGTGTAGGAATCGTTGTGGCTAAGGAACTATTGAAATCTGTAGTGGACTTTGTCCCATACTCGGACCGTACTGCCTTGTTGAAGCTCAGAGCCAAGCCAAACGATCTTAACGTAATACAGGTATATGCACCAACTGCAGACTCGCCTGACCATGATGTGGAAGAATTTTATGATGAAGTCAAACAATTGCTTTAATTGACCAAAAAAACACGACGTCAACATAATTATGGGTGACTTCAACGCCACAACAGGTAAGGGCAGAGTTGGGTAGTTGGTTGGATAATATGGTCTTGGAGAAAGGAACGAGAGGGGTGATCGACTTTTGCAATTCTGCCAAGAGAAAAACATGAAAATAACAAATACATGGTTTCAACTACCCTCTCGCCGATTTTATACCTGGAAGTCCCCAGTGGACCGACTACATAACTTGGTACGAAACCAAATAGATTTCATCCTGATTAATCAAAGATTCAGCTCAACCATCAAAAGGGCCGTCACATATCCTGGGGCTGATGTACCTTCTGAGCATGTGCTGTTGGTGGCTGTCCTGAAAATTTCCTTGTCAATTCAAAGAAAGCCAACGACACAGCGACGGGTGGCGTTGGAAAAACTGAAGGATCCAATAATAAAGTCTGAGATGGGTAATGAGATAAACACACAGATTCAAGCAATAACATCGAATATTGGAGAGGAGCCGACGCAGTCTTGGACAAGGATAATGGACATTGCAACAAATTCAATGCAAAACAGATTAGGATATAAGACAAAAAACAAAAATGGATGACGGATGAGATTTTGTTGTTGATGGATGAACGTCGGAAGCACAAGAACAAGATGGACAGCAGCATGTATAAAGAAATTCAAAGAGTAATAAGATCAAAGATTAGAATAGCAAAAAACGAATGGCTTAAACGTGAATGCGCAGAAATAGAACAAATGCAAAATCAACACGATGATTTCAATCTACACAAAAAGCTGAAGGAAACTGCTGGCATTTATAAAAAAATTAGTTCAACTATATCAGTAAATAACAATAACCAGATAGTTCTCGACAGCAAAGAAAAGATCAATGTCTGGGAAAGGTATATTGAAGAACTTTTTGACGACGACAGACCCCCAGTTGGCACTAATAACTCTCTAACCGGCCCATCGATCTCTAAGACCGAGATAGATAACACCATATGTAACTCAAAAAATAACAAAGCGGCTGGCCCAGATGAAATCCCTTCAGAGATACTTAAACTCCTGGATGAAAGAGGCATAACAGCACTACACAAAGTATTTAACACTATATATGAGATCGGTCACTACTCCAAAGTGCTCTACTATTGTCCCTCTGCCTAAGAAGACCAATGCAAGAAAATGTGAAGATCACAGACTTATTAGCCTGATGAGCCACACATTAAAAATACTCCTTAAAATCATACAGCAGAGAATATACAAGAAATGTGAAAGAGACATGGGCAACTCGCAATTTGGGTTTAGACAGGGATTGGGTACAAGAGAGGCGGTGGTCGCAATACAAGTCCTTGTCCAAAACTGCTATGATCAGAGAAAGGATGTTAATATACAGGTGTTAAACGTATTATAAAAGTTTAATAAAAATGTGTTTATTATCAGCCATACACGATAAGTGTCTTGATTAGATTAACAAACATTTACTCTATAGTTAGTATATAAATGCTGTCAAGTGAATGATTGAGGGATATTCATAAACCAGTTTAAACGACTTTCAATTTTTGGTGATTGTATAGGGACTCTGGCTAAGTATAGGACATAAAAGTCCCAATGAACTAACAAAGCAGGAACAAAAATATTACAACGAGATAAGCTCTCTCTTCGTGAGTCCCCAGATTAAGACTTCTCCTCGTGAGTCCTCAAAAACGATTCCTTTCGCGAGGCTCCCAAACAACTTCTTTTTCTACTTTTAAACAGTGGGCTGGTACTTGATGGTAGTCGTTTGTCCTTCCCGCATAACGACCTCCAGACCAGCCCGAAGGCAGCTCTCCGCACGACTCCTCGTGAGTTGCCCCAAAACCAGACTCTCTTTCTGAGTCGTCCATACCGACTTCTCCTCGTGAGTCCTCAAAAACCGTTCCTTTCGCGAGTCTTCCAAACAATCTCTTTTTCTACTTTTAAACAGTGGACTGGTACCTGATGGTGATCGTTCGTCTCTTACGGCGTAGCGACCTCCAACCAGCCCAAACGCGGCTCCCTGCACGAACCCTCGTGAGCCTGGGGGGCTCACGAAGTAGCTCTCGCGCTCTCTCACGCCTCCAGAATACTTCTTCTCGTGAGTCCCCAAAAACGACTCCTTTCGCGAGTCCCCCAAACAACTTCTATTTTCTTCTTTCAGACGGTGGGCTGGTACCTGATGATGGTCGTTTGTTCCTTCCGGCGTGGCGACCTCCAACCAGCCTGAACGCGGCTTCCCGCACGATCCCTCGTGAGTCTCCCCAAAACCTGACTCTCTTAGTGAAACCTAGAGTAAGTCTGCCGTTTCTCGGTAGTAAATTTTTCCCAATGGATTGCAACCTTCTTTTCCATG
The DNA here is from genome assembly GCA_951812265.1 of Taphrorychus bicolor. Classification (NCBI taxonomy): domain Eukaryota; kingdom Metazoa; phylum Arthropoda; class Insecta; order Coleoptera; family Curculionidae; genus Taphrorychus; species Taphrorychus bicolor. The sequence continues at coordinate 19,034,358 of OX638306.1, read as the reverse complement.
ACGTCTATTCGATGTTCCCACACATTGAACAAATTTGCAAGGTACGGTTTTTTACAGTTGGATCAACTTGATGTTAGTGATAAGTGAATAGTTTATAAATGAACAGTTTTTACTTCCTAATTCTCTAGCTAAACCCACACAAATTAGTCAACGTTAATTAACCCGCATATCGTGACCATACTTTCAAACACCCGACTCGAACATCGAGTCTTGATTCCAATCGCGTGTTTTTATAACAATTTCCAATTTATCTGTGCTCTACAGGGACCGGAAAATTAAACTTTCCGACCGTCTTTTAATTCTAAAATCTAATGGAATTGCTCAGTGTGGATACTCGATTTTGACTCGGCTTTAACAGCTAATGGGATGTGCTTCTAATTTTATTTGCACTGTATGTGGTTTATTAGTATTCTAAAGTGGAAATTAAGGCGCTCATTAGGATTTCTTATCCACACCTTCCCTTATTGAGCGCGGCAATTCGTTATGAGAAATTCCGGCTGCTCCCTCGGAAAATACGCAAAACTAATAAAAATACCTGCAGATTTTTCCAAGTCACATTTAAGGAGGTATTGATGGGTGCCGTATAAGAATCCTAAAATTCATTTTTTTTCCTGGAAATTTATAGAAATTCCCAGGCTTAAACCCCCCTGATATTTTCCAAGGCAAATTTATTTCGAAAAACAACATTAGATCGAAATAGATAGAAAAATGTCAATAAACAGATTCCCGACGTTTATCCCCTTTCCTCTCGAGCCCCTCATCGAGTTCGGAAGAATCTAATAAAACAATGGAGTTAAATGGGTGGATTAAATTTCTGGTAAGGGAAAAATTATTCTTCTGCGAGAAAAATACCTCCTCCCTCTGGCGGATCAGCATAACCGTGTTTTTGAGACAAATTGAAATTCTGCGAATTCAATTATTGCCATTTACGTATATTTCGAATTCAGGACGGATATCCAATATGGAGCGCCGAATGGTGTGACGGATGAACTACTACAACGTTACGTTAGGGGACTTCAAAAGATACGCACATCCCCTTCATATAATACACGTCTCTGTTTTTATTGCTTTATTAGATACCGTTTGAATTCGTCCTTCATTGAAATGGAAGAATTTGACGAAAGTGAAGTTTGGATTTGTTCATGTAGAAAACTATTCTCTATTCTCCTGCTAGAAAGGTTGAATGGTTCGAAACATTGAAACACATTTTAATGACTAGGACAAAACTATGAAAGAAAACACGTATTGATGGCGATTGATAAACAGTGGACAGCTAATGGCTTATGCTAATACTCTAGATTAGGAGATTGCGACATCTATATATCATTTTAGGGCTTATCCAGCACTTACAAAACTGACCAACTTAGAACATGTTTCTTATGCGTTATGATTTTACATTCAATAAGCCCTAGATCGCAGACAAACTTTTGTCCACCGCTGTACGGTCATCTGTATTGTCATCACTTGTCACTTCGTAAGCACATTATATGGTGAGTTTGGACCTTTCCACTGAAACAGAGTCTTTTGTTTTTTCATTATACACTCCATAAGGATTACATGCAGACACCGCCAAGTTGAAAATTACAAACATATACCTAAACAAAGATATCCACTTCGTTGATGTCGTGACCTTCGGAGAGAGCGTGCTCTGCTACTGCTGAAGAGAAGTTCTCATTAGCTTCGATGTTGTTCCGCTCTTCACGATGATATTCATTAAGGAAGCCATGGAACATATTAACCAGGAATTTCCACATAATATTGCCAAGTTGTTCCAACACTGCATAACCATTTCATATTTTTAATGGAAGGAATATTTCGACGAACAAACTGATGGTGTGGCTATGGACAGCCTCTTTAGTTCATTCATTGCCAACTATTTTATGGAAATTTTCGAGGCCAAGGTATTAGCAACGGCAAATAGAGGCCAAAGTGCTGGTTCCGATACGTGGACGACACCTTTGTTATTTGAAGCCATGGCGAAGCCAAACTTTAAAACTTGCGCTTGCACCTCAACTCTATCAACCCAAAAATTATATTTAATGTGGGGATAAAGGAGGAAGGACCCCTGCCGTTTTTGATGTTTTAGTATTAAGGAGGCTTGCGGAAACCGTTTATCAACACACACTGACCTATACCTCATTAACGGATCAAATAATCATCCCAGACAGAAAATGGGAGTCATAAGTACTCTGTCTGCGATAGCTAAGAGAATTTGCAAGCCTTTTGATTTAGAACGGGAAATGAAGCATCTGGTAAGAGCCTTTGCTTGTTCTGGTTAATATATTCCATGGCTTACTTAATGGGTACCATCGAAGAGCTCTTCACGATGGTATCCGAAGCATCTGTAAAGTATATTTGGTTGTAATTGATACAACAAGGACGAGTCCGTCCAAGGAATGTAGAGCGCCAGGAGGGAACAACGGGAGAAGATGAAGAAAATCGCGGATGGACTGGATACATCCACAAAGTAACGGAGAGGATCGGGGGCTACTGGAAAAGCACAATGTTAAAACTGTCTTTAAACCCACTTGTAGGATACAACTTCTTCTTTAGGTGCCTTGTTCTCTTCGGACATTGGCAATCATCAGAGCTATCTGAACCTTGTCTACAGCTCGGCGGAACAATGTGGTAGTGCTTACTTCATACTATTGCCTTAAGTTTTTTTGCCACGATATCCTTCTTCTACCAGGGCCTCTTCGTCCTTCGATCTTGCCTTCTATAATAAGCTTTAAAAGTCGATATTTGTCATTCCTTAAGATGTGACCGAAATACTCCACGATACAACAGAGCTTAGAATCGATCAAAGACCTCAGAGATGGGTACCCGGAGGAGTTGCAGGCTGGGACAAATACAAAAGTCAGCAGTAGCAGAACACGCTCTCTCCGAAGTTCACGACATCCTTTTCAATGAGGTGGATTTCTTATATCAATCGCAGCGTTTCTATCCGAGACTAACGAAAAGGCCATTAAGATCTTTAAACACGACAACAATTTCAACGCGGAGAAGGAAATTACGTTTCTAAATGCAGTCTGGAAGCGAGTTCTAAGATATACTTCAAGAACGGCGAAACTCCGGGCCATCACTGCCCCCACCCCAGTCCCTCCACTGCAGGGCGACGGCGCCGGCGGGGGGAATAAATACCATGGAGCTCACCACATTCAAATCAGTCAACGTCGGGAAGCACGGGAGATCCCTTCTTTGCCCATTGTTTCATCGTCTTTGATAATGTCTGCCGCTGCTGTAAGATTAAACCCATATACCTAAAAGTGTCAGTTATTGTTTATAAATCGGCGTCTGCAATTTTCCAGATATTAAAAAAAAAATGTCTTTCACATCATTACTCATCCACTAGGCGTTGGATTCTTGGAAGCTCTTTATTCCGCATGACACGATGAGAGAAATAATAACATTGCATACTAATAAAAAAAAATGAAGAAAAAGCCGCTCTTTACGGGGAAGAAAATAAATATAAGTTAAAAAACCTATCAAAAAGACCTCTTTTCTTTGTTTGGTCTCTTGTATAGCAGAATTTTATCGTTCCGGCCGTCAAAACTTAAATAATCTTTGGTCCACTAATGACACAGGTGTAATGACCTTTAGAAAGACAATGGCTCTTTATAGATTTAGGTTCTTATTATCCTGTTTACGATTCGATGACACCGAAACGCGAAAGGAGCGCAAGACACTGAACAAATAAACCGCCATTAGACCAATTTTTGATCAGTTTGTCTCGTATTCAAAAGCTGTTTATTCTCCAGGAGAATATTTGACAATCGAGATGCTCATAGTCAGTATATCCTCAGTATATTCCCAGTCAGTATATTCTGGCCAGCAATAAACCATCAAAATATCGTTTAAAAATTTTTGCATTGGTTGCATGGGTTGCATGGGTTACAAGTAAAGTTTGTCCACGACCACTTCATAACATACTGATATTCAGCTTGTTGACAAAAGTTAAATAGGGCGCATATAGCGTCAGAGGGATATATGAGTTGAAACAGCGGGAATAATGATATTATTCCCGCTCGCCATTTAAGTTACATATGTTGCCTCGGCAACCAGTAGGAGTAGGCAACAACGCAATAACAAACGCCGCAGCATAAAAAATGCACTGGTGGCACCGGTTTTGCCGTCAAACGCGAGTGTCACTTTGATATTTCAATAATTTTATTTACCTACACTACCTATAGATTTTATAATTTGTAATTATTATTAGACAATGGCCGTGGACAAAGTATAGTTTTATACTCGCTTTTTATGGCCATTATTCCCACGGGAGACTTGCGCCCCTCGCCTACGGCTCGTTACGCAAACGTCCCCCTAAGGGAATAATGGCTATCATAAAAATCTCGTTTAATAATATACTATTAATTACCTGCTAGTTTAAAATAATAAATTGCAGGTTCCAATGGCTTTAAATGTAAACAGTAACATCGTAGTAGGTCACATAAATGTTCGATCGCTTTTACCTAAATTTATTGTCATCAGAGATTATATAATTGAACAAAATCTTGATATTGTTGGTATTACTGAATGTTGGCTAGCCTCAACTATTTCTGATGACCTTGTCTTTATAAATGGGTACACTATTATTAGGAAAGACCGTCGTTAGGGGCGTGGTGGGGGAATTTTGATTTATATAAAGCAAGTACACATACGTAAATTAGTTAGTAGTTTTTATCCAATCATGCTGAGCAAGTTTAGTTTACAATCAAAACTAACCGGTGTAAAACTGTTTTTGGGGTTATCTATAGACCGCCTTCCACTCAGAATTTTTTTTCTAACTTCTTTAACGAAATTGAAGAAATTTCTCTGATAATGTCGAGCGTTTCTCGTCCATTCTTGAGTCATATGACCTTAGGCAGCTTGTCAGTGAGCCAACGCGGCATGGTAACGGTCCTCCCTCGCTCTTGGATCCATTAATTTGTTATGATGAAAGTCTTATTAATGACACATATGTAGACTATACATTAGATGTTTCAGACCACTCTATAGTAATCGGTACCTTCAAACTAAATCATTTAAAACGTAAGCCTTTTTGTTTCACGTATAGAGATTTTCGCCACTTTAACAAAGATCTCTTTGAGCTTGATCTTCGATCATGTCGATCGAAATTTTCGATAGACATGCCCCTAGGCGAACTGTCCGTATCACAAAGAAAAAGATTCCTTGGCTGACTCTTGATGTTAGACTCTTAATGTCTCACAGGGACAAGGCGCTCTCCAAGTATAAATCGAATAGGACGGCACAAAACTGGGAGAGTTATCGGCGGCTGAGGAATCAGGTTAGTTCTGCTATGATAAGGGAAAAGAAAAATTATCTTCAAACCAGATTTGATATTCACGACTCTAGGGGGAAATAGAAATTACTTAATGATCTTAATCTAGGTAAATCAAAGGGCGGTGCAGTAACTTTTGGACGCTGGTCCCCAGATGAATTGAATAAACACTTCTTACAAATTCCCCAGGTGGACCCTGACTCCGCAATATTGCGCTATTATCTTAATCAGCGCATGCCTGGGGTTTCGGGCTTTGAGTTTCACCTGGCTGGTGATGAGGATATTAAGGCAGCTTTATATTCCATACGCTCCAAAGCTGTAGGTGCTAATGGCATTAGTATAGATGTTACTGTTCTGCTGCCCCACCATTCTGCCTATAATAGTGCACATTGTAAATTATTGTATAGAAACTTCGACGTTTCCTGACTGCTGGAAACTCTCCCACTTACTGCCGTTAGCTAAGCGGATTTCTCCTTCAAGTCTTAATGATTTGCATCCAATTAGTATTTTACCGACACTCTCTAAGGTTCTGGAACGAATATTGAATGATCAAATACGTGACTATATTATTCAGAATGATATTCTTCCAACTGTCCAGTCAGGTTCTAGACAGGGTCACAGTTGCACTTCGGCCCTCCTCAAGGTGACTGATGATATATTCCTGGCAACTGAGAGGGGGGAACTGACACTGCTTGTTCTATTAGACTATTCGAAAGCTTTTGACAAGCTGAACCACTCCATGCTGATGGCCTTGTTGGGGCATCTAGGATTTTGTCGTGCCGCCCTCGACCTTTGCTTTTTTCAATTTATACATCTCAGCTGGTAAAAAGCCTCAAGGCCTGCAATGCCCATTTCTACGCCGACGATACTCAAATATATCTTTCGTTTCAGCCAAACCGGGTCAACGATTCTGTTGCGCGGATTAACTGTGATTTGCGAGCTATTGTGACCCTCTCAGAATGGCATTGTCAAATCCCTCCAAATCTGCCGCCCTGTTGTTTGGTGGTAATAAGTTGTTAGCATCTCGGATGGCTGAGGAGATTGACTTGACGGTGAACGGTGTAAGGATAAACTTGACTGATTCTGCAAGGAACCTGGGACTTAGATTGGATGTTAAATTAAAATTTTCTGATCATATTAGTGATTGCATAAGGAAAACCCTTGCTGCTTTAAAACTAATATACACCCAGAGAATGTTCTTGGCCGAACCCTTAAAAATTATGCTATGTGATTCGTTGATGTTATCGCAATTCAATTTTGCTGACGTGGTTTTTGGACCCTGCTTATTGGCTAGGGACAAATACCGTATTCAGTTAATTCAAAATCATTGTGTCCGACTGATTGGCCACATACGAGGTAGGGATCAGGGAGTGTCCGCGAAGTTGCGTGATATTGGCTGGTTGAGAATGGACGAGAGACGAATCCTACATGCAGCGGTGTTCTTTCATAAAGTAATTACTTCTAAAACTCCCGAATACCTTTTTGAAAAGTTAAAGTTTAGAACCGAAGTCCATACCTTGAATCTACGTCATAAATTCATAATATCTACACCTGCCCATATTAGTGTTGATTTTGAGCGTTCATTCACTTGTTATGTTGGAAGGTTGTATAATAGAATCCCCTTGCATATTAAGTTGTGTAGTCTTGCATCCTTTAAGTGTCAAGTAAGGCAAATAATCAGTACTTTAATGTGATGTTATGTCTAGTATACTATGTATTATTTTATGATACATTACAGTTACCTATGTTCCTCTATGTTCCTCTATTCCGAATATCTAGTTATATAAACAATACATATTATATAAATGATATTGTCATCCTTTAGGTTAAGTTAGGAAGTTTTTAACTTCAACTTCGCCTTTTGTAATAGGTCCCAACTATTGCAATAAAGACATGTTATTATTATTATTATTATTACTATTATTATTATTATTATTATTATTATTATTATTATTATTATTATTATTATTATTATATAATATTGGATAAGGACTACATCTTTTACATTGAAGCAGGAGTACCACAAGGCTCAGTACTGGGACCGTTCCTATGGAACCTTCAATATGACCCGTTGCTAAGAAGAGCTAGATCGGAAAATGTGGTTGTTATTGGCTATGCGGACGACATCGCCCTGGTGGTGAGTGCAACTAATAGATACAAACTGATGGAAGAGGCAAACGAGGCAATGAGACGCGTAAACGACTGGCTGGGAACAAGATCTCAAGTCCGATCCAGAGAAGACGGAAGCTGCCATCTTGAGTGAGAGACGAAACCGCAGAGATATAGTGTTTTCGCTTGGAAACAAAACTATCTTCCCAAGGAAATCTCTAGAGTACTTGTGAGTTCTTTTCGATGAAAATATGCATTTTGCGGAACATGTCAGAGGCGTAACAAAGAAAAGTCTAGACAAACTGAGGAGCTTACTGAGGCTTATGCCCAACATTGAGGGACCTAGAAGCGAGAAAAGAACCTTGTTATATGGTGTCGTCCAAATTCTGTATGTGGCCCCAATGTGGAGTGATAAAATGAAAATAAAAAAGTATAAACAAATACTAAAGTCCATGCAACGAAAAGCCCTGCTGCGAGTGCTAAGCAGGTATCATATTAAGCAATTGATTTGGATAACGATGAAAGATCCACACTCCATGGCTATAAACAAAAAGACAACAGTGGTGAGGCCAGAACGCAAACAACACTCAAGTAGCATAGAAGATGGGATGACGGGCACTTAAAAGGCCAATGGACAAAAAGGCTAATTTCAAATATCAGTAGATGGATTTGTTGCAAACACCGACGAAACAATTACTTCCTAACGCAGGCACTAACCGACATGGTAGTTTTTACTAGTTTTAGAAAATACACCAACCGTTTTGGAAAATCTACCATCGAATATTTGTGCGATAGAGAGAGATAAGTGCGGATAATATCATAAACATTACGCTGAAGAGCAAAGAAAAATGAACCCTATGTGAGCAGTATCTGACTGGAGTGGTGAAGGAAAACGAGAGAGTAGATGAACAATGAGAAGACAACCGACTCTGGTGACATATCCGGAAGGACAGATCCGGAGTCGGAGAAAGAAACACACGAGGAAGTTTTTTTAGTGGGTAGGCGCTCTGCGAGTCTCCTGAGGACACAGAGTGAATACCCATATAAATAATAATTGACATATAATTATAACGTAACATTAAAAAGTTCAGCCTGAAAAAGTCCGGCTCAGTGGCAACAAAAGCGCATGCGCGGCTGGCAAGCTCCGCCCCTTAATTTTGAAAAATCGACGATGCCAAGCTTTATGTTTTATTAAGTTTTCGCCGAAACATAAAATATCTAATAATGTATTATATCAATATAAAAAATACTAAGAATTATTTTTAGGTTCTGTTGTTCTGTTGTTTCAAAAAATGTTTGAGCTGTTAGTTAACTTGGCAAATTAGCAGGGTGTGGTGTAAGAAAAAACTAAAAACTCATAATTTATTTTAAATAAGCTTCTGTCTATTCCTGAATATAATTTACACATGACAATGCCGTAATGCTTTCAATGTCATTTGCTGTTAACCTAACTTTTTAGGTTTTTTTTTGGCGGGTACGCGTGTAACATTTACACATTACTCAGTTGATGTTGATAATAAAACCATAATAATAATTATAATAATGTAATTTAATTAAATTAATTATAATCATGAAACCTCAAAAAGCCCAATACTCACCATTTTCATGGTCAGAAAAAGTCTAACCATCCTATAAAATATTGGCACCTTTCCTTGTCTTGGCTTACAAGTCAGGTATCAAGAAATCAATACACAATACACTTGATGGTCTTTTGTCGCCCTTCCTTGCCTTGGCTTACGAGTCAGGTATCAAGAAATCAATACACAATACACTTGATAGTCTTGGTGTTATTGTAGGACAAAGTATTTGAACCTACGCGATCTTTGACGGGAATGGTCCACTTTCTCTACCACCAAGCGATGTTGCAAGCCGCCCGATGAGTTTATTACTTATTACACTAATTTGTTTTAAAATAAATACGAGCCTATAATCAAAAAAACAAATCTTCGATCTTTCGTTATTACAAATTTTCTTTTCATGTCAAAAAGTACTCAAAGTTGACCTAACCTCAAACTTTTGTTCTTCTAGAGTTTTCGGTAGACTGCTCTGTGCGCTGCGACATTACTACCATCCTTTGTTTTCTCATTGTGAATAGAAGGATGAGAATACTCCGAGAGCGCACTAGGGCGTCCGGCCGAAAACGTTATTTTTGTGGTGGGCGTGTCCTCCGCATATGTCTTGCGCAGAAGAATGTGCGCGTTAGCAAACAGTGAGCCTAATCTTGGTTTTCCTAGGTCACTAGAAGCTGCACTTTTAGTCCGTGGGGAAAGATTGACGTTCATAGTATATTAACTAGTACGAATATGTGAATACCACACTACCCGGTCCTTGAACAACAGGCCGGGTGTCTTTAGAAGATTTTTTGACCCCGCCAAAAAAAAAGTAGTAAAACGGAAATCAGCCAAACATGTCCCGAGATATTAACCTCATCTACACATTGTCATGTTAGAATGAACCTAAAAAATTTTGTTGGGGTATTTTCGTTTACTACAAATTTCAATTTTTTCACACGTTTCTTGACGTATCAATACTTTTAAATAAATGACGTTTGTAAAGTGTCAAATAGTTTTATTATTAAAATTAACATTCTTGTTATTGTCCGAAATAACAACAAAATTCAAAGCTGCTCAAATTGATGACCCTCAGCGATGAGACAATGAGATAAGCCAGCAACGAATTCATCCTGAACTTCCGCATTTATTTGCGCGATCTCGAGCCGTATGCGTTCCTTGAGTTCATTGATAGTATGTGGTCTATTTTTGTACACTCGACTTTTCAAGTATCCCCGTAAAAGGAAATCAAGCGGAGTGAGATCTGGCGACCTGGGTGGCCACTAGATTGATCCTCTTCGCCCAATCCACCTATCTGTAAAAACTCTGTCCAAGTAGTTTCTTACCAAGACCGCATAGTGTGGGGGCGCACCATCTTGCTGCAGCCATAAATCATCTCTATTTGGGAACAGTCGATGCAACTCTGGTATTAAGGAATGTTGGAGATATTCTAAATATCGAGGTCCTGCTAAAGTTTCCTCGAATAAGTATGGTCCTATCCTATTATTTCCGTCCATACATTTAATTTCTCCGGGTATTGAGTATGATACTCCTGCATCCAATGCGGATTTTGCTAAGCCCAATACCGACACGTCTGACGAATTACATGACCATTTAGAAGAAATGTAGCTTCATTCGAGAAATGGACCTTTCTTAAAAACATTGGATCTGCGTTATTTTTTTCCATCATAATGTCGCAAAATTGAATGGGTCTATCAAAGTCATCTTCCAGAAGCTCTTGGACTAAAACAACTTTATAGGGATGCCACTTTTCCTTTTTTTAGCGTAGTAATAACTGTTGCATGGTGTATGTTATTGTCAAACGCTAGTAGAACTCTAATTTTGTGTTTTCTGCGACTGGTTTTCTACTGCCTTTTGTGAGGTCCCTTACATGGCCCATTTCTCTGAATTTTTTCTCAATTTTGCTGACGGTGGATTGCGCAATTGGTTCTCGGTCGGGATATTTATCGTTGAATAATGCACAAACCTCCATTGGTGTCCTTGTCTTATCTCCACAACCAATCATTATAAGAATTTCAATTCTGTGCGTTTCACTAAGTTTCATTTTGGAACAGAGTAACAATGAATAATAATTATAACACAATTTCACTGCAATGTAATCGAACTAATAGGTACCATTTACATGTGACATGTCAAAGATGTTTATTTTGTATGTAGCCCTCTTGATAAGAATCAGATTTTTTTACATAAAAAGTCAAACAAAAACGTGCAAAAATTTAACAGTTTATTTCCAGTGACAATCTACCAAATTCACATATCCATATTGCAAGAGAGCCGAAAATGAATATTAAATAAATTAAAAATATTAATAATTAGTATTGACACTTTACAAGCGTCGTTTATTTAAAAGTATTGATATGGTTGAATGGAGAATTACAAGACCTTTCAAATGATGTACCGCATCAACCACGTTTCCATTAAAAAAAGTTATCGATGACGTTATCACGCTTATACAGATGACATAAGAAATAAAAAGAAAATTCGGACAGAATGCGCAACTGAAATTAAAAATCGACGGGTCTCAGGATTTTTCTCTACAGTCTCTGACTTACGAAATAATGAATTTATTTGTTGTTTGGTGCAAGAAGGGTGCACCTCCGGAATTGCATCCTTTTTGTACCAAACGATCGTAAGTGTTCTATTATCATTTTCTAGTTGATGAGCCATATTCGTTGTATATTTGAAATTGTATAAAAGGATTTTTCTCTCTCAGTTGGTCTATATCCTTTTGATGTCGTCTGTCCACCTGGTTGGTGCATGGCCTCTACCGGCGTCCACCTCTACTCTACCTACCTCTATACCTCTACTGGCGGGGTCTCCACTCAAGTATCCTCTTTGTCCAACGATTGTCCGGCCCATTTTAAGGTTGTAATACGGATAACCGCGTCCGTCACTCCAGACCTCTCCCTTAATGTTATAATTGGGATCCTGTCTCTAAGCGATATACCTAACATCGACCTCTCCATTTTCCTCTGCGCGATACTTATTCTATTTGTAGTGTTCTTTATGAGGGTAAGTATTTCAGATCCCTTGTTGCTAACAGCCGCCCATGTTAGGACTATTCTTCTTGATATTTCACGAGTTTCGTTGTCTCTAACAATAGAGATTTCGTGACCAAGGTATTTATAACAGCTTACTTGTTCTATGTTTACTCCGTCTATCTTGATTGCCTCACTCATAACAAGATTTGTCATATATTGAGTTTTGCTAGTGTTGATTTTGAGTCCAACAGAGTTCGATACCTCCCTTCACTGTATAACACCCCTGGAAAACACTAAAGTTAAAGCTCGATTTCAGCAAAAACCTAATTAAGTGACCTCGAAAACGGCGCAATTCGCAATTAAATCGTTCGTCCGTTTGGAAACTACGAGACTTTAAAAATGACCCAAAAAATTGCTTGCCCCGGTTGATCTGTCGAGCAGTCTATTTGTATCTGGTATTACTTTAAAAATATCTCGCTTCACGAATTACCCTGAAATATGTTTGCCCTGTTTGTTTTGTCCAGCTGTTTATTTAAATTACTAATACTAAGGCCCAATCGTGCGCCTCTATAGAATGTATGTGTGCTCAATGCGTTTGTCGGGTATAATCCGTCAAAACTGAGTTGAAAATTGGCCAAAAACGAAAAGCAATTATCGAACGTTCAAAATTAATATTTATAGTTCGTTATTTTACCAACGATCAATGCAGAGAGGAATTATTATACTGTGTACGCAATAGAAATAAACGTATTTACGAACAATAGTCACTATTATTTTAAATTCGTATAATGCACTGCAGGATGCAAATCCGCCATCGCTCCAAATTGAATTCTGGCATGATGCGAGCCCCCGGGAAATATTTTATATCGAACGTTAATAATTAGAGTTTTCAACATAGACAGGCATCAAGTATGATCATGACGACTGATTTTAAAGCTAAACATCTACATATTGCCTCTCGCACGAAGCGTACTATTCAAAGTTTTAATACATACATATTACATCAAATGAAAACATTCGTAAAAAAGTTCCACTAGCCACAAACAAGAAAACCTGGAGGGCATTTAGTCGAACATACGCCCTTTAAAAGCCACACACCCTCTCCATACATCCCTTGAAACCTATTCAGACCGAAAGGTAAAAAAGGGAAAGACATTGCCCCGTGAAATGCAGAGACAGTGACGCTAGAAAGGTTTTTACTCCTTTTTCCCTCTCATTAAATTCGTACCGGGGGTGAGGCAATATGAAAATAATTTCTTGGTGGGGCTGAAGTGGGCCACGGTGCATGACTGACGCCCCAGATTCTTAATGAAGAAACGTCATCTCTCGTCGCTGATTTCGCAAGTGCAAAAGCCGAGTCGCGTATTTTTATTTCATTTTTTCCTTAAGTAGCACCTGGGGATCCGTAGAGCTGGAAAACCTGCCACCTGTAATAGGTGCAAGGGCAAAAGGTGCCCCTGAGGGATGGTATATGAGAAAACTCAAAAGTTTTAGTAAAAATGCGAAAGCTCCATATCTTTTTGTCACGTACAGTTCAGGTGTCGATATTTTTGCTGTTAATAATTTATGCCAAATCAATGATTGATGAGCTTTTGAGTTTGTTTACGTTATATTTGTTTTGAAAGCGCTTTATTGTACCCTCCTAAAACGTGGCTGGAGAAAAAGATAAAACAACATTAATCACGATAATGGCATCCAAATTCACTAGATGATGGTGTTTTCTTTTATATTATGTCTGTCTGAATCTACTAAAACAAAAATATGTTCAATAAATTATTAAACCTTTTTATCTTTATCATATGTCAAAGGTATAACAGAAAAAAATAAACACATAGGTAATAAATACAATATTAGAACAGAGTTTAGAACCCAAAACACATTACGTTGAAAAAAAACACTCAATGAAAACAAATACATAAAAAAATTTATATAAAAAATTCGTTGCGAATGCGAAAAGACCTATTATCTATTCAGTTATTTTTGGCATCCCCCATACCGTACAATTTCCCCACTATAACATAGATGGCGTTTGTTTGTTTACTTGTTGTCAAAACAAATTTGTCAAAAAGTGTCATTGAGATTTAGTTGTTGCCGATTTTTTACTTACTGTCAAGTCATTTTCTATGTTATAAAACTTTATTTTGCAACTAGAATGCCGAAAATAGTTAATGCAAAGTTCCAAACTTGCTCAGCATCACTTTAGCTGAGCAGATTTCCCATATTTTTGGGGTAAGTATGTTTACATATAGACATTTTTAGGTATTGGTTGTGGGACTATTTGAAGACTGAAAATACTACTTAATGTCTTCCTGCTTACTTTATTAATAATAATTTAAAAGAATTATGTACGATATCTAATTGTTTTTTGTACATCCTATAGTGCAATAATAATAATTTTTCTCCAAACGTCATTAAATTGCTACTTTATTTGACACAACAGACGAAGGTAAAGCACTTCATTTCCTTACTGTCATCCCGGCGGCAGGTAAAGTTTTTTCCTGCCGCTCGTCGCCGGAAGGTGAAATCTTTTACTGCCGCTCGTCGCCGGCAGGTAAAGTCTTTTACTGCCGCTCAAGAACATTGCGATGCGATATACGAAATACATTTATTACATTTATTGGATATATATTAAATATGAAATTAAGCTAGTCAAAAATATTAATGAATTTTCGTAAACCTGACCGCCAGGATAAAAGTCAGTCGCTCTAACCATCGCGTTACGGAAGACCTTAAAACTTCTCCGCATAACCGCGCTTACTTTCTTATTGGAGGAATGTCCCATACACATATAATTATTATTGATATTTAATTGAATATTATTGTTTACATAAAGACCTTCTTGTTTTCTTGAAAACACGTAAGATATATCTAGAAACATAGCTTATCTAATTACAAATATTTAAATATACACAGACACAGCTGATGATATTTTTGAAAGCGCGTAATTTGACCACGTCAATCAGTGATGTACTTTACTCATAGAATGACATTAAATGAAATGTTTTCACTTGCTTTTGAATTATGCGCAATATTTGTAGCTTTGCCATCGCTATAACACATCGAATATAACCTATAGTTAATTTATTGAAACCAAAAATAGTATATTTAAGCATCTAAAAACAATATAAAATCATCATGAACAACTTCAACTGACTACCCTCGTTACTCGGAAGTGACTGCTCATTGGCTGCATTGGCTCCGTATGCCTGCCGTATGAACATTACATACATATGTGATGCTACAACGATGCATATGCTATAACCATGCATATGCTACAACGATCTCAGATCGTCCCAGTGATGTTTCCGTGAATAACAAAAACTCTTTTCTGGGAATACTCTATAACGCTATACTTATATCAAAAACTGTACAAAAATTGTACACACAAGTTGTAAATCTGCCTTGCACGACAGTAGAGCTTAGGGCAGAATCTCGTAGTATATATGGTGCAACTCGTAAATGCGTCCTGCGTGTGGTGCACAACCTTCGGGTATTGTACTGGACTAAATTCGTTTCTTAACATGGTATTGGGACATTGATCGGTCCTGTATTGTATCTGTTTCCGTCGCGGTGTCTCTGTAGTTGTAGGAGGACGAGTCGTAAATCCGCCTCTGGATTTTAGGTCGCTGAGCATCAAATGTCTTCTGCTACCACTAGTTGCTGGACATTTGTTAGGTCTTTGAGCAATAGATGTCTTCCGGCACGTTATTTACTTTAGGCTGCAAAGAACGAATGTCTGTACATGGTTCAGCTCTGGATCCCGCTCGAAGGACTCATACTTAAACGTGGTACCCATACCTAAGCGATGGAATCCACCTTCTAGTTATATAGTGGAAGTTGGACTAAAACGAGTCTAAACTTCTTACAACTGTCTTAAAAAATAAACAAATTTGTATATCAATTACTGGTTTCTCAAGTCTCATCTTTTGCTCTTTTACTTCGTTGTCAAGCCTAATCTTCTCTATGTACTCAGTTACCACTTCTATTAAACTGAAAATTGTAGTGTTTTTGTCTTCTATGATCAGTCTAACTTCTACTAGATCAAATTCTAGATTTGACGATTTGACAACGGTTTTTTTCTTGAACTTAGTTTTGTACATTCTTTCTCCCCAGCACATCAAACTTAAAAAATCGGTATAGTTCTGTACCGTAGTGCGAAGGCATTTCTCAATGTAGCAGAACCGTGCGACATGGCGTCCCTACGCGGGGATGCCAATTTCGCACAAACGACAATTGTCCCAAAATAAAAATGTTCACTATTTTTAACCCAGAACTATTATTCCACAGAAATGTATTGGTAACACCCAAAAAAATATCTCTTATCTGTGGTAGTGGTGTATTTTCTCTATCCTGATCTTTATACCCTAATGAACTAATGGCTATTTAATATCGAAACGCAATGTGTGGTATCTATGGGTATTACCGTACGTTTTCGATGATTGAAAGAGGATTTGACATTGGTGGCTGTCACTTTACGTGCCGGCGACGGGCGGCAGGAAAAGAATTTACCTGCCGCTGGTAAGATTGTCTACATGTCTATTAGTACTAATTACAATATAATTATATATTTTTGGAGATTTTATAGTTTGGAGAAAAAATAATATGTTTTATTCGGAGCTAAAGTGACTTTCCGACTTCAAAGTAACAGTACATAAAGGAAAAAACTGCAACAAACTTCGAACCAAAACTGTACATCGTTTTCTGGTAAGTCATTGTCACCCTCACATTCCTCACCTTTTCTTACGTTTCTTACCTTTTTGGCCCATTCTTAACCTATCACCATATGCATCGTAGGTTTCACTTTTGACGCTCTTTTGCTTTGAGTTACCGACTTTATTCTTAACTTTAATCATCCCTCAATACGTTTATGTTTCAACATTTTATTTTGTACTAGTAGTAATCTTTATATCTTTCTTTTTTTTCATGTATTCCTTTATACCATTCCTTCCTGCTATTGTACAAATTTAACTTTAAATTAAGTATTCCATATGTTGTAGTACTCTGATGAAGGCACCAATTTGTGTCGAAACGTCAAAATAAACAACGAAGTTAGAAGCACCTGCTGTAACTCATTTTAATCAAACAAAAAGACCAAAACCCAAGATAACAACCAACCATTATATACAATTTTAAAACCTACTCTTCCAAATGTAAAAAAAAAGATTGTTGGGCATACTTTGGTTGCTCTTGTTAATCAAACTTTTACGTTTCGTAGCATTTCCAGTTTAAGAAAAAAACAATGAGAGGGGATTATTAAATTAAATTGTTAATTAGATGGTGCGTTTCAAACATCTTTTCATCAATTCAATGTTAAATTCATCATCAATTTTCAGCAAACATCATTTTTTAGGTTGGTGGAACTATAAAAAGTATCAAAACTATATGTTTAAAGTAACAGCAAAAAATTCTTAAAGCCGATCAGAGCAGAAAAAATTCCTGCAAGATATATCCTCCTGCAAGATATGTCAGATTAGGACTTTGGGGCCCTTTAAAGTGGGATGAGCGAGTTGCATAGAAGACATTTCTTAGGGAAAGCTGGAGAATTAATAGGCAAAGACACGGATTCCTCATGAACCCATGCAGGGTTTTTTGATATGTAAAAAAAGACACTACCTATAGCGTTGAAAATTGCTGGCTGTACTTACCAAAACGATTCAACGACCCTTAAAAAATTGCTGCCTAGGTAATGGTCGAGAAGCATGGAATATCACTTTGGCCTCAGCACCTTTGCAGTCTCAGAAGTCCATGAATGAGTTTTTGTGCATGGAAGTATGGACTGTCCCGAATTTACGTAATCATTGGTTAACAGCTTCTAGAAGGTAAGACCGTTTCGAGGACCGTTTTCTTTACTTCTTTACAAGCAAGATTAATATAACATTTTATGAAAGTTAAAAGAAAGTTATTTTCTGCGAAATATGTTAGTGAACGAAATTTTTAGCTTTTTCGCAGGAAACTCTAGTTTAAAATATGTAAAAAAAACAATATTTACTAATTGGAAATTGAAAACTATATTAGTTATTAGGGTATTAGCCCTCGAAGTAGTTGTTTCTGTTAGTTTCCTTCTTAACGCTGCAATATTATTGGAAATATTGAAAGCAGATAAGTTTTCAATTTCCAATTAGTAAATATTGCTTGTTTTGCATATTTTAAACTAGAGTTTCCTGCGAAAAAGCTAAAAATTTCGTTCTATAACATTTTATATCTTTTAATTCAGAGCCACAATTTACTACCAAGAATTGCACCCTGTAATTAACCACTATCCAATGCCGATAACAAATAATGCATCCTGAAGAACAGGACAAAGATGGCCAAAAATCTTACTATTGGAAATAAATCCTTGGGGTAAAAATTGACTTGAAACTCCATCAGGCTCCAAGGCTACTAAAGGCCTCAAGGCTTCATTAGCGTTGGAATGTGAACTTTTTATTTTATAATATTTTAGCAAACAAAACTAAGAAATGTATAGAAAATGAAAATGTCTGTTGCTTTCTTCAGAACTGATAATACCTACAAGAAAAAACTTTAGAAATTGTGAATTTAAAACCTGAGTTGATCGTGATTTGAGAGTTCAATAATGTCGGAGATTGCTGAAAATCGTTTAGTTTGTGACATAAAATGTCATTTGATATGACTTGTCATTATTGCGAAACGTAGGTTTAAAATAAATGGTTAATGTATGGTTTAGAAACTAGCTAGTGATATGCGTAATCGATACATTTCTAGATTCAAATGAATCGAAATAATTGACGGAAATAATCGAACCATCATGCGACGGATGAATTATTACAAAACAAGATGAAAAGCAGTATAGAACCCTTGTAGAAATTCAAGTTAGAATTAGAACTAAAATCGATTAAAAAGTCAAGCTAGGATTAAGGTTAAAATCAGTAAAAATGACTCAAGGTTTGTAAAAATACCAATTTGAATGGTTTGAGGAAATTGAAATTAAGAATATAGCCAAAATGGGTTAAAAATTACTCAAAGCGAGAAAAAATGCAAATTAAAGTGTCTGAGCAAATTCAATATAAAATTAAGCCCCAAACTGATATTGCACAAAGCGTTTAAAAGTGCAAGTCTATAGAGTTTGAAGAAAATCAAGTTAGAAATAAGATTAAGGTCAATTGAAAATAACACATTTAATCTAAAATTAACAATGATGATGTTTTTTGAAAAAGTCACGCTAGAAGTAAGCCTTAAGTCGGTACTAATGCATCAAGGTGTATAAAAATTCAAATTTGAAGGGTTTAGAGAAATTCGAATTAAGGTTATAACCAAAATGGGTTAAAAACTTAAAGCATCAAAAAATGCAAAATAAAATTACTGTACAAATCAAGTTAGAATTAGCGCCAAAAGTGCTAAAAATTGTAGTCTTCAGGTTAGAATTAAGACTAAAGTTGATTAAAATGACCCACTTCATCTAAAATTGACAATAATGATGTTCTTTGAGATTTTGGCTAAAATTGAGGCCAAAATCGCTGAAAAATGATTCAAAGTGTGTAGAAATACAAATTTGGAGTGTTCGAAAATATTTATGTTAACATTACGGCTAAAATCAGTTAAAAATTACTCAGTACTTACTTACTAAAAAACCAAATTAAGAGTTTCTCGAAAAAATCAGGTTAGGATTAGGATCAAAATGTGTTGAAACAAGATACAAGGGGTCTAAAAATCACAATTTTGATTATTATTTTTTTTTAGAAAGTCAAACTAGGTTTACAGCCAAAATACATGAAAAATTACTCACACCGTGTAAAAATACAAGTTTGATGGGTTTGGAAAAATCAAATTAGCTTTGTGGCCAAAACGGATTAAAATTTACTTAAATTGTCTAAAAATGAAAATTTTCAATCACCACAATGACTCACCTAATCTAGAAATGCAAATTTTGATGTTTTGAAGAGAATATCGGTGAAAAATGACTCAAATCGTGTAAAAATACATATTTGGAGAGTCTAGCGGTATTCAAATTAAGATTATGGTCATATGGGTTAAAAATAAAAGTGTTAGAAAACTTACCACTTTTGGTCCTACAGTTTTGAGTTATTTCACAGTCAGTCAAAATGACTCAATGTGTGTAAAATTAAAAATTTGAAACGTTTAGAAATTCAAATTAGGAATATAGCCACAATGGTTTAAAAATTACTTAAAGCGTCAAAAAATGCAAATTAGAGTTTTTGGGCAAAATAAAAAAATGTCCAAAAAAAAGGCCAAAAGAGGTAAAAAGTTTAAACGAAGCGTCCAAAAATTGCACGTTTGCATTCTTTGGGTAAAATCAGGTAAGTCGGTTGAAAAAGACCCATTTTATCAAAAAAAATTAGTCTGAATGTTTTTTGAGAAAGTCAGGTTAAATTTTAAGGCCAAAATGAGTAAAATTATTCAAAGTGTGTAAAAATACAAATTTGAAACGTTTAGAAATTAAAATTAAGAATATGGCTTTAAAAAAGGCTTAAAAAATACTCAAAACGACAAAAAAAATCATTTAAAGTTTCTGAGCAAAATCAAGATAAAATTAGGTCCGAACGTGCAACAAAATTTACACAAAGCGTCTAAAAGTGAATTTTAATAGTCATTTAAGAAAATCAGGTTAAAATTAAGATTAAAGTCGACTGAAAATAATCCATTTCCTCGTTTTTTAAAAAGTCGTGCTAGAATTACAGATAAAATCGGTAGATAATAATGAATCAAATTGTATAAAAATTCAAATTTCAAGGGTTTAGAGAAATTCGAATTTAGGTTATAATGGGTTAAATATTACTCAAATCATCAGAACAATGGAAAATAAAATTACTGGACAAATTCAAGATAGGTTTAGCGTCAAAATTGTTAAAAAATTTACACAAAGCATCTAGACGTTCAAGTTCAGAGTCTTTGAAGAAATTCAGGTTAAAATTAAGGTTAAAAGTCTATTAAAATTACCCATTTCATCTAAAATTGACAACATTGATGTTTTTTTAGATTCAGGCTAAAACTGAGGCTAAAATCGGTGAAAAATTACTGAAAGTGTGTAAAAATACAAATTTGGAGGGTTTGAAAAAATTCATGTTAACATTATGGCTAAAATTAGTTAAAAATTACTCAATGTCTAAAAAACAAATTAAGATTCTCTGCAAAAAAAATAGGTTAGGATTAGGATCAAATTGGGTTAAAACATGATAGAAGGGCTCTAAAAATGAATCTTTGGACTCTTTAGAGAAATTCAGGTTGGAATTATGGCTAAAATTGTTTTATCTAAAAATGACAATATTGATTTTTTTTTTTGAGGAAGTCTGGTATTGATGTTCTTTGAGATTTAGGCTAAAATTGAGGCCAAAATCTCTAAGAAATGACTGAAAGTGTGCAAAAATACAAATTTGTAGTGTTCGAAAATATTTATGTTAACATTACGGCTAAAATCAGTTAAAAATTACTCAGTGTCTAAAAAACGAAATTAAGAGTTTCTCGAAAAAATTAGGTTAGGATTAGGATAAAAATTACAATCTTGATTATTATTTTTTTTTAGGAAGTCAAACTAGGTTTACAACCAAAATACATGAAAATATACTCACACCGTGCAAAAATACAAATTTGGTGGGTTTGGAAAAAATCAAATTAGCTTTATGGCCAAAATGGGTTAAAATTTACTTAAAATGTCTAAAAATGAAAATTTTGAATCACCACAATGACTCACCTAATCTAGAAATGCAAATGTTGATGTTTTGAATAGAATATCGGGAAAAAATTACTCAAATCGTGTAAAAATACATATTTGGAGGGTCTAGAGATATTCAAATTAAGATTATGGTCATATGGGTTAAAAATAAAACTGTTAGAAAACTTACCACTTTTGGTCCTACAGTTTTGAGTCATTTCACTGACTGTGAAATGACTCAGTGTGTATAAAAATAAAAATTTGAAACGTTTAGAGATTAAAATTAGGAATATAGCCACAATGGTTGAAAAATTACTTAAAGCGTAAAAAAATGCAAATTAGAGTTTCTGGGCAAAATAAAAAATTGTTTAGGGCCAAAAGAGGTAAAAAATTTAAACAAAGCGTCCAAAAATTGCAGGTTTGCATTCTTTGGGTAATATCAGGTAAGTCGGTTAAAAAAGACCCATTTTATCAAAAAAATTATAGTTTTAATGTTTTTTGAGAAAGTCAGGTTAAATTTTAAGGCCAAAATCATTAAAATTATTCAAAGTGTGTAAAAATACAAATTTGAAACGTTTAGAGATTCAAATTAAACATATGGCTTAAAAAAATAACTTAAAAATTACTCAAAACGACAAAAAAATTAATTTAAAGTTTCTGAGCAAAATCAAGATAAAATTAGGTCCAAACGTGCTACAAAATTTACACAAAGCGTCTAAAAGTGAATTTTTATAGTCTTTTAAGAAAATCAGGTTAAAATTAAGATTAAAGTCGACTGAAAATAGTCAATTTCCCCGTTTTTGAAAAAGTCGCGCTAGAATTAAGGATAAAATCGGTAGATAATAATGAATCATAACAACATGTGTATAAAAATTCAAATTTCAAGGGTTTAGAGAAATTCGAATTAAGGTTATAACAAAAATGGGTCCAAAATTACTCAAAGCATCAAAAAATGCAAAATAAAATTGCTGGACAAATTCAAGATAGGATTAGCGTCAAAATTGGTAAAAACTTTACACAAAGCATCTAGACGTGCAAGTTCAAAGTCTTTGAAGAAACTCAGCTTAAAATTAAGGCTAAAGTCGATTAAAATGACCCATTTCATCTAAAATTGACAATATTGATATTCTTTGAGATTCAGGCTAAAACTGAGTCGAAAACTGATTACTGAAAGTGTGTAAAAATACAAATTTGGAGGGTTTGAAAAAATTCATGTTAACATTATGGCTAAAATCAGTTAAAAATTACTCAATTCCTAAAAAACCAAATTAAGATGCTTCGAAAAAAAATCAGATTAGGATTAGGATCAAATTGGGTTAAAACATAATACAAGGCGTCTAAAAATGCAACTTTGGACTCTTTGGAGAAATTTAAGATAGAATTATGACTAAAATTGTTGCAAATGCCCCATTGCATCTAAAATAACAATTTTGATTTTTTTGAGGAAGTGAGGCTAGCATTAAAACCAAAATTCATGAAAAATTAGTCACACCGCGTAAAGATACAAATTAAATGGGTTTGGAAAAATTCAAATTAGCGTTATGGCCAAAATGCGTTAAAATTTATATTTGGTAAAAATACATATTTGGAAGGTCTAGAGATATTCAAATTAACATTATAGCCAATAAGTGTCTTAAGTTGTCACACAAAACATCTAAAAGTTTACGTTTCTTTGAAGAAATTCAGGTAAGTTGATTTAAAAATACCCATTTTATGAAAAACATTACAGTTTTAATGTTTTTTTAGAAAGTCAGGCTAAAATTAAGGCCAAAATCGGTGAAATGACTCAAAGTGTGTGAAAATACAAGTTTAAAATGTTTAGAAATTTAAATTAAGATTATAGCCAAAATGAATTTAAACTCAAAAAAGGATTAGGGCCAAAGTGGTAAAAAATTTAAACACAGCGTCCAAAACTGCACTTTTGGAGTCTTTGGAGAAATTCAGGTTAGGATTAAAACTGACCCATTTCATCTAAAAACTACAATTTTATTATTATTATTTTTTTTTTTTTTTTGAGAAAGTCAGGCTAAAATTAAAGCCAAAATCGATGAAATGCCTCAAAGTGTGTGAGATTAGAAATTTGGTGGGTTTGAAAAAAGTCATATTAACCTTATGACTAGAATTAATTAAAAACTACTTACTAAGTGTCTAAAAATGCAAATTAAGAGTTTCTGGGCAAATTCTAGCTATGATTAGGGTCCAAATGGGTTAAAAAATGAACGATGGGCTCTAAAAATTCGACTTTGGAGTCATGCGAGAAATTCAGTAAGATCTGGGACTAAAATCGATTAAAAGTGAACCATTTTATTAATAAGGTAAATTTCCATGTTTTGTGATAGTCAGGCTAGAATTAAAATTAAAATCGATGCAAAATCGCTCAAAGCGTTTAAAAATAGAAATTTGCAGGGTTTGGAGAAGTTCAAATTAAGATTATGGCTAAAAGCAATGAAAATTTACAAAGCGTCAAAAAAAATTAAGATTAAAAGTTTCTGGGCAAAATCAGTATTAAGTTCAAAAGTGGTTAAAAAATTGCACAAAGGGTCTAAAAAATGCTAATTTGGACTCGGGTTTGGAGACATTTAGGTTAGACTTCACAGGAAAATCAGGATAGAATTAGGGCTAAAATTGTTTAAAATGACCACCTATTTCTTCTAAAAAAAGAAATTTTGGTATTTCTTGGAAAAAGTCAGGCTAGGTATAAGCCAAAAATACATCGTATAAAATTACAAATTTGGAGAGTTTGAAAAAATTACAATTAAGAATATGGCCAAAATGGGATAAAAATTATTCAAAATGTTAAAAAATGCAAATGTGTACTGTTTGGAGAAATTGGAGAGTTAGAATTAGGACTAAAAATCAATTAAAAATTACTCATCTCACCCGATTAAAATGCAAATTTGGATATTTTTTGACAAACTGAAGCTAGGATTGATACCAAAGTCAGAGACAAGTGAAAGAGAAAAGTGTTTGGAGGCAAGTTAAGGCAAAATCGGTTACAAATAACTTACAACGTCAAAAAATGCCAATTTTCCCACCAAATTGTGTTAAAAGTGCCAAGTGGGTGTACTATTGCTCACTGAAAAACGGCTAAAACTTAATCAATTAATTCGATATTATTATTGGTGGGCATGATCGATATATTACTTGTTATACGAATCGATATTTAAAATAATGCTAAAATTTGGATAATTCAAAATTTATAATGATCGATGTAGAATGGAGAAAAATAAAAATTAGTAAAAAAATAATATATAACATAGACATGAAAGTGTTAATATTTATTACTAAAATTGAAAATAACTTATAGATATTTAATAATATCAATATCTTGTTTTAATTCGAATACATTATACATAACTCGCGAATGATAGATTATTATGCAATGATCGAAATACTACGATTATATAATATATATAACCGCCCATCACTAATTACACAGAAAACCTTTATTTACAAAACTTTTGTGAGGTGAAGTGAAGATCTCTCAGGACCAGCAAAGATTAAATAGCTACAGTGTTTTTTTTATTGTAATTTTGTTTCTACAAAACTTGACATACAATGTATCGTATCAAGTTGCCTAATACTATGTCTTAGGATTTTAAGATTCTGTACATATGAAATAGATTTCTATATTATATGCTTAGGCCCTGGGTATCTATTCTGCTGTTGGCTGTCTCAGTCAGTGCGATATGCATCATCTCACTAACACCTCTCGAAATAATTACTTTCGCGATCTAATATACTTACGGCACTAAAATCAAACAAGTGATCTTCTGTGAAATGATGCAGTGCCAAGACCGTTATAAGCCAAAAAAATCCAGTATTTTTACAAGGGAAGAATTGTATGAGTTTTTTTGAAAAAGTTGATGATAACTCATACTTACTGATGATGGTAGTGGCTATAATGGGAACAGCTGGAGCATGTCGATCCATTGAGCTTTTGGTCATGAAAATCACCGATGTGACAATAATGAGTAACACGGCGAGTAGAGGGTGTGTGAGAGAGCCTCCTCCTCCGAAAACGTATGAGAGAGTAAATTCCACCTCCGAAAACCTATGAGAGCGTACACTCCTCCTCCTCCGTTCGATACCCAACCATTGCCCCACCACCATTACCCCCACCATCATCATTTACTTATATAAATATTGAAATACAGGTTTTAGTACAAAGAACAAGTTTCGAGTTGTTATATTTGAAAAGTTTTATTTGCAAAAATGTCATTCTCTAAATTTGCTAGTCAAAATAATGATTACTTGTCAAATAGTAAGAAAAATAGTGTGAGTGGAGCAACTAACAAAGTTTTAAATTTCGTGAATACCAAGTTTATTTATCTTAACAGCTCTTTCACAACATTTGTTTTAACTGGAATTGGTGTAAACAACTTTTCACCCAAAATAGTAATTGGTGGAAGAAATGGATTCTACATGACTCTGAGTGAAGATAAGTGGATAAACTGTTGCAAGTATGAATGTGTAATTGCCAATTATTTCCTGGTGTTGATACGTCTACGATGTGGAAACATTACTTTAAGTTTTGAGAAAATTGATGACTTTCCAGGTCTAAAAATGAACAAGCGAGATTGTAATTATGTATATCTTGGTCAAGAATCCATTAATAGTTTGTGGAAACTGAAAGATTTGATAGTGTAGTATCCTTGTTTAATAGTTAGGTTTTAATTAAATGAAACACTTTTTCAGGTTAGTTGTAGTATTAGACAACAACACGTCACTGAGCCTGCCTACCGTTTGAGTCATCCCGACCGGCTAACAGTGCCCTTTAGTCTTTATTTTCCACCAAATGTAACATTTATTTACAATACGAGAATATTGATTGAATCGCTGGACCTACACATTACAGATAGCATATAGAGATTCTCTTATAAAATACCAAAGCATTGAAAATTACTTTCTAAATACAATTAATGTTTACAAAACAACAACAATATTATATATAACAACAAATAGTAAGAATGTCAGCACCATGTTGGCGTTTCTAATATTATAATCAGACGAGTTAGAAAACGACTGCAGAAGCATGCGACAAAAATAAATATTATAAAAAAATATGTGATTATTAATAAAAGTAGTAATAATCTACATGTGCTAAGGACGTGGGACTTTGCATATAGTCTAGCTGTAGTTACATAATTAATCCCATACTAAGTGTAGAGCATAGAAATAAAATTTTCCTAAGCTTATGTAGTAAGAATTAATGTAACAAACTATTGTTCTTAATGACTTGCATTTTATTATAACATATTAAAAAACATTAGTTTTATCAATCTATGAATTATGTAATTTATTGAACCCCAACCATTTTGCATACACCTTATTGTATTTGCCTCTTTTTCACATTGAATCGAAGAAGTATAAACACCAGGATAGTAGAAATAATTTGCATATACACCTTCATACTTGCAAAAGTTTATCCACTCATCTTCACTCAGAGGCATGTAGAATCCATTTCTTCCACCAATTACTATTTTGAGTGAAAAGTCGTTTACACTAACTCCAGTTAAAACACATTTTGTGAAAGAGCTGTGAAGATAAAAAAAACTTAGTATTCAGGTTAGTAGGCTCTCCCAAAAACCCTCAACTATGGCGGTCGTAAATATCCCGGATACAAAAAATTAGATGTCGCTTACATTTACGGTAACTGAATGTGGGGATTCAACAGCTTGTAATTTGCGGATTTTAAAGAAGTATATCACCAGTAAAACTGAAATTAACAATTCCAGTCATCGCTTCTTCATGAGATACCAAGGAGGAAAGTGCTATAATCAACCTTTAGGGAAGAACTCATTGGCAACCGTTCTAGAAAAAATAGCTCGTTTCTTAAATTTGTTAAATCCAGAAACATGGTCTGTTCATTCATTTCGAAAACAGTCAGCCCCATTATTGGCAAGAAAGTTACGTTGCAGAGAGAGCATAACCAACAAGAAAGAAGTTGCTAACAAAATTTTGTACGCCAGAGAAACAAAAAAGTTCCTTTTTCAAGTTTTGTTAATAATGTAAATAATTGTACAAATTGTTCCATTACTATTAATATAAGTTAAATAGGTTAAATAAAATGTATTGAATTTGGTTGGACTGTTCTTGATTTTATAAAAAAAAAGCTCCTATGCTCTTCTTGAATCTAAATGATCAATTTTACATACGACACGCGGTTATTGACAACACGATGAAACATTACTTACCTCCCGTCATTAACAACGCCAACCTGCCTAGGTAAATTTAACCTACGTCCATCAATATGTCATAATAAGTTTGTTACTGTCAAGAAAGTAGAAAAATGATTATATTACTTACTTTTTCCTTTGAGGAATAATTTTCTGCACCTTTTAGCACAGAATAACTGAGTTTTAAAATAAAGCATAACTTTCTCAGATCGGTTACGACAATTTTGAAATATAAAATTAAAATGTCACAAAAAAAATATTTAAATATTACAATAAAAGTGAGCAATGCGACATCTTTTTTGACCAACTTACGTACAGTGCGTTAGCTATTTAGTAAGTTAATTGTTAAGCTCGATCTCAACTACAGTATCCACGAATAAATTATTAGAGAGTTCTTTTGACAAACCCTTGAACTTGAACATATTTGCCTGCTCGAAGGACCAAAAAAATTCCACTATTCCAACTCAAAGAGCCTCAGTACTCGTATTATTCTGGTAGTAAATTCTGATAAACCAGTTTGTAAAAAATAATTTTCAAAGAATACTGGATGCCTTTATATGGCTAAGAAATACAAGAAGAGTTGAAGACTATTTGCTATGTGAGGAGATGAAAAGGCCCTCGAAAAAGTATATTACCATTAATTATCTCATAAAGATTAATGTTTAGGTTTCTTTTTTGTTTTTTTTTCTAAATCGTGTACTTGTTGTGCCAGCATCCTTTGAAATAAAAACTAAAAAGAAAGAAAACATCGGGAACCGCCAGTCCAGCAGGAAAAGCCCAGCACCATGGAAGCGAAGTGTCTTTTTACTATATTGTGGAATGAGACCGATTTTGAACCACTAACCTCTTCCTATTTCATTTCTAGGGAATGATAGGCAGACAATGTTTAGATTAAGAATATGATGATGTACGTTGCATGAAACAAAGACAAACAACTTTTGGCACACATCCTGCTATTCGTCAACTTCAAAACTTCTTAACCCGCTGTGTCGTAATTCTCAGGGTTTGTAACTATTATTTTTAAAAATTAAAGCTTGTAAAATTCACTTGGCTGATTTTCTTTATTGCTTTAAAATCTGAATCTGAAATGTCATAAACCAGAGGCTTTAAGTACTGGAGAAATTGAGACATTTTTATGTTCTTGTTTTTAAAAACTAAACAACCCCCAAATGCGGGGTTGTAACGCTCTGGAAACGGTTGGCGAATTGCGGCGTTATTTACATTTATGCACCCCGAAAGCGTTGTGCAGTTAAAGTTATATTAGGTTAGGGTTTAAATCCCATTGTACGTGGTAGGAACAGTATTTATTGCGAACGTTGAATTTATTGGTGCCAAATTGCGTGCTTGGATTTTAAAAGCAAACACTACTCAATGCGTTTCATGTTCCACCATGTTTGTTATAGATGGAAATAAGATATCGATCATATTTAGCGGCTCGATATGTTAATTGAATGCTGAGTTTGTTCATGACATTAAAGCTCATGGATAATAACTGAAATGACCAGTTATCAGACACAAGCTAAAACTGAAGTAAAAATAAGATCGAAAGTAGCAGCAGTAACAATTCCAATACAAAATCTATACACCCAAACTTGAATTTACTAACAAAAAGTCTGTAACTAATTAGAAAGGTAGGAACAAAGCCAAAGCAGAAATAATCCACCTGTCACAAAAGAAGTAAGTAAAGATGGTAAAACCAACATGAAGGGTTAATACCCAAACAAAGTTTTATCACAAATATAAATATGTGTGATCACTGTTATCCTTCCAAAAAAATGCCCAGTTAATTGAAATGACTTATTACATTATTAAGCAAAATAAGCGCTAAGTATCAAGAAGTGTAATACTTAATAAAAATATCTCTCAGTAACATCAGTAAAAGTTAATATATAGGAACTTGTTAGAGAAAGTTTTTATGATTAAAGCTGATCATACAAAGTAATGAACAAAGACAAAATATAACTAATCTCTTATGTGACTGCCCAAAGCAATCTAAGTTAGGTTAGTTAGACTTTGTAACTCTTAACTTAAAGTAATCAGTTAAAAGTAACTGATAAATGGTAAAGCATTAAATACAAACTTTGTCATAAACTTTAAAAGGTGATCTAAAATCACATTTGATCCAGCACCAAATAAACTAACAAAAAGTAATGAGGCAATAGGCGAACTGATCTTCAGTGCTTCCTGACGTTGACTGATTCGACTGTGGTGAGCTCGGTGATATTTATGCCCCCGCCGGTGCCGTCGCGCTGCAGTAGAGGGACTGTGGTGGGGGTAGTGGTGGCGCGGAGTTTCGGCGCACCTGAAGTATATCATAGCACTCGCTCCAGTCTGCATTTAGAAACGTAATTTCCTCCTTACCGAACCACAGCTGCATAGAACTCAATAAACTTCAGGTGCCTATAGAGGATCTCGGCGGCCTTTGGCCTATCTCAAGCTCTGTTTGTATTGTACAAGTGGGTTTAAAGACAGTTTTAACACTGTGCTTTTCAAGTAGCCTGTCAATCTTGTCCGTTAATTTCTGGATGAATTGTAGACTAGTCCAACCGCGTTTTTGTGCATCTTCTCCCTTTGTTCCTTCATGTCGCTCTACATTCCTTGGACGAACGGCCCTGTATGGGGTGACGATTTGATCCGTTATTGACTATGGTGAGCTCCGTGGTATAACCAACACACACTGACCAATACCTTGGTCACAGTATGTGTTGGTTTTCTATAAATGGTGTGCGCAAGCTTCTCATTCGGCTTCCTTGATACTAAGACATACAGATACGATAGGCGTCCTTCTTTTTCTATCTCCATAGTGACTTTTGAATTATTGGGTTGATAGAGTTAAGGTGTAAGAGAATGTTTTTAAGTTCGCCCTCGCCATCGCGAAATAACAAAGGTGTCGTCCACGTATCGGAACCACTTTGGTCTCTTATTTGCCGTTACCAACGTTTTGACCTCTATTTCCATAAAATAGGTGGTCCAACTATTCTATGGAAACTTTTGAGTTGGTCCAACTATTTTATGAAAATTTTCAAGGACAAGGAGTTGGCAACGGCAAATAAGAGGCCAAAGTGCTGGTTCCGATACGTGGACGGAGCGTAATATTTGGAGCCCTAGCGAGGGCAAACTTCAAAACTTCCTCTTACACCTCAACTCTATCAACCTAAAAATTCAATTCACTATGGAGATAGAAAAGTAAGGACGGCTACCGCTTTTGAATGTCTTAGTATCAAGAAGGCCGAATGGAAAGTTTGCGCTCACCGTTTATAGAAAACCAACACACGCCGACCGATATCTCAATAACGGATCAAATCATCATCCCAGATAGAAAAGGGGAGTCATAAAGACTCTGTCTGTGAGAGCCAAGAGAGTTTGTGAGACGGATGACTTGGAACGGAAAATGAAGCATCTGGAAAGAGCCTTTGGTTGGAATGGACAAACCAAACACGAGTTTGATAGGGCCGTCCGTCCAAGGAATGTAGAGCGCCAGCAAGGAACAACGGGAGAAGATGAAGAAAAACGCGGATGGGCTAGTCTACCATACATCCACAACATAATGGACAGGATCGGCAGGCTACTGGAAAAACACAGTGCTAAAACTGTCTTTAAGCCCACTCGTACAATACATCAACTGCCAAAGACCGCAGAAATTCCTTATTCAGAGTTTACCGAGTTCCATGCAGCTGTGGCTCGGTATACATTGTCACCACAAAACGCAATGTCAACACGAGGATTATAGAACACAAGAGGAGTTGCAGGCTGTGACAAACACAAAAGTCAGTAGTAGCAGAGCACGCTCTCTCCGAAGGTCACGACATTCTTTTCAACAAGGTGGATATCTTATGCAGCGTTCCTTTCCGAGACTAAAGAGAGAGGCCATTGAGATCTTTAAATACGACAACAAGAAGGAGGAAATTATTTTCTAAATGCAGACTGGAAGCGAGTTCTACGACACACTTCACGTGCGCCGAAACCTCGCGTCACCACTACCCCCACCCCAGTCCCTCCACTGGAGCGCGACGGCGAGGGAATAAATACCATGATATAATAATACCATAAATACCACGGAGCTCACCTCAGTCGAATCAGTCAACATCGGGAAGCACCGGAGATCACTTCGCCATTGCTTTAGCGCCTTTGATATAGTCTGCCGCAGCTACAGACGAAACGTCAGGAAGAAATTCTTTTGGACTACGGCTTCAAAGCCCGGAAAACACTTTAGATTGCAGTCTTGAAGTACACAAAATGACGAAATTGAGAAATGAGGAAATAGAATATATATATGGATTAATAAACACATTGCGTGAGAATTTAAACACGAACAGCCAGTCTTTTTTGTGTAAAAATTTAGTGGTGGGATAAAAAAAGAAAAACGAAAAAAGCGAAGAAAAAAACGCCATTTAAAACTGAGAAAAAGCCAGAAAGTGAAGAAACAGTGTCGTTGGATACAAAATAAACAAGTCATCAAAAAACTAAACTAGGGTATAAACAGTTTGATAAACAAAAATTTAGAAGGAGACTGAACCGAAATTCAAGTATCCTGGGCTTGATTCTAGGCAGTGGCAAAGTAATTTGTTTAAGTTTTATTAGATGCTATCAAAACATCATATAATAAGAAAATGGAGTAATCAACTTAAAATGGAGAGAAAAGAAAAACACAAACAAGGAAAATTTTGGAGAAAGAAAGAGACAATTATACACTTGGTGTTACACTTACAATTAAAAAGACAGAGATCCAATAGTGAAGACATATAATGTAACTTGGAGATCCTTGATCGAACAATAGGCAAAATTTGGGAGAAAATCAGCTAAAGACAAAGAAAGATGACGCAGAAACTTACTTAAACATTCCTACTCCCCAACATTTAAAAAGAAATAATTTTGATGAAAACTGTTTGGTACTACACATAAAATTAGAAAGGTAAGGGACCCAATAGTAAACATAGATGTAAGTGTCTAGATCCTTAGTCGAAAAATAGGACAAAATTGGTATTTGAATTCATTTTTCTGTTGACGTTAGTTCATTTTTTAGTTTTTTTACAAACTTATTATCATCAGTATGGCCTGGATTCCTTGCATTATATCCAACTTGAATCTTTCATCTAAGGGAAATTTATTTGAGATTTGCAAACCGAATCTTGAAGTAACTTGTTAAAAGTAGCACAAGAAACTCTAAATTTCAAGACACAAACATACGCTTAAAACTGAAATAACCTGTTAAGTGTTAAAATTTAAAATTCTAAACTTGAAGCAATCGGTTAAAAGTAACGGGTAAAATTTATAAGGTACTATGACCTGATGAGTAACATTATATCGCCTGTTAAAAACTAAATAACCGTAAGACTTTTTTTAATATACTGACATACATTTGGAGTAAACTGTTAAAAAGACAAAAAGATAATTTTTTTTTGAGTAATAGGTGTTAGAATTTAAATTAAAAATAAAAAGAAATTTTGTGGTTGAGTGGTGCCCACTGTGAATGTTTTTGGTTAATGGTTACAGGGATCCTAGGAAGGTAACAGTCAGTGTCAGTTGTCAGTTTTAAAAGTGTCACAGAAAATGTCTAGCGTAGTGGTCAACGCAGTCGGTAAAAGAAGTAGATAGTAAATAAGACTCGAATGTTTAAGTTAGATAAAAAAATTAAAAGAAAACAAAACAGTTTAATGTTTACACGTGTTTGATTAACTAATATAAAATAAGAAGCAGAAAGTCCGAGAACACAATAAAAATAAAACAAAAGGTAACCCTTGAAACATGGAAGTCTAAAGCTGATTAAAACTATAAAGAACAAAGCTAGAGCTAAAATAATCTATTACGTAGCACAAAGTGATCTGTCAATATCCCAGTATGTGTGAGATTTTCTTTCTATTTAGAGTTCTAAGCTTATACTTGAAATACCCTGTTAAAAAAACAACACGCGTACTTTTTAAATACGAAATTGATTAAGAAAAAAACAAACAGTACTAAACCTAAAATAACCTTTTACATAATGTAAAACAACGTGTTGAAAACGAAGAAAATATTATTTTTTTATAATTTACAAACTCAACTTAAAATTGCCTGTTAAAATAACACAATACATGAAGCTTTAAAGTCTAAAGCTGATTAAAATGAGCTAACAAAGCCAAAGCTGAAGCAACTTTTAAGCGAAACATCTTGTACTTCCATTGTTTTTATTGAGTTTTTTACACTACGTTTCGAGCAGTGGAATCTCTACTCTTGTTCAAGTGAAACTGAGCCTTAATTTCGAGGCTACTTGCTTATGTACTAACACAGCCAACCACGCCCACCATTCCTATTGGCCTGATTATCGCCACCGTCGCACGTCAAGCGACCAGCACTTGTCCGCCGTATCAACAGATGTCATACCGAAGAGACGTCGCAACTTGGTTTACTAAAGACACCCTCATTGCTTCCAATGAAGACTGCTTCTTTAAACTTTCGTTTCTTCCAGTGCTGTTCCCTACGCACAATTTTGGCTTCCGACCACTTAATATTATGGTGTTCGAACCAAGCGTGCTCTGCAATTCCCGATTTTGATGTTTCTTCTCTTATCGTATGAGTTCTATGCTCCTGAACTCTTACATGCAAAGGACGCTTGGTTTCTCCTATGTATAAGCCATTCACTTATTATTGTCGTCAAGTAAGCGTTGGAAATTTGACTTTGTCATTTTTATCGTATCTTCTCAACATGTGCTAAAAGGAGATGGGTATAAAAAAAATGAAGGTTTCAAAGGTAGCTAAATGACAAAAATAAGTAAATGGGTAATACGACATGTCACACTCACACAGGATCTGATAACTACAATATTTTTGCTGATTTGAATTTTCCCGTTTGGTTTTATAAAGTACGTTTCTTAATGTATTTTCAGTTTTGAAAACCGTTCGTATGTTATACTGTTTCGCGATGCGTCGATGTTTCTCTGAAGTTCCTTTTATGTACGGTATAGTAAGAAGATGAGGTTGGTCCTCGCTGTTTTGCCGAGGCTTTTGTCTTTTACATTCCGTAAAAGTCCTCAAGATAGTCTTTTCCGTATAACCATTTTGCATCAAATCCTGTTCTATATTCTGAAGTTCCAAATTTATGGATTCTTTGTTGCTGCATATTGTTACGGCGCGCCTATATAAACTTTCAATTATTCCCATTTTTGTTAATGCACGATGGTTTGAAAGGAAGTTCAGGTAAAGTCCCGTGTGCGTGGGCTTACGGTAAACAGTTCTTATAAGATCCTCCGATTTACTCACCAGTACATCGAGAAATATCAGGCAGTAGTTATTTTCAGTTTCCATTGTGAATTTTATAGTTGGATACTATTTAAATGATTCAGGAACTTTTGCAACTTCCGTCCCACACAATAAAGGTGTCATCGACATACCGGAACCAGAGTTTGGGTTTATGCGTAGTTTTTTCAATGGCGTGGGTTTCAAACCACTCCATGTAAATATTTTCCAAAACTTGTGATAGTGATGTTGAACGGTGGGCGTGGTTGGCTGTGTTAGTACATGAGCAATTAGGCTCGAGCTTAATGCTCAATTTCACTTGAAGACGAGTAGAGATTCCACGCCTCTAAATGTCGTGTAAAAAACTCAGGAAAGGCAATGGAACTCCAAGATGTTTCGTTTAATATTACACCATGGTCTACTACCTTTAAACAACCACCTGAAGTAACTTGTTGTTAATTTATTCTGTCAAAAGCGAAGTAACTGCAGAGACTTTTTTTAAACCAAATCAGAATTAACCTGTTATGTATCACAAAGTTACCTACTTATTAGATATATAATTTATAAACCGCAACTCGAAGTAACTTGTTAAAAGTAACAATAGAATCAAATGCATTTAGAATATTATCTAGAATAATGTATATGTTTCTTCACAATTTGAGGGACCGAAAAAGCATGTTATATAGAGTAGGTATTGTTATAAAAAAAATCCTAGAAAATTAAATCAAAAACACTTATTATGATAAGCCGACATGTACTACATGGCACGCGTATTACCGATATTACAAATATGTGTCCTAATTAAATATTCATTAAATAGAAGCTACATCCAATAAAATCAAGCCTTTAATAAGCGCCACATTCAATAAATAATTCATTTAGGTAATATCCTTCATAAGAAAGTGATTGGCAGCCATTATAGACTACAGCTTTTAATGAGAAACTGCCTGATGTTCATGACGAAAACATATTTGTTATAAATTTGTAATTAACTTCCCCCTCCACTTTTTGTGGACAATAATAGCAGTTGAAGCAATTTGTTTACAATATAACTATTATTATTCAAGGACTTACCTTCTGTAAGAACCAATAGCACCAAAATACACGCCCCCTTCATGTTCTACTTTGCTCTGCTTTCTTTTTTTGGTCAGGTACGCACAGTCCTAACTACTAGCACTCACTATTTTTTTAAAGTTTTAACTCAAACGGCAGCAAGTCCTAGAATTGATACATTTCCTGTTAGTCAAACAAAAATGAACTACCGACTGATGGTGAAAAATTAGAGCGCAATGAAATAGAGCCCTCAAAGCGATAAACTTTGCATCTATATTGACTTTTCAATAGCAAACATCATATAATTTTATTAAATATTGCAGTTGTTGGAGTTTAGTCAACTCCATTTTCGTAAACAAACTTGTTTAATTTGCTGGATGAATCCTCGAAAACAAATCGGAGTTGGTTACAAATTGTGTTATTTGCCAGGCAAAGAAAACTTCTTTATTGCTTTTGCTTATCTCTGTTTTACTAGAGCTTTTTATATTTATAGAGTAATGGTTATTTTTACCGAAGCAAAAGTTTTATAGCTCAATAATCGAGTAGAATAGAGACGTGACTCACTTATTTTTTCAGTAAATTTCTAATGCCAATAGATGACATTTTCCTGTAGAATCAACTACAAACTTTCTACAACTCTTTTTTCGCGGGGAATTGACGCGATTTGCGTCCTCAGGGAGGCAGCAGGAAGAGCAGCAAGTCGCAGGGGCAATTGGAGCGCGGGAGCGACACGCGAAGACTGAAACGTTAGTTTACGGACAAACTTTTGAACTTTTTAGGGGCGCAAGCGCCCCTCCCCAAATATTATGGGAATTTTCCCGGATACCTATTGTGTTAGAAAGCTGATAACAGGGTAGGAAGAGAATCTTGATGTACGTGTACTGAAAGCTCAAAGCTGGCCACAAGTTTTCTAATCTATGTTGTTACACTTTTCTCTATTATTTGTTACATTCTTCTATGGATTTGATAAAAACCCACTGATGAAAACACAACTTTTCAACATTTTCAACTGAAATGTGGGGAAATTCTTATCTTCTATTGGTATCAATGACATTTCGTCAAAATTTAAGAAATGGCATGACGCTTATCCTTGTTTTTCTGCACGTAATTTGAGAAAGAGAACATAACATTACGTCCGTCGATTCCTTGGAAGAATCTTTGTAAATATTGTGAATGTAATTCTTGAATTTCTTTTTTTTTTCTTATTCCAATTTACGTGAGTAATTTTCAAATAACTACACTGCCTATTATCACCAAACAGTCCTTTATAGTACTACTTTTCTATTCAACAACTCATATAGTGAAAGCTGAAAGTGAAATAAACCGACGACCTACCACGAAATTGATCCCTTGGAGAATGAAGCTATTTATTAACCATTTCTTTAACTAAAGAAAAAAAGAGTTGCCCAGTATCCAGTATTCATGTTACATCTTCAAGGGGCTACTGAATGATTTTGCACGATCCAAGATAAATGAAGAATGATCATTTGACCATCTCATTTATCCATGAATGTGCCAAACGAAGGACGGACTAACTAGAACAAAAAAATGTATGTGTTTCTGTTTATAAATTTAAATGTTCTGTTTAGTGATTATATGGGAACGAATTTGAGGGTGATCATTGTGATCTCAGTTATACAGAATGCTAATTATGTAAGTGTTAATCTCTCTGAAGGATGCATATAAAATTTGTCCCTTCGTAGTAGATCGATCTTGTATACCTAAGTCAAAGGCTTCCTGGGAACTTTTTTTTAACCATCTGATCACTAACCTAGAAAATTTCGAGAAAATAAACCATTCGTTCCAATTAATTGTCCAGGCTTCTCACAACAAATACTCTGTCCAGATTTTGCCAGATGAATTCAGCTGACTTTATGTTACTCAAAAGGCTTGTTTCTATTTTATTTATTTAATAAGTGTTTCTGAGGTTAGTAGTTCACAACAGTATCATCAGCAGTGGGAGCACGAAATTCCAATCCAGTTGAGTCGATTGCTCGATCGAATGAAATCACCAAGTGCCCCAAACTCGATCAAATTGAATTTCTCAGTGGCCACAAACATGCAACCCGGTAGAACAAATTGCTAGCTTCACTATGGTTTTAAAATGACAACTGATGACAGTTGACAATTAAATTGTTTAAAAGATTAATTTGGTTTTTATTGTTTCAAAGAAAAATGTCTTTTATTTACAATCATATATGTACTGCTATCATTACAAACGTCATAGAAGGGTGTGAAATTACCTATTACGTACTTTTAAATTATACGTAGGTAATGGGTATTCATTACCACCCAAGGGCGATATTGGCTTATTACTATCTCTCTTTCAATCTTCATTTCCCATGTTTATTTCTTGGCCCTTAAAATTTAATGTCTTTATAGAATTAAAAAGGTGTCCCTAGTAGCAGCATTTTGGCTTAATCCAGGGACCTAATATCATCTATTTTTCTACAAACACTGAAAAAGTATCATAACATAAGAGTGTAAAGTCATGAATTATAATCGAGTTTACAATATTTTACCATAGCGGCCGAGCTTATTATAATATTAAAAAAGGAATTTAAAAGTGACGTTGAAGGTGTGAAAATATGAGATATTTTTAATGTTTTTTTCAAAAATAATCACGAAAATATTTTTGGTATTAGATATAAAAAATTTGAATTCCAAATTTTGATATATTTAGTTAATTAGGCATTATTTCTATATTTACGGAAACTATTGCCAACTGAACTCTTTTAGGGTAATCACAGGTGTTACAAAAGGCAGAAGATATCTTTCCCATATAGCAAATTGATATCCACTGCATATTCAATGGACATACAGTTGTGGACATGGATATCCTCAATGATATCCAATGGATATAGATTTAACAAAACCCGATATCCATTGTACATCCAATTTGTCGCCCGATCCAACATCCAATTGACTTCCATTATGTACATCCATTGGATGTTCAAAAAAATACTACTGATATCCATTGTACATCCAACTAACAACACTGTATATTCAATCCAACTAACCTA
Organism: Taphrorychus bicolor; assembly: GCA_951812265.1. Lineage (NCBI taxonomy): Eukaryota > Metazoa > Arthropoda > Insecta > Coleoptera > Curculionidae > Taphrorychus > Taphrorychus bicolor. The sequence continues at coordinate 18,995,324 of OX638306.1, read as the reverse complement.
AACTAACCTGAACATCATTCAGCAGAGATCCATTGGACGTCCATGAAAATACGGAACTGGACATTCGCTTCTTTTTAGTTCTGCTATATTAATGGTTAAAATAAATCATACCCTTTGATTGGGATATGCTATCTTTGAATTAGGATATAGTACCACATTAAAAAAAAAAAAAATTCTGTATCTTATAGTCTTATTGTGCTAGCAAAAATAAGAAATTTTTCATTCAATGATTTTTGTTTCTTTTGATGATGTTCAAGCTGAATTCTTGCTCTAAAAGAGCAATCAGTACGTTTTGCTACATTATCGCAATCAAGAAAAGACATATTTCGGTTCAAGTTGTCTTCTATTGAAGATTTAGGGCACGAATAGTAAACAAATTGGATATTTAATTCAAAAACCAGGGACAAAAACAAGATCGAAAATAAGGACTTTGCTGGAAAATCACATATCAATATTTAAACATTAAAATCTACAGAAATTTCATTAAAGGAAATTCGGATATTTAACTGTTGAGAGTCCGTTAAAAAATCCACTAAAAGGACATCAGAATTATCTGGTTTTTCAAATCCGTGGTAGATTCCTATCGAAAAACCTAATTTTCTACATTTTTATTGACTTTATACAACATAAAAGTAGACAAAACTGACTACCAGTGCTTTTGCTTAGAGGCAAACCATCAATATTGATTGCTAAATTGATTGAATGAGAATCTGTAGTAAAATATTAACTACAGATTCTGATGTTTTTTGAACAGATACAAAATTTTTGATTTTACACCAAAGTAAACAAAAGTATTTGATGTTTTGTAGAGAAAAAAAATGCAAATTTAAAGTTTTTGAAAACAAAATATCATGTTTGGTGTTCTTCGAAAAAGTCAGGTAAGAATTAGGTCCAAAAATCAGAAACAACTTAAAACTACAAAAAGAAGCAAATTTGGAGTTTTTGGAAAAAAAGATTAAGATCAGAGCGACAGTTGGTAAAAAATGACTCAAAGCATCCAAAAATGTAAGTTTTCATGTTTTTGAAAAAATTCTTTTTTATGACAAAATCAGGCAAAACTGACAAAATGTTCTAATTTTTTTTTTTTTTGGTAAAGTTACATTTTTGCTCCAAAATAGGTGAAATCTGACTAAAAACATCCCAAAATGCATGTTTGGTTTTTCAAAAAAGTCAGGTAAGAATTAGGGCCAAAAATCAGAAACTTCTCAAAACTACAAAAAATGCAAATTTGGAGTTTTTGAAAAAAATAGATTAAAATTAGAGCGAAAATTGGTAAAAAATGAGTCCAATAATGCAAGTTTTCATATATTTTTGAAGAAATTCAATTTTATGACAAAATCAGGCTGTCTGATCTGTGCCCATTATATTTATAGTCATGACTTCACTCCAAGTAAGCCTTAAGTGTGGCTTTGACATTTAGCTCCATTTGAAATATATGGAGTTACTTCAAACTTTTTTGATTGAGCACATGCTCCTGCTCAAATTATGACTATAAATATGGATATTAGTCATATCTTCTAATTTGCTGTATTTAGTATAGTTAAATTTTTGGTCCAAAATTAGTGGAACTTGACTGAAAAAGTTTTGTGTTTTTCGAAAAAGTGAGAATTATAGGGCCAAAACTCAGTTAGAAACCATTCAATTAGTTTAGTAATGTGTATATATTTATTTATAATTTCATTGATAAGAGATGGTAGGTAATTATTGTAAATTGTGTACTACTTAGTTTGAATAAATTGGAGTTTTTCTTTTAAGTTAGTTCAGGTAAATTTTTTACTTTCGGCAATTTTTTTAAGATGGGGATGACAGGTAATTGACCAAAAAGGGCTGAATCTGAAAGTTTCATGTTTCAATTGGTTTTAAAAGACCCGTCTGTGCAACGAACAATCATTAAATCAAGAAAAGATATAATTTTGTTCTTTTCCATCTCCATTTTAAATTTTAGTTTGGGGTTGAACCAGTTGAAATCTATTAATAATTGGTCTACTTAACCCCTAGGACAAGCTAAAATGTTTTCATTCAGATATAGTTTATGGAAAATTATAATGAAAATAATAATATAATGAAAAAAAAATAAAAAAAACCCTTGACCATGGAATTAGAACAGTACACTACAGAACTACAAAAAAAATAAAAATTTAGAGTTTTTGAAAAAATTTTTTCAAGATTAGGGCAAAAATCCATTTGATACTATGTGGGTTAACCTGCCACAATATTACATCATTCACATCAAAATCAATAACAATGTTGGTATAATGTTGGTTGAATTCAAGCGTGACCATAAGCCTTACTCATTTTCGGTTTTTGGTTGCCATGTATATCAATAAAGTTTTAAACCGTTACACAATAACGAAATATGACATAATGCAGTGGGCTTATAGGGCTAAAAATAAAAATTCAGTATACGTGTTCTGTTCAGTTAATTAAGAGAAAAAATGAGTGTCTGGTCATATGGAAACTCTAAAAATTCCAAATTAATTCAATTCTTTAAATCCCGAATTATAATTTCATGTTTCCTTCGGAGAAACGTGTCGGTGAAAAAGTATTAAATAAATGCATGGAGTACAACACAGTACATGTAGACCTTAAAGGTTAACAGAAAGTCAAAATACGGTCCTGTACTGTCGAAAGGAATCTAATCCACATATACTGATTCCATCAGGACAAATCAAGAAAATACACCACAGCAGCGTTGAGGACGGCAAATCATGTTTACAGATATCACATACAGATCATGTATCACAGATACAACAGGCAGGTAGATGGTACTGCAAAAAAATTTCTTCACATCGGTCTAGCCAGTTTAAAGGAATCTAACTTCAAGATTGACCGAACAAATCGTGTGCTACGTTTTAATTGTTGCTTAGTTTAGGTAAGATAGTTAAATGGTAATTTTAAAAAAAAAAGTTAAGGCTGCGCGTCTCGATAAACTATCAAATCTTTCGACAGTAATAAACGACTTTCCACCCCGGTATGTAATATACTATTAAACCATTGGGAAACCATTTTCAATTATATCGAGAACTGTCCTGAAATGGCAACAAGACGAATTAGCAGTGCAAATGGCAAAATTGTCTTAAGAAAAAAATGGGGAGAACTATCGGAAATTTTAAATAGTTTGGGATATGGATCAAGAAGTCAGAATAAATGGCAAAAGGTGATCTCCAGTTGCTGGAAATTTTATAGTTTTACAGGTTTTTTTTGAGATAAAAAGTATTCTAGACGGGGGTGGATTTTAAATACAATTAGAAGAAAAAATCAGGATTAATAAAAAAAAGAACAGAATCAGATAGGTGGAAGGCCTGAGGGTAAAATCCTTATTGAATTTGAGCTGCGTGCTTTAGAGATTTTGGGATCAGGATTTACAGAAGTTATTGGAACTAAAGAAATATACAATTACCTAAACACAGTGAATGTGGAAGAATATCACAACAACCTGTGACCAGTGTTAGGGTGATTGAAGAGGAAACTTCAGCTTCGCTTCCACATCTTACAGATCAAATAAATGGCAACCTCCACAAAACTAATATTCCCTCAACTAGCAATGAAAGATCCCATTTCAAAGAATCCCACAGACAAACCTCTAATACAAGACAAATCGGGATTACTAGTTTGGACCATCCGTACCACAGAGTAAAAAAACCAAGACCTTCTCAAGAGAAAATGAAAGCCAAATATGACAGAACAATCGAGTACTAGAACAAATTAATAACACAATTGATAAAAGACTGGGAGAACTTGTTGAGTCAATTAATTGCCTTCATGAAAAACTGTAATATCATACTTAAACAAATATGTTTTTTTTTGAAATCGCTGTTCTTCAAAGGTATTATTAGTTTATCTGCAATTATTTATATCTACGTGGTTGTTAATTCATTTGTTGTGTTTACTGATCAAATATGTTATGTAGTGCAGCAGTCTGAAAAATCTTATGGAAACAGGAAGGATAATTGTTTGAGTTCTGAGATTATTTATTGTACTTGTTATAACACAGATTCTTCGACTTTTTTAATTACCCACATGTTGATCTTTTAATATTTTTTAACATGTTTTATGTCTTGTCTCCAGAATAAGGAGGCCCTTTAGTTCATAAAATTTAATAAATAAGGCCGTTCTGCTGTTAATAAAAAATAGTTTTATTTTTTACATTATTACCTAAGATGTAAAAAATAGCAACTACGAATATTAATAAACTATTTAGCTAAAACTATAATGCATAAGTGCTTATTGATACGATTTGATTACAATTTGATACTAAGAGCATAGCAGCATGTCTTAAAAGAAACCTCGATTGTTGTTTTCTCTATTCTTTAAACTAAGGGCATATTTTCATTTCAAGAGAATGTTATAAAATTATTACCAATGAATACATAGTACAGATAGTACGTATGAGAAAACCAAACATTAAAACTGGAAATACCTACGATAAAACCTGTTGTCCTAAATCATAATTTCCATGATTATGTACAATATGTTCTAAACTAACTCCAACTAATGTACTTAATACTATTGAAAATAATTTTCTAAAATATTTTCCCTAAGTTGAACTGTTCTTCGGTTGTCAATATGATTTCCAAGTGGAGCATATTGGCCATCAACATCATCTTCCACCATATATTGGTCACCAAACTACATACCGCCAAAAATGCATATATTGCGCAAAGCTGCACATACTTTTACAATTTTTGTCAAACTCTGGGTTATAGCATGCAGCGTGTTCCTTTAAAAGACATCTAAACCTTGTTTTTAAAACCTCATTGCACCTTTCCACAATATTTCTTACTGAAGAGTGAGCATGATTGTATCCTACTTCTGCTTCATTGATGGGATTTCTAATTAGCGTCATTAAAAAGAGAGACAATGGATACCCTGAGTCACCAAGCCACCAACATCTTTCACCTCCTGCTGTGATTCCACTTAGATATTCATTTACCTTTTAATTTCTCCATATGGAGCGGTCGTGTGTTGCCCCTCCAAAATTGGCAAATACATTTCTAATTTTTAATCAATGGTCACAAATTAACTGTACATTTATTGATCAATATCAGTTGCGGTTGACATACAAATGGGGGTCAATATTTGGTTTCAATATTGCCATGTGACTCGTGTGAGTACCATCAATTGCACTAATGGAGCCAGAAAACTATTTCTATTGACGATATGGTCCTTCGGAACATTAACCACAAGTATCACATATTTTCTGACTGTTGTCTGACCCATTCCAAATTTAAATTAATCTCCAATCCCACGTTGATATGCGCCTTTAGCGAAATATCTTAGAGTAACCAAGACCATTTTTCAAAAGATACTCCTTCGAATGTTTCTTCTTTCTGATAGGTGAGGTTGTAATCGGTAGGTGAGGCTGCAATTCTGCAGCCAAATCCCTGTTCAACCGGAAAAGTTCAATAAAAGGTTCAGTGGATAGTTCAAATGGGGTGGTATTTACCCTTAATTGTCCTCCCTTAATAGTCCTGTCTTTGCTCCTGCCGTAAACTTTCATTAATAGGCATATTGAACTCTTGCTTCCAACTTTCAATAACGTTTTGCGCTCCAAAATAATCCAAAATTTCTTTAAAAAATAACACAACTTTCGAAAACTACAATTTCCAACTACGATCAAAATTTATAGGTTGCAACGAAGTTACTAATTTTCTTAACCAATTCTAGGGGATGACAAATTAATTGTGAGATAAAACTAAAGGTGGACTGTATTTCGGAATGTAAATAATCCGGTGTCAAGTTAAATATACGAGGTTAACAGTTTTTGGTTAATAGATGCCAATATCTATTGTAAAGTATTTTATGTGAACCTCGTATTAAACTAATAGGTACCTTTGATCTCGGGACCTGCACTTGGATCCCAGGGGAGAATCGAAGGATATTGTTGCTCAGCTATAATAAGGCGGCCGCATGACAGTTTTAATTCATTCTGGCTCCGACTCTTGAAGAATCAAGAACTAAATTTAAAAACCGTAGAAAGCATTCGATCGCCAGCAGTCCGCGAATCATCATCTGGAAAACTTTACCGAACCCATAACCAAAGAGCCCCAATTTGAGATTAGAAATTGTAAGCGAAATAATACTGTATACACTCACATTCATTCATTACTCTGTGCCTTGGTACTCACTGGGCCCCTTTTTATAACTTGGCTTTAGTCTTTAATGAGCCCCTTTTTACTTTGTTGGCTTTGGTGTTTACTGAGCCCCTTTCACTTTCTGGCTTTGGTGTTTACTTAGCCCCTTTTCACTTTCTTGGCTTTGGTATTTACTGAGGCCCTTTGTGTTCTATGCCCTGGTGCTTACTGGGCCCCTTTTATTCTATGGTCTAGATGTTTACTGGACGTCTTCCACTTCAGTCCCGGTGCATACTGGACTTTTCTTATAAGTCTTTCAAGCCCTGGTGATTATCGGGCCCCATTTATATACGATCATTAACCTCACAGAACACTTACCGACTGCTAAATATAATATCATATTTTACTGTTCCCCAAATCTGAACCTCTCGATAAACCGTAGATGTGCCCGTTAATTTCGTTTCATGAACTGCCAGTAGTAGATCTATAAATTAATTCGCTGTTTTAATAGTTTAGTTTGCTATTACCGGACTCACTGTATTTGGTGATTTTTATTGAATTGGTATTTATTACGTACCACTAGTTGCATTATTCTTTTGGGCTCTAAACTCAATAGCGGAACCTCGAATTCTGGTCATTATTTCTCCACTGTCTAAAAGCATACCCGAAAGGCATTTGTGGCCCCTCTACCACTTAAAACCTATTATAGGGGGTGGCGCCCGCTATATATATTTGGAAATTGGATAGGACATCAAAATATAACATCTCCAAAGTAACACGGTTACAAGGTTAACTTGACGGCCGCGTCGAATCTCAACTCGACTACCTCGTACCAATCGAGTGTATTAGATCGCATCAAATACGTTTCTCGAATTTCCTGCAAATCTTTACACGATATTCGAGTTGTCCAATTAAACGATAGAGTTTCGTGATCCCACTGCAGATTCTGTTACGAACTCATAGTATCATCAGATTAAAATTTTCGAAGGAGAAATACCCTCAATCCGCATGTAGCCCTGGGCCAATAGTTTAAATTGGCAGTAAAAATTTTAAAGTTAAAAGATTAAAATGCACACAAAAGAAAAACGAAGGTTAGGTACGGGAATTTAAAACCATTAGTGCGGAATCGATTGGAGACAATTAGAGCCTTTCGGTTTAGAGATGAACCGAACAAAAAGCGCTACCTACTTCATACTTATAAAATTGTGCGACATATCGACTTTTATTGATTCTTCCTCAGGGCTTTTTCACGTTTCAAAATTTGTCAAGGAATGAGAACTCGTACTAAATTCTAAAATTTCTTCCTGCAAAAGTGGTAATATTGCACTTTTATTTGAAATCCGATTGAATAAAGGGACCTACATAAAACAAAATAACTCTTTCTTTATTTTAATATACAACACATTCATCTCTTAAACCTGCGTTGGCTATTTAACTTTCCAGCACTGGGACAACTCTGCTGATTTCGCAAGCACCATTCGGGTTGCAGCTCGTCGGCCTTTACCCCCAAGCTAACCAAACGTTCTCTATGTAGCAACATCCTCTCTTCAGCCTCCTCCCAACCGCTGGTAGACTCGCTCCACAGCGTTTCTGCAAAAGCCGCCGCTCTGGGCCAAAGACGCGTGTCCAGTGAACTGCTTCCAGATTCTTCCGTCCAGAGCGCAGTTTCTCCGCCTAAGATTTGCTTCTTCTTATCTCCTGCAGAATAAGACAACTATAAATATGAAACATGTTAGCAGTGTTTTCTTTCTTGCTACCCGCAATAAGGGACGGTTTGTTGTCGTAAATTGCTTGCCACCCTTTGTATGGTGAGCACCAGTTATTGCCACCGGTCACCCACCCTGCGAAGCCACAATCCAAGTACAAAGCATCGTAGTTGCTCAAAATCAGCGAATAGTTCTTATTCAGGAGGGTCTGAATGGTAGAATCGAAGGCGGTGGTCCAGACTTGTATAATATATTTGCTAGGTGGTAAAATATCGGTAACATTATCCAGTGAAGTCAGCTCGCTAGTCCACAAAACAATAGGCACTTCCTTGCCTGCTTTCTTGTAGAGCCTCTGCGAAGCTTCCGCTTGGAAATAAGGCCACACTTTGCCATGGAAATCTGCAGTGGACAAACCCCAACCTTGAGCCGTCATCCATTGAGTTAAACTTTCTGTGTGATTCCAGCAATCCACGTTCACCTCATCCCCGCCCATGTGGAAGACGTCCGATCCAAACTGATCCAGCATATCACCATAGAGATCTAAATTGAAAGTTTAATAAAATTACACTTAAGTAAAATTATGATATGACTGTGACAGCTCAGTTTAACTAACACCGTAAATGAAACAAGAATGTGTTTATGAAAACATACCTTCAAGAATATCAAAGAGTTCAGGTTTAGAAGGGTCAAATTGTCCACAAGGTGGTTCCACGCAGTAGTCCGACCAGGGTTTCCAGTTGAAACAAGTGACGACGCCGCTGTCTTGCCACCCTTCTCCGACATGCGCTGGTGCGTCCAATTCTGGTACCACCCTGATACCGCGCACCCTGCCATACTCCACAATATCTCTAACAGTGTTGTCTGTATACACCTTCTTAGACGTGTAGGCACCGTACTCCGAAAGTTCTGGATGGGACTTGGATACATAAGGAAAGCTGGCAGTGTCTGTGAGGTGCCAGTGGAAGGTGTTTAACTTGGAGGCGGCCATTGCTTTCAAGGTTCTTTTTATGGCTTTTGGCGTGGCGTAGTTCCTGTATAAAACACAAGCAGTCAATATGGTACTCTTGGCAACCCTGTGGATATGCTTTGTTGAGACAGAACGATCAACGACTACTCAAAATTAAATCAAGATATGTGTCAGAGTCTTTGTATCAATTAACTGAAAATGACAGATTCAGATCACAGATAATCAATTTAGTTTTTTTTTATTTAGCAGAGCAACGTTTCAACTAAATATCTAATGTTTATCTATTTGTTTATCTTTCACTCCAGTTTTTAATATTTATTATTTATCAATCATATATTTTCGTTTTCTTCAACGCCTTCGAGTGTAAATTTGATAATATAATTAACTTGATTTATCTAATTTTGAGGGTAGTAGTATTTGCTCATTATAGTTAATTGAGTTTGATTTCTAGACTATTTAATTTTCACATTTTCAACTCTCCTATTTTTCTGTTCAATCACATCTAAGAAATGTTCAGAAAACTTCCTGTAATTTATTTTTCTTTTTCTATTGAGACATTTTTGGTCTGATCCTTAGTTCCTTTTTTTAGTACTAACTACTTTTCTTTGTTTTCTGTTTCTGTATTTTTAATTTGCCTCATTCTTATTTTAGTGTTTTCACCTCAAGACTTAGCCTCTGTGCCTCCTTTTATTATTTTTCAATCATAGTTCGTCATCTTTTTTGTCTCTTCTTTTCGTTTCTTAAAAAAGTTTTTTCTTATTACGTGCCATTTATTAACTTCTCGATAGATTTATTAGTCCGGTTTAAAATCTAGAAAGCGTTTTTTAACAAATGAAAAATATTTCGTCTAGATTCTGGAATTTATTTGTTATTTTTCACATTTTTTTTGTAATTTTATTTTTGTTTTTTTTGTTAAACGACACATTTTTGCCTATCAGCGACTCTTAGTTGCTTACAACTATTTTTTTGGTCTAATTTTTTGATCTTGTAAATGTTTACTTTCAAAATCTACATTATTTATTTTCCAATTCTAAGTTCATTTTTCACAAGATTTCTTTTTGTTTTTCTATTTTTTTAACTCCAATATTTAGACAATTTGCTTTAAAATATTTTCCTTTTTTTGGTTATTGTTTTATATTCTTTATTGACTATTTTAATACCCACTTTATTTTTAATCTTAGGCGCGTTCTTTTAGTAACTACACATTTGTCTTTCTGATTTTTTATTTCGCTTTATTCTTTTTTGTTTAGCTTTATTTACCTCAAGTAGCTTATGTGCCTCCTTTGTGTATTTTAGGTACCTGTCTTTCATATTTGATTCATAGATTTCAGTTTTATCGTTTTATTTTGTTCGTTTCTTAAACTTTTCCCTTAGTATGTATCATTTATTAGCTTTTCGATAAGTTACTTTTTCTTGCAACTTAAAACCTTCAGAAAGAGTTTTCTAACAAAAAAACACAGTTTGTTTGTTACTGGAATTTACTTAAAACGTATCACCCTTTTTCTGTTTCTACATACCTACTTTCATATACAGGGTGGTGACCATTTTGTTGCCAGGGGCTATTACTACATGAATTGTTTAAAATGGCCACCATTGTTTCTTATACGTAAGTCAACACTCTTAGTGGTTTGATCAGTTCTTTTGATGTTGGTCATGTAGGAAAGAAATTAATTTTAAATTGCGGATGTTTCACATTGTAAATTAGTGTTGAATACAAAATGTCCGTGATAGTGCCCCATAGAAAATAGTCTAATGGAGTCAGTGATGGTGATCGTGGTGACCAACACCAGCGCACAGGACCATGGGCGTCGTGACCTTCGAAAGGAGCGTGCTCTACTACTGCTGACTTTTGTGTTTGTCCCAGCCTGCAACGCCTCCTGTGTTCCGTAATCCTCGTGTTGACACTGAGTTTTGTGGTGCCAATGAATACCGAGCCACAGCTGCATGGAACTCGGCACACTCCGGGTGAGGATATTAACCTCTGTTGTTTTGTACGAGTGGGTATGAAGAGAGTTTTAACATCGTGCTTTTCCAGTAGCTTGTCGATCCTTTCCGTTCCTTTGTTGATCTAGTAGACTAGTCCATCCGCGCTTGAATGATCTTCTCCCGTTGTTCCTTCTTCTGCTCGCTTGACTAGATCTGAAGGTCCCGTTTATCCTCAGGAAGTTTGGTATGTACTTGGTGTCACGGCGTCGTAGTAGAAATGCCAACGGACTCAAGAGTTGTTCTTTCTTCTTGCGGAGGTTCTCCAGTTATCGAATTAGTCATGATGTATCCTCCCAGTAGAGGCGTTTTATAAGACAAAGGACGTGGCATCGGATGAAATGACCAAGCTTACAAAATCAGAAGCCTTGCACCGAAGGCTGTGCGGCTTGCCCAAGATCCACAAAACGGATGTCCAACTGAGACCCATCGTAAGCATAGGAAGCCCGACCTACGAAACCGTGAAACAGCTCACAAAACTGCTGCAACCTAAAATAGGAAATACTGACAGCTTTATAAAAGAGTCCACTCATTTCATCGAAAAACTGCATTCTTTGACTCTTTTTGCAGGAGAAATTCTCGTTTGCTTCGATGTTGTTTTGCTCTTCACGATGATACCCATTAAGGAAGCCATGGAATATATTAAACAGGAATTTCCACAAGATATCACCAAGTTGTTCCAACATTGCCTAATTACTACAAATTTTCAATGGAAGGAAAACTCCTACGATCAAACTGATGGTGTTTGTAACCCCCTTGATAAGCAGCCCCCTTGTTCCAGTAATAGCCAACTATTTTGTGGAAATTTTTGAGGCCAAGGCATTGGCACCGGCAGTAAGAAGCCAAAGCGCTGGTCACTTTTGTTATTTGGAGCCATAGCGAGGGCGAACTTCAAAACTTCCTCTTATACCTCGCTCAACTCTATCAACCCAAAAAATCAATTTACTATGGAGATAGAAATGAAAAAACGTCTACCGTTTTTCCATTTCTACTAGTCTACCATAGATCAAGTAACGGAGGGGATCGGCAGGCTACTGGAAAAGCACAATGTTAACACTATCCTTAAACCCATTCGTACAATACAATCCAAAGACCACAGAAATGCCCTATCGGAATCAGGAGTATACCCAGTTCCATGCAGCTGTGTCTCGGTAAACATTGGCACCACAAACCGCAGTGTCAACACGAGGATTACGGATTACAAGAGGAGTTGCAGGCTGGGACAAGCACGAAAGTCAGCAGTAGCAGAGCAGGAACGAGGAGGATATTTTATATTAATGGCAGCGTTTCTATCCGAGACTAACAAGAGAGGTCATTGAGATTTTTAAACACGACAACAATTTCAACAGGAAGGAGGAAATTACGTTTCTAAATGCAGACTGGAAGCGAGTTCTTCGATATACTTCAAGTGTGCCGAAACCCCACGCCACCGCTACCCCCACTCCAGTCCCTCCACTGCAGCGCGATGGCGGGGGAATAAATACCACGGAGCTCAGATCAGTCGAATCAGTCAACGTCGGGAAGCACCGGAGATCACTTCGCCTATTGTCTGATCGCCTCTGTTAAAGTCTGCCGCAGCTATAGACGAAACGTCAGGAAGTAATTCCATTGGACCACGGCTTCAAAGCCCGGAAAACACTTTAGATTGTAAAAGGTTTATGTTGATATTTATATCAAATATATAGCAAAAACATCATAATTCGTTTCTCAGTTCGAGTTTGCGCTTGTTTTTTATTGTGATTTATTGTTACTCACCAAGTGTTTACTTTCTTTTTTTACTTTCTTCGACCTATATTGTGCAATCAATAATCAACGTTTATTTATAAAGGCTTCACTTTTTCAACATTTTCATGAAAAAAAATCCAATTTTGCTGCCTGTGAACGACTCTTGCTTAAACTCATTTTTCCTTTGGCCTAATTTTCTAAAATGTTTCTTTCCAAGGTCTACTATATGTATATCTTTCCACATTTTAAATGTACTTTTCACTTCTTAAATTGTTGATTTTCCATTTTTTGTTCTATTAATCCTCCTCCTGTGTTACTATTTAATAGCTTTTTTCATTGCTATAATTAAAAGTATCTTTTGTTGCTTTTTCTTTTTGCAACCATTTAGTTCTTCGTTGTTTTTATTTTCAAGATGGACGTCACTTAGAAACGTTAGTCATCGACAAAGATTATTTATTTAATTCTGGAGGTTTATTTGATCCGAAAGTTTTTGAGGTCAATCTTTTCTTCCATAATGTGACGGTATTAATTCAAAATACGTTTCTTTTCTGGCCTCATCACTATTAGCTTTTTTAATAAGCTTTTTAATGGCTGCATATTTGAAAAGGACCTTTTTTCCAGTCAAATCATGCAGTCACTTAAAAAAAAACACCTTGCAGTCTTACTAATAAGTAACTAAAAGATTTATGTTGATGGTTCTATTGAATAAATAGCAAGACCGTCATAATTCCTTAGTTCATGCTAGTGTATGCTTTTTGTGTAATTTATTGCTACTTACCATGTGTACCTCATATTTTTACGTTCTTTGACATGTTTTCTACAATCATTGATCAGTGTTTTATTTCCAAATGCACCACTTTAACGATAGTTACATTTTCACTATAAAATATCCAGTTTTGCTTGCTAAATCTATTTTTGTTTTTTCAGTTTTCATTTTTCTCCACTTTAGATACATTTTTATTCATATCCTTTAAGTGCTCGGTTGCAAATATCGACTTTTCGTAGATTTTTATTTTTCACTTTTTACATTCAATCCTTAATATTCATTTTTTTTAAATTCTAAATCGCCACTATTTTTCAGTTTATTATTAATATTTATTATCGATCAGAACATTATCGACTTTGTTAGCTTTCGAGGTTTTCCCCGAAGCGGCTTTGACTAAGCTTTGATGCGAGATGAGAATATTGTGAATAAGCAAAATTTACAACTTCCTAATATCGGGGTTTACGTGACAAGTATAATTAAACTGACTAATTTGGGTGCCAATTTTCAGGTTGTGAATGAAGCTCTTAAACTCGTAAACTAAACTAACGTAGATAAGACTTTAAAAGTATTCGTACGAACCTGGATGTATCCAAAAGCAAGCCCCTCCAAGAATAAACTGGACCATCTATCACATAAATGTTTGCTGGTATCAACGTTCTGTTGCGCAAATCATCGAAAACCACTAATTGGGCCAGGGTCTCCAAGCCGTGCCTGGCTCCAAAAAACGTTTCAGCAGTAATCGATACCTCCAGGTAATTCTGCTCGCTATAGTAAACTGAGGCCAAAATGTAGTTCTCGGACGTCTCGAAGGTCATTCTGTCCACTTCCTGATTGGTTATGTTGAACCTGACTTGTAGGGAAGTTTCATTGCCCAATTTGGGCAAAAGGGCAACACGACAGGGCAGGAGACTCTTGACCTGTTTGATGAAAATTTCGAAAGCTGAATGCACCGAGTCAGTGATGGCGGTGCCTTGGCTTGTGGTGAAGTTGAACTTTGAGACATCAGTGGCGATCAAGTTCGAAACAACAATTTCCCCTGTGGGTTTGGGCCATACTCCTGCTGCATCTAGGCAGACGACATTGCATTCGGCGAAGCTCCAAGAGGCGGTGGTGTTAGGAGTGGTGAGGGTTTTCGTGCAGAATCCTTCGATGCATTCATAGTGCCACTTTGAGCTAAAGTCACCATATTTTACTAACAACGTGAGTATTAACTAGTGATTACTTACGCGGTTGAAGCAAACTGAACGAGGTTAAGAAGTGCACCAACAACACATACAACAAACATGTGACGTAACATATTTTGAAATATTATAAATTATTGTTTTATCAGCGACAAACTTGAGAGTACTGATTTCTACTTAAGTTATTAGAAAACTCGTTATCTACTTAAACTAACCCGTCTTATCGTTTACGTTCGGCGTAATCGTTTTAGACTGGCTTAATGCTGCCCAATCTGGACGATCATAATTTTTAAAAAGGATTATTTGTGTGAGTGTATATCTATTTAATTGAAGTGGTTGAATACTTAGGAATTTATTTATGATATTGGTTTACATGTTTGCGTTGTAGTGGTTTTCTAATCAAAACCTCCAACCAATTAAGGTTCATGCATCTTTCGTTATTGTTACACCACTTGAATTACTTGACTACTCATATAGTTTACAATATTACTAAATTTGAACAATAAATTACAGAAAATTCTGCAGCGCCTGTTAGTACATGCAACTGTCGAGATACACCAAGTTAATGTCTCAGGTAATTTAAGGTTTTTAACTAAAGCAATTTTTTAGAAATTGTAAAAATTTGGCCTTCTTAATACGAAGAGCGTGTGGCCGATTAATGAATTGTAAGAATCGTAGAACACTTTTAGGCTCCTGTGAGGAATAACAATTCCATCAATCAGTGATAATAATTGGAATAAAAAGTCACTAGAGAAGGCCTTAAGAGCTTTCACTGCAGATCCTTAAGACGTCAACTGATTCAGGCCTCTTTTCCTAGTAAATTAATCAACCCATGTGCATCTTTAGGCATTAAATACCAACATAAACTCTCAATATGGACCAATCACTTTTTGAACTACTTCGACAACTAGATAGTATCCGGGTAAAACTAATCAGTAAACGATTTACACTTGAGCTAAGCCGAAAGTCTCCAACCAGGATATTTCCTAGTACTTGCTATATACTGGATAAGTCCTTCTTGATAGTGAAGTGGGGTAAGTTAGTTCTCTAATGCTTTTGACAGTAAAGTCAGAAACGTTCAAAATTGTAATAAAGAAAGACAAACGCCTAACGAAAATATAAACTAAGATATATAGGAAAAAACCAATCAAAACAATCAATTAATAGCAATATCACTCCAAGTTCACTTGATCAAAAGGTTTGAATACAGTTATTTCATTACTGAAGCTAGAATTAGTCAAGATATCAGGTAGATCGACATTGTGCCTAGTCGATAAATAAGATATAAAACATGTCAAAAGAAAGAAAAAGTCTTATTACTCGTTGTTGTGGAAACGGAAACACAAGAAGGGAATAATAAACGCAGTTTAAACGATATCAAACAGCAAACGCTCCAAATAAATCCTTTGTATGCAGACATGAAGGCAACAAATCGTGTTGAATGTCTTCATATTCCAAAGAAAGCCGTCGTAATAAAATCTTAAAATAGCCCAGACCACAGTTTTATTACCCTAGATAAAGAGGACGTCGGTATGCAAGCGACTTCTGAATTCCCCATTGGCGGTGCAGCGTCGCGGCGGATTAATGGTATGAATCGCTCGATATGATTGGCTGATATCCCCCAGGGTACGGATCAAAATGCATAAATGCATTCGTTCACCAGGATAATGAGGGTTCAAGTTCAGATTTTGTAGGTTCAGCCTCGATGCCTCCCATGCGAAATATATCGCTAGAAGAGTATCGGTGTCAGTAGCTGGCTGAAGGTTCGTTAAACTAATCGTTTGGTTTTCGTTGCGCCTTAGTCGGAGTCTGGTGTACTAGATTAAGTGTGTTTGGGCGAATTTCAAAAGTGATCAATAAATTTACCGGTTACATCTACCGGTAGATCGCTGGTAATTCCGGTTACACCGGAATTTAAGCCATTTTACGGTCAATTTAGAAACGGTTTGATTCACCAATGACATTTTTTTAATAGCTGTCAATCTCGACGGTAATCCGGACAATCTTGTTATTAATACTGTTCTTCTCATAACGAAATCGACATTATTAAGATAATTTTTATTTGTAAGAAGTTGTTTTGTTAGTTGTCCTAGTCCCAGGTCCTTAGGTACCTACCTCAATTCATATAAAAAATTATGATTTCTTGTAGAAATCAGGGACATTTGTGTAACTTGTTTAAGATTTCGTAGTGGTAATCGTAAATAACCTCTTCTACCGCAAGAATCAGCAACACTGCCTTGGGAAAAAGTTGGCGTAGATGTGTTTTTCTCTAGTAAAGTTACATATATAGTTCGTACACTATAACTTTACTTGCACAGTAGGTCATGTAACTTTGACATTTTGCCCCCTGTATATTATGACAGGCATTGTTATATATTTTAGGTTATATTTATGACTTTAGAGGTTATAATATTTGGTTCCAAGGTTGCCAGGTCGAATTAAATTAATGTAAACCATCTGATTAATAATTTTTTATTTCATTTTATAAAATATGCATTTTAAAGAAAATTGATTTTTATTATTAAATAAAAATTATAATTTATAACAAATGTAGTATTGATTAACCTTATCATTGTACGAGAAGGTAGACACAGTGTTGTGTAACTTTGTAACTTCGTAACATTTACTCCTTCTGGTTTCTCATGTTATTATCGCGTTATTCCCGTAACTGCTCTAGGTGTTTCAATATGTTAATATCTAGAAATTGTAGCTGGGTTATGTTGGGTTCTGGCTCTGCAGTGAATACACTTAGAGTATTTTCCTTTTTCGGTTCAGGTTACCAAACCCACGCTATTCTAGTTACTAGCTAAAACTGTAAAATTAATAATTTTCTCGAAAATTGCACCTTGTCTAGCTACCAGTTTGAGTCAGAGGAATCAGTTTTGTCCTTTACCTAGATTATTAAAAGCTGATTTTCTTGCCAGTTGGATACTACTTTCTTCTTATCGATACATTAACGATTTGCTCAGTATGAGTAATACACTTGATGGTACATAATTCTGAAGTGATGGGGCTTAGGTCTTCTTTCCAGATCTTCCCAGTTAGGTCTTCCTTCCACGTAACCAAACAGAAGTGAATACTTTACGGTAGATCTTCAAATAAGCAGGATTTATATAGAAACACGTGGACTTGAAAAGAGCAAAAAATTAGACAACGTACAATTTTTAAAAAGTGATTGCTGGTGGCCCATTTGACATTGACATTAAGCTAATTTCATAGGTAAACAGATTCCTTGAAGATGACTGGTTGATTAGTGTCAAAAATCCATTTTATTGGAACATTTTGATTTCGCACCTAGCTATAGACATGGTTATGAACTCCTCTTAAAGTAGCAGGTTGGCAAACAGCAGCTAACAATTCAGAAGTGCCAATGTTATGGAAAAATATCATGGCCGACTGCGCAAGTAAAGTTATAATGTACGACCTATATAGGTACTTGTTGTGCATTATTTTTCAAACTATTTTGAAGTTGTTCCAATGTCATCTGCGAATTCAAATGAGGTTATTACCTTTCTGAAATCTATATTTGCATGTCATGGAATTCCATCAGTTCTATTGTCTGACAATGGTCCTCCATTCAATTCCAAAGATTTTGAGTATTTTTTAAAGTCGTGGGATGTTGCCCATCGTCCATCCAGTCCACACTATCCGCAAAGCAATGGTTTGGCTGGGACGACTGTGTATACAGTAAAAAATATATTTCGTAAGTCTAAAGACAGTAATTCTGATCCTTATGTTACATTGTTGCAATATAGAAATACTCCACAAGCTAGTGGATATTCTCCATCGCAGCTTCTTATGTCTCAAAATTTAATAATGAGACTACCAGTTAGTTCAGATTATCTGTTTCCAAAAGTAATTGTTTATGCCCAATATAAAGTTTTTATTCAAGAGAAAGTAGATAAAATGAAGTATAATTATGACCAGCATACTAGAGATCTGTCTGATTTAGTTGTTGGAGATAAGGTGTTGTATAAAAAAAACGTTGCTTCTATATGGGAACCAGCAGGGTATACGTGTTGGTCCTATTCCACGGACTTATATTGTTCGTACACCTGGTGGTACAGAATATCGACGGAACAGACGTCGCCTTATTGAATCTAATGGAATAACTGATTCATTGGGAAATGATAACAGATCACCTACAAGTTCTTCTACCTCTTATTCTCCTATAGACGGTCTTCTAGACGAATTGTGAAATCATGTAAGTTTATCCATAGTATTATACCTTTAGTTGTTGTTGGAGATGAAATCAATTGAATGTCAGATAGTTTTTAGAAATTGTCATTAAATCGTTATAATATCGTTTCAACTATTTATTATTGGACTCAATAACACAACAGAGCTGAAGGAGCAGATTACAGTCGTGTATTTATCTCTAGGCATTTCGATTGTACATGAAGTTAAAATTGTTGAATTTCGAAAATCATTTTAAGCCGCTCATTCGATTAGTAGTTTTCCTGTTACACCTCTTAAAAATTGATACGTGTATTTATCTCTAGGCATATAACTTCGTATATCTATCTCTAGGTATTTCGATTATACAGGGTGGTAAAATTGCTGAAGTTCGAAAATCATTTTAAGTCGCTCACTCGATTAGCAGTTTTCCTGTTACACCTCTTAAAAATTTAATACATGAGGGTCATGCGGCATCTAAGGCCGACCACGGATCCAGGGCTAGCGATTTTATTGGTTGCTAGATTTGACATTCACGATGCCATCTTGAATTTTTTTTTAAATAAAAACACACTTGACTTATAGTCTAATAGAGCTGAAGGAGCCGATTACAGGAATATATAACTAAGGAGCGGATTTTAGGTTTTCACCTAAAAACCTAAGGTTTTTACCTAATTTAAGCTTTTCAAGCTTACCAAGTTATTTTAGCTAATTCTGCTTATATAGAGAGATTTCACCTAATTTTATGGATTTACGACGCGCAAATGGTAAACTAAACAGTTGACCTACAAACTATCCCTTATTTACGTAAAACTATTACCTCCTCCCAGATATTTAACGATAAATGTCTGACACGGTGATCGTAAATAAATTTAGTTCGTAGTAAATGACCCCAAAAAATAGAGGAAAAGGTACAAATATGGACTACGATTTCGTTTTTTTATATATTTAACACATTTTTGGTACATATAACATTTTAGCGATGTGCATAACGTTATTTAAGTTACTTGATAATTATAATTGGCCAATTTTATTATAATAAATACATTTTATTTTACCTAAATTACTTATTTATTTTACCTAATTCTAGCGTTTTATTTTACCTAAAATCCGCTCCTTATATATAACTTCGTGTATTTATCTCTAGGCATTTCGATTATACAGGGTGGTAAAGTTATTCAGTTTCGAAAATCATTTTAAGTGGCTCACTCGATTAGCACTTTTCCTGTTACACCTTTTAAAAAATTGATACAAGGGGGTTATGTGGCATCTAAGGCCGACCTCTATTTAAGAAAAATCAAGATGACGTCGTATCTCTCAAATCTCGCAAACATTAAAATTGCTAGCCCTGCATCCGAGGTCGGCCCTAGATGTCATACGACCCCCCATGTATCAAAATTTTAAGAGGTGTAACAGAAAAACTGTTAATCGAGTCAGAGACTTCGATTAAAAATGATTTTCGAAAATTAACAGCTTCACCATCCCGGATAGTCAAAACGCCTAGAAATAAGATACGATATACGAAGTTATACAGGGTGATTCAAAAGTACTTTGCAAACTTTAGGAGGTGATTGCTGGCATTATTTTAAAAAGAAAAGTTCTATTAAACGAGGGTCCTTAAGAGCATCGTTTCGAAGATAGAAAGTTTTCCATCTTGTTGACGTAACGATTCTAAGACCTGCATTAAAACGATTTTTTTTTCTTGAAAATGACGCGTCTGACGAAGAAAACCTAAGAGAGCTTTTTTGTTTGGAATTGAACAGAGAACAAAACGGTAGAATTTATTTTTTGATAGACCAGTGGCGTACCATTCTTTTCTTCAAATAAATGAAGCGTCATTGCGGTACGCGCGCCACTGGTGGAACAAAAAATAGTTCGTTTAACAGAAACATGGCTACTCGCTAGCTATTGACATCTGTAAAATTTTATTAAAACCTTGCAAGCGGTTTAGGAGATATTATTATAAAATATATAAAACTTTAAGACCCTGTGTCTTCGTAATCATGCTCTTATGCCCGTATTTATAGTCGACACTTGAGTGACACTTTGGTCTTGAGGGTCATTTAGAACCAAATCGTGTTCTATAGTGTCATTTTGCGATGACTTGAGTGCCAACCATCACTTAAGGGCAAGGAATACTCAAGTGTGGTATCTCGGGCACTCAAGTGTTCCTTACGTCAAGAAAGTAAGGTTAGAGAACATATAACATAAAATTGTGTGTTTGTGTTGTCATTTTACATTTTACATTTTATTACTATGAAGTTTTTTCGGGG
The DNA here is from genome assembly GCA_951812265.1 of Taphrorychus bicolor. Classification (NCBI taxonomy): domain Eukaryota; kingdom Metazoa; phylum Arthropoda; class Insecta; order Coleoptera; family Curculionidae; genus Taphrorychus; species Taphrorychus bicolor. The sequence continues at coordinate 18,974,473 of OX638306.1, read as the reverse complement.
GTTGTTACCAATTTTAAACCATCAGTGATGGATGAACTCCAAGACTTTATTGAATTTGTGGACTTACTTGAGGGAGAAAATGAAAACGCACTGAAATTAGAAAAGCGCTATATAAGAGGATCCATTTGAATTTTATGAAAATTTGGAATTTAGTAGTAGGTTTCGTTTTAAGAAGCATATAACCCATTAACTGCCCTGAGTTTTTATGCAACAGGAAATTTTCAAGTAAGTTAATTCTACACTTTTAACTAATACTGAAAATTAAGCATTCTTATTTTCTTTTTACAGACAGAGAATGGAGATTTACAAGGTTTTTCACAAAGTACAGTGTCACTAAGCATTACTAGATTCTCACGAATAATGGTTAGGCATCAAGGGATTTTGTGCAATTTCCAAATACACTGCAAGCCCAGCAAGCAAATATTATAAAATTTTCTGAGATTGCTGCTTTTCCTAATGTTGCGGCATGTGTTGATTGTACACATATTACAATTGCAACTCCTGGAGGTGATAACGGAGAAATCTTTAGGAATCAGAAAGGAAGTAATTATTTAAAAAATACAATGTCCTTAATTTGCATTTTTTGTGGTATGTTTGCTATCCAGGATCTACTTGTTATATTATAATATTTGATCGCAGTTTTCTTCGTGTACGTTTTGAAACAAACCAGATTGAAGATAAGGGCTGTGATCAGTTTACTTTGCTATTAATCATTGTTTCAACAAAAATTTTTTTGGGCTTTCAGGAATGTTGCTGGGTGACAATGGCTATGCTTGGAGACGATATGTATTAACACCTATAATCAATCCAGCTCCTGGGCCAGAGCAAAATTATAATCGTAGTCATATAAGAACTAGGAATATAATTGAAAGGATCTTTGGAGTTTAGAAAATTCCATGTCTACGACATTGTCTAGCTACAAAATTAGAAACATCTGTGGGAATTATTTGTATCATTGCCAAATTTGTATAATATTGGGCAAATCTACAAGAATAACTTGAACCAACTGGTGAAGAAAAACCTGTAGAAGAGAATATCATATTCCAAGCCGAAAATGATGTTTTCTTTTCATTTCGGAGGGCCTTTGTTGCAATACACTTTAATAGATAGATTTAATTTAGTATAGCTAAGTATAGAGAACTTATTTAATTAATTATTAACAAATAAGATAAAGAGGTTTTGAAAGAACACTTATTTTATTTATTTTAATAGCTCAATTTACTTTTTCAAATATAATTTTTCCAGCTCTACAAGCTCCATTTTGGCCTTATGAAGTTCTTGTTGCTGTATAATGGATTCTACAACTCTCCTTATTCGCAAGTTTTTTTTTTCACTTATTGCAGAATCTATCATTTAAAATGTTTCTTTGATCCCAATTGTTTAGGAGTAGGTTTGGAGTCTTACTTTAAGCTTTTAAAAAAATAAATATCAAATCAGCTAACTGCAGGAGAGGACCCTGGTTTATCAAAACTTTCCTTCTTAAAATAATGCCAGCAATCACCTCCTGAAGTTTGTCAAAGTACTTTTGAATCACCCTGTATATAGGTCGTACATTACAACTCTACTTGCCCAGGCGGCTATGATATTTTTCTTACAGCTTGGCACTTCTGACACTTCTTGTTGCCTCTTGTTTGTCACTGAGGTTGGACCTCCATGAATCAAATTTTTAAGTGGTGTAACAAGAAAACTGCTAATCGAATGAGCGACTTAAAATGATGTTCCTGTACAAATTTTATCCTGCCTTTTGATTATTCACCTACTCTCGAATAATATAGTATTACTTCATTAAAACTGCAAGCTTTTATGTCGCAGAGTATAATTTCAAATAAAAGCCAAAACATATAAGGTAAACAGCAAGGGTTAAATCCTTTAGGCACACCAACAACTGCCAATAGCGAAATTATTATAATAACAATTTATAAGGGCACATACATTTGTTAGAGTATTACGATACTTAGTCGTGAAATATGGGGCCGCGGGGACATTGGAACACGTGATAAATGGACTGAACGTGTGTAAAGCTCCAGTGCTTTACGAATAGAAATTATTGGTTTGATAAGAATCCTACCGGCGAGCTTTTTGCGCCATTTGCCCCGGATTTAAAGTTACTATCGGGGAAAATTTAATGGGACGCGTGTATGAAATTTTAATAAGTACATGATGTTTGTTTCAAAGAGGATCACGTAACCGTATACGGGAATAACTGGAAAAATGTGCGAGTGCAAACGTCCACCTACGTTTCTACAATTCTAGCAGGGGTTTTTTAGTGCTCGTCTCAAAAATCAATTTGCTTAGGTCAGCTAGTGCGAAATTGGTCCAATTAGGGCACAGACGTGTTCCAGCTTGGCATGAAATATGTTCAAGTGCAGCTCAGTGGCGGAAGCAAAGGACACTCGTCCTGGAATTCAGTTTTTTCAAGTAGTAACTATTCTAACACACCTTTGGAAAAAAAACTCTTTTTGCAAGCCAATAGAGAACAGCAAAACAAGTCATTGGGATTTACTTAGTAGTATCTTATGCAAAATTTATGGCTGCCAGTTTATAGCGCTGCGCCTCTGGCTCATGGAGTTTTAGAGAATTACATTTAGAGCTTAGAGCTGGTATGACAATTCACTGTATTACTCTAGAGAGGCCGGAGCCTTGAACAAATCTCATATATTTTCAAGTCAAATATGTGGGTGCAGCATTAAGACACATATTTCATTTGCCTCAAAATGCGCTGAACTTTAAAGTATTGTCCGCAGGGCCAGAAGCCCGAACTTTATTAGATTGCGCAACATGCACGTTCTTGATTAAACTGCTGGTTTCCTGTTTTTGCTCCGTTTTATTTATACGGAATCGCAGCTCCATAATTAGAAATTTCAAACTGAATCTCTGCTCGGCGGTTGACCATAAATTGCCCATTCAATATTATTTAAAGCTGCCCCCGGATATCCCAAACGAAAACACTTGGGAAATGAAAAGAAACGCCATAATATCCTTCCTCCCTTTTGACGCCTCGTTCTTCGCGACAAAGAAGTGTTGTTTTCGGCAATTTCCCCGGTTTTCTTTGGGCGCGCTTTCGTTAATCCCTTTTCCTGCCCATGTATTAAATGTAGGTGTTAGTGTTTGTTTATATAAAATTACACAAATACAAAGTTTCAAAAGATTAGTTTCACCATTGTTTATGTACATAATTCAACACCTCAAGCCCCTCACACGTAGCTCTCTCTCAGAGGAGCTTCAGTTTTCAATATCCATCGACGTATTTGAATGTGTGCCATCTCTCAAAGACGGCTCTCTTCTGGAATTCGAAAGTTTGCATACTGCAGACATTCAATATACATATGGATTTTATAGGAGTGGAGTATCCGGGTTCATATTTTATGAAAAACTTTCCCCGGAGCTTTGTTTATGCCTGGAAAGAAGAGACCGGAGCTTTCGCTTCTGCCTTTTATTACGTGAGAATTGTCCGGTGGCCGGGAATTTTAGATGCCGCCGATCTAATTTCTTTACGCTGTTGTTTGTTGCCTGATCCCGTAAGTAGTACAAATAACATAAATTCAGAAAATTCATCTGGCTCACCTACATAACTAGCAACGGTACCCAGCCGGCAGGAAATCATACATTTAGCCGGCAGGTTTAGCGGACGGGGGTCGAATAGCAAATAAAACCCAATTTGGGGCTTAAGCCCCGGCAACGGCAGCAGCGGCATCTAAGCCGATTATACTAAATATTAGATACAATTTGTTGGGGATTAGGCCGGAACGGCATTAAAACCGACACTAACCTAGAACGGTCTTCAATTTGTCTCTGATCCGGCTAATAATCACTTTGCTATGGCCACGGCCCCGGGAACGCAATGATCCATTACTGGAGGGCGGTATTCAATTAATGAACGCTCGACCACCCTCAATTTCTTTAATCAAAATTCTCAACACCTCATTTGAATACGAAGTCGGTGTGGCCGTGATGAATATTGGAAATAAGTGGCAGTTTACTGATGGCTTTCTATTCTTTGTCAAGGAAAGATCATTATTTGTAGGATGTTCTTTGTAGGTTGCTTTTCGCGAGCGCTTTAAGTTCTAGATAAGAACACTAGACGTAAGTTCCCACATAGCAAGTAAAGTAGTGTTGTAAACACAGGGATCAATAATTCCAGTGTAGCGATTTAACACGAACACGAACACTATTATTTATCACAAACACACACAAGTACAATTCGACTGCTAAATAGGTCACTACTTAACACTTTATAGCCTTCTATTATCGTTTGGTACTTTAGCTTACCTATAGCTCGATTAAAATAAGACTACTCTAATCAGTTGTTACTGTTAATAGGAATAGTGGTTCAGTAGTTGCCAATAAAAAAAAAAAAGTTTGTTATTTGATGGTTGTCAATTTTTACTTTTGATTGATGTATAATATAATAACTACAGTATTCACGTCCTATCTAAGTTAACGGTGAAAGGTAACGGGTTTAGGACTGGAAATAAAACTTCCAATTTCTCGACACGCCAACGTTTCGGCTCTATATTGAGCCTTCCTCAGGGCTAATCAAAGTTAGGAAGTCGCGTCAGCGAAGTGAAAAATCCGCACTCCATAACACAAGTGAGTCGGGGAAAACAGGTAATCGTGGCACATGACGTTAATAAAGATGTTCAACACCCACAAACCTTCACTTTCCCTCTCAATGCCGTAATACGTATACGGCCTATTTTCCCGACTCACTTGTGTTATGGAGTGCGGATTTTTCACTTCGCTGATGCGACTTCCTAACTTCGATTAGCCCTGAAGAAGGCTTAATATAAAGCCGAAAAGTTGGCGTGTCGAGAAATTGCAATTTTATTTCCAGTCCTAAACCCGTTACCTTTCACCAGTATAATATAATTTTCTTTTCAGTTCAAAGGTTTTTCATTCAGTCCTAGTACCACAAACAAGTAAATATCCCAACGGGTTATGGGCCCAGAGTATTGTGGACTATGAACTGGACTAAGTTACATAAAAATTATATTAATAATACTGCAAGTTGTGCAGGTGAACTTAAAGGAAGAAGTTGAGATTCGATACAAAGAATCCAAGTTTGAGGGTAGGTCCCATTTCCTGAAGCAGAATCAGACAAGATGAGTAGTAAAAGTGTGGGCGATATCGCCCAGATAACAAAGTTTGAAGGTAAAAACTTTCAGCAATGGAAGCTTCAATTTAAGTGTGCTTTATGTGCAAAAGAATTGTATGATATTGCAATTGGAAAAACCGTGCAGCCAACAGCATATACAGATAGAGAGATTTGGACCAAGAAAGATGCTCAAGCACTGTGCATAATCACTGCAGCAATGAATTTGGCTCAGATTCATCTAATAGAAAACTGTGAGACAAGTAAGCAGATTGTAGATAAGTTGGACTCAATTTACGACGTGAAAACTGAGACTAATAAGATAGTACACGAAAAATTTTATCAGTATAAGATGCATCCAACAGACTCGATTGCACAGCATATTTCTAAAGTAGAAAACTTAGCAATGCAGATCAAGAGTACAGGAGTCAACATCAGCAATACTGCAATCATAACAAAAATAATGAGGACACTTCCAGTGAGAGGCTAAACAAACCACTGAAAACCTGACTGCAATACTGCTGGATGCGGAACGAAGTCTAGACAAACAAGATAGTAATGAACATGCCTTGGCAACAATTTCTAGGCAAGCCATTTCATTATACCGTCCATCACAAAGTATGCAAAGGAACGTGACTACCACTATGAGGCAATGCTTTAACTGTGGTGAACATGGGCATATAGCAAGAGACTGTCGATGTCCATCATGGTCAATCCAGTGAGTATCAACAAAACACGCAGCAGCAAAGATACAGCTATGGTAGGGGCAATCGTGGACAAGGGCATGGGAATTCTGATAGGAACAGAAATGAAAACCGAAATGGAAACAATGGAAGCGAAAGCGTATTTAATGCTTTCAAAGAAGAATAAATCTGTTCTCAGAAAGCGCAGTAACTAAAAAAGGGTTTGCCATTTTCAAGGACAATAAGAAGTGTGAGATATATGATGGGAAGCGCATTGCTGCAATAGCAGTACCCTATGAAAACATTCTATTTTAATTTGTCTAGTAATTGTGAGTACAGCAGAAATGAATATAGTGTCCTCAGGTACTTTGAAACAGTGGCATGAAAGGCTTGAACATTTAAATGTTAAGACATTGAAAGAACTTTTTGCAAAAGACTTGGTAAGTGGTGTAAGCCTTACAGACAATAAGGACTTCTTTTGTGAAATCTGAAGCATAAACTTCAATTTGGAAAAATTGAGCGATATGTAACTAAGCCTGGTGAACTAGTATTCAGTGATGTTTGTGGATCAATGAGCGAAGAGAGTATAGGAGGATCCAGGTACTATTTAAAGATGACTGTACTGGATTCAAGTCAGTAAACTTTATTAAGCATAAAGGTGATGTATACCAGTGTTTTAAAACATTTATAAACTTGTGTAATAACAAATTTGGGTAAGCTCAAAGAGCTCGCGTTGGACAATGGTCGAGAATACATAAATTCTCTTTTAAAGCAGTATTTTTTAAATTGTGGTATAGTTCTAGAAACTACAGGAATTTACACTCCAGAGCAAAATGGACGCTGTGAGAGGGATAATAGAACTATAGTTGAAAATGCTAGAGCGTTATTGATTGATAAAAGCTTATCAAAAGCACTTTGGGCTGAAGCTGTAAATACTTCAGTATATCTACTGAATCGAACGCCCACCAAATAATCAGTGACGACTCCTTGCGAACACTGGACTGGGGAGAAATCAAATCTTTAACATACCAATGTCTTTGGCTGTGATGCTTATCTGCTAACACCTGCCATCTTAAGAACTAAGCTAGACAGAAAGAGTGTAAGGTACGTTTTTGTATGCTATGATGGAGATTCTACAAATTACAGATTGTATGGTCCAGTAACTCACAAAGTGAAAATTTCACGACATGTAATTTTTAATGAGGACAACAAAGTTGAACAGCCCCGACAAAACTGTATAGCAATTGATATTATTAAAGGTCATGAGGCGGAAAAACAAGAAGTGGAAGGCAATGATGATCTCAGAGAACAAGGAGAGAAGATCGATAATGGAGAGTCCGAACAAGTGAAAGGAGATCAAGATATACCATGTTGCAACCTCAGAAGAAGAGATGAAATACGTCCTTCTAATTACTTACAGTATAATTTTCATTTATATTTTGCTGAAGTGAATCTGACTGAAATAATTGTGCCTGAAAACCATGAAGAAGCCGTCAATGGCTCTGAAAAACAGAAATGGAAGGAAGCGATACAAGAAGAACTGGAGGCTCTGAGAGTCAACGATGCTTGGGAGATAGTCGACTTGCCACCTACTAAAACAACTATTGGATCAAAATGGGTTTTTTGCATCAAGGAAGCCCAAGATGGAAAGCCTAGATTCAAAGCTCGATTATGTGCCAAAGGTTTTACACAAGTAGAAGGAATTGATTTTCAAAAAAGGTTTTCTCCCACAATAAGGCCCGACACTACACGGGTGCTTTTTGCTCTTTCAGCACACTATAACCTGAAGATGAGACAGTTTGATGTCAAAACTGATTTTCTTAATGGTGTTCTGAGTGAAGAAGGTTAGAGGTTAAATTATTACTTAGAGGCTCCTGAAGGATCTGCTATTCAGGGACCAAAAGAATGTAAGTTGAAGAGAGCTCTCTATGGCTTAAAGCAAGCTTCAAGAGTATGGAATGAGACATTTGAACAATGCAATGCAGACAGTTGTGTCTACATAAAGAATAATGAAAAGAATGTGATCATGCTTCCTCTCTACGTTGACGAAGGACTTTTACTTTCAGACAGTTACGAAGAAGTGGACTCAATTCTAAAAGCATTGAGAGAAAGATTTCAGATTATCATAATCAAGGATCCTAAATATTTTGTAGGTCTACAAGTTGAGCAATGCAAAGATGGGTCAATCTTCATTCCTCAACAGAAGTACACCGAACAGATCATCAGAAAGTTTGGACAACATGAAGCCAGATCTGTTGCAATCCCAGCTGATCCAATTTCTAGTCTGAATTGTGATCTTGGAAATCAACTGAATAGAATTCCTTACAGAGAAGCTGTAGGATCGATTATATTTTTGGCCACCGTTACAAGACCAAACATCATGTATTCCGTGGGAGTAGTGAGTCGGCATCTTCAGAATCCCACAACAGCGCATTGGAATGCTGTCAAGAAAATTCTAAAGTACTTGAAGGGTACTTCGGACCTGGGCATTCATTATAATTCCAACAGGTGCAATAGTGAAATAATAGGTTTTTGTGATTCAGATTATGCAGGAGATCTTGACACGAGACGATCCACAACGGGTTATGTTTTCTTAATCAATGGGAGCGCTGTTAGATGGAAGAGTCAACGACAGAGATGCATTAGCCTATCCACAACAGAGGCACAGTATGTCGCAGCTTCAACTGCAGCAAAGGAAGCTATATGCTTAAAAGCCTTATAGTGGACCTCAGCGAGAAAATTACAGTGCCACCCAAGATGTATGTTGGCAATCAAAGTGCTCTAAAGCTAATTAAAAATCCCACTTTTCATCCCCGTACTAACATATTGATATGATATCATTTTGTTCGTGACCAATATATTTCTGGTACTTTCTTTATATTTCTACTGATTTGCAAGTAGCAGATGGTTTTACTAAAGCTTTGCTAACAAATAGTTTTACTAGATTTGTAAAGAATTTAGGAATGGAACATGCTAGATAACTAGATAGTGAACAACTGTTTATTTTACGTGGGAGTGTTAGGAATTTAAAAGAATCAGTTATTTCTGTTAATAGGAATAGTTGTTCAGTAGTTGCCAGTGCAAAAAAAAAGTTTGTTATTTGATGGTTGTCAATTTTTACTTTTGATTGATGTATAATATAATTTTCTGGTTCAGTGCAACGGTTTTTCATTCAGTCCTAGTACCACAAACAAGTACATATCCCAACATATATACAAAATCAAAAAAAAATACAGAAAAACCTAGAACATTCTTAGAATAAAAATAATTGATAAGAGTCACATAAAAAAGGTCTATAATAAAAAAAGGTAAATAACTGTGTTCTAAATAAACAGTGCGCCCGGACACGCCGCAGCGCCCGGATAGGCCGCGAGCCACGAAGGTCCAACCTCCAATGTCGCTCCACGTCCCAGCGCCCGCTCACCGTAACATTAGCCCTCCTCCTAAGGCTGTTCGTCCCGAACAGACAGCTAGAGTTCCATGGTGTCGTGCTAATCGGTAAAGATGAACAACCTTTATCTTTGACCTGGGGGTCCGCTGGATCCTCCACCACGTCATTAATCTTCTTAATGATTGTATAAGATCCTACCCAATTTTGGCTAAGTTTGGGCGACTTCCCCACCTTTCGCAGCGGATTGTACAGCCGCACCAAATCACCATTCTGGAAGCCGCGGGAGTTAGCCAGTAAGTCATATCTTGCTTTGGCTCGATCACTGGAGATCCGCAGTTTATTCCTGACTTGTTCATGAACATTGTTATGCCTCTCCTTGAGCTCCTCCACAAAATTCTCAGAGTTGAGCCAATCTTTTTCTGGTGTTCCATACATCAAATCCGCAGGAAGTATGATTTCCCTTCCGAACATCACTTTCGCCGGAGTATAACCAGTGGCTTCATGCGTAGAGCCTCGATATGCCATCAACATGAGAGGTAGATGTTGGTCCCAATCACGCTGATGATCTGCCACCATTTTAGACAGGTAATGTTCCATGGTCCGATTGAATCTCTCTACCATCCCATCCGACTGTGGATGCAAAGTTGTCCTGGTCTTACGAATTCCGAGAAGCTCTATGACCTTCTGGAAAACAGCCGATTCAAAATTTCGGCCCTGATCAGAATGAAGTTCGAGAGGGACTCCAAACTTGCAGAATATTTCATTTACTACCACCGTTGCCACAGTCGTTGCTTCCTGATTAGGCAAGGCGTACGCTTCAGGCCATTTAGTGAAATAATCCATGAATAAAAAATGGATAGTTCAAAGATTACCAGATGATAAAAATAAATAAATGAGTTATATACACCACTTATTAATGACGTCAAGTAGGATATCTGACTGGCATTTTTATCACATTTTCTTCACGTTCGGAAAAGAGGTAAGTATAAGAAGGTATAAGAAAAATTAAGATTTCAAAGATGAAGATAGGTCAAAAATAAGTGAAAGAGGTAAAGGTGACTAAATAAATGTATATTCCACTAGTCAACGACAGAATTGTTATAATACTGAGTGAATCAGTCTCAAGATCGTTACTGTAACCGCATAAAAATGTTGGTGCACGGGTTCAAGAAAAAATTCATGTGTTAACGTTTTCAGTTTATTTACAAACATTCACTTAAACTGCTAAACCATAACAGCAAATTCAAAAAATCGAAACTCAAAGATGATCTTATTATTATTATTATTCACTTTATACGTAAATTGGGCCAGTGACTATGTAAAAAAATTATAAAATTAATAAAGTGTTTTGTTCCACTATAAATCATAACATGAAGACTGGGATCCGTATTCAAATTATTATTTGAAACTTGCAAGCTGTCCAGCTTTTTAGATAATAAATAAAAAAAGAGAACATTTATTCTTAAAAATAAAAAATATGCCCCTAGTAGGTAGGAAAAGTGACATACCTACACGGAGTGCGAATAGTCAAACTAATTAAATAATAATTTGTATAGTTTCAAATAATTTGATAGATACATACATAAGTTCTTTGAAATGTGGGTGCCTATCTAAATTATACTTTTTTCAATTAAAGTTTATTTCAAATATTCATTATTCGTTTTCTAACATGTGCATTCTATGTAAAAATAATTGAAAAGTGTTGTATAAAATGATAAAAGAAAGATGAAAACAAAGATGATTTCACATTATGTAACCAATGTATATACAGCGTGCAGTGCTATGAATAGCATGGGGATATTGGAAACGGCTAGGAATACAACGTTGCCGTAGAAAGGTAGCGTAGATACTTAAAAACCCAACAAATAGTTGTTTTAAAATTTCTTCGTTTGAACAGAAAAGTGGTTATCGAAAACAGGACTAAAGAAAAATCTTTGTCTTCAAAATTACGCAGGTTAGCCTAATTTTTAAAATACATCACACGGAAAAAATCCAAAGGGGTGATGTTTGAAGATTATGATGTCCATGATCACTGAATGTGTTGTAATACATTTATCAGATGTTGCCGATTGTTACCAGTTGGCCATCTCAAACGTATTCTCTTTTCTTTTATCGTCATAAGTGTTCTATTAATCACTATTCAAAAATTATTTGCACTGCAATAGATATTATAGTACTCTGGTGGTGTAAAGATTCTCAACATAACATCCAAAAGAGGACGTGCCAATTTACTAGCAAAGTAATCCTGGCAACAGTGTATGGAGGGTTTGTTTATCACGCCAATATTGAAAAATGTAAGTAAAGACCTCTTCCTTGATAAATCCTCTATGGAATAACCATATTTCCAGAAATGATTTTTAAGCAAAATAATGCCAGCATCAGCTGTATGTCATATTAAGTTTTAGGGGATCCCTTCGGTATTTGAAAACACGTGTTTTCGACCTTTGAACGACCGAACAATCATTATTTGTTGTGGGGATGGACGCATTTAGAGTATGCTGAAATGATGATTCTTCAGTCATTTAAATGTTAAAAAAAATGTGTTTACATGTAAATTGTTTGTTACATTTGGATGTAGTAGGATTAGTCCCTGACTTTTTCTGGACAATATTTTGAGGTCTTTGATTTTCGGTTTTGGAAAACGATGTCCTACTTTTATGTTAATAATTGAAATCTAATTAGTAATTGCTTTAGTCAATCTAATTGTAGAGTTTGCATCATAGGGTGTTTTAGGGGATATTTATGAAGGGTGATCATAAGAAAAAATACTCGTACTAGGCGGTGAGCTGTAAACATATGGCACTGCTTGGGAGACAAAGTCTACTATCGAAAATAGTTGAATGTTTATCCACAACCTTCTTCTGATATTTAAATGCCCCTGCGAGGTTTGTTTATGATCACTCCTCAGTTGGATGAATTATGGTAGCCTGTTATGATTTATGAAGGACCTGTAGTTATTTAATTTGTCAATTCTAGCAGTTATTATTTTTGCCTAGCCACACTGTTTTAAAGAACAGTGGACAGAGGTCATATTTCACTCACATTTAATCCCTTGGTAGACCCCTTTATAACCCAAGTAGTGGGATAATCTGTCAAGCAGAAAAAAATGTTAATGTACTACGAGATAGATCTCAAACAAATTAAGTCACGTACAGAAGAAAACTCAGAAATCTAGCTCAGATCTTAAGCATTCTGCAAGAAACAGGCAGCGACCTTTCGGGAGCAGATCGCCCAGAGCGATCTTTATGAAGAAAAGCTTCCAATCATCAATGATACTGATTTGGTAGAGCTTGAAAATGCTTTGAAAGATAACAACATAAAAACCAGTATTGTAAGCTAAACTACTTTTTGATTTGCCCCTTTTTCTAACGCGACCTTTAGTAGCTTTTGCTTATTACTCAATAGAATAAAATATAAATATGTAGTTTATTAATGGGTTATATCTTTCTTCATGTTTTTAACGAAACAAGGATTTGTTAAGTAGTAGTTGGAGTAGTAGCTATACAGAGTTGGACCTATTATACAGAAGCTATAATTGCCCCACGAGATGGATAAGAAAATCAACACTAGTTAATAGCTGTCTGCTATAATAAGTAAATATGATGGAACCGTCAAATCCAAGAATTGCAATGAGCTTTTACCCTTAAATAATATGTGATATGTTCCCCAATTTTCATTGTTAATGAGATTCAGTTAATAAGTGAATAGCAAATAGTTAAATGGTTAAGCTCTGTATAGTACGGCAAGAATAGTTTGTGCATAAACAGTTGTAGAAGCAGATGCATGGCATTCAGCAGGTTCAGTTCAAGTTCTCCAAGTGCGGTCAAATTTCGAAAATAATTCGTAAAATTCAAATTCTGGAAATATTTTTCAATAGAAACTAACAATACAATTGCTAAGACTGAGATGTGCAAAATTCTTATTTATTTTTAATTTTGAGACATACTATTATGACCAGGTGGACTATCTTAATTGAACATATTATTTTTTAAAATAGGTAAAAACCATACCAAATATTATGGAGGAATTTATATCAGACTTACCTATGTTTATTTCAGGTAAACAGCCTAAAAAAAAATGGGTGGGTCGGATTTCAAGGATGCAACCAGAAGAATATTACAAAAGTTACTTACAGACGAAGTCATGTGCAAGTACAGCTTAGCTGGACATAAAAAGAAGAAACATTTTAAGGACACCGACATGTTTGCTGCATGCATAGGTCAGTGATATAGGTACGGAGTGTTTCTCCATCCTTTTCTTTTGACATTTCACAGCCAACTAGATGAAGTTTTACAATGAACACCCTGTGCATATTTTTTTTGCTTTCATTATTCTAAAGAGCGATTAAATTACTTTGACCACGACTAGTTAATAATATACTGATATTCAGCTTGTTGACAAAAGTTAAATGGGGCTCATTATAGCGTCAGAGGGATATACGAGTTGAAACAGCGGGAATAATATCATTATTATTCTACGCTCGCCATTTAAGTTATATATGTTGCCTTGGAAACCAGTAGGAGTAGGCAACAACAACGCAATATCAAACGCCGCAGCGTAAAAAATGCACTGGTGGCACCGGTTTTGCCGTCACTTTGACATTTCATTAATTTTATTTACACTACATGTAGATTTTATAATTTGTAATTATTATTAGACAATGGCCGTGGACAAAGTATAGTATTATACTCGCTTTTTATGGCTAAGGGGATAATGGCTGTCATAAAAAGCTCGTTTAATAATATACTATAATTCCTCTGCAGATTTAATGACTTTTAATTTCTCGACGGGTTGTTTCTTCAATTTAAATACAAGTGCCAATACATACAAGTAATAATGGATGGATAACAGTTTTTAAATTCATATCTTGATTTTTTTACTCGTGAATTGACTTGTTTCAATGTCAAAAACTCCTATCATGACTATCAAGTAACTGGGTCGTTCTGGTTCTTATCACTAAGTATACCTGTTATACGGAGTGTTCATTATAAAACTTCATCTAGCAGGCTATGAAATTTTGATAGAAAAGGATGACATAATCAAAATAAATGGACTTTTGTTTCTCCATCCTTTTCTTTTGACATTTCACAGCCAACTAGATGAAGTTTTATAATGAACACCCCGTACATACAGGGTGGACCAGGTTTTTGGTGCCAAACTTTAAGGGGGTTTTCTACGTCCAAAAATAACCCTAGTTTGCTATATAAACCATAATCGAAAAATACTCCGTTACGGAAATACAGGGTGTTAAATTTTTTTTTGAAAAACCAAAAAATTAATTTTTTTCTGAAACTGCCAGAGATATTTTAATGAAATTTTACAGGTGTCAATAGCGATGAAAAACTCAAGTTTTGCAATGTAAAAGGTCTTTTCAGCATTACCAGTGGCGTGCACTGCGGCTCGCGACTGGCTAATTTTCAACAAAAAAGTGGTACGCTACTGGTTGTGCTGAAGATAAAAATATTTTTGAGGTCCTTGTTCAATTTGAAAGAAAAAAGTTCCCTTGGCTTTTTTTCGTAGGGCGCCCCTGTAAATAAATATTAAATGACTTAAAAACTTTTCAGTGTTTGCCTTTTAATAGATTATTAATTTTGTTACTTGCGTACCGCCAGATAATCAATATTTGCCACCCCTTGTTGGCGTAGGTTTTCATGGCAACCTAAACCAGCCAAGCTTATTTTTTTTAACTGTGTTGTAACAATATTTATGTTTATAATTTTATCTTCAGAAAAACCAGTAGCGTACTTTTTTGTTCAAAAATAGCCAGTCACGAGCCGCAGTGCACGCCACTGGTAACGCTGAAAACACCTTTCATATTGCAAATCTTGAGTCTTTCATCGCTATTGACACCTGTAAAATTTCATTAAAATATCTCTGGCAGTTTCAGAAAAAAATCAATTTTTTTGGTTTTTCAAAAAAAAATTTAACACCCTGTATTTCCGTAACGGAGTATTTTTCGACTATGGTTTATATAGCAAATTAGGGTTATTTTTGGACGTAGAATACCCCCTTAAAGTTTGGCACCAAAAACCTGGTCCACCCTGTATATATATACTTATTTTGTCAATACATACCTTTCCCAAATTAACCGTATTTGTTATTTTATGAAATACATTGAATAGTTCTATTTTTTAACGGTTATCAAGAACATCGAAGATCGAATCACCGAAAAAGAAATCGAAAAATACGTGGTGTATCTATCAAAAGCTCCCGATCGTTTAAACCGTCGACAGCAGCAGAAAGAGCAGTATGCAGAGGACCATACAGAGTGAATAGTGATATCTCTATCAGTATCAAAGCGATGAGTTTCCGAATATATACTTGAAACCAGAAGTTTTTATTTTATTTCAACTCTTACTTAGGGTGTTGCAAATTCGGAGGTGGGTTACAAACAACATTATTCTTAAAATACTTTGGTAGATACTTCACAAAAACATTTTTTTTTTAAGAATTTGTCGTTGCACTTTTATCATCTGTGCTTAGCGTCCTTTATTTATTAATGTTTCCAAACGTTTGTGTTGTGTGTTTCCATTAATTATCCAAACGTTCACGTTGTAGTTAGAGCGCGCAATATTTGTCTCAAAGTTAGCCCTAGTTTGCATCTCTTACAGTTTTTTATATTAAAATCTAAGAGCGTAGGGTACCTGTTTCCAGTTACCATAAATACATTTTTGAAACAAATGCATTGAAAAAAAAATAAAAAAATGTGATTGTATCTTTCTGTGGGTGAAAATGAAAGGAGTGTCCCCAAAAAAATTCGAAATGTTCCATTGGCCACATTCCTGTAATATTCAATATATCTTATTGCAAGAAGATTCCAATATAGATATTCCTGTAATATTCCTCAGGGTTATTCTTGGAATATTGAACATTCTTAGAATATTAAGTGAATATATAATGTTATCTGGATATGTGCGTAAGCTGATAATTTATGAAGGTTGGAAGAAATTTATTTTCTGCGAAGTATATTAGTGATCGAAATTTTTAGCTTTTTCGCAAAAAACTCTAGTTTAAAATATGCAAAAAACCGTATATACCCCTACCGGCATTGAACTACACTGTTTGTTTCAAAGCTCACTTTACAAAGCAAAAAAATATATATATTAAAATGAATTAATAAATTAAAAAAAAAAATTATTACAATTTGGAAATTTGAAAACTTGTCATGTCATTGCTTTCCGCATTGCCAAATCTATTTTCCTCGTTTTGGAAATGGCGAAAGCAGACAAGTTTTCAAATTTATTTCCAAATTGTAATTATATATGTGCAATTTTCGCATATCTTAATTAAACTCTGATTCTATATTCTTTGCAAAAAGTTTTTTTTCTCTTTAGCAGTGATTTTTCTATTACTTTATTAATTCATTTTAATCTATTTTTCTGCTTTATAAAATGAGCTTTGAAGCAAACACTGTAATTCAATGCTGGTTAGAAAGCAGATAAGTTTTCAATTTCCAATTGGTAAAGATTGCCTTTTTGCATATTTTAAACCAGAGTTTTCTGCGAAAAATCTAAAAATTTGGATCACTGGCTGATAATTTATTGGGATAATACCGAAACGATGAGAAAAATGGTGGACATAAACTTTGAGTAAGTATTTATTACTTGTTTTCAAACACGTGGTAAGTGTTAGTTATTGTATTCTACCTTAAAAAAATGTACGTTTTTGTAGGTTGTATTTTGTTTTATTATACGTCTTAGATGTTTTTGCGGGGAGGTGTTTTTTGTTGGTGTTGCCATATGGTAACGCCAGTCCAATACATAATCAATTTTTTAACGAATGTTTTATTTTTCAGGCGTGACTTCTCCTTTAAAGAAGCGTTAGATCTCGCGTTTTCCAAAGATATTGGCGCTATTTACGTTGAACCGCCCGAAGCTAATGTTTTGACGGACGAAGACTCCGCGGATGAGGATTCTGGGATACAATTGACAATCTTTCTGGTCGACAACTGCGAGCTCGTGCCGAAGGCAAATTTTCCATCAAAGAAAATGTCACTGCAGGGCCAGAAAAGCCAGAGCCAGAAGATCAAGATTCTGCCGTTATCAATATGGCAGCTTCAACTTCATCATACGTCCCAAGGTCTAAAAAAACCTACTGCTGGATTAACGGTGATTTCAAGCGCAGGCAAAAGATTTTCCGAAACCTGATTTTAAACATTTCGTTTGTCTTTCACCCGTTCAACTTTTTGAACTTTTTTTCGAATCGAATTTGTTACTTTTCTAATCGAAAAGACTTCTCGCTATGCTCTCTTTAAAAATTCATCCGATCCTAGGGTTTCTAAACGTGAAATGAAGTGCTTTATAGCAATTCTAATAGTAAGTGGCTATGTAGTATTGCCAGGCAAAAAATCATATTGGAAATCCCAAGGAGACATGAACAATACGATGGTGAGTGGGACCGTGAGACGGGACCGTTTCGTCCAAATTATGCGTTTTCTCCATTGCGCTGATAATTCGAAACCGAACATGGATGACAAAGTGTGGAAACTAAGACCTTTTATAAACAATCTAAAAGCTAAATATTTGGAATACTATCAGCCAGAAAAACACATGAGTTATGATGAGAGTATAATAAAGTACTACGGTAGACATCCATGTTCATACGTGGTAAACCCATTAGATTCGGGTATAAAATGTGGGCACTAAATACATCTACATCTGGATACTTAGTAAATTGTGAATTCAAGTAAAAACTAGTCGACTTCAAGAAATATATGAAATAGATTTCGGAAAAGCTGCGGCGCCATTTGTGACAATTTGTAGCTTCAGCGGACATAAGAATTAATTTAAATTGCGACTTTTCTATTTGGCGGACAGATGCTCTACCAACTGAGCTATAAAGGCACGTCTAATTCGTTGGCTTCTATTTTATCTTATAAAGTAAAGAAAATAGAGGCTGTCTCAAATCTATCCTCTGTGTCACCCGTTATACCATCTCTCTATACGTTGCTCTCGCTCTCTTGCGCCACGCCGACAGATCTCCCCCACTCGCCTAGCGCTTAAATGATAGGTCCTGCAAATAACTGTCCTATATTATATCGTGCCTCTGCCATATCTGTTACAATTCCACAATGTTTTCCATTCGGTGAAAGTGAAAGTAAATAAAATAAATCACTGCAGAAACTTTTTATGAACATTTTACAAACGTTTTTTATCCTTGGGCTGTCGAAAGTGAAATTGACTTCCTTGTGAGTAAAACTGAGAGATATTCTTTGTTAATGGTCTTAAAAAGGATTTTTTTTTATTTCGGGATTTTTTGAATACTTTCAGTAGCAGTCAAGATTTTCCAAAATTTTATACAGCAATTTGTTAGGTTTTAAAGTACTCAACTTTTTTTCCTATTTAACGAACTTTGTATTTCTTACTGTTTCCAAGACCTCTGTGCTATTGATCATGGGACACTCTGTACATATTATTGAACACTTAGCAGTAAGAAGTAAAGCGCGACTGTACAAATTTTATTCTAAATCGATCAACAGAATTACTACTAACACTCTGTCCCTCAGAGTAATTAGTAAGAAACAATAAAAAGAACTCTCAAATAAACCTACGCGAATTATCTCTGAAGACTGCTGAACCCCAACCCGACCCCTCTCATAGTGTGGGTGGCCGTCCTAGCCACCTCGTACTGCGCCTCCATGGACGTGAACATTTCTTGCTGTTTTTTTAGCACGTCAGTGCCTTTAACCGGCAAATTACTCGTGTCTGTCTCTTTAATGCCCATAAGACGTTTAAATTTCGTCGAAGTCTTGTCTAAAAGGGTAACAAATAAAGGAAAATTACGCCTAAGAACTTGGTACTCGAAACTTACCATCTGCAAATGTGGTGGCTTCGTAAACTTTGGACGATTTACTGCCGGCCGCTGTGGCTAAGCTAGTGGTGGTTGTACTCGGTTTAGGAGCAGTGGTGGTGTCCTCATCTTTTGCCTTGTGCCATAGCAGTTTTCGCTTTTCAATTTGATCTCTAAAGCGACCAGTAATGCCCGGCATGAAGAAACGGTCGCCTTGGGTGCTTTTCAGCTCGGCTTCCTCTATAGCTGACGCCGGGTAGCTGTCAGGTTTAAATTCAATTCCTGCAAAATATAACTGTCTTACGCTTAATATTGTCACAAAAGAAGAAAAAGATATAAAAATTGCAGTAATCTTAGAAATGGTCGGCCGATGACCGCTTTACTAACCAAGCATTAATTGACCCAAATTTAAAAAATCAAATCTCGCAAGTTTGTTCAACACGTGGGTAAATCGAATCGTTCAGGTTAGGGGGGGGGGGGGGGGGGGGCTCAACGAGGAGTCGTGTGGGGAGCCGCGTTTGGGCTGGTTGGAAGTCGACATTACGCCGGAAGGATCAACGACCACCATCAGGTATCAATCCACGGTTTAAAAGTAGAAAGAGGAGTTGTTTGGAGGACCCGCCAAATTGATTTGGGGACTCACGAAGAGAGCGATCTCAAAAAAAGGGTCGTTTGGGGTATTTGTGAAAAGGGGACGAGAAGGAGTGTTGTTACGCTGTAAGGACGAACGATCACCAGCCGAATTACCAGTAGAAGCATACAGCCAAATTTGGTTTTCAAAGTAAAGAGAAGGGCGGAAGCACCCTTTTGTTCCCCTAAGTCTTTTTACCGGAACTACAAGGTCGGTTTAATTGAGTGGCAAGATATGGTCCTGGTCTATCTAAAAATTTGGTAAGAACTACTGTGTATTTATTTGCGTCGTTCATAGAAAATACAAGTTTACGTAGACCCTCATCTCGTTATTATTTCATATGCTAGCCCCTCCTAGCTTAAACACCCCGTTTTCTTTTTTTTTTTAAGAGAGCAACGTAGGACCCTCCGAGGGAGGTAACGAAAGCCCCGGTACCCAAACCGTAAAAGTTCACAAACACAGTTAGTACAGCAAATATTTTTTATAATTCCCATTTGCTAATTTCAATATAACCAACACAGTTTTCTATTTGCGAGACAGTACATAAGGTTGTTTGACAAAAAAAGTACTGCTTGTGAGTACTAAGAAAAAAACACTACAAAGTTCAGCCTCACCCAATTTATCCAACCGATCCATTCTCTTATCTGCCTTCTCTTTCCGCGAAGGGAATACTCTAGGACCCCTTGATCCAGACCGGGACCTCTTGGGCGACTTCCTTGGAGATCTCGAACGTCTGCGGTCCCTGCTCTTGCTGCGCCTCCTCTCGCGTTTATCACGACTGTACCTGCAAACCGATAGGTGACTGAGTATCTTCACTAAGAAAAAGGTGCAAAAAAAAACCGACGAATGGTTTAATACGAGATTTGTTCAAATGACCTCACAAACCCGATTCGAAATACCACAAAATAACCATCCATTTTTTATAAGGCTCAAGCTAACATTTCCGAAGCAGCAAGCTGACGTCACAGTTACGTCATTAATGGGTTCTTTTGGGTTTAAGACGTCACCTGACTGAAAAGTGACGTAACTTATTCGTCAACATTGCTAACGAATTTAAAACGTCGAGTAAATGTGTAACAAAAACGGCATTTTTTTGGTCGTTGTGTGTTAACTACTGGTCGTTATTGCTGACGCGTATTAAACGTAAATTAACTGTGGTAATAAAAACGACATTATCTAGTCATTGTGTGTTACTTATTGGTGGTCATTGCTGACGTATGCAATAAACAACAAATAGGCAAATAATAGTATATTATAAACCAAGGTTGTGAAGTACATTATTATGAACCGAACGTCAAGTTTAAGGATCTAAGACGTGAGGGTCATAAGTAGCTCACAACCGCGGTGTATATACGAATTTTTCCACTACTAGACTCGATAAATCTACAACAAAAAATTGCCTAAATTAGTAAGATAGCGCTCCGCATATTTTATTACTAAGAACAGGCGCGTCTTCAATCCATATGGAGGCATCGTTACCGTCGCAACCGATAAACAAAATGGTATTTATGACGATATCACGGTGAATAATGCTCCTGACATCTGACAGTTTTATTTACCGGTAAATAATCGGCCATAACGTGGTCATTATAGACCGCTAATGTTCAAATGTTTTAAAACAAAACAAGAAAACCTAGTTTACAGTCATTTTGCTGGCCTTTGACGGTCAGTATTAAAGGCAGTAGTGGAAAAACAGTTTAAAATAAATTAAACCGAGATTGAAACTTTTTTTGCTATATTTCAGAATTTTACATGTTGTGATATTTGGATACATGGATTTATTTATATAACCATTACTTTGCAAGACCACAATCAAGCAATCTTTAATTAAATGTAATTTTCCAATTCCTGACAGATTCAAATTTGCCGCCCTCCGCATTATGAGCTTCTAGCCACGACGCTCGTCGCGATCGGGTTTGTGCTACAATTTTGAGGAGCGGCTAATTGCAGCTCTAATCCACCGTTGCCATTTTCATATCTTACGTCAGATGTCAATAAATTGCCCATGGGGGGCGCTGTAAAATGTAAACATACATGACTCCAAACCAATGACCTAGCAGACATGGACAAAGCAAGCACATGCCGATATTTCCCTAAAAATGGCCCCTCTTCTTGGCCGAAAGTCCGTCGCTTCAATGGTTCCCCTGACGTAATTTTGTCGTGCATACAGCATACGACAGAAGCTTAAAGCAGGAACGGAAATTGATTGTCCACTGTTTTTGTTGTTTTTTTTTTAGGTTAAAAATTAAGTTTTAGAAAACCTTCGAGCTAGGTCAGCTAAGGGCTAGGAGCCCTAGCGCTTTAACTAGGGGATGGATATAAGTTCGATATTCGATTGGATTGGAAACAAGAAATTTAAAAAAAAAAATGACAGTAATAACGGTTGTGCAATATTTTGACGTAAGACCCCACGAAAGTCGTCATCAATTCAAAAGTTCCCACTGCTAAAAGGGGAGGTCAAAACTGTAAAACATGAGGGGGTTTCCAGATAGCTCGATGCCCAAAAACCGTGCATTTTACATGTTTCGAAGTATTTCTTAGAAGCAAATCCAACATTTCTCTTATTTCGTTTGATTGTAAAGCTAAAATTGATGAGAGAACCTTATCTTAAACTGACTTCAGCCTTCCAGTGTCTATCTACATACCTAAGCCTTGAAGAAACATTAAATACAAAACATTTACTTTTGGGTGGATATTAAAAAAGATTACCAACTTTGGCACATGAAATAAAGATTCTAGCATTGTGCCTTCGAACAAGCGCTCTGTAAGTCAGGTAAATGGCAAACCCCAGGAGGTGTTCAACGTTGTTGTTGGTGTCAAACAGTGGTGTGATAACCCATGCTACAGAAAATTTCAAAAGTACAGCTTTGAAATGCGGCCGTAAAGCAGTAAAGCTGATGCATCAAGAAGTCCAATTTTCAGTGATAACCTCTTTCATATGGAAGTTCACTCAACAATAATTCTTGTAGACAAAATGACTAAGGCCAAGGTTATCTAGCTTCTTATTCTTATTCACAGCGATATTCTTAATTGTCATCCATAACTTCCCGTATAACAGGCTTTGCCATAAATATTATGTTTACATTACATTATAATGGATGAGAATTAAGAATATGATTACAAATAAAAATAAGATATTGGAAAAGCTCTGCCTAAGAAAATGAAAAATCTCGAAAATATTAAGATATACTCAAGTCGTGCAAGCGCGACTGCAAGTGTTTTGTGCTATTGATTTAGTTCAGCCAAGGTTATTGTAAAGCTCGTTTTAGACTGGCCTATTTCTTGTACAAGAAATGGTTCAATATCTTGAACAACTCAAATAGGACAGTATCATACGGTAAATTGTATGACATTCTTGGATTGGATCCTAAATTGGTCGGAAAGTAGAACCTGTTCTAATCGGAGACAATTTCTAGGCTTCAGGCATGCGCATTTTTGCACGAGTTGTTTTGTTTATCTATAAGGCACTTCAACAAAACAGCTGATTAATGTAAACAAACTTTGTATAGGGCATACAAGCCGCCATTTTACAACTGTTTCTAAATGGGATTTATCTGGGTTTATCACGATTTTCTGTCATTTCTACAAGTTTACAAAAGCAAAATTAATTTATTGAGTCAAAAGAACAAAGTTTAGAAGTGAAGGGTGCCATACGTCTCTTTTATATCTTTAAAATGAACAACTATTATAATAAATTACATTATGAAAATCCATATGTAGCAACTAGATACAAACAAAAAATAAAGAGAATTTCATTCACCACCTGTTATTCAATTTTTGTCCAATATTCTATTGTTATAGAACAATTGTAACCATAGTAGTATTCAACAACAGAAAAATTATCGCGATAATTACTGATACGATACCATCTGGCCCCGCAATAAGTTTTCTGACATTGATTCGAATCAAAATAGCTATACCTACAGGGGTGTCGCAAGGGTTCTTATTATTTTTTTTTTGAAATTCTCCTTCGAATATAACTCGTGCATTGAAAATTATAGGTAATTTTAGACCGATATGCAATTCATGCAATTTGGACCAGAAAAAAGCACTCGTGCACTGCGTGCACTGGTGCTTTTTGCATCCCAAATTGCATTCGTGCATATCGTCAAAAAATTACCGATAATTTTCAATGCACTTGTTATATTACATATGATTATTAGTATAGATCCATTTCAACTTGATAATACGCAATTTAGTACAAGTGCAGCAGATTTTCCACCAGTGACCAATATGGATATAGTTAGTTATTTGGTTCTCACTACAAGCTACTATAGTTCACAACAGCCTAAATACGAAGAAAAACGATAAGAGCCTAAATTCTTATAAATACTTTGATGCTGGTTTTGTAAGCGACTGTGGAGCATTAAAAATCAATAATCTACTGTTTACGTTTAGTTTTATCTATAATAATAATTATAATTGTTTGATTCTTAGGTTCGCCATTCTCAAAAAATGAACCAAGCTTCCCTACAGCTATGGATTATTTGCCGAACAGATGGGAGTTACTGCACACTGCACTTGCATGGCAGGCCTGAGCGAATGCTGTAGCCATGTAGGAGCATTATTGTATGCAATTGAATACATAGCAACTTCAAGAGCTAATTCTTCCTGTACTGACATACGATCTATGTGGAAGGTTCCTACAGTGTCTAAAGTTGAATACATGCCAGTCAGCAAAATTAATTATGGAAAAACTTATGGTTATTTAGATTCGCAAAGCATTGCACCTATTTCAGATGACCAAACGATGAATCAACTGACCAATTTACTTACTACAATAAATGAAGATGTATGCTCTCCTGCCCTAGCTAGAGTTACTGAACCTTTTGCCAGCCACATAGCCAGTGAATTAGAATCTGACAGGGGTTTGCATGTTAACAACCCATATGCAAACCTTTTTAGAGAGGACCTTCAACATGAATCCATAGATAATTTGATTGGGGCTGTTTCATCAATCAAAATTAACATTAGTGAAGATGAGTGCAGAAAAATTGAAGAGGCTACTGTCAAACAGTCTGCTTGCGAAGCATGGTTTTACCATAGAGTTGAGAGAATAACTGCCTCTAATTTTAAACAAGCACCCAGAACATCTGTGGAAAAACCTTCATTATCTCTAATTAAGCAAATATGCTACCCAATAAATAGTTATTTATGTATTAAGAGCGAAAAGTACAACGTTTTTGCTAGGAGAGTGAAGTTTGCCGCGCGACGCGAAGCGGAGAGCGGCAATCACTCTAATGCATACAACGTTTTTTCTGCAAACGATTAATTTCAAATAATGTGAATATAATGTACTGAGCATAACTAAAGTCACAATCTGAAAATTTAAATCAAACTGACAATGAAGTTTTAAATATTTGGTTGAGTGGTAGTAGTTGCTATTGACAGCAAGCGATAAAATCTTCTTCGCTTGCTGTCCTGGGCAACGCGCGGAAAAGTAAACTCACATTCTGATCCTCAAAAAAGGTTAGTTTTTCGTAGCGTAAAATGCGTTATTATTTGACGTTTATAGAAAAAAACACATTCAGAACTGCAGCAACCAAATGGGGAAAAAAACATGAAAAAGTTGCTGTAGAAGCTTAGAAAAATGAGCAACACATTTGTCATAAAAACTTCCAAGTTAAAGCAGTTGGATTATATGTACACCCAAGCTATCCATACTTTGGAGTATCTCCAGATGGATTAGTGACATGTTCATACTGTGGTTGTGGATATGTGGAAGTGAAATGCCCTTATGTTTTACGTAACAAATCAATTGAAGAGCAAATATCTATCCCTCTTTTTTTTTAAACGCCATGAAAATGGTATTTCTTTGAATCGGTTCCATAGTTACTATAGTCGTTTTCAGGAAGATATTCATCTAGCCAGCCATGGAAATAAGAGTTTTGTAGTGGCAGCCCTTCTTCCAAAAATTTTTCAACTGATATCTGGGGAAATTCTTATTTTCTCTTGGTATCTAAGACATTCCGTCAAAATTTAAGAAATGGCATGACGCTTATGTTCTATCCTTGTTTGCTGCACGTATTTTGAGAAAAAGCATAATATTACGTCGTAACGTCCGTCGATTCCTTGGAAGTATCTTTGTAAATATTGTGAATGTATTTCTCAAATTTCTTTTTTTCTTATTCCAATTTTCGTGAGTAATTATCAAATAACTACACTGCATATTATCATCAAACAGTCCTTTATGTTTATAGTACTACTTTTCTACTCAACAACTCATATAGTGAAAGCAGAAAGTGAAATACACCTAAGACCTACCACGGATTTGATCCCTTGGAGAATGAAGCTATTTTTTAACAATTTTCCTCGCAATTTCCTTAACTCCAGTAGCAGAGCTGCAGCTGCATGCAATGTTTGTTTTGTATGGAGACTGTAAGCAAAGTGCTTGATACTTGCGAATTGGAAAATGCCACTTGCAGACAATAATAAAACCAAAGAAAAAAAAGAATTGCCCAGTGTCCAGTATTACAAGTCACATCATCAAGGTGCTACTGAATGATTTTGCATTATCCAAGATAAATGAAGAATGATCTTTTGACCATCTCAATTATCCATGAATGTGCCAAAGGAAGGACCGACGGACTAACCTAAACAACGCATATGTGTGTTTCTGTTTATAAATTTAAATGTTCTGTTAAGTGATTGTGTGGGATCCAATTTGGGGGTGACCGTTGTGTTCTCAGTTATACAGAGTGCTAACTATGTAAGTGTTAATCTCTCCGAAGGATGCACAAGTATAACATTTGTCAAAATATCACTAACTGTTTATATATTATCATACTGGGCCTCAAAAGGAGCCTCTTGCAGTTTACATCCTGGGTTCTAATATTTGAACCACCATAGATTTTAAGTGTCTTGTATAATATATTACCACAACAACCCTTAGTGTGCCTTTGATGTGGATCTTCCATTCTTAGACGAAAGCTAACGGCATGTGTATGTAATTATCTTCTTCTGCAAATATAATTTTTAATTATACTTGAGATTTTAACAGAAACCAAGCAGAAACATTTAATTTTATGTCATGTCATGGTTCTTTCTCATAACTCATTTCACTAAAAATTCCAAAACAATATACAAGATAGCTTGAAAGTATCACAAACACTCAAGTGCATCTTTTAAGCCCAAGATATGTCCTAGAGCCCACATTGAGAAAAAAATTTATACAAGCAATAAGATGACCTGGACCTACCCTATACACTTCGGAAATCATGT
Organism: Taphrorychus bicolor; assembly: GCA_951812265.1. NCBI lineage: Eukaryota > Metazoa > Arthropoda > Insecta > Coleoptera > Curculionidae > Taphrorychus > Taphrorychus bicolor. The sequence continues at coordinate 18,947,666 of OX638306.1, read as the reverse complement.
TATGGTAGACTATAGTGGAAGGTAAAGTCCTAATGTCAGAAAAGTACCAATGTCGGAGTTATAATTTTTTAAATATCTTCCAAAATGTGAACAGGTTGGTTGTGAAGTTTTCATAGAATAGGATAGAACAATGAAAGTCGCTGGTACTTTATTACTCCAGCATTCTTGTCTCCTGACAATTCTCAGCCAACTTAATAAGTTTTTCCATTAAACACAGTATACTTGTTTTGTTTTGTATATAAAATAAAAAGTTCTTGCAACTTCAATAGCATTTTTATTCCAGGTATAGTAAGTTATTTGCAAAGGGGTTCTTAATTTCAAACTAATGAATAGCCTTTACTTGTTTCTAAAAGTTACTTCAAATTCTTTGTCTATACGTAAGTATTATAAGTCGAAACTTTTTCAACTGAGTTTGTAAGAAATGGCCCCTGCTTATGCTATTTAGTTTAAAAGAACTGTAAGCTCTCTTTTGTTGAAAATAAGTTGGTTCCATTCGACCAAGAAACCATTCCAGAAGGGTCTATCATTCTTGACAACTCACTAATATGATATCGAAATTGAAATAAACAATCTGCTTGTCCAAGTGGTTCTGCAACCATGTCAGATGGTTCCTCATTTCAATTTGAAATGTTTGCTGGTGAGTTGGCCAAAATGATTTTTTAAATGTTCTGCAATGGTTCTCTAGCATGTTGGAACAAACCTAATATTAAATTAGACAATTAATAAACCACCATACAAACATTTTAGTTTCTTGATATTTAGGTAGTTTAAGAAATTAAATGCTCAATTAGGCAAGACTTCTTTAAGTATAATTAACTTATAATGTAAAATCATATATATTTAACAAAACAAAAATACACTTCTCTAAATACCTACAAATGAATGAAAGGGTCAATTTTGATCCAACAATGGAGCCAAATGACAACTGAAATGATATAACAGTAAATTCATCAAAATATTCTTTTCTTTATCATGAGGGGTAATCTTCACTAATATTAACTCAAGATCCAAAGTGATCATAATTATGGATGGCATATGGCATATAGGTACGTATATGAAAAGGCCGCTGGGACTCTCATCACACAATCCAAATCATATGGCAGTACTTCTACCAGAAATTCAGTCTGGTAGAAAACCATCTTTTCTCAGATGCTTTTGCTGTTTGGAACAATTTTTACTTGACTGTAATCTGAAAATGGTAGACTATATAATATTATGTAAGGCATAGGCATAAGCATAGTTAAATGTATGGTCTATTCCCAGGGCATCTGGATACTAAAGTAATTTCTGGGTGAGTATATCCGGAACTTTTGGAAATCTTGTTCATGGTTGATGGTCCAGTTCAGTTCTTCCCTCTGCATATGCATACTAATTTAACGCTCGCTTTAGCTGGCAATAATCAATCATCAATACTCACAACTGCTTGAATGTGGTTTTGATGTCTCAATTTTTGTATTTGTAACTCTACTCTGGTATCTAATTTTGCAGAAGTTGGAGGTTGCAGATGGCTTTTCTGGGTCATGCGATGAATTGTGTTAATAGTTCTGGATGATAGTCGTTTATTAAGCCAGTTTACTTTTCCTACATTACAAACGCTGAATAATAATTGGATTTGAGCAAAATTTGAGAAATAAAGTAGTGATGTTTGAAAATTACAAAATTTGAGGTTAAAACCCGACAAATGCGTTCGTTAATCTCCGACCTAGTAACTTTTCAATCGTTTTTAAAAGGTGCGTTTACAATGTCATGGGTGGCTAGATGAATATCTTCCTGAAAACGACTATATTATCAAATCCAACAGCAGATGGCTATTACAAAAACCATTTACTGTGATTTGGTTGTTTGGAGGCCTTCAAATGAACTGTTTGTCGAGAGGATTATGTTTGATAAAGAGTTTTGAAATTTCCACTCAAAAAGGAGTGAAGATTTTCATAAAAGGGTTATATTAGCAGAGCTCTTAGGTAAATGCTTTACCCAAAATTATGGACAAGAGGCATCCGTCACATACTGCATATGCAAATCTTCAGATGACAGTGTGCCAATTATTTGCTGTGATAATGAAAACTTTGAAGTGAAATGGTACCATTTTACATGCATTAATTTAAGTCAAGTTCCTGAAAGTATGTGGCTTTGTCCAAACTGTTATAACATTTAAGAATAATAGTAGGAACTAAACTTTTTTAGGCATTTTGTAGATAAATTTCGATATTATATAATATGAAAGTAGGTACATAAAAACTCTCGACTTTTGTGACTGCTTTATAATTTTATTTATAAACTCACATAAGGTATAAGTTTTCTTACAATAGGTATACTCACCTTCTTTATTAACTTTAATAATCATAAGTCAATCGTTATTTTTCATGTAATTGTCCTTTTAGCTATAATTTTTGGGAATAATGAATATCTAAAAATGATATAGTAGTGTCTAATACCTAAACGCGTTTAATAATATTAAACTTAAATTCCTAAATACTATAAAACTCTTACATAAATAAATGTTAATCTGATCCATATGTTTTAAACAATATAGGTAATTATCTAATAACTAACTATTAAAATATTATAATGGTACAACTGAAAGGCATAAATTTACTAATGCACAACATACTAAAACAATTTCATCTAATAAAGCATTAGTTTCGCGAGTTGCCAATAAACGAATTGGTATAGGGTTATTGAGTATTCTGTACTTTTGACGTAATAAACCAATCACTCTTTCTACATGTATACGGACATGGGCTATCGCCCTTGTGCTTTCCAAATCAGTTGGATGTAATTGATCTTTACCCCTGGTGAATGCAGGTATTTTCACTGTTGCCTGAAATAGCTCAACAAACTCTTTTATCAAAAATTCTCTGTCAGCCATGACAATATCCCCTGGGCATAATTTATTAAGAAATGTTGAATTTTGTGTTATGCTTTTGTCTGAGACTCGCCCGTTCAACGCCCGTAACTTTCTTTAACACATATAGGCATTGTTTTCATCAAAACTGTTCTCTCAGGCCAAATTATTAAATTTTTAAAACGCATGTGATATGTACAATGGTCTTGAAATAAGTTGATGCTGTAGCAGGGCTTATTCCAAATCTATATGAGAGGTCAACATAATCCAAGCTTAATTTTAACTTCATCAGTGTTAATAAAATTTGGTCTTCTGGTGATAAGGCATCTTTTCCATGAACTTTGATGTATGGTTTTATTGTTGAAGCAATGATATCAAAATGTCAGTATGATAGAAGCCCTGTATAATAATGTGTCTTAGCATCATTTTCTTTTATAGCTTCAGTAGATATCTGAGTTTTAAACATTTTAGTAATTAAACCTGTTTTCTTCGCTATATCCAAGTACATATTTGCCACATATCGACATTTGTTTGAGTTGACTTTGATAAATATGTATCACAATAGCTTATTTCAACTTCACGATGAATTCCATCAAAATGCGAAGAAGTACCAGCCACCTACATTGAAAATAAATGCACTATAATAAATTGAACTAATAATAATAATAACTGCCCAATTACTCTGAAAAAAAATGCTACGAGCAGGAGTAGCCCAACATTTATTTATCACCTGTTGAAAATTGTAATTCAATATAGGTAAAGTAAACATAAACAATAATCTGTGCACTTTTCATATTTTCATCAATTCGACTGAACATCTTACCACCCTTAATTGTGTATCTTTAAGAAGTACTTTTCGTCTTTTTGGGCGTTCATATCTGTCAATGTTTTCTAAACTCTTTTTTGAGTATCCAAGGTTTATGGTTTGGTACCAAATCAGGATGTAACTCTTCAGTTAACTTAGCAGGCCTTCCTCGAATCCCCATAGGAATTGTATTATAACTAATACCTACTTGATGCACTTGACTCCTACCTCCTATAAATTGTTTTGAACAAACTTGGGCATATTTTAATTTACTCTGTAAAATCAGCTCTTTTAATTGCTGAAATCCAACGTTGCCTCCTCAATGTTGATAGTTCAATCAAACGTTTTTTATGCTTAGAACTTAAAATTGCTGGAAATTTAAAAAAACCTACATTATCACGTTCTCCCCTGCTTCCACACTTGACAACACAACAAAACGAGGGCATATTTTCGCTAAAAACTTGAAATTAAATACCATTCACAGCAATGTTCACTCAATCAGCTGTTCACTGACATTTCATTGAAGTGCCTTATCGTGATCATAACCTTATTAAAAATGGTGATTTTTGTTGCTTCCAATTTGTGAAAAACAGAAATTATAAAGTAGTAAAAATTTTTGTATTGTTCAGGGTCATCTGTTAAAAGTTCTTTTTTCAATAAACTAAGAACATCTCGACCAGCATTTTCTTCTTCTCAGCCATTCCTCCTGCCAGGTTTTTCTTTGAAGTCTTCGTTTTCATTTCTTCCATTAAAACCTTTTTTAAGACATAAAAACATATTCCAGAAAATAATAAACAAATATTATTAAGCAAATTGTGCGATAACATTAGAAAAATTTAATTGCAATAATTAATATAACAAATAATAATTGTTCGGAATTTGTAGCACGAAAACCGCGGAAAACCGTCATATATTATGTCAAAATCTGGCAAAGTATCTAGTGATTTGGGCAATGTCATCTTTGAAACCCTTGTCAAACGTGTCGCATTAATGTCAATTTTTTATAGTTTTGAGCCATTTTCTTGGCTAGTTTATTACAGAAAATATATTGAATTGTTAACAATTATAATCCAATTTATTGTCCCAGATCTTGTACAAGAAATATGCCAGTCTAAAACGAGCTTTAGAGTAGTGCTGGCACAGACTACTGCGGGCATCGTTAAAATTTATGAATTTTAATTATTGGTCTTAACTCGAATAAAGCAGGGTAAAATATCTCTTGTCAGCATTCAGAAACACTGCTTCGAATCAAAAATTACTTTTAAATACGTATTTTGGACCTTAGCTTAATGCATTGTTACCTGTCACTTCTCCTCCTATCATGTCTATCGCGGTCTCTGTCATCATCCCTATAATCCCTGCTGCTCCTATCGTCTCTCCTTCGTCGTCTGTCGTCTACTTTATCGCGCCTCCTCTCGTCCTCCCTGCGGTATTGAGGACTCTTGCTACCGCTTCTGCGATCAGCTACGGCTGAATTCCTCTGATTAGAGCTAGACGAAGACGATGAGTGGGAGTTGTGAAACTGATTGCTACTTCTCTCCGGTTTCGGCCCACTCGAGGGTGGTTCGTGCTGGTTTTTGCTGGAATCGTTGGAGTCCTGCAGAAGAAACGGTTATGCTTAACCGTTCTGGCTTCGGTTCGGGGACAGGATTGAGGATTTCTTGGGATGGGTTTAGCTCTGGCGAGAGAGCAAGAAGTTTTTCTTGTGAATTTAGGAGTGAGCGAGTTTAAAATATTTTCAGAGCGTGAGGCATGCAAAATAATATACCTCCAGTACTTATTTATGTTATTAAATTTGTAATGTCTTATGAGGAGAACCTGCCTGAGTGTAAACGATATGGTACTCAACTCTTACATCAGCTATCACTAGAATAGTTTTTAACAAACATCCTCGCGATATTTGCCCTCTCTCTTATTTCTTTAAAAAACAGAAACAATTTTGACATTCACCAAAATAAATGAACCCTGGTTAATACTCACCGAAAAGCCGCAGATTCTGGTTCTGAATTCATCTTAAGCCGCTCGTTTGTTGAAGGCTCGTTTCGAGATATCAAGGTCTTTACAATATAATTATAACAGATAATGTTAATATCAAATATTTCTTTGACAAATAAACAAATTAAACTATTATTACACTATGTATGAGTAGAGCGGTAGTTGTCGGTACTTATAAGTGTATCGCGTATGTTTTATCAGGTATGATTTTGGCATTGCCTTGAATCATAATCGAGACTTTTCTGAAGGCAAATACAAAATCATACTTGAATTAACTATTTTGGTTAAACCGCTTATGGCTCTTTGTGAAGGGTAGTGTTTATGTGTGGCTTTAATAAAAATCAATTACCTCGCTCATGTCCATTCCCACTTCTTCATAATTGTCCTCATGTGCAGCAGGCTTCTTGTAGCTTGTCGAGCGTGACCGTTCAGGCATCTCCTGTCAAAGATTTGTGTCGGTCATCTAACTAACATTTGGCAAAAGAATATGTTAATATCGTTGAAATAAAAATAGACTTTTGAAATGGACTTTTAAAAAACTATATAAACGTATTAGGTATAAAGCAGCCAAATAAAATAATTTTTAAGTCAGTTATTAATATCTTGGAGTCAAGGTATTGAACTGACCTAGGTTTCTTTTAGATGACAGCACTCAAGGGGTTAAGGCCGGGAAACAAACAAACACTCAAATCAACGATATAAATTGAATAAATAAAATTATGGGATTCCAAATCAGATAAATGATTTATTAATTTCTCAGCCTAATCATTAAGGTGCTACCCATTCAATCACAAAAAAAAAATTAATCAGAACTTCCCCTTCAAATCGAATTCAGCGGGACATTCCCTGAGTCGGATTGATTTCTACTTATGTGCGACGACAAGTCAGTAAATTCGACTGTTTGATGATTGAAAATCAACTGATGGTGAGTCGCCCAATTAAATTACCAACCCTGGTTACACCAATGTTGCCAGATATTTGTGTGGGAAAAAGCAATATTTTTGTATACATTTCACTACACACTCATTCATTTTTAATAAAATGTTTCTATTAATTTTCACTGACGTATTGCACCACTAGTACGACTTTCTAATTCATCAATGCGATAACCAGAAGTTGCATAAATATTTTTCTATTTTGACAAATCAACTGACACTTTTCAAAACTGATGACAGTAAAATAGCGTTCTACTTTTTGTAACTACTCAATATGGTAACTTCCTTACCTTCCCTACCATTAGGTCACCAGTTACGATAGATTCTACTTTTTGTAACTATTTCTATATTTCCGAAAAGTAAGAAGGAAAAATATTGGTAAATTTTGAAGTGAAGAAAAAAACTATCAAAAAATGCAATATAATTCATCTTAACTTTCTCTGAATACCACTAAATTCCAAATGTGTGTACATACTACAAAGAAGAGAAGAAAAACAAAAAACTGATTTTGTGTGCCTATTTTACTGCCCACAAAAATACGAAAAAATGCTACTAAGAATGCTATAATGAATAATGCCATTCCAGATCTCCCTATTCATACGTGCCATCCAACAATTAACTTGATATATTTCAAAACCGACGCGTTTTATGAACAAAATGTGTCAAATAGAAGCTGGTCAGTCTTGAGGGGCATATAAAATGGTATTCCAGGTTCTTAATCTTGACTTTAATTTTAAGGTCATAAACAAGATTAACTTAAGACCTTTAAATGAAACAGTTCCTCTAAACTTACTAAGGAGTAAAAAACTAGGAACTTTCATATGAAACGTACATACGAAATACGTAACATATGAACGTAAAAAAGTGATTGTATTGTTATTTAGATAAATCATTAAAAAAATTAATCAAAAAAAAAAGTAACAAATAACTTTATGTTACATACAAATTTTTACATGAAAAATCAAGTTATCTATAAATGTTCAAAATAATGTCCATTAACAAAAGGTTCCTGACACTGACTGCATGAAATAGTTTATCTTTCAAGATCTCTGCAAGCATTTCTAATCTTTCATATTTTCAATTGTGATAGAAACATCCTCTTCTATAGCAACTGACTTCCTTTTCTACTCCAACAGTCCCCATTTAAGGCTTCACAGGCAACTTTTGAACCATTTTACAAAATGATAATTTTTCTGTGGGTTGAGTTTACCAATGAGTGTTTTGAGGTTGAACACATCATCATGTCTAATGTTTTAATAATAAAAGGGGTCTGAAAGAACTGTGAGAAATTATGGCTGTGGTCAATAGAAAATAGCACTACCATATTCCTACTTTTCTTGATCAGTATCTGCCAAATGGTCTTTTAAAAGAGTTTAGAATGTATGGCATATCTTACCTACATATGTAACAATTGACAAGTTTTTTTTTTACTAAAGGGTGTTCAGACAATTTTAATTTGTTATTGATGTTTAGGTAGTTGTTTCTGTTTAGCTGTATTTGGTCTTAATAAAAAATGAATGCAAAAATATAAATAAACAACTTATTTAAATGTGAAATATCTTTCTACTTCTCACTTGTCCTCTATGGACTGGTACTAGTGTCAAAGTGGGACATTTTATTTAGGCTTTGTGATGATCGAGTCATTCAGAAGACTATTTCTATCATCCATTAAAACTGCAGTGCAATTGTCATCGAATTACAGCAAATATTACCCTCCTATGAAAATTTCTCCATACAAACTATGCAATTATTACAAAATTACATGAAAAACAACCAATGAGGCAAAAGTTACACTGATAATAAGGTCAAACCACAATTACAGCAAAAAGATCACACCGAAAACTGCGTTATAGCTACATCACAGGCTACGTTATATACCTATATGGTTTGATTATTACATTAGATGTCAATTTTGGATTGTCATTTTGAAATTTTGTAATTATTTTTTTGTTATTTTAATTTTCAGTTGCCTTTACTATTTCAAATTAATCTAGGTAGTAGAAATTGTTACAAAATAAAATTTTAATTGCTTTACTTGGGTAATATTCTCCTAAATTACACTTGTGCAACCACATAACCTGACAATTTTGCTTTCAAACTTGTGATACTGAAAAAACTGCATTTAGTTATTTTCATATTATGTCAAAAGTGTCACCTTCGGTGTCAGGCTCTTTTGTCACAATATAAAAATATACTCATGCAGTTTTCATGAGAGACCACATGCTTTCATGAAAAACTATCAGTTGAAAATTGCATTCTGTTGGTGTGCGTATTGTTCATATTCTTAGTTACAATTGTAAGCAAATTGGCCGTCAACTTCAGGCAGTCTATAAAATATGTTTTGTGCATGTAAAATCTTATAAATATTTGCATTCAGATTTGTAGCCGTGAAGAACCAGCTTTTATGCATTTTGATTGATATTTTCCTAAAAAGTGCCAGTACTCGATCTGAAGAAGAGGACACTTTTTAGGAAAATAACACACAAAATGCATTCAAGCTGTTTCTTGGCAACAACCCTTCAAGCAAAATTTTTGACAATTTTATATGCCCTTAATATATTAGATACTGTTGATAATTGTCTGATCACTCTGGTAGAAGTGAGTCGGGGATGAAAAATATTATGTCCGATCAAAAAAACCGTTTTTTCTTAAAAAAAATTACAGTGAGTGATAGATTACACTTACCTCTTTCATATTAAGTGCGGATAAATACACCTTTTTTAAACTTAATTAAAAAAAAAATTTACTCATTTTGATAAGTTTGACTATGTTGAAAATAACTTTGATTACGTTATAAAAAACGCTTTTTTTTTTAAAAGGTTACTGCAGGTAGTAGATTAAACTTACCTCTTTCATCAAGTGCGAGTAAATGTTCTTTTGCAAGATCTAAAAACAAAAAATGAAAAAAAACTGTACTGAAGGAAAAAGTTACAACTGTATTCCAAACTGCGATAAATGCCAAAATTGCCAAAACGTTTCATGTCAATGGGTTTGGTGCACATGATGTCATTTTGCCAGAATTTTAGTAAATATAACCTCACTTTAATAATTAACTATATAATGTTTACAATAAAAAAGTCTTTTTGCATTAATTTTAAATCCTGCTAAGGCGTTTTTGGGTGATGAAAACTTTAAATTTAGTTACCTATGTTGATGCAGAAGCAAATCAATATAATATATTTTTTGTTTTCAACCATTGTAGTCACATGCCATACGAAACCCATTGTCGACAAGATGAATATGCAACATTTGCCAAATGTTATATAAATGAAGAAAAAAAAAAGAAATACCTACTTCATCTAATCTAAACTGCCCTATCTCAACAAACCAATGAACTTGCAACTTTGCAAAATTTAAAGAAAAATGGAAAAATTAAGAAATAATCTGGACTAACGTAATTGCAATTAACCCAACTAAAGAAAAAAAATAACTAAACTTAACCTATCCTAAAGAATGACAGAAATAATATAATATGAAATAATGTAACAAAAGGCAAAGTAAAACTAAACTAACTGTGACAAGGTCTAGAGGCAGTCCATAGCCTGCTGTAAAGGACAAGTAAACCTGAACTAACCAAATCAATGGAAAAACAACTGAACTCACCTAAACAAAGGAAAAACAGAACTGAACTAACCTGAGTTAACCAAAGGCAAAGCAAAACTGAAGTAACATAACCAACAGAGCCAACATTTATATGCAGCAATCAACATGCTCCATAATGGCCCTAAGAGCTGCTGAGACAAGAAGCAGATGTGGCCTGAATGGGCAGCCCTAAAAGACAACTACAACTGAAATGATTAAACCTAAGGAAAAGCATAACTGACCTAACCTGAACTAACCAAAGAGAAAGTAAAACTGAACTAACCTAACACACTTAATGTGTAGCAAGCAAAAGGCTCTGTAGCGGCCCTAAAGGGCCCCTGCAACAAGAAGCAGACAGGCTGCCATAAAAGACAAGTGAGACTGAACTAATAAAATCAAAAGAAAACATAACTAAACTAACCTAACCAAAGAAACAACAAAACTGGACTAACCTGAACTAACAAAAAGCAAAGTAAAACAGAATTAACCTAACAGGTTGAAAGTCGCCCCACACAGGCTGCCCTAAAGGACAGGCTTAACTGAACTAACTACGCCAAAGAAAAAACATAACTGAACTAATCTGAACCAACTTAACCAAAAGCAAAGTAAATCTGAACTTGAGTTTTAGTTTGCCTTTGGGCCCCGCCGCCTGAACTTAGGGACCATTGCGGGATCCAATGCATACTTACTAACTGCTCCCGAAAAGGTCTAGTTCTGGACATTGAGAGAGAAGCTGGCAACCTAGCTGGTCTAATAGGTGACAGCCACCAGACAAGTGTCAAAACCTCAAAACAAAACTCCCAATATTAGTAATTTATTGATGCCAAAAAAAGTACAATTTTCTTTAGTTATTAAAACAAAAACACACATTTACCACCACTTAATATGAAAGAGGTAAGGTTTAGTCTATTACATGCAGTAGTTAAACCAGTTATTTTGAATGTAATCAATGTTATTTTGAATGTAATTGAAGTTGCCAAAATAAGTAAAATTTTTTTAAATCATTTTAAAAAAGTGCATTTATCCTCAATTAATATGAAAGAGGTAAGCCTAATATCTGCAGTAATTTTTTTCAAATAAAACCAGTCTTTTTGAAGAGACCTAAAGTTTCCCTTTCCCAGTGAGTACCATATGAGGCCTATGCTTATCATTTTGCTGATACCTAACCACAGCTACAGGGTAATGTACACATTTTCATGTTTTTATGCAATTTCAACAAATATTTAAGAAAAGATATTAATTTAAGGCACTTTTAATGCTTGCCTCCAAGCATTCGTGAACACACACAATTGTTGTGTGAACTAATTCTAACAAATGCTTACTGGTGTGCATAAAGAAATAGGCTGGAAAGCACCTATATTTTAGGTATATGAGAATTTTTTTGCATTTTTATTAACAGATACAGAGGTGGCAAGGAAAAAATGACAAGGTTGCTCTAGGAGTTTCCTACTAGACTCTACACTTTTAAATTAAAGTAAAGTTATAAGAGAGGTGGTTCTCCATATAATTTAATTAGAGATTATATCAAATAGTCGACAAGAAAATTTCAGGAAAAATTTAATAGGTAATGAAAAAAGGGTTGAAAATGTGCTAGTTATGAAGTTAGGTGACATAATTGCCTACTCGATATTTACCGGAAATCTGTCGTCTCCAGAATCGTCGCTGTTATCGTCACTTCCGTAACTCATCAGTGAGTTCATCGTGATAATTCTAGCTCAGTCAATTCACTAATAAAGGAAAAATACAATAATTATTGGAAAACTTATGTGAAATATCCTAAAATTTGTATCAACAGCAACCAGCATAAATGTACAATGAAAATGGATGGATGCTGATGGTTGACAACAATGACAGCTGAAGGTTATATTTGACAATGCAGAAAATTCTTTCCTTTTCGCACCTAGAGGGCGCGGCCAGCGGGCGCTATTACAGCTTCTCAGGGAGACATACTGCCCTGCGCTGTGAGATGGCGCGACGCATGCTGGCATTACATATACAGGGTAATTATGATTATATTATACAGGATGATTTTTGCAAATGCCTTAAATTGTTTCATATTTAGTTAATGTTCTTATGTTAATAATAAAGCTATTTAAAGATTATTAATTGTTAATTTGTATTAAAAATTAATAATCGCATGTTCATTTCAATGCTAAAAAGGTGGACGGTAAATTACTTCATTTTATGGCCTATTTTAAGTATTTTTCAGTGAAAAGTACATATTTTAGGGAAAAAGAGACACTGTAACCTACATTTGCCTCAATACATCCTAATAGAAGGATAATTATTTGAATGAACCAGTGGTAACTACTGATTTCATGTTTAGGGCAGTTTACTTTTTGAGTTGTCAGTTGCCTACGACATGTTTCGTTTCCATGACAACTCATTATTCACTTGTAATAATGTTCATTATTCACAAGTGAATAATGATTAACGTTAGTCTTGAGAATGTACAAGAATAATGTGATTATTATAGTATGGTCGTGGATAAATGACTGATAGAACTCAATTATTATGAAATAATAGACTTGTCCGACATTAAAGGATTTTTACCACTTTTATGATATTCTTACTCTATTTTTAGACATTGACTGTTCAAATTAGGTATGTAGTTTATCAGGTATCATTTATAGTACAACAATGGTTCCTAAAAATATTTCGAACTTCTTGAGAGCTACAGTTGGAACGTTTTGTCTTTTATCCGAACGTCAGTAAGGATATAAAGCCGTGTGCCAGAAGCGATTTTTGTGTATATATTTGGTGTTTTTTTCCTTTCGACCCTTATAACTTTTAAACTGTTCATTTGACGGGATTTTCACCCAAAAGGCCCAGGTACAGAAATGAACGGGCTTTTCAAAAATGTGAACGGTTTGGTGGTATGTGCGGGGGAAGGGGGGCGAACAGTGGCGTCCCAAACTCAAAAATGTGTTTTTTTCGATATGAAAGTTTAGGACGGTTTTCGGAAAAAAAAATCAGTCATTAGTTTTGGCCTAGTTCTTATACCGGGCGAGCCACAAAATTTTTTCTGTGACGCATTTTTTGGCAATTTGGGTGTACTTTTCTCACATTTCACTCTGTAGATTCCACATTTATGCAGCGAAAAATCTGAAATAGTTCAGGGAGGTAGCACACATATTGGCCCTCGATCTGGCCAAAAACCGAGGTCCTAGCTTTGAATTTGATATTTTGACAATTTTTTTAACTTTAAATTTCAAACTGCCACTTTGAGGTCTAATTGTGCCGAGACTGTGCATCTGATCGAATGGCTTTCTATCCGAGAGGATACCTTGGAATGTTTTCTTTTCGGCACTAAGAAACCACTTTTTCGCTGGGACGTCGTAAAATGGTCTTAATTGAATTTAGAAACAAAAGATGCAGATTTTTTTAATTTCGGCAAAATTTCCGTTAGTTCCGGCAATTGACGCGTGAGTAAAGTGGTAAACGTGCGCTGCGATCGCATTTTTTGACTCCGGAAATTTCTCATTTGACAGATCAAACTTTAAACACTGAGGGCGACGTCACATACAGCGGAATTTGGTTAAAAGCGGAACGGAGCGTAATTTGACAGTTGAATTTAAACCAATGAGATTAAAGGTAAAATAAAATAGGAATTGAGAAGTGTAATGACGTTATTGACATTTCTGCTCCGTTCCGTTCCGCCGTCACAGGCCGCCGTCACATATAACGGAACGGAATGGAGCAGAAATGTCAATAACGTCATTACACATTTCACATTTTAAAGTGCATCGATTTATTCTGTCCAGTGAACACATTTTATTTCCTTTTTCCAGCAGAATTTCCAGAAAAGCTCATTTTCTAAATTTATGCCCGGCTGTCCGAATAAGCGCCATATAGTCGCCACGGGCCAGGGTGGTATCGATTTTTTCTGCAGTACCCTTTCGGGGATGAGAAGTACCGAAAGGGTGGTTCCGAGGATCTTCGGAAAAAGGGAGACGCGTTTTGAACTCGCGAGAGTTACGACCTAGAAAAGAGATGGTTTTTGAACTCGCTTGAGTTATGACCTAAAGAGAGAGACGCGCTTTGAAATCCAGAGAGTGATTACCTAACCGGGAAGACGAAAAAGTTCGAATTTTACCGCGAGAAAGAAGTCAGTCCTTAGCTCCGCCGTTCTGATTATTGTCAATTCGTAATTTTTTCCCCTTTTTGAATCCCGTGTTAAGTTCGCCGCGCTAATTATTTTTATTTTTAATTAGCTGGCATTTTTTCTCTTCTACACTGCGTCGATAGTTTACTTTCCTTTGTTGTTGTTTTTTTTTCAATTTTAGTAAAAAATCGTGTACCCGTCAAGCACGTTTCTGGGGACCAGCGAGCTTATCGCGAAAAGTTCACGTCCACCGCTATTTTATTTCAGATTCCTGAGAAAAAGGAAAATTGTTTTTTTTTCATAATTAATTACTATTCGATTAGATTTTTTTTAAGGCGTTTTGCAGGTTTTTCTCTTAAACAATAAAACCTTGATGGGATCCCCAAAATATTAACTCTGTCGCATTTAAATTAGCATTTATTAATTATATCCGTTTGGCAATACCATGTTGCGCGACATAGCTTCCCACATAACATTAAAAGAATATTCACGTTCCTATCACATTCCCTCAAGCTACCCAAAAAGAACATTCTTTAAGTAATATGAAGGTAACATGAGTGTAATGTTCTCTATAATAATGTCCAAAAAGTACGTTCTTGTTATGACCTATAGATGGGCGAAGGGAAAATTCCCAAAAAACCTTTAAACCCAATTTAGGGTTTTTATCCGGGTTTTTTCCCATTTTTTCTTGAAAGCACCCGGCAGTTTCAAGATTTTGAGGTTAGATTTTAGATTCGAATTCAATAAATCCAGATTCTAGTTTATTTTTTGATAAACTAAACACTGGTCAATTGATCAAAAGCTTCAAGCTGCACAAACCAACAAATTATTGCTTAATTCGTAAGAGTTAGGCGTATTGAAAAAGTTAAATTTAGAGGTTATAATGGAATAAACCCGGAATTTTCCCGGATGTGTGCAGGGAATAAACCGTCAAAAATGAAAAAACCGGGTGAAAACCCATCTCTACCATGACCCCACACATCACGTACTTTTCGGTACGAGAATAGTACATGACAAGGAGGTTACTGAAAAGAAGTTCTAATGAATAATATGATATGAACGTACTTTAAATGAACTTAGTCAATTAGTAAAATATTTATATCCCATTTATTAAATTACCATTAAATAAAAAAATAATAGTGATAATAGAAGTGAATATTTTAAAAGTTGCCATTTTCTGGTTTTATTATATAAAATGCCAATGGCATATCTAGGTGGAATTTTATAAAAATGTACAAGCCGTTTCCATAGAATGTGAACTGTAAAGCTCAACCGCACGCTCATTTTAAACTTAATTAACAGAAGAAAAGAAAGTTGGCAAAAATAGACTAGTAGAAAAAATATTGTACGTACCATAAGATCTCCTTTCCAGGTTTCCAGGATATACCAGTTATTTTCTATAAAGAGTTACTTATAGAAAAAAATGCGTGTGGAATAGGTTCTTTACAGCCCGCTGTTTTTTGTGAAAGTAGAGCACGTACTTTACGGAATATAACTAGAGCGTCCCAAGTACTTGTACAGGGGGTCGCCGGACACGTTCTTTTCATATGATATTCAAGTTCCGAATGATATTTCACATGAATATCACATGTTCTTCTCTTCAAAGGCTTATTTTTGTCAGGTGCTAGGAATGTCCCAAAGGAACATAAATGGTGCATGTTTATCATATCACAAAAGAATGTGTTTATCACGTAATAATCATATGCCACAGAACATAATTGGCACGTTCTGATCGAGAACCTCAAAAGGAGTTCGCGGGCTCGCGGGACACGTTCTTCTCATGTGATATTCAAGTTCCAAATG